>OY998175.1:101018162-102470662 GCA_963921935.1 Galeruca laticollis
AAACATTGAAACAGTATGACCTTCATTTAACCAAGTCTCATCCAAATAATAAATTCGTTTTTGATCTAGTCTTGCTTTCCGAATATTGCGCAAATAACTCCTCCTCCAAATGACAATGTCGTCTCTATCAATCAACATTGCGTTCCGATAATTTTTTTTATATTCAAATCCAAGTTCCTTCAAAATTTTCCATAATGTACTTCGAGACATTTTCGGAAAATCTGAATCTTCTTGAACCGAAGCCATAATTTTGGAGAGAGTTGGGATCTCTTTTCTAAAGAAAAAAGCATGCACCTTACGCCTTATTCCATTCTTCAAGTCATCATCCATTTCAAGTTTGGGTCGGCCTGGGGACTTAGCTGGGGCTGTGATGTTTCCATTTTTTTTCTCCTTCATTAAATTATAAATTGTTGTTTTTGAAACACCTATCATTGTTGCAGTAATCTCCACAGTTTCATCAACACTTCCTGTCAAATTCATGATTTTTCTTCTAATTTCTTCGTTCTTCAACGAGGAATAGCAATTTAATATCAGATTTTTTTTTGGTTCAGCGACAATGGGTCAACTTTTGGTCGCTTAGATGGTGATAAATCCTCCATATCTGGTCGAATTTGGTTGGAACACTATATAGTTGGAAGGTGTAGTTAGGTGTTTGTCTCGTGTGATGAGAAGAGAACTTGTATAGATGAGCAAAAATAAACACCAGTTAACAATAACGGTAAAAAATAATAACAAATAACAGTAATAATGGGGAAATCAATCAACACAGCAGTTTCTCCAGAACAGATGAACTGTAAATTGAAAATATTCAACCTTTCCGCTACTTTTATAGTTGAAAAGTTCTAGTAAGTACATTGTATTATGGGGGCATTTTCTTAAACTGAAAAGACTATATTTCATAATAATAAAACCATTTTTGAGCTACCTAATTGTCAAGTTTCTTCAATTACCTGCTAATTGGGTAAAATAATCGACCAATGGGGTTGATTTGGATATATATATATATATATATATATATATATATATATATATATATGTATTTGTATAAAATTGTTAATAACAGTTATTTTATTATTTATTGTGTGTAGGATTATAACTACCTGGAGCTTAGTGGAGGGACTCGTCTTTGCCCTTTTATACATAATAATAAATTTTCTGGAAAATTGATGTCAGTGATATAATCCACAGTTTATTATATTATTGATAATTTGAAATTTCATTTTAAATAATATTACAAAACGGTTATTTTCGGAAATGAGATAATTTTAGAAGCCTTAACTTTTTTTAAATGACTAAATGTGGTACGCCTATGGTTCCGGCCAAAATGAGTGATTTATTACTCCATGCCTTTTAAAAACGGAGTATAGTCACCAAATAATTGATAATTTTAGTAAGACAATTCAGGACATCCAGTATAATGAAAAAATATTAAAAACGAAAATATTTGAGATAAGAGATATTTTAGATTTTCAAGCAAATCCAGAAAATATTATTTATTTAAAACAGCTATTCAACGAACTTGTTATCACATTCAATGTAATTTTAGACGTTTTAGAAACGGTAGAAAATTCATTAACTTTCTGTAAACTTAGAACATTACATCTAAGTATTATAAAATCTGACGACTCATTTGCAGAGTTGCAAAAAGTGCATTATTACTATCAAACAGAATTACCTTTCGAATTAAAACATTGTAGAATTTGAAGCCGTCATAGACGTAGTTTGTAAAGTAGAAAATAATCAAATACAATATTTTTTATCGATACCTATTAATTATGATATTTTATTTAATATTTTTTATATGTTACCTATACCTACAGAAATTGAATCAGAATACGTAACATTAATACCTAATTCAAAATTTTTACTAAAATCAAATAATGTCATTAAACCTCTAAATGACATTTGCACTCGCGGCAATATTTTTCAATGTCCTAACCATTTGCGAGACAATAATAATTATGGGTGCGAAGAAAACATATTGCTAGCAGGAAATTCTACATTTTGTCAATATACATAAATTGAAGTAATTAAGGATCATATTGAAATTATTCCGGAGATAAATCAATTTTTGGCAATATTTCCAGTAGAAGAAAAGTTAATCATAAAATGTGAGCAAGAAACTGAAGTGAAAACTCTTAAAGGCATTTATTTAATTGAAAATTCAGCATGTAAAATTATATTTAGAAATCAAGAGTTAATATTTCAACAAAAAACAACCTTTTGTAATGAATGAACTAAAATTGAAATTAAATCAATTGCGCGTTTCTCCAATGAAGATTGATTTCAAAAGTTTAAAAATAAAGGATATTGCAAATCAATTGGTAACGCCAATATTTACGGAAAACCATAATTTTCACATTCCCAGTATTTGGACTATTCTTCTTTATATAGCATTGATAGTGGCCTTCCTGTGGATCATGTATAAGAGGAAACAGTCTGGAAGGACAAGTAAGAGTCATCAGCAGTCAACGGAAGATGGGATCCAGCTTCCAGGAGAAGCTTGCTTCTAAAGGGGTAGGTGTCCCTTACGCCATTGCCCTTAGGTGGACAGTATATTGTGCTGATTACGTACTTATATTATTGTAGAATTGCTTAGTTGTGTTTGTTACGAGGTTATTTAAATTCATGTTTATAATAAAAATATCAGTCTTGTATTTGAAATTGTTGTGTTAGTTTTGTCTCAGAAATAAAGTTAGTTTTTAAAAACACGGTTTCCGGTTTCATATATATATATATATATATATATATATATATATATATATATATATATATATATATATATATATAAAAGGTATGAAAAATTAGTTGCCAAAACTAAATTTCTCTCTCTCTTTCCCTTATTTTTTAAATATTAATGCGAAATTTTGGTGATCATAAAATTAATTGGCTTTAAACTCGTTTACTTTAACTATACCTACCTTAAACGAATTGAATAATTTTTCTTTGAATTTTAGATTTTTACCTGTAATTTAATTAAGATTTCTATAATTACAGCAAAATATAATAGAAGAGAAAATGGAATCTAAACCTCAAAGAATTGAGGGGTTTTTTGCAAAAACGTCACAAGTCAAAAATTTTTGTTTTGCAGAAATTACAAATTTATTTCGGGCTTCTTACTGGAAATAGGCACCTTCATCAAATATTCCAGACATGTGTAAATTTGTTTTACATAGTGACTTCTAATGCTGAAATTATGAAAAAAAAATAAGAAAAAGTCAGAAAAAATACAAAATAATAAGACTCATGTCGTTTTTGACAGAAAAGATTTAAAAAAATTTTTTTTTAACGTTACAAAAACAATATATTAAATTCAAAGCTCGCAACCACTGCTGTTGTCATCTTCTGAAACATCTGCGGTTTCCGTGTTGTCATCTTCAGTGCTTTTTTGGGCCAAATTTCCATAGAATGCAATATTACGCACACCCTTTAGGAATTTAGTAAGTGACATGATATTATGCATTTTTGCTGGGGCAATGGGTAATGGTCCACTATGCAAAAATGGCATTTCGATTTCTCGTGGCAAATTTTGTTTAGTGCCAACAACAATACTTTGTACCCAAGGACCATTATAGCTTTCACACGTAGATACATATCGAGTTTGCTGCTTTATATTCAACATTCTGACACTTTTGATCTTCAATGGAGGCTTTGGCGTTTTGATAAATAGCTTATCGGTCGCTTTTTTAATGTCAAAACATTCTTGGTTATTAACTTTACGTAAATTGAAGAGAGATGGTACCTTTCGCGCTCCTAGGATGATTGAGTCCCAATCTTCGGGTACCTCGGCAGCTTCTAGTTTTCTTTTTTGCTTTTCTATTAATGAGAAATCTTGGTCGTTCGGTAAATAACTGTGTCCACGAACAGGAAATAAATGAGTGATTGAATCAAACATTTTTAGACAATGCATTTAAATATACAAAAAGTGAACCATCACATAGTTTTTATTTTGACCCCAACAGTTGTCGCTAATCAGTACTAGTTCTCTATGATCGCCAGCTACACTTTTTAAGTATTGAAGCAGCATGGATGTAACTTCATTGGCGCCCTTTTTACCCTGACCCTCATGGTAAGTGAACATCCTCACTTCATTGGTACCAAGATTATGAACTCCGAAGACATTGTACCAAAGCTGTCTACTGTAGAACACTTCATTGTTTTCAAATGAGGCAAAGGTAAATTTTGCATAAAGTCAAAAGATATGCAAAGGATTTCACCGCTTCTTGCCCTTTCTATAAATAGTCTCTTTTTTTGTCTAAAAGCTTCTGCTTTTCTCAGATGAAGGTTTTCATCCATAGCAAGCTGAATTTTGTCAGAGTTAGGATCATTCGCTTTCTGCTCATATTGATCACAAATGGAACAGGTGTCAGAACGCGGATACTCGAATTTTATATTATATTAATTGAAAATGCTCCAATACATTCTGTAAGGCAAATTTATTTGAGTCAATTCAAGAAAAAGTTGATGCATTTTAGCTACTGTCAAGCTCTCAGGTAAATACTTTCTACCTGGATTGTCTCTTAATGAGTAATGAGATGATCGAGCTTTGAAAGATTGTATATGTTGCCTTACAAGTTCTGCGACTTCATTTGGGCACTTATTAGGCCGATTATTATGCAAACCTCTCAGATCCTTGGGAGATTTTCCCAAATGTAAAAGAGTATATTGTACGCGACGAATTCTGCGTTGTGTTACACCATGCAGACTCAGAAAAGCTTTCAAACATACAGTTATTTCTGATCCACTTACTCATATTTTATATTTAATTGCTGCATCGTGATCTTTATGGTTTTCACCCTCAGGTTTCCTAGGTCTGCGCTTGGTGATTGTTTGTATTGCAATGAGTCCAGCTAAATGTGAATCTTGTTCATTTTTGTCTGACATTGCATTAAATTGTGAAAGAATTTGATTGCTTGTTTTCCTCGGTGATTTTAGAAAAGCATTTAAGCCTTGTACATCTGAAAAGCGACCATCGTCTTAATGTTTAAGGAACAAATTTAATATAAGTAGTATTACCTGCAATCCGGTCCTGTTTGTCGTCTCTCAACTAGTTTGCCGGCATTGTTTACATGTTCATCTCCTCTGACTTTTTCTTTCTTTATCAAAGTTTCTTTCTTTTCCCCGCAACGTTTACGCTTAGGCCATTCTTGGTTTTCCATTTCCCTTGTATTCACTTATTTTAATTTTAAGACGATTCACTACGACACCTAATATCTTATGTCAGATTTTAAGGTTACAATAAGCCGTTATATTATGAAAATATGTTATTTTGCGTACATAAACGTAATCCGTTTGGTGGACTATTGTCGTTCTTGACAGACAACTCATGGACTAGTGTCGTTTTTAAAGAAGAGAAATAAATTCGTAAATGAATTTTGTTGGATTGGAGTTTTCGTGGATGAAGTTGTTGTTTTCTTGTTGGTGCCCTGGTGTAGGATAAGTTTCCTCTTCAGGGCTGAGTTGGGGGTGTGTTGGATGGTTTAGTGCGCGCTGACTAAGAAATTAAATTGGGGGTCGAAAAGGTGTCTAGTAAATTTTTTTTTGAGAAGGTGACTAGGAATTTTTTTTTAAAAAGTGTATGGAATTGAGAGAATTTGGACGGGCTTTTCGCTAGAAAGTAAGTGGAGGGTTGTTTTATGTTGGGGTGTATAGGGAGTTGATGTTTGGAAGCAGCGAAGCTCAAAAGTGTGTGGAGTTAGTGTGACAAAAAGTGTCTAGGATGAAAAACATAAATAAATGTAGAAGACGAACCATGTATCGCTGCCGATACATAGATATATGCGTTGGGTTGGCTAGGTGTCAGAAATTGTTTGATGAAAAATGGGTGTTATTTACTAAATTTGAAATGACACCATTGTTTTAAGAGTGATAGTTATAGGTTTTTGGAATTTTAGTGGAAAAAGTGTATAGGAGACATTTTTCAAAGGTGTGTCGAATTGGGTGGTTTGTTGAAATTTGATAAAAGTTGCGGTGATTGTCGTTTTTGTAGTAGCTTTGGTTTTATAAGCTGCTAAAACTTGGTATGTGTGACATTTTTGCCTTCAACCATTATTCAGTTGCATGGATACGGGGTTTTACTATAAGATGGCGCTATATTTTAAATCTTACCAAATTTGGACTTGTGACGTTTTTGCTAAGAACCCCTCAATTTTTTCACAGTGTATTTTGATGAAAATTGAAGTATATTCTGAAATATTTATCCTAATGAGTTTACTAATTTTTTTTTGTAATTGACTAAACTTTTCTTAATAGAGTTGGTACTCAAAGTACCAGTTTATATTTTTAAGAAAATAATCCAGTTTACATTTTGGAGAAAACTCTGACAAGGTAACTACCTAACCTTTTAAGTAGTTTTCAATCACTTTTACACATCTTCCGTTTAATACTTCTTCAATTAACCTACTATGTTGACATGCATAATTGACGTTTGGTTTCACTTAGACATTTTGTTGAACCGATTCTATCTACATTCAATGTGCAATATTTTTTGCCCACAAAATTGTATTTGCAGATGTTTGAAATCTAAAAATACCTCAGCCCAATGACTTAGTCAGTATTCTCTTTTGTAGAGGATTCTCTTGTAATACAAAATGCATTTTCATATTACTCTGCTTTTATACACAATGCTACAATACCTCAAATAGCTTTGCCTTCGCCAACCTACGATGTAGTTGATAATTCTCCTGAAGTAGGCAGTGGGTAAAAGAGATCAGTCCCATAACCTCTTAACGAGGTAAAGATTGTTGACGCAAGTACACCCCTTATAAAAGATAAGATATCAAACCATTCGATGTATAAGGTGACACAAGTATTATATCTACTTACAATCTTTTTAAAATAAAAGTAAGCTGTGGCTACATTCTCACATTTTATTCCTTATCAATTTGAAAATTACAAATGATTGATATACTTGCGTTCAGCCCTGTTTACATAGTTTTTGTTTGTGTTCTTCCCAGTTCATTTTAATAAATTTTGTTTTTCAACCGATATTATTGTTGTGCAGATAAAAAAGCTTTTTGTTTGATTTGTAGTTCTGACAACTCAAGCGAAACAGATGGGGCCTTGACTTTGTAATGGGTTTAGATAGTATAATTCGGATGGGGCCCTTTCTTTCTAATGTGTTTTATTAGTATAAATAGGATGGTATGTGTATTAATAGTACCTATAAATCGTATTGAGCCTTTCTTTCTATTATATTTTTGGTAGTATGAACTGGATGGATTCTATTTTGCACATCCGTCTGAAATATATACAGAAATTTCAATGATTTTTCGTAAAATTTGAAGAAAGAAAATCGTCAGCTTCAAACAAATCCTGTCAATATTTAAACAGGGCTGAACGCAAATACATCAATTATTTGAAACTTTCAAATTAATAAGGAATGAAATGTGAATATATAGCCATAACTTACCTTTATTTTGAAGATTATAAGTAGATATAGTACTTGTGTCACCCTATACATCGTATGATTTGATATCATATCTTCTATAAGGGGTGTACTTGCGTCACTTATTTTTACCTCGTCAAGAGGTTGTTGGACTGTTATCAATACTTTTTGAACAGCTTTTAAATTCTATTCTCATATACTTAAGAAAAGCAATATGGATTTTAAAAAGAATTTGTTTTTGTAATTACGGAAAAAAAATTTCTTGAAAGCATTTGATCTTGGGTCATAAATTGTATAAATTGGAAAAAAATCAAAAGATGGACCATTTGTTTTGGCTTCACAAGGGTACACCAAGTATGTCAAATATTGTATACCAAAGGTCTTGAGCAGAGCTACAAAAACATTTAGGGTGTTTTTCTCCATCTGAGGTCAAAAACGTATAACTTGGAAAAAACTTAAAATACCCATATTTTGAAATTTTAGATGGCCATTAGGACCCCATAAGGAGTTTTTCAGGAATCGTGGTATGATGCAATCGTAATAACTTTTCGAGCTCTATAATCCTGTAAAGTTTCATCGAAATCGTTATAACCGTTACAAAGTTGCCACAAATGTATATACAGACAAACTACCTGAAACGAGGTACCTATATCTCAGCTTTGAGTACGGCTAGTAGGCTGAACTTGTTACTGTAGCATCATCTCAGAGCCCCAAGTCAACTGACAGAATTCCATCGTGATCGGTGAACGTGTTCCTATTGTTTCGGCCACTTGATATTTGGCATTTTGCATGACAAAAAAATGCCTGTATATTTAGAGTGATTTTTCATGGTTTGAATAACATGCCGTAGACAGTTTGTATTGGTCTTGTTCGGTGTGATGATTTTTGTGTAGGTGTACTTGCGTCACGTGGCAAATACCGTTGCTGTGATTCTTTGCATACTATGAAGCATTTATCATACCAAGTAGAATTTTCTTCTGAACTATTCGTATTATCCTGATATAATTATTTCTAGTGTTACCCTAAAGGTACATACTATACAATCAGGTATGTTTCAACATCTACTTGTGAACCGAAGATCTATTATATCAAGTAACATTGAAATGTCCGCCTAACAGCCATTAATATTTCTGAATTCCAGATTCCTTTCTTCATTTTTCTGTTGAACGCCATCTTTTCAGTTTAACCTGGTAAATTCACGTGTTTTGATTTGTTTTTATGAGTCACTCTTGTTCCATTGGAAGTTGAAAATGAGAATCACATCTGGTTTGTTGCTGGTATACAAATCATATAGGATAGGTCCAAAGATACTAAGGCACTCTTGCTTGAACTTCTTCTAAGCCTGAGTCTGTTAATGTGTTAATATATCTACATAGACTAACTAAAATCCAAATAATTGCGATCAAACGTAATGTAAACAATTCATTGACACTGCCACATTCTCCTAAATAACAATAGTTTATCCATAACATTTGGGTGAAAGCTGTAAAAATAAAGAAATATGATAAGCTGATTTATTTGAACATATATGCCTATGCAATAATTTTAATCTTGAGGTGTAGAATAATCTATTTGTGTTTATTTAAACGGACCAAACAATCACAAAAGGCCCTAATTAGCGCATATTTAAGATTAGTGTTTTAAATGAAACTCACTGTTTCTAGTTAATTCCACAATATAATAAAAATTGTTGAAAATTCTTAAAAATTGACAATTGTTTCGATAAATCAATATCATCGTCAGAATGACAGAAGTTACATTTCATTTGATGCCTACCTGATGTTTAGTAGTTATTTTTGGCTAGACCAAAAAGTGAACTTGTGATTGACTTAATATATGTTAATAGAAAAAAGAAGAAGATGTGATATTACAAATATTGACGCTAAGATATTATTAGCCCTATGGTGATATCCTGGATATCATTTTTCCAATTAAGATCAGTATAACTGTGCAATGATATAGAAACCCAGGAAAACTATATCTGCTGATCTTTACAATTATCACTTAAGTAGACAGTTTATTAGTGAAGAACTCCCTAAATTTAACTGTTCATTGACAACTTCATATTGTGGATTTCTTAAATGTCTTCTAATTTCCAATTCTTCAAGGAAATCCAGTTTTTGTTTATTTTCTCAAATATGCAGCACTCCTAGTTTTGTGTTTGGTGTCAATGAATGATTGGTGTCAAGTAGATGTTTTGCGTAGTGGGATTTATCTGGTTGTTTTAATCTGTATGCTCGTAAGTGTTCACTGTATCGGATTTCAAAATTTCTAAGGGTCTGACCCAAATAAACAGCATTACATTCTGGACATTTGAGTTTATATATACCTGACTTCTTTAATGGTGGTATTTTTGTTTTTACATTTAACAATTTTGTACTAACGTTACTTTCTGTTTCAAAAGAAATTGTTGTATTCGTTGCTGAAGATATTTATCTTTGAAATATTATTAAAAATATTTCCTGCATATGTGATGGTTTTATAAGTTTTTATTTCATCAGTTTGTTTAGGAAATATTAGTTGTAATGCCACTTTTTCCTCTTTTTTATTAATTAGCTTATGTATCCTTCCTAATGGATAACCGTTGGATGTTGCTATTTGTCTAATTGTATTAATCTCTCTATCAAAATTACATTTGTTCATAGGAACCGAAAAAACTCTATGTATCATTGAATTATATGCCGCTAGCTTATGTGACATTGGGTTATTTGAGTTAAATGGAATTGTCACATCAGTGTGTGTTGGTTTTCGGCAAATTGAATAATCAAGTAAATTATTAACTCTTTGAATTTTCAAATCAAGAAAATTGATTGAGCTATTTTCTTCAATTTCTAATGTAAATTCAATTTTTGGGTGTAAATTATTGATGTTGTTGAAAAATACATCTAGTTGTCGTTCACTACCCATAAAACAAGCTAATATGTCATCTACATATCTATACCAAAATAAAACATTTTTCGGAATATTACTTTCAAAGATCTTTCTTTCTAAACTGTTTATAAAAATGTTTGCCAAAATAGGTGATATAGGGCTTCCCATTGGTAAACCTTCATTTTGAATATATATATATATATATATTATTGTCTAGAGTGAAATAATTCAGATTAATGCATACATCAAATAAATTAAGTATATCTGATATTATTCCTGGATTGATATTTTTATCTTCTAGTAATTTTCTTACAAGTATTAGACATCCTTTAGGAGGAATTTTAGTGAACATATTAGTAACATCGAACGAAATAAGTTTATAGTTATCTTGCAAGTCGATTGCTTTCAACTTTTTGATTCGTTCTATTGAATTTCTAATTGAGTACTGAGAGGCCTATCCGTAACTATTAAGTATATTGTTAAGCCTCTTTGCCAATATATTATTAGGAGCATTAACATAAGAAACTACAGGTCTAATTGGTTTCGTTATTTTATGTAATTTAACGGTTCCATATAATTGTGGACAATGAGGATTCTTATGTATGATATAACTAATCAATAAGTTGAAAGCAATCAACTTGCAAGATAACTATAAACTTATTTCGTTCGATGTTACTGATATGTTCACTAAAATTCTTCCTAAAGAATGTCTTAATTTATTTGATGTATGCATTAATCAGAATTATTTCACTTAAGACAATAAGATATATATTCAAAGTGAATGTTTACCAATGAGAAGCCCTATATCACCTATTTTACATAAAATAAAGAAACCAATTAGACCTGTGGTTTCTTATGTTAATGCTCCAAATAATATATTGGCAAAGAGGCTTAACAATATACTTATTAGTTACGGATATGCATCTCAGTACTCAATTAGAAATTCAATAGAACTAATCAAAAAGTTGAAAGCAATCAACTTGTAAGATAACTATAAACTTATTTCGTTTGATGTTACTAATATATTCACTAAAATTCGTCCTAAAGAATGTCTAATACTTGTAAGAAAATTACTGGAAGATAAAAATATTAATCCAGGAATAATATCAGATATACTTAATTTATTTGATGTATGTATTAATCAAAATTATTTCACTTTTGACAATAAGATATATATTCAGAATGAAGGTTTACCAATACCCTATATCACCTATTTTGGCAAACATTTTCATGGACAGTTTAGAAAGAAAGTAGATGACATATTTGCTTTTTTTATGGGTAGTGAACGACAATTACATGTATTTTTCAACAACATTGATAATTTACACCCAAAAATTAAATTTACATTGGAAATTGAAGAAAATAGCTCAATCAATTTTCTTGATTTGAAAATTCAAAGAGTTAATAACGTACTTGATTATTCAATTTACCGAAAACCAACACACACTGATGTGACAATTCCATATAGTTCCAATCACCCCATGTCACATAAACTAGCGGCATATAATTCAATGATACATAGAGCTTTTTCAGTTCCTATGAACAAATGTGATTTTGATAGAGAGATTAATACAATTAGACAAATAGCAACACCCAACGGTTATCCATTAGATATGATAACTACGCTAATTAATAAAAAAGAGGAAAAAGTGGCATTACAACTAATATTTCCTAGACAAACTGATGAAATGAAAACTTATAAAACCATCACATATGCAGGAAATATTTCTAATAATATTTCAAAGATAATATCTTCAGCAACGAATACAACAATTTATTTTAAAACAGAAAGTAACGTTAGTACAAAATTGTTAAATGTATAAACAAAAATATCACCATTAAAGAAGTCAGGTACATATAAACTCAAATGTCCAGAATGTAATGCTGTCTATTTGGGCCAGACCCTTAGAAATCTGGAAATCCGATACAGTGAACACTTACAGGCATACAGATTAAAACAACCAGATAAATCCCACTACGCAAAACATCTACTTGACACCAATCATTCATTGACACCTAACACAAAACTAGAAGTGCTGCATATTATTTGTGAAAAGAAACAAGAACTGGATTTCCTTGAAGAATTGGAAATCAGAAGACATTTAAGAAACCCACAATATGAAGTTGTCAATAAACAGTTAAATCTAGGGAGTTCTCCACTAATAAACTGTCTTCTTAAGTGATAATTGTAAAGATCAGCAGATATAGTTTTCCTGGTTTTCTATATCATTGCACAGTTATACTGATCTTAATTGGAAAAATAATATCCAGGATATCACCATAGGGCTAATAATATCTAAGCTTCAATATTTGTAATATCACAATCTTCTTGTTTTTTCTATTAACATATATTAAGTCAATCTCAAGTTAGGTCACTTCTTGGTCTAGCCAAAAATATTTACTAAGCATCAGGTAGGCATCAAATGAAATGTAACTTGTAACTTCTGTCATTCTGACGATGATATTGATTTATGGAAACAATTGTCAATTTTTAAGAATTTTCAACAATTTTTATTATATTGTGGAATTAACTGGAAACAGTGAGTTTCATTTAAAACACTAATATGAGTAGATTCCACGAAGTAAGGGTCGAGACAGTGAATTGCATATTTAAGAGTTAATTTGTTCACAGCGCATGAAGATATGTTAATTCTGAAGCCCTCTTCTATTGAATGCATGTATTATTATTTGTTAGTGGAAATGAATGTAATTGCTAGATTTATCCCGAAAAAATTAGCGTCAACGCGACAATCCTGCAAAACTCTCTTTCATTATTTGCCGACTGTGTTACCAATTCAGTTTCTCACCTGGCGAGCAAAAAAATATCGATGTGTAGGCTAGTGCAGCGTTGCCAAAGAAATGTGAAATGACTTTCTTCCCAAACCTAACGATTGACCGCCATCTCTATGGATTTATGAATGACTTGGTTCGTCTGTTCTTCACATGGATAACTTTTATATTCGGATAGATAGTCATCCCAAAACTAAATTTTTTGTACTGATTTCTGTGCCATGTGCGTGGGTGTAGTCAAACCTAAAAAATCCGCCAGAATTTGAAATCCCACATGAATAGTGTATTAATAATCTAATTTTAGCGTTCTCAAAATTAACCGATACAAAACGAGATATTTGTGCATTAAATGTTGAATAATAATATGCAATTCTTTTATAAAGAGGATGGGTTAATATTTTGCTTTGCTGATTGATTTAAACATACCAATACAACTTAATTAAATCATAATTAAACAGATTTATTCTACGTTTAATGCCTGTTCGTTTAGCAGCGAATTATTTTGAGAACGCTAAAATATCAAGATCTAGATGCTCCTGTATAGGGTGCCACTTAAATAAAAACACACATTTGTTGAAATTGTTTTTATTTTAATAAATACCAATACATTATTAACAATTATCCTGGTATTGCTGATAAGAACTGCTTGAGTGTAAATATTTAACTCATCTTATCTTTTTCTTGGAGTACTAACATTTAGCCCAGAACAAATAGCTACTGGAGTCATACTTCTGTCCATAAATCTAAAGATGCTGTCAGCTAATGTTGAATTATCTGCAACTATTATTTTGCATTGATGAAATGGTTAGAGAGATATTGTTTTTATTTTTCAAATACAAACATGTAGCAGTTGAACATTGTCTCAGTAGAAAATATCTCATCCTTAGCTGTCTCAAGTAGGGAGCTCTTCTCTGAAGTGGACCATGTAATAGATATACTCCGTCCAAATCCAGTATTTGACATAGTACCATATGACATGGCCATATGATATGGCAAGACATATAATACTTTTATTAAACCTATAAATTGTAGAAAACCGTATTTTTGTAGTCAGTTCATTTGTTGCGCTCTAATAACAAAATCAAATTTTTAAAAACAAGTTTATCGTTTTTGAACCTTTAACTGGCGCAGTCAGCAGGATTTTTCCAAAATTGTATGGAAAGTGCCGATATTTCATACAGTTCTCCGGTTTAACGGTTAGTTAGCGCGAACCTACGGAAATTGGTGAGGACAGAGGAACAAAAATCGTCGGAATTCCATAGTATAGTTAAGAATTCAACAAATGAAGAATACATGTTTTCTGTAAGTGTATCCATTTTATAATTAATTCCTATTATTTATTTTTTGTATAAGTGTTTTTCTGATTCTCATCGTGGAAAATGTTATAGACAGAATTACAAATTTAAAATTGAGCAAATTGGCTCAACCAATCTATCAATTAATTAAATACCAAGCAGATAATATTGAAAACTTCGATGGGAACCCTAAACAACTTAATAGATTCAGTAAAGCATGCGAGAATTTAATGAATCATCAAAATCGTGGTGATCCTAATGCTGCAGTAAATATTTGTCTATTTGATACTATAATTGGAAAACTCATCGGTAGAGCTGCTGAATTAATAGCTTCTAGAACAGAGTTCAATAGTTTGGCAATGGTTAAAGATTCACTTGTAGTTACTTTTTCTGACCAAAGATCAATTGATCCAAGACATAATTTCGATGCATCCTGAAAATGATGAGGACGTACAAAATTTTGTACTAAAAATCCAAGATGCACGTAGTAGTTTATTTTCAAAAATAAATATCTCGAACGACCCAAATAATGTTAAGCTATTAAAAATTCAACAATACGAATATTTGTATTTGAAGACTTCCTTAGTTTTAAAAATCGAAATTTTCCATTACCAAATTTTAATACTCAACCACAACAGCTTAATATCAGAAGCTTTCAATATAATCAAAATTTTGGTAACCCGAGACCAAATTTTTTTGAAAGCTCACTCAAGTTGGCTTAACTGTTTTCTATACTCCCATTAAACGTAGTTTGCCATTAAGTTCGTTTATGGTGCTCTATTTTATCAGTTCATCTCATGTGAATTTCGCTATTTTTCCAATAAGTCGTACGAAGAATCTGTCTCGAATTTTGCATAGCAAATGTTAGGCTAACATAGAACCGACTATATTAAAAACACTTCTACTACGTCTTCAACTAAACTTAACATCGTTAAAGTAAAGGAAATCGTCGTTTAAGGTTGATAGAGATAGCTGCTGAAATTTCTGTGTTCCTCGAATCATTTCGTACCTTTTAGAATTAATGTTTGGGCTCCACGATAACGCGTTGAATCACAAGGCTACTAATCTGAACTAACATCAAACCAGAAAATCAAAAAGTTCCTTCCAACATTCACTGTCGACTTTTTTCTCATCACTCTCAGTCAATAACAGAGAGAAGAGAATTTGTTGGATTAAAATCTACAGATTCACACGTCTTATTTACACAATTTCGTCCAGCTCAATTCATTTAGCCTAATATTTATCTTGTTTTGTTATAAAGCTTTGTTCTTATTTTGAGTACGTATCCCTTCGTATTAGGCAATTATTCAAACTCCTACGTACCGACGTCATCTTTAACACCAAACAATTTTCTGTATGTTCATTATTTTGATTACCTCAATAAACAATCGATATAACGTATTGTAGATCACAGGACTTTGGTTCTTATTTATTCAAACTTATAAACGTTCTAGCAAAAAGGTTGAGATCGGTAAAATCGGAAAGATGGATTCTCTATATTCTCGAATGCATTGTCTGAAATTGGTTTCCGAGTAAGTGGGTCTTTCCTTCTCATCCTATCTCATCCTATCAACTCGCATATTTTGTTCACATACTTCTCGTTTCCATCTATCCTTAGATCTTATACCAGGTGGTCAAAAATATTTAAAATATATTTTCAACTGGTTATTCAAATAGATCGTTCTAGAACGACGCGTATAAAATTCCTATAACTCTGATATGAGATTCTCATTATTAGTCCTTGTTCTAATTAACCCTTTTTACGTGGGCTAATAGATGGAATGGAAAGTTCTTTGTTATTAGCTGATGTTCTCGAAGGACCAAATGATTGTATTCACTATGATGTATGATGAAATGAATGAAGAAATTAAACACTTATTTCACGTTCATTTTTATATATTGAAGGAATTTATAACTTTTTTATTTTTGCGTAGACAATTAAGAAACTCACTTGATCATACGCGTTACACTGTGATTATTTAACACATAATCTGAGGGATTAATGAATGATTGAAGATTAAATACACATGTTCGTTACCGGGACAAAAAAACGCCGGGTGCTCTTATAACTTGAGTACCATTATGTACGATGATTAAATGATAAAGAGGCAAAATGTAAGGTAGATGGCGTATTTATACGTAGGTTGACGTAGTTGCGAGGAAGGAGCAAAATATTAGGATCTGGCCAATGGGATAAAAGAGTTTGAAACGTAACGGTCAGATACAGCGCGTGCAAATTTGCAGTTGGGGTGATTTTTATGGCCTGAAAAGGTTTCGTAGATACAGATAACAGAGTTTGGAAGAGAGTCTTTTTATGAAGCGATAAGGTGTCGGGTACTTTGAAATATTCATTGGAATTTCAGGAAACGATATTTATCTGTTTTTCTTAGGTGGTAGTAAAGTTAAAATGAATTTTTTGTTGATGTAAAGAAATATTAAATATTGAGAAGAAGGATATATTTAGTTATATGTTTTGAGTGGAATATTCGAATTGTATTATACAGGGGAAGATGAAAATAAAATCACAGGAGAAATTGGTAATTAAATCAAATTCGAACAGTCCTCTAATACAATTTGAGAAAGATATCAACTCAGTTAAAAAAATAAATTATATAATGACCTATATCTCAACCTCTATTGATTTATTTAATTGGCTGCCGAATTTCCATAGAAGCTATTCTACAATTATGAAATACCACATTAGGACCTAGTGAGTTGCATAATTTGCAAGGGGTTTTGGATGTCTGGTTAAATACATATTTTTGAGACTTTCATGTTGACGTTTTGAAAGGGATATAGGACCAATAGTTATTTATAATAACAGCTTAACAATTTTTTAATAGACACAGTATTTAATAGGTTTAGCGCTGATAAATATACAATACAAAATGAATAAAAATATGTTTTGCACCCTAAAACACGGTTATACGAATCAGTTCAATATCGGAATTTTTTCATGTTCTTACATTTGAAACGATTTACTTCTCAGTTTGAGTAGATTTCTAATAGTGGACTAAATGTGTTAATGAATTAGAAATTTCAGTTGGAGCCTGTGTGTCAAAAACTGACCGCCAGTATCATTAATTCGCTTCGCGCAGGTAATCGTTGATTGTTGTGACTGTTGCAGGAATGAACAAATATAATGTGATGTGGTAGATTCCAAGAGACATAAACTTTCACCTTTACTTCAAATTAATGTCTTTTTTTAGTAGTTCCTTCATAATATTGAGGTTTATTTGTATAAAAATTGGAAGTCAGGTAGATTTTGTAGATAAAGCGTACAATATTATACGAATTGTTAAACGACTTTCTAAATTTAACAATGGCCAACAACTTTCCCTACCTATTCGTAGTAATAGTTATTGACATACCTACCTGTTAATCTTTTTAAAATTGTTATTCTTGATAATATGTAGTAGATAATAATGTGAAAATTCGGGCTTATACATAAAATTTGAATAAAAAATTGTGGAAATCGCCTTTAGAGATGGTCTCACAAGTATACTAATAATATGAATAAAATATTAAAGCTTTTTTGTGGTAGATATTTCTACTTTTTTGGGTTTTTTGCAAATATTTACTATGGAATTAGAACATTTTTTCACACTTTTTACAGAGTTAGGACTGGCAAAACAAAAAAATCTTGGTTCTGGGTGCCGTCAATTATTGTTTATTTAGAACTATGTACAGATTGGCTACAAATATTATATTACTTTAGTGGAATTCGTCTCTAATATCTACAATTTTAAAACACCTATTTCATTTGTTGGGTTTAATGTATTCAGTTATACCACCTACAAACAAACACTATAATGAAAAATATGTTTTAGATGTACAGGGATCATCAACAGTAAAATAATGATGTGCATCTACAAATGATTCTTCAAAATCACTTTCTATATCAACTTCATCATCCTCGCTATCTCCGCAAATTACTAATAATATTATCTACAACAGTATCTAAAAGTGGTTCATTGTTCGTAAATTCATCTTCAATCTTCTTAACATAGTAACAACTAACTTTTCAATCATTTGCAAAAAATGTGTTAAAAAATTCATTATAGACTTTAACCTTTCTCATAATTTTCGTACGGCATTTCATTATGATAATCTCCTGCTTTTGACTGGGAGTTCCACATAATACCAGCATTAGGTACAAAACCATTTTCACTTCCTGCATGCACAATCATTAGCCTATTACCTTTTGAAACGGGTTTTGTTAATCCTTCGTTACTCTTGTCGCTCCATCATTTAAGGTGCGTGTTACAAGAATAAATGTATGTTTCATCCATATAAATGATAGGTTTGTTCTGTTCTCTGCACTTTTTTATGTTTCTTAAATATAGTAGGCGTAAATCTCTGATTTCGTGACGTTCCATTAAAAATTTCTGTTGTTTTTCATGTTAGTCCAACGAAAACCTAAAGAATGTATTTGTTTCCGCAGAGATTCGCGACTTCCTGCGAAGCCATGACTATCTGCAAAGGTTTGGTGTACATTTCTTAACGTGGGTACTTTTTTCTCAGATATGTGATAATTTATTATGCAACTTCTAAGCACAGTTTTGTCGAATTGATCCATACGGTTACTGGACGTTTTTTGCTTTTTAGTAGGCACATCAGTGTCAGCATTACTTCCTGCCAGAGCTTCTTTTTTAATACGGAAAAGCGTTCTTTGGCTAACTTTCGTAGCAGCAGAAACTCGTTCAATGATCTGACAATAAAATAAGTCGATATACATGTTGTATTAAAAGTTTAATTCATGTTAGTGTTTTAAATGAAACTCAACGTTTCTAGCTAATTCCACAATATAATGAAAAATGTTGAAAATTCTAAAAAATTGACAATTGTTTCGATAACTGAATATCATCGTCAGAATGACAGAAGTTATATTTCATTTGATGCCTACCTGATGTTTAGTAGTTATTTTTGGCTAGACCAAGAAGTGACCTACCTTGTGATTGACTTAATATATGTTAATAGAAAAAAGAAGAAGAAGATGTGATATTACAAATATTGAAGCTTAGATATTATAAGCCCTATGGTGATATCCTAGATATCATTTTTCCAATTAAGATCAGTATAACTGTGCAATGATATAGAAAACCAGGAAAACTATATCTGCTGATCTTTACAATTATCACTTAAGAAGACAGTTTAAAAGTGGAGAACTCCCTAGATTTATCTGTTCATTGACGACTTCATATTGTGGGTTTCTTAAGTGTCTTCTATTTCCCAACTCTTCAAGGAAATCCAGTTCCTTTTTCTTATCACAAATATATAGTACTTCTAGTTCTGTATTAGGTGTGATTGAATGGTTGGTGTCAAGTAGATATTTTGCGTGATGGGATTTATCTGGTTGTTTTAATCTGTATGCTCGTAAGTGTTCACTGTATCGGATTTCAAAATTTCTAAGGGTCTGACCCAAATAGACAGCATTACATTCTGGACATTTGAGTTTATATATACCTGATTTCTTCAATGTTGGTATTTTTGTTTTAACATTTAACAATTTTGTACTTACGTTACTTTCTGTGATGGTTTTATACGTTTTTATTTCTTCAGATGGTTTAGGAAATATTAGTTGTAATGCTACTTTTTCCTCTTTTTTATTAATTAGCTTATTTATCATATGTAATGGATAACCGTTGGATGCTGCTATTTGTCTAAATGTACTAATCTCTCTATCAAAATTACATTTGTGCATACCAACATTAAAGAAATCAGGTTTATATAAACTCAAATGTCCAGAATGTAATGCTTTCTATTTGGGTCAGACCCTTAGAAAATTTTAAATCCGATACAGTGAACACTTACGGGCATACAGATTAGAACAACCAGATAAATCCCATTACATCTACTTGTCACCAACCATTCAATGACACCTAACACAGAACTAGAAGTACTACATATTTGTGATAAGAAACAAAAACTGGATTTCCTTGAAGAGTTGGAAATTAGAAGACACTTAAGAAACCCACAATATGAAGTCGTCAATGATCAGATAAATCTAGGGAGTTCTCCACTATTAAAATGTCTTCTTAAGTGATAATTGTAAAGATCAGCAGATATAGTTTTCCTGGTTTTCTATATCATTGCACAGTTATACTGATCTTAATTGGAAAAATGATATCCAGGATATCACCATAGAGCTAATAATATCTATGCTTCAATATTTGTAATATCACATCTTCTTCTTTTTTCTTTTAACATATATTAAGTCAATCACACTTCTTGGTCTAGCCAAAAATAACTACTAAACATCAGGTAGGCATCAAATGAAATGTCCCTTCTGTCATTCTGACGATGATATTCAGTTATCAAAACAATTGTCAATTTTTTAGAATTTTCAACATTTTTCATCATATTGTGGAATTACCTAGAAATGTTGAGTTTAATTTGAAACACTAATATGAGTAGATTCCACGAAGTAAGGGTCCAGACAGTTAATTTTTTATTCATGTGTATTTTGATACAAATGAAATAAGAAAGTAGTTAAATTTGTTTTCGGTGACCGTTCTTTGAAATAAAAGATTTTGTCGTGGTTTTCGGCCATTTAAAAGAAGTATTAAATTCAAAAATACTATATCACGTTTCAGTTCATTAGTTGTTTTAAACGATCTTTAGATTTTAGTTCAAACATATTTTAATATGACCAAACCGCAATTGTAACTGAAATCGGAAGATGGTTCAAAACAAATAATAAAACCGAAACGTAATAGAGATAGGTATGAAATGAGTATAATAATAATTATAATTATAAGCTAAAAAACCTATTACATTTAAATAGGTATCTTACACAAAATAAACATGTGCCCTTTTATATACTCCTGTAGATAGGAACAGAATAGTTATTTATGCAACAAGTGCATAAAGTGGTGCTTTTTTCACGAATGAAAAAATTGACACATGAGCCGCAGGCATGCAAAAACCAAAAAATGTCTCATTTAGGTTGCTCTAAATGGACTCAAACTGGCGTCGATTTGTTTGTAATGATGACAAAGCGGTGCACAAAATTGACATATGAGTGCATGAAATACGTTGCCTCACCCTAATGTCCTTTTTTAAATCGTTTAACAAATAAATAATTTATTCAATCAATTTAAAAAATTTACTATCGAGTGTAATTTTTTTAAATAATTATGTTTCGCGTTCTCGTTGTATTCTAGCGATTCTGCAAAATGCGAGAAGGTTGTTCAATTTTGTTGACTACGAAGGACCAACCACCATTGTGGTAAAATGTGTTGTAACTTAAATAAGGGTAAATAAAATGAATTTGGTTGCACTTTCACTGTTGTATATTTAAAATGTATTATACATATTGTTCATTCTGCTGAACAATCAATAGTATCACTGAGTGTTGGCTGTATGAGTATTATTTATCACATTATCTGATATTATGATGTGATTGTTTCAAGTTTATGCCGGTAATGCCGACGAGTTATTATAACTTGACCGTTCACCATTTTGTATGGTGAACGGATGTGAAGTCAAGGAAGTCGGGTTGAATTCGTATTTATGTGTTGTTCAGAGTGGGTGAGAGTAAGGGAAATCATGTGGGAAATTGACCAATGGGTGATGAAAGTTTAAACTTTAACGGTCATATACGGCGAGTGAGTTGAGTGCTGCAGGTGTCGTTTTTTTGTCATTCTGTTATTTTCGTTATAGATAAGGAAGCTTTGAAGATAGTTTTTGCGTGTAGCAATAAAAATAAAATTGAGATTTGGGGTCGTTGAAGTGTTGAATAGATATTATGAAATAATTTTGAGGCAGAAATTATGTGGGTTTTTACGTGAAAGGGACGTTAAAAATGGATATTTGCGTAGTTAAGGAAATATTGAGTAGATAAGAAGAATGATATTTTTTTCATGATGTATATGGAGTGTGTAACTTTTGATATACGGGGTGAAGAAAAGTAATGGTTACAGGAAGAATTTGAGGATGAATTCAAATTCGTACAAATTTAAAACGTTCATAATTATTTCACGACACTGCTCATTCAACTTTTTATGAACAACTGGAGTCCCCATAACAATTTAGTATTGCACAACCCCGGTAATCACACTTTTCTCTGAACTCTACTATCGAATCGAAGCTGACGAATTCTGTCAGCGAAGTGAGCTCTTGCAATCCGCATACGTCTTTGCTACGGCGCATCGGACGTTGCAAAACATCGGACGTTGTCAAACTTCAGACTGCCAAAATTAATTTGCCAACCTGTGGATGATACTTGATGAGTGATTCTATGATGCGAAGAAAATGTAATAATAAATAACAGATAGTTAAAATGCATTTTACTAAGATTGTACAAAGTACTAATGAGAGTAAAGCAATTATCATTTTTCTCTAACAATAAATTGTAGTTGTGGAACAATTTCATTTGTTTCAAGTATTGAAACAGATCAAAGATGCCCATTGGTTAACTTGCTTCTGTGAACATTCTCTTTATACTTTACTCTGGAGAATCTTCTCTCATACAAGTATGTTATGAAATTCCATTAAAGATGAATTATGATGTTAGTTCTTAATTATGTATATCACTGCACTATACATCGATAATTTCCATTTGAAATTCTAAGGCTAGGGTTACAATGTCGGCATCAAAAAGAATATCATTCGCATGGTCATCAGAGTCTGGAGTAGGGTAAGGTGGGGCAGTTTGGTACGCTTTTTTTCGGCTGCCTATACCTACTTAGTAAACAAAAACAATTAACGAACAGTCATATGAGGAAATAGTTGCATAAATATGCCGACAATTCATTTTTATTAGTAAAATTAGAATTAATGAAGCAGTTTTAATAGAAAATGATCCTGAGATAAAGTAAGTTATTTTCCCAATGTGCCCCATCATGAGGCAGTTTGAGACCAAGGTGAGGCACTTTGGGACGATGGGGGATTGTTGGAGAGAGCTGACTTCAATTTATATACCATTTTAGCGTACATTGAAACTAATGGCCAAATGTACTTTATTTATTAAACTAACATAAAATTCAACACACAGCAATATTTACCATCAAAAATAGATATTTCAAAATAGAGCAAATAAAAATTAATAGTTTCAACAAAAATCTAAAGCACGTTATAATTCATAAACGAAAAATCAAAATTTATATACGAAGCTAATCTACTAGTACTACCCGATACTTTTTTTGATTTTCATATTTTAGCAACTATGTCTTTTTTAAAGACCGAACTAATGTCATCCTGAACCGGATAAAAAGAACCATAGCTCTTTATTTTTCGCAAGATATTCACTATTGGTTCTTCTGGTTCACTGTTATCTTCAACGCACCCCACGTACTAATATATAGTTTCTCTTGGTAGCAAATTTAACCAAAATAAAGTCTCCAACATCAATTTTTGTGTCGTCAAGTATTCCTTCTATTTCGTAGTCATCGCTCATACCTATATCTGAATCCGATTAATCGTTTTTCAGTTCATAAGACGCATCTGAATCACTTGATGAATAGCTCAATTTTCTTTTAGAAGGCTTCGACTTTATCTTGGAGGTTTTTCCTTCCATGATAGTTAATTGATATTTAGTTAATGAATATGAGCAGGCTTGATCTTTTATGCTTTTGTTTTCCAATTTTCCTTTGCTAGAACCATTGATGTTTCGTTTCACACTTTTTAACTTTAATTTCTTCTCTCCCTCTTCTGGGTTCGTAGCTCGATTCCATTTTTCTCAGGCGTGCTGGTGTAGATTTTTGACTGACCTTGCTTACGAAATGACTTTTTTCGGTTTGTTTTAAATTTAGGATACGGTCTTATGTCTTTTGGGCTGAGAAATTGCTTATGTTTGTTTGTAGCCAAATCTCCCACTTTATCTAAAACAATCCCTATAAGATAATAGAGAAGTGAAGTAACAAACTATTTGACGTTTATCTACCTGGTTTGAAGTTGAAGGCTCTTTAAAACTTTCTTTTTCCGTTGACTACTTTTGAACTTGTTTGAAGACGAAAGATAATGATGAATTCAATTCACTGAGAGATAGAGGTCCTTTGAATTGATTTTCTCTGTTTCTTCAATTATGAACTAATCGTAGAATGTACGCCACTGTGCGTTGTAGTTTGGAAGATGAAGAGAAGTTTGAGAAAGTGTTTTGTCAAAAGTTGTTTTGTTTAGAAATACTTGTTAACGTTACCTATCTTTCCTCAGGTAGGTTGTCAAGGTTATTTGTAATCTAGTGTTGAGAAAAATCCGAACTCAAGTCATTGAGGAATTTGAACGACATGGGGTAGACTTCAGGACTGAATTTTCCGAGTGACAGCATGTCAGCTGGATTATCACTTGATCGCACGCACCGCCACTGGAAGTTTTCTCTTAACGTTTGTATTTTCGATACTGTATTTAATACACATAACGACCATCGACTTGGGTGGCCATTGCACCAGCATAGTGCAATTTGAGAGTCAGTCCACAAATTAACAGAATTTATGTTGATTTTAGTTTCTTAAACGTTTTTGACTTTTTGGGTAAGTTTTGAAGATAAAAGCATTCCGCAGAGTTCAAGTCTGGGAATTGATGTAGTTTTCAGAATACATGGAACTGTTTTATCAGTGTAAATAGTTCTAACGTAGACACATGCACCGTACGCTTCGGTACTAGCATCTGAAAAGGAATGAAGTTAAATTTTGTTTATTTCTCTGTGATTGAAAATAAAACGAGTGATTTTTAAATGCTTGATTTGGCGGATGGTGATTAGGAATTCCTCCCATTTTCGTAATATTTCCTTATCGGCCATTTTATCATCCCAGTTTCATTTTAATTACCATATTTTCCGAATTGGCATTTTTCCTATCACGATTGCGGGATTTACAGAACCCAGGGAGTCATAAGTGAGATATGCGATAGAATTTTTGTCTTGGTGATATTATCCTCACTGATGAGTTCAGTGGTTACGGATATTTGGAATTCATCGATTATGGGATTCAATTTTACGCCAAAAACTTTAGACAGAGATTGATGTCAAATTCAGTTACTTGCGTTTGCGATCTAGAAAGGTTTGAGAATTATATCCCCATTCATGCTAATGGACACCAGCCGGTTCAAGCAATGATTTTAGTTCGAAGTAGAGTTTTGTGAGGGATTCGATGGAATCACACCCTGTTAAAATATCGTCTACGTACGTCTGTGTGAGCAGAGCGTTCGAGGGTAAAGGAATATTTTTTAGTATTTGCTTTTTCGTTTAAAACTTTCGTTGAGAGGAACAGACTACAATTCATCCCGTACGTTATGGTTTGCAATTCAATATATTTTAGTGATTCTTTTGATGAGCCTCTCCACAAAAGGTTTTCAAGGAATACGTCTTTGGGGTTAATCCGAATTTTTCTACCCATTTTCTCTAAATCAACAATCAATGTGTATTTGAAGGTTTTACAAGAAGCGTCGAATACGACCCGCAGCTTGGTAGTAATTCTATCTTGTTTATATACTGGTTAATGGGTTTATTTTCTGTAAGCGAATTTTGCGATGATGGAGGTACACAATTTCACATGTTCAAATGAAATGTATTCTTGAATTTTTTTTTACTCCGAATAGAGATGGGGGTTTTGTTGCAATCGTTTTTTTCGGAAGAGAAAAATCAATTTTTAGCAGCAGTGAGAGAGTCGCCTAACTTTTTGTGTTCTGTGACTGTGTGATTTTGAAGGAATATGAACATGGAAATGTCCGTTTTCGAGAATCTTAGTTGTATATTTCTACTTAAACTCATTAGAAGGATCAGGGTCAGAGAATGGTTCTGGGAAGAGGAAACATAGCGATACACCACAAGAGAAAAGTATTTGACACGTGCATCCTTCCAGTAATGTGATGTTGTGCTGTTGAGCTGAAAATTGGACAATGACCAAGAAGAACACAACTTAATTACGAATAACTCAACATGCCATGGAAAAAGCGATAAGAATATCCTTAAGAGAACACAAAAGAAACCAGTGGATTAAACAAATCACAAAAGTAACTGATGTAATAGAGAAAAAGGCAAGACTGAAATGGAGTTTCGCAGGACATATTGCGAAGGGCGAATCAAATCGATGGCACAGGAGAATACTCACTTGGAGACCTTACAATTTCAAAAGAAGCAGAGAAAGGTCGCCAATGCGGTGGGTCCGATGATATAAAATTAACAGCTGGCTTTCACTGGATGTATGAAGCCATGAAACGCCACAAGTGAAGAACGGAATTAGGAGAGGGGTATATCCAAAAATGGATTTAACACGCTACGGAAGAAGAAGTTGTAGATTTGAAGATGCATTCTGATAGTTCATCTTCGGCGGAGAGTGATTTAAATTTTGGGATTTCTTCGATTTCCCAGAACTTCGAGAGAATATTTTGTAATTCAGTGTCCGGATTGGAATTTACGGTTTCACTGGCTACATGGTACGAGATAGCGGGTGTGTATAATGTATCCCAGATGGGTGTTAGAAAGTGTGGGTAGACCGTCACCTAGTTTGATGAAGCCATAGGTCAACAGATCATAATAAACATCTGCTCCTCTTAATAGATCGATTTTACCGGGCGTGGCAAAGGTTTTGTAAGCTAATTTATTTACAATCTGCGAAGGTATTGCTACGTGATCTATATTCAACTTCGCAAGATATTTCGAACTTTTTCGAGGGGTCAACGTTTGAGTGAAGCACTATATCCAACATTGCTTTAGACAGAGCACTAGAGAGTATAGATGAGTTTTTGTACAAGTAGTTTGCTAATTAAAGAATTTCGACTTCCGTTATCCAGAAGAATTCTTACTTGAACAGGTTGGTTTTGGCGATTGTAAATTGTTGCTTGCGCGGTCGCTAGCAACACTAAGTTATTTTTTTGTTGATAGAGCTGATAAACTGGATGAATTTGAAATTGTTTGATATTCTTGAAAGCTTTGGGATGATGACTTGCCAGAGTTGAAATTAAAATAGTTACTGTTTGAAGGCCTTCGTCCGTTATTATGTGAATTCTGAAATTGCAGAAAAAAATGATGTCTTTTGTGGCAATGGGTGCATGGCCTTTGTGACAAACAGGTGTCACGTGCCTAAGCAATTCACACACAGTTTTTTGTTTTTGACAAATTCATTTGGCTTCGTTAAAGGTGATGATGTAAAAGTTACACATGTGTAGATTTTATGCGCAGTGTCTGAACACATACAGGTTGGCAAATTAATTTTGGCAGTCGGAAGTTTGGCGACTTCCGATGCGCCGTAGCAAACACGTATGCGGATTGCAAGAGCTCACTTCGGTGGCAGAATTCGTAAGCTTCGATTCGACAGTACAGTTCAGAGAAAAATGTGATTACCGGGGTTGTGCAATACTAACTTGTTATGGCGACTCCAGGAAGTAAAGTTGTTCATAAAAAGTTGAATAAGCAGTGTTGTGATAGTTATGAACGTTTTAAATTTCATGACCGAAGAGACAAACAATGGCAAATCGACAATTCCATTAACAAAGGTAAGTTTTAATTATTGCAATAAAATTTTTGAACAAAAGTAATTATTTAACAAATTTACACTCGATAGTAAATTTTTTAAATAGATTTTCGTACATAATATATTTATTTGTTGAACGATTAAAAAAAGTGACATTAGGGTGAGACAAAGTATTTTATGCACTCATGTATCAATTTTATGTACCGCTATGTCATCATTACAAACAAATCGACGCCATTTTTAGTCCATTTAGAGCAACCTAAATGAGACATTTTTTGGTTTTTGCATGCCTGCGGCTCATGTGTCAATTTTTTCATTCGTGAAAAAAAGCACCACTTTATGCACTTGTTGCATAAATAACTATTCTGTTTCTATCTACAGGAGTATATAAAAGGGCACATGTTTATTTTGTGTGAGATACCTATTTAAATGTAATAGGTTTTTTAGCTTATAATTATAATTAGTATTATTATACTCATTTCATACCTATCTCTATTACGTTTCGGTTTTATTATTTGTTTTGAACCATCTTCCGATTTCAGTTACATTTGCGGTTTGGTCATATTAAAATATGTTTGAACTAAAATTTAAAGATCGTTTAAAACAACTAATGAACTGAAACGTAATATAGTATTTTTGAATTTAATACTTCTTTTAAATGGCCAAAAACCACGACAAAAATTTTTATTTCAAAGAACGGTCACTGAAAACAAATTTAACTACTTCCTCATTTTATTTATATAAAAATACACATGAGTAAAACTTTTAATACAACATTTATATCCACTTATTTTATTGTCAGGTCATTGAACGAGTTTCTGCTGCTACGAAAGTTAGCCAAAGAACGCTTTCCCGTATTAAAAAAGAATCTCTGGCAGGAAGTAATGTGCCTACTAAAAAAATAAAGAACGTCCAGTATCCGTATGGATCAATTCGACAAAACTGTGCTTAGAAGGTGCATAATAAATTATCACATATCCGAGTAAAAAGTACCCACGTTAAGAAATGTACACTAAACCTTTGCAGATAGTCATGGCTTCGCAGGAAGACGCGAATCTCTACGGAAACAAATACATTCTTTAGGTTTTCGTTGGACTAACAGGAAAAACAACAGAAATTTGTTAATGGAACGTCACGAAATCAGAGATTTACGCCTACTATATTTAAGAAACATAAAAAAGTGCAGAGAATAGAACAAACCTATCACTTATATGGATGAAACATACATTCATTCATGTAACAGACACCTTTAATGATGGAGCGACAAGAGTAACGAAGGATTAACAAAACCCGTTTCAAAAGGTAACAGGCTCATGATTGTACATGCAGGAAATGAAAATGGTTTTGTACCTAATGCTGGTATTATGAGGAACTCCCAGTCAAAAGCAGGAGATAATCATAATGAAATGACGTACGAAAATTATGAGAAAGGTTAAAGAATTCTATAATGAATTTTTTAACACATTTTTTGCAAATGATTGAAAAGTTAGATGTGACCATGTTAAAAAGATTGAAGATGAATTTATGAACAATGAACCACTTTTAGATACTGTTGTAGATAATATTATTATTAATTTGGCCGAAGACTGAGATAGCGAGGATGATGAAGTTGATATAGAAAGTGATTTTGATGAATCATTTGTAGATGCACATCATTATTTTACTGTTGATGATCCCTGTACATCTAAAACATATTTTTTATTATAGTGTTTGTTTGTAGGTGGTATAACTGAATACATTGAACGCAACAAATGTAAAAATGTAAATAGGTGTTATAAAATTGTATATATTAGAGACGAATTCCACTAAAGTAATATAATATTTGTAGCAAATCTGTACATAGTTCTAAATAAACAATAATTGACGGTACCCAGAACCAAGATTTTTTTGTTTTGCCAGTCCCAACTCTGTAAAAAGTGTGAAAGGATGTTCTAATTTCATAGTAAATATTTGCAAAAAACCCAAAAAAGTAGAAATATCTACCACAAAAAAGCTTTAATACTTTATTTATAATATTAGTATACTTGTTAGACCATCTCTAAAGGCGATTTCCACAATTTTTTATTCAAGTTTCATGTATAAGCCCAAATTTTTACATAATTATCTACTACATATTATCAAGAATAACAATTTTAGAAAGCTTAAAAGGTAGGTATGTCATTAACTATTACTACGAATAGGTAGGGAAAATTGTTGGCCATTGTTAAATTTGAAAGTCGTTTAACAATCCGTATCATATTGTACGCTTTATCTACAAAATCTACCTAACTTCCAATTTTTATACAAATAAACCTCAATATTATGAAGGAATCGCTAAAAAAAGACATTAATTTGAAGTGAAGGTGAAAGTTTATGTCTCTTGGAATCTACTTATTCATTATTTACATCACATAAAATAATAAAGTGTAATTATAAAATTCCCCGTATAGGTTTTGAAGCAATAAATAAATATGTCTGTACAAAAAACCCCAATTTTCGTAGGAAAATCTAATGGTTTTTATTTCTTTATTCATTCAATTAATAATAAAGAACACATTATTGTTATTTTGTTTAGTAAACTCGATTTTATATAGCATTATACATGTGCCACAATTTATTATTTTTAAATCCAAATTGAAATTATTGTGTTACCCTCGTACGTATTAGCAGCCTCACAAACTTTGAAACTTTGCATGCGAAATGTACGTCGCCTACATTTCCTGATAACTGCGTTCACAACTTTGTCAAATTGTTTGGCTTTCTCGCGCATCGTCAACTGCCAAAATTAATTTGCCAACCTATAACGCATTCGCTAATGTTTTGAGTTCGATTTTTCGAATTTTTATGATAAGTTGAATTATTGTTTGAGTTTTTGTTGGAATCTGGTTGCGATTGTGTGTAAAAAGCTACTTTATTTTTAGATTTTTCGTGCGAAAATGAGTTTTGTAACGTGTGCGATTGACTTGTCTTACCAGCGGCATTATCGAGTACTTCAATTTCCTCGTTTCAAAATTGTAAAAACTCATCGACTGTTGGTAGGAAGTTCTGGTACTGCATTTTCAAATTCTTTTTTGAAACCATAATCTCATTTTTCCTGATAAAGATAAGTTATCAATGCCTCTAATAAAACCTTGTGTCAAGTTCAAGATTTTGTAAAAGTGTACGCCGTAGGTAGCAAAATTTGATAGTTCGTTCGTTTGGATTGTACTTATTTCACTAGGATATGTTCAGTTATCCGGAGAAATATACATGTACAATTTTTGCTTTATTTTCATAGGTTTCTCTTAACAAGTTTACAGCTACATGCAAATTTCTATCATCTGTCTTTAATTGTGAATTTTCTAGTTTTGAATAGGTTATAAAAACTTTCCTATTCAGTGTGATTCTGGGAAAACTGCTTTATTCTTATTTCAGGTAATCGAGTACCGAAGTTATAGTTTGACTACTCTCATTTCCCAAACTGACTCATTACGGTTACTTTCATTTATAGTTAATTTTTCAATCGCTCCAGCTAAATGACTCCTAGTTTTACGATAATTAATTTCAATTTTGTTCCTATGTTCCTGATCTGGAATTTCTTTTTCATTTTTCTCAGGAGGGTAGATTTCCATTCTATTTTGTGTGAGATCATATTGGTTAAAGTTTTTCATGAGTTCTTCTTGTAGAAGTTCCAGACCAAAGATATCTAAGTTATTTAATTCTGCTTTTAATTGGATAGTTATTCTAGTGAATTTACTTTTGATTGACTCGCGTTCACTGATAAACGTTTTTATATCCATTGTTGAGATTTTTTGAGATTTTTAGTTTGTAACAATAGCACAAATGTGACTGATATTTTATTTATCAGATGCTGTGAATTTTTGAGATAATGTTTTATACGAGCTACTGTGATTGTACTAAACGTAAATAGAAATATATAGATATGAGCTTTAATAATAAATGTCTTTTTTCAATTTTTCTACAGCATATAGTGATGTATAGTTTATTTACGATAAAAAGACGATGACGTTGCAAAACAAAATATTGTGATGTTGCCAAGCTGTAGTTTTTTCCTTTACTTAACGAAAACTAGAAAAGTCAATCTGATGTTAGATTGAGAGTTCTTCTTTTTCATTGTTCCGTGCCTCGTAGGGCGTAAGTCAAAAATATTTATTCAAAAATAAAATGCTTGTATGATAGGCTTGATTAATTTAATATAAATATTTATTCATGAAAAACTAAGGATAAGATACAAGAAACAGTAACCAATCATTCTATATTCGAATTAACATTTAATTATTTTACATAGAAGAGGGTTAAATGACGAACTGTAGGTCCTCAAGAGCACTGCAAGGGTTATTGGTAAAAGGAATCAATACAAGCTATAATGAGCTTCATGCAAATTTAAATATTGTTTCTTTATACAATATCTACTCGTATTATATTTATTATAATAAAAATAGAATGGAAAAGAAAAATATAGATACACAAAATAAAATTTTGTTACAAGATATAAAAATTAAAAATCTCCCATTTTATCATTATTATTTATGTAGAGATACTGTGGTCGTTGTTTTAATTTGTGTATTATAAAATAACTGTACCTAATTAATTTAATAATAGTTATTAGTGATTTTGAAAAGATGGAAATAATGCAAACTGGATAAAAATATACAAAAAATAAAACACAAGATTTCCATTACTCGACTACAAAATGATCACTATTTTCATCGTCACTGTCAAAATTAATAATAAGTGGAGGCACATCCTGTCTATCAAATACTACTTCTCTATCCCACCCATCTTTTATAGTATGCTCTACTGTCTTTGACCAAATATCAGGAGTCACTTTTTCCATACACCTATTGCATGTTCTGTTAAAGAACCATCAGTTCCCACATGATCTCTATAAATTTTTTTAACTATGTCCCAAATATGTTCAATTGGGTTGAACATACAGTGGTAAGGGGGAAGTCGAAGCACTTTGTGACCATATTTTTCAGATAATATGTCAGCTTCATATACTGTTAGGGGTTTATTCCTACAAAAATGCATATATTTAAACAAAATAAGTTATCTAAGTATTACCATAATATATTGAAAAATGTTTATATCAACTTACCGTTGTACTAAATTCAATAATTGGGTTTTGAGGAGAGTATTTTCAGAAGGAATATCATTTTGTATCAACCAGTTCTGTATATCAGCCTTTTTGGTAGCTGTTGTTGGTACTTTATTTATCACTGTACTGTGATAACTTGCACTATCCATTACAATTATAGCAGGTTCTTCCAAGTTCACTAAAAGCTGGTATTCAAACCAATGCAAAAAATTTTCTAGGTTCATTTCACCGTGGTAATCACCATCTTGTTTTTTGGAAGAAAAAACCAGCCCTGCTCCAGGAATAAATCCAGAAGAGGAACTAGCATGCAATACTATATACCTACAATCTACAAGAAGGAAATAACAAATTACTACTAGGTTTCCTAGATAGACTGCATAGCTCGATACAACTATTAATAATTATATAGATTCAAATGAAATAGTGTGACTAGTAAATATTTGAAAAGGACTTAAAATGGCAGGAATATTAAGTACATCATCAATTAATTGCTAAATTTTATTATTCAATTACCTTGGACCACCAATTTTGGTTGTTTTCACGCTTCTATGATTAGAATTTTGTCAAGAATGTCCAACAGTACCGTCTTTAAATATCCAGGTCTCATCCAAAAACACAAATTGATATAAACCTTCCCTTTTTATCTTGATATATTCAGGTAGAAAATGTACACGTTTTAATGCAATATGTGGCAACTCCATTAAACCACGACGAGGATCATCTTTTTGGTATTTGAATCCAATATTTTTCAGAGTAATGTTGAACAACTATTAAAGAGTTCAAGCTCCTGGAGTTTGTCTCTTAAAGTTTTCAAGGTTATGTGTTCCTCTGAAGAAATATTGTGTTTGTTAATTGTGAATAAAATAAAACAGTAAATTCAATATACTCACTGTTTCCATACATTTCAGATATAACATTCCGTAAAGCATTTTGATCAAAGTTATCAATTTCAACAGTAGGTTTTATGCGTTGTCTCTTTTTAGGTGGGCTTTTAGGCTGTTCACCTCTATTATGCTTGGCGGCAATACTGTTAACAGTGGTAACGCTAAGCTGTAAAGTTTCTGCAACTCTCTACAATATAATTACTTCAATTTATGAAATAATATTATATTATCAAGATTAATTAATCTAGCCTAACATTAAAAACATTTACATTTAAATATGTAACAATAATATTAATATTGATGAATACAAATAGCGAATACTATTACTTACGTCTCTTACAGCAGTAAGCGGGAGAAGCGGGCCCCCATTTTGGCATTCTCGTTCAAAATAGCTCAACAAACATGTTACCATCTTTTGAAATTTTCTGTTCAGCTGCTTCGGCATTTTATTAACCACACACTGCAGAAATGCCTATATAATTAGTTATGAAAATAACTGTTTTTTTAATCTTAAAGAAGCAATGAATTTAAAAGCACCAAAAAAACAATAAACGTCAAAACAAATTAGGGAATTTTACCAGTTGATTTGACAACGTCTTGATGTTTTGCCAACCCGTTAGCTGAAAATTGCTCTGGCTGTTGAGGATAAATTGTATTCACGGTTGGTACATTAAATTTTTTTCTGATAAGCAGGTAAATAACTAAAAATTACATCATCGTGTTTTTATCGTAAATAAACTATAGAATGAAATTGGAATAAACTGACATTTTTCAATCCATCGACGAGATACCTGCAGCTCCTGCTTACAAGTGTGAGTTTGTGGATGATTGGATCGATGCTTCTGAAGGCACACTTGTTCATTGCCCTTATCACAATTGTCTGCACTTTGTTTAGCGAGAGAGTTCATTTTGATTTACGTGTGTGTGATAATGTTGAGTTTAGAGATGCACTGGTTTAGATCTGGCTGTGTTGAACCATCTTTTGCTTAGTTCCAGCTCTGCAGGACCATCTGCTGGTGTGGATGAACTAGTATGTAGGAGTGGACTGTTGTGTTTGTCGTTCACCGATACACCAAATGTTTTTGTAGTTAGTTAGGTTGTGGAAAGAAGGATCTGTCGTAATTTTTCGACTGAGAGTTATTGAAAAGAAAACATCATGTCGTTAAATTTTTTTATTATATTAAGTCCATGCTTACAATCTTGACTAAGGGTAACTTTCATATTAACAAAGGATGTAAGTTTGTAACAAAATGAGGCGTGTAAATTTATCCATAATCGAAAGTTTGAAACTAGTTACGGTTTTAAGTGCCTCGTTTATACATCCCTTTTTTATTCATATAGGCGAGGGAAAAAATTCGTCAATTTGTTTCTGTGATATACACTCCCCTTCAAATCTCGACATACACTGCTCCCCAAATCACAACAGTTTTCAAACAACACAGAAGATTGCAGACTTAGTTGGTGAAAATTAGCAATAATATAAAGTTTAATGAACTTTTCCGATTCTTTGAACAAAAATAACAAGTATTGTCATCTACATATATAAGGTTTCAACAAACTCATCGATTTCGGCGGAATACGTGATGATTAATTATATTAATGCCTATGTAATAAATGTGAAGTGTAGATTGTGAATTGAAAGGGGGGTCGTACAGGCCCTGCAGCCAATCAAGCACTTCTACCTCTAATCTATTCTAAGCCCTGGATTCTGAGACAATTTTAATATTTTTTGTTGAATTTTCATTTGGTTAGTTCCCGTTTGAATTCCAATTATACGCAATGGAAACCACCTCCGGTGACTATTGAAAGATTGATATTCTACTCTTTAATTATAAATGTGATACAATAGTCAAAATATAACTGAGCATAACAGAGACACTCATTTATCTGCCATTACCAATAATAGAACAAAAATGTCATTCGATTTTCTGTTCATGTCTACACCACCATACATCAATTTGGAAACTTTTGATCTTAACACATTCCTTTCCGTAAATAATATGCGAAAATAACAATTTTATTTTCAAGGGAGACACTTTATATGAATATTTGTAGCACTCCTTCGGTAAATGTAACCTCAGATTAAGATATAAAATGGATATGTTTGCTTTGACTTTTTCCTGCCCCAAACATTGAGTCACAATCTAAGCTCACTTGCGGGTACTTCCACTGCTTTGCCATATTTACAAATCCTCTTTAGTTGCGGGGAAAAAGAAATCAGAAGTTGAATTGAAAGTTTGTTAAAAAGTTCTTTAAATAAAAAAAGAGTCATACTAATTTATGCATTTGAGCCGCTGCTTTTAATAGTATATTATACACCAAGGTGGTGAAGACTATTCTTATCGACCGAGCACCAAAATTATTTCACGAGGGGCTTTGCCCCGAGCGGAATAAGGTGCGAGGTTCATAAAAGTCTTCACCACCGTGGTGTATATACATTTTTTTTCCATTACTAGCTAAATTTAAGACAAAAATAGAAAATAAAAAAATGTCTTATGAAAATCATGTAGGTATAATTCAATCACGCAGCAATAGAATACCATTATTCCTATAGTTCATTATCACCAATATTAAGTGCAACGAATTACCGAAACCAATTATACGATCACATCCAAAAATTTCACAAAACGTGGTTTATGTTTTACTTTGAACTTTGAACAATTACAGCGGTAGTGCATTCACAACACTTGGGTACAAAGTGAGCATTCATAAAACATTTAACATATACTTCACCATAGAGAAAATAATATATTATTTGTCTATGTACTTCACACTCTACACCACAGCGTTCACAAACGAACCACGAGAATCGACGAGAGTGCACTCCTAGTTTCCCGCTTGCTATCGGGGAAACTATTACCCTGATATGCGCAATTCGGATAATATGTACAATGTAGACATGTTCTTGTTTATTGATAGAGGTTAAGGCACCGGTGATCGATATTCTGTGGGTCAAGATTAGTTACCAGTTTCTATCAACAGAATATTATGAACTTCCACTGGCGATAATGTTGAAGGTGATAACATTCTTCGATCCACGTTTTTCGGCAATTAACGGAAAATGAACAACACGTTTCAATGTCAAATTTTCATAGTGTCGATCTACAAATCGTTCAAACTGATTTCTCCCTAGGCGTTTACTCCATCGTCTGACTGACACTGTTTTCGCTCCTCATCTGACCCATATATTATGAACGCACTCCTTATGTAATCAGAAATTTTTGGTTGACCACGAATTTTAAACTAATGGCAGTTTTATTGAAATAATTTTATCTTGTTAGGTAATTTCAAGCAGTAAATATGTTAATGACAATCTCCTGGGTATACAAAATTATGTTGCACTAGTTTTTGTTAAGCTATTATCCCTGAATTCTCAAAACATTTGAATTTGTCCATTATTGACCTAGGTTAACAATAAAAAAAAGTATTAACCACTAATAGAGAAAGTCTACTTCTCAGTTGGCTAGAAGACACAATAATTGTCAACTTCACAGCTAGTAGTGGAAAAAATTAATGAATAATACTTGAATTTTATTTAATAAAGGCATATTCTAATATAAATTTTAAACAAGTACTTGTTGTATCCTTAGATACCTTTATGGTTATAACTAAAAGTGGCAACGTTGCTCAAAATTTCAGTACCTGTTTAATGTATCAATAGTAATCTATTTAATAGTTTTGTCCTTGTTTAATTACCATATAAAGATAGATGCAAATATCGTCAGAGTGTGATCGACGATCATTTTAAATATGCCTTAGTATTGTAGTAAATAATGTCAAACGTGGTTTGTTTATACGAGCGCCATTACGACTAGAGAGTAAACATTTAGTTCTTTCGTTTTGATGTGTTTTTCAAGACTTTGAGTTAATCAATTTAATGTTTGTGGATTATCATGGTTTGTCGGTGCCAAGTTTGTCAGAAAACCAGCCGAAATTACCAAGGTCATGTATCTACAATACCATCCCCACATTTTGTAATTCGTTCATTATTTTACTACTGGCGTTTAGAATTGTTGGCCGCAAAAATAAACGTGTTTACGAATGAAAAGCCTTCTCTATGTTTATTATTACTCTAAGGATGTAACCCTTCGAATTTCAAATGGGGAGTGGGGTCAAGTGGCCAACCATTTTGATGGGCGTTTAATTCTTTTTCCAATGGTACTCGGACTTATCATTTTTTGACGAGCCGTTCTCAAAAAAAGTTTTCTAAACTTACAGAAGTAATTAGAACTTGACTGCACTGAGATGCACTACTTTATGACTGTCCTTTCAATAAAAATGGTAGAAGATTAGGTGGAACTATTCCAAAGAAATACCACAAATCAAGAAAATCGTTTCCAAATTTAAAAACAATGTTATACAAGAAACAGTTCGTGTGCCACCATTCGTATGAATAAACGAATTAAAGGAAAAGGATGTACCACATCCGATCAAATTGAAATTAAAAAAATTAACAGATTTACAGTAAGAAATGGCATTTACTTGAAAACCAGACTTTCTGCTGTTATAAAGGTAAGTGTTTTTAATATGTACATGTAGGTAAGCCATATTGTCAACTTTGCTCAAATAAAACGTACCATGCTTTATGAAATAATCAACAAAAACAGTGATTTCCAAAATTTTTGCATAAATATAAATCAAATAATAAATTTCGAGATAATAATATATAATTATTTGTAGGTAATATTTCAACACAATCATTTAATTCATGTTATGGCAGCATATAGTTACTTGAACATGTCAGAGTTCGCTAAACAAACTTTTTTTGAGTATTTTAATAACGGAATAAATGCAACCACTGCCAGAGATATGTACGAACTGAAAATAAATAGCTCTCATAAAGTAGAAAAGACTCTGGTTACTGAGTTAGCCTACTCTCAAGTGAATCCTAGAGAACGAGAAGTAATTTACTTATATAACGAATGGTTGTAAGTTTCACTTTCCTCTTCGGAAAGTATTATATTTTTTTTCTAATTGTTTAGCGATTTCTCTGACATTTTCTAAATTTTATAAGGTTGAGTCTTGAGTGAAATAAATCCAACAAATTTACATTAATAATTTTATGGAAGTTCTTTAAAATTATTTTATAAATATTATTTTTCAGTGCTGAAAATTTTCGGATTGTAAACATTTGATCGTATAATTTCTTAGTATTAATGCATTTTTATATTCTTCAGAAAAGTCAATTATGGAGAAAGAAGCTTGGAAAGTATTCTAAAAATAATAATTGAGAGAAAAGAAAATTATTCCAATTGGGTGTTAAAATTTTTGTCGAAGAAAATCCTGGCATAATTTTGGTACTGCTGACACCAATTATGATGCGAGCACATGAACAGAAATTTTCTTCCGAGATATGTTTCGTAGATACAACTGGTTCGTGTGATCAAATGTCTACCTGCGTTACATTTATTTTAGGAGCGTACAAAATTGGAGGAATACCTCTTGGCTGTATCCTGCACTCAGGACAGTTCGAGGATATTTACTACCAATCCTTTCATATACTCAGAAATAATTTACCCGCCGGTTTTGGAGGAGCTGGTTACCCAGCAGCTTTTATGACTGGCGACTGTAGAGCAGAGCGCAACGCACTGTCCATAGCATTTCCAGAGAGCTAATTACTGTCGTGTTCGTTTCATGTTCGTCAGACGTTTTGAAGATGGTCGTGGGAAAATAAAAACGGTATTAAAAAATCTGACAGAAAAAATAGTATATTAAAGTATAAGTGGATAAAGAGGTCTTTCAAACACGCGCGATTTTTCGAGCACGACGGCGCAGCCGGAGTGCTCGAAATAGAGCGTTTGAAAGACCAGTTATCCACGAATACTTTACGCTATTTTTTTTTATTGGTGCACTTTGAAATCATAAAATATTATTATTATATTATTACTACAAAAAAATGGAAGTCCGTCCTCGATGCCCAGCCAAGTTTCGTGAAAGTCAAATAGTATTTATTTTTATTTGACGTTACGAGGTACTGCTGTCATATCAATAATCAAAAAGTTTCTTTATTTATATTTAAAAGAATATAATGTATATATGATTATATAAATAAAGTTTGCAGAAAAATCCAAATAAGACATTGGTTCCCAATGAAAATATACAATTTAAAAACTAATAAAAAAGTTGTCATTGATACTTACGTTTCTCAAGTTGTTGTTACCATAGGGACTTTAAAAAAGGCGCGTGTTTGAAAGTTCGATTTAAACACGCTGAGGCGTGCTTTAAAAAGGTAATATGAGAGGCATCAATAAAAAAAATATGCTGAATGCGAAGAAGATTGTGAAATAAATTATAAATTGTTTCTAGAAGGTATACAAATTTATAAAAATCTTATCAAATACATTAACACATATTGTTCTAGGCGTGCAGAATGGTGCACCGCATTTCGTAAAAATCATATTACTCGAGGTCAAAATACCAATAATCACGTAGAATCTTCAATTAGGGTATTTAAATATATAATTTTGTCTAGATGCAAAGCATTTAAGAGTATTGCCCTCTTAGAATTTGTTACTGATGTATTAGAATCATATCATATGAGCCAAAAACGAAAAAGATCAAAAATCATTCCATTATTGACAACATAAATAAAAATCCAAACGCCAAAATACATTAAATAAAGTTATGTACATCTAGTATAACTAATTAAACAAAATAAATTTTATGAAATAATGAAATTGCAGTATTATTTTACCTTTCGCAGCGCTTAAATGGAAAGCATTGAGAAAATGTGCTGATCGAGCGAAGCGTGGCTAGATCGGGTACAATCAGTAAACTTTGCTGGTGCCGGGTAGAAATAGCTTCTTTTCTAAAAGCAAAAGATGACGTATAACAGAAAGCGGAGCTTGTGCTGTGATGGGGTATATGTTGTAAAGTTGCTTCCCGGACTGGTGGAAGGGAAGCAATTGAATGGTTAGCGAGATCACCAGATTTAACTATTGCTATTGCTATTGAGACATCTTACATCCGTTGTTTATAAAACACAACATGAGGGTATTGATGAACTTAATAGACGAATTACAGCAGCATGCCGGTCAATTCCCGGTGAATTTCTCCGAAATGCTAGAGAGGAGTTCGAAAACAGACTTTCTTAATGCTTAGAAGAAAATGGATAACATTTTAAACAGATTATCAAATAGGCGTAAGTGAATCCCATGTTTCAAACTTCTCTCTCACAAATTAGAATTTTTTTTTGTAAAAGGAAAATAACTAAGAAATAAAAAATTAAACTAGATTTATTCGTATTATTCAATGGTTAGAACAGTGCCATCTGCATCTCAGTGCAGGCAAATTCTAATTACTTGTGTAAGTTTATAACGCTATGTGTAAGAGTACCTACCATTGGAAAGAGAATTGAACACCTCAACATAATGTGCCCTTGACCCTTCCCATTCAAGATTATAAGGGTAACATCTACCTCATATGAGATTAAAAAGATTGAAATAACTATTTAAAATGTCCCCCTTGAAAATAAAATTGATCTGTTTCATTAAAATGATTCAATGGAAGGAATATATTAAGGGTAGTACGTTTCCAAATGGTCACCCCTCATATACGGACGACCGACGTGCAGTTATATTAGGCTTTTAAAATTAAACATTGTTCAGAGACAAATCACTTGTTCTTATGATTATAATTCTATTACTTCAGAAATAGTACAGGGCCAGATTGCAAAACATTCCATGACTCTAAATCTACGATGACATTGTATATTTGATGCTCGATGTTGTGTGCATTCTCATTTTCGTGTGATTTTGGACTAACGACATCATTCTCTTCGAGCCATTCAACATCTTAGCACTCGTCTAAATTTTCTATTACGTACATCAATTCCTTAGCACGATGAACAGGCGGGTTTTAAATTTTGGATTTTATTCACTGATTGAAACCTGCGAAGTCAGCAAGGCCAGTAACCGGAGGGCTGGAATATTTTGAAGCGACTTCAACTGCTGTTCTGAAGAAGGAAAAATCACTCATAACAGTAATTTTCCTATTATTACTTTTCCGCCAACCTATCTAATATGCGAGAAAAGTATTGGTTTACCCACAAAAAAGTTGGAAATTTGAAATTTTTTTTTGAGTTATTTTTACGTTACCCATCAACAACAACACGAAAAAACGGTTTTTAGAAAAAAAATCCTGTGTGTATGTTGTCGTCGTCGTCTTCGTCGTCGTCGTCGTCGTTGTCGTCGGCCACTTTTCCTTGCAAGTCTTGTTAGCACGATACAGCCTCCGGAGTGCAATAAGTCACCAATTTTATGATGGAATATTGTTAAGGACATTTCACAGATGAACCCTATTGATTTTCAGTTCACCAGAGTCAGTACAACGGGTACTATTGTACTTGAAGTACGACATTTTGTCGTTTTTCGAGAAATTTCAGTTTGTTAGCACGATACAGCCTCCGGAGTTCAGCAAGTCACCAATTTTATGATTGAATATTATTCAGGGCATCTCACTGATAAACCCTATTGATTTTCAGCTCACCAGAGCCAATAAAACCGGTGCTACAGTACTTTAAGTACGATATTTTTGTCATTTTTGGAGAAGTTTCAGTTTGTTAGCACGATACAGCCTCCGGAGTATATACAAGTGATGAATTTTATGATTGGATATTATTCAGAGCGTCTTAAAGATAAACCCTATTGATATTGAGCTCACTAAAGCCAGTACAACGGGTGCTGTGGTACTTCAAGTACCAAATTTTTGTAATTTTTGGAGAATTTTCAGTTTGTTAGCACGATACAGCCTCCAGAGAGTATACGATTGATCAACTTTATGAATAAGTATTGTTCAAGGTGTCTCACAGATGTACCCTATTAATTTTCAGTTGTCTAGAGCGAGTACAGCGGGTCCTATAAAACTAGATATACTAAATTTTTGGTTATTTTTGTAGAAATTTCGGTTTGTTAGCACGATACATCCCCCGAAGTGTATACAAGTAACAATTTTATGATAGAATATTGTTCAGGGCCACAGATGCGGAAAAGTTAGTTTTAATCTTCAAAACCGTTTATTTTGTTATGCATTTAAATTTCGTTTATTCACATTATAAGTCAAATTTCACAAAATTTTTACGTATGATTTTTATTTTCTCTTTTTTGCGGCAATTAATATAAGGTCATTCTCACTTACGTATATAAAATTGTAAACATATATTTCTTATTTAAAATATTGAGTTGCTGGCTCTGAATGCTAGGTAGACCACGGTACGTACCAGGGTGCTGCGCTATTTAGATATTTTTCGATTTTTGACGATTTTATGTAACTAATTTTGCACCGTACATAATTTCAATTCATTTTTTTTGCGCATCGCTAAGCTCGTTTGCTTATTTAATTATATGCATATGCATTTATATATTACTTTTTCGCCCAACCTATCTAATATGCGAGAAAAGTATTGGTTTACCCAAAAAAAAATTGGAATTTTGAAAATTTTTTTTGAGTTGTTTTTACGTTTACCATTAACAACAACACGAAAAAACGGTTTTTACAAAAAAAATCATGTGTATGTCGTCGTCGTCGGCTACTTTTCCTTACATGTCTTGTTAGCACAATACAGCCTCCGGAGTGCAATAAGTCACCAATTTTATAATGCAATATTGTTGAGGATATGTCACAGATGAACCCTATTGATTTTCAGCTCAACAGAGCCAGTACAACGGGTGTTACGGTACTTGAAGTGCGACATTTTGCCATTTTTTGAGAAATTTCAGTTTGTTAGCACGATACAGCCTGCGGAGTTCAACAAATCACAAATTTCATGATTGAATATTATTCAGGACATCTCACTGATAAACCCTATTGATTTTCAGCTCACCAGAGCCAATACAGGTGCTACAGTACTTTAAGTACGATATTTTTGTAATTTTTGGAGAAGTTTCAGTTTGTTAGCACGATGCAGCCTCCGTAGTATATACAAGTGACCAATTTTATGATTGGATATTGTTCAGAGCGTCTCAAAGGTGAATCCTATTTTTATTCAGCTCACTAAAGCCAGTACAACGGGGCTATAGTACTTGAAATACCAAATTTTTGTCATTTTTGGAGAATTTTCATTTTGTTAGAACGATACAGCCTCCAGAGAAAATACGATTGATCAATTTTATGATTGAATATTGTTCAAGGTGACTCCCAGATGTACCCTATTGATTTTCAATTGACTAGAACGAGTACAGCGGGTCCTATAAATCTAGATGTAATTTCTGTTTGTTAGCACGATACATTCCCCGAAGTGTATACAAGTAACAATTTTATGATAGAATATTGTTCAGGGCCACAGATGCGGAAAAGTTAGTTTTAATCTTTAAAACCGTTTATTTTTATATTCGTATTCGCGGAGGTGTGAACCCATGTAACTGACACATATTATAGTTTAGGTGATATATTTTCACTGTCATTGAGAAATTAAACATGCACCATTTGTTCGTTTCCCTGTAATTGTAATTTGAGACAACGATGTAGATTGGGGCCCTTGTGCATCCTGAGTTAGTAGCCTTCAGCTCTACTCAGGTATTATAAAATCTGCTTGTCAGTTATTTAGATTATAACTTCGAGTTTTCGCTTGTAACTGATAATTTAGTTGCGATATAAGTTTTTTGTAGATTCCGGCCTTCAGCTTAACTGCATACTGAATCTACAGCTTTCAGTTGGGTTCAGGTGTCAATAGTGTCATTTTTGTTGTTGTAAAATTTGTAACAATCATATTTTGAAAAGAGACATATGGTCCAAAGTGATTATTAAACTTCAATCAGGGGCTGACTTTTGTTTTTAACGATAACTTTCCTATCAGTTTTACCTTTTGGAGTGTGCAGTTAGTGTTGTTAACCCACTGAGGAGTTGTGGGCTAACTTAATAAGAGGTTTAGGTGCTTGTCAAAACTTCTCTCGCACCCTTTCTTGTTAAATTTTTGAAGAATCCACCCCTTCTTCGACTCGAAGCTAGTCGACTGGCGAGCACGGGTTGCACTACGTGAGACAACCCGCACATCTATAGCGAGCGCTAAGGGTTAACGTATTCTCGTTATAATGTGTAAATTAAGAATTAAAGGAAAATACCAAAAAATGACATTTATAAACATACATACCCCAACTGAAGAGAAGGATGTACAAATTAAGGAAGAATTTTATAATGAACTAAACGATGAGTATGAGAGGATAGGAATATATGATCTGAAAATAATATTTGGTGATGCAAATGCTAAGATATGAAAAGAAACAATTTACCAGTCAACGATCGGAAAGTATAGTAAACATGATGAAACAAATGAAAATGGACAGCTTTTGATTGATTTTACAAAAGAAAGAATATGAGAATAAAAAGCACATACTTCCAGAGAAAGGAAATACAGAAAGGAACTTGGCGATCACCAGATGGATTGACTATAAATCAAATAGACAATGTGCTAATAGAAGAATGCCAAGAAAGATGTATAACAAAAATTAGAAGCTAGGACCTGACGTTGATACTGATCACTTTTTATCAGGAATTCAAATGACACAAGAGATACTAGATCTAAACAATGGGAAGAAAAAGAGAAACATAAAAAAAAGTTCGTATAGACTTCAGAAAGAGGAGATACGAGAGATGTGTAAAATGAAATTAGGAAGAGGATTGGAAGAGGTGCACGAAAGTAGCGACATAGAAGAAATATGGGAGGAGATGAGTAAAATAATTGTTCAGGTGGTAGAAGAGTGTGAAGAGGAAATTAGAACCGAAAGACGTGAATGGTTCGACCAAGAATGTGGAAATTAACTAAGCTAAAGCACTACACAGGTGAAGCTAAACATAAGTATGAACTACAAAGAAGGAGGTTCAAGTGAATACTCCGAGAAAAAAAAGGAAATATCAAGAGCAGCGCATCGAAGAGATAGAAAATAACTACGAAAGAAACGACATACGGAAAAGGTATCAAATAGTTCAATAAGGGATATCAAGGGAGAAGTCAGTTTGCGAAGGATAAAGCAGGTAGGCTGATAGCTGGAGAAAGCGAAATACTAGAAAAGTGGAAGGAATACTTTGAAGAATTACTGAGGTCTCAGAACAATAAAGCAACGACGTAGGCATAGTAGAACTAAGATAAACAGAAATGAACGAAGAAGTACCGCGAAGAGAACAGGTAAAGGAGAATAACAAAAGAGCTGGTAAGGATAACATAACTGCTGAAATGGTTTAATATGGTGGGTGAAACATAATTAAAAGCATGCACAAACTGATGAAAGAAGAATGGAAACAGGAAAAAATGCCGGAAGAGTAGAAGGAAGCGATAAGATGCCTGATCAACAAGAAAGGTGATAAATCTGTTTGTGCGAACTACAGAGTCATATCACTATTAAATATAGCCTATAAAGTTCTTGCCTTGTACATAAAAGACTTATTATTGCCAAAAATGGAGAAGGTTGTTGGTGAATATCAATGTGGATTTCATAAAGATAGATCAGTGGTAGATCATATATTCACACTTAGGGAAATACAGGCGGAGAGCTATGAATTTCAAGAAGACACGCACATAATATTCATAGATTTTAATCAAGCATTCGATAGAATAAATCGACATAAGTTATATCCAGCAATAAAAGAATTGGGAGTGAATAATAAGCTGATTAGAATGATAAATGATAGGAGAAGGTGATAGGATAGGAGAGACAAAATGCTGTGTCAGAGTAGGAAACGAAGTAGCAAAAATTTTTGGAGTAGAGGAAGGAGTGAGGCAAGGTGACTCTTTATCTACAACGCTGTTTAAATTTGTTCTGAAATGTATTGTGAGAAAAGCTAGTATAAACCGGTCAGGATTAATATATCATAAACGGCATCAGTGCCTAGCATTTGCAGACGACATTGCGATAGTAACAAGAAGCAAAAAAGAGTTAAAAGAAGTAGGGATATGACTTGAACAGAGTGCAGAAACAATGGGGCTGAGAATAAACGAAAATAAGACGATGTATATGAAATGGACTTATATCAGCGATTGAAACAAGCCTTTCTATGAAAATATTAAAAGCTCAACACATCTGGTTGCTGAAGACCTTACTAATGTGAGTGACAACGAGAATTAATTTTTCAACTCACATAATGCTTTTTTATTTAAGAAACAAAATATTTGCTTTGAGAAAGCCGTTTTATTATTCATTTTTCTTAGTGATTAAGTCCATGTTATTGTTTATTACCATGAGCAAAATAAATAAAATATAATATTAAAATAGCTACCTTTTCATAAGTAGGAATCTCAAAAATGGCCAAAGTCTTTCTGACTTCTTGATTTACATTTTCTCTAAAGTTACTTATTGGACATTGGCCCTTTTCCTACCAAGCTCCGGAATTATGTAACAGCCCAATACAGATTTTTACAAAATTCAAATCAATTGAAATTATTATAGTCTTACCAATGTCTTTAATTATATTTTGACTGGAATCTCAACTAAATTAAAAACATTCCGAATGTAATTATCATGATTTGATAATTTATGCCACTTTTCACTACAATAAAATGCTTAACATTTCTATATCGAGAGTAATTTCTGAGATATGTTGACTGGTCTACTAGTGCTGAGCGATTGTAACAATTGAAATGAAACTGTGCCGATCGATAAAAGTCAAAAGCGAAGAGTTTGAATCTAGCTTGTTAAGCACTGGTACACTTTCATTACTTGTCACTCGGAGGACGACTTAGGACTATTTAATTCACACTACTTATTATATCTTCTCCAACAAATTACTGAAATAATTGAAGAAAATTTCAAACGTTGAGAATTATTATCCTAACCTATATTTATTTAAGAAGTGACGTTATCTTATGGTTGACAATTTAGTCCATGTAAAAAAAATCCCATAATGCGCGCGATTTTGTCATTATGACAGCGAAAAAGTTTGCCCTAACTTTTCCAGTGACAATAACGGAACCTAACTTTTGAAAGCACGATAACCAGCATTGTAATAGTATATTACGTAACAAGAGTTGTAAGTAACCCATTACGCACGACATGAAAAAGTTTATGCACGAAGCCGCGCAGCGGCGAGTGCATAACTTTCATGAGTGAGTAATGGGCTCACAACTCTTGTAAGATACTATACTTTTTCTACGCCCATTCATTCTCTTCCATTAGATAAAAAACATCGCAATCATTTAAACGTTATTCTAATAGTTGTTAATAAGAACTGAACAATTATTGTAAATCGATTCTGCCTTATTATTTCGTGGTATGTATTATATTTTGTTCAAGAAATTGACAATACAAATGACATGACATTTATTTTCATAGCATGCTTCAAATCCTAAATATATCTCGCTAATGCTAAAAGTTTTTATGTTTTTGAATGGACTAAATTTGTGTAAATAGACCAAATAAAGTCTTACGTAAATAAAAATTTGATTGTAATTTAATTAAACCAAGAAGTTTGAGTTTTCTTCTCAAAACGCACGTGTATGTTATGAGATCTCATAACGTGCATGTTATTGTTAAATGTCATTTACAAGGAATGTTGACAGTGCGATTTTTGACGTTTTCAGACATGGGCGTAGAAAAACAAATTTTCCTACTACCGTGCGTAAAATACGAACTTTAGACACACTTTCGAGTGCGTAAAACTTTAGTTTACGCACTAGTGCGCAAAGAGTATTTCTTTACGCTCTAGTGCGTAAAGAAAAAGTTCCAATTTGTATGTAGTTCTAGCTATTCTTATAAAAGCATAGGTAGGTATAATAAACGGATAATAAATCTGTTTTTTAAATCAGATATTGAAACATATAGAATCAAGTAAAGTACATACCTAATAATTTAATAAATAATTATTGTGTACTGAATAATAATAGAATAGGGTGCATAAGTGATATCTATATAAGTTGGCTGTGAGTGACTGACATTTCCTCGTACATTGAATTTGACATTTAAAACCGACTATACCTATTAAGGTAAGCAAAAGTATTGAACATTTTTAGGAAACTATGATGTTATTTCAGATTCTTTTTTTAGATATCGTAATAGATAAGTACATATAATTATAAAGATGGATTCCTCTGACGATCTCTCAGAAGATTATTTCGCAAATACACGACCAAACATATTAGACGTAGCACAGAATGCTTCTAATGATTTATTGCCCCAAAAATCTGCGAATATTTACGAATCAAAATACAATTTGTTTAAAGAATGGCGTAGGTAAAATAAAATAACAAAATATTCCGAAAATGTTCTTGTGTCATATTTTTCAAGCGAATTGAAACACGACCAACCATCCACAACATGGTCGATATTTTCAATGTTGAAGACTACTTTAAAAATCAAAAATAATATTGATATTTCTAAATTTTATAAATTAGTTGCTCTTTTTAAAAATAAAAGCAAAGGGCACAAAGTTAAGAAATCAAAAATTTTGGAAAAAGATCACTTGGTAACATTTCTCGAGACGGCTCCTGATTCGACGTTTCTAATGATTAAAGTAAGTATAATTTACAATAGTAAGTACCTGTATTTCATTTATAAACAGTTTCCAATGAATTTCATATAAAAAAATTCTACTTCATAGAATTTTCAGAGAAATGTTATCCTATTGCGTTTGTATATGTACTCAAATTTCACAACGTTTAATGTAGTTATCCGTAGCGTAGTGGCTAAGGTGCGAGACTCACATGCGGGAGGTCCCAGCTTCAAGTCGCGCTCATGCCACTCTTTTAATTTTTAGTGATAATTATTATTTGGTGCCTTTAATAATTGGTATTTCCGGCGCATGCCGAAGAGAAGAGTTGGAAAAACTAACAATCGCAGATATGGAAGATAAGGAAACAATATTTATCACTTATAATTGCACAAGTGGTTTGTATTTTATCGGGTAAATTTGGGTTGTTTAATGAGAAACTGTTTCCTAGCAATTTGACGAGAATAACTGTCAACTATTAAAAACACGACACCGAAGGTGGAGTGTTTTTAGGTTGACAGTTATTCGAGTCAAATTGCTAAAGGAAACAGTTTAGAATTTGAACACAAATTTACCCAATATCAATACAAACCTCGAGTGTAATTCGGCAGGACAATTTAATGAATGAGAAATTTGGAAACATATCTTGCAATATTACATTCAATTTCTAGATGGAAGTATCAGGCTCAAATGCGTATCTTTTTGCATCGCAAAACGTAGAAAATTGTCGCCAGATTGATGATTGCGTCGCAACTGTATTAGTAGGCACACAGGTATTAACAATTTGACTAATTTCGGCGTTCGTAGACACACCGAATCGACTCATTGTTAGTTCTTGAAAATTCAATAAGTTGTTGACAAACATGCCAAACTATTTATTCTGGTAACCAACACCGCGATAATTGATGAACAAATGAATAAGTGAAAAACCACTAGTGTATTTGTCGATGTAAAAGTTAAAGCTAACTTTTGCCGCTGTCAAAGTGACAATTGCACTGTGGCATATGCGATTTTTTATACATGAGTTGAATTGTCATTAGAATTCCTGCAACTAAAAATGGGACAGAAAGGATTTTCACTATTTTAAATCCAACTAATTCAAAAATAGATTATTTGGCTTTTATTAGAAAATATATTGCTTTAAGACCTCCTATGGTGGATACTTCCAGATTCTTTTTAAAATATGTAAATAATAAATGCACAAAACAACCAGTGGGTATAAACACATTTGGCAAAATGCCATCTATTATAGCAAAGTACCTTAATTTACCATGTATACAGGACATTGTTTTAGAAGGTCATCGGCCACCATGCTAGCGAACTCTGGAGGAGACCTCCTAACCGTAAATAAACACGGAGGCTGGAAGTCGTCTACAGTTGCAGAGAGCGTTATAATTTCTTCTAAAGAAAACTTAAAGTTACTTTACGCACTAGTGCGTAAAGAAAATTACTAATAAACTTCTGTATTTTGATAAAATTTTCGGTAGTAGAAAAAATATTGTATGCAATTCGTGTGTAAATGCCTTTTTTCGACTCATGTGATTGTCGAAAAAAGGCTACTTTACACACTTGTTACATAAATAACTATTTTCTACTACCGTGCGTAAAGTACGTACTTTAGACACACTTTCAAGTGCGTAAAACTTTACTTTACGCACTAGTGCGTAAAGAAAAACTCTACGCACTAGTGCGTGAAGAAAAAGTTTCAATTTGTATGTGATTTTATCTAGTCTTATAAAAATATAGGTAGGTATAATAAACGGATATTAAATCTGAGTGTTCTTTAAATCAGAGATTGAAACATAGAATTCACTAAAGTACATACGTAATAATTATTGGGTATTGGAAAATAATAGAATAGGCGGCATAGGTAGGTACCTATAATTTGGCTGTGACTGACTGACATTTCGTTGTGCATTGAATCTGACATTTAAATTTGAAATTGAGATCTTCCGACTATGCCTACGGTAAGCAAAAGTATTTATATTTAAGTATAGAACATTTTTAGGAAACTATGATGTTATTTTAGATTCTTCTTTTAGAAAACGGAATAGGTAGGTACATATAATTATAAAGATGGATTCCTCTGATGATGTCCCAGGAGATTATTTTGAAAATACAGCATCAAACATATTACACGTAACACAGAATTCTTCTAATGATTTATTGCCCCAAAAATCTGTGAATATTCACGAACCAAAATACAATTTGTTCAAAGAATGGTGTAGGAAAAATAAAATAACAAAATATTCCGAAAATGTCCGAGTGCACAAATTGCACCTTTAATATTATTATTGTTAATAATTGAATTCGTCTGTTGTTTTGTTAATTTGTTGTAATTTTGATTAAAATGTTCAAAATATTAATCAATATATAATATATTTTATTAAGAATCAATAAAAGCGTTATAGTTTCTTGTAAAGAAAAATTAAACCTACTTTAGTGCGCAAAGAAAATTACTATTAAACTTCTGTATTTTGATAAAATTTTTGGTAGTATAAAAAATAGTGTATGCAATTCGTGTGTAAAGGCCTTTTTCGACTTATGTGATATTCACATTCGTCGAAAAAAGGCCACTTTACACACTTGTTACATAAATAACTATTTTGATGATTTTATGTCAATTTTTCTCAAACTTGCGTAGTCAGAAAAGTTTACATTTATGGAAATGTCGCGATTTGGAGAGTCTTCGAGTGGAGAAATTGAAAAAGCCATCGATGATAATGTGCCTCGCAATACTGTGAATTCAATGCTACTTACTATAATTATGTGCACGAGTGTCTTACCTGAGCATAGTTCTACAGTTGAGAAGTTCAGGAATATACTTGAATAAATAATGTTATTATGTAATGAAACAAAATTAATCAATAGGTTTATTTATGTATTTATATAAAATATTCAATTGTGGATAAAAATAAAACATAGAAAATAATGTATTGTATTTCCCAAGCATTCAAAAATTTCATTTCGAATTGTTGGTCTCAGACATTTTGTGGATCCTAGAAACAAAAAAGCATGATTTTGAATGAAAATTATTCTTGAATATGTAATTTTAAAGGGTTAATCAAATAAAATAAAAGAATAAATGAAATTGAAACAAAATTTAACAAATAAACAAAAATACCTTTGGACATATGCAAAACTTGCTGCAATATTTGATCATATCGGGCAAGAAGATGAACAACAGACAAGAACTTTCCAAGATGCCCTTCCTCACTTAAGGTCTCTCGATGTATTCTAAAAGCCAAAGAATTCTTTGCTATAGTAAGTATGACATTGAATAATCTTCAAAGAACCATTTTCCAAAAAGATTGTTCTGTATTTATTTCATCTTCAGGTTCCTTATCAATAGTATAATTTTTTTACCAAAGTTCATACACAACATGACAATTCACAAAACTGTGTTATTTAATTCTTTCTGATAAATGTCCCCTATCACGAATGCCTGTACACCATATACTTTTTCTTTGAAAAGAAAATAACCAGCAGTGTTGATAGTAGGCAGCATCTAGTATTTTAGTTCAATAGAGCCAAAACCGATGAACTGATCTATATTTAGAAGTAGAAGAGTAGGATGATTGAGGTTGAGGTTGAGAACGCCAAAATGATGTTAACAATGAAATTTTAATGTGGGACTTTAAATTTTGACGATTTTGTTAGTTTTGACTACAACCAGGCAGATGTACTAAAATTTTAATATTGAGATGACTATCTACCCATATAAAAAGGTTATCTATGTTCAGTTTATTTTTATGGGCCATCGTATAGACTAAGTTCAGTGTATGTCTACATTATCTTTAGTTACTTTAATACATTTTTCCTTTTCTGTACAATTATATTTACTGTTAATGTATAATTTGGTTGAAAAGCTTAATTATAAATATATTTTCTTTAAGTTCTGTGTATTTATTGACAGCATATAAATATTTATATATACTACCAAAAAAAGACTGGCCACACTTTATATAGTTGGCTTAAACAATAGTCGAAAAACTGAAGAAAATATTTTGTAGATAGTGTAGAAAAAACGAATCACTAAATGAACAATAGAGCGATTTAAAAGATTAAACTACAAAAATAATTGAAATACTACCAAAACTGCCATCTACGGATGTCAGTAAAACTTTGCGCCATGTACACGTCTCAAGTTACTCTAGAAAGAATAAAATTTCCATTTAATAAATAATTAAAGTACCTAATCAAATTTAAATCACAAACATTTTTGAAATCATGTAAAATACCATGTCGTATATTAAATTTATCCACCTTTTTCTATTTTCAATTAATACTTACAAAGAAACATTCTTCCAAATAATTGTCAATTTATTGACTGAAATTTATTCAGATTAAATTTTTATATATACATAGTTATTTTCCAACTAATTTTAAGCTGATCTGAAAAATCATTTGGCAATAAAATAAATTTATAAGACTTGGCCCAATTTTTGCTGCCTTATACCAAAAGTATCAATTGAAAATAGAAAAAGGTGGATAAATTTGATATACGACATGGTATTTCAAAAATGTTTGTGATTTAAATTTGATTAGGTACTTTAATTATCTATTAAATGGAAATTTTATTCTTTCTAGAGTAACTTGAGACGTGTACATGGCGCAAAGTTTTAATGACATCCGTAGATGGCAGTTTTGGTAGTATTTATATATATATATATATATATATATATATATATATATATATATATATATATATATATATATATATTGCAAAATCCGCTCTTAAAATGTTAACAATTTATCTGTCAGATATGTAGGTTATGTTTTGGCTACCTTCAGTTCAATTAATTTGGGTTTTAGTGTTTTCAACATTTTATTGCATTCTCTCGGTGTTTTATTGTGATCTTGTGTTTGGTTGACCATAGAACCCGGATTTCAAAAAGCTGCCAGTAATAATTTACCAAAAATTGACTCTATCATGATGTCCTTATTTTTTGGAAGCAATACATCAATACGGAAATTATAATATTTATAATCGAAGAGCCGGATACTAATATTTATTTCCATAATCAATAATCTCTTCAATAGCATGCAACCGATCTCCCTCATCATTCGAAACTTCATCTTTGTTTTCAAAATCGTTCCAAAATTCATCATCGTCTACAATTTTCATTAACTCATCATTCGATAGCGGTCTGTTAGCCATTGTATCAAAAAATTACTTTCTGTTAGTTAAAAATTAACAATATCAAATTAGAATAATGTTTGCTTACCTTTTACGAAATCACACAGAAACTATAACGTTAAAACTACCCACGGGTCCAACGGACCCAAAATCAATTGAAATTCGTTAAAATGCCTTTAAAAATCGATGCGCACTCGTCGGTTGTTCGATTGCAACTGTTTTAAGCTATTCTTAAGAGTAGGGACGCGAGCGATTAGTACTTCGTACTTTTTGACAAGAATTAACATGTCGATGGGTCCACAGGACCCCGGGTGTAGCGGTTACGGGTTAATAATTTTACAATAGAGAGATCGGGCAAACACGAATAGCGCGATACTCTAATTACGTTCTGCGCTATTTTTAAACAACGAATGTACGTAAACATGAGTTTAAAAGAGAGTTCGAGCAGAGTACATTTTTACGTCTAGCGTAATTTTAACTCGTTTTGACATTAACAGTATTAACAGTTTATAATTTGTACAATTTTTTTACCAGTTAAGGTTAGGTTAATGTTATTAAGTTGTATGAATTTGAATTTTCCAGAAAGTAGTGAAATAAAGACCAAGAACTGTTATTAGGGTGAACGGTGGATTTTTTTTTGCAATATGGAAAAATATTTACAGTTTCTACAACTAAAAACCTAATTGAATGCACTTTGTAACTTTACAAAAACAAAAAATAGGATACATTCGGATTCCCCAATTTTTCATAACTCTGCGCTAAACCGTACCGTAAACTTAAGGAATTATCGTTTTGCGTTAACGCTATTTGCGTAATTCGGTAAATATTTTCTGCTGCGCATGCTTAGATGTCAAATAGCGCAGAACGTAAATATCGTATCACGCTATTCGTGTTTGCCCGATCTCTCTATTATCTCTACGGTTGCGAAAATTTGCTACTTCATACGTACTCGTTCATTAATCATCTCAATATCTCGGTATCTAGCGAGAGAAAAATTTACGAAAGATTCCATAAGAAGTGCAGCTCAAATAGAGGAACTCACGAGATATACAGAGAAAGAGAAGCGTAAGCATAATAAAATAAATTACAGGAGTTACTTCAGTAAACTACTGAGATACAACTTTAGCTCAACTTAAAGCTGGAGCTGAACCGATCCACTCGATTAAACATTTACGACTGAGGGCTAAAACTGAAAACTTCTTGCAAAAAAAATCGTATGTCACCCATACCACACGTGCAAATTTCATAACACGAAGATATATTTTCTTTTCTAGGTAACGCTATATTGCTTCAATAAACCGAGAATAGCTATATTTACAAATTGTTTATAGAATCTTTTCTGATGGGAAATGCGACAGAGTATATTTCGAACGTGGTGAATAAACCTTGAATATTATATGACCCTACAAGGGATCACAGTGGTTCACGCCGCGAGGATAATAGTTTTTAAAATACAAAATGGGTTGTGAATTCTTGTGTAGCACAAACGTTTGTAAATTCGATACAACAGAGAATTTATCATAACGAAATAGTATATTGTACAAGCAGCATGAAATGACATACATTTCCCACGAGTAGGTATATGAAATTTCATATACCTACGAGTTGGAAAAGGGTCATTTCATGCAAATTGTACACTATACTTTGTCTACGACCATCTGAGTCATAAACAAATCTATAATATTTTCCATAACAATTTTTATTATTAAGTCATTGTTGCATGGTTTAGAGAATTTTTTCTCTGAAATTATTAAGTCGGGTTCTTAACGCTGAATGAACCATATGATTTTTTGTATATGTACATACCTACGTCGTGAAACAAATAACGTTCAAAATTTTCAAATTTCCATAACTCGGAAATAAAAATACTTTATGCAGAAAAATCGTGGAAAAAGTTATGAACGATCGTGTCTCTTTAACACCTTCGCTGCTCATGACTCATTAATAAGTCATGCGCTATATTTGTCATGTGCGCGTGACTTATAAATGAGTCATCTGTCCTTTAAGTTTTCGAGCATTCAGTGGTAGGGTAGCACTGCAGCAATCGAGTGTATTTTACGTGAGCATAGTCGCAAGAGTTTAAAAAATGTAAAAACTCGTTCAGTTGAGTTTGTGATGTCGGAGTGAACAGGCAGAGCCAACTAACGCGAAAAGCGTGAATTATACAGAAATCATCGGTTATACATATTTTCGAGCTTAGTCGTAGCTGTAGCGTCGCAGTAATCGGTTGTACTTTGTTGTCGTGGTTGCACGTGTTTGAAAAATACAATAAACGATAGTGATGGCAGATGAAGAAGCCGGGCCATCTAATGCCAAAAGGATAAGACCTGCTACAAAAACTGTTCGTCAACGACCGTTATCTGAACGGGAGTTGGAACAGCTGATGTTTTGTGAATCGGAGGATGATGATGTGGACCTACAAGAATGTGATTCGGATGTGGAAGTGGAGTTGTCAGACGAAGATTATGTTCCTTCCGGTCCTGATTCGTACGTCGAAAGTGAAAGTGGGGATAGTGACGTTCAGCAACAAACATTGATAAATGTGACAGCAACAACTGGATTCCGCGATTCACTATCAACCCCAACAGTTCCCACGCCCCCATCAACCCCTAAATGGTCAGACAATCCTACAATGAAAAACATACCCTTTACGAAAAAACAGGAATTTCTGGTTGTGCCCGATGGTAAGTTTTTTAGATTACTATAATACTATTTTATCATGTTAATTTTTTAAGGCAACCAACCAATGGATTTTTTCAATATGCTGGTTGACGATAGTTTTTTCAAGCTTATAGTCACAGAAACAAATAGGTACGCTGAGGAAGTTTTTCTTTCACCGGGAACAGCTGAGTCGTCGCGGATTACTCGTTGGCGCGATGTTACCATCGAAGAAATGCGTGTATTCTTCGGCGTACTTTTGCATATGGGAACTATATCCACGAATAGAATGCAAGATTATTGGAAAACTTCCAGATTTTTTAGTATGCCTTTTTTTCGTCGGCGTTGAGCAGAGATAGATTCCTTCTCATTATGAGGTAAGATTGAAGTATATTTTTTGGAATAATGAAGTTTACGAATATAATTCAATTTCAGGTGTTTACATTTCGTACAGAACCCGAAAGAAGGACATCCCGTTCCAAGAGATCGTCTCTTCAAAATTAGGCCACTGATAGATTTTTTCAATGAAAAAATTCGACAGGTGTACTACCCGGGGAAAAACCTTTCGCTCGACGAGTCCATGGTGTTGTGGAGGGGTAGATTGTCATTTCGTCAGTACATCAAAAATAAACGCCATAAGTACGGAATTAAATTGTACGTTCTGACAGAGCCTGATGGCACAATCTTGAACTTCGATGTCTACACCGGTCACTTGGACGACTTTGGCGGCAAAGGCCATGCGGCAAATGTAGTACTTCATTTATTGGATGGAAGGCTAGACGTTGGCCATTCAGTTTATATGGACAATTACTACAACAGCCATGCCTTGGCCGTAAAACTACTGGGCCGTAAGACTTACTGCTCAGGAACTCTCAGGACGGACCGCAAGAACACTCCCCCTGAGGTAAAAATTGATAAATTGAAAAAGGGGGAAACCATCGTCAAATACAGCGACGATGGCGTGCTTATTGGTAAATGGCGAGATAAGAGGGATGTGGCATATATTTCCACAGAATTTACAAATGAAATGGTGGCATTCCAAGATAAATTAGGAAGGGATCGCGAAAATCCTAAACCTATTTTCCATTATAACGAAAATATGGGAGGAGTCGATGGCAAGATCAGCTGCTCTCATATTATCCATGTGAGAAGAAAACCCTTCGCTGGTACAAAAAGCTTGGGGTACACGTGCTGCAAATGCTTCTCATTAATTCATATTTGTTATATAGGAAGTTGACGAAATCAAAAATGACAATGTATGACTTCCGCCTAAATATCATCGACAAATTAGTCCCTCCAAAGGCTACACTGCCTATAACGCCAATAACAAAAAATACACATAATCCTAAGAAAAATCCCAAAGGGCCTAAGGGTAAAGCTGCCATATCGAGACGCTGCACGTGGTGTTGGAATCAAATAAAAAGAAGAAGGAACACGTCATACCATTGCCCGGCATGCGTGGGTACACCATACCTTTGTATTGGCGATTGTTTTAAAAATTTCCATAAAAACAAATGAAATGTCATTTTCACAAAAATTAATAAAATACCGTTAGATTTTCCTGTTTTCTTTTTTCCCAAATGTTTTTTTAATGTATTATTTAGTTTATTGCTGTTTTACATACATGACGTCTAAATAAGTCATCAGCACTACGTTTCCATTATAGTGATCAGTGCGCGTGACTTATTTATACGTCATGGCCATTTTGGCACTGATTTTTGGAGACACTTATCTTAAACCAGTTATAAAAGCGTTTTTTGATAGAAATCTCTTAGATTTATGTGAAAAAGTTCGTTAGCGCCAGGCGCCTACGCCCTAAATTCAAGTAGCAGCGAAGGTGTTAAAGAAGTAATATCATCTCCTGCATCTACCAGGATAGTGAGCGATGTCATTCTAAACCAATGGCTAGTTTACATATAGGGATCAGATCACTCAATATCAAATCATCCTCACTATCGATACCCATTTTCGATTATTATTTTTTTTTTGAAATTCCATGACTAAAGTGGTTACTTTACTCTCACATGTTAGAAACTAAAGTGTTACTTTTAGACCCAAGGATATAGAGTGGCAGTTGAAATCCCAAGGGATTTGAAGTACAAATAAAACCGTACATCCGCGATGCACTTTAGAAGTCCGTCCTCGATGCCCAGCCAAGTTTCGTAAAAGTTCCTCCTCGATGCCCATCCTAAGTAGTATTTATTTTTATTAAAAATGTTTGTAGAATTACCAGAATTGCAAAAAATATTGTATACACCTCTCGACTAAAGTGACAGTAATCCCTTAGGTGGATTAAATGGGTCGCTTGGTGCATAATATACTATTATAAATGAATTTTGTAAACACTGATGTGAAATGTCAAATTATTAGACAGGCGTTAACAATCATGACTCGATCATATATTATAATATAATGACAGTCTACTAGCTCTTGAAAGTCGTGCGAAATGAAACATTTCGATACAGCTAGCCCGTGGGAAATGAAAATCTGTACTACAACGTGGTAGGTTTCTTAATCGAACACGCACTTGAAATGTACATTTCTCACTCGTGTGTTTCCGGCACTCCCCTTGCCTCGTGCCCCAAACTTCCACACTCGTGAGAAAAGTTGAACTTTTCCCACTTGTTGCACTACATAAGTCTTAATACAAGATTATCTGTTAAAAATTCCTGTTTTTATTCAATTATTTTTTGCTGTAAGTACTGGATTAACTGGCCCATTCCGATATCACAATACACAAGGTGATCGAGTACATTGGTTTTAAACGTTGCCGTACAAGAATTCACAAGTGCTCAACATGCATAGAGTGCGAACAAATGCAAATTATCGGCACCTAACTGATTTCGGGAGAGGTTGAATTGTTGGTCTTCGAGAAGCCGTCGTTCCGATAAATTTCTGGTAGAGTAAACAGGAGTGTGGATACTGTTGTCAGATGTTATCAGACATGGCACCAAGAAGGCCGAACACGAAGAACTGGACAACTCAGTGGTTTGCAAAACATGGAAGGATCCTTCGAATGCGAAGTGTTTATAGACGAATAAGAAGGTTTGGACTTTTTTCATCCAGACCTCAGTTCGTATTACATTCAACTCTGGAACATCGAATTAGTCAACTTCAGTGATGCCAAGAACGACTAACGACTAGTGTGAAATCAGAAGTGAAATTTTAAACATTTAGATATTACGAACTCACTGATAATATATATGCCAAATATCACCGAAATAAAATAATGCTTACTGGGTTATCGGGTTTATATGTCACTGAGTATATTAGAAACCTGTGATCGAGAAAGATATTGCTCATTTGATACCGTGCCGATGCCCTTCGCTACCAACTTTACACTCACAAAAATGCCCCTGAAAATCCTAATATGAATAACTCGGAGATTTAATTCAGTTCCCATAAAAATTTGAATTACAAAATCGTGTATAGCAGCAGAAAGTGTTTAATACGGTTCACAAATTTCGTCAATAACTTTCCGTACTTCGAAAGCAGCCGACTATTTATTTATATATTTGCATTGTATGTCCCGCTTGGAATATCTATCATCGAGCGTCGATCGTGAATGATTCAATCAAATTTCTCGCTGCAGTTTCATTCTTCGAAATTTATACCCGGCATATTTTGTTATCAACTCAACTTTTGAATATTTAATATACATTGAGTGCGTTGAGTACTAACGTTTGATGAATTGAATATACGAAAGAATAAATTGACAAATAGATCTCTCACTTAATTTGTGTATTGTTTCACCGCAATATGGAAATATTTTTTTCAGCTCATTTCGCAATGAAATAGGACTATTGTAGAGAGTTAATTTATATATATATATATATATATATATATATTCATATATATATATATATATATATATATATATATGGGAGGAATTATCTTGAATGAAGATCCTTACTTTTTAATAATTTGTTTATTGTTTGCCAAAAGACGCGTTTCGACTTGTTAAGTCATCTTCTGTTTCGGCAACATGATTAATGTGTATTCCTTTGAACTAAAAACACTGAAATTGTGTTAAAACCTACAAAAATCTACGTTCACATAGTACTAAATACTGAAATAAATAATATAAAATTATTCGCTGCGTTTGAACGACTTTCGTTTCAACACTACAACAACAAAAACAGTACAAACATAAGGAACAAACGACCTGCTGCTGTATGCATTCACGACAATATATATATATATATATATATATATATATATATATATATATATATATATGTGTGTGTGTGTGTAAGGGTGTGTGTTTTTTTTTTCTTTTTTTTTTTTATTATAGAGGTAGGAAAATACTTTTACGTATCGTCAGGACTTGGTGTTCTGTCTGGTATGTCGGACTCGGAAGCCTTTCCAATACCGACTAAAAACCTCCTCTGTCTCCAACCTCTGTTTCCCCCGCGGTACCACCGTTAGGCATTACTTCGCAGAGGGAGGATCTAGCTATCGCCCTTCCTTCTATAAGTCGAACTCATGGTGGTTTAGTTCTACGAGGTTGTCTGTCTAAATGAATTTTTTTTTATTCACGCGTTTCGATTTTTTGCACGTTCTCTTTCTAAACGACGAAGTTCTTGGAGTACCTCTGTTGCAAATCGACTTGTTGCCTCCCAGGCCTTCTCTGAGGATAGCATAGCTTTCACTAGTGACTCTGGTCGTGTTTTCGAATGAACGGTAGCTTCCCAGTCGTTGCGTATTGTGCTGAAACGGGGACAGACATAGAACACGTGCTCCGCGTCCTCCCTAACTCCAGGACAGGACGGACATTCTGGAGAGTCCTCATGTTTAAACCGATGCAAGTATGCTCTAAAGCAGCCATGTCCCGAGATCATTTGTGTCAGGTAGTAATTGACCTCGCCATGATCTCGGTTTAACCAAATATCCAATTGTGGTATAATGCGGTACGTCCACCTTCCTTTTTTTGAAGAGTCCCACAGTATCTGCCATCGCCGTATACTATTCCGCCGTTCTGTTATTCTTTGTACATCAGCGCTCAGCGTAGTTAATCCTTTTTGTCGGTAAAGAGCACTTCTTTCTTCTGCGAGTACTTCGATTGGCAGCATCCCAGCAATAACGTATACTGCATCCTCAGACACTGTGCGAAATGCGCTGACTGTTCTTAAGGCACTCAGCCGGTAGACTGGCGCGATTTTCCTCCGGGATTCTTGTATACAAAGTGTACCCGCCCAGATAGGTAATCCATATGTGAGAACAGATGTAACTACTGACGACAGTAATGCTCTCCTCTTCTGCTTTGGTCCTCCTATGTTGGGCATCAGTCGTGACAGGCTCGCTCTGACTACTGACGCTTTGGCACCGACGTGTTCTGCCTGCTTTTTAAAGTTGAGCCTGGCATCGATCATTATCCCCAGATACCGAATGAACGGTTGTGATATAATATCGTGTTCTCCGATACTCAGCCTGATAGTTTCCACCTGTTTTCTACTAGTGATGAGCACTGCCTCGGTCTTGTGTTCTGCTAACTTTAGGCCAACTGTCTCCATCCATTGTCTGATTTTCTCGAAAGTGGTGTCAAAGACAAAATTTATCTCTTCCAGATGCTTCGCGACTATCACTATGGCAACGTCGTCAGCGTATGCCACGAGTTTAGCTTCTCTTGGCAGTGCCAGTTTCAATAGCCCGTCGTACATAATGTTCCACAATAGTGGGCCTAGTACCGAGCCTTGGGGTACACCTCCAGTGACTCTGTGTTCCTTCGGGCCGTTCTCCGTATCGTATTTTAGTATTCTATTGGTGAAATAACTTTCTACGATCCTTAGTAAATATCGTGGCACGTTCATTTCAATGAGAGCTTTCATGATACAATCCCACCTAGCAGTATTGAAAGCGTTCTGGATTTCCAATGTTGCTACCAGGCAGTACTTCTTTGTACCTCTATACCATCTGGTGCCTGTGATTGCGTCCTTGGCTAAGTTGACGACAATGTCAATTGCATCGAGAGTGGAGCAACCTTTTCGGAAGCCATATTGGCTGTCAGAAAGTATCGGTTCGACTGCTGCTTCGATTCTCCTGTTAATTATGCGTTCCAGAATCTTGCCGGTTGTGTCCAGCATGCAGAGTGGGCGGTATGATGCTGGTTCGTTCGGCGGCTTCTTCCCTTTTGGGAGGAGTACTAGTCTCTGCTGCTTCCATTTTTGTGGAAAAGTACCTTCTTCAAGACACGCATTATAGACTTCCAGAAACAACGGAGGGGCCGTTTTAATAGCCAACTTCAATGCGATGTTTGGGATCCCATCTATGCCGGGAGCTTTAGTATTCCCGACTCTGTTACACGCTTCCATTAGCTGGTCCTCTGTGATACGTGGGATCTCTTCTATCTGATGCTGCTTTGTAAGGTGGTGCATCTTCTTTTGTTGGGGAAACAGCGTGGTCACGATTGTCTCCAGAAGTTTCGGACATGTAGGTGATTGCATTGGTTGCCTTTTAAGGTGAGTCATGACTACCTTATAAGGTTTTCCCCATGGGTCGTTTTCTACTTCCTCAATCAGTGTACGCCAGCATAGTCGTTTACTATCTCCAATGGCCTTACGCAGACTTCTACGTGCGCTTTTGTACTCTGCTACCAGCTCTTCGTAATTCGGTTTTTTGCGACCGCGCTGTGATGTTCTTCTCTTCATAAGACACTCTTTACGGAGAGTAGCAATGTGGTCGTTCCACCAGTGCATCGATGGTAAGTGACTTATTCCGCGTTTTCGGGGCATAGTGGCGTCACAGGCTTCCGTTATCCTCTTCATCAGCTCGTCTGACTTACTTTCAGCATTTCTTTTCTTGATTGGCTTGATATCCAGGGCAACGGTGAATGCAGCATTATCAAAGGCGGCCACTTTCCATCCAATTGTATTAAGCTTCCGGTGCGCTTCTCCTGTAGTTTTCCCAGTAGTCACTTCCCACAGCAACGCGCAGTGGTCACTAGCCGTGTAAGTATCCAAAACCCTCCACGAGTAGTCCCCCTTAACGAGTGTGCTGCTGACGAAGGTACGATCCAATATGGAGCTCGAGTCACCTCTTATGAATGTTGGTTTATCACCACTATTGAGCAAGACTACGTCCAGTGTCGACATGGCCTCCAGTAGCACTTCACCCCGTGAATTCGTCTCTTTGCTGCCCCAGTCCACTGCCCAGGAGTTGAAGTCCCCTGCGATTGCCACGGGCGAGTGCTGCTTCGCATCTTCGGTCAATCGGTCTAGGAAGTCGATGAATTCGGCTAATGTAAGGCTGGGAGGAGCATAACAGCTGTAGAAATAGATTCCGTTTATGTTCGCCCCCACAAAACCTGCTTCTGTGCTATTAGCAACACTCTGAAATGGATACTTACCACAGGACCATATGACCGCTTTAGCGGTACTATCTGTTTCCCACGGTTGAGCAGTAAGGTGTCTGTATGGTTCCGATATCAATGCAAGATCTGCCTTCAATTCGCGCACGGTCTGCATGAGCAGATCGTGTGCAGCCTCACAATGGTTGAGGTTAAGCTGTACTATTTTCATAATCGTTTGTTCTTTGTCTTCTGAAGTGCCTCTCTATAAACTGGGCATTTGTTGCTACCTGAGATGTGGGCACGATTCTCCATGTCGTTTTTTTCGCAGAAAACGCATTGAGCTTCCCTTCGGCAAGTGGCTGCTTTGTGACCTTCTTGTCCACATTTGGAACAGAGTCTGGACCGATCCACTTCACTCTTGCACTTAGCAGAGACATGTCCATAGCGCCAGCATTTGTAACACTTAATTACTCTCTGCACTCTCCTTATACGGCAGTTTACCAAGCCAATGCGGATCTTGCCGTGTTCGCCTATTGCGTTTTCCACCATTGATGCTGCCAGCGTCACTGAAGCTGCCTGGGTTCCTCCATAAGCTTTACGAAGTGACCGAACGGTGTCCAACGTGATTGGCCGTTCTTCCCCAGCCACTTTCTGCAGTGCTGCGACGATATCCTCTTTCGTCGTTATCTCATCGAGATCACGGATTTCGATATCTTCTTGGGGCCCTTTACTGATGACTTGGTCGTCATCGCTAAGAATGTCAGCTATCGCCTGTCTCAGAGATTGACCTCCATCTGTGTTTTCTCTTGCCAGTACGATCAGCATGTTGCCACTGGCTGTTTTACGGATCTTATCGACTGAGACAGTCTGCTTTTCAGGAACGTCCGTTTTGACTCTTTTAAGTATTTCAGCATATTTGTTCTTTTCCTTTAGGCAAACAATCAAGGCATTCTGTCTGTTTCTCGGCTTTTGTAGCTTCCTATGCCGAGATACTTTAACAGGCAGCTCCGTTTCTTGCTTCTTCTTCTTATACCTGACCTCCTGCCAGTCCATCGTATTCTCTTCAGGCGGCTGTGCCGCATTCTTGAAGATTGGAGTTGTTCTTGTCGCCTCCCTCTTTTTGGTTTCCTTGTTACCCGAACCGGGTGACTTGGGTAGTTTCCGTTTGACATTGCGAATGTCACGGTTGCCTTCAGAAACCGATTCGACATCAGCATCGGATTCTGTGTCTATCGCCGACGTCGTCTCCGTGATAGCCTGGATGCGTGGTGTTGTCTGCGTGTACACAGATTTAGAGACTCGATCAGTTGGGACTTTTACGTCCTTCACAAGTAATTTGAGCCTATTGAAGGCACTAAAGACACTAGTCTTGGTCTTAATCTCTGTGTGGATGTTTTTCTTCGGTTGGACACAGTCTTGGAGCTCACCAATAAGCTGCTCCAGCTGGTCCCACGCTTGATTCCTCTTCAATTCAGCATCCAAGACTGCTTGGTGAGCATAATGCTCGTGTTCACCATTTCCTTTATTGTTGGGTTTAATACATTTTTCCATGTTGTTCCCACGAGAACCTAGGGAAATACAAGTCCACTCTAGCAGAGCCCCGGTTGCTGGAGTAAGGCCACAGCTTACACCTGGGGTGGGACCCGGTGCCCCAGGGGAACCGTTTGCGACGCCGTATCCCCGACGTCATGCAGTCCTCGGCACGGTATCTTGACACCTTGACTTAGGAGTTCTACGTTGTTGACCACTGTAGGTCAGCCGCTGCGGTGTGGGAATCTTCTTAGCTTTACCTCAACCACTTCGAGACCTTACCGGCATGGGTGACCCTACCAGTAGCTACGCTACCGCCGGCATCGCTCCCTGGGTATAGAGGTTACTGAGCTCTCTCACCAACGACAAGGTGCTGATTCCCCTAGAGAGAGCGTGAGGGTGTGTGTGAGGGTGTGTGAGGGTGTGTGTGTTATAACGGAATTTGTAAGCACGATAGAGGGCGCATTTTTTGACGGATCGAAACCAAACTCGCTACAAAAATTGGTTCGGCCAAAATCTTGGACAAGTTCGTTAACGGGCCAAATCGGCCAAGTAGAAACAAAATGACGGTCTGTCAAAGTTGAAAAGAAAATCGTATTTCTTTTGTTTTTGATCTGACGTAAAAAAGTTACTGACATTTTTTCTAGAACTTAAAACATTCTACAACTGTTGTATGAAACACTTTTTCCTAAAACGTACATGAAAACATTTATTTAAGAAAATTTGAATTTTGTTCTTTTTGTTTTGAATCTGATGCAAAAACTTTGCTGAAATAAGCCGTCCAATAAGTCTTGTGCCATTGGGATTTTTTTATTAAATGAAACGAGTCATAATAGAGTGGGTAATAGGATATGGAAGATTTAAAGCACGTACAAATCACCTATCAGCACATCGCAAGCAATGCAACTAACAGGTGTGGGGTAATATAAATAAATAGCTAGATCAAAATGGCCCAAAGACTAAGTGACCTAAAAGTGACAAAGTTAAAGGCAGAATTGGAAGATCGTGAGTTGGAAACGTCCGGTAAGAAAAGTGAATTAGTAGAAAGACTTAAAGTGGTACTAGAACATGACGGCTTTAATCCTGAATCATTTATATTCTATGACGAGTCTTCCACCTTAATCCCGTCAATTTCTGCTAACATGGATGAGAAGATTTCTGCCATGGAAGGAAAGATTTCAACTAATCTGAAAAACTATATTTCTGCTATAAAGAACGATTTTTCTGACATGATGAATGATATTTCTGCAGATATCTTATTATTGAAAAATGACATTGCTGCTGAAGTCGAGAATAAAATTTCGTCTATAAAATCGGATATTGAGAATATGATGACAACGGTGAACGAGAAAATAAAATCAGATATGGAGAATAAGATGACAACGATGGAAAAGCAGATGCACGAGAAAATCAAGGAGTTAGAGACAAAGATTGCCGATTTAAGAACACAAGACACTCCAGCCGAAGAAAAGAAGATCGAGATCTGCAAGCCAAAAACACAACCCAAGACAGATGATATTGGCACTTTTATCCGAGTCAAGGCCCCAACGTTCGATGGAAAGATGTCGTGGACCAGTTACGTAAAATAGTTTGAAGCAGCCGCTAGAGTGAATAATTGGTCCGACAAGGAGAAAGCAGTGAACTTGACTATCGCGCTTCGGGGAGATGCCTTAGATGTACTTCAGACGATACCTCTTGAAGAAACGAATGACTTTAGGCAGCTGAAAAAGAAGCTGGACATGCGATAAGGTCACGAACATTTGAAACATTTGTACAGATTCCAGCTGAAGAACCGAAGGCGGAAACGTGACGAAACCCTTCAAGAGTATGAACTGGATATTGCCCGACTAGTTCGATTTGCTTATCCATCAGCACCAAATAACATGATGGAATGTTCAAATGCCAGAAGTGTGGCGAGCTAGAGTACGTACGCAGTCCGTATAAGGGCCCCAAGACTCCTGTAACCCAAGAACTCCAGTCACAGGGGCAATCAGACAGGATGAACATCCAGCTGATGTGAATCACGGAAAAGGCAACTCTTTGCCCAGACGGTCATGCCTTGTAGACTATTCACAATGCAACAAGTCGAAATCTAAAGAAGTTGCAATTTCAAGAGTTTTAGTAGTCAACGAGGAATGTTCACCCACAAGGATCAGAGAAGATCAAGAGAATGATCCTTACCTAAAGAAGATTCGGCAGTGGAAGGAAGAAAATGGGCGACCTACCTGGCAAGAAGTGTCAAGATTTTCACCGAAACTGAAGGCGTATTGGGCTCAGTGGGACTCCCTTGTCCTGGATCAAGGGCCGTTGAAAAGAGTTCTTGAAAACGATGATGGTTCCGAGATCAGGAGACAGATAGTTATCCCGAGAACAAGAGTAGCTGAAGTACTGAAGAAGTTACACGACAGTCCATCGGGAGGTCATCTGGGAGTGAAGAAAACGCTTCAGCGAATCCGTGAATGGTTTTATTGGGTGAACAGCTCCGACGATGTGAAGGACTGGTGCAAGAAATGTACGACTTGTGCTACGAGTAATGGACCACATCACAAGAGAAAGGCACCTATGAAACAGTATAATGTTGGAAGCCTTTTCGAAAGGATTGCTTCAAACATCGCTGGACCATTTCCGACGACAGAAAATGGTGGTAAATATATTCTGGTTGTAATGGATTATTCCACAAAGTGGGTGGAATTTATCAGCTGATATGGAGTCCCCTTGGAAGTCCACAGTGACCAGGAAAGAAATTTTGAAAGCCATCTATTCCAGGAGATTTGCGACAAGCTGGGAATGAAGAAGGCCAGGACAACAGCATTACATCCACAGTCATATGGAATGGCCGAGAGAATGAACAGGACTATTGGAAAATACCTGTCCAAAGTAGTTTCCAGCTATCAGAGAGATTGGGATCAGTATTTTTCCCTATTCGCATTGGCTTATCGATCTGCCGTCAATGAGTCCACGGGTGAAACACCTGCGAAAATCCTGTTTGGACGTGAAATGAGGCTTCCTTGTGACCTGGAATTTGGCTGTCGGCCTGGAGACAATCTTGCAGGAGAAGACTACGTGATCCAACTGAAAAGAAGACTGGATGATATTCATGATCTAGTTCGAATAAATCTTCAGGCTGCCAGCGACAGAATGAAAAGTCCATACGACACGCAGGCCACAGTAGGCGGTTTTAAAGAAGGGGACACAGCTGCTGATGCACACAGGTGTAGTAAACGGCAAATGCAACCCATAACTAGAATTGAAGGATTTATCTCTCTAAATATAGATTGTACGCCTGTTTTATTTCCCATCATAACAGATGCATTATCATCACCAAAACCAGTCATGCTTTTAATTGGAATATTTTTATCAGTCAACAATTTCATCACAGCATCAAACAAACCCTTAGCATCTCCATCCTCAACATTTGTCAACCCTTGAAACGTATCTTTTATTGATACATTATCATGAAATATAATAGTCACTGCCAGAGACTTTTTTGTAGAGATATCAGTGGTTTCGTCAATTATTAAATCATAAAGCTTATAAATATTTAACTTATTCCCCAACTCTGTCAGGGCTTCTTCGACAAACTGATTTTTGGTTAAGTTTGTTGCTTTTGTTCGATCAATTTCTAACTGCTTTGTAATAGTGGAATCAGGGCATGCATATGCTATTAGCTTGAGCAAATGATCCATCAACATAAACGATAAATTGTGTTCATGTAAAAATGCTACGAGTTTAAGTTCAGCAGGTTTCACCAAATTATCAGTTTGTTCTCTTTTGGTATCTGCAAACTGGCTGATTTGTGGTGTTGTCCTGCAAGAATTTTCAGTCAATTGATGAGTTTTACTATTAAAGTGTCTTGATATATGGTTATAATTACAGGATAATTTCTTATTGCATATCTTGCATATAACAACTTGATCAACACATTTTATGCCGGGAAATTTTTCGGTCCATACATTTCTAAAACTTTTTTTTCTTTTTTGGTGGTAGTCCAGAAATATCATTATCCGAATTGCTCGATTGTTGACTAGAATGAACTGCTACCTTCATATACATCGAGAAATCTTGCCTTCTCTACCAAAACAGGTTGAAGTTCTGAGTTCGATTCCCTAACAGAATCTTTTGAATAAGAAGTGGAGGCCACAGGTTCCTGTATGTTTTCTGGTACCGGCACATCATGCAAAAGTTTCGTTTTGCTGATGACAAATCTGTGGGAATATTAATGAATACTGATTCTAGATCACATAATATGATATAATATACATACCTGTCCATAATTATATTTTCATCGAAAAAACCTGCAATTATGACCAGAGCATGTATCCCAAAACGACGATTAGAGTTAGAATTATTATTATTAAATTGTTAATATTTCGCATGTATAAAGTTCACTCCATAAACCAGCTCAAAGATCAATGCAAGTCAATAACAATAGCCGCTTTCTTTTTGAGAGTTTCTTTCAAACCCCGCGCTTTCTTATTTTAGACTTCCTATTGGTACATTTTGACAGATGTCTTTGTTATTTTTCAGCCAATGATTGAACTAGAATAAGAAGCCCCACCTTACCATAAAACACATCATGCCCTAATATTTCACTACAGAATGAACATTGCAGAAGGACAAATGTTTTTCTACCAGAACCAGAGAGAAATTAGAGCGGGATAGACAAACCCACAAAACAGAGTAGATTTTGATAATTTGAAGCGGAGTAAAACACATACAATGGGAGTAGGTCTACTCCTAACGGAGTAGCTGTGGCAACGCTGCCCGCAGAGGCCTTGTGAGGTGATGAGGACTTGTTGGAATTATATAAACTCCGTAACACTGATCATTTGCCTTAAATACGCTTTTCCATTGGCCAAATTGCTTCCCGATCAATCTCAACTCATTACAAATTTCAAAATGGTAACATCTCAATCTGTATTTTATTTACAAAATGTTATATATTTGATTAATTCTGATAAATAAAACAAAATAACCATTTTGGTTTTTTATTGTTAGTACTCTGCATGTTTATACCTAACAAAGGGTGGTTCAGAAAAAAAGTTTGAAAAACAGAACAATTATATTTTGATGCGTTCAGCTCTAAACAATTTGGGTAGTGTTTAAACATTCAATCAAGTTAACGTTTTTGGAAACAATACTTCCAAATGGTAACGACCGTTCTAAGAAACTTCAATAAGAGCTGAGAAGAGCCGAATATTCAGCGTCAATTATTGTTATAGGATTATTGGCGTAAATCTTGATCTTAAATATTCTGATACACAGTTTCAATAAATCATGAGGAAATTTTCGTATTGTTTTAATATTACTAAGGACCACATTTTCTTTTTACAAAAACAACCACTTCGAAGTGTACCCATTTTTAATCAATAGAAGACTTGAAAGATAATTCACAAGGAGCATTGAAGCCGATACCAAAATGTGTCGACAAACGAATTATTTGTTGGTTAGAAAAATAATAGTACAATGCCGTAGTTATTAGTAAATGTAACAATTCTGAACACACTATTTACTACCCCTACACAAACTCTCAAAATTACCGTCTGACGCGCATTTCAATAACCAAGTTATCATATTCAAAGAACTATTTACTTTCGGATATTTATATCACGAGTATCAGAAATGTGGATCTATATTTTGTTGGGCGCAATAGAATTTCAAGATTTTAAAAGTGTACAAGAGAAACTATGTACATGAAAACGCTACGTGCTGTGCAATTTTCAGTAGTAATATAACAAGAGAGTGAGAATAAATTGAAAATAATTTGACAGATTTTTTGAAAACTTGTTGCCAGGCAATAGTCACGAGAGCCCGCAGGGCTCGAGTGGCTATTGCCAAATGGCAACAAGTTTGAACAAAATCTGTCAAATTATTTTCTAATTTATGGAACTCTCGAGTTATATTTGACTAGATTATTTTTTGATTCACAAATTGTTGAAGGTCTTAAATTGTCTCCATATAGACTGATTACTTATTAGAGTATTTTTCGAAGTAGTTTCTATAATCTTATTCGTTATTTCTTCATCAGAAAAGGTACTGAACCGATGATGTTCACTCATTTTATATATAACGTTGACACAATTAGATAATTATTTTGACAACTATCTGACACTTGCTAGACAAATAAAAGCAACAGTGATTATTCCCGAGAATAATCACAAGAGCTTTATTCCCACTATAATAATAATTTTTATCTATCTCAATAAAATGGAAATCAGTATTGCCATCAGCGTTCCGGATAGACATTCTATTAAAATAGTGGTCGTATTTCTCTGGAGCACATGGCAAGACAATAGCAATTGCTTCTAACAAGATTTTATGCTTACCTAATTATTCTGGATAAAAACGATGCCAAAAAAGGGAGAACCCTCTTTTAGAAAAAACTGCGACTATACGTCCTGACATAGTAGTTGAGGTGAAGTGTGATCTCGTCCATTACAGTTAATTGAAGAAACAAAGGAATTATGTTAATGCGTTTGACCTAAATTTCATGAGTCCCAACAAGGGTTATATTCTCTTGTAAATTTTCAATAAAGACAGATAGAATAAACTTTGTGTTAAGTGTAAGAACGTGGGGATATTTTGGTAACATAATGAGGAAAATATGGATTGTTTATTATAATATGAAGTTTACCAGCACACGACATGAGATTATCTATTATTCGACACTACCCGAAATGCTCATACTTTATTCTTGTAAGCTTTTATTAAACCAAAATTCTACTTTCTTAACTCTACAATTTTTTTGTCGCTTAATAAGGAATGATTTGATATAAACCCACAAGGTCGCCTGTATTCAGTATCTCCAATTCCACAGGGAACGAGTAGTAATAGATGCTACTGAAGGGCTGAATTATTTCAGTGAATTGGGACTGAACCGGACATTTTGCATTGACTAGCCACGGGAGATGAGCACAATACTTGAATAGATAGCCTAGCATGCTTTTAGCTCCATTCGTGTTCGACTTTCTAGCGAGGTGGGAAGATCATGTTAACCACAATTGGACCGATCAAAGAGAACATACAACCACATGATATTATCCTTCAAATTGGTTTCAAGTCACGTTTGTCAAATGCAATTAGAATCAATTCACCATTACTAAGAATTTCTCGTTGAATCGTAGTGGGTTCAGGATTAAGGTTATATAGGTAGACATTGAAAATATTATATCATAATTCACTAGATTCGAGATTATTATTTGCATGTATTTATCGGCTTAAAATATTCTTATGTCTACATCGAAAACGATCTATTTTTTCACGGTACAGTCTTAATATATTGAACAAACAAGAACCTGATGTTTCATTTTAATGTATATGTATATGTATTGTAACGCTTAATAAAATCATCAATTTTTAATTTTATGGATTAATAATACTATATTATTATATTTTGTGTATCTGTGGGGCTCTCTTCATTATATAGAAGTAGACAAAGTAACTTTTTAATTAATTCAATTTAATTATTATTCTTTTCAATTTTAAAAATTCACAAATTTATCAAATTATTAAAAAATACTATATCAATTAAATTACTTAACTAAAAGAAAAACTCAGTATTCTATTGTCCTCATTTAAATTTAATTAGTTCATTCTTTCACTAATACTTTTTCTTTATTGTCCGTATTCACTTCTGCTTAGTCCATTATATCACTAATAGTTTTTTTGATTGTCCATATTTAAATTTTCTTAGCCCACTCTATTGCTTATACTTTTCTTTTTAGTATATGAATACTCCAACAGCCTACTATACTTCGTTTCAAAGTAGTTGATAGCACATATTACCTATCATAAATGGAAAACGGAGGTCGGGTGTCTCAAAAAATTGTATCTATTATCTATGTTTTACAATGTATCTAGACTAAGGAGAAAGAAATTGTGACCAGGCCACCCGGTAATCGGTCAACTAACAATAGGTAATAAAATGCAAATGAAAGCATATGCTGGTAACCAAACTGTCCATAGCCGTAGGAGAGGGTTATTTATGATTTTTGCTTAACGTTTATTATAATTCATATTATGAAGAAAATACAAAGTAATTGTGCAAGATTGATATACACACTTATTTTTGTAAAAAATAAAAAAAATTATAACAAATAATTGCAGGTGGACATTACTTTAACTATAATATATACAACATTATTAACTAAATTCTTCATCAGAAAAATCTGAAGAATCGTCCTGTCCAAAGTTAATAATTAACGGTTCGATCTCCGTACTTTTGTCGATTAAGTCGTCAAGATCCCACATTTTCCCCTCCTCAGCTATAATATGTTTTATTGCGATTTGCCAGTTTTCGGCAGTCACAGTCGCCAATGAATCCATCAAAAGTTGCCGTACTTCTTGAAGTTTAAAAGTTTTGTTGTTCCTGACAACATAACCTTTGACTTGTGCCCATATAAGCTCTATTGAGTTCAGCTCACAATGGTAAGGAGGTAAGCGATGTACAATAGAGTAAAGTGCCCTAATATCAGATAGTTGCCTAATATCGCATAGTTCTGCTTTAAAGAAATCTGTCATCTGATTACGAAGAAACCTGTCAACAGTTTAGCATGGAGCTTAACCCAAGCCACCGAATAATATTTTAGTGTATCTGATAAAACATAGATGGCTCTAGAGACACTTATACCGAACTGTCACATTCCGAGTTTTTACACGTGCTAGTTGAAAACGTAATTTTTAGACATTCAGGTAAGTTTTTAAATTTGTCTCTGTAGTTTAAGTTAGTCTATGCTATGTCTACTTCAATTCAGTGCATGCGGAAAATGGATTATTATAGTTTTCTTTGTTCCATAACCTTGATCTTCAACAGGAGACAATTTTCCTAATATCGGATGGTCACGTTGTCTTAATATCAAATATCCGATATTAGGACAAAATATTTCTTATCTGTCTATATAATCTCTACGTAGGCCTTATTAATAATTCAATTTTTATGTTTTCGTCGATAAAAAGAAAGATTCATGCTATAATTCTTGTGCTACACCTGCTCCTTTAATTTTCTATACTTTTTCCTAATTTCAGAAATAAAATGTCATTGAAACCCAAACAAAAACGAAAGACGTGGGATAGTAAATCCATGCTTGCAGCTGTTACTGCGGTTAAAAACAAAGAAATGGGATACTTGCTAGCTTCAAGAACTTTCAAAGTAGGTACCCAAGAGCACGTTGGAAGACTACGTAAAAAACAAAATAGTCACCTAAAGAGCTTATTCAAACCAATCTAGGACGTCCACCAGTGTTGCCTAAAGAAATTGGAGCGGGTTTGGTTGATTATTGTCTAGAAATGGATAAAAGATTTTACGCATTGCGAGCTTCTGATATTCGAAGATTAGCCGTTCAATTAGCCATCCGGAACAATTTAAAACATAGGTTTTCAAAGAATCAGGAAAGATCAGGTTACAAATGGTTGCGTTCGTTTTTAAAAACGCACCCTGAACTAACGTTTAGGAGACCACAGGGTTTATCAACTGCCTGAATCAAGGGATTCACAGAAGAAAATGTAAATCTCTTTTTTAAAATTTTGGAACCTGCGATGGAAAAGGTAAAATTCAATCCCTGTCGAATATACAACATAGATGAAACAAGTATAACGTCTGTACAATCCAAGCATACTAGGATAATCACTTTAAAAGGTAATAAACAAGTAGGGGCATTTACCCAGAAAGAGGATCACTAGTGACGGTGGTTACCTGTATGGATGCGGCTAGTGGTTATGTGCCTCCAATGGTCATATTTCCCCGAAAAAACATGAAGGCAGAATCACTCAATGGCGCTCCACCAGGGACAATTGCTGCCTGCCGTGTGTCTGGCTGGATTCAGAACCACATTTTTACCAATTGGTTACAATATTTTATTAGCCACGCTAAACCAAGTGAAGCTGATCCTGTTTTATTAATCTTGGACGGTCACTACTCCCATACGCGAAACCTTGACACGATAAACTTGGAGCGACATGTGGTTATTGTATGTCTCCCGCCGCATTCTACTTACAAAATGCAGCCGCTGGACCTTGCATTCATGGGTCCTCTTAAAACCTATTACTCACAGGAGATTGAAAATTGGCTGAGAAAGAACCCTTGAAGAGTGGTCGCCAGCTATCAAGTTTGTGAATTGCTTGGAATAGCGTATGTAAGATGTGCTATAGCTGAAATCGTTATAAATGGTTCTCGAAAGAGCGGTATCTTTCCATTTAATAAGCACATTTTTCGAGACCACGACTTTGCTATTCACCATTAAGCGGAAGGTGACCGAATTCCAGCTACCCGATGCTGAACAACAAAAGCAAGTGACTCCTCCATGTCATGTTACTCCTCCAAGGCATGTGACTCCTCCAAGGGGTGTGACTCCCCCAAGGCATGTGACTCCTACAAGGCATGTAACTCCTACAAGGCATGTGACTCATCAAAGATGTATTAATACGATCAAATGTGTGAAAGATTCATCATGTAAAAACATTTCCAATTCCAGAGATCCAAGAGTGCGGCCCCAAGATATTAGTCCTTTGCCAACTACTTCATTTTACAAGTCTAGTGATAAAGAAAGTCCAGAAAAGGATCTGCTGCCGTGATTACAAGTACCCCATATAAAGATGCCTTAGAAAGAAGTTTGTCAGAACAAAAGGGAAAGAAAAAGGAATTCCGAAATTGAAAACAGACAAATGGACTCCTTCTAAAAAAACAAATAAAAAGAAAGGAAAATCTATTGCTAAAAAGACAATGACAACGAAGGTTAGAAAGACTAGTATTAATAATGACGAATCTTTTAGTTCATCTGAAGAAGTTGAAGTATTAATTTTAGATGATGATTCTGACATGGACTGTGACATTGGGGAAGAGGAAGCAGAATGTATGTTTTGTTCTGGACTCTTCTCTGAAGATACCTCGAGTGAACAATGGATTCAGTGCTCAAAATGCTTCAGGTGGGAGCATGCCGACTGTGCCAATATAGACAAAGAAGACACATCTATTTGTGATTTCTACCTCGATGGCTAGTTTTATATCGTTATCCTAATATCGGATACCCTATCCGGTATTAGGAACATTATTTTTTGTCAAAGTAAATTGACCATTTTTCGAAAGACTTAAATTTTGTTTTTTAACATGTGGCAATGATTTATTTTGGTTTAATATATGATTCTCTATAGCCTATTATTTGTTTTGTTTTAAAAACATCGTAGATTTATTGATGTATCAAAATTAATATTATGGTTCAAAAAAAGTATCCGATATTAGAGCACTTTACTCTAATACCTCTACTTTTTGCCATCTCATCGATTTCAAATTTTTTAAACTCCGCCTTACGCTATCTAACAATTTGCAAAAGTTCTTTTTTCACCCTTGTATCTAATACCTCTACTTTCTGCCATCTCATCGATTACAAATTTTTTAAACTCCGCCTTACGCTATCTAACAATTTACAAAAGTTCTTTTTTCGCCCTTGTATCATCGAAATTTAAGGCTTTACACTGCAACCACTCAATTATCCATGAACATGTGGGAAGCTTCTCTACTAATAGAGAATGATAGCTGGCATTATCCATTCCAAAAACTGAATTCTGGGGAATGTATTCTATCATTAATTGGAAATATTCCTCAAAAACATCAGTCGTCATTTCTTCGTGGTAGTCTTTGGTTGAATTCGATTGCAATTCCAATAATCTTTGATCCAAAAATCCGTTTTCACTGCCTATATAATAATCCTGCGTCCCTTTCCAGACGGAAGTCTTAATCTTGTTGACCAACCCTCCATAACAGCTGGTCGGGAATTCAGTATATTTTCATCTTGCCAGACTTTCGATACGGTGTGTCCTTCATTTAGCCAGGTTTCATCCAAATAGAAAATATTCTTATATTCGTTGCGATATTTTCGGATTGACCTTAAGCATTCTTGTCTCCAGCAGACAATATCCGGCCTATCAATAAGAAATTATTTCTTGTTCCGTTTTTTCCACCGAAAGTTCATTCCATGAAGAATTCTCCATACTCTAGTTCTTGATAGTTGTGGCAGGTTTTCGTCATTCTGGGCGGCTTGCACAATCTTGTCCAATGTTGGTATTTCGTTTGCGAAATACATACCATGCACTATTCTTCGTACACTGTTTTTGACATCGTCGTCAATTTGTAATGGTTTCTTCCCCGGGTGAGGAATAGGTTCGCCGAGGTTTTGCCATTTTCTCTCACGTAAAAATCTATAAATCGTTGATTTTCCTACCCCTATCATATTGGCACAGTTCGTAATTATGTCGCGAACAGAACTTGTAAGGTTTTGGTGCACAAGAGCATCATGAACGTTCATGAATTATGTTTTTTTCCGTGAAGAATATGCACTTTTGCAACTTGTTGAATAGGAATTAAAGAAAAACTTGAACTTGAAGCTATCTTAATTAGACAAACAGACGTTACTTGCGAGTTGACGAATACTAACTAGTTCAAATTTTATTCTATACAGGTAGTTAGATTTAAATATTAACAGGAAATTGGGTTGTACCTGTGTAGGTTACGGAGTAGGTACACAGAAAAAAAGGAATGTTTGAATATAGTATAACCAAATAACTGCGGGATATGTTGTAAAGCTTTCTAAATACCTGGAAAAACCAACATCCCGAAACATATTTAGGATTAGTAGAAGGGAGTAACCTTCGTAAAAAATGTTTAAAATAGAATATTATTGACCTGGAAAAAATACTCTTTGAAAGAGCCCCAAAATACGTAGGCTACAGAAGGCTAACTGGAGACAGAAGAAACAAATATTTTCGATGAGGGTAATGACATCAGAATTGAAGAAAATACATTTTTTTTGGAATAGCATGAACATGTTATTCTAGAATATTTTGGGAAAAACAAAGGTATAAGTAATCGCGAGCCTTTTAGAAAAAACTCAAAATCAAAGTGGGAAAAAATCGTATCAACATTCAGTACGAGCTTTTGCGATCACTCTGCATTTTTTTAAGACTCTGAATCCTATTTCTTTTACTAGGGCAAAGGATAAGTAAAAAAAATTAATCTATTGAAAATTCAATGTACGTAAAAAAATTTGTACCAAATCTCCCGCTAGCGTGAATTATTCTCCGTAACTTTTTTCTAGATTGCGAATCATTTTAAGGAAATTCGCACTTCTAAAAAATGTTCGGAAATTATTCAAGTTCTAAGGAAATTATGAGTGAAAGTGAAAATCTTTAGCCAGTGAAAGCTGGGAACCGCGTATACAAATTGAACGTCCTATGTCAAAGATGTCAGTAGCTGACTAAGGGAAGTCACGTTTCACTATATTCGCGAAAATAATAATCAACATCTCGCTAAATATGTATTTGTTTTTGAGATGAGAGTAAATGAACCGTATTTAAGCTCCTGACATCGAAATTCTCTAGCATATCAAAATCAATCTGCTGTATATCAAGGAAAACTGTTTACTTCAAATTTTAGATACTTGCCAGTATTGAAAGATCAAAGAGCTTCGTTGTATTTTCTACTCTGCTAATTTTGTAAGAGATTGAAATGGTAATAATAATAAAGGTAGTAATTTCCCTATCTTATAAATTACACCTACTTCAAGTATATATATATACATATATATATATATATATACATATATATATATATATATATATATATATATATATATATATATATATATATATATATATATATATATTATAAAAGGAATATAATTTCATAAAATACGAAGTGTCTATATGAAATATAAATTTCGATTTTCTACTACACCTGCTTTTAGTCGAAATTTCAATAATTTCGACGTATTGGCCTGACCGTTCTTCGAAGGGAAAAAACAACTACATTTCTGGCCACGTAGAATATTTAATTACATCAATACGGACATCTGTGGTGATTCGCAACTGATAGCGGAAGGGCATAGTACACTAACGCGTTTAGACCTTCTTGGGTCTCTTCGAGAGTGCCGTAATGCCTTCCAATTCAGAGTCTCTAATCCGAACTGAAGATTACGTCCTCCGAAAACTTCTACTTGGCTCGTGTAGTTACACAAGCGAGAAGTAGTCAGCTGGCGCCATCTCCACTTTCAGTTGCGAACCAACACCTCAGATAAATGCGACCGCATTAGTCGTATGAAATAAAATTAATATAATTTCATAAAATACGAGGTGTCTATATGAAACATAACTTTCGATTTTCTACTACACCTGCTTTTAGTCGAAATTTCAATAATTTCGACGTATTGGCCTGACCGTTCTTCGAAGGGAAAACATCTACATGCCTGGCTAATACCACGTAGAATATTGAATTACATCCTGTTCGAAAGCCGTGACGTCGATCGGCCATTTTGCCGATACTCCTAGGTATTTAAACTTTTGTACTTCTTCGAACTTTTTCTTTATTTTGTCCTTCTTTCCCAAATCTGATTATTTTAGATTTCTTCTCATCAATTCTCAATCCCATCTTCATCCCTTCTTCTTAAATCTGTTTCAGCATTTTGATTGTTTCACTGTCATCTCTATTAAGTTTCTTATTTTCTTTCTTACTCCTTGCTCTTTTGAAGCTTTCTTAATTTCGTTCCTCTTCAGCGAATCAAAGGTTTGCTCGAAGTCTAAAAATAACATTTCAATTTCATATTGATGTTCGTATGTTTTTTCCATAATTTGCTTAATATTATGTATTGCATCTATTGTTGCGCTGCCTCTTACGAATCCGATTTGATATTGTCTTTTGATATTATGAGTTTCAGCTATTAGTCGTTTTTGTATTATCGATGATAATATTTTATAGGCCACACTTAATAGTGTGATACCTCTATTTGCTGGTATCCTTTTTTGTGTATGGTTATAATTTGTCCAATTTCCCACTTGTCAGGCATTTTCTCCCCTTTCCATATTTTTTTCTATCACAATATGTATTCTTTCGTGTAGCATGCCTCCTCCGTATTTAATTAATTCCAAATTTATTCCATTCTTTCCAGGTGCCTTTCCGTTGTTACCTCTCATTACAATCTCTTTCACTTCCTCTATTTTTGGTTCTGATGCCATAATGTTTTCTGCTCCTTCTTATTCTTCTCTTTCATTTTGTGTCATTTGTTCATTGAGTAATTCTTTAAAGTATGTCGTCCATATTTCATTGTATTATTTTTTCTCTTCCACAATTTTTCCGTGTTTGTCATTTATCCCTTTCAACTAGTTTTTAAAAACTCTATTATTTTCTTCTATTTTAATATAAGAATTTTTCATTTCCTACTCCATTTCTCGTTCTCTATTTCCTGTATTTTCAAGTCCATCCATTGCCTTTTTCTCTTTCTGGTTATTTTAATAGTCTCCTTCCTTATTGTTGTATAGTTTTCTTTATCTTATGGTTTGCTTGTTCTTATCCATTTCAATCTAGCTTCCGTTTTTCTTTCCACTATTTCTTTGACATTCATTATTATACCACTACTTTTTCTTCGTTATTTTCATTTTACCTATTATTTCTTTCGCTGCCTCTCGTATGCCTTTTTTATATTACTCCATTCTTTCTTCGCATCATCATGTTCTTTGCTCTGATTCGCTGTTAGGTAATTTTTTAGTTGTTCTATATTTTATTTTTGTTTGATCATCTGATAATTTTTCAATGTCCTATTTCATTTGTTTGTTTCTGTTTTGGTGGCATTTTGTTTTATTTTTGATATAGCCTTATAATGGCCTGTGTCTGCGCAAGCTCCTCTATAAGATCTTATATCTCTTATTTATTTATGAGTATGTGATCTATTTGGAAATGTTTTTGTTGATCTGGTGATGTCCATGTTATTTTGTGTTTGTCGGGATGTGGAAATTTTGTGCTGCTTATGCTCATGTTCGTTCTGATTGCTAAGTTGCATAATCGCTGTCGGTTGTCATTGGCTCTATCATGTATTGTATGTTTTCCAGCTGCTAGCATGATGTGTTGTTCTTTTCCTATTTGGGCATTGAAGTCTCCTAGTACCATTAACGTATCCTCCTTAGGAATCTTTTCTGTCTCATCCTCTATTTCTTCGTATCATATATCTTTTTCTTCCATGCTTATCGTTTCCGTCGGTGCATATACGTTTAGTAATGATATTCTGAACGGTTTTGCTTCTATATTTAAGTATATAAGTCTTCCGATTATTGGTCGGTGTTCTAGTATATTTTACTTTGTGTCTCCGAATATCATGAAAGCTACACCACATTGTCCTTGCCTCTCGCTCCCTGAATATCTAAGACTAAAGTTTTCGCTTTATATTTCCCCTTTACCCTTTCATCTAATTTCTTGCAAAGCAGCTATGTTTATTCCATACCTTCCCAATTCCGATCCTACTTCTAGCATTTTTCCTGCCAATAACATTGTCCTAACATTCCATGTGCTTATTTTCTTTGTTTTTTATTTTCAATTTTGTTTACTTTTTTGTTTTCTTGTTTCAGTCTTTTGGTTTTGATCTCTTTTTATTTTAGTTAGTTCCTTCTCATGTCCTTGTTCGTGCCCAGCCGTAATTTCTGGTTCTTCTTTTTCTTCCATTTCATTTTAGTTGGCTAATTTTTGGATTGATTTTTTTTATTTCACTTTCCTTGTTGTCCCATCTCCATTCTTCTTCGTTTATAGTTATCTTGTTATATACGATTTTAACCATGTTTCCTCTTTGTCTCTCTTCCCTTGCTATGTTTCTCATTCACTTTGTTTCACTCTCTCTATTTTCGTAAAGTCGTTGTTGATGTATACTCTTACGTATTTGCTGTCCTTCAGTTTATTTTTATTCTGCATTATTTTTTCCTTGTCGTATACATCATTGAAATTGTATCAAGCACGTTCTGGGTCCCAGTTTAGTAGTAGTACTGATTTCACCTTACCATCTACACTTCTGTTTAGCAAATTTCTCAATCGCATTTTTTAATATAACAGGGTCTTCCTCATCTAATGGTAGCCCACTCATCACCACGTTGTTTTTCTTTTTGCTTTGTCCATCCATTCTATTGTTTTTTTATTTCATTTAATTCTTCTTTTATTTTATTATTTTCTAGCTTAATTATCTCTTTTTCTCTTTTTATTACTCCCTATTCTCTTATTATCTTGATTATCTTTTCCCTAAGCCCTTGTTGTTCTCCTCTGACTTGCTTCATTTCATTATTTATTTCTGTTTGCTCATATTTCATTCCTTCTACACCTGTATTTATTGTTTTTAGTTCACCCTGAATGTCTTCCTTGAATGTTAGTGATATTTTTAATATTTCCTCCATTTCTTGGTTTTTATATGGCGAGCACTACGTCACTTTACTCTTTCTAAATATTTTCTCCTCAGCTAGCGTTTCGTCGTGCTCTGGTTTACTTCTTTTTCTGCTCATTCTACCTATTTGGTGTTTTGTGCGTAGTTTGCCTTTTTAAATTAATATTAATCAATATTTATTATGTCAACAGTCAGAGCTACTGACTAATTTTCCGTTTGAATTTCGGTAACAAAAAATTTGGAAACTTACAAACTCCTACCAACATTCAGGGCAGAATTTTTCAATAAAATGGATCAATAAAATAAGGCTTATTCAACTGGTTATTTAGATTTCATTGGCGAAGCTAACTGAAAATAGTTAAAACCGCATTAAAGTCTCTATGGTTACCTTAATTGCTTACAAAACTAAAGTACTAAAAGGCTAATTGAATTCTGTGCGAGTTTTGATTGTAAAGCCTTAAACTCTCTGTCGGCATTACAATCTGAGGGATTTTATAATGGATCACGTTACATGAAATCCCAAAATCTTCTATTAATAAACGTCAAAAAATAAATATCTCTTACACGTGATGTATAAAACAAGACCTGATAATATCATAACTGCTAGCCTTTTAACCTTCCTGATATTGAAAAGGTTTCTTTGGAAATTCTTATAAAAATGATAATAGTAAAAATTATATTACAAATAGAACCTAGCTGAGAAACTGTGGGAAATAATTGACAAAAAGGAAGTAATAGCTGAAATGAGAAAGTTCTAATCCGCAAAAGGTCACAAGTTAATCTTTTTAACAGCGATGTTTCCATTTATCATCACGGTAGAATAACTCTTTTTAGAAAGAACAGAATGTTTTAGATACACAATTAGAAAAAAATTATTATTACAAATTATGATTGAAATTATAGAAATACAAACACTTTGATAATCAATCGATATCCGAATTTGTCTAGAAAATTTATAATAGGCATGATGACAGATTTGGAAAAACTTTCCAATAATGTTCGGAAACATATATTATTTACAACAAATAACATATTTCTGCAGATAATAAAGGTTTAGTAGAAGAAAATGGTAATTCAGTTTTTAGATATAAAATTTGCACCAAAGCGCTTGTCAGGATCATTGCGTCGCTAGAGAGGTCACGTTTGGGTAATCGAAACGTAAACATGAGACGTTCCTTACGTGCTCATGGAATAATTTAGTTATTTTGTGTGATCATAGTAAATATGAATTTCAAAGTGTACCGGTCATGTGCGATCCTTCAGTGTGATATCCACATAAGTTCCAGATAAGTTATTTACAAGGCGTGATTCCACAGCTATTTAGCCTAGTTCCCACCTTTATTTTGTGAAGAAAATTTCTACGTGAGTATTTAATTTCCTTTGTAGATTCTAAAATAATATGTATCTCGTTTTAGGTCTAAATTTACAATAAAACAATATTTTTGAGGTTATGTTTCACCTCACACCACCGTTGTCTTAATAGATATTTAACTGAAATGCCAAATGCTAGGGAGAAATATATGGGATTGGTGTCACTGATTCCTATGAAATACAAATGTATGCCCACAACAGATCAAAATGGTAGAGCAAAAAGAACTGATACAGAAGATTCTAGAAAGATATCACAATGGTCCTATGTTTGGAGGTCATGTACGAAATAACATAATGCTGAAGAAAATAACAGCGAATTTTAGATGGAGAAACATGGGAAAATATGTGAGAAATTACGTAAAAAAGTCAAATTGACAAAGTGAAACCAGGTCACAAAGAAAATTTTGTCATAACGGACACAGCTATAAAACGTTCGATATTATGTATATGGACACAACAGGTCCATTTGTCGAGAGTTTTTTTTGACGGATGTGGAAACTCGTGCGCTATCGCTTTTATGCGATAGGAAGTGTGGGACTGCTGTGATTTTTGCTATTGTCTGTCATGTTGTTGTTGTATCTATGCATTCTGTATTATTACCTTCTACCTTCTCTTTGCCTTACGTCGTTTTCTTTCTGTTTTACTATGGTAGTTATAAATGTTTGTGCTGCTTCCCACTTTTTTGGATCTTATAGCATTTTGCTTATGACGTTCTCTGGCGTTATATTTCCTGTTTTTATTTTCCATATTTAGTCTTTCGATCTGCCATCAACTAAGGATAAATAAGTGTGTTCTGCTGTATCTTCTTCTTCACCACAGTATATGCACGTTGGTGGTTCGGTAAGGTGGAATCGCTTTCGGTATGCTTGGAAACATACACGACCGGTCGGCATTTGTGTCAGGTAGTAATTGAGGTCTCCGTGTTTCCTTCGGTATAAGTTTCTTTGTCCAGGTTCCTGTGCCAGAATCTTCCTGCCATCATTCTTGTCATCTTTGTAGTAGCAGGGACTCTGCTCTTTGCTTATCTAAACCCCGCTCATCTCAATGTGGTAATATGATAGAGGCTTTATTAGTCAAATATATGCAGATATAGAAAAAAAATAGGCAAGTTAAGATATTTTGTTCACGAAATATCTCTTTAAAAAGTTTAATTTGAATTTTAAAATACAACTTTATTGTTGCAGAGTTACAAACAGAATATCGATAAAAATGTGAGTACAGTACCAAGTTAGTTAATAATTAAATGCTGACAACTAATTAATGAATATGATACATGATATTATATTATTATATAATATGCAAATTAGCTTCACATAACTGGCAGTTATAAGGACTGCCAACAGAAGTGAAAACTCAAAAGAATGGAATAACTATATTCTTTTTTAAATGTTCTAATCAATTATACTCTGATTATATATCAATACATTTTTATAAAGTTCAAATAGTGAAATTGAATGATATAACTTTAAAAATCATCAATTTGAAAATAATAACTAGACATGTACCTATTTTATTTCTGAAAATTTAAGCCAATAATTTTGAGAATTTAAATTTACAATGTTACAGATATCAAATATGAGAAATATAAATAATATTACATTTATCAAAGCAAATATCAATAACAATGTTTGAAGTATTGGACAATAAATGCTTTGCTTTTACCATTTATTTTACTACACAAACATATAAGTATATTGAGTACTCACTATTATTGTACTGTACAGAGATTCTACAATTAATCAATTCAAAATAATGATTATCGAAAATAGAGAATCAGAGAATATTACTGTATTCTATTTGAAAGCATAGCAAGTCCAAAATATCATGAACATGTCGAGGTCATCGGTCAGGCGAGCCTATAAGCTTTTCCCCTACCAAAAATCGATCAACGCGGTTAAAGAAGTTTTCACTTTAAAAAATATCGTTACATAATTGGAACATACAATGGTCTAAGTTCTGTAATAACTGCAGTAGCCACATAATAGTAATGGAGAAACAACTCCATGGTAGTTTGATATCTTTCTGGACTTCAACTGTTAGGAGTTATATGAATAAAATTGAGCTTGGTAATAGTAATAAGCTGGACTTTCTCATGGAAGATATATCTCTCCGCAGCTAATTATATGATTCAAGCTATTGTTGCAAATACTGTTTCTTCCATATAGCGTCATATAACTGTCTCATTAAAATACCCCCGATAGAGAAATCATTCCCGAATTTCTCAAATAAGTTGAAAGTGAATTTTTGAAATTCAATGTGTCGTGTTGATTGGTGAAATGAATCTATTTGTATTCCTTCAGTTTATCCGTTTGATTATACTCCATTTCAAACCGCTGCTTGTTTGTGCTAATGGAGTCGCTGTTAGGGTAACCTAACTTGTTGTCTCTTGGAATGTAGAACATTGGAAGTTGTTTGTTTGCCGACCGTAAAAATTTATATCAATCAATTTTTAATGAAATTTACTGTCTCGACCCTCACTTCGTGGGATCTACTAAAATTGGTAGAGAATGTGTAGACGTGTGTCACATCGTGTCTAACTGTTGCTTTTAAATTAGGTGGAAAAGTTGCCACGAAATTGTTGATTTTTGCATAACTAGTGTATCTAGTGCATAAGTAGTGTATCTAGTGTATAAGAAGTGATAAGTCAAAATTCAGTAAGAAAAACTGTAACTGAAAAATCGATTTTCACTTGATTTCAATATGCCCATTGATGTTAATATTAGTTTGCAAAAAAAGGGTGCGGAAGAACTGCACCAAACAATTAAATCTATTGTGAATAAGGTATGTAGTTCAGAAACCTTCATAACCCATCTAAGCCATTCGATATTTGAAGTAGTCACTAAAAAATTTGAAGACGAATTAATATCCTTAAAAACATGAATCGAAAGCTTGGAATGAAAAAGTAGCAATCAAGAAAAATTGATTCAATCATTGAGCAATAAATGTGTGAATTATGAACAGGAAAAATGCAAGAAAAATGTTTCATTATTTGGAATACCTTAAGATCTCAAAGAAAACTGTATTGAGAAGGCTCTTGAAGTGTTTAATAAAATAATGAAAATTATACTAATAAGTAAACAACATATTTCAAGCGGCTATACATTGGGAAATTCTAAAGGAAATAAACCACGAGCACTAATGGTAAAATTTTATAGTGCTGAGTAAAGAAATCTGTTATATTCTAATAAAACACTTCTAAAGAATAGCAAACTTATCTTAAGAGAAGACTTAACTCAAGAACAAACAATACATGCTGAAACTGATACTTTCAAAACTCGCTACGGGCAGTAAAACTTGGACCAACTTTGGAAACATTTTTGCTAAACCCATTGGAGAAGAAATAATTTACAAAATTCGTTCCGAAGAAGATTTACAAGCTATAATTAAGTAAATATGAACAATTCATTAACTTTGCACTCTTTCATCCTTTTTCGTATTTACTATATAGTTAGTTACTGTTATTATGTTTACATAAATTATTTTTATTTTTTTACGGTAATATAATATTGATTTCCACTCAGTTTTTCATTAGTATAGTTTTAATTAATTTAAACAAAATAGTGGTGATACGTGTGTACAATTGATACGCGACCAGAAAATAATTAATTTTTTGTCGCCTATTAGGCCGACCTCATATCTTGTGAATAATAGAACTTTTGAGTTTTTGTTACGTTTGTCTATTCCTCATTAAATATTGTTATTGATTCCTACGAATGGCAAATTGTTTGAAGTCTTAATACACGATCGCTGTTGCCAAAATTTCAAGATGTTCAATTAATCATTTCCGAACATGTATGTGACATTTTTTTATGTGAAACATGGCTGGCGAAAGCCATACCGGATGAAGTTATCTATATAAATAATTTTACTCTGTTTCGAAGAGATCGTGGGCTAAGAGGAGGGGGTCTTTCCATATATGTTAATGATAAAATAAAAGTAGAAAAAATAAATTGTAATGCAAAATTGTCTGAACAATTATGGTTAAAAATTAGAACAAACAATAAAACAATTGCTTTGGGAGGCATATATAAGCCTCCTCGTCTCAGCTCAAATGATTTCATAGATGAGTTTGAAGATATGAATTGAATTGAAAAAAAATTCAGTTTGCATCCAGCCACTACCCAGACAGCACACAATATCTACTAGATATCCAGTGGATAGCTCAATATCCACTGAACATCCAGTCCATGTAAGATATCTAATGGGTGTCCACTGAATGTATTTCATGGATATGAAAAAAAATATTTTCTATTTTACTGATAATATATTGAATAATCACATAAAAAATTATTGAGAAGGAAGTTCTAATAGATAATACCTTCAATGCATAAATGTCTTAATCTCCTGATATTAAATCCATTGTATATCCATGTATATATATTATTATTTTTTGTCGCATTTTTTGTCTGTGCTCAACGTATTTTTGGTTTTATTCAAGACGTGAAATTGAAAAATGATAAATATACCTAAATTGAGTGATCAGTTATGAGTTTAATCAATAATACGAATACGGCATAAAACGTGTTTTTAACACACAACAAATATCTCATGACTTAACGTTTAATGCTATAATAGACAATAACGCATGCATCAGTGTATTTCCATATTACATACCCACAAAACTATGTAACCAACCATACATGATGGTATTTCTTTTCTCTCATTGGATGATGCCGCGTTTGACCGTTTAGCCTCTTCATTTTTGTTGTAGGGTAGGTTATCATAGTTTTAAACACGTGCAAAAGTAGTTGGTTATTTTTTAACGCTAGTTTGAATTTGTAAAAAATAAGGTATGTATATGTTTCTTACCTTAATTCTGAATATTTATACATCTCCTATATTTTATTGATATTTATGATTGATTACCTACATTAAAAGCGTTTTGTATATGTATACAATGTAAAATAGCATGGTGTGAGAATGTGAAATAGGTTTAACATCAGCTTTTACTTTGTTTCATGATAAACTGTGCTGGGGGCTCGACTGATTTGATTAAAAAATCTTTTGTGCTCAATAAGAATAATGGTGTTCAGGTGATAAGAGATGTTCTTATTACAGGTATGTGCTCGAATACAAGACGCGGGCCAATGTTCAAAACGTTATTTTACATAAAAGGTGCATCTTACATTCGGGCGTACCTAAACGGTATATAGCTGACCTTGAAAATCTATAATCTTTCTTTTGTCGTTCTTACAGAAAGAACCTTGCAGAGTAGATGATCTGGGTGGTGAAGAAGAACAATTATTGATGTATATTTAAATATGTATATTATATAAAATAAAATATTTTCTATTATTCGATTTCATTGTATATCATATCATCATATGTCCAATAATACTACTATTATGAAAAATGTAATTCCATTTGTACCTTCTTACTCACAGATGAATATCTGACTAGTACCTGCTGGTGGAAATACAAGATTGCCAACAAAAACAATGTTTAACAAAAGTTGTATATATCCACAGATCAAAAATAAAATTAACTGGAAATAATAGTTTTGGTCAATCAGCACAAAATATAACAGATATACGTGATGAGTATTTGAATATTTTTCACTGGGCCACAATATTCTACAGTCGTCCGCTTAAATACTAGACTATCCACCCTGTGTATCTATAATATTTTGTACTGGTTGACTGGATAAACTATTTCCTGTTGATTTCATTCCAGGTCTGTAGACATATAAAAAATTTGGTTTGTATTGTTTTCGTTGGACCACCTTGTATTTCCACCAGTAGGTACTAGTCATATATTCTCAGATTTTCATATTTGAGGAGGAAGGATATACCAAATGTGAATATAAAATATCCATGGGACGTTAAGTGGATATACCAAATATGAACATAGGATATCCATGGGATATTAACGAGATATCCAGTAGATATCTCCAAAGACATTCATAAGATAACACATATATCCTAGATATAGGTGGACATATGGATATCCATTGTATGTTTATGGGCTATCCATCTATCTCCAGTGGATATACAGAATATCCATAAAGGATATCTTGTGGATGTCTAATGGATATTATGTGCTGTCTGGGTAGGATGACATTCTGCTATCGCAGCAGGAGGAGCATCATTTAAAAACTCTGGATTCATCCTTACTCTGGGAAAAATGAATAACGGTGGCATATAAGTTCCTGCTGCACAGCAAAAAATCTCCACAGTGACGGTTTCATCTCTATCTGCCGATGTGAGGGATCCAACTTGTTTCCTACCTTTTGTTGCCTATATCTTAGATTTGGTTTTAGGCACAACTGTAACACCTGTCTCGTCACAGTTGTATATTCTATCGGCGGTAAAGTTATACGTATCAAAAAGTTGTTTAATTAAATCATAAAATCCATCCACAGCCACTTTATTGAAACCTATCGCTCTTGCAGCGGAAGTAGCTTTAGGTTTCCTAATTGACAAGTCTGGGTGTCGTCTTAAAAAGCTGTCATCCAATCTTTACCAGCTTAATTTTTACTTTTATTGAAATTGTGTTGTTTTTTATTTTTTTCCGCAAGCTGGAAAAGATGTCTTAGCTCAACACAGGTTAATCCGAATAATCTCGATTCCATTAATTTTATGTAGTCAACAAGCTCTCGCTCTTCTTGATGTGTGAAAACGCATTTATCCGGGCCTAGTTTCGGCTTTATAATTTGAGTAATATTTAATCTCGCTTGTTTTGTTTTACGTTCTAATGTTGATTTTGGTACATCAAAATGTGTAGATACGGTCCTGTATCCCATTTGTCCAGAGATTACAGCCTCTACTGCATGTGCCATGCTCTCTTCACTCCATTTTCTCCATTCTGATACACGTTTATAAGTTCGCACCATTTTCTGAAATAAAAATAATACGTCAATTTTAATATTACTATTACTTTTTTGCGGGGCAAGATGGGACCCTTATCCCTTCTTGCCCCTCCCAAAATACCTCATATTGCCGCACAGGAATTCAAAAGGTTAAACAAGATTCCCATAATTAAATTATTATTAAAATTTGAATATATGATGTCCTCAACAACAGTAATTAACCTTCATAAACCCGTGGTCAAAAACTTACATTAAATACCGAGTGGGGTCCAAATGAACCCCAACATTTTTTTGGCTTATTATTATTTTTTAATGTTATAATTAGGGAATATTCTGCTTATACAAAAATATATTTTTACATAAAAAAGTTGTCAGCATTGATAAATGCATTATAAGCACACTTTGAAAAAATATTATGAAATGATTAGAAATATTAAAAACAAAAATAATTATGAAAAAAGAAAAAGCATTTTAGTGACATTTTAAATAATGATTTAATTATCACACTTGTTACAAACTGTTATATTTTTTGAATGTTATGCACATACGAACTGAATACACCGAATAAAAAACTTTCGAGATTTCCTGTCTTTACTTCTGTCCCATAAGAAACATCGCTGCTTTCTGCCAATAACGGGAACAGGTTGTCTATTCATTATGTTTAATTCTGGCAAAATGGTTAACATGGATTGTTTTATTGGAATGTAACGACTTGTCATTTTGGTATCTACGAATTATGTTTTTTCTAATTAATTCCTGGCCCAACTCCAACAAAAATATTCTTCTCCCATCCAAGCGATTTTTTTTCCAATCTGGATTTTTCAACATCCAAGTTTATAGGCGTTGATGCCACCAATGTCCAGCAGATGAAAAATAGTGTCATCGGCCACCGATTACTTTTTCTTTACGTCGTGAATTCCTTCGTTAATTTATCCGTCGTATCCACTGCACCCTTTGTTTTATTGTATTGTAAGATAATGTCTGGTTTGTAATTAGTTTTTTCTCCACTTATTTTGTCATCGTTATGTTCTGTCGATGAAAGAACAACTGACGCATTTTTTTTGTTACGTAGGAAACTAAAGTTTTATTTTCCATAAAAGTAAACATGCTTGAGAAGTCCTTCTTATATCTTGCTGGAAGTACTTCTTTTGGAATATAAGGTTTATTTTTACGCAGTGTACCACACAAGGTAAGGTTTTTATCTAAAAGCTTATTAGCTAACTCAATACTGGTAAAAAAGTTATCAGTAGTTATTCCATATCCTGAAGATAAATGGTTTACCAGGTCCATCACTACCATTTGTCCTTGGCCTTTCTCAGGTTTGTTTCCTACTTTACCTAAAATTATTATTCTGTAATAAAAATCTACATTTTTTTTATGAACAAACTTACCTAAATAAGGTTGCATATTCGCTGTATATGCCGAACTACAATCAGCCAGTGCCCAAATTTTGAAGCTGTACTTGTCCGGCTTACTCTTCATGTAAACCCGAAAAGGAGCCTTGCCTCGGAATGGGACTAACTGCTCATCCACGCACAAGTGTTCAGATGGATTAAACGTTTTCTTGCAATTTGTTACAAAACCATCAAAAACATCTCTAATTGGGGCAAATTAATCAGTGCGTTTTCTTTCTTCTCTTGTTTCAAAATTGTCGAATCTTAGAAAGCACATAATCTATTGGAATCTGTTGCGAGACAAGGCAGATGATACGAGAGGCCGACATAAAGTTGGATCTTGATCCATATTACACATATTGGCTCTTTAGCAGCGTGCAAGGCTCCAAAAATAATAAGCTTCCAGTTCTTCTTGTACAAAAGGAGAAAAGGCCTTCCTATTTCTCGCATAATATGATTCGGCTTTTCTATTCGTCTCCGATAAAATCACATCCATAATATCTTGTGAAAAAAATAGTTCAAAAGCGTCTTTTATGGTGGAAAATTGGGAACTATATCTAGTCAAACCTGGTGAAACCTTTTGAATATTACATTTTCGCCTCTTGGTCTTCGTAGTAAATGGAACCTTTGCCCACACACTACCATCTTTAGACGAATAAGTTGGATGATCGGTATAAAAGTTTACTGACGGGCCTACTTCATCTTCAGAATCTATCGACTCATTTTCCCTATCACTTACTTGTAAAACGTCATCTATCTCATCAGTTTCAGTCACTATATCAGTCTCCTCAATATCACTTGTACCACCCTCTAGTGCTAAATCATTAAAAAAAGTGTCGTTATCGTCCGTTTCTAATATCGCCAATAGTTCTTCGTCAGTTAGCTTATTTTCATTTCGAAACTTCCGTGGTTCACTCATTTTTATAAACGCGTACTCGACAAGCACTGCAAACGTGACTAAACACACTAAAATTATACTGAGATAAATACGTGCACAAAGCCGCTATTGAATAAATTGGGAATCCCCGAGAGCGTTGACGCCAAGAAACGGGAAATCCCCGTCGTTTGAACAATTTGGGGTTTATTTGTTGGTTTTCAACGTAGGCAAAATTTATACCTGCCGTTACATACCGAGCGGGGTACAGCTGGACCCCAAGCAACAAAACTCTATAATTAGTTTCAATGAAGAGCAATTTATTCAAAATTTTGTATACCAATATAGACATATATTTAAGAAACATAGCTCGAAGGAAATTAAATAAAAAAAAACTATTTTAGAAAATATACCCAAAAATTTATGTCTGGGGTACAGCTGTACCCCGCTCGGGTTTATGAAGGTTAAACTACCATCAGACCCAGTAAAATACATTTGCATAAATACTTGCATAAAACTCTCAGCAGATGCACAAACGTAACACATTTATTTAACACACATGCGAATTTGTTAAAATTTAACTTCAAACTAAAATCTTTGAACTTCGTTTACTGTTACAGAAATTTTCGTTATATAGAGGTAAATTGTGAGTCATTAGATACTAGTTTCAGATATTTGCGTACAGACCTCACTACCTGGTTCGTCAGATTCGGTTGTCAATTTTTTAGAATTTTCAACATTTTTCATTATATTACCAATATTGACCAATAAACAAAGGAAATTTAATTTGTAGACTATTTAACTGAAATAAAAAAGTTACCTTCCAATAGAGTAGTGGATCACCATCTACAGGCATATTTTGTCTTTCCAAGTATTGCCTTTTGATTAGTATTGTATCAAAGCTTCTTCTTGCCTCTTGGTATTTTACCATCCTCACTCCACCTGTACATGCATACAGCAAAACTTCTCATATAGCAAATCCAGCCAGACTTTAGCAGTAACGCTAGATTTTGATAAATTTAATTTTTAAAATAAGTGATTCTATGCTAAACTGGAGCTTATTGTGTTCCACCTTCTCGTTTCTTGATTACTATCGATAGTATTCAATAGGCTTAATATTTTATCCATAGTATAGCTAGTCAAAAACTATCATTTCCATTGATAGTTTTGTATCCCTACTTGTAGTGTACACACTGATCTAAGCAAATTCGTTACCACTTTTTTATTTAGAGTTTGTTTTGAAATATTTTGAGCAAGTATTTAGTGAAATTATATTATTTTTGAAATAAATAGAGAAATGCTGTGTTTGGAATAGGAAAGAAACTCTTATGTTAATTAATCATTTTGAACTTGTACCCAGAATTATGGAATGTACATTGCAAAGGGTTTAAAAATATTGAAAACGCAAGGCACATTTCCGAAATATTTGAGATATCTGAACATGAAATTCAGCGCAAACTATGGTACCATTGGCGTGACACCTATGGAGTGCACTTGGCCAATACTTGTCTATGTACCCGTTGTTGTCAACATGTTTATGCAAGCACCAATTCACAATAGTGACAATCCATATTAGCTCTATAAGAAAAGTAGTGGTAAATTGAATTAAAACTATAAAGCAAATCTCTATAATAGTATAATTTCTTTGGATTATGGACAATTATTAATTATTTTGATTGTAATATGGTATTTATGCATAACTGTTATCTTTTAGACTTATTTCAGAATGAAATAGGGCTATTGTGGAGAGTAGCATGACGCGACTTCGGGAAAATTTCCATTCAGTTTTTCGTTTTGGTGTTCCTAGATGCCACTATATGTATTTTTCAATTGTCACTATTATATGTTCATCAATACGAATTATGTAATTCTTGTGTTTTGAGAGCGGTTTTAATTTTTCTTTTAAGTATTTTTCAACAAACAAACCTATATTATCATTAAAAGAGGGTTTCAAGAGAACGTTGAAAGATGCTTTGATGGAACTAGAAAAAACAATCAGTATTATTTATCTTATATTTTCACATTAACCAAATAATCCAGTAAATAAAACCTCAAACATAGCTTTTAAAATAAAAAATATGGATTGCAGGATAATTTACATTATCATAAATATAATTTTTGATATCGGATAGATACGATTAATACTTACTTTTTAACAATTTATTTCTTTCAAAAACACTAATGAAACGCTTAAATGTTCGAAAATCTACCCTCAAATGGAAATACTTATGTCAGCAAGTTTTGTTTCGATACAACCAGTGTGGGTGATTTGTGGATACAACCTAAAAAATAGAGATAAGTATTTTGTGCTCACAAAAAGTTGAAATATTTGGAAGCAAAAACCTCTGAACATTTAGTCCAGAGATGCGTTTCTTTGAACCGTCAAGAGGGGAAAGACAGAGAGAGAAAGTATGTTAAAATAAGTAAAAGCCGATTCAGTACTTCTGTCGACATCTATCGTAAATATTTTGAACCAAATAATTACTAGATAAGTAACTAGTATTGTGTAGGTTTTTAGGTTTATATATCTGCGAGGAGGCCCCTCTTAAATGCTTCATCTCGCAACTACCTACTACTAACACTAAAATACTGTATATGTATGTTAATATCAATGCATATGTTACGGTTAATACGAGAAAATAGTTAATTCGCGAATTAACCGAATGTCAAGGATAAAACCCGAATATGTCATACTTCCGCTCTTGTTTCGCATATTATCCAGCGCAAACAGGTTAAAACGCGAATTACCCAAAAGCAACCGCATAGAACGTTTATTGTCTCAGTTTTTTGTCGTTTGTCAACATGGCTGGTAATACTGAAAATGTAAACAATTTTAAAACGCGTTTCAATGAAGAGTTTTTCAAAGTTGCAGTTACCAAAAGTGCAAATACCGGATATTTAAATAGTGACGAATATAAGAATACAATTGAATGTGTCAAACAGGCAAAAAATACCGCCTCCAAAGCTTCCCAACAATATCGCCGCATAAAACGTTATGATGTGTGTTCCATAGGCGGCGTTGAAAAATGAATTACCCCTATAAAACCAAATGAACAAGACTTTCAATATTATGTAGCCAATGAGGATTTTTTTGATATTATCCACGCAACTCATTTGGCTATTGGACATGGTGGTCGCAATAGAATGGTTCAGGAGCTGAAGAAAAAATATAAAAATATCACCTAGGAGAGTATATCTATTTACCTTAGTTTATTCACCTCATGCTTAATGAAACAAAAATCTATGAAAAAGGGATTAGTTGTGAAACCCATTATTCATTCCGAAATGAACAGCCGATGTCAAGTAGATCTCATTGACATGCAATCGAATCCTGATGGGCAGTATAAATTCATACTAGTCTATCAGGATCATTTAACAAAGTTCGTACAATTGAGACCCCTAAAATCCAAAACAGCTGATGAAGTGGCCACAACAATACTTAATATATTTTGTATATTCGGTGCACCAATGATTCTTCATTCTGACAATGGACGTGAATTTTGTAACCGTATACTGAAGCAATTGAAAAGTATGTGGCCTGGGCTTAAACTAGTTACCGGAAAACTTCGCCATAGCCAATCACAGGGAAGTGTAGAAAGATGCAACCAAGATGTAGAAAAAATTCTAGCGACATGGCTGAAAGATAATATCACAAATAACTGGTCGGATGGTCTTAAATTTGTTCAAGTGATGAAAAATCGTGCATACCATGACGGGATAAAGCGTTCACCGTACAGAGCAATGTTTGGTATGGAATTAAAGATTGGTTTATTAGATTCCAAACTACCCAAAGAGCTTATTGAAGGAATTAATACCAAAGAAGAGCTCTTAGATATAGTGAAAAATACCAGCACGGAAAATTCTCTGGATGAAAATGACGTAGATCTAAATGAAAACATATCTCATATGGAAGAAATAGGCATTGATAAGACAATTAATGAAATATTTAACAAAATACAGATATACAAGTTAGCGGTCAAATAAAAGATAAAAATTATGAAATTGTAGAAGAGGAAAAGGAAGAGTCAGAATATTATGATATAACCAAATGAGAATATACAGATTGAAATAATTGATGTAACAAATTCGGCAGAAACAGTTGAAAATCACCAAAATAGAGTCCTTCAAGTAATCGAAGTCCATGAAAACAACAAACAAAATATTACCTGTATTGAAGATAATAATAAAGTGAGAGAAGAACGAAACGACATAACTGATGTGTTAAATGAGTGTCTTTCTCAAACTGGAGGTGAAAAGTGTGATATTTGTGTGAAGCAGTTCAGTATTTTGGAAAATAGAGCACAAGCTAAAAAATGTTCTGAGAAACAATCTGAAAAAAGGAAGCGTATATCGAAAGAAAAATCTCCATCTTGTTGCGTAGGGGATACTGTCAGAGTCCCTATTCCAGATTTAGATGGGGGACGTTGTGACTTCAATACTGCATTGCTGACGATTGTACACGCTGATAATGACAAAGGATATTATGAATTAGGTAACGAAAGCGGTACTATTCGTGAAAAATACTCTAGAAATGAATTTGCTGTTTGCAAACGGAAGTTAATTCCATTAGAGTGTGTGTCAAGTGAAAAAAAATCATTAAGAGAAATTGCCAAAAACCAGTCAATTTTCGGAGGACAGGGATTTCAAAAATATAACTGTAAAAGCGAATGTTTCACCAAAAAATGTAGTCGAAAAATCTGTTATGTAATTCTAAGTGCCATTCAAGCCTATCCTGTTCCAATAAGTAATATGTAGTAAAAGTAGGTACCTATAAGTTTTGATCCATAGGTATTAAACTTTAACCCATGATCTTTTAATTTTTTTACAGAAAATATAACTATTTCTTTTATATTATTATAATTTTAGAGAACATATTTTATTATTCTGTATTACTTATGTAATAAAAATCACAGCTCAGTACCTATACGCACGTCTATGAATGAATGAATGCGACAATAATAATTGCTTACTGAACTTATTACCCGGCTAATTCGCGAAAGTGCCAAGTGTTATCTGATATAACCGATCATATTGTCTAAATCGCGTTTTAACCGAATAATTTGCGAATATTTTTCAATTATTGTTATTTCTTCCGTAATAAGCGGCTGTATTGGATAATTCACGTTTTAGCCGGTTAATTCGCGAATTAACTATTTTCTTGTATTAACCGTAACACATATACCATAAAAACAAATGAAAAATGCACAATTTGCAACTGTCTAGTTCCAGAATCCCTACAACATTTATTATTTGTATGTCCCTAACGGACATTGAAACAGTAATTAATGAAGCTGAACCACAATTATTATATCAAATATATAATGTAATAAAGAATATTATAAAAATCAGATCATTCATTATAAACGAGTAGGAAGTATCCTCTCACCCCAGTTGGGGCATCATCTAAGCATATCTATAAAATTATAATTCATTCTTTTTTAAGTTTATTATCTTTACATTTAAGTTGGAAATATTTTCACCTCTTTGTTCATGTATTTGTACGAAGGAACAATAAATCTTCTATCTATATATCAAAAATTGCTGTTGAAACTCCGTATTGTACTGGGTTTGACGTGGAGTTTTATCGAAAGCTACCCGAATACTCGTGAATTGAGGATTATTCTTTATAGTTTTTGAAACTTTAATGCACTTATATACCAAGTTTTCAATGTACAAAGTAATTGTAATAGGCCGAAACTTTGAGTTCTTGTCATTGTGGTTTACTTTAACAGCTGATAAAATTTTCATTACATCATTTTTTTCCTCCACGTTACGATCCTCTTTACAGATGGTTGAATCCTGTTCGGGTATACCAAATATAATAAGATTGGTTTATCTTGCGTTCCGTTACCTCCTGTATTATATTCGATTGCAGTATTAGACAGTATTTCCACTTTAGATTTATTTTTACCATTTTTTAGTTTTTTTTCTTACTCTTGAAGTGCAATTAGGGCCGCCTTTAATGAATTAATGTCGGAACCAATGCCACTGTGAGGAAGTCCCGGTTAGAGATTTTTTGATCTTGATACTTCTTGTTTCAGTAGGTGTAAAACCAGCGCAAGTATTATTGAACATGCCCTTAAAAACAAAAAAATTCAACATAAGGTGAGCTTCTGTAGGTTTTTGACACCACTTATACTTATCCATTTTAAAAAACTAGAGCTTAATCTTCAGGACTAATGGTAAAACCATTAGTTGTTTATGGTTTCTATTACAACTTAACAACTGATCGAATTAAGCAATGGTCAACTTTCATTCTTATATTAATAAATATTCCAAATAATTTACTCACAATAGTATTCATCAAACAATTCACTATGAAAACACTACCAAATATGTGCTTGTGACGATATTACTACTACTCTACACAGGATACATAAGGGTAAATAAGCTAATAAGTTGATGACGATAGCACAAACATTCGTTCCTACCATATACTGCACACTATTACCGAAGTATTACTTTCCAGAACAACAAACAATTGCTGTGATCTTCCTGACAATGACTATTATTATCGTATTTATAGTTCTAAATTGTTGCTTTTGTATCATTTGAGTCGAAAGTTATGATCAATGTATAATAACCTGAATTGACCATTTAAATTACACAATTTGGAGCAATGTTTTCTTTTGATAGAATTCTTGGTTTCCAGTTCACAATTCAGTCAACCCCACCGTTTCTGGAGTATTGCATGAATCGATACAAGTTTCTAAGTGAATAATTATATAACTAGCCATTGTTAAGTCCATACAATGTACTGCAAGAGTCGAGACAGTAAATTCCATACAATGTAGCTTATTTTATGTATCAGATTTATCTAGATGTATAAAAATGTATCCCAAACAAACATACTGCAGATATTTTTACGAGGACTTCCCAAAATTAACGAGACTGGACTACAATTGTTTTAAGAAATATCAACTTAACGAAATTGTTCGAAGTTGTTAAAGTTAATCAATTGTATTTCCTTCTCCGATGATAGATTCAGAGTTTATTTTGAAGAAGAAATATTCAAAGCAAATCAAATAAACGATCTGCTGTAATCTCAATAAACTTTTCATTGTTTATATATAATGGGTATCCCATAATTAACCCAAAATTTGAATTAGATTAAAATGCACCTTTATTCTTTGAATTATTATTTTTTATTGAATCGCAAATTGTACATGGCATGATTTAGTATGAGATAATAAACACTTCACTTCAAAAAAGAGAGAGTATTTACAGTAATTGAAAGGTTTCACGGTGCTGTATTTCATGTAGCTTGTTGAAATCTTATGTTGTTCATATCACTATCATCCAATTCATGGAAGTTTCCATGTCGCAATAACGAGCACTACTAATATGCATTACTTGATCAGCTTCATTTTTGCGAAGATATGGTTTAATGATGCTTCCGGCACAGGATCCGCACGAAACAAAGACCTTTGATAATCTGAATATACATTGTAAAATGCTCCTTGAAATTCTCGTTAGGATGCCAAATTAATATTACAAGTCTTGTCACCCACACTTTTATCTACTGTTTCAATATTGACACGGCTAATTTTGAACACCTGTTATGATGAGCATCATCTAGTCCATCCAAATTTTTCAATTTCTTCAAAGATGAATCACAATTTTGACCACGTTTTGTAGGAAATTTTTGAATTATATTTATCCTTGGTAACAAACATCTACTCTCAAAAATTACAACTTATTCGTGCGTGGTTTTGTGCAACGTAGAATAATTAAAAGTTTTTTTAATTCAAATACAACATTTTATGGCATTGTTCCTTTCAACTATTATGTTTCCTTTTTGTGTTTTAAACATGCTCGGAGCTGTTACAATTATTTAAAAGCATAAAGTTGTACGATATGTAAAATAGTAGAAAATGCAAATGTTCCTGACCCTGAACGTAATTGGATTTCGGTGCATGCAACCAACAAAACCCTGCCATTTTCTGAACTGACAAAACAAAACAGTTTTGGATACGCGAATATCCGGTTTCCACTGTTTACACGCGACATGATGAAAACGGGGACGGAGGTTTTTCACTTTGAGCCAATTTACCTCCAGCTCACCCACAAGTTTTCCATTATATAAACAATCAACGTAGGACTCGATTTAACGATATCTATCCGAGAACATCTAAATTTTGGAAACTCCGACTTTAGTTGTTTAAAATTTATATCATTACGTTGTGAACAAACATCATATCGATTCTCAGAGTTGATAAACATATTTATGGTTATACCGGAGGATTGTTTGTATTGTTAATTAGTATAGTTGCGTGAATTCAAATTCGAAGATTGTTAGTGAGAAAATTATTATACGGATAGAGCATGAAATTTTAAAAACATTTTCAACAAGATTGTCAACATCATTTACAATGTTATCAACGTTTGTTGTTTCAAATGTATTATATATATCCAAGCATGCTTCTCCAAGAATATTCGACGGTAGAGCTACTTTTACCTTTTCGTCTGCAGTACTTTTTCCTGAAGCTAACAAAAATATTTCAAATCTTTGCTTCCATTTTGGCCATCCATGCGGCTCCTGTACATTAAACGCTTCCGGAGGCTTAAAGTATTCCATTTTTCACTACACTTTTTATACTTTGACACGAGTTTCTTATTTTTAGTTTTCTCTATTTATATTGGAGGGAAAATGGCTTCTGCCTAACTTATATTTCTTTTCTTATTTAACCTTTCAGCAATTTTCGGCTACACACCTGACACCATGTTTCGTTGCTTATTGTTCTGTTTTAGGTTTTATGTATTTTATTGAAACTATATTTATTCCCTTGTAGATTTTATTTGGTTTTTGTTACAACTGTAATTATCTATATGGTCTACAAGCTACCATCTTTCTTTCTGTCTCCTCTTCTTCTTTTTTATCTCCGACAGGACCAAAACTAACAAGCACATAACTTAAAACTATGGAACAATAAGGTAGTTTTTGAATTGATTGCTTGAAAAAAAAGTTGTTTCCAAATTTCATTGATTATAATGAAATGAAAATTTTTCAGGAGGCACAAAAAAGAGTTTTTATAATTCACGTATAAAAGAGACTTCATTATAACATTGTTTACAGTGTCACAATGAAGCTCTTTGAACACTGTTATAGTAATTTTTAGTGTACAGTTGGTTATTGAATTCAGTCATATTTTTATTTGACATTTGACTTTAACCTTGACACAAATTATAAATAAAATTGTCTAGCGTTGTTCTAACTAGCAAATTATTATACTAAAGGTAAATTAGAATGATTTATATATTTAAAATATTAATGAATTAAGTACGCTAACGTTTATTTATCAATGATTTGTCAACTGTTTATTTTTATATTGTATAGGATGAATATATAGGTATACAAAACGTTCGATTATTGGGATAAATTACCAGATATCTATGTGAAGATGTATTACAGAAATAATTCTGTTCATGATATAATATAAATAGATCGAAAGAGCGTATACGAAGAAGCTCTTTTTTAAACAAATAATTATCCTCTTTTTGTTTAAATGAAAGTTTGTTTACAATTTATACAATTATTCGGTTATAATATGTCAAAAGTCAGAAGTGCTGAATAAAACCATCTGTGATCTGACCAATTAAAAAATCTACAGAATTGCCAATTTAAATTCAAACCACTCCTCCTAGTTTAAGTACAGGGATTATATGAAATTCTATTTATTTAAATAATGAAATAAATGCGAATTATAAAAAATATTGTGTAAAACTTGTGCCACAATGACTTTCTGTAGTACTCGTGATTTGCACAACTCACCGCTTCGCGGTTCGTTGTGCAAACTTCACTCGTACTACAAAACGAGTCATTGTGACACTTGTTTTACAAATAACTATTATAAAATAGCGCAGAATTATTTGAGTAAAAATTTTTTGCTCTAGTAAAAATCCAATGAAATCAGTTAATTTGAGGTCATTCGATTGAACACAACCAACCAGAGCAACATTATACTGAAAACAGATCCCATGGGATGTTTTCACTCTATCACGTTGCTATGGATACAATTTGATTATTTATTTCGATTTTGACGTTTCAAATATTTAATATTTCAAAATGTCAAGATTTGGTCATAATACTGACGAGAATAATAATGAAATTATAGAAGCAAATATACCAAAAAATACTGTTTACAGTAAAAAGTTTGTGTGGAAAGCACTTATGGACTTTTGTAATGATAGAAAATATCAATTAGATGGAAATCGGACAGTGGAAGAACTGGCGTCGATTTTGAAAGATTGGCCTGTGAACTTGAGAAGAAAAGATACTACAGAGTTTGAAGAAGCTACGGTCAAAACCATGTGGAACAACTAAGCTGTAATAAAAATTATTATTGACCCGTTCAAAAGTGTTGTATTTCAACAAGCGCGAGCTGCCCGCGATTCTATACGACGAAAACTGCAATCGAATCCCTGTAAAAGGAAACAAAGTTCAGCAGCATTAAGTTCAACAGAAATAACCAAAATGATAAATTTATGGAATGAGAACACCCCCGAAGGACTACAACGGAAATTCTATCACATAGCCGCGGTAGAATTAGCTTGGCGAGGTGGGGAAGCTGCTGCTTGCTTGACTGACTGTTTTCGTATCGAACAACGATGGTTCTGTAACAAATCGAGTTGAATATAACCCTGTATTCAGCAAGACTTGCCAAGGTGGTTCAAGAGGGTCTTGTGCACTTTACGACCCTCGGAATTAAACAATTTTCTATAGTAGAATCGAAAGTTTACCTCATTTGGAGACATTTAAGAAAAAAAAAGTGTGGATGAACCGTAATTTTCAACGAAAATTGCCAAAAATGAGAGCAAAATTAACAAAAATTGATGACAGGCTTGACAGATATTTTCCGTGAAACGTAATGCGTAACCAAAACCATAAATCTAAATATGTATTCTCTAACATTTTTTTCACCTTCCTATGCAAATACGAACATTTTAAATTCGCTAGGTCATTATAAAAAATGAAATTGTTTTAACCGTTTAATTTTTAAATAAATATCGCGTTTAGTTAGTAATGGTTCAAGTGGCGAAAAAATTTTTCTTGGATTTTTCTCTGTGAATTCTGTATAACCCGCAAATTTTCGACTGATAACCTTCAAAATAGGTGAGTACTATTGATTTTTCGCAAAATCCGTCAAAAATTCATGTCTCCTATATAGTTCACCGGACCCATAATTTGTTCAATATGATATGCCAAATTTAAAAAAACTAATAATAACTTAATAACATAAAAAATATATGCAATACTTAACAATTTTGAAATTTAACCCAGTTAAAAGGTATATCGCTGAGTAATTTGAATAATTAAATTATTAAATCTGTCTATTGCCGTTCTTCCAAACACTTCATTCCACATGAATTGATCAATATAATCGGCTATAAATGGAGATTGCAATACTCCCAATCGCCATAAATATTGCTTAAGGGACGACCAATAGCCTTCAATAAAATTAGTGCAAACTCCTGTTTGAGGATCTACAAAGTTCCTACTATGATTGACTGTTTTGTGGATATATGGAGAAACACCATGTAGAGTATCCAGCCCTGAGTATCCCCACCAGCAATCCGTCCAGATCTCAGTTCCCGGTGAAACACACCGCTCAATAAGAGGTAGTAACGTAACAGCAGACCGGTCTGGTATAAAAACAACAAATCCTCTTTTGTCCGTTACATCGTGAAACCAAAGTATCCACTTTTGCGGTACTATCCGTCCTACATTATATTTTCTTTTAGTAATGACTGATTCATCAATTTGAACCACATGTCCCAGTCCACCTGTAAACAAAAATTATCAACGTACAGTCAATAAGTACATTTTCAAATGATCCTCTTCCCGACCTCAGACACAGATCAATGAATAATATCAATTCTTATCAGCTTAATATCTCTATCACTATATTGCTTGATTATAATAATGAAGCATAACGCTATATTTTATTTAGATCTCTATCCCAAAATAAAACTATATCTACGTCAATTTTCACTTGTGCATTTAAACAATACTTATTGAGAAACAAAACAAACCCTAAATAATTTACGTAAAACTCACCAAATATAAACAAATCATCGTGTTGTAACAGCTGTAACGAACAAATATCGCGAAAAAATCGATATTGTTGAATTGCAATTTTTCTACTGCAACCAACGTGCATAGCCGCACTTCCTGTGCGAATTTCACAGCTCCAGTCCCATAATAAATGTAACACATTTCGTACAGAAACATGACTATTTTCAAAAAACGAGTTGGCAATAGCGAAGAGTTTTGTAACTGTTCAATAAAATGTTCATCATCCAAACTAACTATTCGCACTAAATCAGTAGTTCCAGTAATCTCCATTTTAAAATCTCAACAACACTATTAATATACTGAACACGTAAAGAAGACTACCGAGAAAAATAATAACAAACGACCAACTGTCAAACTATAAAAAAGGGGAGCAATTTTTTATAAAAAATCGTTAAAAATCGAACACAAATGGATAATAAACTTGGCAACACGCTATTGAACGTCAGAATTACAGCAGACTTCAATCGTTTGGGACGTAAGTCAACTGCCCTTTCCAAGTATAAACATCAGTGTACGCAAACAGCGTCCGAATAGTTAATAACTTAATTAATTTGAGTTTTCATGAATGTTTTTTCAGAAAAAATAATTGTTCGTTGAAATTCAACCTGTATACATGGGCAACATTCTAGTTAGACTAAAAAAATGCGAATAAAATGTAATAAATATCCGAACAAGTGAAACGTATTCGACTAATTTTGTTTTCATTTTTGGCAATTTTCGTTAAAAATTATGGTTCATCCACACTTTTTTTTTCTTAAATGTCTACAAATGAAGTAAACTTTCGATTCTACTATAGAAAATGGTTTAATTCTGAGGGCCGTAAAGTGCACAAGAGCCGGTTCAATAATGTGTTCCGAAAGCAAATTTTTAGGAGAAAATATCGACAGCAACGTTTGTCCTGTCAGATTATTTAAAAAATTGGTGTCAAAAAGAGGCCCAAATATTAAAACCAACAGATTATTCCTGAGAACAAATCATCACTGGAGAGCCGAAAATGATCACTGGTATGATAATTTGCCTATTGGAAAAAATACTATTCAAAATTTGACAAAATCGTCTGCCGAAGTGATTGGCTTGAACACCAAAGAAAAAAAAAATACTAATCACTCCAATAGATCGACCGCGGTAAGTCGATTGGCCAAAAGTGGTATACATGACAAGAGCTTATAAAAATTACGGGTTATAACAATGCCAACTCAATAAAACCCTACTTGAATATTGACCAAGAACATCATAATCAAATTATTAACAGCATGCGTAGTGGAAATACATCATCAGTTATAGAAACTAACACGTCTGGATCTTCATGTAACTTTTCTAATTGTGTTCTTTTGTTAATTGCACCTTTAAATAAATTGTTTTTGCTCTGTACTTCTTTTCTATAATTAGCAAAAAATTTTCTATCCGAATAACCCTCGAACATTGATAAATGCTCAAAAATTTTGTAACAACTCTCTGAAGCTTGTTGTTTCCAAGCAACAAGCTTTCGAAATCTATTATTAAATTTTTTCGAACAATTATCAATGTCCTTGTGTTATTACTACTGAAAACAAAATATGCAAACACTTAAAATATTTGTTTTGAAAGTAATTATGACATCCGCAGATAATCTGAATGGACTTACCTGTTTTTCCAATATTTTTGGAGATACGGGATTTTCCATCCTGAATTTTGAATTGAGACCACATTTTTTTTTAATTTTATTATTGAAGCTTCAACAGTAAAATATTCTAAAAATAAAAGATCTGAGTTTATCCATTAAAAGCAAATATTCATCTAGACATGAATAAAATGAACTAAATTACGCCAGTTTAAAATTTATTTATACGGCAAATTGTCATAAAAACTATGATATTCACTTTGAAGATTCTTTTTTAAAAATTTTAGGTACCTGTATTTCTCCTCTTTTATCGGTATAGATGTCTCATATAATGATGGAAGAATTTTTAGTTCACAGGCGAGATTATTCCGTTCATTTCCAGGTACACGATATTCGAACTCTAAGTAATCTTCCGGGTGTCTTAGTTTGTGAAATAAACAGCCAACTGGGCTATATTTTGAAGCGCGTATGTCCGTTACCACAGGATTTTCTTTCCAGGTCGCAAAGATGTGAAAAACTGTAGCTTTTTTAAAGTTTTAAAGAAGCCATGGTCGAGATAATATACCTGGTAAAGTCTTGGTTTTTCACGAGCTCGCATACATATTCCACCATAATCAGCTGATACATTTATGTTGATATGACGAATTTTTCGCTCAATAACAGAATCCGTGGAATCTGCTTCCATTTGCGATGGCCTTTCTCAAGAAATTTCCGTTCAATAGTTATATTAAATTACATAGAGAGATTAATTAAACTGTTGGCTAAGATAAAATTTCTGTTCTGTGAGGTACAACCGTCGCTATACAAGATCAGATTTTGCCCCGGTTGTAGATCATTTTTAACATGATCCTTTATAAACTGGCGAATGATGGAACCATAATCGTTTGCCGTTACGCCCCCAGCTGACTCATGCCAAATATAGCAGTACTCATCTATTGTTTTTAAGTTGAAGAAAGTGAAATTGTGTACAATGAGGGAAGTTGCAGGAGCCATACATCAGGTTGAGACTGAGAGGTTATGCCAAAAGTATTATAGCAGTGAGAAAGCTGCTATATCGCATTCTTACAATGCCTTTGATGCCAAACCTGCTAATCCTAAACGTAAACAAGCCACTATTCTGGTTGGCAACGGAGCTAAAAGTAATGGATATCCTTTTCACGCAGCTAAGCCTAGGAATGATGATTTTAAACACTTTCATGCTACCAACCTGGAGCATAACCTAAATGCAGTTGGCTTGAAGAATTACCTTATACAGTTTTCTCCTGGTGTAGAAGTTTTCAAGCTAAACCGTTCCGATTCTGCCTCTTACTCGTCTTTCAAGATATCAGTTCCCGCTAGTGAGTGCGATGCTATTCTAGTTAGTGAAGTTTGGCCCTCGGGGGTTTCAATCAATCATTTTTTTCCGCCAAAAAAATTTCATAGTAGAAACCAGTGATTGTGAAGTTCCTATTGTACCATATTTTAGTCAGGTATCCTCACCATGCTCTGTTTTCCATATTAATGTTCAAAGTATTTCAAATAAAGCCGATGACTTACATGTTTTTCTTGAAGAAACGTCAAAGTTTAAAATTTTATGTATATCGGAACATTGGCTAAATGCTAATACTTTATCCTTTTTCAAGTTAAAAAACTATAATCTTGTATCCTCATTTTGCCGTGGAGATAAATCTCACGGAGGTGTAGCTATTTTTTCACGTTTTGATTTTTACCTTAAATCAGTTGATATTTCTGCATTTTGTCGACCTGTTCACGCAGAGTTTTGTTGTGCTTGCATTCCTGGTGCTAGTACTTGCATTGTTACGGTTTACCGGTCGTCGTGTGCTGGTAATATTGATATTTTCAAAACCCAGATTAATGGTTTGATTGATTTTCTTAATCTTAAATTCAAAGTTCTTGTCTTTCTTGGCGATTTCAATATTGACCTAAATGGAGATACAGGGCATGCTCGTGACTTGAACAATATTTTTAATCTATACGGCCTGAGGCGTTCAACACTGGCTTATGTCGGGATAACATTGTTACAAATATTTGCCCTGAGTTGTTTGAAACAGGTGTGTGCGAACCATTGGTATCTGATCATTTGGGGATTTTCATATCTATTTTAAAGGTTCCCGACTTGGTCTCGGGGAATCAACGGGTGATTCAGGTGTTGAACGATGTCACATTGAACAGTTTTGCCCGTAGTTTGGCTGCGGTCTACTGAACTAGTCTTAATGCTGCGTCTATGGATTCTAATCAAATCGCTCAAACATTGTTGGGCATTCTATGTGTACAAAAATATATACACATACCTACCAAGTTACACTCTCGTAGACAAACGCGAACAAGGTGGTTTGGTCGTGAGCTTAAGATGGGCAGAATAGAAGTGTTTAGATGTAGACGCGCTTTCCAGTCTTCTGGAGGTCTGGAGGATTGGCGTTTGTACTGCAGCATCAGAAAAGAGATTAGATCCGCCAAAAGGATTTCGTATTCTGACGCTATTTTGACGTCAGATAATCAGTATAAAATGATCTGGAACATAGTAAACCAGGAGAGAGAGAACAATAAATATCGTAATACAGTTTCTGCGTTAACATCTTCGGAATTTAACAGCTTTTCTGCTAACATTGCAGAAATAATTTCTAGCTCTTTGCCGGCAGCAGTTTCTGATCCCCTTAACTTTGTCAGTGTTTTACCTAGCCCTTCTGCCTCTTTCTTCTTACCTCCAGTCGTTGAAGGTGAGGTTCAAGCTCCTATATTACAGCTGAAAAACTCAACATGCACTGATTGTTATGGTCTGAATAGCCGTTTAATAAAGGCTGCTCTTGAACACGTTACTGGTCCTTTAACAGTTTTATTTAATGCTTGCTTGACCGAGGGTAACTGGCCTGGTGAGTTGAAGATTGCTAAGGTTTTGTCGTTGCATAAAAAAGGCGACTTGAACTGTGCCAATAATTTTAGACCGATTTCCATCGTTCCCATTATATCCAAAAATTTTGAAATTATCATCAACCAACGGCTTCTAGAATTTCTTGAGCTTCATTCCCTCATTTCTCCTCATCAATTTGGTTTTAGAAAGAATGTCTCAACAATCGATGCTCTTGCAAAGGTGATTGGGACCGTGGTCGATGGCCTTGACGAGCGTCATGGTACTTCTGCTGTTCTGTGCGATCTCGCCAAGGCGTTTGACTGCGTGGACCATTCTCTTTTGCTTGCCAAAATGGAGCATTACGACATTCGTGGTTTACCATTGGTGCTCATTGGCTCTTACCTTGCCGATAGGACCAAGTATGTCAGCTTTGATGGGCATGAATCAGTTAATATGCCAATCCGATTTGGAGTTCCACAGGGTTCAGTCTTGGGACCCTTACTGTTTCTAATATTTATTAATGACTTGCCGTAAGCCGTTAACGGATGTACTTGTATTTTATATGCTGACGACACGACACTACTTTATGATGAAGATGAGTCTGAACATCTTTCATTAGCAAAAAATTGGTTTGTGGCTAATAGACTTGAATGAAAGCAAAACCGTCAAAATCACTTTCACCTCGGACAAGCTTGCTCATAAGTCACAACCAGTTAAGCTTCTTGGGTTAACACTTGAGTCGAGTCTTACCTGGTCTGCTCCAATTGAAGCCTTGTGCTCTGCGGTGTCTTCGCAAATTTACGCACTGCGGCAGCTTAGGCATTGCTTGCAAACCAAAGCCCTTCGTACTGTGTATTTTGGCACCATTCACTCACTTCTCACTTACGGCATTTGATTTTGGGGAAACTCGAGTGGGGCTTATAAAGTTTTCGCTCTTCAGAAATCCGCCGTGAGGATTGTCGGGAATGCTCCTTATGGTTCGCACTGCCTTGCACTGTTTAGGGGGTGCAGGATTTTACCGGTTCCTTGTCTGTACATTTATGAAACATTAGTATTGGTTCACAAAAATAGATCCAATTATAATTCGCACTATAATATTCATACCTACGGCACGAGGAATGCGGTGGATCTTGTGGCTCCTTTCTCTAGGCTTAGGACTACCCAGGCGAATAAACTAAATGTTGAGTTTTACAATGTTTTTAATAATTTTTATAGAGGTCTTGATCTCCAAAATAGGAGTATTCGTGAATTTTGTAAATTCGCTAAGATGTTTTTATTGGAACATTGTTTTTATTCTATCGAAGATTTTTTAAAATTTGCGCCCAGTGACCGTCGTTGTTAATTTTATTTTTTAGTTGATGTTTTATTACCTTTAATCCAGTTTTGAATTATTGTTACTTTTCTTTTATTAATTGTTTCAAATATTGTTTTATTCCTTTCATGATGACTGACTTCAAACATAATACATATGTACATGTTGTCAATAAACGTATATCTATCTATCTATCTATCTATCTATCTATCTATCTATCTATCTATTATTATTATTATTATTATGGAACTGAGGCACAGGTTTGTCCTGGTGTGTTCCGCCTATACGGGTGGAGGCCAAGTATAGGAGGACTCTATTGATGTCGGAGGAATGATCTAACAATGTTGCATGTTTGTAGTATTACGGCTTTCTGTGTTTGGTTGTGTATAGTTGCGGGTAGATTGAGTTCTGATAGGTGTCCGATGAAGGATGTGTGTGAGGCCTGTTGATGAAATGATGATTGGTATGACAGTGACCGTTTTTTGTTTCCATATTCTTTCAAGTTCTATGGCGAGCGGGATGTACTTTTGGATTTTTTCCGAATATTTAGCTGCTACATTTTGGTCTTTTGGTATTGAGGTGTCTATTAGGTATGTGTGCTCCTCCTTCTTGTCCGTGAACGTAATATCGGGTCTATTGCATGATAGGGGTTTGTCAGATTGGAGAGTTTTATCCCAATATAGTTTATAGTCTGCGTTTTCAAGTATGTCAGATGGTGTGTATGTGTAGTAGGGCGTATGTTTGTTTAATAATGAATGTTCAATAGCAATGCTTTGGTGTATAATTTTGCGGCGGTGTTGTGTCTATCTAGGTACTTGGTGAGTGCTAGTGTGCTACAGCTATTAGTTATATGTTCAATTGTTTCCCGTGCATTGTGACATCGTCGGCATTTATCGTCCGTTACTGTCGGGTCCTTAATGATGAATTTACTGTATGCGCGTGTGTTGATTATACCATCTTGGATCGCTAACATGAATCCTTCTGTTTCGGGGAACAGGTTTCCATTGTGTAGCCATGTGTGGGAGTGTCTTTGGTGAACGCTTGTATTTTTAGAGTGGTTGTAGTAACGTCCATGTATTTCTTTCCCTGACCATAGGTTAATTTTTTTGTTGTGTATGGTTGGTTCGTCTTTTAAACTTAGGTTTGTGTTGCATAGCTCCAATGGGGTATATTTTTTGTCGGCTTTTGTGATTGCCAAGTGAAGAGGACTTTGTGTAGCTTTATTGTAGAAGTAGTTCCTGAGGCTCGTGATTTGTGAATTATGAAGTGGGTGCATATCCAAAATACCTCTCCCTCCTTCAGATCGAGGCAGCGTGATTCTTTCAATGCAAGCGTTCCTGTGGTGCATGTTGTGCTTGGTGAGTTTCGTCCTGGTGTTCCTGTTAATGTTGTCTAGGTCTGTGTGTGTCCATTTTAAAACTCCAAATGAGTATGTCAGTAATGAAACTGCATACGTATTTATAGCTTTTGTGAGATTTTTTGAGTTGAGTTTGCTTTTAAGTAGTTGGGTGAGCCTTGAGGTGAATTTCTGGATGAGTGTTTGTTTGAGCTCAGTGTGGTTCAGTTCAATTGTCTGGTCGAATCCTAGATATTTGTATGAGTTGGCTTCATCCATGTGCTCTATTTTGCCAGTTGTTGTGACTGTTCCATTAGTGTTTGTCCATTTACCTCGTTCTATACTGTTGGTTTTGCACTTGTCCGTCGATATTGTTTCTGTGATTTTTATAAGGGAGTTCATTTGATTTTTTGTAGATGTGTATAGTTTTATATCGTCCATGTAAAACTGATGGTTGATGGTTATTATTACTATTATTTTTTTGTTGTTGAAGGCGTCGACTACGTGGTCATTAGCCTTATATATGTCTTAACTATTTACATTTTGGTATTAGTTATATTAAATTTTGTTATATACATTTATCATTTTCAAATAGGTAATAACTTTTTTTATATTTTTTGTAATGGTTAAACAAAGTTTTATATCATTTGGAAGCATAACCTGTTGGCGTTGGTTAATATATTGTGTACATTCTAATTATAAGTGATCAATTGTTAAAATTGTATTGCATATTTCGCATCTTGGTGGATTTTGTCCTAGTAACATGTAGGAGGATGTAAGATGTGTATGTCCAATTCTCATTCTTGTCAATTTCACTTGTTCCTGTCTCTTTAGTTGCAAATTCGCTGCCCAGGGTTTGATATGAATCTTTAACCTTCTCAGTTTTGACACATGTTGATTCCATTGTTCTTGCCATGTTGACATAATTTTCAGTTTCATGTAATTTTTGTAGTCTTCTGATCTTATTGGGATATCTTCTGGTTGATTACTTAGTGCTCTTTTTGCGGCAACATCGGCATACTCGTTACCAGCTATACCAATATGACTTGGAATCCACACAAATATAACTTTTTTTCCGACAGTCTCCAAGAGGAATATATTGTTATGAATGTGTCTAATTAGGGGGTCGGGATTGAAGTTGTTTTCCAATGCCTTCAGTGAGCTAAGCGAATCAGTACATATTATACTGGTACCATGGTTTTCATTTTCTATGTATTTCAAAGATTTCCAAATGGCAAATAGCTCTGTGGTGAACACTGTAGTAGTTTCTGGTAATGTCCAAGATCTAGTTATATTCTCAGTGTAGAAGGCACATCCAGCGCTATCATTACCTTTTGAGCCATCCGTGTAAATAATTTTGCTATTTGGATACGAGTCTATAATAGATAGAAATTCTTGTTTAATAAGGTCGGTTGGGTGTTACTCTTTTTGATATTTTAGACATTCAAAATGTATTTTTAATTTACTTATTAACCATGGAGAGACTTCATATTCTTGATAAGAGTAGAATGGAGGACAAGACATACTTAACTTTTCTAACAACTCTTTAAATCTAATTCTGACTGGTCTGGTAATTGTTGACCGCATTTCAAATACTTCATTCTCCCGAACAGTGAGGATCTCATGAACAGGATGTTTATGTAGGGCTAACATTTTCAAAGAGTAATTTGAAAGTAATAGCTGTCTTCTGTACTGTAGTGGTGGTATAGATGCTTCACAACAAAGTGATAATGTTGGACTTGTTCGAAAGGCACCAAGGGCAACAAGTAATGCTGTTCTTTGGATGGTATCGAGTGGTCTTAGTGAAGAAGGTTTTGCTGAGGCATATATAATACTTCCATAATCAATATGTGGTAAAATAAAAGATTTGTAGAATTTGAGTAAGATCTGACTATCGCATCCCCATCTTATACTTGACACTGATTTCAGAATATTCAAATATTTCTTACAGTTATTGGTAAGTTCGTTGATGTGTGATTTCCAATTGAGTTTTCTATCCATAGTTACACCCAAGACTCGTGACGATGATCTTATTTCTACATTGGTATCTTCCAAAAACAGAGTTGGCTCGCGGTGAGAGGATCTTAATCTGCAGAAATGTACACAATGCGTTTTAGTTTTTGAGAAGGTGAAGCCTATTCTTTTTGCAGCATTATTAATTTTATTTATATTTCTTTGCAAAATCTCTTCAATATTTTCAATATCTTTAGATTGATAGTAGATAACTAAATCATCAACATATATACTTCTCCCAACATTCTCTTCAACTATATTTACAAGATCATTAACGGCTATTGCGAACAGAATAACACTTAGAGTTGAACCTTGTGGAATACCATTTTTTTGGACACGTATGTCGGATAACGTTTGTTGCACTCTAACTCTGAAAGTTCTTTCCTCCAAAAAGTTTTTTATAAAAATTGGTAAGTTACCCTTGAATCCCCATTGTTCAAGAGATTTGAGAATACCTAATCGCCATATTTGATCAAATGCTTTTTCTATATCAAAGAAGACTGCAACTAGATGGCATCTTTCTGCAAAGGAGTTTTGAATAGCATTTTCAAGTAAAACAAGCTGGTCATTTGTAGAGTGATGTTTGCGAAAGCCCATTTGATGATCACTTAATAAATTTCTTTTTTCTAATTCCCACATGAGTCTTATGCTTACCATTTTTTCTAATAATTTACCCAAGCAACAGGTGAGGGAGATAGGACGATAACTAGTTGCAGACTCGAGATCTTTTCCTGGTTTTGGTAATGGTATAATCGTTGCTTCCTTCCATTGTGTAGGGTAAGAATGCTTTTGCCAAATATTGTTGAATATTGTAATTAAATAATTTTTTTGTTTTTCAGGTAAGTTGCCAATAAACTGATAAATAATTTGATCGTGTCCTGGAGCTGATGGTTTCGCTCCTTTTAATATATTTTCTAATTCTTCTAATTTAAAAGGAATATTATATTCAAAATATTGATCCGTAGCAAAGTTAGGTAAGGGATGCGTCTGGCTATTTATATTAGTTTCTCCACTTACTTGCTCAAAATACTTCGCAAGTTCATCTGATATGTCTTGATGACTAGATATTTTTGTATCACGAATTGTTAATTGAGGGGAAGGTAGATTGAAGGTTTTTCCAATTATGCTACGAATCTTTTGCCATACTTCTTTACTAGGAGTCTTTGTATTTATTGTACTGATATACTCTTGCCAAGATCTCTTTTTGGCTTCTACAATTAGATAACGAGCTCTAGCTCTTAACTGTTTGAATTCAATTAACGTTTCTCTTGTCATGTTTCTTTTAAATAAATTGAAAGCTCTCTTTTTCTTTTTCACAGCTTCAGCAATTTCTTGATTCCACCATGGTACTTTTTTGACATTTGCGCAACTTTTAGTCATGGGAACCGAAACGGTTGCAGCATCAACTAATGCATCTGTGAAGTGTTTCAGAAGCAAATTTATATCACCAACATTTTCAGGGATAAAAGATTCAAGAAGTTCGCGATAGAGAGGCCAATTTGCTTTGTTTGGTAACCATCTTTTTGGTATGTTCTCGTATTTTATTCTAGCTGCAAATTCAATGACGATAGGGATATGATCGGTATCATGCTCATCTAGAACACTCCATTTTATATGTGGCTCTAATATAGGTGAACATATTGTAAGGTCTAATTGAGAGAGAGTGTTTGACCGACTATTGATATAAGTACCTTCACCGGTATTTAAGATATTGAGATCCAATTCTTCGAGTATTTCCTCTATAGCTTTTCCTCTATGATCAGTATATGATGAGCCCCATGTGAGTTGAAATCTCCAAGGATAATGAAAGGAACAGGAAGTTGTCTAACAAGATCTTGAAGGTCGTCTGGTCTCCAATAGATGTCAGGGAGGTATATATTACAAATGGTCATTTTTATTGGATAATTCAGTTGGACTGCTATTGCTTGTGAATTCGTATTCAATTTTATTTCCTCCATTTTGATATTTGTCTTAGTATATATAGATACACCACCATGAGCTCTTCTGCGGGGATCGATACTTAAATTGACACAATTATAGGTTCTTAGAGAAAGTTGTTCATGTGGTTTTAGGTGTGTTTCTTGTATGCAGATACAGAATGGTTTATATTTTATAATAATTTCTTTTAGCTCTGGGTAATGATGTTTTAGTCCATTACAGTTCCACTGTAATAATGTTTCTAGGTTCGCCATTAGTTAAGTGAGTTGAAAAGAAATATTTATTTTATATGAATGTTAATATAATTAAGCATTACCTAGAGTGAAAATAAGTAGTTTAATAAGTTAGATATAAAAATGTGAATAAATTGTAAAATATGTATATGAAAATTATTTAAAATTTAATTGTTATAAAATATCACAGTTGGGTTAATATAACATTACAATCCTGGATATTGGCAATACCAATATCAGGATTGCTGATTTTTCGTGGCTTGCCACGAGGCCAACCTTTCTTCGATTTTTTCTTTATTGACTCTGTTTGCGAAGTAGTAGCTTCGCTGGTAACTGATTCTATATCAGAACTATCTCTTCTGTTTCTTTTGTGTCTAGAAATATGCGGCGAGGAAAATTCTTTTGTGCCATGAGAGCTAAGAGAGATTGACGACATATTTTGATAGTTCTGTATTTCCCGATTAATTGCTTTAGTGATAATTTCTTCTAGACGGGGCAATATTTGATTAAAAGTTTCAATATTATTAGATATAGGAGTTTTAACTGCTGATGCATAGGAAATATTCTTAGATGGCGTGGGTATTTGTATTTCCCTTTTTGCTTCTCCATATGAAATTTTTTCAGATACTTTCATTTTAATAATTGCCGTCTCAGTTTTGAATTTCTCACATTCCTTACTATTCGCAGCATGCAGCCCTTCGCAATTGATGCATTTAATTGGCTTCTCACATTCTGCCGGTTCATGCGGAGGGAGTCCACAAGAACATAATTTCTCATTGGTGGAATTATTTGCGACATGTCCAAATTTTTGGCAGTTAAAGCATCTAGTTGGGGGTGGAAAATAAGGTCTAATTTTTAGGTTATAATAGGCTATCTTTATTTCATTTGGCAGTTTAGATGTGTTGAAAGTAAGGACATGATTTGCAGAATCAGAGACTTGATTGTCAACTTTGCGCTTTAGTCGTCTTACTTCAATTACGCCTTGGTTCTTAAGATTTTCTTTAATTTCTTCCACTGTACAATTCAAGAGGTCTCTACAGAATACAATTCCTTTCGATATATTTAAGGTGGTATGTGGTACAACATCTACATCATAGCCGGCGAATTTGTTCACTTCCATCAACCGCTCTGTCTGTAGATTTGATTTAGTATTTACTAACAGACCATCCCTATTTTTTTTAACATTTTTTACTTCACCTATTAATCCATAAATCACGTTTGAGATGACAAACGGGCTAACCAAATTAAAGTTCTCACCATTATCACCTTTCCTTTTAACAACCAAGAACCGAGGCAAGTCCATCGTCTCCTGAGTTGCTGTGGACTTTTTAGGTGATCCACCAACACCTTTTGTTGATAAGTGTGACTTTTACATATAAAATCCCACGAGAAAGGAAGAATAATCGGTCAACTGCAGCAGTGCTCCTTACTACAGCAAGGTCTTTCATACAACTAGATTCGACCAGGTGTCCAGAGGGCATCGTTTATAACCAACTACGTATGGCCATTCATTCCTCAGCACGATCGCTTCCACTTTAAATTACGGATTTTTATGCATAGGCTGGACTAGGTTTACTCCTCGTGAGTGGGAGTTACAGTTCGCGTGTTGCTCAATCACGTGAGCTACCACAGAGTGATAACTCCTTCAGGTGGTGGGACTCTTCTGTCTGGGTTACCATACCATAGCCGAGGGTCCCGGTTTTTCGGCGCCGGAAACTCGCCGCTCGTCCCCCATATCTGGTTAGGACTTGTCAGTGTGTTCGGATGTAACTTGGGCATAATGGATCTTCTACTGGCATTTGTTGGTGCTATCACATCGGCATAGATAGCCCCACCAGTGCCCCACTGACCATTTCTGAGCTGTTTTTTAGTTTCACTCCTCCCTTCCCGTCCTTGCGGCTCGAGGAGGGAGGAAGTTACTGAGCCACTCCACCAACGACAAGGTCTTCCAGCTCCTAGGAGTGGTATTATTATTATTATTATTATTATTATCTTCTTTCTTCTCACTTGAATCAAGTGGTATTTCTTTTCTGGGATGACAGGTTGTACCAGGTCGTCTCAGAGCCTATTGCTTGAATTGAGGAAAGATCGCACAATATTACATGTTTTCAGGATGACAGACTTTTGTATGTTTGTATGGGTATTTGGGTGAAGACTTAGTTGTTCAAGGTGTGAGTTAAAGGCGTGTGGGGTTATTATTATTATTATTATTATTATTATTATTATTATTTATCTTTTTTCTCAGATATTCTCTGGTGAATTTAGAAATATATGCGGACGTTAAGTCAAGCATAGTTTCCATTCTGCTTTTATTATTCCCTGTAGTTCTCATTTAAATATTTTCTAGTTATAGAGCAAGTATCTAGTATAACGGACTTCTGTAGTGGTATGTATGTTGTTGGATGAATTGTAATTTCTGGATGCTGTCGTGTACATTTCTTGGTATAACTCCTGTGTTAGATAATATTATCGGTATTACAATCACTCTATCCTGATGCCACATGTCTTTAATTTCTTCTGAGAGATGTATGTATTTTTCAATTTTCTCTCCAATTTTTTTTTTGTACATTGTGTGTGTTAGGTATGGAAATTTCTATTAAGTAAGTAGTTTTGTTGTTTTTTGTTATTAGTGTGATGTCCGGTTTGTTCTGCGGTATTGTCTTGTCTGTAATGATTGATCTGTTCCAGTATAGTTCAGCACTGTCGTTTTCTAGTACGTTTCGTGGTACATATTTGTATGTAGGAGCGATTTCTTCTATAAGGTTGTATTGCTTCGCAAGTTGTTGATGTATGTGTTTCGCTACATTATCATGTCTTCTGGTGTATTCTGTATTTGCTAGTATGTTGCAACCTCCCGTTATATGATCAATTGTTTCTATGTGCTGTTTGCATAGTCTACACTTTTCTGTTGGTGTATTTGGATCCTTGATTATATGTTTGCTGTAGTATCTGGTGTTTATCGTTTGGTCTTGGATTGCGATCATAAATCCCTCTGTTCCACCGAAGATATTCCCCTTTGTGAGCCACATGTTGGATGCCTCCAAGTCTATATGTTGTTGTGATAGATGTTGTGGATGTTTTCCGTGTAGTGTTTTTCCTTTCCAGTTTTCTTTCTTTGTTGCTGGCGTTATTATTCTATCTGTCGGATTGTATGTATGGCTAGAAAATTTTAGGAGTGTGCCTGATGTCTCAGAGTGTATGATTGCTTTATGGATGTTGCTTGTTTCCCCTCTTTCTACAAAATATCTTCTCAAGTTGTCTACCTTAGTGTAGTTCATATTTTTAATGTCTATGAAACCTCTTCCCCCTTCTCTTCTGTTAAGTGTAAATAGTTCCACTGCTGAGTGTATATGATGTATTCTATGTTTGTGACATTGTGACCGGGTTAAGGTGTTTAGGCCTTCGAGATCTGTATCACTCCATTTAATTACTCCCATTGAATAAGTTAGTATTGGTATTGCGAACGTGTTAATTGCTTTGGTTTTATTTCGTGCTGATAGTTCTGTTTTAAGTATGGTTGTTAGTCTGAGTTTGTATTTTTGTTTTAACTCTTCCTTTAGTGCTGTATGCTCTAATCCAATTTGTTGGTTGAATCCTAAATATTTGTAGTAATCAGTACTTTCCATACTTTGTATTATCTGATTGTTGCCGTTTAGAGAGTAGTCTTCTTGCGTACTTTGCTTTCCCTTGACGATGCTATTTATTTTGCATTTGTCTGTTCCAAACGTCATTTTGATGTCTGAGCTAAATGTTTGAGTAAGATTAAGTAAGTGGTTGAGTTGATGACCCGATGCTGCTAGTAGTTTGAGGTCATCCATATAAAATAAGTGAGAAATTTTACATGTATGAAGACTTTTGATGACGTAGCCGTAGTTGGTCTCATTTAAGATGTTGGACAGTGGATTCAAGGCGAGGCAAAACCATAATGCACTCAGGGAATCTCCCTGAAAGATTCCTCGGTTAATTTGTATAGGTTTGGATTCCAGGTTTACTTGTCCTGTCTTGATTGAGAGGGTGGTTTCCCAATTTTTCATTATTAATTCTAAAAAATTTATTATAATTAGATGTACTTTGTAGATTTTTAATATTTCGATTAGCCAGGAGTGGGGTACACTATCAAAAGGTTTTTGGTAGTCAATGTAGGCAAAGTAGAGAGATCTTTGTTTTATTTTTGCTTGATGGGTTATTTCTGTATCTATAATTAGTTGTTCTTTACATCCTCTAGTTCCTTGCCGACAGCCTTTCTGTTCCTCGCTTAATATTTTATTTTTTGTTATATGTTCAGTTAATTTTTGTGTGATGATTGATGTTAGTATCTTGTATATAGTAGGTAAACAGGTTATAGGTCGGTATTTACTTGGATCATTTGTAGCATTGGCTTTTGGTTTCAGATATGTTATACCTTGTGTTAATATACGTGGGATTTTATTTGGGTCTGATATATATGTTTTAAATAATTTTGCGAGTTGTGAGTGAGTGGGAGGAAATTTTTTTAACCAGTAATTTGCAATTTTGTCTACTCCTGGGGCTTTCCAGTCGTATGTTCGAGCTACTGCTTTTTATATATCTTCTGGTGTAATTATTATTTCGGACATTGGGTCGATTGTGTTGAACCTATCTTTTTCTACGTGTATCCAATGTGCGTTCTCATTGTGTTTAGCGGGGTGTGACCAGATATTACTCCAGAAATTTTCAATGATATCTACATCGACTTGATCATTTCTTATGTTTTCTTCTTTATTTTCTAGCGTCTGGTAGAATTTCTTTTCATTAGTATTGAAAATGTAGTTTTGTTCCCTTCTGTTTGCGCTTTTTTTGTACCTTCTTAATCTTTTCGCTAGTGCTTGTAGTTTTTACTTCTTCGTATCAAGTTCGTTCCTTATTTCTTCATCTGATTTCATTTCTATGGCTTTTCTCTTTTTTTGCGATAATTTTCCTTGCGTATATTGAGTGAGTTGTCCAATATCTTTCCTTAGGAATTCTATTTTAGTTTGAAGTCTCCGTTGCCAGGCTGGTGTTTTTGGTTGATAGGGCATATTTGTTTCTTTCTGTTTTGTATGTAGTTGAGTGGTTGTTATTGCCCCTGTGTATATGAGAAATTGTGTTTCTTCCATACTTGTATCGGTAGTTATGTTTTGTTAAATTATGTTATTAATGTAGTCGACTGTTGTTTTTGTGTGTGTGTTTTCTTGTACTCTTTGTATATATGGTCTGTAGCTCATTCCCGTATCTTTGTATTTTATGTATGTGATATTAAACTTTTCTTCTATTTCTTTTTCTTCTTTCTGTTTTTCATTTAGCGTTGTGACTACTTCTGGCTCATGGATCTCTTTAGCTTGGACAACTTGACGCTCTTCTATTTGTTCTATTTGTATATCATCTGCATTTATTTCGATTGTTGTATTATTATTATTATTATTATTATTATTATTATTATTATGATTATTATTATTATTATTATTTGTGTTCACCAACCCAGAGGTTGAATATTGTGCTCTTAATCAAATTTCGAAATTTTATTGAAAATACGTTTCGTTAAATAGTGAAAAGTATATCATAGTGTTTATAAGTTCCTATTTGGTTGATAAACGTGTAGGCAAGTACAATTTTTATGTAATAGGTACCAATATAAAGCATTTCGTTTTGTTGAAATCTGGTTATTTCCATCAAAACAATTTGTCACAACACCTATTTCACCAGTGGTAATATTTTAAACGAAACTTCTCTCTTTTATTTGATATTACTTGATTTGTTCGGCATTTGCAACGGAATATGGACTCAATAAATAAGTGTAAAAGATGCAAAAAAGATGTTTCATCAGGATTAAAATGTGTGACGTGTGGGATTGTTTCCCATAAGAGTTGCTTGAAATCTGTTAAAAATACAAAAATTATAGACGATTCTTCTTGCAACTGTTGTATGGACAGTGGAATTACCATGGAAACATCACCAATACCTACTTATAGTACCAGTGTTACATCAGAACTTCAACTTAAAGTGAAATATTTGGAAGAAATAATTAAAAACAAGGATAAGATTATTTTTAATCAAGAAATTGCAATCAGATCGCTTCAGGATCAGCTTAACATGATTAAAACAGTTAACTATAGAACACCTTTAAAACCATCGGATACTAAAGCGCAAGAGGAACATGAAAATTTTAAACAGCCTTTTAGTAAAATAAGGCCATTGGTAAATTCCGAAACTCCGGGTGTTTTCACATCATCTGAAGTTTCCAGTGCTATTGCCAATGCTCAGTCTTCCAACTTATGTCATTCTGTTATCAGTTTGGGAAACGATACCATACCTCATAAAAGTAGCACCAGAGAAAGAGCAGCACCCAAAATTTTAATTACGGGCAACAGAGATGACGAATCATTTCATTTAAGATCGGCAAACAGACAGAGAATGAAACACCTCCATTCTACAAATTGGGATCCACACACATCATAAGAGGACTTACTCAAGTATTTAGAAGAGTTTGTTTCCGATATTAGTGTTCAAAAGTTGAACTCTCGCCAACCACTTAAATACGCTTCATTCAAGATAACAGTGCCTGTTCTTGAACTAGAAAAAATTTTAATACCGGAAATATGGCCTACAGGAGTAATCATCAACCAGTTTTTTCAGCCAAGAAGAGTCATGTTCAATTCCGTGGAACAGACGAATAAACAGTAAATATAGGCAGCATCTTTCGGTTTTTCATATTAACGTGAATAGTCTTCAAAATAAGTTACATTAACTTTCAGTTTTCTTAACCGATCATCCATTTGATATCGTATGTTTTTCAGAACATTGGTTAGATAAGAATAACTTGGAATTAATCAAATTAAATGATTATAACTTCATTTCCGATTTTACTCGTTCTAGAAAGCAACATGGGGGAGTGGCAATATTTTCAAAATCACATCTAATATGCAAGGCAGTTGATCTGAAGCAGTTTTCTGTTATCTACGATGCCGAGTTTTGCGGAGTAGAATTGAAAGATACCATAATAATTGCTCTTTATAGATCGTCAAGTAGAGATAATTTCACTATATTTAAAAATCAAATTATTAAACTTCTTGAATATATTCATAGAAAATATAAAAACATTGTCTTGGTAGGGGACTTCAATTTAGACATTTCAAAGAACGACGATAAATCCAAAGATCTTAAAACAGTCTTCACAAGTTTCGGATTGCTCCATACGATTGAGGAGCCCACTAGAATAGTCTTGAATAGTCAATCCTGTCTAGATAACATAGTTACAAACATAGACGCTACTCTCACTAAAGTGGGAGTAGTAGATCCTCTAGTGTCTGATCACAACGGCCAATATATATATATTTTAATCACCTATTGAATGAAAATGTCCCCATTACTAAACGTGTTATTAACGACACAACAATAACGGCTTTTTCTAATAAACTTTCCGAAGTTTCTTGGAATTATTTGGATGTTCATAGTATGGGTGCAGATAATTTGGCAGAAAGCATATTGAATACGCTGAAACATATCTCTGATACTTATTTTTGTGAAAAAACTGTTAAGACAAATAAATCTAATATCAAATGGTTCAACAACACATTGCGTAGTATGAGAAAGAATGTCATTACAGCAAAAAACAAATTTATGAATACTTATTCGGAAGGTGATTGGGTAAATTACAAAAATTTAAACAAAATATATAAAAAAGCAATTCGCTCTCAAAAGAAGTTAGCCTACTCAAAGATAATAAAAGATTCGGATAATAAAAATAAAACATGTTGGACAATCGTAAATTCGGAAAGAAGAACTAAAATTAATAAAACCAAACAGTCCGATATATCACCACAAAAATTTAATGAATTTTTTACATCGGTATCGGGAATAGTATTAAAATCTCTTGGTGATTCTCAATACGAGTCGAGCTTCTTTTTAAATAAATTAAATAAACCTGCATTTTCATTCTTTATGAGTGCAATCTTGGAAAGTGATGTCCATGAGGCAATATTGAAATTAAGTCATTCGTCATGTTTAGATTTTTACAATATAAATAGCAAAATATTGAAACGTTGTATACCTTCATTGACATATACACTGACCATTTTATTTAATAAATGCTTAGAGGAAGGATCTTGGCCTGACTCGTTTAAAATAACAAAAATTATTCCATTATATAAAAATGGTGATATAGATTCTCCAGAAAATTTTCGACCTATAGCAATTTTACCGACGATTAACAAAATATTTGAATTGATAGTCAAAGAAAAATTCATCAATTACTTGGAAGATAAGTCACTTCTAACGGAATTTTAATTCGGCTATCGCAAAAATAAATCATGCATACGTGCTTTTCTTCGACTCTTAGATGAAGTTGTACAGAAACTAGAGGAAGGCGTCAAATCTGTTGCCACGTTATGCGACTAGACGAAGGCTTTTGATTGTGTTCCAGCGGATTTACTCCTAAATAAACTGGAATTTTATGGTATTAGAGGAAATGCACGCAAATTACTGACATCTTATTTAAGTAATAGGATACAGTATGTAGTTTGTGGAAACAACCAGTCTGATTTACGTAATATAGACAACGGCATTCCTCAGGGCTCGATTTTGGGTCCAATTCTTTTTATAATATTTGTTAACGATTTACCAGAGGCTATTGACACAGTTTGTATTTTATTCGCTGACGATACTACAACTTTATCTGATGGCACACAAGCTGGTGATAATATTTTGTTGAATCAGTGGTTCCTGGCAAATAAGTTGAAACTCAACGACACTAAAACTAAACACATTCTTTTCAGTTTAGATAAATGGGCTATAAAATCAGAGCCAGTTAAATTACTGGGCATTCATTTGGACACAAACTTAAGTTGGTCACCTCATGTTGACTACCTTTGTTCAAAATTAGCGAGCCAAGTTTTTGTAATTCGTCAATTAAAATCATGTATACCAACTCATTTGTTAAAATCCGTATATTATTCACTGTTTCATAGCAATTTAACTTATGGTATTATGCTATGGGGTAGCAGCACATCAGTGCACAAAGTATTTGTGCTACAGAAATCTGTAGTTAGAATAATTTACAATGCACCAAGAAACACTAATTGTAAAACAATATTCAAAAAACTTGAAATATTGCCGCTTCCGTGCTTGTATATTTTGGAAGTGTTAATTGAAACACATAAAAATCGATATGTTCTGACTAAACATGCAGATATTCATAATTATGATACTAGAAATAGTAAAGACATTGTCATTCTCAAGTCTAGACTGAAAACAACAAAAAATAATAAGTTGGATGTTACATTGTACAATTCATTTGTGAAATATTTTGAACATATAAATATAAGTGATATGACGAGAGTTCAATTTAAGCATCTTGCTAAGTCATTTCTGTTGAATTATTGTTTTTATACAGTTGATGAGTTTTCGGAGGAGTTGAATACCTGGGCCTAATGCTTATATGTTTGTTCGTTTTGTTTAATTTAATTTTTACGTTCAATCATTTCTTACCTTATTTTATATTTTAAAATTGTCATATTTCATCAATATTTTAACTTTATGAAATGTATATCTGTATTTATGTGAACTTTTTACTTTCTATTATTTTTAAAATATTTTATATTTGTCACTGTACAATTTTTAATATTTTTACTTTGTAAAATGTATTCATATGTACTACTCTCACAGACTTCTAATGTACTATGTATGTGAATGGGGTCAATAAACCATCTATCTATCTATCTATCTATCTATCTATCTATTATTATTATTATTATTATTATTACCATAATTATTATTGTTATTATTATTATTATTATTATTATTATTATTATTATTATTATTATTATTATTATTATAAACCACTCATTATGTTAAAGATCGCAATGAAAGAAGTTAATGTTAGAAATACAGATGTGTAATGTGAACAGTTTAGTTTATTAATTGATAAATAATAAGATTGTACTATACTGATAGCTTAATGCAATGAACAATAAAAAAATCAACATTACTTTCGTTTATCCCTTCATGATTAATTTACAAAGAAATAATTCAGTAGTAATAAACTAATTCACTATATCAGTTCGGGTAGTACACGCTAATATGATTTGAACAATAAATTAAAACCTACCTGGTAGGTATTTGAAATGAGTACCACTCAAAAAACACTGGAATATAGCTAATTGAGGGTAAAATTAATGAATATAAGCATAATAATTTTTATTAACATCATAAGGAATAATCTATGGCAACAATACAGGGTCCAAAAGCGACAATTTGTTGTAATAAAACAAGTGTATTCAGTGTATCACTATTTTCTTTAACAGGATATAATAAAATGAGAAATAAGTCGTATGCTAATATTTTTTCAACTCTATTCTGGTTTTAAAAATATCTCAATGTAAACCGCCTGTTTCCTACGCTCCTGATAAAACGATTTCGTTTGCATCTCTTCATTTTCTATCCACGCATTAGATTGTAGTGCCCTTAAAAATTTCCTTCTTATTTGTGAGAGAAATCAGTCACATTTAATTCCAACGTAAAACGATAACCACGATAATTGAAGAATTAAGAAGTTTTATTTTTTAATTTATTACAAATCATAATATTACTTTTATTTAAAAATTCTAGGCATTTTCATTAGAATGCGATTTTATTTTTATTTTCGTTTTTTTTTAATTTGTACTGTGTGTGTGTTTACACAGAGAATTCGTTCTCATTTGCCTACAAACGATAAAGATACCAAATTTTTTTTCACTAATACATTCGAAACACAGCAGATGTTTCGAGACCAATTTCACGTTGCCAAATCTGAAAAAAAAGTAATAGTTTTAACCGCTTTCAAACTGAAAACTAGAAAAATTTCCAGCATTACAATAAAATATTCAATGAATAGATGGATTTGTTACAACCTCTTGAATTATCATAATTAAAATCTTCTTGTAACTTTTTCTCGTGTTAGAACAATGCAGTTCACAATTAATATAAATATACAATGAAAATTGGCAATACTGTTAGTAGCTACAAAGAATTTGTAAGAGGCCGGCGTTGTGGGTTTTCCACATATGAGATCCTGTTAGCGAAAAATGAGAATTGAGATATTTGGAAACACATATTATTAATAATACAAATTTATTTCGCATGTTATGTATAATAACCGAACTAATATAGTGAATTATATTATTATTGCTGAATTATTTCTTTGTAAATTAATCATGAAGGGATAAACGAAAGTAATGTTGATTTTATTCATTGTTCATTGCATTAAGCTATCAGTTTAGTACAATCTCATTATTTCTCAATTGATAAACAAAACTGTCCACATTACACGTCTGTATTTGCAAATCTCCCGAAAGCGGTGCCTACCAGACATACCTTTACACGCGGTGTGAGTATACTCCCATCACGCTTTTACACAGTTATTTCGTTTCTCACTTTATAATACCATGTTAGCGAAGAGGAGTAATACACTGAATTTATATGTATTTCGTCTCTTTCTAACACATTGACGGTAAAACGTATGTTCCCTCGTAATGTTCCCAACACTGTATATTATATATCGTCGACTTAGTTCTAGCACCTCGCAATAAATTTTTTTACCGATGAGCCAAAAAATGATATAAAACTGATTCTGAAAACGACATTATGTAAATCTAATAGTTAAACGGAAAGAGTAGAAAATAATTTGTGACAAAATTTTACAACTTAAACTACATAATCTAACATTCTAACATAAAAACTGATTCAAATTAATATTTACAGTGAAATTTCGAAAATTGTTTATATCTTTAATTATTACAATTGATAATTTTTCTCTTTCATTGTAACTTCGTTACTCAGAAATTGTGACGTTACCGTTTCCATTTTTGACGTTGAAGGCGCCCAGTATCGAGAAAATTGACAAGTGTCGATTTGGGCTCTGGCTTCCCCAGTGCAGTTTCTTCTCTGGGCATATCTTCAAATTCTTGGCTGTCGACATTAAAACATTTGGCCGTCTCTTTTTTATTGTTGAGCGAATTTTCGATGAAGCCTTCTGCGACGGTAGAAGATTTCCACCCGCCGTGTCGTTTAACTGCCAATATACAGTTGAATTATTGAATCTTCACCCGTGCGTCATTAATATCTGATAACATAACCGACAAATGTCAAATTATTTTGTTCTGTTCTTCACTATTAATAGAAAGAGATGCCACTTAATAATAATGCCGGTTATGTTATCAGATATTAATGACGTCAGGGTAAATATCCAATAATTCAACTGTATCTACTCCCGAATCGGCGAGTAGAGAAGCAGACGATCGCCTAAAACAGTGACCTGTATAGTCCTTGGGGTTGGGCAAATTTAAATATTGTGCTATAATGGATGGAATCTTCTCAATCTGGTTAATACCAACAGATTGTTCGGTACATTTATTCATGCGATATGTAAAAAAACGTTTATTATTTACTTCTGAAGGTCTCAAAGACAAATATTATTTGTAAATATCTAGGGAAATTGGCGAACTATCTTTATTATCAGTTACAGTGAACATGCTTGAAGTTTTGTTTTTGCTTCCTCTTATATTTATTATTAGAATATTTTCGGTTTCCTTAACGCCATCTGTTAACAGCTCTGTTATTAGGACGTCAGAGTTCTGTCAGTAAGATTATCAACAACACTTTTTTTGTATGTGATTGGCACATTAGAACTAAACTTTAAATATCTTTCGGACGATATATATTTGGTTAATCAATTTGTTTAAATTTTACCGTTATTATCATATTTAACTGTTATACCAAAAAAAATTATAGTTTTTCGTTTTCTTTCTCAAAAGTAAATTGTAGTCTAGGGTGTAAGTTGTTAAATTTTTACAGTATATAATCTAACTTGGATTCAGGTATGCATAGAAGGCAGTCATCAACGTATCTTTTATAAAAATTTGGAACATAATTTAATTGATTTATAACGATATTATCCAATTCTTTCATCACTAAATTTGCTATAGTTGCTGCAATTGGTGATTCCATGGCTATTCCAAAAATCATCATTATACTTAAAATATGTGGAATTTAAACACAACCACGTGTTTTCTACAAATTCGTTCAAAGGGAAAAAGGTATTACTGTTTCGACCCTTACTCTATAGAATCTACTCATATTACTGTTTTGAATGAAACTAACTGTTTCTAGATAGTTATCTAGATATGAGCTTAAATCAAATTCTCGAATAAACCCCCGTTTTCAGCTAAGCAGTAACCGAGACGGTTATAAAATTAATGACGAACACGTATGAGCAATTCAGGTGTTATTTGCATACAAATTTGTAAAATTTGTTCCCTTCCCATTTTTTTTAATACAGTCCGAATCGTTTTCTGATCAACATCATAATCCTTTGCTAAATGAGTGGACGATTGTAGGGGACTATTTTCCACACTGGCACAAATTAAAATATCTCTTTCTTCTTTTTCGGAATGGGTTTGACGTTTTTGTGTACTCGGTCCATGTTTAGATGGATTGACACATCCATGCTCTTCAAAATTTTTAATTATCGTTCTCACTTGTTTTTTGCTAATTGGTTGGTATGTTCATTTATTTTTTTTATTGATGCCTCATATTACCATTTTAAAGCTCGCCTCAGCGTTCAAACACGCGCGTTTTTTAAAGTCCCTATGGTAACAACAACTTGAGAAACGGAAGTATCAATGACAACTTTTTTATTAGTTTTTAAATTGTATATTTTTATTGGGAACCAATGTCTTATTTGGTTTTTTCTGCAAAATTTATTTATATATTCATATATACCTTGTATCCTTTTAAATATAAATAAAGAAACTTTTTGATTATTGATCTGATAGCAGTACCTCGTAACGTCAAATAAAAATAAATACTATTTGACTTTCCCGAAACTTGGCTGGGCATCGGGGACGGACTTCCATTTTTTTTGTAGTAATAATATAATAATAATATTTTATGATTTCAAAGTGCACCAATAAAAAAATAGCGTAAAGTATTCGTGGATAACTGGTCTTTCAAACACTAGCTCTATTTCGAGCACTTCCGCTGCGCCGTCGTGCTCGAAAAATCGCGCGTGTTTGAAAGACCCCTTTATCCACTTATACTTTAATATACTATTCTAGCCATCAGTTTTTATAAAAGTTATTGCTAGATTAGTTGGAATATTGGTGTATAATGAGATAACGCCAAAGGAAAGTATTATATGATCTTTATGAACAATTTTATTTTACATAAATTAATTAAAATGTCATGAGCAAATACATAAAATATATAACAATCATAATGCAACCAACACAAACAATAGAACAATTGAAATACTAAAAACTCTAGTAATAATATCTCATCCAAAACATATATCAGTTTACCACACGTACAAGGTGCATCGGAAAAAATTCAAAGGCTGTTGAGTGGAAATAATATAAATGTAGCACACAAACCTAATAATTATACTAAAAGGTTTTTCACAGACTTTGAAACAAAGTGATGTAGTTTATAATGTCAAATGTAAAAATTTCCATGGTGTATACTTACGCCAAATATCTCAATACCTACATAACAGAATCTACAATCACAAATGCATGTTAAAAACCAACAATTAATATTCCACAGCCCTTTCAAAGCTTTTATATTGTTCACTCATTATATTTATTTCACAAACTCACAAAAACAGCACTTAAAGACACAGTGGTAAACGAAGTTTAAGCAATCACAATAGAATTGAATGACCATTTCTTTTGTTCACCCTCCAAGCGCGAAGGACACGCCCACTTGGTCACGTGCCGCATATGCCTAATTATGCTATTACCAAATATGCAGCCGCCACAACCATGTCTAGACATTATGCCGCAAACTGGAGTTGCGTCTATTGAATTGATTATGGATATATTCCATAAACATATGCTGCAAAGCGCATGCGACAGTTAGCGACAAGTTGCTCGTGCAGCATTGTTTAAATGTTTGCGTCATAGGCGCATATCCAGAAATAGGAAACACTATAACATGCAACGTGTAGAGTGTTAATTTTATCCCAGTGGAATTTAGCCTTAACAGTAAGGACGCGCTATTCGTACACACACATTGTAGCCAACATTATTTTATTTGATAACAGAGATTTTTGTGCCAACCAATCAATATTTTTGGCATAGATTTTTTCGTTATCTATGCAACTCAATGGTCAACCCTGTAAACCTACGTTCCATAATTTTAGACCTCATCACATTCCGAAACTATTGACATCGTTTTTAATCCTGTTCATCACTCATTTGTTCAGGTCCATACCCTAATCACGTTGGATTTCAACAGCTGAAAGTCCGTTTGCCAGCAAATGTATTAATCACAATAATACACATTTCATAAGTGGAGCTTTTGCAATTGCCTCACCCGTTGCGATCTACTTACACATATTGATTACTAAATCTAATTGCAGTAGTTTTTTAAAGAGTCAGTAGTCAATAGTCAATAGTAAGTCCTGTATTATCAATATATATATATATATATATATATATATATATATATATATATATATATATATATAGAATATCGTATGCAAAATTCCCCTCATCTGGAGAAGGTGAATGATGTATTTATAGACTCAGTCCAAAGCAATCTTTTTGAGTTAAAACATCAGCATCCGCATAAATAAGCGAAAACGTAACCGATAAATCAATAATGTTTTTCGAAAGCGCTCCTATTCACATCGTAAATTAAATATTGGGGTTATTAATTACTGTACCTGCTATCGGCCAATAACAATTTCATGGCAAATTTATCTGGAAACTTTGAAGCAATTTGAAAGTTAATTCTTGAAATATATCGCACTTCCGATAGCAAATGCTATAGAACCAGTTAAATTAGAGAAATTTAAATTTATCAAGGGAGTGATTGCAGATAATTAGAAATTTGATGAAGATGCCACATTACTTTTGTCTATCGCTTATTGTAGCGAATGTTTTTAATTATATCAAGTACATAATTGAAGGATCAATAAGTAAAAGAAAACAAGGAAACCAGATGCGTCCCATATTAATAAGGGAGAAGAGAGGAAGAATGATGTAATATGTCAGATCTAATAGAGAAAGGAGTGTAAATCTTAACTATCATATATCTAGTGGTAGCTGAAATAAGAGAGGTATAGAATTGAGAATGTATATAAAAGAAATGTATATAGAATGCAAAGAAATACTCTAAATATAAATTACAACTGGAATAATATGGAAACAAGAAAACAAGATGTTCTAATTTAACCCTTTTACTTCGGGTTAATTAGAGGGAATGTATTTTTGGCTTTGCGAAGGACCACTACGGCCGTTTGTCACTGAAGTAACGATGAACCGTAGAATGAAATTAAACACTGTTATCACGTTATGATTTATATTGTCATGAAATATAAGTTATTTACTGTTGCTTCGACAATTAAGAATTCACTTGACTTTTCGCGATAACTGAAAGTATTGTGCACATACTATGTTGGTTTATTAAAAGAATAAGGATTACGCCGGCTGGTTTTACGAAGTTGTAGCATGATGTATGATGAAAGAGGGTGTCTGAGAAGTGTGAAAGCTATCTGGGAAGTGAAGTAAAAATGAGGCTATTTTCGTATTTATATGTTTGATGACGTAGGATCGAGGAATGAGTAAACTATTAGAAACTAGCCAATGGGATAAAAGTATTTTAAAATGTAACGTTCGAACAACAAGTGAATGTTGCAGATATGGAGATGTTTTTTGTGGGGTTTTCAACGGTTTCGTAGATACAGATAACAGAGTTTGGAAGAGAGTTTTTATGAAGAGATAAGATGTCGGGGACTTTGATATGTTCAGTAAAATTTCAGAAAACGATATTTATCTGTTTTTCTTAGGTGTTAGTAAATTTAAATGACTTTTTTAGTGAAGTAAAGAAATATTAACTGTTGAAAATAAGGATATATTTAGTTATGTATTTTGAGCATAATATTCGACTTGTATTATACAGGGGAAATTGAAATAGAATCACGGGAGAATTTGGTAATTAAAACCAAATTCGAACATATTGGGGGCGCGGGAAGAATGGAAGAGAGGTGAGAGATGGCTGCTCTCAGACATCGAATGCTGATGTTAGTGAAAGGGTATGGAGCGTGAGTGTGTGTACAGTGTTGATGCAGGTTTGTGAATGAAAGTGAATAATTTTGAGAGTAACTATGTAAATATGTGTAGTGGTTGTAAAGTTATCTAATGTGTGTCAGAGTGTTGTAAGGACTCTGACGTCATGAATGTAATGAATGAATAAGATTTGAGGTTAGAGTGTTGTAAGGACTCTAGCGTCATGAATGTAACGAATGAATAAGAGTTGAGGTTAGAGTGTTGTAAGGACTCTAACGTCATGTATATAATTAATGAATAAGATTTGAGGTTAGAGTGTTGTGAGGACTCTAACGTCATGAGTGTAACGAATGAATAAGATTTGAGGTTAGAGTGTTGTAAGGACTCTAGCGTCATGAATGTAACGAATGAATAAGAGTTGAGGTTACAGTGTTGTAAGGACTCTAGCGTCATGAATGTAACGAATGAATAAGAGTTGAGGTTAGAGTGTTGTAAGGACTCTAACGTCATGTATATAATGAATGAATAAGATTTGAGGTTAGAGTGTTGTGAGGACTCTAACGTCATGAGTGTAACGAATGAATAAGATTTGAGGTTAGAGTGTTGTAAGGACTCTAGCGTCATGAATGTAACGAATGAATAAGATTTGAGGTTAGAGTGTTGTAAGGACTCTAACGTCATGAATGTAACGAATTAATAAGATTTGAGGTTGGAGTGTTGTAAGGACTCTAACGTCATGAGTGTAACGAATGTAAGCAATATACTCTAGAAATGGACTAGAGTTGTAAACGATAAGAGTGTAAGCAATATACTCTAGAAATGGACTAGAGTTGTAAACGATAAGAATGTAAGCAATATACTCTAGAAATGGACTAGAGTTGTAAACGATAAGAATGTAAGCAATATACTCTAGAAATGGACTAGAGTTGTAAACGATAAGAAGGTAAGCAATATACTCTAGAAATGGACTAGAGTTGTAAACGATAAGAAGGTAAGCAATGTACTCTAGAAATGGACTAGAGTTGTAAACGATAAGAGTGTAAGCAATATACTCTAGAAATGGACTAGAGTTGTAAACGATAAGATTGTAAGCAATATACTCTAGAAATGGACTAGAGTTGTAAACGATAAGAGTGTAAGCAATATACTCTAGGAATGGACTAGAGTTGTAAACGATAAGAGTGTAAGCAATATACTCTAGAAATGGACTAGAGTTGTAAACGGAGTGTAAGCAATATACTCTAGAAATGGACTAGAGTTGTAAACGATAAGAATGTGAGCAATATACTCTAGAAATGGACTAGAGTTGTAAACGATAAGAATGTAGCAATATACTCTAGAAATGGACTAGAGTTGTAAACGATAAGAGTGTAAGCAATATACTCTAGAAATGGACTAGAGTTGTAAACGATAAGAGTGTAAGCAATATACTCTAGAAATGAACTAGAGTTGTAAACGATAAGAAGATAAGCAATATACTCTAGAAATGGACTAGAGTTGTAAACGATAAGAATGTAAGCAATATACTCTAGAAATGGACTAGAGTTGTAAACGATAAGAGTGTAAGCAATATACTCTAGAAATGGACTAGAGTTGTAAACGATAAGAGTGTAAGCAATATACTCTAGAAATGGACTAGAATTGTAACCGATAAGAGTGTAAGCAATATACTCTAGAAATGGACTAGAGTTGTAAACGATAAGAGTGTAAGCAATATACTCTAGAAATGGACTAGAGTTGTAAACGATAAGAGTGTAAGCAATATACTCTAGAAATGGACTAGAGTTGTAAACGATAAGAGTGTAAGCAATATACTCTAGAAATGGACTAGAGTTGTAAACGATAAGAGTGTAAGCAATATACTCTAGAAATGGACTAGAGTTGTAAACGATAAGAATGTAAGCAATATACTCTAGAAATGGACTAGAGTTGTAAACGATAAGAGTGTAATAATACCTTTGTCCAGGTATTCACATAAAAGAATAATACCTTTGTCCAGGTATTCACAGAAAAGAATAATACCTTTGTCCAGGTATTCACATAAAGAATAATACCTTTGTCCAGGTATTCACAGAAAAGAATAATACCTTTGTCCAGGTATTCACATGAAAGAATAATACCTTTGTCCAGGTATTCACATAAAAGAATAATACCTTTGTCCAGGTATTCACATGAAAGAATAATACCTTTGTCCAGGTATTCACATAAAAGAATAATACCTTTGTCCAGGTATTCACAGAAAAGAATAATACCTTTGTCCAGGTATTCACATAAAAGAATAATACCTTTGTCCAGGTATTCACAGAAAAGAATAATACCTTTGTCCAGGTATTCACATGAAAGACTAAGTAAATGAAGTAAAGAACGAGAATGTTTACGTCAATTCTAGTTCGACAAGTGTGGTACCAGTTTGTTTTACGAGTAACGGTCCAGGAACCTCGGACTTCCCAGTGTTTAATGAGATAATGAGAGACACGAAAGAGAATGTTTAAGTCGATTCTATTTCGACAAATGTGGTACCAGTTTGTTTTACGAGTAACGGTCCAGGAACCTCGGACTTCCCAGTGTTTAATGAGATAATGAGAGAAACGAAAGAGAATGTTTAAGTCGATTCTATTTCGACCAGTGTGGTACCAGTTTGTTTTACGAGTAACGGTCCAGGAACCTCGGACTTCCCAGTGTTTAATGAGATAATGAGAGAAACGAAAGAGAATGTTTAAGTCGATTCTATTTCGACAAGTGTGGTACCAGTTTGTTTTACGAGTAACGGTCCAGGAACCTCGGACTTCATAGTGTTTAATGAGATAATGAGAGAAACGAAAGAGAATGTTTAAGTCGATTCTAGTTCGACAAGTGTGGTACCAGTTTGTTTTACGAGTAACGGTCCAGGAACCTCGGACTTCCCAGTGTTTAATGAGATAATGAGAAACGAAAGAGAATGTTTAAGTCGATTCTTGTTCGACAAGTGTGGTACCAGTTTGTTTTACGAGTAACGGTCCAGGAACCTCGGACTTCCCAGTGTTTAATGAGATAATGAGAGAAATGTAAGAGAGTATGCTCATAAGACTAGAGCAAGTACGAATGCGTGCAACAACAAGTGAGTAAGAGTAAGTATGAATGAATGTGATTGCAAATGTAAATACGAGTATGTACGAATAAGTGTAAAAGTATTATGAATGTGAGCTTTGAGTGCCAATATGAGAATGAGTATGAGTTTGATTAAGGTGCAATTGTATGCGAGTGCAAGTAATAATTCATGTGTGAGTTAGCATAAAAGTAAATGTAAGGTAGTGACCACGAGTGTTTAAGTATGATGAGAGAGTTTTTTCTAACTCTGAGATTGTTTTTGTATATGTTTTTATGATTATAGATGTTTGTGTTAAGGGGACCCGACTCTTTTGCGGGTAAGAATGAGTTTTTAAAATGTTTTAGTTAATGTAAAGGAGTTATTTCTGTGCTCGCCAAGAAAATGAGGGTAAGATATGTATATAATGTTTTTGTCAAGTTGTGTTAAATTCAAAGTGTCGTCAATGTGATTGTTTAAGTAACATATGAGTAAGGGGGGATGCCGTTTTCTTCTAAACGTCACCCAAGTGTTTATATTATCCAAGTGTCATCTTCTTCAACCATGCATCTTCTTCAACCAAGTATCTTCATCTTTTCAACCAAGTTTCTTCATCTTTTCAACCAAGTATCTTCTTTTTCAACCAAGTATCTTCATCTTTAACCAAGTATATTCATCTTTTCAACCAAGTATCTTCATTTTCAACCAAGTTTCTTTATCTTTTCAACCAAGTTTCTTCATCTTTTCAACCAAGTTTCTTCATCTTTTCAACCAAGTATCTTCATATTTTCAACCAAGTATATTCTTCTTCATTTCAATACCTTTATCCAGGTATTTACATAAGAGTAATATTCATGTCAAAGTGTCTAATCTTTTTTTTGTTAATCGTCCAGGGTTTTAAGTGTTAAAGTATTTGTTTCTCAATGTTCAAGTATAAGTTTAAGTTTTTCACATAGTTTCAAGTATATAAGTATCACTGTCCTCTTCCAGAGGACTAAAGGATTGTTTTCTTGACGAGAAAGAGTTTAAGCAATGATGAGTGAGTGCTATTCTGCACTGTAAGGGCGTTGAGTACAAGTGAATCGTTTATTCGAGTGTAAGTGTTAGTTTGATATTTATTTATTTACGAGTTAAGAGTGTTTTGTGAATTAAGAATGTTTTTGAGGGTAAGTTGTGATTTGAAAGTGGTGTGGTCACACCAAAAGAATGTATGTAATGAGTAAGAGAGGGGTTATCCGTAAGGTATTGTGAATGAGTTGTCCAGAACACTATGTTTCCTGACGATAATATTCTGGAGATTGTTGCATTGATGGTGAATGGTTAGGGTTTGGGATCTTGGGTTAACAAGTTTTCCAAGACTGTACATTTTTTTTCAAGAAATCAAAAAAAAATATCACTAGCAATTAAATTTTGATCAGTCTCTTTTTCTTCAAGAGATCTTTTTGTATTATAATCTAACTTTGTTTTTAATATGTGAACGATTAGTGCATCAAATACTCTTCCTTATTGATATTTAGATTTAGTAATGACTTTACGATAGATCTAGCTTCGGACGTGAATGTTCTTAATTGTTGGGCAGTACATTTTGAAATGTTATTACAATCTGTCAAACGGTTAACATGGGCAGTAACAATCTGCCGTGTATTATTATATTTAACATGAAATGCAAATTAATGGCTATGTTTGAACAATGCTTATTTTGTATCAGAGTAATATATTTGTTTTATATTTTTGCTACCAGCCGTGCCTGTTCAGTTTTCTACGGCTCGTTGCAAGTTAAAATGACACTGTAATTGTACCTGGTTTTCTCACACCACAATACCGACTAGTGTTATTATGGTTCCATAACAATCTCAATATGTAATTATTTAGGACACACTGTACAATGAATGTATGTTTTATAAGAAATTTCAACGATGTTATTGTGATTAATCAATATTCAGGTGTAATTATTTAAGTCACGCTGTATAATATAAATATAAATGTTTATGTTGCATGAAAAATATATCAAAACTTTTATTATAAATCCAAATTAATATTAAGGTGAACTTATTTAAATCACACTGTATAATATAAATGTTTATATTGCATAAAAAATATCAAAGACTTTTATTACAAATCCAAATTAATATTAAGGTGAAACCATTTAAATCACCCTATATACTATGTTCACAAAATCTACGTTGGTTGATAAGCAAATATACAAAATCCTTTATTATCAATAAATACCTTATCTAATGAAAGTTTCTGCTGTCGAAATTCTCGAAAAGTTCTCGGGAACGCTGAGGGTCTATATTTTCTGGACTCCAAGGGCTGTTTCACTGCTCTCTCCTGGTTGCTAGGACTGCTTTACTTTCTTCTGGTTCTATCCGGCTCGAAGGACCATGTTCTAATTTAACCCTTTTACTTCGGGTTAATTAGAGGGAATGTATTTTTGGCTTTGCGAAGGACCACTACGGCCGTTTGTCACTGAAGTAACGATGAACCGTAGAATGAAATTAAACACTGTTATCACGTTATGATTTATATTGTCATGAAATATAAGTTATTTACTGTTGCTTCGACAATTAAGAATTCACTTGACTTTTCGCGATAACTGAAAGTATTGTGCACATACTATGTTGGTTTATTAAAAGAATAAGGATTACGCCGGCTGGTTTTACGAAGTTGTAGCATGATGTATGATGAAAGAGGGTGTCTGAGAAGTGTGAAAGCTATCTGGGAAGTGAAGTAAAAATGAGGCTATTTTCGTATTTATATGTTTGATGACGTAGGATCGAGGAATGAGTAAACTATTAGAAACTAGCCAATGGGATAAAAGTATTTTAAAATGTAACGTTCGAACAACAAGTGAATGTTGCAGATATGGAGATGTTTTTTGTGGGGTTTTCAACGGTTTCGTAGATACAGATAACAGAGTTTGGAAGAGAGTTTTTATGAAGAGATAAGATGTCGGGGACTTTGATATGTTCAGTAAAATTTCAGAAAACGATATTTATCTGTTTTTCTTAGGTGTTAGTAAATTTAAATGACTTTTTTAGTGAAGTAAAGAAATATTAACTGTTGAAAATAAGGATATATTTAGTTATGTATTTTGAGCATAATATTCGACTTGTATTATACAGGGGAAATTGAAATAGAATCACGGGAGAATTTGGTAATTAAAACCAAATTCGAACACAAGAAAAGTAGTGATTAAGTTTTTTGTGTAATATTAGTAATTTCAGTGTTTTAATCTCAGTGTCTTAGTCTCAGTGTTTTTTGTGTAGTATTTCAATAGTGCTTATTGGCGAGGGTATCAAAAACTAGGCAGATTGAGCCTTCGTAAAACGGAAACGGAGGTAATAAGTTGCGAGTAGCTCGCAGATTTACAGAATCGTATCACTTCGTAAATCAGAGAGCGAATACTTCATTAAAAAAAACTTCAAAATGGAAGCCTTAACGTGAAGGAATATTTTCAATGGGATTATTCCTGCAATCTAATCAATTTTTTCAACTGTTGGGGATAACCTTATCGACAGATAATAGTTCATTCCTCTTGAACGATATTCAATAAATATTTTTCTCTCCTCCCTACATTGCAAACAATCCACTTTGACAATGTTTTGAACGACGTAAGTAACAATTACCATGAAGGTATCGATTGCCCGAGACGACGGGTTGTAAGTCAACTTACCAGCCTTGGGTAGTAATAATTTATGCCACATAAAAAGTGTATCTTATTTACTTCAAATTTTCATTTCATCAACAACGTCAAGCTAGCATCTTCCCTGTCAAACACCTTGGATTTATTGATTTACACCCGTCATTTCTTCGTTTTAAAAATGCGAAAAGTTAAGGATACTTTGAAATATATATGTTTTCCTCTATGAAAAGGGAGAATATCAACATAAACTTAATGGTGACTTCAATGGAGCAGATTTTTCGTAAAAGTACGTCAAAAGCACGGTTTCTGAAACTGCAGTAGTACTCTGTGTTGGGCACCATTTCTTGAAGTATTGATACGTTGCTTGATGTTTCTGGCAGTAGCGATATTTGCTGATTCTTCTATATACATTTTACTATTATACAAATCAGTAATTTAAATTTTTCGCAATTTTTGATAATAAACTGTCAGCTTGACGTTGTTGATTGAATAAAAATGCTTATGGCCCTATAGAAACCGGTCAGAGCTGTCTTCATAATTTCATGCGAGAAGTATCGAATTAATTTAATGAAAATCCAATAATATATTAGGTAGGGAGAAGAAAAAATCTTATTCACTTCACGGGATGTAAATACGTTTATAATCTCGAACTTAATTGCCCAAAATCGTCCTCGATTAGTAAATGTTAGTTACATCCCTTGTAGTATAAATAGCTAATCCAGTCTTTTTTTGGGTGAAGAATGTTTGACATTCCGCCTTTTTTAATTTGAAACGTTTCTAAACGTTAGATCTAAAACTACAATAACATCTAGATATGAGATAGGTCCTAAGGTTATAAGGAAATTTACCATCGGCCATAAGTGACAATGTCTTAGAAAGAAACAAGTATTTCAGTGTGTCATCTCGTTTCTTTAACAGGATATCGTAACATGCGAAACAGGTATCATCTTCAGATTGTCTGTATCTCAATCCATCTCCCTAACACACTGATAACGCCATGTGCCTCATGGAATTTCCCGTTGACTATGAGGCGATTATCGTTTTACGTTAGAATTAAATGAGGATTGAAATTTAGTGGTTTGATTGAGAATACTTTATGGAAACTAGGACTATTAACATGTACATTGAAAATGAAGAGTGGAGATAAATAAACATAGAAGAATAACTGTTCTCTATTAGGAGCGTTGAATTACAGGCAGTTTTTACACTCTCTAGAAGGCAGACAGAGGAGGTTGAATACATTACACATGCTTTCGAATGATGAATGATCATTGTAAATCTTAAAATGGGTAGCTTGCAGATACACCAAAAAGTGTAAATTGTAAAATGGTATTACCAGGGTAATTCATACCGAGAAATAGCAGAAAATTTATTTATTGTAGCATTCGAAAATACCTAATCAACTATCAAGGAACAGGTGAGAACGATTATAACAATTTTTCAGGAACATGTATGTGTTACTCCTACAAAACATGAAGCACGTACACAAAATCGTCACAACCAACCCGAAAAAGAAGAACGATATATTTTGATATGTGCAAGTGTAGAAAATAACCCTCCTCATATAGCCAAGGGTTTTAATAATGATATGAAAACGATTAGGACTGTAAAAAAAATGGCTATCGTAAGTTCTAACTTGAAAAGAGCCATGAAATATTTCCAGACGATCAATTTCGAAGAATGGAATTTAGTAAAATAGTTATGGAAAAAATACAATTGGAAGCAAACTTTTCAAAAATATTTTGCTCACAGATGAAACGACTTTTCCCATACACGGGACACACAATTCATCCATTATGCGATTTGTTCTAGGACAAACCTGCACAGTCACTATGATAATAGAACTCAGTATCCCCAAAAACCATATTTGGGCTGGAATATTAAGTCAACATTTGATTGGCCCATTCGTTCTTGACGCCAATTTGACCGGACAAAAATATATGGATATGCTGCAAAATCAAATTACTCCTGCCCTCATACAATTTGGTGTCAACTTGAATGATATTTGGTATCAGCATGACGGTTGTTCATCGTATAATTATCGATTAGCAATTAATTATTTGAATACATGATTTCCCAATCGGATAATCTCCACGAATGGTAACAGATTTTCAGATTTAGCACAAAACGATGTATTTTTCTATAGTGACGTGAAATTTAGAATTTATGAATTCCAGGACAGTACCAATTCCCTGAACGAACTTAGGGAACTAATTCTACAAACCTGTATAGAGATAACCATTGAAATTCTTACCCATGTTCGTCAAGAATTTTATAACCGTTTGATCTATTGTTTTGCTCAAAATGCCGCCTTATTCGAATATTTGATTTAAATTCATTTAAACATAATCAAGAAATTTATTTTTATTTTATCATCAGAACATTCCTTTTGTTTTTGATTATTATTTAATTGAACTTTGTCGGCTGTCAACTATATTAATTAATTAATAATAATAATTTCAATCTGACAACGTTAATGTCGAAATTATTAGTTTATTATATACAAATTTACAAATTAATTGTACGAATGGATTAATGTTTGATCTTCGATTGTATTAATATCGGAAGGTAAAGAAGAACTTGCTTGATGAGATAATCAACAGTAGCGACTGTATATCTCTACATTGGTGTTACCTGAATACTGACTAAGAAACGATTTGGCCGATACAGGGCGTTATTCGATATTATAACCAAAATATTGGATTTTCTCAAAAAATTTAAACACGACGTTATGACTTTTTTTAAACCTGAAAATAGACAAATGGCCAACCAATAAGCCTGTGCAAACCGCATCTTAATATCTTTTTCCTAACTCAAATTATTAAAGGAAATTCATATATCCCCATTTAAAATGCATCGGTTGCTTTCGATAAAAAAGCATGTAGTAGGCCATGGAAAGACAAACTCTTCTCTAAAAGATTCACAAGAAATATCAGTTTATTTAGTGCTGTGATTTTAAGTCACACGTTTTCGTATTTATAAGCTATTTTTCTTTTAACCTTCCTGGCGCCAAGTGAAATTTGAAAGAAAAATATCCAAGTGGGGTCCGAGCAGACTCCAATTTGTTTTAGCATGTTATCATCATCATCATTATTTTATTTCTAATTGGTTTTTTCCAACTGTTGGCCTGGTTAAAAAGGGTTGTAGGTAGTAGTTATAGAAAAATATATAATATCCACATTTATTCATTAAACAGATACAAAAGTTAAATATTTTTTACAATTGACACAACATACAATTTTTTTTTTTCAGAATGTTTGCTGCATGTAAATTTTTTGCAGATGGAACAGTTTGATCTCATTTTGCTATCTTTAGCCCAGGGACACAAATAACAGCGACCTTTTGATGAGGTAGGTTGATTTACGGCAACTACTTCTGCCTTTATTCCAACACACATTTTCATCATACTCAGGGTTGTTTTTGGAATACGGCTACACACATTTTGATTCTCGAGGCGCCTTAAAGTAAGTTGTTTAGTTAACTGCTATCTCAATTCAAGCAAGAAGAAGCGCCTTCTGTCCAAGTTTTTTTTCTTACAGTCAGGATTCATTTTGGTATAGATTATGAAGGCATCGACACAGGCAATATCTATACTGATAGAAAATAGCACCTGCGGCCATCTTTTAGTTTGTCTTTTACAAGTGTATTCCCCAACAAGTTTATCCAACGTGTCTACAGCTCCTTTGGTTTTGTTGTAATGATGTATTACTTATATCTGGTTTCTTATGAGTATCATCACCAACATCTGGGGAATAATGTTCACTCGATAGCAAAACGACAGACTGGTTTTTTTTTGGGGACGTAGGAAACCAACATGACTTCTGATTGAAAACCGAAAAGAGATGAAAATGGTGGTCGCTTAGGGGATGGTAAGAACTGTGTTCTGCTTTTCCGTACAGTACCGCAAAGCGTTAGGTTTCGGTCAAATAGGTCTTCAGCTAACTCTAAAGTGGTAAAGAAGTTATCAGTCGTAATACCGTAGTCGCTCTCTAAAATAGAGACCAAGTGAAGCACTACAGGAGGACCTTGATTCTTTTCGGTAGCGCCTTGCTTTCCAATGTATACTTGTGAATTTTTACAGTAAGATGTATCACTGCCCACCATTATCCATATTTTAATGCCGTATTTAGCTGGCTTTGATTTCATGTATACCCTAAAAGGGCATCTAACTCTGAACGCAACGAGCTGCTCGTCTATCGTAAGGTGGGTACCGGGGTTATAGTTTTTTTGGCAGTTTTTGATAAACATCGTGATAAAGTCCCTTATAGGTGCTAACTTGTCAGTATTTTTTCTCTGTAACCTAGTTGTCATATCGTCAAATCGTAAAAAAAACTATTTATTTGTCCAAAATGATTCCTCGACATTGATGCACTAAATATTGGTTTTTGGTGGAATACAAATCCCTTCAGAACATGTCTATAGGTTCTCGAGTGCTTTTAAGTACTCCACTAAGAATAAGAAGTCCAATGTACGCATATATTTCGCAAGAGTCAATATCCACCCACTGCCTATTTTCATGGTATTTTTCATTATGAGGTAATGTTTCAGCAAAGCATTTTTGATTTGTGGAGAGCACAATCAAATCAACCATTTGAGGTGTTATGAAACCTTTGACTACATCGGATTAGTCAAATTCAGAAAAATAATTTTTACTAATTGGACGATTTTTTTATATGGGGGATGATGGGGGAACTACAGGGGTATTTTTACTTTTCCGCTCAACCTATCTCATATGCGACAAAAGTATTGATTTTCCCCAAAAAAATTTGGAATTTGAAAAAAAATGTATTTTTCTACTTCCGCTACTAAAACCGCACTTTGAACACGGGTTTGACATGCACAAAACGACTCTTTAAACACTAGTGTTTAAAATGCGAAAAGTCACATCTCGTTTATCTTTTGTCTTTTAAACGTCGAATCAAGTGTATCTTTTGTATGTTAAATTTCATGTTCCGTGATAATTTTGTTATATTGCGTCATTTGATTTGTCAGTCAGCTGTCAGCCATCGTGCGTCATGTAATGAATATAATTCAAATATAATATAATCTTTTCCTTTCCGCGGGCGAAGAAAAAGTATAGTAAGCACCTCGTGTCAAAAACGTCTTTAGTCACTCGTTTCACAAGGAACTCGTTATGCTTCGCTCCACTCGTGCCTAGTGAAACTCGTGACTAAAGTAACCTTTTTGACACTTGTTACTTAATATACTATTTTACGTCTTTCATCAAGAACAACACGAAAAAACGGTTTTTAGAAGAAAAATCCTGTGTGTATGTCGTCGTCGTCGTCGTCGGCCACTTTTCGTTACATGTCTTGTTAACACGATACAACCTCCGAAGTCCTACAAGTCATCGATTTTATGGTTGAATATTGTTTAGGATATCTCACAGATGAACCCTATTGATTTTCAGCTCACCAGAGCCCAGTACAACGGGTGCTATGGTACTTGAAGTACGACATTTTTGTAATTTTTTGAGTAATTTCAGTTTGTTAGCACGATACAGCCTCTGGAGTGCAACAAGTCACTAATTTTATGATTGAATATTATTCAGGACATCTCACAGATGAACCCTATTGATTCGTGCATTGTCATCGACAACACATAAAGGGCCCCATATACGGTACGATTCGTCTATACGATCGATCTGACGAAAATCGTGACGATTTAGCGGATCAAAAATGTCGCTCATACACGAAAAGACTGGTCGCAACGATCGATCACTTACTTGTTTAAAGCTGAAGGATAAAGACGTGTTCAAATTATTAAATACGTGCCCCATAAAATGGAAAATGAACTTCTTTTCCTTGCGTATGTGGCGGTAGCGTTGATTCGGATTCAAAAGAAAAAAAGAAAGCCTAAAAGAATGTGGGGTGAGAAATGGCTATTAAAGCGAAGTCAGTATTCGCATGTAAATATTTTGAAGGAATTAAGGTTCCATCCAGAAGATTGGCACAATTATATGAGAATGACGGAACCCACGTACCTAAAATTATTGAAGCTAGTATCGCCTAAAATACAAAAGATCAATACAAACATGAGACAAGCTGTCAGTAATCACGAGCGTCTAAGTGCAACTTTGCGTTTTCTAGCCACTGGACGATTTTATGAAGATTTGAAGTACTTATCGATAATTTCACCACAGTTATTGGGAAAAATCATTCCAGAAACCTGCGCCGCCTTTTACACGGCATGTCATGACTATTGTAAGGTATGTACTGCAATAAAAGATATATAATTCATAAAATTAGACTCATTTGTTTCAAATACGTGAGACATTAGGATTGAAAGTTTTCAAAAAAAGTCATTAAATTTTGTTCTTTTTCACTTGATAACTGTTCTTGCGATGGCATTTGTCTGGCAAGGAGTAAAGGTTGAGTTTGAGGTTGGGAGGACTGATTATCAGGTATATTTAATTGTACAATCTGCTCTTGTGGTAGTGTCTGTATTTGGTGTTGAGATGGAGGAATATTCTGAGATAAATAAGTCTGTGAGTATGTAGAGGCCTGAGCTTGTGAGTGTGGAGACGTCTGTGGCTGAGAATATGGAGATATCTGTGGTTGCGAGTATGGAGAAGTGTTAGGTTGAGAGTAAGGAGATATGAGAGGTTGAGAGTATGGATAAGTTTGAGGTTGCCAATTTGGGGAAGTGTTATTGAAAATATTGTTAATTATAGTTACGGACTGTCTACTCAGGTTTCCAAGTTCTGCTGCTGACAAGGTTTCATTAATAATTTTTTCTGCCCAGATACGTTGATATTTAAGTAATGATTTTAATTTAGAAGCTACAGTTTTTCTGAATATGTCACATGTATCATCAGGTCTAAAAGACATATTTTTGTTGTTTATATTTTGAAGAGTTAAATCTATTGTTGAATTTGACCCCTGCCAAGATTTCTTCCGTTTAAATGCATTAGGTGTGAGTAGAGGTGGCTAGTTATCGGCAATTTCATCTTGACTTTGACTTGGCGACAGTACCTCAGAAGAATTTTCCTTGTCATCGTCATGTTCTTCCACAGGAATATTCTGTAATAAAAGAAATTTGTTTTGTTTCAGTTACCTTCGAATGAAAATGAATGGATGGCAATTGGAGCTGACTTTGAAAAGCGATGGAATTTTCCCAAATGTCTTGACGCTGTTGATGGCAAGCATATTAAAATAAAGCCGCCGCTTGGTTCTGGTTCATATTTCTTTAATTATAAACACTTCCACAGTCAGGTTCTTATGGCAGTTGCTAATGCTAACTATGAGTTGATTTATTTTCACTTCGATACATACGGCCGAGTGTCAGACGGTGGGACAATAAAAAATACAGATTTTTATCAAAAACTTATTAACGGTACACTTAGTTTGCCACAACAATGTTCAGTGAATGGAATAACGCTTCCTTATGTATTTGTTGTAATCGATGCTTTTGTTCTAAGGGATGATTTTTTAAAACTATTTAATAAGTCACAGCTCAATGAAACAAGAAGAATTTTCAATTACCGTTTATCCCGAGCAAGACGGATAATTGAAAATGTATTCGGAATTTTAGTTGCACGGTTTGGAGTACTGAATAATGAAATTAACTTGGATTTGGATAATATTGCTCCAGTGGTACTGGCTTGTTGTGCACTACACAATTTTTTACGCCGCGAAAATTCAGACACCTACTCGCCGCAAAATAGCTTTGATAGAGAAGACTATGAAAATGGAGAAATTCAAAATGGTCTACAAAGTAACTTGTTTGGTCTCGAGAGAAGAAGAGGATCCGGTTTTTAGTCTGCAACTGAAAATAGAAACTTACTCATAGAATATTTTAATGGATTCAGTGCAGTTCCGTGGCAGAACAAAACAATTACATATAGAATAGAAATACCTATACCCTGTTCAGGATACCAAAGGATACCACAATATAATAAAAGTTATAGAAAATTCTAAAAAACTGACAATTGTTTCGATAAATCAATATCATCGTCAGATTGACAGATGTATCATTTGAAGCCTACCTGATGTTTAGTAGTTATTTTTGGCTAGACCAAGAAGTGACCTAGCTTGTGATTGACTTAATATATGTTTATAGAAAAAAGAAGAAGATGTGATATTAGAAATATTGAAGCATAGATTTTATAAGCCCTATGGTGATATCCTGGATATCATTTTTCCAATTAAGATCAGTATAACTGTGCAATGATATAGAAAACCAGGAAAGCTATATCTGCTGATCTTTACAAGTATCACTTAAGAAGACAGTTTATTAGTGGAGAACTCCCTAGATTTAACTGTTCATTGACAACTTCATATTGTGGGTTTCTTGAATGTCTTCTAATTTCCAATTCTTCAAGGAAATCTAGTTCTTGTTTCTTTTCACAAATATGCAGCACTTCTAGTTTTGTGTTAGGTGTCAATGAATGATTTGTGTCAAGTAGATGTTTTGCGCAGTGGGATTTATCTGGTTGTTTTAACCTGTTTGCTCGTAAGTGTTCACTGTATCGGATTTCAAAATTCCTAAGGGTCTGACCCAAATAGACAGCATTACATTCTGGACATTTGAGTTTATATATACCTGACTTCTTTAATAGTGGTATTTTTGTTTTTACATTTAACAATTTTGTACTAACGTTACTTTCTGTTTTAAAAGACATTGTTGTATTCGTTGCTGAAGATATTATCTTTGAAATATTATTAGAAATACTTCCTGCATATGTGATGGTTTTATAAGTTTTTATTTCATCAGCTTGTTTAGGAAATGTTAGTTGTAATGCCACGTTTTTCTCTTTTTTACTAATTAGCTTATTTATCATATTTATTGGATAACCGTTGGATCTTGCTATTTGTCTAATTGTATTAATCCCTCTATCAAAATTACATTTGTTCATAGGAACTGAAAAAGCTCTATGTATCATTGAACTGTATGCCGCCAGTCTGTGTGACATAGGGTGATTGGAATTGAATGGAATTGTCACATCAGTCTGTGTTGGTTTTCGGTAAATTGATAAACAAGTACATTATTAACTCTTTGAATTTTCAAATCAAGAAAATTGATTGAGCTATTTTTTTCAATTTCTAATGTGAATTTAATTTTTGGGTGTAAATTATTGATGTGGTTGAAAAATACATCTAATTGTCGTTAACACCCATAAAACAAGCTAATCCGTCATCTACATATCTATATCAAAATAAAATATTTTTCGAAATATTACATTCAAAGATCTCTCTTTCTAAATTGTCCATAAAAATGTTAGCTAAAATAGGTGAAATAGGGCTTCCCATTGGTAAACCTTCATTTGGAATATATATCTTATTGTCAAAAGTGAAATAATTCTGATTAATGCATACATCAAATAAATTAAGTATATCTGATATTATTCCTGGATTAATATTTTTATCTTCTAGTAATTTTCTTACAAGTATTAGGCATTCTTTAGGAGGAATTTTAGTAAACATATTAGTTACATCGAACGAAATGAGTTTATAGTTATCTTGCAAGTGGATTGCTTTCAACTTTTTGATTAGTTCTATTGAATTTCTAATTGAGTACTGAGATTCATATCCGTAACTATTGAGTATATTGTTGAGCCTCTTTGCCAATATATTATTAGGAGCATTAACATAAGAAACTACAGGTCTAATAGGTTTCGTTATTTTATGTATTTTAACGGTTCCATACAATTGTGGACAATGAGGATTCTTATGTATGATAGACCTCTTTTCGTAATCACTTAAGAGATAATTTGAATTATTAACAATATCCCTTACGTTATTAGAAACCTTTTTTGTTGGGTCTGCTTTAAGAACTTTTACATCGCTAGATTCTATAAAGTTATATATTTTGGAATTGTAATTTTCAGTGGTCAAAATGACAGTTTTGTTCCCCTTATCAGATTTTGTAACTGTTAGGTTATTATCTTCCATCTTCTTTTTTATTGCATTTGAAACTGCAATGTCATTTTTTGTTTGACGTTTAACTTTTGAAGGTTCAATATTTTTGATCAAATTGGCAACTTTTAATTTCTCATAAAGAAAATTATTTGAATTCGATTTTAAAGCTATTTCTGACTCTGTAGCTATAATTTGTTTTATATTATTCGTAAATTTTGGTGGTATGCTGTACTTTAAACCTTTATTTAGAAATTCTATTTCACTATCTGTAAAATCAGTGTCTGAAAGGTTTTCAAATCGTGGTGCAAAGTGTGTTGGTATGTAGGTACTTACAGTTTCATGACGTTTTGAGTATTGAATTTTATGTTGTGTGTGTTCAAGATTCTGTAGCCTCCACCATCACTTTAAAAATATAACTTATTTTAATTTTAAATCATATATTTAAAGGCTATTAAATGAATAACTCAAATATTTCACCATTTTTTTAAAACTAGTTCATATAGGACATCTAAATTATAGCACATTTGGCTTATAACAAAATCATCACGTTATTGTTGCATCTACTATGAGTGTAATGAGACGTGTCTGTGTTAGGTTATGTTTCGCTGTTACTATTTTCGGATAAAGACGAAAACTTTATACACAAGCACCGGAAACAATTTCGTCTTTGGACTAAAATATTAGTTAGTTTATTTTTTTACAGATTTCTCATTTTTAATAGTTTTTTAAATATAGGTCGGAATTATGAACGCTGTCTGTATTTGAGTCATTTACCTTACCTGACTTCTGAACATTACAAGGATGTACAACTTATACCTGTATAAACACGAGACTCAATTTTTTGAAAAAGTGAGTCGGGGAGAAACATACAAACCAAAAGTTTCGTACGACTATTACTATCGCCACTTTTTCCTGAACTTTAATATAAACTTCGGGTCTCCGATCAGACACATGCCAAACTTGTGCAGAAAAATGCTATACATGCCCTACAAGACAGAGAAACAACTTAAATGTATAAAATAAATAAATTTTCCATATTTTTCGAATTATAACATATTTAAAAATTTTCTTTGATTTACCATAACTTCAAAAATGTCCGGTTTTTGCACCAAAGTCTTCAACTGTAATGTATTACGAACACATATTGATTGAAAAAAAATGTTCAATCATTATGGACGATGTGCCCTTATGGCCATATGGTACTCAGAATATATCGCAGGAGATTTGTAGGCCATATTTTTATTAACATTAAGAAGCGTATACCAAAGTACATAACATCGGTTTGGATTTTTATTAAAAAAACTTTTTCCTCATATATTTTGTGGAGTTCAAGTTAACATATTTTGTAGCGTAAAATTCAGAGTTTCAGGTACAATTCAAACAGTCGATGAGAAAAGTTTATAGTTTCAAGTTGCTGATACTTCTGTCAAAAACTATACTTTAATGATGTGTTTGTGACGAATATTTTTTCGAGAACAATCTCGAGTAACTATATATTTCATTTATGGAAAGCTTTACACTAAGCGAATATAATAAAAAATAATTTCGCTCATATTCTAGTTAATGATGATCATAGAGTTCATGACTTTATACATGGTGTAACAGAAATGTAGGCCATGTATTAAACATCAAAAAAAATATTGGTTTTTTCCAAGCAGAGGATTATGAATTCTATTGATCATTTGTGGCCTCCGTAGTCTAGTCACAGAATACATCAGCTTGATAAGAAACGAAAGCCGGCGTAAATCCTTTGATGTTTTGGGGGCAAAATTTCGTGACCTTCAAACTGACGTTGACAGATAACTGAGCATCTTTACTTGACGTTACACTAAAAAAAAGTTCAAAAAATTTAAATTATGTCTAACCTACACGCAAAAATGTGAAACCAAAGAATCTCAAATAATAATTGTTTATTTTTATGGCTTGTTTCGACAAATTTTTAATTGTCAAAGAAGGATTTAAGCATTCAACCGCGTAATATTTTGAATGTTGGTTGATAATTGATGAAAACTCATTAAAGATGAAGAAATACCAAAGTATAATTTCCATAATGTCTGTTAAACTTAATTTATGAATTGTTAAAGTTAATTCAACAGCTCAACAAACAATGTGGAAAATATACTTTAGAATTTCTTCATACATAAAGTTATTAAAAATAACGAGCTATTGTTCAACCAAATGATTTTCATCTTCTATATTGTTATCGAAATTATATGTGTATGTATGCACTCTTGAGCAAAGAAGTCTATCGCTAGTATTTCCACTTGGAATACTGTGGGACTGTTACCTAGGGCTACTGATAACCTAAGATTAGGTCCTATAGCCCCTATTCCTACTTCTTCGTTTGTTTTTCACCCATCAGTATAAAATGTGAGGGCACCCCTTGTTATTTCTGAGATTTCGTTTTGTGTTAACTCACGATCATTGATAATAACATCTAGAGGAACTTCGAAATCTTGTTTAACAGGCATTATGTCCCTAGGCATCATCATAGATTAGGATCTCGAGATGTTCTGTCAAATCACTGGGTTTTAGATATTTAGCCATTACCTCCAAGGCTGCACCAGGCCATGATCTCATTACACCAGTGATTTCTAAACATGCGAGTCTTTGCAATTTTTGCAACTCTATTTTAGCCCTTTATTGCGTTGTTCTCTTCCACCATATAAGCGCAGCATAGGTGATGATAGGTCTGACAACCGTTATATATAACCAGTATATCATTTTTGGTTTTAGACCCCAAGTTTTCCCAAAGAGCCTACGACACGTCCAAAGAGCCCTTGTTGCTTTTGAGGTGATGTGTGCGAGGTGTGAGTTCCCCGTAAGTTTCCTATCAAGGATGACACCAAGGTACTTAACCTCTTCCGAAAAAACAGGGTTGTACCATTCAAGCTTGGAGTCTGTATACTTAACTTCCTCCTGTTAGTGAATGGAACAAGTGTCGTTTTATTAGGATTGACTGAAAGTCCTTCCTTCGAACACCAGGTAGTTATGAGGTTCAAGGCACATTGCATGCGATCGGCAATGATGCCGTCGTGCTTACCTCTGACCACTATAACTAGATCGTCGGCATAGCCAAGAGCACGAAATCCTTGTCTTTTTAGCTGTGTTAGGAGGTCGTAAACCACTAGTGACCACAGTAGAGGTGATATCGCTCTTCCTTGAGGACAACCTTTCACCGCTTTTATAGCAGTCGACTGGTCTCCGAGGTAGGTGATTATTTTCCTAGTATTTAGCATGGACTGAATCTATTTGATTATGGAAGATGGAATACCCTTTGCAGTTGCAGCAGCGCTAATTGATTCATATGAGGTGTTATCAAAAGCTCCCTCTATGTCTACGAAGACATATAGCGATACTTCTTTTGCAGCTATTGCCTCTTCTAGGTCTCTTACGAGACAATGTAGATTTACCAGGTTGGTAGGCAAATTGTTCCTCGGGAAGTGGTGCATTTGATAAATATTCACTTCTCATGTATGTGTCGAGTATTTTTTCCAAACTTTTGAGTAAGAAGGAGGTAAGGCTTATAGGTCTATATGACTTTGGTTTGTCTGGAGGATATCCATTGAATACGTTAAATCCTTATTTCCTCCAGAAAATAATAAATGGTTCAATCAAGAGATCTTGAGTCATCCAAACTTTGTTTGAATTAATTGTGGAATGTTTATTCGTTATGCGCATGGAAGGTCTAGAATCAACATTTTCTGGCTATTCTCCTGCATCTAATGAGAAAATCGTATTATTCAAGATTTCCCAAGCTTACTACACTATACTCCACATTATACTGTGGTCTCTTGAAATTGCAGACAAAAATAACATTTCAATAGACCACGGTATCATCCTAAATTGAATCATTAAAAACAAACGCAAGTTTCAAGTATCTTTCCGTTGAATTCTGAATGAGAAGTGATGTAAACGGATTATAAATGATGTGAGTAGCTATTTTTGCATCTACAAATACTGCTCCGTTTCAAACATCAAATGTCAATGCAATTAAATCTACTACAATGTCGAGAACCGAGATCCATCCACACAAGAGATCCTGGTCGACAGCGATAAGCTAAATTGTCCGAATTGTACAGAGAAAAGACAGTGTGTCAAATTCTTATCAACATGAAGTATAATCTCGTGAAAATTGGTAGCTGCAAGAATCAATTTACCAAAGAGACAGAAAATAATTGTTATCTAAGGCACTACTAAAAAAGAAAAGAAATAAGAGAACAAGGATTTTATAAGCGCAATATACAAGTGGATTTCTGAAAGTTCGAAACGAAAGATAAAAAGTGTAGATTATAAAACATTTTTATGTTCGGATATATTTACTGTATTATCACAATGGAAAAACCAATTCAAAATATAAAAAAAACGAGAAGAGAGGCAAAAAAATTTTGAAGGAAAAAATATTACAGGAAATCGAAGAAAAACTTGAAAATATAGAAAACGAAAAAAATAGAAAGGTAGTATCAAGCTGGAAATAGTTAGGGGAGACTAGGGAGGGTTGATCCCACTGAGCAAGAATATGTTGCCTCAACGTTGCTGCAAATCACATATAGGATGTGTAGTGTTGCTTCCGATTTTGCAATGATGTTGCATCAACATGCCAGCAACGCCGTAACGGCCGCCTTTGCAGCGTTCATTTGTAATATTTCAAATGTTATGTTAGGTGATGGTACATACGGATATTTCTAACACCGTTCAAATGCAAGGTTGCATCATTATTTAAATATCACATTCTAATCAACTTTCTAATATGATGTTGCAGTTACCTTATAACTAGACGTTTCAGGAAATGTTCCTATACATTTCAAAAGTATATTCAAATCATCTTCCATTTGGTATGTAGAAGGGACCTTATAATTAGAACTTACTAGTACCATTCCAAGACATTTCAGAAGTATACTTGAATCAACTTCTTTTTGTAATGTTGCAAGACGTTGCATATTTCCTGTTATTGAAAGTTGAAGATACTCTTCAAAATTTTACTAAAATCGTCTTTATGATTTGGTAATATAATTATTAGGGAGTTTTAGGTACTCTCCAATTATCATATTGATTATGGAAAAATGCTTAATTATATGAAGATTGGAAAATTTCAAAATGGATCAATTAGTCTCTTAACCTCAAATTGAAATCACTTGCGTTTGTACTTAATGAAGAGTACTTCTAATCTGTAGAGGCTATAGCATGATTAACTAAACGTGTGTTGAGGGCTAGTGACTTCAATTTGGTTTCATGGTGTGGTTGAAAGCTTTCATAAAGTTTTGTCAAAATGTATATTCTAAGTTAAAAAAACTTATTGAGATTCATTAGTGACTGCACTTTTTAACGCAGAATGTGTGTCCGTTCTGAACTTTGGACTAGTAACCCACTGAGCACAGAACCTTGCAAAACATTGCATATACATTTTGAAATGTTTCCTAGAGAAGTTGCAGTAATATTATTGCGTTAGTTTAGTTGAAACATTGTGACTTGCTCATTAGAGAAACATTTCATTGAGCTAAGATTTCCTTCCCACTGAAACGTTTGTAATTGAGGTTGCCGTAATGTTCTTAGATATGCTAGTTGTAATATTGCATCAGCATTTTTTCAGAAACATTGCTGTAAGTTAGTTATTTGTTATTTTTGAAACATTTCGCTATTAAGTTTCAGAGATATTGTCAAATACATAAATTGAAATATTGTCATTTACTTTCGCGAGTAACATTGCTGTAAGTTATTTATTTCTTCCTGTCGAAATATTTCCATATGAAGTTTCAGTACCTATCAAAGTTGGAATATTGCGATATTTTTTAATCAAGAAACATTGCTGTGAGTTAATAATATTCCTTCCTGCTGAAAAATGTCTAGATGCATGACGTTTATTTCGATTACTCTCCGGTACACTTTTCGGATTTCGAATTTATATATCTCTAGATTAGGTCTGATCGAAACTGAGTGAATACGCGAGATTGGTGTGACGTCACAATTTGAAACTGTATCCAAACAAAACTTGTTGCCATAGGAAATTCCATTTGAATGTAGTTTTTTGATTATTTAAGCGTTTCATACGTGTTTTTGAAAGGAATAAATTATTGAAAAGTAAGTAATGGTGTCTACTCAATATAAAAAATAATAGTTTTGATAATGTAAGTTATCTCGCAGTCCGTATTTTTGATTTTAGAAGCTATATTTGAGGTTATATTTACTGGATTATTTGATTAATGTAAAAATAGGTGATAAATAATAGTGATTGTTTGTTCTAGTGTCATCAAAACATGTTTCAACATTCTCTTGAAACCATTTTTAATGATAATATTAGCTTGTTAGTGAAAAATGCTTAATTGAAGTGAAGTCTCCTTTCAAGTATCCAAATGACGCAAAATTAAAACCACTCTCAAGAGACATGAATTACATGATTCATTTTGATGGAAATATATTAGTGATAATTGAAAAATATAAGTATTATCACCAGACACAAGGTACATTACATATTGCATGAGAGGACATCTGCTATTTAATATTATGGATACCAAGTGACATTATTGTGGGAACTGCTCGACATCAAGAATGGAAGAAAAATTCACATGTTTTAATAACATTCTACCTTTACAAATTTGTACCATTTATATTAACATAATAAAATGTTTTTATAATTATAAATTTTGATTTGTGGTAAGAAAATTAAATTGAGGAAACGCTGCAAATTTACATGATTGAAAATATGCCATTTAGTCTGAAAACTCAGAACATCATGTCACAACTTTGCCTCAATCAAATCATATTTGTAGGAGGTTCAGAGTTTCTGTTGGTTGCTTTCAAATTTTATTTGATCTGTAGGCTCTTTTTTCAACTACATGTGTAAACATATTCAATTTTATCTAAAAACAAATTATATAAACAAAAACGTTTCCAAATTTCTTTATTACACACAGAAATATTTACTTGTAATACAATGGTTTACAGTTAATAGAAATAAGGCACAATGTGGACTTTCGATTTAAAATAGCAAACGTTTAAAAAATCATACAAAGCAACTTATAAATAATGTAAAGCGAAAGATGTGTAATGACAAATAATAATGTATATGTTATAGTGAGATCGATATATACAGTACAAAATCAAACATACAATGAACACCACGTACAAGTTTGCTTCTACCTTGTTTGCAAAGATTGATCATGTACAAAAAAAAAGTTGGCTAATTTTCTTTTTTCCGGCCATAAAATGACAGCTACACAAAAAGCTCCGGGATCTTGTTCTATTGTTCTACAAATATTGTATAAACACATAAAATAAAATGTTATATTTATCATTATGTAGGTACCTTGTCAGCTTCATCAATTTGCTTCTTACTTTTGGATCCTTTGGAAATCTATGAAACTTACAGTTCTCTCTCACATTATAATGATTACAGCCTGGTAGACAGCACAGTACCATTATTCTTTATGTGAAGAAACCTAAAATTAGATAATACAGATAGAAAAAGAATTAAAACAGTGTTTTAAATGAAACTCACGGTTTCTAGTTAATTCCACAATATAATAAAAGTTATTGAAAATTCTAAAATATTGACAATTGTTTCGATAAATCAATATCATCGTCAGAATGACAGAAGTAACTTCTGTCATTCATTATTATGAGCAGATTCCACGAAGTAAGGGTCGAGAGAGTTAATTTCATTAAGAATTAAAACAATTGTATTTCATAAGTCTATAATAACATGTTTAGGTTAGATAACTCTTTTATTAAAATTATATTGTTATACATACCTATTTTGACTGGAATCGAATATATTTCTCTGTAAAAGTCTTAGTGTATATCTAAATGCATAAATTGACAGGTATATTCAAAATATAAGGGAATAATCTCTGGTCCAAAATCACACCAATGGTATGTAAATGGCTAGTTATGTTTGGATACAAAATTGACATAACCTAAGATTATGACGTCACCAATAATACCGCGTATGGTTTTATAAGTTACCAATGCATCGTTTTTGTTTTTTGCGTCACGTATTCTGATCGGCAAATTCCTGACGCGTTTCACCAATTCGCCAATCAGAATGCGTGAAGATGGCGTGACGTACGACGCGAAAGGCAAAAACGATGCATTGGGAACTCATCCTAACTGAGCCCAATAATAGTATAGAAGAAGAAGAAGAAGGTTGGGTTAGGATTTGTTTCTTTCGAGTTTCGAGCACAGCCTAATATGCTGTGTTTCGACCGGTCGTTGGAGAGAAAAAGGATTAATATTTTCCACATTTTTTCTGTTTTCTTGGTGAAGTGAAGCAATGGATTGATTTAAATTTGTATACTCTATACAATAGGCTCACAGTTTCCTTTTTATTTTATAGTTGTGAATTGAAAGGTGTGTTTGTTTTTCATTTAGAATTAGACCATTACGTACAAACTGACAAAACATTCAAAAAAACGAAATTGATGAATATAAAGCAGTGTTCATCCATTCATTCATTGAACTAAATTATCTGCTACTGGAAATACATGTTTTTTTGTATCTGATGTGTTATTTAATGTTTAATATTGTTTTTATTTCGGTTCAATAAATCGTTGGAATATTTTGATTTAAATTAGCTTTTTTTTCGTTTCTCTTACTTGTCCAAAGTTCAGAACGGACGCACATTCTGCGTTCAAAGTGCAGTCACTAATGAATCTCAATAAGTTTTTTTAACTAAGAATATACATTTTGACAAAACTTTATGAAAACTTTCAACCACACCATGAAAGCAAATTAAAATCAATCAACACACGTTTAGTTAATCATGCTGTAGCCTCTACAGATTAGAAGTACTCTTCATTAAGTACAAACGTAAGTCATTTCAATTTGAGGTTAAGAGCCTAATTGATCCATTTTGAAATTTTCCAATCTAAATATAATTAAGCATTTTTCCATTATCAATATGATAATTGGAGAGTACCTGTAGCTCCCTAATAAATATATTGCCAAATCCGGCGGGCGTAATTTCGGCCGGTAATCCCTTGGCCTACCTGCATAAATCAAAGGGTACCATTTATGACAGGGGTAATTTCGGCCGTGGGGTTGATGTTTACGATGAGATTAAAATATTGGTAATTACGCTTAATAGTTTCCTTTAAATGTATAAAATTCACAAATAACAGGTATAAAATTATTATAGCTAGTCAGTATTATAACTTATCTTTAAGCTACTAGTCGATAGAAAGCATAAAATATATTATTTGTATACGATGGCATCAGTTTCAGTAATTAAGAGTTCACGCGGTTGTGACTTACTAGTTGTAGAAAAGTTTCAGTTTTGTAAACAGGACGTATTAAAAAGTGGTGAAGTACGTTGGAGGTGTATAAAGAAAAATTTAAGATGTTTAGCCAAACTGTACACTGTTGGTGCGGAATACACAGTTACTAGAAGTGAATTAATCCACAACCACGAGTCCGATGAAACTACGTTGGAGAGAAAAATAGTGACGACTTCATGCAGGCGCAAAGCTGAGGAAGACATATCGGAGAAACCTTCAAAAATTATTAAAAGCGTTCTTTCAAATCATTTGCCTGAGAATTTGTCATCAATAGATGTCAGTCTAATAAGAAGAAATTTGTACAACAGCCGCCGTAAGCTCTTACCAGCCCTGCCTAAGGATATTCACGATGTACATTCTGTACTCGATAGTTATGGACCGAAAACCACAACAGGTGAAAATTTTTTGTTTATTAACAGCACAGCTGATAATATCATTGTTTTTTCTTGCCATACAAATATAATAAGTTTATGTAAAATGAAAGATTTTTACATGGATGGCACATTTTCTTATTGTACAAAATATTTTTATCAGTTATTTACCATCCATGGACTGGAAAATGGGCATTATGTTCCTCTTTTGTATTGTCTGTTGCCCAATAAGACCAGTGACACATATATGAGACTTTTTCTGTTGGTAAAATCTAAAAATTTTGAACTTTATAATATTGTTTTTGAACCGAAGGAGGTATTTGTGGATTTTGAAATCGCAATTCATAACGCATTAAAAGTTGTCTTTCCCAAAACCAAACTAAATGGTTGTAGATTCCACTTGCACCAGGCGTGGTATAGGAAAATACAATCATTAGGGTTAACCCAAATGTATAAAGATAAAAACTGCGAGGAAAGCAAATGGCTTACTCATACTTTTGGGCTAACTTATTTAGACCCCTCTGAAGTTGAAGATTGTTTCATATTTGATCTCATGTCATACAAACCGGACCATAAACTTATAGATAAATACGCAGACTATTTATTAGAAAACTACATAGCGCCAGAATCTCATTTTCCACCAAATATATGGGCATATGAAAACCCATCAATTAAAAGAACCACAAATGCCTGCGAATCATTCCATTCGCACTTTAATTCTAGTTTTTATTCAAGTCACCCTTCTATATTTATTTTTATAGAAAAATTAAAAGATTGTCAGATCGATGCATATTTAAAAATGGAAAATTTAAATATTCCAGCAAAAATTAAAGACAAACAAGTAAAAAACAAACTAAAATTTATCGAAAACATGGTAAATATGCTTCGATCTGACAATATTTCTAGAATTAATTTCGTTAAATCTGTATCACATCAAAACGTTTTTTAAAAATTTATAGTTTACCTAAGTTATAGAAATAAGTTGATGTAATAATTTTATTGAAATAAAGAAATATTTTAATATAAAGCATTCTGTTATTTTATTTGATTTGCGGCCGAAAATACCTATGAGATAAGGAAGCAACTTAAAACCTCCGGCCGAATTTACCTACCGGCTTTTAGTACCTGCCCTTTTTCCGGCCGAAATTACATCCGCCCGCCAAATCATAAAGATGATTTTAGTAAACTTTCGAACAGTATCTGCAACTATCAATTATATATATAATATTATCAAAACAGGTAATTTGCAACATCATAAAAAGAAGTTGATTCAAGTATACTTCTGAAATGTTTTGGAATGGTACTAGTAAGTTCTAATTATAAGGTCCCTGCTACCTACCAAGTGAAAGATGATTTGAATATACTTTTGAAATATATAGGAACATTTCCTGAAACGTCTAGTTATAAGGTAACTGCAACATCATGAAAGAAACTTTATTAGTATGTGATATTGAAATAATGATACAACCTTGCATTTGAATGGTGTTAGAAATATCCGTACGTACCATCACCTAACATAACTTTTGAAATATTACAAATGAACGTTGCAATGGCGGCCGTTACGGCGTTGCTGGCATGTTGATGCAACATCATTGCAAAGTCGGAAGCAACAATACACATCCTATATGTGATTTGCAGCAACTTTGAGGCAACATATTCTTGCTCAGTGGGAAGAGAACCCAAAAAAAGCAAATTTAAATCAAAATATTCCAACGATTTATTGAACCGAAATAAAAACAATATTGCACATAAAATAACACATCAGATACAAAAAAACATGTATTTCCAGTAGCAGATAATTCAATGAATGAATGAACACTGCTTTTAATTCATCAATTTCGTTTTGTCAGTTTCTACGTAATAGTCCACTGAATAATTCGCATGGAACCATTATACAAATACTAAAAGCAGTAAAAAAATTAAATTATAAATATGCATCCATTAATTCATTGAACTAAAAAATTCATAATAAAAAATATCTTAATAACAAAAATATATCACACTACACAATTTGCACAGATATCAACTTATATACTGGGAAACAACCAGATTACTCGGTGCTTCCTGGAGGTATATTAAAATGAAAATTTGTGGTTCAGATGAACTTCACTAACAAGTGATTAAATCGAAGGAGCCCATAGTCTTATTGATATACTATATTACAAGTAATATAATTGAAACGTAATAATTCTAAGTGAAAAACAAATATTTATACCTGAAACACACCTTTTAATTCACAACTATAAAATAAAAAGGAAACTGTGATCCTATTGTATAGAGTATACAAATATAAATTAATCCATTGCTTCACTTCACCAAGAAAGCAGAATAAATGTGAAAAATGTTATTTCTTTTTCCCTCCAACTACCGGTCGAAACACTCGAAACTCGAAAGAAACAAATCCTAACCCAACCTTTTTGTTCTTCATCTATACTATTATTGGGCTCGGTTAGGATGAGTTCCCAATGCATCGTTTTTGCCTTTTGCGTCGCACGTCACGCTATCTTCACGCATTCCTGATTTGCGAATTGATGAATCGCGTCAGGAATTTGCCGATCAGAATACGTGATGCGCGACGCAAAAAACAAAAACGATGCATTGGGAACCATTCACTCATTTCCGATCAGACCTAATCTACAAATATATAAATTCGAAATCTAGGAATTTTTAAGGAGGAAGGAATATTATTAACTCCAGCAATGTTTCTTGATTAAAAAATATCGCAATATTCCAACTTGGATAGGTACTGAAACTTCATATGGAAATATTTCGACTGCAAGAAATAACTAACTTACAGCAATGTTACTTGCGGAAGTGAATGACAATATTTCAATTTGTGTATTTGACAATATCACTGAAACTTAATAGCGAAATGTTTCAAAAATAACAAATAACTAACTTACAGCAATGTTTCTGAAAAAATGCTGATGCAATATTACAACTGGCATATCTAAGAACATCACGGCAACCTCAATTACAAACGTTTCAGTGGGAAGGAAATCTCAACTTTATGAAATGTTTCTCTAATGATCAAGTCACAACGTTTCAACTAAACTAACGCAATAATATTACTGCAACTTCTCCAGGAAACATTTCAAACCGTATATAAATGTAATTGCGCAATAGTATTACTGCAACTTCTCCAGGAAACATTTCAAAATGTATATAAATGTGATGAAATTGACTGTCTCGACCCTTACTTCGTGGAATATGCTCATATTGGACGATGATATTGATTTATCGAAACAATTGTCAATTTTTTAGAATTTTCAATAACTTGTATTATATTGTGGAATTAACTAGAGACCGTGAGTTTCATTTAAAAACACTTATATAAATGTAATTTGCAGCAATGTTTTGCAAGATTCTGTGCTCAGTGGGATACTATGAGAGGGATGATACGCTTTCAAATTTGCCGCTTAAAGCACTTGTTGTTTGGTAGATTTGGCAACAATGGAACGTCTCCATGTGATCAGCACATTTGATGCCTGTTTGCTGTATTAGGAGGCGATTTTACGAAATTGGCGCATAAAATTTGTTTTTACTGTATAAATTACAAAACTTCGGAAGGTAAGTGTAAGCATTTTAGTGAAAACTGGTTGAGATTAACCTATTTATAAGTTTTTTATGATATAACCCAGTGTTTTATCCACAATTTGGTACTAAGTAGATGCCTGAATGTGGATTCTGTTTACAAATATTTCAAGTTTTATAGAATAGGTCACGTACGGGAGGAGACTTGATACATGTATCAAACCTCCTATTCTCTCAGAATTGTAGGTTGTACCTACATAAAATGTTTTTTTTGTGTTTTAGGATGCTTTTCAAATGGAAGCAAAAAACTAATATAATACCGGCTTCACCTAAACGGATGGAAAAGCCGTCAAGGAAGTTATAGACGAAGGTAAATTGAGAAGTACGGCTAATAAATATCTCTTAGACAAAATGACGCTAAGAAGATATGTTGCCAAATACAGGGAAAATGGAGAAGAAACTAAGTTTCTTCCAAATTTTGCGACTTCTCAAATATTTAGTTCGGAAGAAGAAAAAAGTTTAGCTACATATTTGCTAACTGCGGCTAAAATGAATTATGGGTTTACTTCGAAAGAGACGAGAAAATTTGCATATTTGTATGCATTGGAAAATAAAAAAACGTCCCTTCAAATTGGCTAAAGAATGAAATGGCTTCTTATGAGTGGCATAGAGGGTTTATGGAGAGAAACAATGAACTATCGCTTCGAAAACCAGAACCAACGAGCCTTTCTCGTGGAACAAATTTTAACCAGCACACTATACAAAAATTTTACAATTTACTTGGCTAAGTACTACGCCAAGATCAATTTGAACCAGATTCAATATACAACTGTAACGAGACTGGCGTCCAGACTGTCCACAAAATCATTTCAAAAAAAAGGACAAAAACAAGTATCCAAAGTTACTTCAGGAGAACGAGGCAAGACAGTTATCATGTACCATAAGTGCCACAAGGAATTCTATTCCTCCTTTTTTTATTTTCCCGCGTGTTCGTGAACAAGATTATATGACCATTGGTGCACCACCAGGATCCAAAGCTGGTTGGATGACATCTGGAAATGTATCTGTCTCATTTCATAAAATTCGCAAAATGTAGCAAAGTTAAGAAATCCTTACTTATTTTGGATAATCACAACAGCCACATATCCTCTGGTGGTCTAGATATATGCAAGCAAAATTGCATCGTTTTATTAACCATACCGCCACACACAAGTCACCTCTTGCAACCACTTGATCTTGCGGTATAAGGTCCGTTCAATCGTACTTCGATGAAGCTTGCGATGATTTAATGGTAAGAAATCCTGGCAAAACTATTTGTTTGAAAGATATAGCCGCGCTTGTTGGTACTGCATATCAGAATATTAGCAAAGGGTTTTCTCAAACTGGTATCTACCCATACAATTCCCACCCATGAAGATTAAGGTATATACGAGTACTTGTGAATACGATTATGTATTTGTTCTGAAAATGTTGTGGTCCATCCAAATTTGAATTTAAACAGAGAAAATAATAGTTTTTATTTGTTTACGGTATATCATAATTATTTTTGAACCATTACATAATTCCAATGTAACTTTATTTTCCATATATTTTTCACATCAATCTAAACGTAAATTCTAATAATCATTGCAAAATTAATTACTCCGTATTTTTCAGGACGTATGATACCATAAACAAATTCATATTAGTATTTCTCTGTATGAATACAAATATCAATAGACCACAATGATCTAATATATCATTGATAGATCATAACATTTTCTAAAAAAATACATAGTCGCATTCTGAAACATATGTTAATCTCCACTGGACTATTTAATGTCTGAAAAGACTGCTCGTAACTGCAGGAAACGGAATTACATTGTTGAATCTGCTTTTACCATTTTCAGGATTTTAAGTAGTACAATTTATTTTAATAGCTGTCTGTCTTTTAGAGAAACAATGTCTTTAGTTTAGAACGAAAAAGATTATAATTAGTATAGTATCAACGTGAAATCGAGCGAACACAAATATTCTCAAAAAGAAAATGTGATGTTTCCTGCAGTTAGGATATTATCTATAAGGTTTAATAGGAAATGTATACTTCCGCTTGAGTTGGAGCAAGCATTTTTCGAAATATTATACATTTAAACGTAAACATATTTAAAAAACCATAGTGTTACGTACACTGCTCTACTTAAAGACGATGTTTCTTGTTAATTGATACAGTCTTGAGTATTCATTCCAAATTCCTTGTTCTTGGTAAATTTGAGGGTCAATCATAACAGATACTAAGTTCCAATAAACACCTTTTTTCTGAAATCGTCAAGAAAGCTTGTCATGACAGAACTCAGGTTGGTCATGAAAGTGTCACTTTGAAGACAAGTTACTTTCATGATTTTTACAAGACGCCTGTCACTTTACAAGACTCATCTGTCATTTTTAGACTGCAATTGAATTAGAAATCGTCACTTATCTTATGAAGCGTTTATTTAATATAATTAAAAACACTAACAATCAAATACAACAAATATTATTAATTGGTATTAGAACTATGAAAATGAAAATTAATGTTAATGCTGCCGACACTAGTATATTGTGCAACAAGTGGGAAAAGTTCAACTTTTCTCACGAGTGTGGAAGTTTGTGGCACGAGCCAAGGACGAGTGCCCCAAACACACGAGTGAGAAAAGTACTTTTCCCACATGTTGCACACTATACTTTTTGTAGAAAAAGTCTAAGCATCGAGGGCCACCCACCGAAAACGGCTGGGCATCGAGTATGAGTTTCTGAAATTGACTGGGCATCGAGGATCCCCTACTGGATTCTCCATATAAATGTATGTAGTGTGGGCAAAATGCCGTGAAAAATGATATTTCTCACAGTGTGAGCAATATATGGTTTCGAAATTAAGTAAGCTATGAGAAATATGCTTCTTTTCATAGCAGTTGTAGAAAAATTTTATTCCAGGTATATAATTCAAAGCATTATTATTTCTGTTTTCTGTTACATTAGCTATGTTTGACAACACTACTTTTTCGTTGACATATATGTTAGGAATATTAACATTGTCAGCTACAGCAGTCTGATCAAATGTACTTGTTGAAGGAATTTCACTCGTGCTATTTTCCGTTAATGCATCTTAACCTTGCTGTATCTTTTTGGCAATTTTTCTTTTATTTTCTAATGATTTGGCTATATAGCCCTCTGCTACTCCTGTAAAAAACCATCCGCCGTGTCTTTTAAGGTCTTTTATGCCACTTCCAGCATCAATCAACAAAGTTGCTGATGTTCTCCTCAAGGCATGGCCCGTATATTCCGCTGCATTTTGTAAATGAAGAAAACCAGCTATTTTAGCAGGTATCTTTCCGAAGGTATGAATTCCTACTTCTTTTTTCGTTCCTCTAGCACCTAGAACCGTCACTTGAAAAACCTTAAATGGCAAACGGTGTTAAGTAGCACATCATTTTAAAGCTGCTTACAGTATCTATGCAACCACGTTCTTTTATCACTTTTCCGCCCAAACTATCTAATATGCGAGAAAAGTATTGGTTTACCCCAAAAAAAGTTGGACTTTTGAAAAATTTTTTGAGTCATTTTTACGTTTTCCATCAACAACAAAACGAGTTTTCGAAAATAAATCCTGTGTGTATGTCGTCGTTGTTGTCGTCGGCCATTTTTCCTTACATGTCTTGTTAGCACGCTACAGCCTCCGGAGTGCAATAAGTCACCAATTTTATGATGGAATATTGTTAAGGACATGTCACAGATGGACCCTATTGCTTTTCAGCTCACCAGAGCCAGTACAACGGGTGCTATGGTACTTGAAGGAGAAGTTTCTTTACCAGAAGATTATGCGCTGATCAGTCTTGATGTTGTATCTTTGTTCACTAATGTTACTCACGACCTAGTAGTCAAATACATTAAAAAAACTTGGAGAAATGCAGTTGACATGCCAAGCATTCCACTTGATGTGATTTTAAAACTAATAACATTTTTGTTTGACTGCATTTATTTTCATTTTGATGGTAAACATTATTAACAAATTAGTGGAACTGCAATGGGGAATCCAGCGAGCCCTATCTTGGCTAACAATAGTTATGGAGAATGTTTTGAGTGAAATAGTGTCTGGCTTACCTTTTCCAGTGCCTCTATTAAAGTTGCATATTGATGATACCATCATGTCCGTACCAAAAAGTGAAGTTGATAATGTGCTGACCTATTTTAATTCTTTCAACGCAAATGTTCAATTCACTTTAGAAAGTGAAAATTCATCCCGCAGTTTACTAATTACTAATTTTTTATGAAAAATCGTTCGCCTCAGGCAGACTTCTCAGTTTCCATTCACGTCATCCATTCCAACAAAAGATTGCTTTTATGAGAGAATTAAAGAGTGGGATAGTAAGACTATCACATCCACAATTTATTACTGAGAACCTAGAAATGTTTAAAAATAGATTACGCTTTTATAATTATTCTAGTTCTATTATTAATCAAATCATACAGAGCATTGATAACAGTCGAATTTGAAATTCTTCTCAAAACAATCAAAAAAATTATTATAAAATTTCGTTTATTAATGGTTTGTCTCAGAGAATCAAACACATTTTATCTAGTGATACAAATCAGATACTCTTTTATCATACAAAAAAGTTCAGCGATTTTTATAGTTTGATGAAAGATGAACTATACAATTCGAATTTAGTCTGTCAGGATTTTCCTGCTTCATATGTTGGCCAAACTAAACGGCTCCTCCGTGATAGAGTTCAAGAACACAAAAATTCTTGTACGAATAAACATTTTACTGACCCTAATAAAACAGCTTTGTCGTTTCACCATTTTGAAAAAAACCATAACTTCGATTTTGAAAACTTGACTTATTGATTTTGAGATGAATTACAAAAAGAAACTAATTAGTGAGATGGTTATGATCCAAAAAGACAAGAATTCCATCAAGAAAAAAATATACGGATAATTTAAGTCGAATATATAACCATCTAATTAATAATTTTATTCGTTGATTCTCAACACAATTTGGCAACACCTCATAATCGAGTTTTCAGTTTTCGGAAGTATAAATTCTATCTTTAGTTTTGTAATTGCTGTCAAACCCATTAGCTGTGTGTACTGTTTCTCAATTGTTTTTAATTTTCAATTGTTTACTGTTTTACTTCGGCATTTTACCAATAAAAAAGAGGAAAAAGTGGCATTACAACTAATATTAATATTAATTAGCTTATTTATCATATCTAATGGATAACCGTTGGATGTTGCTATTTATCTAATTGTATTAATCTCTCTATCAAAATAACATTTGTTCATAGGAACTGAAAAAGCTCTATGTATCATTGAATTATATGCCGCTATTTTATGGGACATGGGGTGATGAATGAGCTAATTAATAAAAAAGGGGAAAAAGTGGCATTACAACTAATATTTCCTAAACAAACTGATGAAATAAAAACTTATAAAACCATCACATATGCAGGAAATATTTCTAATAATATTTCAAAGATAATATCTTCAGCAACGAATACAACAATTTCTTTTAAAACAGAAAGTAACATTAGTACAAAATTGTTAAATGTAAAAACAAAAATACCACCATTGAAGAAATCAGGTATATATAAACTCAGATGTCCAGAATGTGATGCTGTATATTTGGGTCAGACCCTTAGGAATTTTGAAATCCGATACAGTGAACACTTACGAGCATACATATTAAAACAACCAGATAAATCCCACTACGCAAAACATCTACTTGACACCAAACATTCGTTGACACCTAACACAAAACTAGAAGTGCTGCATATTTGTGAAAAGTAACAAGAACTGGATTTCCTTGAAGAATTGGAAATTAGAAGACATTTAAGAAACCCACAATATGAAGTTGTCATTGAACAGTTAAATCTAGGGAGTTCTCCACTAATAAACTGTCTTCTCTAGTGATAATTGTAAAGATCGGCAGATATAGTTTTCCTGGTTTTCTATATCATTGCACAGTTATACTGATCTTAATTGGAAAAATGATATCCAGGATATCACTATAGGGCTAATAATATCTAAGCTTCAATATTTGTAATATCACATATTCTTCTTTTTTCTATTAACACATATTAAGTCAATCACATGTTAGGTCACTTCTTGGTCTAGCCAAAAATACTTATTAAACATCAGGTAGGCATCAAATGATACATCTGTCATTCTGACGATGATATTGATTAATCGAAACAATTGTCAATTTTTTAGAATTTTCAACAATTTTTATTATATTGTGGTATTAACTAGAAACCGTGAGTTTCGTTTAAAACACTAATATGAGTAGATTCCACGAAGTAAGGGTCGAGACAGTTAATTTCATTTTCTAAAATTGTTACTTAGTGCCTCAAAAAGAAGATTTTAATGAAAGCACTGAAACAAAAACATCAAAATAGTAATCTATACGCAAAATAATGTCAAATGTCACAATTTCGCATACTTTAATTTGTTTTCGGTTGGTTCGGATCATTCGATGTAAATCGGGCAAAATTTACCGGATACAAAAAAAAAAGTTATTCAAAAATTTAGTTTGCAAATACGGTTTTGCTAATTTCGTTCGATTTTCAGTAAATTTCGCATAAGGTTTATACACGTACGAGTTTGAAAATATTAGCACAGATTTCAATTTTTTAATATGATTTATCAACTCATCACAAACTTATTATATATTGCCTAATTTCATTCGAAAATTGATATAGGAAGTCATTTGTTCTCTTGAACGTTTTTTAATAAGACAGAGCGTTGATTTGATCTGATCCTGTTACTCATTATAAGTAAACCTAAAGGGAATTGCGGAAATAGAGCAAAAGTATATTAGGAACGAGTTCAACGGCAAATCGATCCATCTCACTCAAGAGACCAACGGTATTAGTTTTCAACGAAGAAAGTGAAAGAATCTATTTTTTATGGAGTAATCAATTTTTTATTAAAAAGGACATAACTAAAAAATCGTATAAGGACTTCGAGTATCTGAAATTCCGAAAATATTTTCCCGTAGAACTTAATATCTACTTCTTTGAACTTTTGAACTTCTCTTATTATATACCCACGGTCGTCGCATGCTTTAAAAAGTCCTCAAAACATTCAAAGTTAATTCCTGTGAACCTTGTGAAACGGCGACGGGAATTATTGGGGTTTCGTAACTCTTCCACTTGAGCAATTTATGCTCCGTTTAATGACATCCTATTACGTGAGTCGTGTGTTTTATGGCTTCGTTACTGAGCCATCACTGAGCCTTTCGTCCTACTTTCCATCCTATATGACTGAATTTAACGACTATCTACTGATTTGTAAATGGCCAATATTGGTCCAGGATATTTTTTATTGATACAAGGTTCACATAATCCTATTGTCATTGCTCTGAAATTCAGAATAATTCTCCGGACAAAAAGTTAGCGTTATTTATGTTCCTTAAGAAGTCACTTGCAAAAAAAACTGGGAAGAATAAAGAGATTTTAGAAACTTTGCAATATACGGAATAACTGGAATGGTTCCACTGTAACGGCTATACATTTTGTTCCAACATTAGCAGAAAGTGGAATATTATGAAATAATAATAATGTTCATACTAATAAAAATGAAGAGAAGGCTACTTTGTTTAACAACTTCTTTTCAAACATTGGAGTTGAAATGGCAAACAAAATCCACAATGCTACTCTACCGGACGGATGGAAAAAGATAAAGTAGATTCAAATATTTTCTTGAAACCAGTTACAAAAAATGAAGTAATTATACTCATATACAATTTTATTGAATAACTCTGCGCCTGGCCCTGATCAATTACAATCAAAAACTATTGAATCAATTCATGAGCATGTTGTTGAACCTTTGTCACACATTATTAATCTCTGTTTTCACAGTGGCAAAATTCCTCAGCAATGGAGAGAATCTATCATTACTTCAGTTTTTAAGTCGGGGAATAACAGTGAAATAAATAACTACAGACCTATATCATTAACAAATAACTGCAATTTTTTTCGAAATGGCATTAAAAGGGAGATTACTTGATGTTTTTAATGCAAACAACAATATCACAAAGAGGCAATATAGTTTCATAAAAAAATCTAGCACTGAAAATGCCGTGATGGATTTCCTGGGAAAGACAGTCGGGGCAATGCATGTCCGTTAAAATGTATTGCTGTTTTCCTTGACCTGGCCAAGGCTTTCGACACTGTTCCCCTAAAATCTTATTGCTCGAATTATGTAATTGTGGAGTACGTGGAACTGCACTAAATCTCATTTCAGATTACTTAAGAAACCGAATACAGCGGGTATGGGTAGGTGCTGATACAAGTTCTGAGTGTCTCGTGAAAGGTGGAGTAACTCAGGGAACTGTTCTAGGACCGCTGCTGTTGGTAATATATATGAATAATAATACAAAAATCTAAAATTTCCAAGGTAATTTAGTTTGGTGATGACACAGCATTAGTATTCACTGGAAAAAATTGGAACGATGTTAAACAAATAACAGGAGTTAATTTAAGAAAAATAAATGTGTGGTTAAATTATAATAAACTGACTTTGAATGTGAAAAATACTAAATGTATTGCTTTCAGTCCCAATGTAGTTGATCAATCATATAAATTAGAAGTTAAATTTCATAAATCAGATTGTATCAATAGATGTAAGTGTCCCATAATAGAAAAAGTTGGTTCTATAATGTATTTAGGTGTTATTATAGACCCACACATTTGCTGGTCAGAGCACATAACAAATGTAAGTAAAAGATTACGTACGTTAATGCATACATTTTATAATCTGCGCGATATTCTACCAAGAAGAAAGTTACTTATGGTTTATAATTCACTAGTTGAAGCAGTTCTAAGATACTGCATTGTTGCATGGGGTGGAACATTCAATACTACTCTCAATATACTACAAACTACTCAAAATACGATTTTAAAAGTTATTTCCAATAAAAGTAAGCTTTATTCCACTGATAAGTTATATAATGAAACAAAAGTTTTCAATATAAAACTGCTTTATGTTTATAGCTGTATAATGAAAATCTACACAAACCCTATATTATTTAAAATTAAAGATACCCGAGTAACTAGATCCACAATTAATTTGGACATTCCAGTACAAACTTTCAAAAAGTCAGTAACACAACTACCTTTGTTTTTCTTTGGTCCAAAACTTTATAATTTGATTCCATTGACTCTCAAACTCTAAACATTCCAAACAAGAAATCAAAAACTACATATTGATATTAGTATTTTAAATGAAACTCACTGTTTCTAGATAATTCCACAATATATTTAAAAAAAGTATTTAAAATTCCTAGAAAATTTGACAATTGCTTCGATATTAAATATCATCGTCAGAATGACATAAGTTACATTTCATTTGATACATACATTTAATATCGAAACAATTGTCAAATTTCTTAGAATTTTTGACATTTTTTCAATATATTGTGGAATTATATAGAAACATTAAGTTTCATTTAAAATAGTAGTATGAGTAGATTCTACGAAGTAAGGGTGGAGACAGTTAATTACATAATGATACACCAAAATTCATTTTTAGAGATAATATCGAAAAATCTAACAATTTTGTAGCATAAACAGACTTTTTCTACATTCAAGCAAAAAACAACACTTTTGTGAAACACATTTAATGGAAAAAGTGGTTCTTTTTTGCACTAGTGCAACAAAACTTTTGATGCACTCATCTATCATTCTTGTCAGTTTTGTGATGATTTATGACAAACATAAACATTTAAATAAAATAAGAATCCAGAGCCAGTGTCTGATCCTGCTCTAATGCAGCAATAATATATGTATATCTTACTACTTAATCTCAACGAGTTACAATTATTGCAAAAATCTTCGTTTATTTAAAATTTAAATGGTCAAAGCGTAAACCAGCTATGATCAAGTACTGACAAGGTGGAGGCCATAAAGATACAAAAAAAGAAGAACGGTTAAAATACATTCTGAGTTCTGACATGATAAATGATACATATATATATATATATATATATATATATATATATATATATATATATATATATATATATATATTAACATAGAGTAAAACAACACCCGGTATACTGAACATTAAATAACAGACTACATATTACAAGTAATTAAAATTTTTGGAATTTGATTTTTTTATTAAAAGAATACAAATTTCATAAAGTTGGAAATGTCATTTTGTAAATTGAATGAAATATAATTTAAGAGATAAAATATGAGTTAAAATCATTAAAGAAACTTAAAACAAAGTGTTTTCAAATGATGGATGGACAATTCACTATTTGAGATGAAATCTATCAAGAAAAGTTTGATAATCAAATCTGATTGGTGGAATGTATTCAACATACTTTTATCAGCGACAAGTAGTTTGTTAATAATAAAAAAATTGAATGAGAAAAGTTTGTTGATTATACATGCTATTCACTAGGTACTTTCTTTTTGGGGTGGTAGAAATTTTTGGAAGAAGCAAAATTACTTTAAATTAATTAAACTTTTCGGAAAACAACGTTTTTGGTATCAAAATTCAAGGAAGGAAATACATTGTACTTGTGATCTAGTGAATCATATATTAAAACAAGCAGATGTACAAACTAAGAAAGAATTTGAAAGCTTTGGATTATGTGATTTGACTGAAATGTATTGATGTGGACGAAATATAGCATTGATTCCTGATTTTGTGCAAGCTGGACCAGTGATGTGGTAATTTCCAGAAGGTAACCTTAAATAAAGTAAAGAAAACTAATAATTGACGTGAATTACTATACAAGAATAAGGTATTTAAACTATTTTCATTATACGTAAAGAAAGTTACCGATTTAGTGCAAAGAATTGAACTTTGGTATTAAACAAACACTTGCAACCTTTGTCTTTCGCCATTTTTAAATCATAGACGTTTATATAAAAGATTTCGTATTATAAGATTTGTATTAAATGTTGCCTATTTTGGAATTGTATATAGAGATAATCATTCATCTAAGTACATGATTTTGTTCGAATGAGTGATCATAATAGATAATAGGTTTTTTATTAATTTGTGTCCTGTAAAAGAACAATGTATTTGTCTTTTCATAACATTAAATAACGTTTTTTCTATTTTGAAGAACATTGTAAAATTGATTTTTGATATATTCCATTTCTTTGTGGTGATGGCTCCATCTAGTTTGAACCATTGGTAGTTTGAACTGACATCTATGAATCGTGGAGAGGTTCAGCATTGGACGCAGGACAATCTTTGGAACTCATTTGGTATTATTAAATAAAGCAAGTACATTTTTGATTGACAAAATTTTTATGCAGATAGAGATATCTAATCAAATTTAGGCGCTCACATTAAAAATTGAATTTTTTGTTTTTCTATATCAGAACCCTACTCTGAGGTTAAAGAATTTCTCATGTTCAAAGTGTAATCATCTTAATAATAAAATTTTAAATTTTACAATATACCGGGCAAATCAAAACTAAATATAAACTAAACTAATAATAATGTTAAATCATTCTTTCTCTCCCCGTTCATATCAGTTTAATATATATATATATATATATATATATATATATATATATATTATAGTCTAATTTTCCAGTTTTTGCATGAATGTAGACAAAATATTGTATGCAACTCGTGCAAAACGTGTTTTTTGCACTCGACGTGTTGTCTAAGTCGGCCTCGTTGGACAATATCACGTCGCGTGCCTCGATATAATGACCATTGCTCAGATAAAAAAAGCATTACTTATACTACACTGAGGGTACAATAATGTTTCTCTGTCGACTCTTTCCCGGATGTCACCAGGATGTATGTACTTCTTTATTGCGACAACCTGTAATTAATAATGAATGTACAAGTGAATGGGGATTTCAGAGTTGGCACATTACAAAAGCAGCAAATCTTGCCTAGGTTATGATGCCAGGTCTTAAAAATTTTGGTATATGTATATTTTTTCGCTTTTTGTATTATTGCACTTATTTACTGTATAATAAAATTTGATTTGATTTGATTTGATAATAAACCAAACCAAACGTCTTATGTCTTCCTACTGAAATTATTATGAAGTCCCTGAAAATCTCACTGAGCGCAGGATCTCAAGCTAACATTTATATTAAAATTATACAATGTTGCGCAAAAGTCAAAAATAAAATTATTACCTGTTCAACATGTAACTTGAAAAAATTGATTTTATATTGGACGAATTTGTTTACAATAAAATTATTTTCTTCAACCCTACCCAACTTTTTTCAAATGCAAAGGTGTGTCGTGGATCATTCAAAAGCTCGTGGAAAATGAAATCTCACCATTCCCTCTTTTACTTTTGCGGTTATTGGAAAATGAGAAAAAATTCAAACTAAAAAGTTACGAATACCTTTTTAGTTCTATGTAACGTGGCAGCTTTCGAGAAATTGCAAAAATATACCATTTAATTTTTTTTCCAATCTTTGCCGGTGGTTGCAGACATAAAACCTTTACACATTGTTATTAATCTTAGAAATTACATTATATCAAAAATGTAAAGTTGTGTCAAAATTTTAGATTTCAGACTATTGTTTACTGGACTATTAGTCCAAACTCACTAATCATCAGGTCCACTGGATTTGTATCGCACATTCTACAGTTTTCGTGTCAATTGGAAGAGATCTCTACTATCCTTAGTCCATGCCATTCAGGTGCCATTGTTGAATTTACGTATTGGAAAATAATAAGTATTAAAAAATTTAAATAGTCTATAAAGTGAAAGAGTTTGTTCAGAAGAAAACTATTGAGTAAATACTCATAGATTTCTTCCCGAAATCATCACCCCCAATCACGGGTACTTAGTGTTAAAACCAAAAAGAAATACCCCGAAAAAGACAATTAAAAAAGGTACGTTCAAATCTAAAAGCAATAAAGATAAAAAACTTCCTGACAAAAAAGTGAACGGAAAGTTCCACAAAATTTGAATTCACCAAATGCTGAAGACGAACTACGTCTCACAGCAGTTAGTTTTGACACATATAGTAAATACACAGAAGAAATTGAAAGAAGTCGAAACAGAAAACTAGAATTAAAATAAAAAAATTCAAATTATCTTAAATTAGTTTACATTGACGAAGACCCCAATTCTAATCAAAACTCAATAAAACTAAATAAAAAGTGTCTAGAACTAGTGGACACTAGAATACACAAATTTACTAACTACTGATAAAAAGTGTATCGAAAAGGTAGAAAATACATTAATTACAAACACAAACACACCAGAGCAAGACACTAACGTTAATAACATAAACCCAGAAAACAAGTGTCGAGAAACGAAAATTAAAAAGTGTCTAGGAACTACGCAAGATAAGTGTATAGTAACAGTCAAAGAAAAGTGTCTATAAAGCACGGAAAAAAGAGTATAGAATCTGACACAAATTTAGATTTCTCGATTCCAACTTGCCGGGCCAACAATACAAATAGGACGTCCACCCCAAAAAGGGCTGAATTAAATCAAGATATAAATATTATCCAAAATATGGAGGAAGATACCATAGGTTACCAATCCAGAGAAGTGAACTCAGACGAGTCCCAAAACGCAGCGAGACAACAAAACAACAAAAATGTATATGTCATTGAACACACCAAGATTCAATGGGAACACCGCAGACAATCCCAATAATCCAATGTCACATATGCCAGCTCTGGGGGCACGCTACATCTAACTGCGCAGGGCACCGAGGTGTTTAAAATGCGCGGCTTCTCACCTCACACCCGTATGTCTTAAAAACAGATCGAAGCCAGCCAAGTCTGTCACGGGGACCACCCGGCCAATACTAAAGATACTATCTTTGAAATAATATTAGAAATATTACCAGCATGTCTGAAAAAATTTTGGAGAACATGGATGTGTCACTCCTAAAAAACATGAACCGTGTACACAAAACCGTTAAATCCAACCCGAAAATGAAGAAAGAGATATTTTAATCTCTGCAAGTGTGGAAAACAATCCTGTACAGTCGTCAACTCATTTTGGCAAGGATTTTGATGTTAATCCGAAAACGATTTGGCCTGTAATTAAAGAATGGTTATCGTAGTTTTAACCTGAAAAAGAGCCATGAAATATTTCCGGACGATCAATTTCGCAGAATGGAATTTTGTGAATTTGTTATGGATAAAATACAATTGGGTGCCAACTTGCCAAAAAATATTTTGTTCAAAGATGAATCGACTTTTACCATACACGGTGCACATGATTCATCCGTTATGCGATATTGGTCCAGGACAAACTTACACAAACACTACAATAGTACAACTCAATATCCCCAAAAGTTGAATGTTTGGGTGAACATTTAATTGGGCCATTTTTTATTGACGGCAATTTCACCGGACACACATATTTGAATATGCTGCAAATCCAAACTAGTCCTGTCCTCATACAATTAGATGACAACATCAGTGATATTTGGTACCATGACGGTTGTGCATCACATAATTATCGATTGATAATACATTTTTCAAATACACTATTTCTCAATCGGATAATCTCCACGAATAGTAACATTAGATGGCCTGCTGGATCTCCAGATTTGGCACCCACTTATTTCTTTTTCTGGGGTTATGTCAAATCGATAATTATATGGAATCCAGGTGAACAGGGAGCTCTCTGAATAAATTTGGTGAACAAATTCTACATGCCTTTATGGATATATCACCTCAAATTCTCACCCATGTTCGTCAAGAATTTTATAACGGGCTCGGTTACTGTTTAACACGAAACAGGCGTTTATTCGAACAGTTGATTTAAATTCATTGAATAATTGAGAAGTTTTTTTATTTTCTAATTTATTACCTATCAGAATATTACTTCCATTTAAATATAATAGATATTTTCATTGGCATTCGATTTTATTTATGTTGATTATCTAAAGCGTTTTTTAATTTGTATTGTGTCTATTTATACAACGAATTCGTTTGTCATTTGAAAACAAACTTAGAAACAGTGCAACTATTTTTATTGATACAAAAAAGCAATACAAGTGTTCGGCCGACATATTTCCACGTTTACAAATCTCAAAAAAGTAAATGTTTTAACTGCTTTCAAACTGAAAACTAGAGCGATTCGCAGCATTAGAATAAAATGTTCAACAAATAGATCGGATTAATTATCTTAATATGTTACAACTTCTCGAATTATCATAATAAACAGCGTCTTATAACTTGTTCTCGTGTTGGAACAATGCATTTTACAATGAATACAATTAATACAATCGAAAGCGAGCAACGTATAAACTTACTTCAAATCGTTCAGTGAATAATTCTTCCACTGCTTCTGATATCCTGTTAATTCCTATAATGAATTTATACTTGTTTTGTAACACATTGTCGTGGCTAACGGACATATACTTTGGCACGTTTTCCATTATTGCTTCGTTATGATATCCTGTTAAAGAAAAAGATTAATACAGTGAATTTATATTTGTTTATTTATAACACGCGAACTATATATTAAAACTTCGAACTTGGGTTTTTAAAAACAATTTTACAACTATATTTAGAACATTATTATACAATGGTTGAACAGAGAATGAAATTTAAGATAATATAAAGTTTTTATATTCTTCCTGTTTTACAAAGAGTCATCGTTTTATTTATATGGTGTCAGCTCTTTCTTCTTATGTAATTCATCCCCTCTAAGATGAGAACATAACGGAGTGGTGTTCGAGTTTTGATTTTTCTGTTGGATTTTCTTCTCTTAGGGTTTCTTCTTTGTTTTGGACTTCTTCCCTTATTTGTTTTCTGCCGCATTGGTGGAGCGATGTCTTGATTTTCTTCTTGAAGATCCATCCCACTATTATTAAGATGGCAATAACAGAGGACAAGCCGCCGAAAATTCGTGGATAGTGTTTAGATGTTGAAATTCTTAATTGTATAAGTTGTTTTGACATTTTGCTGATTTTGTGGATTTCTTCCAAATTGATTTTTTCTATTTTGGGTGCTTCGTACTCTGGTATAATTTCTAATTTTTCCCAGTTTAGCTTTGGGAGAAATAATGGTTTTCCTCCTTGAATTCTGGCGTCGTTTATAAATTTTTTAGTGTTGACTTCTATTTGACATGATTCTGGTATTTTTATTAGTGTAGAATTTTTGACTTCCATATATTGATCTGTGTGGCATTTGGAGAAAACTTTTTCTGTTTGCATTGGTATAAAGATTACTTCGTCTTGTGTTATTTGTTCAACGAGAGATTCTTCTAATGTTAACTTGATTTTCTTGCAGCTTTTCACCGTTTGGTTTTCTGTGAGCTGTAGAGTGCAGTTGTCTTCAGGGAAATGGTCTTCCATGGAAAAATATGTATCCTCTAGTAGTGGGCAGTTTTCTTCTTTGAATTGATGTTCTGAGTTGGTTTGTCCCAAATAGGGATACTTTAGAGGGAATATTTGGTTGTTTTGAATGATAGGAAAGAGGTGATAAAACTTAAAAATTTCAGCTTTGATAATTGGTATATGTATTGCAAAAATTATTTTTTTATTTTCAAATGTGACTTGTGTGCCTAAAAATTGGTAGTATGTTAATATGTTCCTAAATTTCATAATTTGGTTGTCTGAGTAAATTTTTCTTAAGTATTCTAAAGTGTTTAGTAACTCTTGACTAGAAATAATAGAAGAATGAAGTATGTTGAGTTTTGCAAAAGCTATGGAATCTTCTAAATTATCTAAAAACGTGATAACATTTTGGCAATCCAGATTTATTTGGGAAATAATTCCTTGAAAGGTTAAATACTCATGTGATTCAGTGATTGATTTTTGTACGCTCATTTGAAATTTTCACAGAGAATTTGCAAAATTTTCTTGATTTTTTGATAATATGCGAATTGTTGCGTTGTAATTTTTTATTAGATTGTTTGAAAGTGAACGTTGCAAATTTATTTCCGTAACCATGTTCTGTTGGTTTGTTTCGAGAATTCTTATTGCGTTATCATATCTATTACCGTCGTCAGCGTCAAGTGTACCAAACAGCCATTTCTGTAATTGTCCGACTCCGTTCAAGAATCTTCCTTTATTACGAATATAAATATGAGGTTGTAAAGTTATCAAGTTTCGTTCTTGTAATTTTTATGAGAAATTCTGTCCTTAATAACATATCTTGAGATAAGGCATGGTATGATATTTCATTAGTTGCGTTTTTTGTAACTATTTTTTATAATGAAGAAATGTTTCTCAATGTTAAACAATTGCTTAATAATAGGTTCTAAATTTAAATAATGTATAAATGTATGTTTACTATAAATAAGACGTGCGTCTCCTAATTGTATTGTTAATAAAGGGTTATTTATAGTCGTCGTCTCTATATCTCTTATAGTACTACTCGTGTATATTACTGGTATTGCCAGAAGTATCAGGAATGTTGTTTTCATCTGTTCCATTTTCCTGAAACAGTTGTTTTTTGTTAGTTTTTGGTTTTCTGGCACTTGCTTTATGATATATATTTTTATCTGTTAGTAGTTTAATTTTTGTTTGAGCTAGTACTTTACGTTTTTCGAATTTTGGAAGTTTTTTATTTCTGGTTTTTGTACGAATGTAAGCTACTCTTTCGTTTTTATAGTCAAGGGGATCTGTGCACTCTTCGTTTCTTTTACTAATAATTTTTTCTTTTGTTGTTTTGTTAGTTTCTTTTATATTTTCGTAAAGTCGTTTGGCCGCTTGTTTGTGAGTTTGTACGTAATCTGAAATTATTACATGATCATTAAGGTCGAAAGGGTTGGTCTCGTTTATATGTCCTTTTATTACTTCGAATGGTGTATGTTTAGTAACACTATGGATTAAGTTGTTATATACGAGTATAGCTCGTTTTAATAATTGGTCTGAGGTGAGGTTTCCATTTTGTTCCCTTAAACAACGCACATGTTCGATTAGGGCAGAATGAAATCTTTCGACAGGACTGTTTGAATTACTGTTTCTAGCAGTAGTATAGTGAAGTTCTATTCTGTAGAGTTCGCAAAAATTTTCAAGATCTTTATTTTTAAATTCTGTACCCGAATCAGCTGTTATTTGTGAGGGTAGACCGTGGTGGGTAATAAAATTAAATAAACATTCTACTATAGATATTCCGTTTACAGCTGGTAGAGGGTAAGCTTCGCCATATCGAGAAAAGGTATCTATCATAGTTAAATAAGTGTTTCCTGAAATTTGAAAACAGTCAATATGAATGTGTTGAAAAGGACGTGAACAAGTTGGTGTAAGATTGAATTTTACTATAGGTGGATTTCGATCGTATTTATTTTTCTGACAAATTTCGCAGTTATTTATATAATTTTCGATATCGTCCGACATTTTTGGCCAGTAAAATCGTTTAGTAAGTGCTTCTTTCGTTTCATTTATACCACGATGGCAAGTTTTTGTTACGTGGTAAAATTCGAGTTTTTCTTTTTGAGCGTCTCTAGTCTGAATATCTTCTAATACAGTATTACTTTGAATTATTTTGAAGGCAGAGTTTTTAAAATATGATTGCATAGTGGTCGTGAAAGTTCTAGATAGCTCAGAGTGTTGGAAAAAAATAGCATATTTTTTATTTGGGGCAATATATTCTTTTACGAAATATATTATATCAGTTTGTGAAATTTTTGAGGGTAGTGTAACATATAATCTAGTATTGTACAAAAAATTTTAAAATTCTGGTTTGGGTAGATTCTATATCTCCCATTGTTATGAATATTTGATTTTTGTACGTGTTTAATATTCTTTCAGTAATTGGTATGGAAAAAATAGGATTTTCTGCAAATGCATGTTTAGTTTCAATGTCAGAATCGGAATCAGAGTCTTGAGATTTATCTGGTTCTATTTGTATATCTGAAATAGCGTTGATTTCTTGATTTTGACTTTTAGTCGGCTCTACAATGTCTAGTATATCTTCCAGATCAGAGCTACTGACTGGAGGTATTTTATCAGGATTTCTTAGGAAATTTTCTATTATTTCATCTGCGTCCCCTGCGTTATTTATTATAGATTCGTTATCGATTGCGTTTAGTTCTATACATGGATTTCTACTTAAAGCGTCTGCTGCTAAATTGGACGAACCTTTTTTATATTTAATTTCATAATCAAATTCTTCTAATTTTAGTCTCCACCTTACGAGCATATAATTTTGGTCTTTTGTGTAGAAAAGCCACTGTAATGGTTTTTGAAGTTTTAAATATTGAAGATGTTCTTGAAGTCCTGTGCTAAATATAATGATATCGTCCATATAGACCATACAGACTTTATTTTGGAGGTCTTTTAAAACTCCATCCATAACGCGTTGAAATGTAGATGGTGCGTTTGTTAACCAAAATGGCATTCGTAAGAATTCATAATGCCCGTTGTCAACTGTGAATGCTGTTTTTGATATAGAGTTTTCTTCCATTTGAATCTGATGAAAAGCGGCCCAAAGGTCTATAGTTGAAAAATAATTTGATCTTCCAAGTTTATCGAGGATTGAATTGGTATTTGGTATCGGATATCGGTCAGGAATTGTTTTTTCGTTCAGTTTACGATAATCGATAACTAATCGATATTTTTGTTGTCCCGATTGATCTTTTTTCTTGTTCACTATCCACAATGGCGATGACCATGCTGAAGTTGAGGATCGAATTATGCCTTTATCTAACATGTCGTTTATTTATTTCTTGTTTGTGTATATAGGGGTATCTATATGACTTAGAATGTATAGGGATTTCGTCCGTTGTTTTAATTTCGTGATTTGTCCTCGCCGTGAAGGATACTTTATCACCTGGTTTGAAAAAAATATCTGAGAATTTTCGACATAGTTTTATTATTTCAGTTTTTTCCTCCGAATTCTTGTGATTGGTTCTAATTAAATCCGATATATCTATTTTTTGTTTTAATTTTTTATCGTATTTATCATTTAAGTTAAGGAAAGAATTAATATTGAACACATCATAACTGGATTTTTGGAATGATTCTACTTGAAAAGGTTCTTTAATATTTATTGAAATAGTTTCATCTGTTTTGAATTTCTATAAGGGCAAATCCGTTTTCGGCTTTAGTCAAAATTTGAGGTATATACAGTGGTCCTAAATTACCTTCATGTATCAATATTTCTCCGTTGAAAATAGAACAGGTAATTTTTTTAGAATTTTGTGCTGTGCTTCTATCGAGAATGATATATTGAAATTTTCTTTTTGTCTGTATCTGATAGGGATTTCTGTGTTTGGACCTATTAATTTGTTGTGAATTAAACCTATATTAAAATTCATGATTTTTAAATCATTTAATCCAATTATACCGTCGAAATACTCATGAAAATCAAATAAGTGAAAAGAGATATTGTAGTTTGGATTCTGAAATTCTGGAAATGCTCTTAGTGTTGATTGGTATATGATGTCTTGACTACCTAACGCTGTTTTGATTTGTGCACTGATTTGACTAACAGAATTTGGATAAAATTTGTCTATAATATTAGGTTTAATAATAGAACGTGAGCTACCGGTATCTACAAGTAATTTTAAATTAGGATTATGAATTTGAATGTACGGTAAGGCGTTATCTGAAGATATACGAGTATTAATTTCTACTAAGGATTTTCTTATTGTAGGCCCGTTTCTAGAAAATTTTCATTTTGATTTACGTCATAGTTTACATTTTCGAAATAAGATGTTTGATTTACGTCTAGATCAGGATTATTATCGTCACTATTAAAAGTATCGTAATTTTGGTAAAAATATTGTTCATTTGTGTATGGATCTGATTGATTGTATTCGCTTGTAAATAGTTCTTTAGAAGAAAAATTTGAGTTTGGTCCATTATTTCTAAATGAATGATTTTGATTTTGATTATAATTGTTATGATTTTGACATCTTTGTATTTGTGATAACATGGATGGGTTTCTAGAGGTTGTTGACATTGATGTTGGTTTAGGAAATTGATTCGTGGATTTTTGATTTGGTCTAAAAACGTTTTGTGGGGGTCCAAATACTTGTCTGTTTGTAGGGTATTGTCTGGGAGGCATTTGTCTGGGTTGAATATTAATAGGTTGGCTAGGAAATTGGTTAGTTGGTTTGTTATTGTCGGATACGTTATTATTCATGAAATTTGGCTGCGATGAATAATGGGTTTGTTGGTAAGTAGGTTGCATTTGATTATGAGGATATAATCTTGGTTGTGAGTACGATTGTCGATTATTATTGTTATTAAATTTAGAAGTCGTTATTCTATTATTGTCGTTTAGATTACCATATAATTTTTCGAAATTTTCGAACTCGTTTACATAGGCCATTGCGTCTTCCAGTGAGGCTGGATTTTTAAGATGTAAATTATTCCTCAAGGTACCACTACAACCAGCGATAAAGGTGCTGTTTTATCGTAACGGTTTATTTGGCAAATTCTTTCTGCATTATTAAGGTTACGATTATTACTAATTTTTTGTGCAATACTACTTCTTAACAATTGAATTCTGCTGCCAAAGTTTATAAGTTGTTCGTTCCTAAATGGTCTCATTCTTGTTAGTTCCTGTACTAAACAATCAATATTTCTACGATCCGCAAAACATCGTATAAGGGCCTCTTTTAATTTAGGCCAATCTATTAACTCAGCACGATTACCTACTAATATATCAGCTTTATCTATAAGTTTTTCTTGAATTGATTGAAAAATGTGTTTAGATAATTGTGCATCATTAAATTGTCTATAATCATTAATAAGGTCTTCGCATCTTATCAAAAATTTATTTAATGTATTGCTATTGCCGTCATAAGGTTTAATGTTATCAATTCTAGATTTTGAAAGATCCCAGTTCATTTCTGGCATGTTTCGTGTAATATTTGAATTTCGATTTATTATTGTTGAATTATTTGTAACTTGATTATCTATATTATTTTCGTTATTTATTTCTATATTTATAATTCCGTTAATTATTTCATCAATGTCACTCATTAAATAACTAAAATTAATTAAAAGCTAATGTCTGCGATAGACTATTGTTCGATATGAACAGAACTATATTTGCCAAAATCCTTATAAACAGGGGTTTGGAAAGGTAAAAGAGGAAAAGGCACTTACAGATTGTTCGTCAACTCGATCGCTCTGCTCTCCTGTTCCTTTTTTCGCCATTCCCTGCTCTCGTTGCCACTAAGTCCGAAAGTTTTGAGTTCGGTTATACGCACTTAAGGTGTAGAAACTCCAAGGTCCCGAATTTCACTCCCGACACAATGCGAAACTGTTTTTTACTTATTCGAAACCCGCGCGTATCCTACCGACTGCGCCAATTATATATTAAAACTTCGAACTTGGGTTTTTAAAAACAATTTTACAACTGTATTTAGAACTTTATTATACAATGGTTGAACAGAGAATGAAATTTAAGATAATACAAAGTTTTTATATTCTTCCTGTTTTACAAAGAGTCATCGTTTTATTTATATGGTGTCAGCTCTTTCTTCTTATGTAATTCGCGCAATTCGTATTCGTATATTCAAGTGTGCTTATTTTAACTGTAATAATCTACGCTGACTCTAGATTGTCTATCTCATCATGCCTCTCTTTAACACACTCGTAATGCTATGTGCCTCTTACAATTTCCCGTTGACTATCAGGCGATTATTGTTTTGAGCTAGAATTAAATGAGGAATGATTTCTGTTATTATTAAAAAAGGATTTTGTATAGTTTAATTGAAAATTTGTTAAAAAGCTGTGCAAATAAAAAAAAGGATTCTAATTTATGCATTTGAGTCTTTGCTTTTAAAATGAATCAATAATACTTGAATTTTATTTGATAAAGGCATATTCTTTATTAAGTAGGATTGAATTGCATTTAACAAATTGAAACTTGACAAAAATTAAATAGATCTTCTAACTTCAAAATAATATCAAAATTATTTAAAAATATTTTGAAACAAATAAAGTCATCATTATTTTGCATTACAATCGGATGAGTGGTATTTGATGAATAATTTTTCAATATGATTTATTTTGTGTAGTTGGCTCTGGTCTGTATTAATTGTTTCGATCTAGTGGGGTGCTGTCATTACTGTTAGTTGTTGCTAATGTCACTTGAAATTGTGATTGTTGTAAAATTTAAAGTCGGTTAAGTAGAAATGCCGTTATATAACAATTTTATAATAGTCTATTTCTTAATGTCTGACAGCACAGCCTCATTAAATATTCAAATAGAAAATTATCTCGTACAGAGTGATCCTAAGAATTTTACAAGAAATACTAAAATTCTAATGCAAAACAAGTAGGTGTCTGTATTGGTTATCTGTACATCCCTGTTTCAGCTCAAAATACAATATGGTAATAAAACTGAACAATGCCAGCAAAAGGATAAACAGTGCGGCAGTGGCGGAGATTACGATATTAGTTCATTTTTCTTATTTAATTAGATTCGGTCAACATTACAGTTGAAATAAAATTCATTCGTTTAGACCTATTAACAAGTTACATTTTCATTTTTATTAAATTAAATTAATTAAAGAAAATATAGTTTGATTCTCATAATTCAAATTTATTGACAATGAATTAATGTATAATAAGTATAGTAAACATACCATTTATAGGAAATATAAAATTCAATCTATAGTATCATCCTCTTCGCTGGCCATACAAGAATCATCCGAAGACTCGTCGAGAGAGATCACTGTCGGTTCTATAGTTTTTTCTATGATGTTATCTAAAACCCACATTTTCTCTTCCTCTTTAATAACATGATTCACAGCATCTCTCCAGTTCTCTTCAGTTATTGTTGTCAATGAGTACTTCATGAGTTCACGAACATCTTTTATTTCAAATGTTTTATTATGTCTAGCTACATAACCTTTCATTTGGGCCCATATTAACTCTATCGCATTTAATTCACAATGGTATGGCGGCAAACGAAGCACTGTTATCCCACGATTCTTGGCTATTTCATCAATAACAAACTTTTTAAATTGTAGCTTGTGATCTGAAGAAACCTTTAAAAGTTCTTTTTTCAACATATCATCTTCAAATGGTATATCTTTTACGATTAACCAGTATCTAATATCAGCTTTTCTCCAAGAGGTAGATGGAAGTTTTTCTGTTAATCGCGAATGATAAGTGGCATTGTCCATAACGATTACAGCATTATTTGGAATTAATTCGACAATTTGTGTAAAACACATCTGCAGTCATTTCTTCATGATAGTCTTTGGTTGATGTTGACTGAACTTCCAGTAAACCACCTTCAACGAACCCTTGATTGCATCCAATATGCGTTATTATTAGTCGGCGACCTTTACCGATAGGAGTTTTCAGTCCAGTAGATAAACCTTCTATGAAAGCTTGACGACTGGTTTGAATACTTTTGTCCTGCCATCTTTTTTTCACTGAATGTCCTTCATTGAGCCATGTCTCATCTAGATAATAGATTTGTCTTCCCTCCTGTCTGTATTTTCGGATATCTTGTAAATACTGGCGTCTCCAACATATTATTTCTTCGTTGTCGATTAGCACTGATTTGCGACTTTGCTTCTCCCAAGTAAAATTTAATGTGTATAATATTTTCCACAAAGTTTTTCGCCCTATGTCAGGCAAATTCTCGTCCTCCTTCACCATTCTTAGAATTCTGTCAAGGGTTGGGATCTCTTTTTTAAAATATAATTCATGTAGTTTTCGTCTTATTGTATTTTGCATATGTTCATCAAGGTCAAATGGTTTTCTTCCAGTTGACTTTTCAGGTGGAGATATATTTCCATTTTCCCTCTCTCTTAGAAGCCTGTAAATAGTAGATTCACTAACTCCTGTCATATTGGAGCATGTCGAAACTATATTTCTAACAGTAGTAGCCGGCATTTGATGTACAACAGCATCATGCACATTTAACACTACAGTCTTCGTTTGTAAGCTAATCACGCTCTTACACTTTACTGGGGTAAAACTTGAAGCTATTTTTCAAAGCACAGTTAACACTTATGGAACATACGCGACTCTAAGCAAAACAAATTATACAAATTTGGGCGAGACCAAGTTTCACCGTATATACCTGCAAAATTTCTAAGTAGTGATTGGGACAATCCCTAGTAGGACCCTATTGTAATGTTTCTTGGAAATGTTATTATCAACATTTCGAAAATCAGAAAGTTATTATCTGGAGAATGAATTGATAAATGGTTTGTTAATATGTCTCCCAAGAATTGACCTGCTTCAAATTCTCAAGATAATTAATGGAATATTCGGTCAGAATAGTTGCGTTACAAGATTATTTCAAAAATAATTTATTGTTTCAACTGTATGTACTCTACAAATGTATGAAGGTTAGTTAGTTGTTTTAACTAACCGAATTTACATTTATATTACCTTTATATATCAGATCGGGTATAAAATTAAATAGTAAATGAAGTCCTTAGATGAACTGTGACGCTTATGCTTTACTAACTGACTAGCATCTGTGACCTTTTCGCGTGCTGTCAGTCAATAAGAAAGAGACTATAATCTTGAAATGCGAGACATGCTTTGTGTTTATGCGAACGAATATTATTCCTGTGTTGCTGCTGCTCGCAGATATCAACAAAAAATGTATTCAAACAACTTATCACTTATGGTTATGTGCAAAAAGTACATTATTTACGTAAAAAATAATGTAGAATCGGAAAATTTTGCTAAAATTTCTATTCCGCCAGTGGCGTAGAATTTGGTAACGATTAACCAGTGACTTGCCTCTGTCGTACGCCTCTGGTAATAGCGAGAAACATTTGTTTAACATAATTTAGTAGGATGTACAGTGTACAATAACTACACTTTCTAGCAAATATTAAATGGATACATAAAACAGTTTTAAATTACTAAGCACAAATCGTTTTTGAATTTTTAAACAGAACACCCTGTAACGAAGTAAGCAGCTACATTTTATTTAGGTGTTTTGGGTTAAATCTTCATAATTGGAAGTCAGGCATCTACTGTTGAATTATTTCCAGTTACTAATTAATATAATGTAATTAATAAGTAGTACTATCTTCAATTTAAAAAGAAGTAAACCAACTATTTCAGACAAAATAATGTAATTATGATTTTTTGCTGTGGCATTTCTTTAACACGATTTTCACATCATTTTCATCTCATATTTATATATTTCCTATTAGATTGGAAAGACGTTTGGTTATGACAGAGCTTTTTGGACGAAATTAATCACTTGTTGCTTTAAGAAACTAAACTCCGTGAGAATTAAAGGCTCTGTTCTTAAGGGTATTATCAGTTAAAAGCCGGTAGATGGAACTCAACAATGGCTTAGAAATGCTGATTGCTGGATTAATATTACGAGTCACGATTGGATTGAGGGTATTTAAGCCAATAAGGGCTGTTGATGATGGTTGAGGTTTGTTTTGATATTGTACAAAAACACGTACAGACCAATGGTGAATTTATATTTTTTCAGATTATATTTTTTAATGATAGAAAAGGTTGCGAATACTGTTCAATTAAAAAAGAACAATTAGTTACTTAATTAGTCAAGTCATTAGTTATGTATCATATCATATTAATTAGTTTTGTGCTGACTGTATGTTTTGTTTTGAGGTTAAAATGCTAACCTTATAGTATACGTTTTTACAATAAAGACGTTTGTGGTTGATTATCTCCAATTATTGAATACATTTGATTTTTAATAACTCCAGAAAGACGAGACATGTCTTTTTCTTGAAAACATCGTTTATGCAGAATCAGTAAAAATAATTGATGCCAGTAATTCTTTATTATTATTTAGTGAAATAAACCAGGAAAAATAATCGAAACGTATTTCATCTATCACTCATTATATTATATAATTAATATACAACCGTTAACGCTCCAATTATCTATATAGAATAATAATAGAAAGTTTACAATGTGCGTGCCTCCGAAACGAGTACGATCATGAAAGTTGTATGGTATAGCAGCTGATCCATAAAGTTCCCGTTTTTACCTAAATGGTGGGCTTTTGAAGATATAGGAGCTGGAAGTTTCACTATACACAAATATACAGTGTGACCCATTTAAAATGGAACCACGCCTGTAGAATACGCATTACTCGATCAATCACAAAATTTTTTTCTTGTAATATTAAGGATCGAAAACTGTACCTTAACACAAATTTCCATAACTTCAGTTTAACTTCCAAGGCACTCTATGTTTGATTTTCTTTGTCAAAAACGGCAAAAGTTTATTAGGAAATTTTTGTGTTCAAGTCGTCAGAAATGAAAACCATCAGAATTTCATTGATAAATATTGATTAGCAACGAAGTTATGATAACTTTAATTTTGGAAACAAGAGTATTTGATTATAATTTTTTTAGACTCATTTCAAATCCGTTAACACTATTGATGAAAATTAGAACACAAGTGAACTTAAGCAGTGAAAATCTTCCGTTCTACAGTTATAACTCCTGAAATTATGGTAACGTGAACGATTTGTGGGGAAAGGGATTTTGTAATAATAATTTAATTAAATATAGGTCTAATAAATGTCACCACTCTAATAATTGCTGTCACCAGATGTAACAACACACCCTCCCTGGGTGAGTTTTGTTTGTACTGAAAATGGTTCGCAAACCGCTGTCACCAGTGTAATAGAAATTCTACCTTTTTTCCGGTATATTGATCCCGACCTTAGGGTCACCAATTATTTTCTCCAATGTGCGCCTGAGCGTGTAAGGCAAATCCAGTCCGACTTGAGCTGGGTACGCCTGGTCTTAAAACGGTTTGATCTCCTTTGCCAGGACAGGATTATTCTCCCGGTTCGGTCTCACATCCGAGGTTGATACACACTCTAGGGGGAATTTCGGGGTAGGGATGATAAATAAAATATGGTGGAACCACAAGTTGAAAAAAAAGTATAATAACAGTATCTCTGAGTATATATATATATATATATATATATATATATATATATATGTGTGAATATAAAATAAAATCCCAAATGTTACCCAAATTGATAAAGCCCCCGGTATAAAAAACTACCTATACATTTATCTATAAATTGTGCATCCTAACCTACCCCTGTATAACGTGTAACCTATCCCACAAAAAAAAATTATGATATAGCCCTCGCCTTGAACTAGAACAAATAAACCAACCCCTTATCGCTTTGGTATTTCAAAGTGCATGAGTGGCGTATGTTTTTTATCTCCCAAATTTTGATATACACCGGTCTCGAGACGCAAAAGAAAAATATTATATGTATTTATTTTCAAACCGAAATGTTATGCCAGCCTGCGATGGTTTTGCGCCATTGACCTTGATAAAATATGAAAGTAAAATTAAATCGTAACAAAATACTGCTGATCTAAGAACAATAAAATATTATCGACACTAGCGTTTCGAGTTGCAAAATTCCAAGTCTTTGAATCACCTACAATATTTAGTTATATAGGGAGCTACTCCTTCTTCGTTCATATCTACTTGGTGGTAAGCTTCTGCTACATGAATTACTGAGAACAACGTTTCTCCTCCTGCTTTATAACCTTGTAGTAAATCCGATATGTTTGGTAGGTGGTAATATTCCTTTTTTGTTACTGCATTTAGTAGTCTATGCACATTCTCACTTTCTCTTCTCCTTCGGGAGTTTGTTTTACCACTAATACGACTGGCGCTGACCATGGGCTGGATGATGTCCTGATTACTTTAGCTTCTAGTAGCCTATCTATTTCTTTTTGTAGCACTTCTCTTTGATAATATGGTATTCTGTATGGAGCTTTGCCTATTGGTTGGCTTCCTGCTCCTATGGTTATGTGGTGTTTTACTTTTGTAGTGCTTGTTAGAATCTCATCGTCGCCCGTGAATAAGTGATGGTACTTTTGTACTAACTTAATTAATTCTTCCTTGTACCTTGCATCTATATGCCCTAGTTCGAAATCTTTTCTGATCCATTGATCTGTTTTGATGTCAAACTTCCTGATCGTATCCTGTGTTTTTGTTTGTGGTACTGGGTCCTCTGTACATTCGTATGCTTTCCCTTGTTTGGTTCCTTTTGTTGGATTTATTTCTTGTGCTGATGTGTTTATTATTCTAATTGGAATCTTTTTCCCGTTATTTGCTATGCTATTTGCTAGTCTTATTGCCTGTTGTCCTTTGTGCTGTATTTCGCAAGCAATCGTATTTCTTTTGTTATGTTTTAGTGTCCCAATTGTGTGAACTTCGGTTAGTGCTGGTATAGTTATACTATCTTCTATGTATACATCTGTGAAATTTCTGTTAGTTATTGTTTCTTTTATTCCTTCATTCTTCTCCCTGGTTTCTGATTCTGCACTATTCTTCTTTTGTTCTATGTGTCCGTGTGTTAGTTAGTTTCCTGACTTGTTTCTTTCTTTGTGTCGATTTTTTGTTCCACTCTGTATAGTTCTTTATTTTCGTATCTGTAGCCGTTTTGTCTTTGTTTAACTGTTTGATTTGCTCTTGATATATTTTCTCTTGCCGTTGTATTTCCATTTTTCTCGATTGTTTTATGTTCTGTGTCCCTTCTTTTGTACATTGCTTCCACTATTCCTAGCCATTTATGCCAATTATTCATTTCTGTAGTGTCTAGTTTTTCCCTTATTGTTGCCACTTGGTCATTTGCTTCTGTGATTCTACCGTTATCTATTGTGTTCTCGACTTGCCTCGCGTTTATCAATGGTCTTCTTCTTTCCCATATTTCTAATGTATGATAATGATTGCTTCTTGTTCTTCTAGAAAATCTCTTCCTAAAAGCACTGGTATTTCTCCCATTATTTCACCTTCTGCTGCAATGGCTTTTGAGTAAATGTTGTAGTTCATTCCATTTGTACTTATCGCCAATTTCGTCGATCCATACAACCGTATTGTGTGTCCTGTTATCCCTTTTAGAGTTAATTCCTCTTTGATTCTTGTGTCTAATTCCCAATCTGCAATTATTGACCTATTTACTAATGAGTACGCTCCCCCTGTATCTATCATACATGGTCTGTTTATACCATTTACCTTTAACATTACTATGTATGGGGCGTCCTCGTTTGTTTCCGACGTTGATTCATTGTTTCTTTTTTCCATTGTTTTCCATTCTCGGCTTATACTTATTCGTAGCTTCTTGGTTTGTTTTCTGCCATTGTGTTTTTTTAAATTCTGTGTCCCCTGTTAAATTTACGTGGCCACTTGTCCGGGGACTAACTGTGGCCCTTACTAGTTTAAATGCTTCGTCCATTCTTTATTACTTGTGTGTCCTCTTTCTGCAGAGTATCCTCTTCTGTCATTGTTTATTTGGCGTCTGTCTCTCTAGTAGTTCCCAAAGTTATTTTGTTGAGACCTCCTCTGTGTCTCTTGCTTATGATACTCTTCCCTTTTGTTTCTGTGTCTGTTATATTCTCCGTAGTTTCCTTGTTGTGTTTCGTGCTTTTCCTCGTGATACCTCGTTTTCTCCGTTTTCCATGGACTTGCTTTTCCGTCGTTGTATCTATAGTACTTAGAGGTTGTTTTATTCCGTTTGTTCGCTGCGTCGAACATTTTATTTCTACATTCTATTGCCCAATGTCCTTGTTTCCCACAGTAATAGCATGTGTTTGGTGGTCCGTTCCCTTTTTCACTGCAATCTGTTGCCCAGTGTCCTTGTTTTTTACAAATTTGGCATCTAGTCTCTCTTTTTGTTCCTTATGCTTCCTTCGTCCTGTAATTAGCCATCCAATGCCCTTGTCTGCCACAGATTAAACATTTCGCGTTCTGCCTATATTCCTCCGAAGTGTGATTCGCCCTTCCGCACGTTGTTCTCTCATAAATGCGACTTTTTGGCTACTGTTTCTGCCGCTTGTCATAGTTACCGCCGTTTCTTGACAACTAACTATTTCTTCCACTTCTTCTAGTGTCATGTCGTCTTTGTGTGAAATGTAAAAACCTACCTCCCTTAATAAGTCTTTTCTCAACCCTACCTTAAATTGGTTTATTTATACCGAATTATGTGTTTTTTGTATTTTTGGTATTTGTTCCCTACTTGCGCCCTTTATATCTTCTTCTAGTATCTTGTTTCCAGTTAATTTTAGTCTGGTCTAGAACGACGCTACGTCCTCATCGTGTCTTTGGTAGCATTGAACCAGTTGCATCCACCAATCTGCTATGGATTTTTTTGGTACAAATTTACGTAGTAATTTTTCCTTGAATTCTGAATATGATGCCGTGTATAACCTTGGATCAGTCTTGAAAAAATCGAGTGCTGCGCCCGCAAGTTCAAATTTCAATAATGTTAGTGTTTTTGATTCCGTCCACCCGTCTAATTTAGCCCTTAACTCGAGTTTCTCTATGTACCTAGCCGCATCTCTACCTGTGAAATCGGCTAAAGTCGCAGCTATTACCCCTAGTGGTTGTGCCTGTGCTACCCTCAGTGTGAGCGGCACGTTGCTTGTGTCTTCCATGGCTTCTGAGCCTCCTTGACTGCCTGTACCTAAGCTATTTTGCGAATCGAGTGGCATATCGCTGTCTGAACTTGGTTATTTTTTTTTTCTTTACTAAATGAACCTTTGTAACTTTATAAATTTATATTACTCCTACCTTTCTGGCTTCACGACGCCTGGAATGGATAGCTTTTGGTGCACGGATAGGGTATTTTGGGATGGGTTAACTTCCCTCTTTGTAAAATTGAAGCTTACGTCGTTTGGGAGTATGATTTATTCTAACGAGTGGAACTGAAGACGAAAAGAAAAAAAATCAATTGTATGACGGTGTAATAGACCAAAACTAATCTGTTTTAATGTTATGTGTCCCGTTAATTGATGACTGTCGTACCTGTGGGTAGCTGATATGATGGTGGAAGAGTATCTGCTAATTCTCGATATTTTTTCAGCCTTTATACCCTCCTGTATGCCACGTTAACTGCCTTTTGCAGCCTCTGGTTACAGACCGTACAGCTTCACCGTTCCCTGTATTCTCTTGTGCTGTAGCAAGATTGGCATATACTCTTGGCCTGACAGGAATATCTTGTGTGAAAATCTGGCGTCCCTGCTGACTTACAACCCTGTATTGTAGATTCGCTATTTGACGACTAATCGTTTTCTTCCTGTATCTTTAGAATCGCTTTCTGAAAAATAACCGATTCAGCCCTGTGTCTGAAGAACCGCCGTGAAAACCAAACAAATCAATCCTGTACCGAAAAACCGCTGCGAATACCAATCGAATCAATCTCGTATCGGAAAACCACTGTGAAGAACTAACCAAACAACCCTGTATCGGAAAACCGCTGTCACCACTCTAATAAATGTCACCACTCTAATAATTTCTGTCACCAGATGTAACAACACACCCTCCCTGGGTGAGTTTTGTTTGTACTGAAAATGATTCGCAAACCGCTGTCACCAGTGTAATAGAAATTCTACATTTTTTCCGGTATATTGATCCCGACCTTAGGGTCACCAATTCTTTGCTCCAATGTGCGGCTGAGCGTGTGAGGCAAATCCAGTCCAACTTGAGCTGGATACGCCTGCTTTTAAAACGGTTTGATCTCCTTCGCCAGGACAGGATTGTTCTCCCGGTTCGGTCTCACATCCGAGGTTGATACACACTCTAGGGGGAATTTCGGGATAGGGATGATAAATAAAATATGGTGTAACCACAAGTTGAAAAAAAAGTATAATAACAGTATCTCTGAGTACTTATATATATATATATATATATATATATATATATATATATGTGTGTGTAAATATAAAATAAAATCCCAAATGTTACCCAAATTAATAAAGCCTCCGGTATAAGAAAACTACCTATACATTTATCTATAAATTGTGCATCCTAACCTACCCCTTTATAACGTGTAACTTATCCCACAAATAAACCAACCCCTTATCGCTTTGGTATTTCAAAGTGCATGTGGGGCGTATGTTTTTTTTCTCCTAAATTTTGATATACACCGGTCTCGAGGCGCAAAAGAAAAATATTATATGTATTTATTTTCAAACCGAAATGTTATGCCAGCCTGCGATGGTTTTGCGCCATTGACCTTGATAAAATATGAAAGTAAAATTAAATCGTAACAAAATACTGCTGATCTAAGAACAATAAAATATTTATCGACACTGGCGTTTCGAGTTGCAAAATTCCAAGTCTTTGAATCACCTACAATATTTAGTTGTTTTACTAATAAATAAGAAATTTCTGATCACGTCTGAACAAAAGAAAACAATTTTTTTATCAGAACAAGTTCGCTGAAACGTAAAGAAAATGGAAAATCATACGCTCCGGCCCTTTGTGATACCACGTACAAAGTAACCCTGAGCTAACTCTTATCTCTGTCTTACCTACGAGGTGGAAGCGAGTTATGTGGCGCAACAAAATAATAACTACTAATTAGAAAAAAACCTAACTCTTGTCAGGTTGGCGATACTCTGCGAAATTTCATTATATCATCACACACGGTAAATTTTATAAATCACAGAACGAGCTGTGCCCCAAAATTGTGAGCCTGGACATTCAATATTTAACTGAGAACGACCAGGTGTGTCCAGTCCCCTTGAAAGATCAGAAAATCAACTAAACATATTTGTTATCGCTACTAAAATGTTTTATTTGTTCCAAGCTGTTTTGTTTTCGTATCGTTTTTCTAAACAAAATGTGGGTCGCATTCTATTTTTTTATTATGATTTGAAATAAAATATGTTTTACCGCGTGTTATGAAATTTTCTACATTAAATTTATCTCTTTGGTATTCGTATTTATTACATAGGTTATAAAGTGGAGTCTAAAATAACTCAAAATTTAAAGTTAATTAAGTTTTGGTACGTACTTCAAAACTTGTTTCTGTTCATTTTATTTTCATCGGCTATGTAAGAATGTACCACGGATCACTTGAAAATGACCTTTCAATTTTGAGTTATTTTAGAATCCACTTATAACCTTTATTTAATTGAATTATTTTAAGGGACTATAATCCTCAGCTTTTCACTATATAAGTTCACTGGTGTTCTCCTTTGTATTAACAATGTTGCCGGATTTGTAAAGTCTATAACCTGAATAAAAATTATAATCAAATACTTTGTTTCCAAAAGGAAAGTTATTGCAACTTCGTTGCTAACCAATATTTTTTCATGAAATTTTGATGGTTTTTATTACTGACGACTAAAAATTCAGCGGAGTAGTCAAATTGAAACTAAAAATTGCCTTACAAACTTTTACCGTTTTAGAAAAAAAGCGAGGAGTGCCTTAGAAATTGAACTAAAATTATGGAAATTTTGGATCTTTAATATTACAAAAACCAAAAAAATGTTTTTGGATATTAATTGAAAAATTCGTATTTTATAGTGGTGGGTCACACTGTATATATATATATATATATATATATTTTTTTTTTATAGGAAAAGTTGTTAAATACTGCCCAGCTCTGTAAATACAAGGTGCCAAGTAATTACATATAAGCAGCCCTTGTGACTGTACAAAATTTAAAATAATATATCTAACATTTCATTTCTACTTAAAACACATCTTTATTTCTTTACTGGGAGCATTAAATAGGTTTATATCACAAGCTTAAACCTAGTATATTGCATATTTGTATATTTCTACATTTAAAAGTATTCCGATCTTATGAAACCATCGCATAAGGCAGTTTAAGTTACTCTGCAGCCCCCGGCAGTCTATGATTGTTAAAATGTTGGTGGAAGTCCTTTCTCGTTTCTAGTCAAGCATCTACAAGTAAAGACACAAAATAACAACAATAAATAAGTGAACCCACAAATATGTTGGAAAATTTATATCAACAAAAGAAAACAAAATGCGCTTACTATTGAAATAATAAGTTTATACATGTTGTTGTACTAAGCCAAAAAAATATCAAAAAATGTTTGTGGTTTTTTTGAATTCCTTTTTTTTGGGTTTTCGATTTTTTAGTAATTCTTGATTTTTCTGGTTTTCAACTATTTTTTGATTTACTGTTTTTTTATTTTTTGTCTTTATTGGATATTTTGGATTTTTGGTTACCGCTAGACCAAATACTTATTAGACGTAATGCCTCAACAAAAGTTAATACTCACTTTCATATCCCATAAATTGTCATACCATGGGCTAAATATGATAATCGGCAAGGGGTCAATACCTTCCATTCCATAGCTGGTGGAGGGAATAGCTATAATATAAAATAAAACCCAGATTATAATTTTTTCAATGGGTACATTTTAAAATGGAATTGTCTGAGTATGGTGTACATACTAGATATAAATTGATTGAATGTAAAGACTGAGTGTGTCATTTTATTAAAATTCCAGCTAAGCGCTTTCAGCCATTAGGCCATCCTTATAGCTGTCGACAAGAGAAAAACATACAACAGGTGTCAAAAACATCAAACCTTGTAACTGCTACATACAATGAAATAAAATGTTTGATGTCATTATTGAAGTAAAATTTGTTAAAATTACCCTAAAAAGAGTGTGTATACACATATTATTTAGTTGATAATTCCAAATCAGACGTTTCGTTATGTAAATTACAATTGTACACCCTCTTTATAGGGTAATTTTAACAAATTTTACTTAAATAATGATGTAACATGAAACATTTTATTTCATTGTATGCAGCAGTTACAGGGTTTGATGTTTTTTGACACCTGTTGTGTATCTTTTTCTGTTGTCGACAGCTTTGAGAATGCCCTAATGGCTGAAAGCGCTTAGCTGGAATTTTAATAAAATCACACACTCAGTACTCGTCTTTTCATTCACTCAATTTATATCTAGTGTGTACACCATACTCAGACAATTTCATTTTAAAATGTATCCATTGAAAAAATAATAATCTGGGTTTTATTTTATGTTATAGCTATATTCCCTCTACCAACTATGGGATGGAAGGTATTGATCCCTTGCCGATTTTCATATACAGGGTGATTCTTAATATATGCGACAAACTGTAGGAGCTAATTCCTGGGGTTATTTTGATCATAAAAGTTCATAAGAACATATGTCCAAAACCGCTTAGTTCAGAAGTTATAGAATGTTTAATAGAAAGTCAAAATAATAAATGGTTTTATTATAAATTAACAAAATAATTAGTAAAACAAAATTAAGTTATAGTAACTGTTGAAAATGACCGCCTCCAACTGTACTACAAGCTGCTATCCTCCGTCGTATTGACTGACGAGTCCGTTCGAAAATACCAGGGGTATTTCGAATTGTTTCAAAAGCTGCTATAATACGATTTCTTAGTTCATCGACATTTTCCATGGGAGTCGTGTACACTAATGTTTTAAGGTAGCCCCAGAGAAAAAAGTCCAATGAATTTAAGTCTGGAGACCGAGGAGGCCACGGCTGTGGACCTCCCCGTCCTATCCACCGATTTGGATACGTACTGTCCAGAAACTCGCGAGCAAGTAAACTAAAATGCGCTGGAGCACCGTCATGCATAAAATACATTTGTAATCTTAACTGCAACGGAACTTCTTCCAGCAGTAGTGGTAACGCCTCTTCAAGAAAATTGCGGTATACATCGGCATTTAAACGCATCGGTAAAAAATGTGGACCTAACAAGTGATCTGCAACAATTCCGGCCCACACATTGACAGAGAATTGATGCTGATGACGGGCATTCATTATTTCTCGCGGATTTTCTTCGGCCCATATGTGATTATTATGAAAATTAATAATCACGTTTCTAGAGAAAGTAGCCTCGTCGGTGAAGAGTATTTGAGCCAAATGGTTAGGATTTTGTGCGACTTCGTGTTGCATCCATTGACAAAAAGCTAATCTTTGTTGAAAATCTGCTGGCCATAGAGCCTGCACCCGTTGAATGTGATATGGATACAACAGTTGATCTTTCAATATTCTCCAAACTGTGGCCTGACTCATGTTCAAATCAAACGCAATTTTTCTGGTGCTTGTTGTAGGATGTTCCTCAATTCCATCTAATACCATTTCTTCAACTTGTGGAGTTCTCACTGTAGATGGGGGCCCGTTATCAGTCGTCCGTTTTTTAAAACTTCCCGTTTCACTAAGACGTTGATGAAGACGGGCAAACATGGAATGATGCGGTATGATACGGTTCGGGTATCGTTCTGCATAAAGACGTCTAGCAGCACGCGTATTTCCATTGGCAAGACCGTAAACGAAATTAATATCACACATATCACCATTCGTATAATTCATTTTAGAAAACAGAAACTGGCAATAAACTGAATGAATACTCTGACACTATTGACAGATATTGAAATGACAAATAAACAATTCCAAAATACCGTACATAATCACAACACGTGCTTCTTGAGCGACTGGTAAACACCGACTGATTAGCATCGACAACGCGACCACTACGCATATTAGAGAAACAGGCACAGACTTGTTTACGAGCTTGTATTACAGTTGGAGGCGGTCATTATCGACAGTTACTACAACTTAATTTTTTTTTACTAATTATTTTGTTAATTTATAATAAAACCATTTATTATTTTGACTTTCTATTAAACATTCTATAACTTCTGAATTAAGCGGTTTTGGACATATGTTCTTATGAACTTTTATGATCAAAATAACCCCAGGAATCAGCTCCTACAGTTTGTCGCATATATTAAGAATCACCCTGTATAGTCCATGGTGTGACAATTTATGGGAAATGAAAGTGAGTATTAACTTTTGTTGAGACATTACGTCTAAGTATTTGGTGTAGCGGTAACCAAAAAGTTAAAAATCAAGAATTCCTGAAAAAATCGAAAGCTTTAAAAAAGGGAAACTTACCATCAATTTTTGTTAGTTTCCACTCATATGGGAAGGCAATTCAAACTATCTTAATAACCTCCCTTCGTCTTTCTCAAATCTAAAGAAACACTGTTTTTGATAATGAAGGGAACATATCCTCCATCGTTTCCCATCGATAAATTTAATGATTTATTACCACTGCGTTTCAGCCATATTAATTTTATCTTCTTGGGTTGAAGGAACAAAACTGTAAACAGAAATATTTACTTTAGTATTGCAACCATTTTCAGTTTATCTAATGTAAAAAACTACCATGATCTCTAAAGTTGTCGATTAAATTAGTAAAAATTCTGTGTTTTATAGAAATAAAGGAAATGGTTGTTAATTGAGAAAGAAAAAATACTCAATTTTTTTTAATAAAACTTACCGAGTACACCACTTATTAGACTCCTCCAGAATACACTTTGACATTGTCTTTTCAATTAATAACAATAAAATAATAATAAAGCAACGAAACAATAGATAAATATTACACTATAGCAATTATAAAATACACCAAAATACCGAAACCTTATAATAACCTCAACACTTGAACTAACAAACGATAACAGTATAACAGATAAACTGTGGGGACGAGCAATATGACATTGCGCATACGCAGTAATAAAAATCAATAAAATTTGATTACTAACGACGCTACAGTTGTCGTTAATTTTTTGGAATTATCTACCGATTTTAGTTACTCGACAGGCTCTATAGATGGCACGATCTGTAGTGTCCCTAGCATGGTTGGACCCTCCGACCTAACACATTCGGTCGACATCGGTAGTTGGCCACTAGTTTTGGCAGTAGTGCATGTGTGTTTTCAACTCACAAAAGTAACATTTTGTGTATGTATTGATTCGTAGTCTACAATTCAATGAACGATTTTCTGAAAATTTGGTTTCGTGTAATACAAACCACCATTATTTGTGTAAATAATTTAGCTTAGGTTAGTACTATATATTTTCATACAAATTAGTTACTCATATTTTTACCTTGAACTATAATGTGGGGTAGGTTGTGTCACAATGTAATGGGGCAGAGTGTGTCTGACACACTGCACTCCATTATAATTTTTATTTTTAATTTTTTACAGAAGAGTGCATAATGGTTAGAAATAGAAAAAGGAAATCTGATATAGGCCTCACAGATCCAGAATTGACGAAAACTGCTGTTCTTTGTGTGATCAGAACTGTAGTGTAAGGGGGTTAGCAAGTGAGTTAAATATAAACAGAACCACATTGCAGCGATACGTTAATAAATATAAATATTCCACGACAGATGAAAGGAAAACCTTTCTTTTCAAACCAAATTACAGTGTTAATACGGTTTTGCCAGCGGAAGTTGAAGAAGATCTTGTAAAATACAGTATAGATGTAGCAAACCTGCATCATGGTCTCTCTAGGAAACAAGTAATGGAGTTTTCTTACCAATTGGCGATTGCAAATAACTTGAACGTACCGACTAACTGGCATACAAATAAATCGGCTGGTTTGGACTGGTTTTATGAATTTAACAAACCGTTTCCAATCCTCTCAGTGCGAAAGTCAGGAAGCACTAGCCTTGCCAGGGCTACTGCATTTAATAAAAGCACAGTTAGAACTTTTTTCGATAATATAGAAGAAGTTTATTCTCAGTTTGGTGATAGCTTGTCTCCTGGATGCATATCTAATTTGGATGGAACGGACTCACTATTGTTCACAACCCCCCTAAAATTGTGGCTCAAAGGCCAAAAACAGGTTGGTCAGGTGACGTCTGGAGAACGAGGAGTTTTGGTGACCGCCTATTGTATAATATCAGCAAATGGGAGCTCAATCCCTCCATGCTTAGTTTTCCCAAGGGTGCACTATAAAGATCATATGATTAAAGAGGCTCCTGTTGGAACGGCAGGGTTTGCTACAAAGACCGAGTGGATGAACGGGGATATATTCCTAGAAATCCTAAAACATTTTCAAAAAAATACAAGGGCTACATTATTAAGCAAGGTCATTCTTATATTTGACAATCACGAATCGCATATCACAATTGGCAGCTTTTTTTTGCAAAGAAAATGGAATTATATTAGTGTCTTTACCGCCACACACTACCAACAGGCTCCAACCTTTAGATCGTACAGTGTTTAAGCTATTTAAAACTGCGTTTAATGCTGCTAGTGCCAACTGGATGCTATCAAACCCTGGGAAAATGATCAGTATTTATGACATTGCTGGCTTATGTGGGAAGACATATAAAATATCATTCAACCCTAAAATTATATCAAGTGGATTTGAAGCTACTGGCATTAAGCCATTCAATAGAAATGTATTTTCAGAGGTGGATTATTTAGGAGCCGAAGTAACGCCAATGGTCATATTGAGGAAAACAAGGAAAATAAGGCAGGTACCAGCAGTCCAAATACCAAGATTGTTTCGGAAATTTCATTTAAATCTGATACTTTGCCTTCTACATCTTTGGTTGTAGCAAAGCCTACAGAGGAGCCCAAGCATCAACCTCTCATCCACAAAGTGGTTAAACCGCAAGAATTGCCACCCCAATCAAAGACTCATTATGTGAAGAACTAGAACTGAAGAAGCGAAAAAAAGAAGTAAAAGTGAAGCACGTTGTTAAAAGAAAAGTTTTCTTTGAGGAATCAACACTTTCACATAATAGCAGCAGAAGTAATGTTGATTCAAATGAGGACATACTACATTTAAAACCGACGAAGAAAGGTGATTTTGTGAAAAATGTTATTTTTGATTTCGCTAGACAGGAGATCGAATTGGTCACACTACCGAATCCCCGGAATATTGGAAAAACATCAAGAACAGCGGGAATGCTCATTTCCTCTTAAGTTTGATTCCTACAATATTCGATATTAGTTCATATTTTTATTTTTTGCTTTTGTTCATGTTTTTCTTTTAAAATAATTAATTAAAAAAACGCAAAAAATCAGTGTTTTTTTAATGACACATTGTATTCTTATACCCATGGGGCACACTGTGCCATTTGTCTTTATATTCTAAAAAAATTCATAGGTCACTCAACATTTTGTTTTGTTTTGGTCAATCGGGATAGGTGGGAAAATGCGACCAGACCAGTTTATAAAAAAAACTAATGGACATAGATTAGATTATCAATCAACCCGTGGCAAAAGCCTCAGACTTGGTTAAGAAAATATATTTTTCTAAAAAAAATGGGTGAACTCAAGAATAGTTACTCCCGGCTGACGGTTGGGCAGCTAGTGGCAAAAGTCTCTGCTCTGCCCCGCAATCAGTTTTAACACAACTGTGTCTTAGAACAGATAATCGATCAGCCTACGGCATTGGGCTCAGACTTGGTTGAAAATCTTGTTAGAAATTTAGTACAGCCTCTGTTCCGCTCCATAATTAGTTTTAAATTTTTAAATTGTTGGTTAGATAAATCTATAAATAATTAGCAAATAAGATAAATCAAGGTAATTCAGACAATATTTCACCCGTCTGAAATTGGAACAGCTGGTAGCAACAGCCTCTGCTCCGTTCCACAATCAGTTTTAAGTTTTTTCAACTATCGGCAAGCTAATGCTGTACAGCAGAGACAATAATTCCGGAATAATAAAAAATCCCAGTCGCAATAGACAACGTTTCTACCGGCTGAAAATGGGACAGTTGGTGGAAAAAGCCTCTGCTCTGCCCCACAATCAGTTTTCTATTTTCAATTATCGATCAAACTTTAAAATGTATTTGGGTAATTTGGGACAGGACAATAGGTATAACAATCTAAATCTGAAAATTAAAATCAAAATGCTATTTCAATGTATTGAAGGTTCAGTCACGAATTCCAAAAGAACGATGTAAAGAATACAATAATAAAAACTGCAAATAAATTTTCTTATTGCTTCAAGAAAAATCGGCTTATCAAAATACGGTACTAGATTTTTAAACAGTCAGACTACTAAATCGTTTTACGGAAATCAGATATAAAACTTTCAAAACTGAACACAATATTTTATTCGGGCTTCTAAAATAATTTTCACATACTGCTGCCTCACGCCGTGTTTCTTACTGAAAATTACTTACTCAGAAAATCTGGGATGGTCGGGCACTATCAATTCACTTGACTTCAACTAACGATCAATTTAAGCAGACTTTCAACATAAACCTCGGTACTAATGCGTATACGGAAGACACTTTTTCCCGGAAAAATGAACGGTAACAGAAAGACAAAATTTTGACACACAGTATCAAAGCGCAAAAATTGTCATACGGCAGCAGACCGACAGAGAGTCCAAAACGCTTGGTTTTTGGAATTTATAATTTAAATCCAACCTAAAATTTTTTTAGCCTTAACAGTGGTGAAGGAATTAACTTGAAATCGATTTACTTACAACAAGAAATATTTATAATGTAATGGATGGCTTTGGTTTCAATTAAAATAGTTTATATATCCTACATTTTAAACACGATTTTTATTTTATCATGGTGTTTTCTTTTGTTTGCTTTCTTATAGTGTCGGAATAATGTTCACTTACCATACTTCTTCAGATATTAACACTGATAGACATCTGTCAATTTTGAACAATTTACTCTATCTGTCACTATTCTCAATCTCTTTTTGTCGAATCAATCCCAATTCCCAACGCCAGGATAAAGTTAATTGTTCTGGCATCCGACCTTTCAAGCAATACGTAAAGGAAATAGAGGGATTCAAAAAATTTCATTCTCTGGACTTTATATCCTGCAATGTAGTTCACGCTATTATCCTGTAGGGATGTGTTCGATTAACTTTTTTATAAAGCACTAGGAAATGATCGTTTCGAAGCAGCAAAAAAAGATGAAGAGGTGAAATGAATTGCAAAGTGTGCATCCGGCTATTAAAATTTAATAAAACGGATATTGAAAAATACTAAACTTATAAAATGTAGGAATAAAGATTTGCTCAGTTCGAAAGAAAAAGAATTTAAATTTTTTTCTCTATAAAAAACTGAATGTTACTTCCGACCTAACAGAAACTGGAAGATGGTTGACTAAGTTTCAATTTAACTGCTTGTATTTTTTCTTGTAATTGAACGTTCTATTATGATGAAATTATTTGGCTTTGAAAATTCACGAAGACCTTTTAATTAATTTGGCTATTCTCCATACGTTTTATTTTGTGTAATGCGATTTGCATTATTGCGATGAAAGTCTGTTATTTGGAATAAACGAATCTTTGTATATTTCGCAAAACTCCATTTTTAAAATTTAATTCTGAATTGGTCTACCAGACTCAAAGCTGATTTATAACTTCAGAACTAACGTTTTCACGTTAAATAACAATGTACAGGCTTTACGTGTAAAAATACGCTGGTGCATAGTTTTCGGTAGTTAGTCCATATCTTAGAGTAATAATATACAATAGAGAGGGCTATTCATTCAAAAAACACGTTTATTTTGGCGGCCAACAATCCTAAACGCCAGTAGTGAAATAATGAATGGATTACAAAAAGTGGGGATGGCATTGTAGATACATGGCCTTGGTAATTTCGGCTGTTTTTATGACAAAATTATCACCGACGAAACATGGTAATCCAAAAACATTGAATTAATTATAATTGTCTAAGTATGGTATACAGACTAGATATAAATTTGAGTGAATGAAAGACGAGTACTAATGGGTATTTTATTAAAAATCCAGCTAAGCGCTTCTGGCCATTAGGCCATTTTCAAAGCTACCGTCAAGAAAAATTATACAACTGGTGTCTTAAAAAACATCAAATCCTGTAACTGCTACGTATAATCAAATGAAATGTTTGATCTTTTTTTCTTCACGACAGCTTTGAAAATGGCCTAATAGCCGAAAGCGCTTTCCTGGATTTTTAATAAAATACACACTTAGTACTCGTCTTTCATTCACTCCAATTGAATTAATTAACTTAAAAGTTAATAACAAATGTCATAACCCTTTGTTGTTTTCAAACCGATATCAATGTTTTTGGCGTCATTTAAAAGAGTTTTTACTCTTTAATAAGATATGCTTAACAAAAATAACAAAATTGAGCCATGTCAAAAAGTCTAAATTTTTCCCATTTTTCTCGGAAATGTCAAATGTAATGAGGCATTTTTCAAATTCTGATGAAAATGGGTTAAAAAATAGGAATTCGGTGAAAACAGCAAGTCTAAATCTTAATACTATTCCATGATATGAGATTTACGATCAGATTTAAAAATTAAAAAAAATGTTCCATTTTACATTTGAAATTTACGAGTAGATACAAAATCATAAAATTTTGCTATCAATCTTATCAAACAGAAAAAACTCTTTTAAATGACGCCAAAATCATTAATATCAGTTAAAAACGAAAAAGTTATACATTGTTTCGAGTTAAAAGTAACCAGGCCTTAAATTAATTTGTTAAAGTACTTACCAGATCATGCCAGACTAATAATAAATATATTTGAATCAAATTTAGATGATTTAATGGCTTAATAAATAATAAATTTGGAAAAAAACTTACGCTTAAAACATAAACTTGTAATGATTAAGAAATATATGGATTATATTCTTTTAATGCTCTTCATGTTTGTATTGTTTATGAGTACAAGTTATTAGGTAGGAATTGACATCAAATTTCCATGGAACTTATAACTATGTTCATTAATTCTGAAAATTCAATTTGGTTCTATGTCACATATAAGTCTATGATTGGGTACGTTTTAAGGTTAGTCAGGTGATATATTTGGAATTCCTTAGAGTGGAATTTCAACTTACAACATTTCAACTCTTTTTTTGGAGTTTTTTTTCTTACATCCTTTCTTTTGGGTTTCTGATTTTTAATGAGCTTAACACTCTAGGATTTCTAGGATTAGCGCTAATGAAAACACTCTCTTTAGAGGATTGGAAAATTTAAACAACTAATAAAATCATCCATCTAGGCCACACAACATCATCGGTGAGTAAACACTGTAACTGACTAACTGATTCACGGTGACATAGGATTTTGTTGTTTTAGGCCTTTAAGTTTTTACCTTCTTCTTAATTTCGTCATTACTTTTTCTTCACTTCGTAACTGCATCCCTATCCAGCAGTCAGCCATCTCTACGGCATTGAATCACACGCTGATATTGTTCGATAGCAATTCTAGACTTAATTGGAGGAGCACTAGATAATCAAGTAAGATCTTTCCAAATAATTACGGACCTTGAGGACTCCACAAACTTGACACCTACATTTAATGTTATTAATGTATCACATAAGATTGTTTATACCTAATCGTTGGAAATCAACTGGTACCATTTGGGGTAACTGATTTTTGTTGATCACTTCACATTAAGAGTCAATTTGTGATATTAAAGTATTACTTTTACGCTGCAAAGGATCGCTGCAACTTTATATTTACCCACCCCTACTCTACCGAAAATATATATCATTTTTCTTGAGCTAGCTAGGGGGTAATAACATTTGTTCATACGTTTGAATCTTCCCCCACCCATTATATAAAGAATAACGGCAAAAAGTCCCTAGTCAATTTTTTTCAAAATCTCTTTAAGATTATGAAGCATTACTGTAAATCAACAGAAATCTAAACTGTTCAAAGAAAATTCTATCGTTTACTTAGGGTTACTTTTTCTCACGTATGAGTCGCTGTTTCGAGTGCCTCAACCATTCCATAACGTACACTTCAAAATCCTCTGTGAAACCTTAAAGGTGTTCTGAAGAGCAGCTAAAAAAACAACCGCTTTAGATCTAATTGTGCCTATGTAGACCTTTGATCAGAACATCATAAACTACATCAAACTATTATTTTGTAGAGCTATTTGATTTACTTAACAACAAAACTCATTATGAGAAAATACATGATTTTCTAGTAAACAATGAAATAAAGTGGAGTTTTATACATGCAAGATCACCGCATATGGGGGGGGCTTTGGGAAGCCGCTGTGAAATCTTTAAAATTTCATCTCAGACGCATTTTAGGGGAAAGTTTAGTTCGTTTCGATGAATTGCACACTATTTTGAAACAGATCGAAGCTTGTCTCAATTCACGACCCCTTCTTCCTATTTCCCAAGATCCCAATGATTACCTTCCTTTGACCCCAGCGCATTTCCTAGTAGGAGAATCACTCTTAGCGATTCCACAAATTCCCGAAGACAATGCTAACTCGAATAGACTTACCAGATTTCACCGCATTCAACAGCTGTACCAGCAGTTTTGGAAGGCTTGGTCACGCGATTACCTTTCCTCTCTGCAGAAGCGGTCCAAATGGAAGAAAGATATAGCGAATCAATGCAAGGTTGATTCTCTCGTTATACTGGTAGAAGAGGATACACCTCCTCTGAGATGGCCGATGGCCAGAATTACGGAATTTCACCAGGGTAAAGACGGTGTCTCACAAGTGGTTATTGTAAGATTATCTAGTGGAAATATGATGAAAAGAGCTATAAATAAAATATGTCCTTTAACAGACATTGAATCTGAACTTTAGTTTACAGCTTATTTTAATTTTTTATGTATTTGTTCTGTAAGCTGTTTTTTATTGTTAATTTAATTATTTGAAAGCATAAGCTTTCAAGGTGGCCGACATGTCGCTGCGCTTTAAAACTGTCGCTGTGCTTTAAAAACATGAATATTGTTGTATTATAATTATCACAACGGCAACATTGTAAGAGAGTTCACAGTCCGCTCACTGACGCATGCTTGTCAAGAAAAATTGAAGGACGTCAAACAAAAGAAGACGATTCACGTTGATTGTTATCGATTATCATTTTCACGTTATTTTTGTAAGAATCAAGTTATATTTCAATTTATCACTTATTTCCATAAAAATAAAAATCCAGAACCAGCTATCGACAATTAGGACTCTTAATGCTGAAAGTTAAATTTTGGTATTGAACTGGTTCATAACTATCTACAAATATATCATTAATCATCTCGAAGGCAATATGATGCTATAATAAATAATTGAATTCTGTTTGTTGATTGGGGCGTTCAGTATCAATTACATAGTGTTCTTTCTGTACTTTTGTAGGGGATATCTAGAGCTTTCCACTTCAGTTTTTTTATTGTATACAATGTATTTTCAAATGGAAATGAGCTTTTTACCAGAAATTTCTGTTTTTAAAGTCTGAACAGTTTCTAATTGTCCACAAGAAGTTTTAGTATGCATGTTAAAATTTTCTGACCTGCAAAACTTTATTGATGGCTATGACTACTACTATCGGTACTACTGCACAAACTAGATCTAGAGATACTTGATTCAATATTTTTTGGTTCTACATTAAGTAATCGCTCCTGAAATACCACTTGAAATTGAATGATTAGTGAATTTACCACCAAACAAAAACATACAGAAACAATGAGTGCGAAATAACAATTTCCTCCCTTGAATATTCCTCTCTGTTATGTGACTCAATTTCCTGCACTTTCAACTTTATATCTATACGACTCCGTTCTCTACCAGATCCACAACATTTAGGTGTCATTTCTATTGAGTAATTATTGTTTACCTCTATCATAAGCTGCCATAAGTTGGTGAGCTGCTTTGCTTCTTCTGCTCAATGAACCATCAGGTCAAAATTCAAATTCTTACTTAGTTACTTGAATAGCCCACTTTTGAAACATGAACAACTACATAAAAAACTTTCAGACACAGGAAATTAAAACGGAGACTCTATCATCTATTTCAGAATGTGATAAAATTATTGGAATAAATCAAAGAACTACAAATTTCAAACTCCTGCATAATAATTTAAGCTAAATAAACAAATATTTTGATCAATTTAAATGCTGTTTAGACCGATTCAAGTCTAAACCTAGGAAACAAGTTAATAAAGCTGCCGCAATATCAGGACACCTTAAATATCCCATATGGAAAAACAAACATTTGAGCATTGAAAGTAAGTCGAGAATATACAAAACCTGCATACGACCAGTGATGACATATGGTGAGGAAACCAGAGCTGAAACATCGGTAACGAAGAGAATCCTACGAACTACTGAAATGAAGACCTTAAGAATGATAACTGGATACACATTGAGGTACAGACAGAGAAATGTAGACATAAGAGAAAAGTACGAAACAAACGACGTTGTCAGATGGATAGGGCAGAGAAGAAGAAAATGGAACCAGCATGTCAATAGAATGGGCCCCGACAGAATGGCGATAATAATCCGCAACAATGTACCCCATGGCAGAAGACCAACTGGACGTCCCCCTACACGTTGGCGAGATAGTTGGCAGTCAACCTCGCAAGAGTTGCTTAGACGAGGAGGAAACCGGAACTAAACAGGCGATACGCCTTCTAAAGAAGAAGAAGATGAAGTCTAAACCTGATTAGATTTCAGATGAGGATCTATTCTGTATTCCTGATTATGAAATGATGTATAACAAGGGAACCTATAACCAGAATGATGGAGTGGTTTGTTATGCGAAGGAAGATATCCAAAGCTCATTCAAGGTCGTTGAATTGGGTCAAATCAAAATACTGTTTTACCTCACTTTCTGTAACAAAAAAAATATTATTATAGCATTATATAGATCCCCAAACTCCAATACATTAGAATTTCTTCGCAATCTTCGCTTATTTCTACAAAACGAGAAAATCGAAAATACATCACATGTACTCTTTGTTAGGGATATCTTGACAGTTAATGCAGAATCGACTGAATACCGAATTTGGTTTTTTACCGGCTATTAATGATTACACAACGTGTCTCAACGAAAACAAATCTTACGTCGACCACATCTTCATACAAACAGATAATGACGTGGAACTGATGCTACCTATAATAGTAAAAACAAATCTAACGGACCATTATACAACATTTCTGCAAATCGTATTCAATGAAGGCACTGCCTCGAGAGAAGACTTTGATAAGATAAGGAGAAAAATAGATTATAACAAACTCATAAAAACATTGAAAAATAATTCATGGGTGCCTCTTTATAATATGGAAGAAGCTGTAGCTAATAAATTTATTAATTTAGTTGACCAACAAATAGGGAACTGCTCTAGAACTATAAGAAATAGATTCAAAAAAAGGAAAGAATGTATGACTGCAGAGCTCAGTCTAATCATTGGATATCGCGATAAACTATATCAGCAGCTGCTTACATATCCAACCAATCAAGAAATAAAATCATTATACAAATCTTCCAGAAACAGAGTATCTTCCATGGTAAAGAGTACAAAAATTGAGTATTATAAAAATAAAGTAAATCAGGCGGGTGGTGATTCAAAAAAGTTGTGGGACACTATAAATGAAATTTGTTCTAAGCCGATGAAGCCTAAAAATGAAATAAATACAATAAAAAAGGAAGGAAAAGTTATCGACAAACTAGAAGAAACTGCAAATCTTATGAATGAACACTACGTCACAGTGGGAAAGAAGCTTGCAGAAGAAATCAACACCGATCCTGAATATATTGCCCCAAAACGCAACCCGCTTTTAAATTCTCTTTTTTTACGAGCAGTTGACCAACACGAAATAAAAACAATAATTTTGGAACTGAAACCTAGAAAGGCACCAGGAATTGATCACCTGACGTCTGAAACCATTAAACAAATGGCTGAAATAATTGCGGCACCACTAGCTGATGAAATCAATAAATGTGTACAACAAGGAGTTTTTCCAGCAGCATTCAAAGGAACAATTGTATTTCCCATATACAAAAGTGGCGACAGAGAAGAAATTATCAACTACAGACTAATTTCAGTTATAACAAACTTTTCAAATATATTAGAAAAAATATTAAAAAACAGTTGGTTTCGTTTCTCGATAAACTCGAAATAATTTCACAAAAACAACATGGTTTAAGAAACGGTGTTTCTACCCAAGACGCCATATTAAAATTACCTTCAGATATGTATTCAGCTCTAGACGAAAGCCCTCTGTGTCTTTCTTGACTTGTAAAAGTCGTTCGATATAGTTAGCCACAACCTACTTATGGAATCGCTTGGAAATTCTGGTATCAGAGGAAAAGCTTCAGACTTGTTCAGAAACTATCTCTCGAAAAGACCGCAAAAAGTTAAACTAAAAAATGTCTATAGCTAATTCGAAACTGTAGAGTATGGAGTACCGCAGGGAACCGTGTTGTGACCAATCCTGTTCAATGTTTATTTGAATGATTCATTTGAAGTCAACACCAAAGGTAAAACAATCACGTATGCAGACGATACAGCAATTTTCTACTCAGCTCAAAAATGGAACACTTTGAAAGAACAAGAAGAAGAAGAGGATCAAATCATGGTTTCAAAGTCGACTGCTAACGATAAACCCCAGTAAAACGTAGTTTCTTCCACTTTCCATTAATAAGTCTACTTCATTGTCTTTCAGTACACTACACATTTCCGATGATTAATCAATAGAGTCCACTCTTGAATTCAAGTATCTTGGTGTGATAATTTCAGGTGGAATAAACATGTAGCACATGTTATTAAAAAACTACATTTTCTGATTCATAAACTGAAGAACCTCAGATTTATTTTAAATAAAACTCAACTGAAAACAGTATATCATGCATTAGTAGAGTTGCATAGTTGTTTGGGGAGCAGTCGAAAAACCATACTCAATAATTTAATGATAGTACAAAAAAAGCTCATCAAAATCCTATATTGCAAATCAAGCAAATACTCTTCAGATCTTCTTCACTCTTAAACTGGAATCTTGGATCCAAGACAGTTATTTTTCCTGAACCTGAATGTCTAACAGCATTAAACTAAATCCACTCTGATAATAAATGAACACAAATTTAATACAAGACAGAAACATAACACTTACTTATCTCCACCAGCCTCGAAATCTATCGGGCAGAAGAATTTTAAATTCTTAGGCCCGAAACTTTACGGCCGCCTTCCTCAACATATCTCAGAACTGCATAATATCAAACAATTCAAAAATAAATTGAGAGATTATATCCAATCAACTTCCCGGGATAACATACATGTACGAATAGAATGCCCCTTCATGATATAGTACCTACTTCAATTGGAGAGAAGTGTTACTTTTCCGCCCAACCTTTCTATATGCGAGAAAAGTATTGGTTTACCCCAAAAAAATTTTGAAATTTTTTTTGAGTTATTTTTACGTTTTTCATCAACAACAACACGAAAAAACGGTTTTTAGAAAAAAATCTTGTGTGTATGTCGTCGTCGTCGTCGTCGTCGTTGTAGTCGGCCACTTTTCCTTACATGTCTTGTTAGCACGATACAGTCTCCGGAGTGCAATAAGTCAGCAATTTTATGATTGAATATTGTTAAGGACATGTCACAGATGATCCCTATTGATTTTCAGCTCACCAGAGCCAGTACAACGGGTGCTATGGTACTTAAAGTACAATATTTTGTCATTTTTTGAGAAATATCAGTTTGTTAGCACGATACAGCCTCCGGTGTTCAACAAGTCACCAATTTTATGATTGAATATTATTCAGGGCATCTCACTGATGAACCCTATTGATTTTCAGCTGACCAGAGCCAATACAACAGGTGTGACAGTACTTTAAGTACGATATTTTTGTCTTTTTTGGAGAAGTTTCAGTTTGTTAACACGATACAGCCTCCGGAGTATATACAAGTGACCAATTTTATGATTGGATATTATTGAGAGCGTCTTAAAGGTGAACTCTATTGATATTCAGCTCACTGAAGCCAGTACAACGGGTACTCTATGGTACTTGAAGTACCAAATTTTTGTCATTTTTGTAGAATTTTCAGTTTGTTAGCACGATACAGCCTCCAGAGAGTATACGATTGATCAATTTTATGATTGAATATTGTTCAAGGTGTCTCACAGATGTACCCTATTGATTTTCAGTTGACTGGAGCGAGTACAGCGGGTCCTATAAATCCAGATATATTGAATGTTTGGTTATTTTTGGAGAAATTTCGGTTTGTTAGCACGATACATCCCCCATAGTGTATACAAGTAACAATTTTATGATAGAATATTGTTTAGGGCCACAGATGCGGAAAAGTTAGTTTTAATCCTTAAAACCGTTTATTTTTTATTCAATATGATATGCTTATTTTTTTCTGAGGTATGTTGGATTGGTCTGCGTGTTGTTTTGTGGATGTGTTTCGTTTGAACGTCCGTGTGTGTGTATTGTTTGTATATAAGTGAAAATGATATTTAAAGACACTTGTGATATTCCCATATACTTTTACCTTCACTTTTTATAACTACTATTGCTTTTTAATAATGATTATGTACCTGTTAAAGCCAGCCTTTTGATGGTTTTGACTTTGACACTTTCGGTAATTTCTCAAACTTTCTCTTCGATAATCCTTTTGACAGTGGATTGAAAATCTCCAAATAAAACGCTAGTTCGTGCAAGATTAACTTCTGACAAGGATGACTGATTTATTTATTTAAAGTTGACAAAAATATAATTATTTACAAAGTTACCACGCCGCTTTAATCAGAAAATTGGTAGATCAGCTCGAATACTAAATGTAACTAAAATGACTAAGTACTTACAATTGGCTTTTTCCACTTCAAAACACTTAATTTTATTAATAATTATCTACTGTAATTATCCGCGCTAGGAATGAAATTACAAATTTCTTTATTTAAGGGAAGTACCGCTCTGCGTATGTGGAATAATTAATTGACACTTTTTTTGACATTTCTCTTTTTTCAATATCCATCAATTTTTTGACTGACAGGCCTTGCCTATCTAAATTTAAATGAATAATATGTTTGGACGTGTTCCGAACATACTCCCGCCCTGTTGAAATATCGGATTTCAATAGGAAGGAAAAGCAAGGAAAGGTGGAACAACGCGCGAATGAAATGGCGCGACGATACTATCATCGAAAGACAACCCGAGAACGCAATCAACGAAGCAACTGTGTGCAGGTTGATTACGGACTAGAGTCTGCACTGGGCAGAGGACAAACCTTGGTAATCGGTCTAGCGAATGTGCCTTCTTTGGTACGGAGTTTTATAGCACGCACTCTTTGGTCCACGCCAGGAATAACCTCGACAATTCTTGCCAAAGGCCAGTGAAGGGGAGGAGTATCATCTTCCTTCAACAGGACCAAGTCATTGACCTGGAGATTCTTCGAAGGGGCTAGCCATTTGGGCCGATTTTGTAAACGGTTTAAGTACTCTGTAGTCCATTTTTTCCAGAAGTATTGTTGCATTTGTGAACATCTCTGCCAGGGTGCAAGTCTGTTTTCAGGCAGGTGTGTGAAACTGTGGTCAGGATAGGAGGTTAGAGGACAGCCAATCAGGAAATGGCCGGGAGTTAGGACTTGGAAGTCATTGGGATCACTAGATACAGGACATAATGGTCTAGAGTTTAGGATAGCCTCAATTTGGGTGAGAACGGTACTCAACTCCTCGAAGGTGAGTTGAGCGTTTCCAGCGATACGTTGCAAGTGTCTTTTCGCACCACGGACAGCGGATTCCCACAGACCTCCCCAATGGGGACTGCGAGGAGGAATGAACTTCCACTCGAAGCTGGCTTCAGAAGCGAATGTTTTGATGTGATCGGATAAATTGGAATTAGAGAAGAATTCGCGCAATTCCTTCAAATGATTTTTGGCGCCTACATAATTGGTGGCGTTGTCACTGTAGATAACTGTAGGAATTCCCCTACGTGAAATGAAACGCTTCAGGGTGAGCAAGAAGGCTTCAGTGGATAAGGAGGACACTAGTTCCAAGTGGATGGCCTTTGTGGTCATGCATATGAAAACCGCCATGTAACACTTTGTGATAGAAGCTTTTCGGAGGCGGGAAGATTTTATAAAGAAAGGGCCACCATAATCGATGCCTACCCTTTCAAAGGGTCTCGAAGGCTTGACTCTGTCTGCTGGCAAGTCGGACATAATTTGTTGAGCAGAAACAGCTCGGAAACGGAAACAAGTCATACATTCATGAATCACTCTTTTTACTTCCCTGATTCCATTCAGAGGCCAATATTGCAAACGGACGTTAGCAAGAACGGATTGGGCACCAGCGTGTCCCAATCTGACATGTTCTCTCTTGAGAAGGAGGGAAACTACGTGGTTTCTGGCAGGAAGGAGCACGGGATGCTTATGAGGCTCAGGAACGTCTGCATGTCGCAAACGGCCTCCGACGCAGATGAGTCCTTTATCATTAATAAAAGGATTGAGGGCTAATATGCCTTTGTCGGAAATGGGTTTCAGGGATTTCAATTCTGAAATCTCCTTGGAAAAGTATTTGAACTGTAAGTTTCGAAGGACCAGCACTAAGGCAGAATTTATTTCTGATATGGACAAGGTGCCGTGGAGTCTTGGTTCATTGCCCTTGGAATTGGACACAAACCGGAGTATATAAGCTATAGTATGCAACAACTTATTGAACGAAGAAAACTTTTCAAATATGGGGTTCCAAAATATGAATTCGCAGTTGGTGGTTGCCGCCAACACTTGAAGCTTGTTGCCCTTTTGTTCGGGTACGACATTCGGAGGTTTCAACGTGAATTTAGAAAAGTCGACATTTAATTCGGACAGGAAATCAGGACCATTCCATCATAGCTCGGAATTTAAGAGATCGAAAGCGAGTACTCCTCTGGACAGCAAATCGGCAGGATTTTTAGAAGAGCGAACATGCCTCCAATTAGCTTGCGGAATGGAAATTTGAATTTGGGAAACTCTGTTGGCTACAAATGTATGCCAGCGGGAAGAATGTGATTGAATCCAGCAGAGGGCTATCTGGGAGTCAGTCCACAGATTGATGGATTCGAATTCTACACAATTCTCGAATATCTTGAGAATCCTTTGGGTTAACTTAGAAAGTAGTACCATTGCGCATAGTTCAAGGCGCGGAAGTGAAACCGTCTTGAGAGGCGTAACTCTCGACTTGGAACTTACTAAAGTGTTGGAGACGGTGTTGTCGGAATAAATAGTTCTGAAATATAAACAGGAACCATAAGCTCGCTCGCTACTATCAGCAAAGCCATGAATTTGAACCTTTATTATTGATTTATCGGAAAACAGATATCTAGGAATTTTCAAACGTCTTAAGGAATCAATGGAGGATATGAATTTTTTCCATTCTTGGGCTAGTTCAGGAGTTATAGGTTCATCCCAGGAAAGCTTTGATAGCCACAATCTTTGAATGAAAATCTTTCCTACGACTATGAATGGGCTCAAGTATCCGATTGGATCAAACATCTGAGCTATGAGGGATAACGCCTTGCGCTTAGAAGGAGTTTCTGAAGGAATGAGTTTAGGTAAGGAGATGGCAAATTCGTCCGAGGACGGATTCCAGCATAGCCCCAAAACCTTATTGGGAGTGTCTTCCATTTCTATTTCAAGTTGAATTGGGTTAGAGGAGTTACAATATTTTTGTCGAAATTGCGAGCAATTGGATGACCATTTATGCAGTCGGAAACCCGCGGAATTTAATAATGTATTGAGTTGGTGATAGGACTCTTCCAACTCGGATATTGAATCAACACCATGAAGTACATCATCTACGTACGTTTGATGTAACAAGGCTCTTTGCGCAGAAGAAAACTCATTGGAATTGGAAGCGAGCTCTTTTAGAACTCTTGTAGCAAGAAATGACGAACAAGTGACTCCATAAGTCACCGTGGAGAGTTGGATGCATTTAAGATCCTCTTGCGGTGAGTTTCTCCACAAGATATTCTGGAAGTGCAATTGCGAAGGATTCATTCTAACCTGGCGATACATTTTCTGGATATCACAGGTCAGGACAAACTTGTATAAACGAAACCGACATAGTATGTCATATAGGTCCGGCTGAACTCCGTAGCCTTTGTGTAGGATATCATTCAAGGAAAATCCAGTCGAAGTTTTGCTGGAAGCATCAAAAACTACCCTGAGTTTAGTGGTTACACTGGAATGTTTGATCACACAGTGATGTGGAAGGAAGTATTTGTTCTCAACGGGTTTGTCGTTGGCATCAAATGGAACGTAGGTTGCATGTTTCAAAGAAACATATTCATCAATGAATCTTTTATAATCTGAAAATAACTCTGGGTTATTTTGGAAACGTTTTTCTAAGTTGCAAAATCGCTTTTTTGCAATATGGAAAGAGTTACCGAGTGGATTATTACCGGTGGGATCTTTGAAAGGAAAATTCACTTGGAAAGTTCCGTCTTCCAAACGAACGTGTGTTTGAATGAAACTTTGTTCAGCCAATAATTCGTCAGCTGACAAGGACTTGACTTCTGAGAGTTCTTCGACTTCCCAGAATTTTGAAAGAATTGTGTCTAACGAGTCACCATGCTCGGAAGTATTTTGACAAAAAAGAGCAACTTTATTATCTTTAGAAGCACTTTGTGGAGGTAATTGTCCTCCAATTACCCATCCAAACCTTGTCAGCTGGAGAGTAGGAAGTTTAGGACCCAGTCGATAGATCTGTGGAAGTAAAATTTCATAATAAGCATCAGCGCCCAAGAGGATGTCCACATCGGACGGGACATGGAAATCTGGATCAGCCAGTTTGAACATTGGAGGAATGTTCAACTTATGTCTATTCAACGGAATTCTAGGCAATATAGAAGTAATTACAGGGAGTACTGCACATGAAACTTTGAGTTTATAATCCTCCTTAGTATTGGAGAAAATTAGAATGTCTATCATTTTGTTCGAAATTGTAGGAGTGCATTTAATGCCGGAAAATTGGATTTGATTATCATAGGTTTTGAGATGCATTCTTCTAACGAATTTTTCAGAAGCGAAAGAACATTGGCTGCCGTTGTCTAGAATTATTCTAGCCTTAACAAGGTTACCATTATCGGAAAGAACATATACGACCGCTGTGGCCAATAGAACTTCGGGACCACCTTGATCTACAAAGAGGGAGAATGGCCCCGAGGGCGGAGACACATTAACTTGAGCTTCAGACTCGGCATTTCGGAAAGGTATTGCATCTGCAGAGTTAGGAGTTGGTGATTGACAAGACTGTGCTCGCCGATCCTGGTTATAATTGGAGATTTGAACATTCCTAGGAATGGCTCCGGTACTATATTGTGGACTAGAAAACGCTCTCGGACTATAATTGGAATTATGAACATTTGGAGAACTATTAGTTGATACAGAAGTTCGGTGAAGGAGTGTGTGGTGTTTTTTGCCACATAAGGAACAACCTCTAGACCTACACTCTGTCAGTGAATGCTTTGCCCCCAAACAATTGAAACATAAGGATTGCGACTTCAGAAACTGATATTTTTCATCAGTACTAAGCCTGGAAAAAATGGAGCATTTGTAGATATCGTGATCAATAATTTTGCAAAGCCAACAAGTTCGTCGTTTACTCGTAGGCGAACTAGGAGACACGTTCTTTACATGTAACGAAGTTTTGGAATTTGCCTTTGAGGCACCTTTTTCGGTTTTTACTTCATATGAAGCGGAGTGTGAAGGAGTACTTAAGGATTCTAGGGCGTTGCATCTGGCTTCGATAATCTCGAAAAATTCCTTTAAAGTAGGATTTGATTTTGAATCTCTATTGGATTGATACTCTCTTTTAGAGCCATAGTCTAGCTTTCTCATGAGGATGTTGAGGACAATTAAATCCCAATGTTGGGTTGGACATTTTAGATTTTTTAAGGATTCTAAATTTTTTCGCACATTTACTAAAAATTCTCTCAAGGTAAATGGTGTACATTTAGTTATGCTAGGACTATCTATTATTGAATTTAAATGTGAATTTATAATAGCTAAACTGTTTTCGTACCTACTTTCTAAAATATTGACTGCAATTTCAAAATTGCCATTGGTTATTTCTAAGGATTCAATAAGAGATAACGGTTCTCCTTTCAAATAGGACTTTAGGTAAATTAACCTTTGAACATTTGTTAGCTGAACGTTATTCTTTATCAAGGCTGTAAACAATTGATAAAACGGGGCCCACTTAGTGTAATCACCGGCAAAGTGGGGTATAGAAATTTGGGGAAGTTTTACCCCTAAGTTTTGCTCATTTGTTATTGGAGCGGATTGATTAAGGTTAGGATTCGAAGCTGGAGTAGGAGGTACAGATAAACTGTGAATTTTTTGTTTAAGACAAGCAATTGATCTATCAAATTTATCTTGATATGAATCTCTATCTTCCGTATCTTTTTTATTAACGTCCAAATCCTCAATTTCATTTTGAGCGTCGTTATATTTAACTATCTCGCACTCCAATTTATCTAATTTAGTTTTAAGAAGGAAAATATCTGTTTCAGAATCTATATTTGCGATAATCCAATTTTGGGTTTGTGTGATCGCGGATTTAGCATTCTTTCTAGCTTTTAGAAAGGCTTGCATTGTGTGTTTTGAAACGAAAAACTCAAACTATTGAAACTAGAAATTATACAACTATTCTAAAATGTAAGAACCGCGCAGGGTTCTGTGGAAAATGCACTTTTCGCTCGCTTTCACTACACGAAATCGAAGCTTCTTATGCGACACTAATGTTGAAGCGACCTTATGTAAAGCACTACAAACGTAAAGTTTTTCTTTCTTAAAAGAAACTAATCGAAATCAAAATAAAATATATCATTAAACAGTCAATAACAGTATGTAGGCGATATTATTTAAAACAAATAAATCGCTATGGAATGGAAAATTGTTTAGTACGGCCCTGGAATATTTACCACAACTTTTTTAATAATTAATTTACTAACTAAATGGAAGAAATTAAATTTTTATTTAATTTATGGATATTGAGTTCGAATTATTTAACATACGGGCCTGGAATTTCTTTAAAAAGAACAATATTACTAATTACTAATGAGCTGTCTACCTTGAAATAAGAAATATATCTGTAAGAAACTTAATCTAATTATAAGAAACAAATTTTAAAAATAAACAGAACAGCAGTATTCTCCAAATTGCCTAATGGAAATCAGGAACGGAACAGGAACGAGATATTTTCACCCAGAAAATATTTGTAATCACCACTTGGAAGGTCGTTGTATTTTTAATACAATGCAGGAACAAACAGGAACTATTTTTGTCAGAAAATATCTAATGCATCTAGGCTCGAATGACCATATGATAAAGCCAGCCTGTTGATGGTTTTGACTTTGACACTTTCGGTAATTTCTCAAACTTTCTCTTCGATAATCCTTTTGACAGTGGATTGAAAATCTCCAAATAAAACGCTAGTTCGTGCAAGATTAACTTCTGACAAGGATGACTGATTTATTTATTTAAAGTTGACAAAAATATAATTATTTACAAAGTTACTACGCCGCTTTAATCAGAAAATTGGTAGATCAGCTCGAATACTAAATGTAACTAAAATGACTAAGTACTTACAATTGGCTTTTTCCACTTCAAAACACTTAATTTTATTAATAATTATCTACTGTAATTATCCGCGCTAGGAATGAAATTACAAATTTCTTTATTTAAGGGAAGTAACGCTCTGCGTATGTGGAATAATTAATTGACACTTTTTTTGACATTCCTCTTTTTTCAATATCAATCAATTTTTTGACTGACAGGCCTTGCCTATCTAAATTTAAATGAATAATATGTTCGGACGTGTTCCGAACAGTACCTTAAATCCTATATTTACAATTTAGATTAATGCTGTATACCATCTATATTTATTATCCTGCATCTTTTCAACCTATTCAAGAATTTAATTTCTTGCAGGTTTTTCCATTTTATTGTACTTGTTTTAAGCTAGATTATGTAATTTATCTTGTAATGGATTGGTTTCTGCAATAAATCTATTTTTATATTATTGCATTACTTTTGCAAACAAATTTATTAAATAGACATTATTAATATTATTATTGTAATAATATTTTTTGTAATATTTAATACGTCTGTATCAGCTGAAATAGTTACTCCCCTTTTTTACATAATTACCAACTATTACTTTTTGTTTTTATTTTATTTATGTAAGTAGTTTCTGAAATCTCTTGAGCATTGAACATATTATTTTTTAGATCCAAGTTCCTGCCAACATACGAGCATGATTTATTATTATTAATAATATCTGCCCTCTTGCAATATTAAGTTTTTTGTAGGTATAATGCATATCTATGATTTGAAAGGTTCTGAATCGTTTTTAAAATATACCTACTAACTAAAAATTTTTAATTGTTTGAAAAACCACATTTTGTTACCTCTATTATATAATTTCACAGTACAATCCTGCCATCCGGAATTTCAATGTGCAATAGCCGATTAAAGTATTGAATGAGTATTAAGTTTTAATAATTATGATTTTGGAATAGTCCTTACCGATAACCGTTGTAACAAGAACTATAACTAAGTATAGAAGCTGTAGCGAAGTAGGAACTAACGAAAACGACGACAATTTGATTTCAGTAATTGTTGCAAAAATGCGCTCCTTGCAAATAAAATATAACACGAAACAGAAAACTACGCAACGATCCGCCATATCATGCTTGTCATTTGTTTCGCTCGTCAGTAGGTATATCCCACAGTTCGTCTTCTGTTTTCTTATTTTTTCGTATTTTTCTGAATACATCAATCAAACAGCTCACCCGATTATATTACTGTGATATTTAATATGAAATATTACTGAGAGGTTTATAAACTAACATCGTATAAACGTATTCGCATGAAGTTACTAAAAATTAGTTCGAGATATGTAAAAGTAACTGCGAAATGTGACCAACTTAGAAACACATTAATTTGTAATATTACAGTAATGTTCTGTATGTGACATTAGTGAGAAGTATATAAATTAACATCGTATGAATGTTTCTTATAATAAGTTGCTAAAAAGAAGTTCATAGGATATGTATGTAACTGCTAATTCAAGTATTATTGTTTATATCAAAAATACGTTTTAATTACATGACATGGATGTTAATAAAGTTAGGTTATAAAATTTAGACATTTACGAGATATCTTATTAACGTTTTAAATAAACATCACGAAAAGTGTCTGAAAAGAACATCACAAAAAAGTCTTGTTATGTTTCTTGTTTAGTGGGAAATATATCGCAGTGATTTTTTAAAAGGTAAGGATTTTATTTCGTTCCCACAGATTAAAGCTAAGTGTTTCCCGAATTAATGTTCTGGTAACATAAAATGGTTTAGTACATGGTACGCATACCTCTAATCAATCCTGCCATATACTTGGTCCTCACAGGGGCCCAACAAACTATCTCTAAATATAACGCACCTTACAATAATCGTAGTTTCATGCTGAAAATGTGATTCTCGGAATACGTGGGAATTTGTAATATCCCAATTGTGACTGTTTTTTCAGTTGAAAACTCCTCTACGTGTCAATGTGGCCTCGTCAATTTAAAGGATTTTGTTAATAAAGTTGAGATCTTCATTTTTGTTTATTTATCATCCACAGAACCAAATTCATTCTTAAAGGATAATCGTAAAACTGAAGATTGGCTTACTCCAATCATTGATGATAAACGCAGAGTGCTTAGTTCCGGATTATTACCAACTTGCACTAAAATATCCTCCTCATCCACACTTATTATTTGCGGTCGTCCAATACCACTATACCAAAATTGTCCAGTCTCTCCTAATTGACGAAAAATATTTCTGAAAGTTTGCCAATTGGGTTCAACTCTATTTAGATACATTTGTTGATATATGGAAGTAGCAGCAACATAGGAATAATTTTCGTTTACGTAAACACAAAGCATGTCTTCCATTTCAATATTAGTAAAATTGTTGTAACGAGGCATTTTCCCTCAATTTTACAACAATCACAATTTAAAGGGACATTAGCAACAGCTATTCTATTCCATATATTCTAATTCAATCATATCGCACCATTGCTTCAAAAGTGACACAACTGAAAATTCACATTTTTTGAGTTAACGCCATGAATGAGATTACTAAACACTCCTACGTCGATCATCAAAAGTGTTTCAACTTAGCTTACAAGGGTGTGGGCTAGATGGCGCTTGTGTCATTTTTGAAGTTTCTAAACTGGAAATATTATATCCAACAAAAGTGACACAATCGTTAGTTGTGCTCTGAACTTGAAGAATAGCGATTGCTTCTCGAAGATCTAAACCGCATTATTTTGAGTTGTGTCTTTTTTAAAGATCGAAACTAAAAACCTACATTAAAAGAATTCGAGTTGATACAGTTTTGTAGACTGATATTTGCAGACGACAGTGGATTAATTTGAATTGTGTCATTCAAGAAAATTAAGGTAATTGACTCTGTTATTCATATTTTAAGTTGCGTCACTTTTGACGAATTATTTGTTTGGGAATTATCATTCAGCTGAGCCTGGGATTTTTCACCGCGGCGGTTATGCTTTGTTGTTTTTACATCGGATTATTTTTATTTTTCTAGAAACGATGGATCTATCACAAGGAAGGACCGCTAATATATTAAAACTGGCAGCTGAAAAATTGAAAGTGCGTGAATGCTGTACCACGATATCTAAATATTCAGACAATAAAGAAATCGTAGGTTTTGAAAAATCATCTTCAATCGTCAGTGACCTACAACGTAGTGCCGTCGCTCAAAATGCCACAAAAGATGAGGAAATCTCAGAGTTTGCCATTCCATCATCAAATCAAATTTTGGTTGAGAATTTGATTGAAAACAGCAGTATTAACAAAACCTTAAGTGTCAATGTGTCGTGTAATTCTGAGCGCCCGACTCTCCTACGTTTTAAGAAACAACTATTACATCTCACCTAAACACAATGGTGAAAGCGACATAGACGATTCAGATGCTGATCCACATTACAGTAAGAGTCCTAGCAGTTCCTATGACAGTGAAGTGGAACCCGTTGAGGATGAAAATTCAGTTGAGGAAGAAGACGGTACAGTTCAGCATGAAAATTTAGCAGATGAAGAAGGGCCAAAGAGTAAAAAAAGAAAAGCAAACCCCGACAAGGGGAATGTTAAGAAAAGTAAATATCGAAGGAATTGTGGGAAGGCTTATGTATCCTCTTCAAAAACTAAAAAAGAATTCCCAGCAAGAAGATTACGTCCTCCTCGTGGGGATAAGTGTAGATTGAAGTGCAGCGCAAAAATAGACGAGACTGCCAGAAAAAACATGTTTTCTAGTTACTGGAAACTAGGAGATGTACAAAGGCAAAGAGAATTCATCGTTGCCCACGCTGAAACTATAAAACCAAAATATAGGTATTCAAGTACGCAAGATTTTCGAAGCATGAACTCGGCTTTCTATTTTACCATCAACGATAATCGTATGAGAGTATGCAAGACATTTTATAAGGCAACTCTGGATGTAAGTGATCGACCGATTAGAACAACTTTAATGAAGAAATCTGAAAGTGACTTCTTGGACAATGACCAAAGGGGAAGACGTGGAAACCAGCCTAAGGTTGATCCTGGAATCAAAGATGGTGTAAGAAATTTTATCAATGCTATACCGGATCACATTATTTAAGGGCCCAAACCAACCGTGAATATATTGAGGGTAGTAAAAGTTTAGCTGATCTGTACCGTGACTATAAAGAAGATTGTGAAACGCGGCAGCTTCCTTCTGCGAATTCGGTGATGTTTAATCGCATATTCAATTGTGAGTTTAACATCTCTTTTTTTCACCAAAAAAGGATCAGTGCGACGTCTGTGAATCCTTCAAAAATGCAGATGAACAAGGAAAAGCGAATTTGGTAAATGCGTATGTACTTCATCTAAAAGAAAAAGAGCTTTCTCGAAAAGAAAAAGAAGCCGATAAAATAAATGCGAATGGTACCCATGTTGCAGTATATGATTTACAAGCCGTCATGCCAGTTCCCAGAGGTCAAGTGTCGTCGTTTTACTACAAAAGCAAACTTAACTGTTACAACTTCACCATAAGCGATCTAAATGCCAAAAATGTAAACTGTTATTTCTGGAATGAAACTGAAGGGAAACGCGGTGCGTAGTTGTGTACTTAAATACATGCAGGCTGTAACGGAAACAGCCGAAACAACTTCAAATATTGTCTTTTATTCAGACAATTGCTGCGGACAGCAGAAAAATAAGTATTTACTTGCTACATACTTATACGCAGTGACAACACTGAATATTGACACTATCACACACAAATATCTGATACATGGACATTCTCAAAACGAAGGAGATGATAGTGCAATCGAAAAGCAGGTAAAGAGGCATTTAAAATCGAATCCAATCTACGTGCCAGAGCAATATGCTACATTGATCCGAACAGCAAAAAATGGCCCTGCTTATCGCTTGCATGACACGACATTTGAAGATTGTTATGATCTAAAAACACTACAAGAAGAAATGGGTAACAATTTTTCAACAAACACTGAAAATATAAAAGTAAAGTGGCATGATATAAAAGTACTTAAAGTAGAGAAGCAAGCCCTACAACTTTTTTCTACAAAACGTCGTATGAAGATGAAACTTTCAAGATGGTAAATATAAGAAAACAAAAGCAAACGAGGTCGAAACAAACTGGACAAACAATAGAATCTGAAACCCGTCTAGTGCGGTCTTATGTCAATAAATTACAACTAAATGACAATAAAAAAAAGAATTTGTTGACAAAAACATAATTCCGAAGTTTTATTACAACTCTTACTTTAAAAATATTCTTGATTAAAAAATTAGAATATTTTATAGAATTGTTAGAATACTTAAATCATTCATAATAATTATTACTGTTTAAGTTCAATCGATAACTTTAGGATACATTATTTCTATTTTCTTTTTAGTAAAAATTTGGTTTTTTCTGTTTAATCAATGAATACATTTTTTAGTTTGGACTATTGAACTTTGTTTTTTATTTGACAGGTACTCAGTAGGTATAGGTACATACTGTTAAAAATATAGGTATTTAGTTTGGCTGTGCCGTACGGTTTAGTTTTCTCTGTACGTTTAAGATGAACAATAAAACTATTTTTACTTTTGAATTAGCTACTTTGTTTACTATAAATCATATATTATTGGTATTTTATTTACGGTGTCTATTGGCAATGACTATGTCACAACTTAAAACGTTTTGTGTTTAATAGCCGAACCAAAACTTCAAAAATGTCAATTTTTTATAAAAATACGTTAAACGTGACACAACTCAAAATAATTCAGTTATTTATACGAATAAACATCATCAAAACCGTCACAACTCAAAAGGGGTGGTTTCAAGGATTGTAAAATGGATTAAACAGAAAATTCAAGTAATTTTGCCACCTTTACACTGTTATTTAACGGGTTCCTTTTTTGGATCGATTCAACAATCTGTAGCTATTCAAATACTAGTTTTTTGCGATTTCTGAAAATCTAAGTTTTTTGAGTTGTGTCACTTTTGAAGCAAGGGTGCGATAAGTAAGTATAATAAGTGGAATACCTGAACGACAATTGACATACCCGTTTTTCACAGTCATAATCAAACAATATTTCGCATTACTAATTGGTTAGTGGTTTGGCATATTAAAGACAAGGAGCAAATGAATCCTTCTAAGTAAATATTGGAAAACGTTCATTAATGTGGAATAATGACGGACCTACCATTTTTATCGCTTCGAACGTAATGTGTGAGATTAAGAAAATCAGTAACGGCATGTTACACACGTAACCATATTTATATCGGAAGCGCAACTTAAAAATAAACATGTGTTTTCATTTTTGTCCAATTTTTCAATTGCAATGGATCAAAATGGGAATTTAAAGTCTTAAAGTAAGTTAGATAATGTTACTTTTAGTAGATGTAAAGAAGATAAATGCGACCGAAAAACAGCACAGAAAAGTTTGCAACAGTTTAAATTCATAATCAGACTCAAGGGGGAAGCCGAAATTTATTAATGACATCTATTGAGATCATGTTCATTAGGTTAACATTGAACTAAGCTTACCGAATTATAAGAGTACTAATGATGACAACTAATTTCTCTATGTGAGATAAACAATGATCGTTAACGGGAACATAAAGCTTCATTATCAACCCCAGCATTGATAAACCAATGGCATTACTAATGTTATTATTGACATAATACTGAAACGCCATTACCTAACAGTGTTTCCAAATTATTTCAATTATTTGTTCTATTCACACTCCTAATAGAGTATTGGGAAACATTACCAATTATTCTTGAATATATTAGGTACTAATAACATATTAAAGAAGTTTAAGAAAGCATAATTGCATTGAAAGCTATAGGAGATCACTACAAATGTTTTCATTAAGTAATTGTAGATATCTAAGCATTATTAAGTTTGCTATCAAAAGGATATTCATTGGTTGTTTCTGTTGAATCTTCGTAACTCTGGCACTCTTTGTTCACGTAGCAACAGTAAAAAAATTCAAGTTAGAAATTTAATATAAATTTTTTTCTGATTTGCATAAATCTCTTTGAAGTATAATATATAACATTTATTCCAATATTTATATAAACCATACTGGCATTACCATAATTTTAGTACAGTCAAAATAGGAAAATCATAGGAGCTAAAAAGACTAGTTCCAATTTTCTGAGGAATGTGTAGATGGGACCTGAACAAGAAAAAATAAAATCCTTTCAAGTCCCGGTGCCGCTAGCGGGCATTAAAAGTTCCATTTTTTAGTTTTTCGCTTGTAACTCGAAAACGGTGTAGTTTCATGGAAAACTGCACCGTTTTCGTGCTACCGGCTACGAGAAGGTGGTAATTTTCAAAAAAATTATTTTCACTCATACTTTTCATATATTTTTGTCTTATAGATCTTCGCTCGTATATTTTAGGGGAAACATCTTGATTTCCCTATTAAAATAAACAAACGGTTTGATCCATTTGATAGCTCTATTTCTCTACATATGTTCATATATCTGGTTTATACAGATGTATAAGACCTTATATTATATAATTATATATCTATGGAATATATTTTATAAACTGTTTTCAAACTGTTGTGATACTAGTAAATTAAATCTGCAAAGCCTTATTCAGAAGAATTCAGTTTTATTATACACAAATATTTTGAAATTGACACAAGTAACATGTTTTATCATCATATACATAAATAGATTCATGGGTAATTCACGCAAAAAGAAAAAGGTCTACCGAAACAGACTGGTAACCGCACACATCCATATTTTTGGCGCATTTGCCATCCTCAATATGGTATAACCAAATAAGAGTGTAAAACTTGGAAGTAAAGCTGTTGATCGAAACATGGGAAAACACAAAACAACGGATTTCAACAGGGTTACCAAACGCACATTTGTGTCTTCATTTGGAAGATTCCGAGTTCTCTGGATAACAACCAAGATCTACACAAAGGCGCATATAGCTCCCCCCCCCTCCCGCCAGGACCTTCCGACCCATAGTAAACAACAAAGAAGATGTACGAATATCGCGTGATATTTAAACAAAAACAACAAAGAGATTCATTAGTAATTCGAGCAAAAAGGAAAAGGGCTACTGAAACAAAGTGGTAACCGCAGACATGCATGTTCCTGGCTCATTTACCATCCTCAGCACGGTATAACCAAATAAGGATGTGAAATTTGGGTGCAAAGCTGTTGATCGAAACATGGGAAAACACAAAACTACGGATTTCAACAGGGAAACCAAACGCACGTTTGTGCCTTCAATTGGAGGATCCCGAGTTTTCGGGACAACAACCAAGATCGACACGGAGATGTATATAGCCCTCCTGCCTGAACCTTCCGACCCATAGTAAACAACAAATAAGATACCAATTCATGATTTCTCGTCTATTTTCAATTTGACAAAGAAATAAATCATTACTGCTCGACGGAAAAAACCTTGATAAAGGATTCAAATAAATCCGAAACGTCAGCATAGTGGAAAATCTGTTTTCTTATAATCCTACAAAAACGATGAATAGTCATAAAATAACAAATAAGATGTACGAATATCGCGTGATATATAAACAACAACAACAACAAAGAGATTCATGGGTAATTCACGCAAAAAGAAAAAGGGCTACTGAAACAGAGTGGTAACCGCAGACATGCATATTTCTGGCTCATTTGCCGTCGTCAGTACGGTATATTCAAAAAAGGGTGTAAAACTTGGGAGCAAAGCTGTTGATCGAAACATGGGAAAACTCAACACAAAGGATTTCCATTTCAATTCATAAAACAAGAGACATTTAAAACAAGTACTATCGATATAAATTCCATGACATTATACAGGCGGGATACGGAAATAAAGGTTTATTATTTTATTAAATGATAAATTTGACTCAAGTTTTTGACATCTTGTTTATCGTATTATGTTCTTTTTTAATGTGTACCATTTCTTAAGTTGTCAGTTTTCTATAGTTTGAATCTTGAGCCATAATTTTTGTGGAAGCAATTTTAGTATATTTATGGCCATTTAATCTGTCTGTGTGGTCATTCCTATGTATTTTTTGGGTCACTTTATTATACAGTTTGGTTTTGATATTATGATGGTTAGTTCTTATCAATGTCATATATAAAAAATTTTATTGTGTTATTTTGTTGCGTTTCTAAACTGAATTTGAAAATTATTAAAAGCGGACCGTACGTCATCAATATTTATCATTGGGTGCTGCTGCTAAACAGTCGCCCATTTAATGTTTAAAAAACAGAATTTTGTGATTGAAATCTTTCAATACTACTTCTTCTAGATGTTCTATTACTAGCTGAGCAAGTGTAGAAGATATAGGAGAGCCCATGCTGCATCCATTAAGTTGTTGGAAAAAATCATTATTGTATTGAAAGTAATTATTGTTTGGAATCAATAATATGGCTTCAATGAATTCATTACATTTGAGTGTAGTGTGTTCTTTTATTATATCCCATTTTGTTTGTACAGTCTTAATTATTAATTCGTTAGGTATATTAGTGTACTTTGATATCACGTCCAATTATATTATTTTATAATTAACTGGTATATCAACAGAGTCAGTACATTTTTTGAATGAAAATGAGTCTTCTCAATAACTGTCATTTTGACATTTGGCATTTGAAAGGCAATTGGCTAGATATTTAGCCAAATTATCGAATGGTGATTGTCTGTGGGATACTTTAGGTCTTAATGGTATGTTTAGTTTGCGTAAGTTTGGTAAACCGTATATTTGACGGGGGATCGCGTTATGTATTTGTAGTCTTCTGTTTCGTTTTATGTGATCGAACTATTATTTAACAATTTTTTAATTAGTTTGTTGTTTTTTTCTTGAAAACATTTGGCTTGGTCTGATTTAATTTTTTTCTATAACGTTTGATCACTTAAAAGATTGTTCATTTTATTTTGATAATCGCTAGAATTCATAATTACGGTTTTACTGCTTTTGTCGGTCTGCAGTATGATTATTTGTGGATTACTTCTAATAAATGTATGACTTATCACAATAAACAATACTGTATTTAATAAAATTCTGTTTTTATCTTATATATTTTTGATCTGATTTACTTTCGCTTCTGACAGGGAGGGCTCCATTAAATAGGCCATATTATACTTTTCTAATATTCATTAGGTTATATTAATTATAATATAATAAAAATAATGTAATTAGGTTAGTGAACCGATATGGTTTTCAGATAAACATTGTAATATTGTTTTAAATTATACATACACTGTGTCCCCGGATATATGAAACCACTCTTGTAAAATATATTTCTCTATTTAAATTCTCATTTTTTAGAGTTCAGCTCTGCTTGGTTACAGATTAATTTCTAACATAATTTTACTTTTGAACAATCAAGTACTCTGGGAACATTTCCAAAAACCCTATTTTTCTCTAGTGAAAAGTGCCCTTTATGCGGCAGGTTATTGAGAAAAGTTGTTTAGAATCAACATTTAGATCTCTATACCAAATTTCAAAATCATCGGCCAAGCATGATTTCTAATTCTTTTATCTTTATTTCACAAATCAAGACTAGCCCAGACAGCACACAATATCCAGTAGATATCCAGTTGATAGCCCAATATCCACTTAATATCCAGTCCATGTAAGATATATAATAAGTATCCACGGAATGTATTTCATGGATATGAAAAAAAAATATTTTCTATTTTACTGATAATATATTGAATAACCCCATAAAAAATTATTGAGAAGAAAGTTCTAATACACAATACCTTGAATGCCTAAATGTCTTAATCTCCTGATATTAATATCCATTGTATATCCCTGGATATCTATGTGCTCAATGTATTTTTGGTTTTATTCATTTATTCAAGACGTGGAATTGAATATATATATATATATATATATATATTATAATATATTCTATGTTTTATATTCTTTAATACTATTTGCCCCACGTTTGGGTGACAATTTATTATATTCCGATGTTTTATTAATTATTTAATAGTTTAATTTATGAATTTATACGATATGAATTTTATTTATTGATGTCACAATTTATGATTGTAACTACACTCTTGTGAATATGCCTTTACCACTGAATATAACCTATTGAAATTTTTGACAGCAGTTGTCAAATTAATATTCCCGGCTCAGATGAATATTAAGTTTTATATTGTGAAAGATAAATCAATACACAATCGACTTACTCACTCTTATCTCAGGGAGGGATCAATATACTACAAGACAATTAAATCATCTTATGACATATATGATTTTACTGTCAGGAAATTAACCAAATGTCACTTATTATATCAAAATTTATATAGCCTGAAAATTATCAAATACAATGAGAAATGAATATGAAATGAGTACCAAAGACTGATTGGAATTCAAATTTATATAATATATTATCAAATAACAAGTTACAAAAAATTAGAACTTTTCAAAAATATTATAAACGCAGAAACAAAGATAGAATCTTCTATCAAACTTAAAATTAAGACAACCTATAATTATAAATCTACTCGATAAATAATTTATCAAAGTTCAAAATGTTTGATTATATACTTGATGTATATCAATGTCAAAATATGCAAATTTCCGTTTAAATTGTCTATTCCAAAATTATCTTCGCTTGACGTTGAATTTTATTTGACGTTACTGTAAGTTCAATAGAATTTATTACCATAAGATGCATCTAATTTTGAAATATTTTTAATAAAGGCCTATTAATTCTCGAGAAATAATGTAATAAACTGGACAGGTCTCACCAACTAGGTACTGGTTAGCTCGTTCGTATTCTAAACCGTGTTTAGAAATCAGGAACAACTTTCTAAATTAATAATTTAGAAATTGGAAAATCACCCGCACTTTATCGATGCAATTCGTTGCGAATTATACACGCACTGGCTTTACAATGCAGGATTTGATGATCTGATAATATTCATATAAATTACTATGATATTTTTAAATAAATTTGAGGCAACTCTTATTTCGATGTGGCCTCGTGGGGATATCAAAATCAACTCACTCAACTTTCTATATCAATAATTCTCCTCTCCTTTGGTTACCAAAAAATTCTTTTTTTTAAAAAAAATACAAACTTACGTTTTCCCATAACAAAGAGAAATTTTCATTCTTTTAGTATAATTGCAATTTTGCTAACAGAGACATCTGTATTCTTGTTTTCAAATCGTTATAAAGTATATTCTGCATTAATGTCATCCGAAATTGAAATGTCAAAATTTATTTGTATATTGAAACTTTAAAATTATTGATAATACACTGTGTATCACTAGTATTACATCCAAATATGCACATTTTTCCTTATTTCAATATTTTCTTTAGAATTTAGATAGATGATATGTATTAAATCCCCCTAATAAAAGAATGATAAATCGATTCTTGCATATAATTATAATTTATCTTTCAAATAATTATTTACATATCGCTAAAAAAATTATCTTCAAACGTATTAAACTATTATTCCTAATTCCCATAAAAACTTATTAATCTACTATATCTATTAAAATTTCACGTAACATAATATCATTTGTTCCGAGTTATGTATAATATTTATATACCTGTTCTGTTAAAAACTCCTCTTTCATTCCCGGTAGTGGGGTCTAATAATTGGTAACTATTTTGTGCTCCTTCGGTACCTACCACATAAGGTCCCTCAAATGGTAGCAATAATTTTGCGCAACTATTCTCTGATCTTTTTGCAACTTGCAATGATTTTACAATCACCAATTCACCTTTTTCTAAAACAGTCTTCTTTTTATTTTTTTTAATATATTTTAATATATTTTTTAGCTTGCTTCTGAAGTCTTTCATTCACCTTATTCAAAACATCTTCCATTTCCAATTTTCGATTAACTACCCAATTTCTTTGGGGTATTTTGCCTGTAAATAAATATTCTGGGCATTCATTTGTAATACCATTAGGTATTTGGTTAAGGAATCTTTCTACGTGATTTAAATTATTTTCCCATTGACAGTGATCCTGATTACATAGAATTCGTAAGTACTTGTTTATCTCTTTATTGTATCTTTCAGCTGGATTTGACGATGGTTTCCTAATGCTAATAAAGTTCAACTTAATTTCGTGATTTTGACTAAACTTCCATATTTTTCAATGTACATTTTTAAAAACTCTATCACAGTTTTTGCATTGGTTCTTTTGCATGGGTAAACTTTAACAAATTTTATAACAATATCTGTGATAACAAATATGTTTTTATTCTCTTGTATGCTCGGTATCAAATTGCTTATGAAATCTATAGCAACAATTTGTAATGGCTTCTATGCAACTATTGATTTTGCCAAATTTTTATTGTGATAATTTTTTCCTTTTGCTAATTGACATATGGCACATATTTTATAAATATTTTTGGCAATTGCTATATCCTTTTCGTTATATAGTTTTCTCTAAAAAGCATCCATAACTTCCTAGTCCCAACATGTCCATATTCTTCATGTAAATTTTTCAAAATTTCCTTTGCATAATCTTGTGTAATTACGAATACTTCTCTATCTTCCAAACATTTATACCATATTTCCTCTATATTAATAGCATTATTTTTATAATTTGATTCTAAATTTTGTTGATCTTTCCTAATTTTATCCAATGAATATAATCCTTCCTCTTGTAGCATTGTATTTATACCTATTTTATACTTCCTCTGTTCAAATGTGGTTTCTGTCTCTCTACTTAAAGCATCTGCAACAATATTCTGTTTTCCAGGAATGTATTTTATTTCGAAATCATGTTCTTGTAATAATAAAATCCTGCGATGTATTCTATTATTCGCATATCTATTTCTAAGCATAGCTGTCAAAGCTGAATGATCAGTTTCTATAATGAATTTAGCTCCTAATAAAAATAATCTCAATTTAGTGATACAAAATACCACGCTTGCCATTTCAAGTTCTGTTGCTGAATATTTCCTTTCATGTATTTTAGTAACCCTAGATATGAAACTAATAGGTACTTCTCCTTTTTCCTGTTCTTGTATCAGTACTCCAGCAAAACGATCAGCTGATGCGTCTGTTCTAAAAATAAATTGTTTATCATACTGTGGGTGATATACCTTGAGATTATTCGCAAAAATCTTCTTTTAGTTCTCTAAATGCTTTTTCTGGTTCTTCATTCTACTGCTATTTTACACCTTTTTTTAATAATTCAATTAATGGTATTTCTTTTCTGCTTAGATCTAGTATTAATCGTTTGAAATCATTTAAAATTCCTAAAAACCCTCTCAAAGTTTTCAAATTTGTTGGTTGTTTATATTCTAAAACTGTTTTAATTCGATCAGGATCCATAGAAACTTCTTTAGTATTCAAAACATATCCCAAATAATTTATTTCTTCTTGATAAAGGTTACATTTTTCGATGTTTAATTTTAATCCAGCAATTTCTAGTTCTTCAAAAATAATATTTAAATGTTCTTTATGTTTGTCTCCATTTTCCGAATATATAAGGATATCATCTATATAATGAAGTATAAAATTTTCATATTTATTTAAAATGGTATGGAGTGTTCTTACTAAAGCTGCACAGGAGCTCTGTAATCCGAAAGGTACCACACAGAATTGATATACCACTCCATCTATCATAAATGCAGTATATTTTCGACTTTCTTTTCCTAAAGGAATTAACCAAAAAGTATGTTTCAGATCTAATTTTGAAAATATCTTTGCATTAGTAATTCTACCAAATATACTATCGATATTCATAGGACTTTCGTATTGTTTCTTTGTGTAGCTATTGATATTTCTTGCATCTAAACATATTCTTATTTCTCCAGATTTTTTTCGTACACACGTAACTGCATTAGTATATGGTGAATTTGATCTTTCTATTATTCCATCTTTTAACATATTTTCTAATTCATGGTATACTTCATCCTTCAATTTATATGGAATTGGATATGTCCTTACTTTGAAATTCGATATATCTTTGTTCATTTCAAGTTTATGTGTATATTTCCTTGCTACTTGTACTTCTTCATTGAATAATCTGTTGTATTGACTTATCAATTCCATTACTGTTTTCACATATTTTTGTTTACACAAATTTAAATCTATTTTATGTTCTTCATTGATTTAATTCATTACATAAAATGTATCTTCTTCTAACTTGTTTGTTTCTTGTTTGAGGAAATCAATATCTTCTCCTTTACAATTCACCAACTTTTCTTCATAATTGATAATCATTTTGTGATTGTCTAATTCATAGGATCCTAATACTATATCATAAATTAAATTCTTTACGACCAACATTTGTACTTTAAACGAATTGTTTCCTAATTGTAATTCTTCAATTATCATTTTACTTGTATCATATAATTTTTTATTATTCGCTCCCACTAGTGATAATTTGTTTGTATTTACCACCATAATATTATTTTTCTTGCACTTGTCTATAATCCTTTCACTTATCAACGTTACTTCTGATCCTGTATCTATCAGAATTTTACATCCTATATTTTGTATTTTACCTTTAATGAATATTAAACCTAAATTGACATGCATTTCCCCAATTTCCCCAATATCAACAAATTCTCTTGGATGTTCGTACTTAGAAAAAATAATATTATGTACGTGAAAGCGGTTCATGTAAAATTTTTGTTTACAGTTTGTCTGTGATGTCCTCTATGTCCTCTATCATAGTTTCTTTCATGGTTTTCTTGGATACCATTTCTTCTATCATCATTTCTTCGATCATGGTAATTATTTGTTCCTATCCATCTATCCTGTCTCCAATTTTCAACTCTGTCTTCATTACCATTTCTTCTGTCCAAATTTCTAGAATCTCTTTTATTTTCAAAGTACTTATTATCATTGTTTCTATTGTCATTCCCATATCTTCGGTCTTCATTTCTGTAATTTCTACTTTCATTTCTGTCTGTATATCTATCATTTCTTCGATTATCAAAATCCCTGTTTCTATAGTTTCTATTTTCATATGTATTACTCATATCTCTTCTGTAATGTCCATCTTCATTCCCCCTTATTCCATTAGAATTTTTAATTTCATTTCTTTTTTCATTGTGACTTCTTTCAAGTCTGAGTAAATAATTTGATAAACTTTCCATCGTCTTGATATTTTGTATCCCAATAGTTTCAGATACTTGTTGGTCGAAATGTCTGGAAATATATAAAACCATTTCTTCTTCTCGCATGCTTGGCTCCAAATACTGTGCGTTGTTATACATTTTCATTGCATAAGCATTCCTCTAATAATGATTTTTTTCCCTACAATGTCCCTTATTCCTCTCATCCTACTTTTGATTATTTTAATAAATACTTTTGGGTGAATTTCCTTAATATTTCCATCAAATTTCACCCCAAAGTCGATATTTCCAGTCTGCATCATTCCACCTCCATTCCGTTTAAGATTATCCTCTATTTCATTTACAGTTTCTTGTAATTTTCTATTCATCTCCTCCAATTCCTTGATAAATAATTTATCTATATTTTCAGTCCTTTTAATACATGTTCCTGTTTGTTCTTTAAATTCCTTATTCAAATTCTGTTCATACATTTGCATTACTTCTTCATTTGTTTGTCCTTGTACTTTAATAACCTGTATCTCTTCAATTATATTCTCATTTTGTTTCTTAACTTCTACTTGAATTACTCCAGATAAATTTTCATCTAGGCATCTTCCTAGTTCCTGAACATCGTCTACCATCTGCTTGTTAATATCTTCCCTGATTTTAATGCCAACTTCTTGAATTTCCATGCGTAAATTTTCATTCTGTCCCTTCATATCTTCTTTCGCCTTTTCCATTTTCTCTCTAAATTCTTCATTCTCTTCCCTAATTTTCTTAATCTCCTCCAAATTTTCAATTTTTCCTTCTTCTATTTTCTTTTCCAGCCTATCCATGTTTCCAGTGATATTATTAATATTTCCCTTAATCTCCTCCTTCATTGTATCAATCTTGTCATTTGAATATCCACTCATATTATTCATATCTTCACGCATACTGATCATTTTCTCATTTTGTCTGTCCAATTTTCCATTTAAATCTTCACTCATGTTATTCATATTCTCATTTTGTTTGTCCATTTTTCCATTCATATCTCCCCTCATATTATTCATATCTCCCCTCAAATTGTCTATTTTTCCAAATAATTGTCGCATCATTTCCATCATCTGATGATTTTGACTTGATCCTCTTTGCATTTCCTGTGTCATATCCTCCTGTTCTTCTGCTTCATCTCCCGCTGTCATATCTCCTTCTGATTAATCCCTTCCTTGTTCTAACTACTGCACCCGAAAATCTCCTCTTCCGTGACTCCTTTCTTCCCTCTCTTCTTCAGATCCACTTTCAACTCCTACCTGTTTACCATCTCTTAACGTCATTCTTCTTTCCATGGTCGATACGTAATTTTTTATATAGTCAATGAATTTACTGCGTCAAATTATAATATTTTTCTATACTGGTTATGATAATAATGATAAATATATTTTTGCCCCACGTTGGGCGCCAATTATAATATATTCTATGTTATATATTCTTTAATACTATTTTCCCCACGTTTGGGTGACAAATTATTATATTTCGATGTTTTATTAATTATTTAATAGTTTAATTTATGAATTTATACGATATGAATTTTATTTGTTGATGTCACAATTCATGATTGTAACTACACTCTTGTGAATATGCCTTTACCACTGAATATAAACTATTGAGATTTTTGACAGCAGTTGTCAAATTAATATGCCCGGCTCAGATGAATATTAAGTTTTATATCGTGAAAGATGAATCAATACACAATCGACTTACTCACTCTTATCTCAGGGAGGGATCAAAGATTTCAAATAATAATTCAAATTTATAAGTTTTTACAGGATTTTCCAAATTACGTATTACGCTATTCCAAATCTAGAGTAACTGTTTGTTCAATATACTACAAGACAATTAAATTATCTTATGACATATATGATTTTACTGTCAGGAAATTAACCAAATATCACTTATTACATCAAAATTTCTATAGCCTGTAAATTATCAAATACAATGAGAAATGAATATGAAATGAGTACCAAAGAGTGATTGGAATTCAAATTTATATAATATGTTATCAAATAACAACTTACAAAAAATTAGAACTTTTCAAAAATATTATAAACGCAGAAACAAAGATAGAATCTTCTATCAAACTTAAAATTGAGATAACCTATAATTATAAATCTACTCGCTAAAGCATTTATCAAAGTTCAAAATGTTTGATTATATACTTGATGTATATCAATGTCAAAATACGCAAATTTCCGTTTAAATTGTCTATTCCAAAATTATCTTCGCTTGACGTTGAATTTTATTTGAGTAACGTTACTGTAACTTCAATCGAATTTATTACCATAGGATGCATCTAATTTTGAAATATTTTTAATAAAGGCCTATTAATTCTCGATAAATAATGTAATAAACTCGACAGGACTCACCAACTAGGTACTGGTTAGCTCGTTCGTATTCTAAACCGTGTTTAGAATTCAGGAACAACTTTCTAAATTAATAATTTAGAAATCGGAAAATCACCCGCACTTTACCGATGCAATTCGTTGCGAATTATACACGCACTGGCTTTACAATGCAGGATTTGATGATCTGATAATATTCATATAAATTACTATGATATTTTTAAATAAATTTGAGGCAACTCTTATTTCGATGTTGCCTCGTGGGGATATCAAAATCAACTCCCTCAACTTTCTATATCAATAATTATCCTCTCCTTTAAATTCTTTTTTTTTAAAAAACTACAATCTTACGTTTTCCCATCACAAAGAGAGATTTTCATTCTTTTAGTATAATTGCAATTTTGGTAACAGAGACATCTGTATTCTTGTTTTCAAATCGTTATAAAGTATATTCTGCATTAATGTCATCCGAAATTGAAATGTCAAAATTTATTTGTATATTGAAACTTTAAAATTATTGATAATACAGTGTGTATCACTAGTATTACATCCAAATATGCACATTTTTCCTTATTTCAATATTTTCTTTAGAATTTAGATAGAGGATATGTATTAATATATATATATATATATATATATATATATATATATATAAATATATATATGTATATATATATATATATATATATAAATATATATATGTATATATATATATATATATATATATGTATTATTATGTATTGTAGTGTAGAGAGTATTTTATTTGTCCACGTTGTTGTAATATTATGGGAAATATTTTAATTTTAAGTTTATTAGGTTACGCCACTGGAAATGTATTACTGGTTGTCTAATTAAAACAGAGCAGAATGATTCCCAAATTTAATACAAAAGAATGCATACATTCCTTCTCATTCCAAGGTGATAAGTCAAATAAAGAAAGTTATATTATGATGTGAATACGATTCTTAGACTAAATTATTACTTGATGATTTGATAGTTAACCTCACATTAATCTGATTTATGAAAATATTTTTAAGAATAAAAGAACGCATAGTGAAATAGTTTTATTAGATGTTTATTATATGAAGAAAGATTGGTGTAATTCGTTGAGTATTTTAAAGGTGATAAAAAATTTATTTAGTTATTAATAATATGGTTTCAAATCATCAAGAGTTCAAAGATATCTTTGAAGTGAATATTTACTATACAGGTGAGCTAATTATTATTTATGATGCTAGGATTAAATTGAATAAGTTTTTATTGTTACGTTTGAAAACGTTCAGACACACGCGAGTTTGTGAATTCAAGTTTTTCAAATGTTTATGGGATGGTTGTTTTAGAAATTATAACGAAAATAGGTACTTATCGGTATTCTGTCTATTCTGAAGATTCCATAATTACATTCCACGAATTGTTCTTGACGGCATCTCCATTCCTGGTATCACCTAGAAGTTTCTTTGAAAACTTTTAGTTACAATTTTCCAATATAATAAGTTTTTTTATTGTTAATTTCTATTTTGAAGTTCTCAAATTTTTATCTCTTCGCTTTCTTTCAAAATTCAAATCAATCTCCTCAAATTGTTTTTCTCACACTGGTTGTCACGTCCGTTGCTATGTCACTTGTTTTTATAAAATAAATAAATAATAGGTATATCAGGTCAGGGTCTCGATTTCCGTATTGTTATGACATTATTCATTTTCATTTGCGCGCACTGTTAAAAATAATTATATGTACAGTTTTTTTTATGACAATTGGTCTTTTCATTTATAGTTAAGGACAATTTCAAATTGTTAGAGTTCTTTATTTGATTTATTTTTTGATATTGTTTTTATAACATTTGTAAGGTTTTGATTTATTCATGACAAGAATGTGTTATTACTTATATTGTGGTATGAAATTTTGAATGTCTAACTCTCCCTTTTGTTAATTATATTTCTAATAAAAGTGGAACACCAATTACCTATAAAAATGATTCGTTTATTTCAATTGATGGGACCTTTTTGACTCAGGTATTTATGTGTCTTTCTATTTACCTACAATCAGGGAGTATGTGTGATCGTGCCACTTTTAACAACCTTTAACAGATCAGTTCAGATTAGATGTAAAAGAGAAATTACTTGTCACTTGTTAGATAATTATTTTTTATATTAAATTGAACTTTGACAAATATATACATTTGTGGTAGGAATGAAACTGTTCCACGATAACTTGACATATTTTGATATAACTTAAAATATTCTGAAATTTATGTTTTTTCTTTGATAAGAAACTTACTTTGCTAATTCTATTGTGTTATAGTATATATTAATACAGTTCTTCTATTTAAAAATTAAAAGAAACATTAAAATGAGGAAAATTATTTACATGTGTATGCAATACTTTCGATACACACTGTATTATATGTATAATCAATAATTTTGAAAGATTCGGCATACAAATCAAATTTGACATTTTAATTTCTGATGACGTTTATGCAGAATATATCTAATGATAGATAGATTATATTATGATCTGGAAAATGTATTTGAAATTTCAAAATACAGATGTCTCTGCTATCAGAATTGCAATGGTATTAAAAGAATTCAAATCTCTCTTTGTTATATGGAAACTTAAAAAAGCATTTTTAAAAAAAAGGAATTTTTCGTAACCACAGGAAAACAGATTTATCTATTTGAACAAAGTTTAGGCAGTTGAATCTGAAACCCCCACGAGACAACATCGTAATAAGAGTTGTCTCAAATTTTTTGAGAATTTAATAGAAATTGTATAACTATACGATCAGACCATAAAGCCAGTGCGTGCATAATTCGTAGAAGAATTGAAACGTATCAAGTGTAAGTGGTTCCAGTTTCTAAATCATATATTTAGAAAGTTTTGCAGAATTCTAAATACATTTAGAATACGTACGAGTTTTCCTGTTCTATTTGGTAAGTCCACTTCAGTTTAAAATTATTTCTCGAGAATTAACAGACTTTTTAAATACATTTTGAAAATAGATGCATCTATATCATAATTTGAGCTAAACCAAATTAACGTTACACATATAAGATTTTACATCAAGTGAAAAATTTTTGAATAGACAATTTGAACGAAAGATTGCGTTATTTGACATTGATCTTAGACGAGTTGAACTTTTGATTAAAAATTTTAATTAGTTGATGAATAGAATAGGTTGTACTAATATTGAGGTTAGTAGATAGTATTATCTTTGTTTAGTTTATAATATTTTTGGGAAACAATAAATACTTTTGTAATTTTGTTATCTGATGATATAATATATAATTTTGATTCCAACTCACTGTGGTATTCAGTCAGTATCTATTTTCATCGTATTTAACATTTTGCATGCTATAGAAATTTTGATCTAATCAGTGACATTTGCTTAATTTCCAGTGACAGTAAAATTGTAAATGTCATAAGATAATTCAAGTGCCTTTATTATATTGAATAAACAGTTACTCGAGATTCTGAATATAGAGTAATATTTGATTTGGATAATACTTGAAAATTATAAAATTTGAATTATTATTATTTAAAATTTTTGATCCCACCATGAGAAAAGAGTGATTAAGTCAATGTGAATCAATTTATCTTTCAAAATACAGAAATTAATATTTATCTTAGCCGGGCATTGTTTGACAACTACTGTCAAAAGTAAATTAGGTTACATACGCTGCTAAAGGTGTGTGTGTAATAGTGTCGCTACAATCACAGATTGTGTAAATATTTTGACAAATCATATCTCATATTGTTATATATCATACATCCATTCAATTAAATTACAATTAAAGGATTTGAGATATATTATAATTGACGCAGCCACGTGGGGCAATTAGAAATTATCACATCATCATAAAAATATTAAAATTTATTGACATTATTATAAAAAATTTAAATATCTACGATGGAAAGAAGAATGACGTTAAGGGATGATAAACAGGTAGGAGTTCAAATTGGATCTGATGAACAAAGAGAAGAAAGAAGACATAGTATGGGTGATTTTCAGGTGCAGTACTTGGAACAAGGAAGAGAACAATCAGAAGAAGTTTTTATGGGAGATGAAGCAGAAGAACAAGAGGAAAGGAGACAAGAGAGACATGAAAGAATGAGTAAACAAGATCAAATAATGGAATTTTCAATTAGTATGAATAAAAAAATGGACAAACAAAATGAGAATATGAATAGTATGGACATGAATTTGAGGGGAGATATGAATGATATAAAGGGGAACATGAATCACTTGGGAAAGAGAATTGATGCGGTGAAAATGGAAAGTTTGAATGAGATTAAGAAAGTTAGGGAAGAGAACGAGCAATTTGGGAAGCAGATTGAAAAGGTGTAAGAAGATATGAAGGGCCAGAATGAAAATTTACGGAAGGAAATTCAAGAAAATGGCATTAAAATCAGGGAGGATATAAACAAGCAGGTGGTAGAAGAAGTTCAAGAATTAGGAAGATGCCTAGAAGAAACTTCATCTGGAGTTATTCAAGTGGGAGTAAAGAAACAAAAAGAGAACATAATTGAAGAGATACAGTCTATCAAAGTACAAGGACAAACAAATGAGGAAGTAATGCAAATGTATGAACAGAATTTGAATAAGAAATTTAATGACTTAAATGGAAGGATAGAAAAACAAACAGGAACATGCCAAAGAAGGAGTGAAAATATAGACAAATTATTTAACAAGGAATTGGAGGAAATGAATAGAAAATTACAAGAAACTGTAGAAGAAATAGAAGAGAATCTAAAACGGAATGGAGGTGGAATGATGTATACTGGAAATATAGATTTTGGAGTGAAATTTGATGGAAATATAAATGTATTTCATCCAAAAGTATTTATTAAGATCATCAAAAGTAGAATGAGAGGAATAAGAGATATTGTGGGGAAGAAAATCATTATCAGAGGAATGTTATCCGGACATGCTTTATTGTGGTTCTGCAATAAAGAGGAACAAGTACCTGATGTAGAAGAATTTGAAAAACAATTTTTAAAATATTTTTGGGGGGAGATCCAACAGGCAAGTTTCAGGGAGAAACTGTACTTTGGAATATTTGACTACAATCAGAGTAAGAATTTCAATGCATATGCAATGAAAATGTATAAAAATGCACAATATTTGGAGCCAAGTATGCGAGAAGAAGAGATGGTTTTATATATATCCAGACATTTCGATCAACAAGTATCTGAAACAATTGGGATACAAAATATCAAGACAATGAATAATACATATGAAAATAGAAACTATAGAAACAGGGATTTTGATAATCGAAGAAATGATAGACATGTAGACAGTAGTTATAGAAATGAAAATAGTAATTACAGAAATGAAGACCGAAGATATGGAAATGGAAATGGAAATAATGATAATAAGCACTTTGAGAATAGAAGAGATCCTAGAAATTCGGACAGAAGAAATGATAATGAAGACAGAATTGAAAATTGGCGACAGGATAGATGGATAGGAACAAATAATTATCATGATCGAAGAAATTTTGAAAGAAGAAATGATGATAGAAGAAATCAAGAAATAGAAGATAGGAGACAAGTAAACATAATACAAGAACACGAAAGATATGATGATCACAGTCAAACTGTAGATAAAAATTTTACTCAAACCGCTTTCACGTGCATAATATTATTTTTTCTAAGTACGAACATCCAAGAGAATTTGTTGATATTGGAGAAATTGTGGAAAACTTGAACAAATTTAGGAAACCGAAAGAGTATCAAACAATAAGAGAAGAGAATAAGACGAAGTTTAGGAAAAGAAAATAAAATTGAATTATATGACAGGATTGTAGGAACAAAATGTAGAAAACGAAAAGGAATTGTACATGGTAAGGAAGGGATATAAAAACGATGTGTAAATGAAAAGTTTATGATTAACAAATAATATTTAAAAACATATGTAAATAGAAATTAGATAATCAGGGTTTGATAATAAAAAAAAATGATAGACATGTTGATATGAATTATGGAAATGAAAATAGAAGTTACAGAAATAAAAAAACGAATGTATGGAAATGGAGATAAAATTGATGGCAACAAGTATTTAAGAATAGAAGAGATTCTAGAAACTTTGATAGACGAAATGATAATGAAAATAGAAATGAAATTAGGCAACAACATATATGAACAGGAAGAGATAATTACATTTATAGGAGCAAATGGAAAGAGGTTATATGAACTGAACAATTCTATGATACAAAACATTGATTTAAAGGATGGGAAAGAAATTGATATGCAAGCATTATTGGTAAAGAAACAGACATAGTTATTGATGAACTGATGAAATATAAGGAAATAATTGATTTTGAAAAGATAGACAGACATAGTTATTGACGAATTGATGAAATATAAGGAAATGATTGATTTTGCAGAGATAGAATTAAATGGTAAAATAATTGAATTTGAGGAGGTAAATATGGAAGTATTAGCGATTAAAGAGGATAATCAGAAGTTATGGAATATTAAAAGGAATGGCATTATGGTAGAATTGGAGTTAATGAGTGGAAATAAGCAATATGAAGAAAAAGTGAAGAATTTGATAATGAAATATGAAGGATTGATTGAAAAAGAAATTAGAATGGCTAATAATTATGTTCGTGAGATAGAAGAGATAGAAGATGCGAGAAGTAATGGTAATTGGACATATTGTAATGCAGAATATTATAAAGTTATAAATGAATTATTAAAAATGTATGAGAGAAGAATGTAGAAGAAGCCGAGGGTTGCTCAATGAAAATAAAGATATAATATCAAAGTGAAGAATACTGTTGAAACAAAATTATATCCAATTCCATATAAATTGTTTAGACAGAGTAGAACAGAGTTGGAAATATTTGAGATCATAAAAAAATTTATCAATATGTATATATGAAATTTTAGAATAACAAATAATAGCATGTTACGTGAAGTTTTAAAAATAGATATAGTAGAGTTAATAAGTTTTACGGGAATTAGGGATAATAGTTTAATTTGATTGAAGATAAGTTTTTAGAATTATGTCAATAATCATTTGGAAGATATTACTATGTTTCACTAAGATACTAATATGGCAATTTTGGAAGATGAAATTATAATAATATACAAGAATCGATTTGTCATTCTTTTAATACAGTTCTTCTATTTAAAAATTAAAAGAAACATTAAAATAAGGAAAATTATTTATATGTGTATGCGATACTTTCGATACACACTGTATCATATGTATAATCAATAAATTTGAAAGATTCGGCATACAAATCAAATTTGACATTTTAATTTCTGATAACGTTTATGCAGAATATATCTAATGATAGATAGATTATATTATGATTTGGAAAATATATTTGAAATTTCAAAATACAGATGTCTCTGCCATCAGAATTACAATGGTAATATAAGAATTCAAATCTCTCTTTGTTATATGGAAACATAAATTAGTATTTTTTTTTAAAAAAAGGATTTTTTCGTAACCACAGGAGAACAGATTTATTTATTTGAACAAAGTTTAGGCATTATCGTTAAAATTACGTATTCCGGGAATGCCGATAATCCCTTGACGGTTACTACCTGAGACACCCCTTATTAAATAAGGTAAAATTTTAACTATTGCGCGCAACTCACCAATGCCGGAATCGTCGAATCATCGATAAATATGGTTGTCGCTTTGTTTATAGTCTATTTGAAAATCAAGAGAGAGTAAATTCCCAGAATAAAAACTAATTCGGTATGCAAAACTATAGTACAGTACGTGCGGTAAAACTTCAATATTTGTAATGCATTCTAAATGGTTTTTGTTAATTTCAATACAAAATTTATTACATTTCTTGGACTATCACATTATTTTATGATTTTTCATTGTTACTACAGTAGGCCTAAGAGGATTAACGTGCGTCATAGGCGTAACCAGAATAGAAAGGGATAATTGTTATTTAACGACCTCGGAATGGCAAGAATGGCAACCGCTTCGGGCGGATGTAATTTCGGCCGGAAAAAGGGCAGGTACTAAAAGCCGGTAGGTAAATTCGGCCGGAGGTTTTAAGTTGCTTCCTTATCTCATAGGTATTTTCGGCCGCAAATCAAATAAAATAACAGAATGCTTTATATTAAAATATTTCTTCATTTCAATAAAATTATTACATCAACTTATTTCTATAACTTAGGTAAACTATAAATTTTTAAAAAACGTTTTGATGTGATACAGATTTAACGAAATTAATTCTAGAAATATTGTCAGATCGAAGCATATTTACCATGTTTTCGATAAATTTTAGTTTGTTTTTTACTTGTTTGTCTTTAATTTTTGCTGGAATATTTAAATTTTCCATTTTTAAATATGCATCGATCTGACAATCTTTTAATTTTTCTATAAAAATAAATATAGAAGGGTGACTTGAATAAAAACTAGAATTAAAGTGCGAATGGAATGATTCGCAGGCATTTGTGGTTCTTTTAATTGATGGGTTTTCATATGCCCATATATTTGGTGGAAAATGAGATTCTGGCGCTATGTAGTTTTCTAATAAATAGTCTGCGTATTTATCTATAAGTTTATGGTCCGGTTTGTATGACATGAGATCAAATATGAAACAATCTTCAACTTCAGAGGGGTCTAAATAAGTTAGCCCAAAAGTATGAGTAAGCCATTTGCTTTCCTCGCAGTTTTTATCTTTATACATTTGGGTTAACCCTAATGATTGTATTTTCCTATACCACGCCTGGTGCAAGTGGAATCTACAACCATTTAGTTTGGTTTTGGGAAAGACAACTTTTAATGCGTTATGAATTGCGATTTCAAAATCCACAAATACCTCCTTCGGTTCAAAAACAATATTATAAAGTTCAAAATTTTTAGATTTTACCAACAGAAAAAGTCTCATATATGTGTCACTGGTCTTATTGGGCAACAGACAATACAAAAGAGGAACATAATGCCCATTTTCCAGTCCATGGATGGTAAATAACTGATAAAAATATTTTGTACAATAAGAAAATGTGCCATCCATGTAAAAATCTTTCATTTTACATAAACTTATTATATTTGTATGGCAAGAAAAAACAATGATATTATCAGCTGTGCTGTTAATAAACAAAAAATTTTCACCTGTTGTGGTTTTCGGTCCATAACTATCGAGTACAGAATGTACATCGTGAATATCCTTAGGCAGGGCTGGTAAGAGCTTACGGCGGCTGTTGTACAAATTTCTTCTTATTAGACTGACATCTATTGATGACAAATTCTCAGGCAAATGATTTGAAAGAACGCTTTTAATAATTTTTGAAGGTTTCTCCGATATGTCTTCCTCAGCTTTGCGCCTGCATGAAGTCGTCACTATTTTTCTCTCCAACGTAGTTTCATCGGACTCGTGGTTGTGGATTAATTCACTTCTAGTAACTGTGTATTCCGCACCAACAGTGTACAGTTTGGCTAAACATCTTAAATTTTTCTTTATACACCTCCAACGTACTTCACCACTTTTTAATACGTCCTGTTTACAAAACTGAAACTTTTCTACAACTAGTAAGTCACAACCGCGTGAACTCTCAATTACTGAAACTGATGCCATCGTATACAAATAATATATTTTATGCTTTCTATCGACTAGTAGCTTAAAGATAAGTTATAATACTGACTAGCTATAATAATTTTATACCTGTTATTTGTGAATTTTATACATTTAAAGGAATAATCTTAAGTAGGTACAACATAGTTATTAGAATAAAGAGATAAGTAAATTAAAGGTATTTCCGACAGGTACACAGGATTAGGTATTTCCAAATAAATACACAACTAATATTTTACAGAAACTATTAAGCGTAATTACCAATATTTTAATCTCATCGTAAACATCAACCCCTCGGCCGAAATTACCCCTGTCATAAATGGTACCCTTTGATTTATGCAGGTAGGCCAAGGGATTACCGGCCGAAATTACGCCCGCCGACCGCTTCTAATGACAGATATTTTGACTTAAATAGTGCTCAAGTTTCTAGAAATGCAGTTATTTGATTTTCGATAAACGTGACAAATAGTAGTGACTAAAAATGGAAGCAGTTTGTGAGTATACGCCAGTGAAAAAATTAAAACTAAACCATTTATCGCTCAATGAAAAGAGTGCTGTAGTGAATGTGTACCACTATTTTAAACATCAAAATCCCTCAAACACTATTGACAGTGTAGTTGAAACAACATCTAAGGCAATGGGATATGGAAAATCTACAATATATAGAGTTCTAAAGGAGGAAAAATCAGGTGGAGTAACCTCACCAAAGCCGAAACCAGGTAGACCAAAACTATTAAAAGTCAACGTGGACGAGTTTTTTAAAAATGCTATTCGTAAGCTTGTTCACTCAGTTTTTATAAACAAGCAAATACCAACTTTAGATAACGTTTTGCAAGCCATTACGAATGATGTTGATTTACCCACAATAAGCCGGGATAAACTATGGAAAGTGTTACATGAGTTAAACTTTAAATTTGAAAAAATGGGCAGACACTCAATGATAATTGATTCTGAAGAAATTGTATGTTGGAGAAGACAGTACCTCAGAAGAATACAACAAGTTAAAGCTCAAAATAAAAACATTTATTATTTAGATGAAACATGGGTTAATGAAGGACATTGTGTAGGAAGAGTTTGGAAAGACAAAAATATAAAATCATCCCATCAAGCTTTTCTAGAAGGATATACTACTGGTTTTAAGGAACCTATAGGAAAAGGTAAAAGATTAATTATTTGTCATATAGGCAGTACAAACGGTTTTCTTGAGAATGGTTTACTCTTATTTGAATAAAAAAAAACCGTTGATTATCACGAAGAAATGAATGGAGACGTGTTTGAGGAATATTTTGAACAGATGATTCAATTCTCATCAAAAGGATCGGTTATTATAATGGACAATGCAAGTTACCACTCCAGATTACTTGAACCTTTACCAACCACTAAATGGAAAAAGGATGAAATTGCAAAATGGTTATCTTCTAAAAATTTAGCCTTTGACAATACAATGCTGAGGGCAGAATTGTTAACTATTGCTAAAAAACATAAGCAAAATTATAAAAAATATAATATTGAGGAGATAGCCATATTAATTTAATTTTGAAAACGCACGTCTATGGTTTACTGCCTTTAACACTGATAACTGCAAAACATTTCTGGGAATTTACTCTCTCTTGATTTTCAAATAGACTATAGTGAAAGGTATCCAAATACTACAATGAACAGAAGTTCTACTTCCTGTTTAATCAAGATATTTTTTAAGTTTTAATACGAGCGTTCACTATAAGAAGAAATACAACCTTATGATGAAATTGATGCAGGTACTTCAATTGCTTTGCTTCACTAGGTGCAGATCCCAAAATATGACTTAAGCATAAATACAAATATAAGTAAAACACATTTACAAAGAATTTATAAAGCAAACATAATTTATCCGTACATACTGTTACGAAACGATGATATTGATTTATCGAAACAATTGTCAAGTTTTTAGAATTTTCAATAACTTTTATTGTGGAATTAACTAGAGACCGTGAGTTTCATTTAAAAACACTAATAATATATATATATATATATATATATATATATATATATATATATAATCTAATTAATAAAAGTCAATTTCCATGATTTTTTGTTTTAATATACCCGACCGACCATCTTCTCGAAACAGGTATGAGCTGCCCCCCCCCTAGCTGAAATCCTGGGTACGCCCTTGTTCCCCAGACCTTCAAATAATGGATTTTTTCGTATGCGGAAGGATAAAACAAATTGTTTATCAAGAACACATTCCGAATGATAGTGAAATATTAAAAAAACAGAATAACACACGCAGTTCGATAAATTACTAGAGAACACGTACAGGCAGCTTTTGGACAATTTCGAAATCGTATGAAAGAATGCGACGATTTAGGAGGGCGTTTAGTGGATCTTGGCATTTAACCTCAGCTTTTTAACTTATTTTTTTTAATTATAACTGATTAGTATTAAGCCAGTGTGAATTTTTTATTCGTAATAAAAATTATAGTTGACTGTTGGTTTTGAAATTTAGTATGTGAGCCTAGATGTTGATTGTAAAAAACTTTTCTCAATAATTTTTTTCATTTGCCACATAAAAGGCACTTATCTCTACAGCAAAATAGGTTTTTTGAAAAATTTCCAAGGCATACTTGATTTTTCGAAATTTAAATTATGTTAGAAATTAGTCTTTTATGAAGCAGGGCTGAAACTCAACAAATAAAAATTGGAATCGAGAATTTTTTATCTCTTACAAGAGTCGTGTCGCCTATCCGGGGACACACTATATATACATAATCTGATAAAGAAGACTCACTCCACCGCATTATACTCGTATATCCACACATCGAACATCTTCATTCGATTCTGTAATAGACCAGAGTATTTTCATAACGGAATTCTGGAGATAAATTGAAACAGGGTATATCGAAAAATTAGTTTCGTCCGAAAGTAAACAGACATTCTCACTGTACGTGAGACCGTATTTGTTTTCAATAATAGTACGAGTATATTGTATAATTAGTGGGAAAAGCATAATATTCCCAAACGACTGTGATAATTACCAGACGAGGAGCGTAGCGACAAGTCTGGTAACACAGGAGTTTGGGAATATGCTTTTCCCACGAATTATACATACTATTTTCTCTTCGATCGTTGATTTACATTTAAAAAATTAATTAAAAAATATTTAATTCAAGATGTAATCAAGTAAGTTTAGATAGGTTTCTCTATATTCATATTGAAATATAGAAGTGGTAACCATGGAAATTACTTTGTTATGACAAAAATAAAATAATTTGTCTCCGATCGTGGGAAAAGTGACACTATTTTGACTTGTTATGTTACAAATGGATTTTTACAATAAAATGAAACAAAGTATGGTTTCAATTTTTATAGGTATTGATAAAGTTACAGAAACATCTAATTTATAACGATATTCTTGAACACAAATTAATTGTTGTTAATATTTACATTTATTGTACAGTTTGTACAATTTGTACAATTTGTACAATTTGTAAATTGTACTGGAGGGCAACGATAATTTATAGACGTTGAAGCTGCATGGCTAATTGTTTGGTTTATCTCGCTTCGATCATTTTCATTTGAAGTCGAGGCAGGGGTGTTGAATATTTTATTAGTCACTTCTACTTTATTATTAATTTTTTAAATGTAAATCAACGATCGAAGAAAAAATAGTATGTATAATTCGTGGGAAAAGCATATTTCCAAACTCCTGTGTTACCAGACTCGTCGCTACGCTCCTCATCTGGTAATTATCACAGTCGTTTGGGAATATTATGTTTTTCCCACTAATTATACAATATACTATTTCAAGCCGGTTTCGTTTGACTCGTATTTTATAACGAATTGGAAAAGAATTAGTAAACATGAACACTGATAGTGATTATTTGTTACCTTGTACGCCTCCTGAACTAGTAGAATTAATTTGTGTCCAAGAATATCGTTATAAATTAGATGTTTCTTCTATAACAACTTTATCAATACCTATAAAAATTAAAACCATACTTTGTTTCATTTTATTGTAATAATCCATTTGTAACATTACCTCACGCTACAGCAGTGCGGTAAGAATATTACCGCACTGTTATTTTCTAATTGCTTAGCAACTGCCCACTATTCTGGAATGTTGAGCTTTGCGCATAGAAAACAGGTCAAAATAGTGTCACTTTTCCCACCATCGGAGAAAAACAAAATTATTCTGTAAATCATTTTTTATTTTCGATTATTAAATACTAGGAAGTATCATGATATCATTTTTTTGTGTCCATGACTTCATCTATATGTTTGTTAGTAAGACAGCAATATTTAGTTTATGAATTGAAGATTAAGGTAAATAGTTCAATAAAGAGTGGTTTTATTCATATTTTATAGTATGAAATTAATAAATTTTGGGATTTACAAAGTAGGTAAATGCCATCTTTTATCAGAGTTGGTGGTCAACTTTCATTTCACCCGGGAATACTCTGGTCCTTTGTTAGTATTTTGTCCAATATTCAGAAAATAGTCATCCACAATCCAGTTAGTTTGAGTTAATCGAATTAATTAAACCACCGAGATACATTTCACCGTGATTTAACACTTTTTTTTTTCTCCAGGTAAATCTCATGTAACTACTCAATTTTCTGAAAATGCTGGCTCGATCTACATCATCGCGTCGAAGGAGGGCTTCTAGAAGCGCTGCCTCATCTCCACAAACACGAGGCCTTATGTCGACTCCTAGTCCGGGAAGACGAGCCAGTATTGCAGTAACCCCAGCAGAACCTGACCCTTTTAGGAAAACTCTGGCTCCTGAGATAAGCAGAAGTCAGAGAAATTCCCTTATACCCGACATATCAGAAACTCAGACTTTGAAAGACAAAAAAAACGAGAGGACCAATAGACCAACTTTAGCACCAGAATTTGACAGGAGTCCTAGAAACAGGTGAGTTAATTTTTTATGTACCCGGAATAGTTAATTTGAGGCGATCATTCAGATCAAAAAGAAAACTTACTACAAAAAATTATCAACAAGAACTGTCACCAAATTATTTTCATCTTTTTTCTCAGCCAACCCCCCCTCCTCCCCCCACCATGCTTAGATGCGTTTCAATCTCTATTAACTTCAATTCCCATAACACTTTTTTTGACTTTAGATTATAGTAAATACTATCTGTGGTCCGCATTTTTATAAGCAAATGATGAAAATTTCTAATGAAAGAAATATTCTGCATATAATTTTGTAATTACAAATTTTTTTCTCTGCTACCACCCTCACATCTTAACTTTTTTAATAACACCTTTCGTAAGCTTGATTGCAATCGGATTAATGGTTCATAGGGGACATGACCATTTTTTTCTTGCAACAAACAGTGGAAGAAAACAGCGCGATTGAATAATTTATTATCCTCAAAATATATGACAATTCATTCATGATACGAATCAACACGCAAAGTAAAAGCGCAACACAAGCTAATTCTTGTGAGCGTAATATATCGTCACCCGAGGATTATAGTGTTCAATATTCACTTTTCATAATTTTACACCAGGATTGATTAAAGGTTTTTTCGTTCTTTCTTCATTACGGTAATAACATCAACTAATTTAATAATTTTGTAGATGCAAATGTATTAAACATTTCGTATTTTATTCATTTGTTTGCGTTCTGTGGAAATACTATCAAGAAAAATAACATGAAATATATTAATAAAACATGGATATACATATTACGAATTAGAAGGTTTTTATTTATAGTCGGATGTAGAACAAATTTATTGGATATAGAACATAATTTAAATATTGTTCGACTTACCTATAAGGAAGATACATCTCAATTATCCGAGCATCGGAGTTCTTCTATGATATATTTGGTAGGATTCATATTTCAAGTGAATCACAGACTATATTTAAAAGAGTAAACAATTTTTTGTCGTATATACTAATCACCTGATATCATGGCGACTATCGAACCGTTCATTGGTGACTGAACTAATCACTCTATTGACTGGGTAGATTGGGGGAGGGAGAGCTCTATCATAGAAGAACTCCGATGCTCGAATAATTGAGATTGATCTTCCTTACAGGTAAGTCGAACAATGTTTCAATTATTCTTCTCATCGGAGTTCTTCTATGATATATTTGGTAGATGTTTAAAGATACAATTAGGACGATTAAATGCAGTGTATAATAATAATTTCACAATAATATAACAAAAAACTAATACAACACAACAAAACAACTAAAAGAAAAAATAAATCATAACAACAACTAAAGTTGCTATATATTATAATCATTGTTAATAATTATTACGTGTTGTTTTTAAAGTATTCCTCAATAACAGAATTTGCAAAAGTATTTTCACTGGTTATTATCGGTCTATTATAGAATGTTGCAAATACTGATGAATTTCCCGTCCATCCAGCAATATTTTTTATTAAATCTATGTTTAATCCTGCTCTGTAGGCAGCAGAAGTACTAACATGTTTAACAATATGACTATCAAAAATGCTTGTGTCTATTCCACTTTTTTTAAGAACTTCCTTAATCCACCTACTTATACTTTGGGTAGAAGCAAGATGAAATGGTTTCTTATGTGTCAATATAATGTATCCCGTATCGTCTATTCTGAATAGTTTTGTGATGGATAGGTAGTACTCAAAAGTTTTTGCCACGCATAATTCAGGTTTGTCAAAGAAAAAGGGTAATACTAAAAAAGTTTGGGATTTATTCGTACCTGATGTTTTTATTCGCTCTTCGATTTTTATTTTGATTTTTTCTTGTTTACAGAATACATTTTTCAGAGATATTTTTGATATTGTTTGTACCCTTCTAGCAGATGACAATCTTTTGAGTTATATCTTTCAAAGTGAAATCATGTAATGGGTATATTTTTGCTAAATAAAATAATACTGGGTTAGGATCCCAAGTTACCGAGTATTTTGGTGTGGATGATCTATTGTTATAAACACCTTTTAAAAACCGTTTTAATATGTTTTCATCGGCCGGGCTGAAGTTAAGTATTAACGCTAGGAATGATCGATATGTATTGATGGAGGAGGAATAGGAAAGTAAATATTAATTTTGTGCTTTAGGCAGAAATGCCACCACTTCCTATAACAAACTGAATATTGTTTTATGGTTTTTCCCCAATAGAATTTAACATTTCTCGTTTGTGGAATGATTCCCAGATAATTTTCTGGTCACCAGGGAAAGTGTTTTGTGTAGTGGGTGTATCTCTCCGGAAGGAGAATAAATTAAATAATCATGTGCTGGCAAAAAAAATAGTTCTTCTATTAATAATTCATGAAAACACGGAAACCCTGACTGATACGGCCAATTTGAAACAACCAAAATACCTGTGGCTTTATCCGTTCGAATTTTTTCAATAACTTTATGGATCAAGGCAAAAGGTGGAAATGCGTAAAACCTTAAGTTTTCCAAGCTAGTTGTAAAAGCATCAACTAATAAGGAATCGGGGTCTCGTCTCCAATAAAAGTAATTATCACATTTCTTATATGGTTTACCAAAAAGATGTATGATTTGCGTAAATTCTTGTTGATTTAATTCATATTCTGTCTCTGGTGATGTAACTCGTGATAGGAAGACCGCTTCTACATTTTCTTTTGTATTTATGTAAGACGCATAAAGTAATGTTTTTAGTCTCGCAATAGTCCCATAACATCTTTGCCATCTTATTAAGCTGCTTAAATTTAATGCTCCCCATTCAATTATTGGTTGCAATTGCTGTTATCTTATCGATTCGAAGCAATATGTATTTTTTGAGAATGATTTTAGACTGTAGTAGGCGGCTTTTAGTTCTAAATAGTTGATATGTCTCTCAGAGTCATCGTTGCTCCAAAAACCCTTGCTGTTTGACCATTGCACTAGGCACCCTCCCAATGGGTGAGATGCTTTCACCTTCCTTAGAAATATTTTTCAGCCACCAGTTGAATTCTTGTTCTAAATTCTCTGGAATTATCATTTTTTTGTTATAGTTCATGCCATTTTTTCGGAAATTATTTGTTTTAACTAGTTCGAAAGGTTTTGTGTGGAAAGCAACCATAATTCATGGCTGGCAAAGAGGACACCAATTTCCCGACGAGTAATGCGAAAGTTCTTATTCTTATTATTTTTTGTTTTTTCTTCTATTGAGCAATTCTAATAACGTTGTAATTTTGTTATTAGGCAAACTAATTGTCATCTCGTGAGAATTAAAATTGTAGCCCAAAAACTGAATCTTTTTAACGGGTTGAGGAACGCTTTTCTCATAATGTATTACCATACCTAGTGATTTTAAGAGGTTCACTGTTGTATATATGCTTTCTTAACATTGGTCATAATTTTCCCCAATGATTCTCTAAATATATTTATACCTTACACCCCAAAATTCGAAGATGTCTAGTGACTTCTTTCATTAATTTAGTAAAAATATAAGGCGCTATGTTTATACCGAAGGGTAAACAATTGAATTGGAATAATTGATTCTTAAATGAGAACCGTAAATATTTCCTGTTTTTCATGGATTGGTAATAGAAAATAAGCATCCTGCAAATCTAAGTTCGCTAAGTAGCAATCTTTTGTTATTAGCTTAATCGCTGTTCTATAATCATAAGTTTAAAATTATTTGTGGGTATGAAGCAATTTAGTTTTTTGAGATTTAATATAAAGCGATTTTTTCCATTAGTCTTTTTGATAAGAAAATAAGACGATAAAAATTGATTTTTAGTGTTCTTGCATTTTGCATGTGCTCCTTTTTTAAGAAGGGTAGAAATTTCTTTCTCGTAAAATTCCATATCATAAGGTGATATATTTTTTAACAGAATAATTTTCTGTTTTGGTTGGATACAAAAAGGTATCCTTATACCCTTAATCCATTTTAAAACTTGTTTATTATGGATAATTTTTAGCCATTCTTTGTAAAATGATTTTAAACGACAAGCAATTTTTTCTGGTACCGCTACTTGTTGTACGGTGTTTTCGGCTGATGTTGATGATAACGGTTGGGAGTTTTCTCGAACTTTTTCTTCTGGTCTCTGCTGGTTCCCTGCCTTTTTTTCTGATTGTCCTTTTTGATCTTTGTGTTGAATACTAGGCGCCTGGAGTTTAAAGAATGACTAGTTGATGTTAGTGGCTGTATGCTATCTTGAAGGGTTTGTTCTTAATGTTTTCGCTAGCTTTCTTCATTGCTTGGAAAGAGTTAATTTTTTCCATAAAACTTGAGCCGAAAAGATATGGTACTCTGTTGGGCAGCCACTCTGCTATCCTGATTGATAAACGGATTTATCCTCCATTTCCCTTTCACAGATACCGCATGATGGACGATGGCGAAAAGTTGAGACGCATCTGATAATTTTTGCACCAATTCATTATCAGTATCAGAAAGCTTCTCGGTCAAAATTGAGCCAATGATAGTCAAGCCAGCTCCTAGTTATGTTTGTAAGTTTGTAAAGAAGGTATAATTTTTCGTAGCCTGAGCTGATAAAATGGATTTTATTTCATCGTTCAATTTTGGTGCTTGGAGGGGAGCACAATTTTCTGAGGTAGGGTATTTAACGATTACATCCTTCCTAATGTCGACTGGGATGCCCTGTGTCAAGTAATTCGACCAACGCACTACCAGTTCTTCATGTAGGGCTTCCCTTTTTATATTTTGATTAATAGGGTTTTCGCCCAAAAGTTCAATAATCTTTTTATTAACAACCACATTTTATGGTATCGATGCTAGATCGGAGAAGTCAACAGGATCTAATAGTGGAGTAGTTTGACACGGCTCTTCGATTTCTCTAGAAGGCGATCCTCTAGTAGAACTAGGGCACGACTCTGAAAAGAGGTTAGTTATTTCCTATTTTCTATTGGGCGCTTGTACACTATATATTTTTGTCCTTACAATAAAACCTTACGGAATACGCCAACAAGTGTCTGCGGGTATTGTAGTCAAAACAAAAACTACGCCCTGTATATAGTATGTCAAAAAACATCAATAATAGGTATCTATTTTGCAAACAAGTGTTTGCGGTTATTGTAGTCAAAACAACTACACCCTGTATATAAGAATGTGTTTAGAAACCTATTGACAGCATTTAATAGCAAACAATTGTTTGCGGGCATTGTAGTCAATAGAAACTACACCCTGTATATAGTGTGTTAAAAAACATTAATAGTAGATATCTATTTAGCAAACAAGTGGTTGCGGGCATTGTAGTCAAAACAAACTACACCCTATATATATATTAATGTGTTTAGAAACCTATTGACAGCATTGAATAGCAAACAATTGTTTGCGGGACTTGTAGTCAAAACAAACTACACCCTGTATATATAAAATATGTTGACAATTTAACTCATGTGTAAAAAATCGCATATGCCACAGTGCAATTGTCACTTTGACAGCAGCAAAAGTTAGCTTTAACTTTTACAGCGACAAATACACTACTGGTTTTTTCACTTATTCATTTGTTCATCAATTATCGCGGTGTTGGTTACCAGAATAAATAGTTTGGCATGTTTGTCAACAACTTTTATTTAATTTTCAAGAACTAACAATGAGTCGATTCGGTGTGTCTACGAACGCCGAAATTAGTCAAATTGTTAATAACTGTGTGCCTACTAATACAGTTGCGACGCAATCATCAATCTGGCGACAATTTTCTACGTTTTGCGATGCAAAAAGATACGCATTTGAGCCAGATACTTCCATCGAGAAATTGAATGTAATATTGCAAGATTGGGCATTTAATATGCAAAAAAGTAACGGAGAAGACAACAAAGAAGCGGTAGTTAAAACAATTTGGAACACCACCGCTAAAATGCTACAAAGTAAATATTATAACGAATTTAATATTGCATTCAACCCTTTCACCGATGTTCAGTTTAATTCATCACGAGCTGCACGTAATGTTAAACGTAAAATCCTACAAGCACAACCCGAAAAGAGAAAATCTAGTGCATCAGCTCTTAATAAATCTGAAGTATTTGCAATGGCCAGATTATATAACGAAAATGAACCGGAAGGACTTCAAAAGAAATTATATCACATTTTGGCGCTTCAACTAGCTTGGCGCGGAGGAGAAGCAGCTTACTGCAAAACCACTTATTTCGTATCTGAAATTGAAAATAATGGAAAAGAAACTGGACGTATCGTATAATTCTCTATTTTCGAAAACGAGACAAGGCGGCAACAATAAATTATGTGACAGCAAATGGATCACGCCTAATATTTTTGACGAAGATTTTTGCCCAATACGTTTATTCAAAAAGGAAATGGAAAAACGAAACACTTTTATAACTTCGGACAGAGTATTTCTTACACCAAATCAGTTTTGGAAAAAGAAAAATTCTAAAGGTTGGTACAAGAATTTGCCGATTGGAATTAATGAAATTTCGAAATGGACTAAACGCTCAGCACAACGCATTGGTTTATATGTCAAACGTGTCAAAATTACAAATCACTCAAATCGAGCGGCAGGAGAAGAACAAGCTCTAATAAAAATAACAGGACACAGCAATTCATCATCAATAAAACCATACTTACAAGTTGACAAAGAGTATCGTTCAAGCAATATTCAATCAATTCGTTTGGAAAATGAAAAAACTTCAACATCTACTACAGAAACGATTAGCTGTGGCACCCGCAGCGATATCACTGTTCCTAGTATGAATTTCAATAACTGCGTTTTTAATAATTGTACATTAAGATAAAAATGTGTTTATTTTTAATGTTTCATAAATAAAGTCTGCATTGATATGTTTCCAAATTTCTCATTCATTAAATTGTCCTGCCGAATTACACTCGAGGTTTGTATTGATATTGGGTAAATTTGTGTTGCTCAAATTCTAAACTGTTTCCTTTAGCAATTTGACTCGAATATCTGTCAACCTAAAAACACTCCACCTTCCGTGTCGTGTTTTTAATAGTTGACAGTTATTCTCGTCAAATTGCTAGGAAACAGTTTCTCGTTAAACAACCCAAATTTACCCGATAAAATACAAACCACTTGTGCAATTATAAGTGAAAATCATATTTCTACTCTTGCACATTTTATAGCGAATAGCACTGCATATTGCTGAAAATGTAAAATTTGAAATCATACACTTACCGTGTGAACTATCTGAATCAGAAGATGTCGAACAGTTATCTAATGCCCTCTCTAGTTTTGCAAATTTCTTTTTCATGCATAGCAATTCCTTAAACGCCTTTCTTTTTTGTTTATTCAGCATTCTTATTTTCTTACACTGCAGATGAAGGCACTTAAAAATGAACTGTTCGATAGTCACCTTGATATCGGGTGATTAATATATACGACAAAAAATTGTTTACTCTAGTTACGAGGTCATAATTCGCTGCACCTGCACCGTATCATATATCATTAGTTAGAATTCATGTATACTTGTTATCATAGTTCTTTAGTTGCTTTATATTTGTAAATCAGTTTTTGTATAACCACTCCGAGAATAACATCTCTCTTTGTAATAATTAAATAAAATATCTTTTTAAAAATAGTATTTCTGTTTGGAAGTACATATCTGGCGTGTTGTCCTAACGTGTTTACAAAATACGAACTTACATCCCTTCAGTGGAACCAGTGAAAATCATCTCTTCTGTGGAAATCTTCCCTTGTGTGGTACAGTTACGTGGTGGACAAAAACTCGAGGAAGAAACAACTAGCCAGAAAACCATCGAGGTAAGTGCTAAGTTTCCTCTTTGCCTTTTCCTTATTTTCATTAATTCGGGAAGGATAGTTGTTAAGACAATTTTATTTGTAATTAATTAAAACCTTTATGATTGATACTGATTCCATAGTAGAATCTCTTAAGAGTTTGAATATCAGCAGTGAAAGTAATAATAGTAAAGTTAAAATGCCAATCGGTCAATTAGAACCTCGTCCTATCAACTGGGAGTTGTTTAAGTCAAAAATTTCAAATATCAAACCTTATGATCGGGATACGAATACTCTCAACAAATTTATTTCTCTTTGCGATAACCTAATCGCGACGTATAAGGATTATAATGATAAAGATTTGAGCGATCATATTCTTGAATGCATTCAGGGTAAGCTTGTCGGAAAAGCCGAACTAATGGTCGGGAATAGAGTAGAGTTGAATAGTTGGGAACTGTTAAAAGGTGCGCTTAGGCAATGTTTTTCGGACAAACGGAATTTAGAATGTTTAACGCAAGAGCTCACGCGAAACAGGCCGCACAAAAATGAAAATTTGATAGAATTCGGTTGCATTTATTGAGAAGCAGCATCATACAAAGAATTAGTAACGATAATAGTCTTAACCAAAACGAGAAAATTATACATATGCAATTTTGTGACAATACGGCATTAAATACCTTTATTGCGGGCTGCACCGGTACTTTACGAAACAACATGCATTTAAAGCAACCAGCATCACTGGAGCATGCTATTGCTTATGTTAATGAATTTGAAAATTTCGAGAAGCTTTATTCTCATTCAAATGATCAAAGGTCCTACCAAAGCAAAAATAATTTCAGAAATCATAATTACGGCCCCCGAACTCATCAACACCACGGCAACCAATATTATCATCAGTCAGCTTCTTCTTATCCCTCAAACTCTAATTCTAATGCGTATTTATCTCAAGGCCCTTCGTGGCCTCGTCAACCCATTAACGTTCAACCCCAACAATTACCACCCAGAAAATACCCAACTAATTCAGAAGTTTTCGGACCTCCTCGTAATGTTTTCAAACCTAATCAAACTCCTATGCATCGTCTTCCAAAACCTGAGCCAATGGCTATTTCTACAAATTCGAGACTACCCCCATCATATAGTAGAAGATCCAATAATGTTAGAAGCAATTATTTTCAAAATAACGGCCAAAGGTCGAATTTCATAGCTGAAGAATTATTTTCTAACGACTACATTGGGACGGAATGCGAACCTTCGCATGGCGACGTCGACGCAAACCCCCATTTTCGCGAGCAAGAAAACTATGTAGATTCTGAACATTACCTCTAATAATCCCTTACCCTATATCAGTATTTCTAAACCCCCATTAAATCTGCTAATAGACACCGGAAGTACTAAATCAATCTTAAAGCCTATCATTGCCGAAAAATTCTATCCCAATTGCATATTTAATTCAAATGTATCACTCTCAACCTCTTTGGGAACCAAAAATGTGCAGTTTGAAGCCGACATACCAGCTTTCCGAGAATTTAACAGGAATCATATGTTAAGGTTCATATTATACGATTTTCACGAATTCTTTGATGGAATTATTGGTATCAACGATCTAATTTCCATGAAATTTAATATAGATTTGAATAACGAGTGTCTTGTTAGTGATAGGGCTGTAATTCCAATTAAGTTTAGAAAACCTTCCGATATTAAATTCCAAATATTAATTGGCCCTAGTGAAAGAATCGTAAAGCAAGTCCCTGTTACAGTATCGAACGGAGAAATATTAATTGATAAGATAGTTTTAGGTGATATAAATATGTACCCGAGATGCTAACCATAGCCAATAATGGCTTAGCACTAGTAGAGTTTATCAATGAAACAAATAAAAGTTTAGCTATAACGTTATTAGAACCCTTAAGTGCAACCCCTTATAACCCTAATTTTTACGAATGTTATAAATTTGAAACTTTTAATAGTCCGGATAAATTTGAAATAAATAAAACTCAAATCCAAAACTTGATTAGAGCTGATCACATGAATCCGGAAGAAAAGTCGGAAATAATTAAGTTATGTAAATAATATAAAGAATTATTTTTATAACCTAGCGATGCTCTTACGTTCACTTCAAGAGTTAAACATTGTATCAAAACCACCGACGAAGCTCCAGTACACGTAAAATCGTATAGGTACCCGTATGCCCTTAAAGAAGAGGTGCAACGGCAAATAAATGATATGCTAGACAAGGGCATAATAAGACCGTCGTCGAGCCCATGAAGCTCTCCCATGTGGCTTGTAAAAAAGAAGCTAGACGCATCGGGGCAACAAAAATGGCGGCTTGTGGTAGATTACCGCAAGCTGAATGAAAAGACTATTAGCGATCGGTACCCCATCCCAAATATAAATGAAATTTTGGACAAATTGGGGCGTGCCCAATATTTCAGTACCATCGACCTTGCTAGCGGAATCTATCAAATAGAGTTGAGCAAGGATTAGATAGAAAAAACGGCATTTAACGTAGACCATGGTCACTACGAGTTCTTACGTATGCCCATGGGTCTAAAGAACTCGCCCAGTACCTTTCAGAGGGTAATGGACGAAGTTCTTAAAGATTTGCAGAACAGGGTGTGCCTTGTGTATATGGATGATATAATTATTTTCAGTACAGGGTTGCAAGAGCACATACAAAATCTTAAATTAGTTTTCGAAAAATTAAGACAAGCGGGACTAAAGTTACAGCTGGATAAATGCGAATTCGTGCGTAGAGAAGTAGAATTCTTGAGGCACGTTGTGACGCCCGACGGGATTAAACCCAATCCCAAAAAGATCGAAGCCGTGCAACGCTCTTCCATACCTAAAACACAAAAAGATCTTAAATCCTTTTTAGGGCTCTTAGGATACTATAGGAAACTTATTCGCAATTTTGCTAGGATTACAAAGCCGTTAACAAATTGTCTCAAAAAGAATAACAAAATAGAACACTCACAGGAGTTTATTAACAGTTTCAATCACTGTAAAAATCTATTAATTTCCGAGCCTATCTTAGCATATCCAAATTTCGAGAAACCCTTCGAAATAATGACGGACGCATCAATGTACGCCATTGGAGCTGTCTTAAGTCAAGACAATCACTCCATTTGCTATGCGTCCAGAGCTTTAAATTCTGCGGAGATCAACTACTCTACTATAGAGAAGGAGCTCCTAGTAATTGTGTGGGGATGCAAATACTTCCGCCCCTACCTCTTCGGACGACAATTTAAAATTTTAACCGATCACAAACCGTTAGAATGGTTGTTTTCCCTTAAGAAACCTAACTGTCGCCTGATGCGTTGGCGATTAAAACTAGAAGAGTTCGAATATACAATAAAATACCAAAAAGGAAAGCTTAACAAGGTAGCGGACGCACTTTCTCGTTCACCTCCTAAACTAGATGTAAATGCATTAGAAACTAGTTCCTTAGATGTTAATATCGACGATATAGATGAAATAATAGAAAGGGAAATCAAAAAAATTGATAATCCTCCCTTAGTCAATCAGAACCTACCCGATCTCCTTGAGTTAGACATAGAAGATTTAATTAACGACAGCAGTAAAATAAAAATTCTTCAGGATATTCAAATCCGCCCCCCTGATATCGGAATTACTCAAGACACTGATCTAGACACGGTTCATACTTCCGTAGAGAATCCGATTTTATCCATACCAATTTCCGAAAAATCTGTGAATCAGCATAAAAATCAAATAATATTAACAACAGGAGAAATAAACTCTTAAATTTGCAAACAAGAGAAAATATTCGATAATACTAGATTCAATGTCACTCTTCCCTCTAGAAATCTAGAATATAACATATTCACTTTCGCCAAAGATTTTTTAAATCCTAGAATTACGTATGCTTTATATTTTAGACAAACTAATTTACCCGAAATATTTGTTACAACCTTGCAAAAATTCTTTAAATTTCAGCTTTTAAATTGATTCACTGTACAAAATTTAGTAACGTCAGAAGAGCAATGCGAAAAATTAGAGTATTACCACGATTACAAAAAGGCTCATAGAGGAATCAATGAGTTAAAAAAGTCTCTTACAAAAAATTACTATTGGCCCAAAATGTCTGAGGACATAGAGGAATTTGTTAATAGTTGCGAAACTTGTTTAAAAAATAAGTACGACCGAAATCCACCTGTCATCAAATTTAATCTCACCCCAACAGCTTCTAAACCATTTGAACACATTCACATCGATGCTTTTCGAATCTCAAATACCCCTTTCCCCACAATTATTGATTCTTTCTCTCGATACGGCCAAGCCTATCCGATCGAAACCGTTACCGGCATATCAGTAGTAGACACCCTTCTTAATTTTGTAACTTATCACGGGTTACCTTATAAAATTACAGCCGACTGTGGTAGCGAATTTAAAAACAAAGATCTAGAAGACTTTTGTAAATTACACAGAATCGAACTACATCGCACAACAGCATAAAATAGCAACTCAAATTCACCTGTAGAAAGATTCCATTCGAGCCTCAACGAGCATTTTAGATGCCTGCGAGAGCAAAACCCGGAACTAACCCCTATTCAACTAATGAAGCATTCGATTTTAAGCTATAACAACTCCATACATTCTGTTACCAAATTTACCCCATTTGAAATCATTAAAGGGCATATTGGAAGTCCAGACCCCTTCGATCTAGACGATCATCTTGTTATTTCTTACTATGTTCAAAACCACAAAAATATCAGTAAACAACTATATGAAATGATAAAAGAAGGGAATGAAAAAGTGAAAGAACGGAATATAAACAAAGCTAACGAGAAACGCGATGAACCGCCAGATTTTTCCAACCAACATATAGCTTATGTTCGAACGAAACATCTAGATAAAAAAATGCCCAAATTCACAAAATCCGAAATAGTTGTAGATGATAACGTAGTTTTAAAAACTAAGAAAGGAACTTATCATAAAAGCATCGTTAGAAAACCGAAACCTAATTCAAATATTTTACAGGGCCAGCATCGAAAAGATGAAAACGGTAGCCATCCCGATTTACCTGGTCATAGGCATAGTCAGTATTACTTGTTTCGCGGAAGAAATAACTGTAACGCCTTTAGAAAATCTTATTCTTCCGATAGATTTAGGTAAAGCTAGGTTAATTTACTCAAAACATACTTTTATTCATTACCTAGATGTAAGAGAAGTGGTTAATCAAATAAATATCGTTAAAACACACTTTTTAACAGTAAGAAAATTAATTCTAGATACTAATAGTTCAAATCCCATTTCATATCAGAGTCTTAGCGAAAATATTTTAATACGTACAGAGTTTCTTATTAATTCGTTAAAACGTAAATTCGACAATTTATATCCCCATATGCGTTCAAAAAGAGGTCTAATCAATGGTATGGGAAAAGTCAATGAATGGTTATTTGGAAACCTAGATTCAGACGATGGCATTCGATATGATAATGCTATTAGGTTACTGCAAACAAATCAGAAAAATATCATTACCGAAGTTAATCTACATACCACTTTATTTAAAAAACTAATCGATCATTATAATCAATCAATAACAGTTCTTTTACAAAATCAAAAACTTCTCAAAAATAATCTAGTAAAATTTGAAGCCGCAATATTGAATCAAATAGATTATCTAAGCAAATATATAACTTTTCAAGGAACAATTAGTCAAATCAATCTCGATTGTCAAAATTTAATATTATTCGTAGAAAATCTCGAGAACGCCTTGCTATTTTCAAAACTGAATATCCTTCACCCGTCCATGATATCAAGTAAGGAAATTCTTGACATTATAGAACATCTGCATAGAATTTATGATAAAAATCAAATTTCCAAATTCAAGAATTTCTCAACATACAACACCTTTCTTGGAACGCAAGCAACCTTTACCGAATGAAAACTAATCTTTGCTGTCCATATTCCTATTCTGAAAACTAAATCCTTAGACTTTTACCGTATTTACCCTATTATCCAAGCTAATAAAATATTTGTCCCTTCACACCCTTACTTGGCACGTAACGAAGAAGACGTCCAGGTTGCAAACCAAGAATGCAAAAAACTGGACGAAATTTACTATTGTACCCAAGAATCAATCCCCATTGATAACTGTGCCGACGAACTGATAAGAAGCGGAAAACTACCAGACAGCTGCTACGCCACCGAGGTCCATATCCAAAATCCTTTAATCGAGCAGATAACAGCTAATGAAGTTCTAATAATCCCTGGGAAACAAGTAGAAATAAAATCAAACTGCCGAAACAACAGAATATTCGAAGTAACAAAACCAACCCTTATTAACATACCAGAAGGATGCGAAATCTCCTCGAAAGTATTAAAATTCTCCAGAGTCAAAGGAATTAGCGAAGGAAAGCCATTAATTTTACCATAGATCGAATTAGAACAAATTAAGATCAGAAGAAACTATCAAACGCCGAATATGTCAGAAATAAAATTCGATGAGTTATACGAAATCCATAGAATCGCAAAACAACTAACACCGATAGAAGAACAGCATAATACACACGAAATCCGAATCCTATTAATATTTCCAACAATCTTAATCATTGGATGTATCGTCGTAACATTCTGCGTAATTAGACGAAGACGCGAAAAATAAAAAATAAAGAAAGAAAAAGTCAAAATCATCGAAGAAATTCCCTTGGAGACAGTTCGCGGAAATCACTCCGTTATTTTCGCCTCTTAAGGACGGAGGAGCTACGAGGTAATAATTCGCTGCACCTGCGCCGTATCATATATCATTAGTTAGAATTCATGTATACTTGTTATCATAGTTCTTTAGTTGCTTTATATTTGTAAATCAGTTTTTGTATAACCACTCCGAGAATAACATCTCTTCTTTGTAATAATTAAATAAAATATCTTTTTAAAAATAGTATTTCTGTTTGGAAATACATATCTCTCTTTTAAATACACTGCGTGATTCACTTGAAATATGAATCCTACCAAATATATCATAGAAGAACTCCGATGAGAACAATAATCTGATTTCTCATTAACGGTTATGGAGTAGAAATGAAACAAGTACCTAAAATATAAAATATATTTAAAACAAAACGAAAACAGGTTCGGTAACACACCTTTGGAAAACAAAGTAATATCATTTATAAAAAATATGTAAAAAATTAAATTAAACTTTTTTTATGCTTCGAGTTTCGATTACTAAGAAAATTATAAAATTCTTCCGCGTCATCTACGATTTAAGGGAGCATTGCTCTGAAACATGTTTTTTTTCTTCAGATACTCCAACGCTCTGATTAATTTTTTCAATTTCAGGAAAATCGAGGTACTTTAAGCCTTTCTTCTTTAGAACACACACTTCTTTCATTTCTTCCTCGAATGTTTCTTTGTATAATTGGTAAACATTTTCCTTTTAATTAATAATATGCTTGACTTGTGTGAAAGGAATATTTTTATAATTAAAAAGTTTTGATCCTGTCTGATAGTCTAAATAATAATTTTCTTGCATTTGTAATACTTTAAAATGAAATTTCCATGTAATAGGCATGTGGGTTCAAAATTTTATGATATTCATAGGTGTCCAGATATCTGAATGGTACCATGACCAGGTTCAGAGTATTTGTGCTCAATAACTTTGAGCTCTTTACTTCAATTAGAAATTAGGAATGATTGTATTGCACAAGACAAAAGAGTGTTGCGATTTTGTGGCACACAACTATCAGACTACAGTATTATTGTAAGTAACTTTGGTAAATCTTCAACTATTCTTCTCAAAATTTCTATCAGGGCACTGGCGATGTGATTGCCGCCTCGGCCTGAAATGAATTCATGCCATATTGCACAGTAAATAATCTTATTTGTATTACAATGAGCAGTTAGATTGTATAAATTCAGCTTGGATTGATAATAATAATGTCCTATGTTTGCTTTAGGTAAAGGAAAAACGTGCTGAAGATCGAATGTAACCACAGTAACATTTTCTTCTTGTCTAACCCTGACTCTCTGCCTTTCTTGATGTCCTATATTCTTTCTATTAATATGCTCTTTATTCTCATATATCTGTTTTTGATTGGGATTTTTCGATACTTTAAAAGCTTCGCATTTATCACAAAAATCCATCTTTGGCTTAAAAAAGCCTATATTATAATTGTAATTAAAAATATCCCGATAAACTGCAAAACTAACAGGATTTTCCGTCTGTGATACGTACAAGTTGTAAATTCTAGTTAAGTTTAAATCGCGTTCCAAATATACCTTCTTCGTATTTGCTGTAATGTGACTCAACTGTTTTTAAGGACTCAATATGTTTCTTCACTTCTTCCGTTTTCTTCTAGTCGGTGAATTTCTCTTTGTGCATTCCTCTTAAATCATTTCTAGGAATATTGGCACTATTATTTTTTTTTAAATAATAAATCCTAGTTTTACTCATAAAAAACTCTTGACATACTCTTATTTTAACATTATTGTAAGTTAAAAAATAAATGTAAGAATATTGTTTCCTGCTGTTCTCGCTTTCAGTTCTTTTTGCCAATTCACGTTCTACATGTTTAGAATAATAATGTGCCTTTCCATTATCATCCCAAGACCAAAAGTTTTTGTTAATTGTAGTTTGTACCTCAAACGATATTTTTTTAGGGCACTCAACATAACATTTTTGAGTTAAACACGTTGTAATAAACACGAGATATGACACAAGTTCTAAAAACACCCTATATAGATAATTTCTTTTAATTCAAAATCGTTATCAAATTTACCGACCTCAAATAAATTAAAACATTTAAACAAAACAAGGCTAACACTATAGAATTTCGTTTTTTAATTCAAAATAGTTATTAATTATCGACCTCAACCAAAGGAAAATATACAAACAAAACAAAGGTTAACACAATATTAGATATCACGTACAGGTCAGTTTGGTAAACCACGAAATAAAACAAATATGAATAATTAACCTTCATTGAAGGTGAATTACGGAAATAAATATGGAAAAAATATTAGGAAAAGGGACAGTCAGTCCGTCAGTCAGTCGGTGAGATAGGTATTATCTCTCCCCTGGTGAGGCAAGTCTGAGTCTTGACGGACCCTCACCCTCAAAAAGTAATAGTGTGAATATTTATGTGACCTGTGGGATTTTCAAACCGTAAGTTTTTTAAAAGTTCAAATTCATTTATTATATTGAATATTGGTTTGTGTTATTATATTTTTTTTCTTTGACTAAATCGGGTAACCCAAGAAAGTTAAGGGACTCTACAAGGTGTTCAGTCATATCGAGTGTTCTTATACATCAGCGCCCTTCATCTACCGCTAAGGCCCAAGAGTATAGGGGCTTTTTATCTAGTTATATTCAGAGATTTTTTTTTTGTGCATATTATCTCCTTATCATCTAATTAGTTAATCAAACTACGTAGATATAACTACATTTGGCTCGATACTATACCTAATTCGACTTTAGAGATCTTTTCCACTATATGTAATCTTTTTTAGAGTTATTTACGTTACACTAGGGATTTTAGTCAAACATATTGATATTCTCCGTTGCACTGGAGATCCATAAGTTAAAACCATCTCAGAGATATTTTATATTGTACACTTGAGAATTTTAGTTAAATCCTAGATCATAGAGTTTGGTAGACGTTTATACTAGAAATAGAGATCATAGTTCAGGTACCGCTAATACTAGTTTACTTTCGGAGGTTATTTGACACAGTTTTGTTTTTTTTTGTAATATATTGTTATCATATGCTCTAACCTTTCAATTATCTCAATCCTCACCACCCCATACCCGTCAAATAGGTCGGACCAGCTAACCCTGCACTACGAACTCGGGCTTGGCACACTGTATAAGCCCAAGGGGCCCCACGACGTCTTCGACCGCTCGAGCCCGGAACAACCCCCCCTTCCTCGAGGAAATTCCGCAGGGAGAATCCCGGGTTCTATAATTTTTTTTTTGTGCCATCAGGCACTGGTGACAGCAGCTGTACAGTTAGAGAAAAAAGAGACGATAGATAGAGTTACTACACTGGTAACAGAGAACTACTATATACATTACCCCAGATATAGGATACTACTAGGAACTATAGGATAATACCGATTCGATACAATACAAGTTATTACACTGGTGACAGCGATTAATATTTTTGGTAGCTACATAGTGGTGTTTATTAGATTGGAGACAGCCTGGGATACTCAGCAACATCGGCTGAGTTTATCACGGCTTCACCATAAGAACGAAAAAGAAAATACCCATTTATTAGAGTGGTGACATCAGTAAATAATAGGGATAATAGTGATACATAATCGTATATCATTAGGGGATTACAGTGATACAATAACTGTATATATCATTAGAGTGGTGACAGTGCATATTATTAGAGTGGTAACACGGTGGGATATCTATCTATCTAATCGCATATTATTAGAAGCGCAGATTATTAGACTGGTGACAGCGGTGCTCCAGATACTGAGTCCGTACAGCAGAGGTTAACAAGAGGGGAAGTCCTGGCAATAATCCTTTTTTTTTTTCTTCTCTATCCCAATTAAACTACCCATTTCAGGCATCGTAGAAGCCCAAAAGGTAAGAGGAGATAGTTACATTCAATTACATTAATTAAGGCCGTGTAAATTTCACCTACATAATTTACATTTGATACATACGTTATTTTTAATTTCATATTCATATCATAAAATAAATATTGCGACATAGGTCTAATCAAAACTAATATATAACCAAAGTGATATAATTTCAATCAGATATATCTGCTTACTCAGTTATTCTATTTATTACAAACGAACGTTGAATCCAAATCTATTTTAATACATAAACATTTAGACAACGGATGAAAAACAGCAAATATACAGGTGAGGAATTCGCAAAGTCAGCAACAAGCTTCCGCACAAGACAAAAATAGCAATATAAAATATAGTACGGAGGAAAGCTGCACGTCCGGGAGATATAAAAGGTTTTACAGGAAATATGGATATATTTTGACTAACAAACGGACTATTCTCTAAATGAACTAGACATTAACGATTTGAGAAAAGGTGTTAGGAAATATTCACGCTTTAAACGCAAAATAATAAGTTAAATTAAATTTGGTTCAGGGCTAGTTAAAGTGAATAATACCGATTCTTATATATTACAATATTAATAATTATTTGTCTTTATTTTCCCAACTATCCATTTCAAAACCATCTAGGTAAGTAACACTCGCGCCAGCTAATAAAACAACATGCCGTTAGAGTCCACAGGGGATTCGAGTAATATGCCAGCAGCACTAAGGATACCACAGGCACCACCACTAGGGGTGATCGCCTCAACTTTAACAGACTTCACGGGAAAAGACGCAGCCAGATATATAGAAAAATTGGAACTAAGGGCCAAACTCGACGGATGGTCAGAAACAGAAACACTAACACTACTGAAATTCAAACTCGCAGGCGCAGCCCACGATTTTTTCAAAGCCGACCCAAGATTAGACACAGCAACATATGTTGAATTTAAGGAGAAAATACTCAGGAAATTCGTCCCAAGGAAATCGATCGCGGACTGGTGGATGCAGCTAGTCCAATGCTACCAGAGGCACGACGAAGATGTAGCAGCTTTCTGCACAAGATTACGGCTCATAGGGAATAAAATATTGGAGGAAGACATAAAAGGAACGAACAGAGAACCGATACCGAACATTCAAAAGAAACACAACGCAGTACTGATGAACCAATTCAAAGTAGGGCTAAGAAAGGACCTGCTTAGAGAAGTAGGATTCTACATATTGCACAAAGATGACCTAACACTAGAAGAAGCAGAGGAGATAGTAAGTTGCCAAGAAACGGCAGCCACAATGGTGAGCGGAAGGAATAATGGCCACAGAGTCGCTTTTACGAAGGAGCAACGGAGTTGCACAGCATGTGGCAAATCAGGACATGAATCGGAAGAATGTAGACATAGCGCGAAATGTATGTACTGTGGCAGACGAGGCCACTGGGCATCAAACTGCAGAACAAGAGAAGCGGAAGAAGAAAAAATAGAGAAAAAATGCCAAATATGTAGGAAACAGGGACACTGGGCAGCGTATTGTAGAAACAAAGAATCCAAGGAACCATTAACAGATAGAGATGTATGCCACTACTGCGGAAAACAGGGCCACTGGGCTAAGAACTGCAGAAAGAAAATGTTAAGTGAAGAAAATAAACAATGGAATACAAAGCAATGGGATCAAGGAAGAAGAATCACAACGCACCAAAATAACTACGGGGAATACAGCGGACAAAGGAATTCCAGAGAAAAGACTTGGAACAGAGAAGCACCACATGCAAACGAGAAACAAAGGCTCCAAAGAGAAGAGAACAGAAGAGGACAGTCCACAGAGAGAGGACACATAAACAAGGAAGACGGAAGAAAACATTTAAACTAACAAGGACCACCGTTACTCCCCAAACAAGTGGTCAATCTGAAACTAGGGGAAAAAACTGGACTCACACAGAAAAAAACTGGAATCAACAGGCAACACAAAAGGGTAACAAAGAAGAAGACAAGAAAAACCAGAATAATCCAAAACCACGCAGAAGAAATCGACTGCAACAACATGATACCGCCCTTATATTACATACAAGACCAATGGTTGGGCTTACACCCGCACCCCACAATAGCGAACGAACCAAAGACACTCAAACCCGACGAAGACATGGACCTCCACTTTGGTCCCATCCAACCCTTGGGAGCAAAAGGCCTGTACACACCAGAAGAAATTGACGCAGCGCAAAGAACCCTCACATTCGGAACCGAAAGAAGAGCGGTCGAAAACATAATCACCCGCAGAGCAGCCGGACTGAACGCCAACAGCCAAGGTTATTCAGTATCTGGTATTTTCGATGAAAAAGAAATCAAAAACCTAGCCGAATCAACCCTAAAACATACTTGGGAATGGTTCACAGAGATAGGTTCAATAATAAGCGGTATAATTGGTATATACTGCACATACCAACTACTAAAATACATAGTAGACACGATACTAAACGCAATTCGCATCCAGCAGACTGTAGGATGTGGGATAGCGATGTTATGCAGCATATGGGATTCCCTTACGGCATGGGTAATACATACCCATAGCAGAACCCAGAAACAAGACGAAGAGGCGATAGAAATGGAGCAGATACAGCATCACGAGACGAGCCACCCCAGTACGCAACACTGGACGGAGAGAAATCACTCCATGAACGATCTACTAAGCAGCAGTGTCGCGAGTGTAAATAATCGTGTCCTAGGTCAGGATCAAAACAGTTAAATCGGAACGCGAGTGCGGTCAAGTGCGCGGTACGTAAAACTTACTATATGTAGTACAGAATTCATATTAATGTAATCATCAATGTTAATGTATTAGTTAAGGTATAAAAAATATGTTGGACCTGAAACGTCACAACACTTTTACAAGGGGGGAAGTGATGTAATAAACACGAGATATGACACAAGTTCTAAAAACACCCTATATAGAGAATTTCTTTTAATTCAAAATCGTTATCAAATTTACCGACCTCAAATAAATTAAAACATTTAAACAAAACAAGGCTAACACTATAGAATTTCGTTTTTTAATTCAAAATAGTTATTAATCATCGACCTCAACCAAAGGAAAATATACAAACAAAACAAAGGTTAACACAATATTAGATATCACGTACAGGTCAGTTTGGTAAACCACGAAATAAAACAAATATGAATAATTAACCTTCATTGAAGGTGAATTACGGAAATAAATATGGAAAAAATATTAGGAAAAGGGACAGTCAGTCCGTCAGTCAGTCGGTGAGATAGGTATTATCTCTCCCCTGGTGAGGCAAGTCTGAGTCTTGACGGACCCTCACCCTCAAAAAGTAATAGTGTGAATATTTATGTGACCTGTGGGATTTTCAAACCGTAAGTTTTTTAAAAGTTCAAATTCATTTATTATATTGAATATTGGTTTGTGTTATTATATTTTTTTTCTTTGACTTAATCGGGTAACCCAAGAAAGTTAAGGGACTCTACAAGGTGTTCAGTCATATCGAGTGTTCTTATACATCAGCGCCCTTCATCTACCGCTAAGGCCCAAGAGTATAGGGGCTTTTTATCTAGTTATATTCAGAGATTTTTTTTTTGTGCATATTATCTCCTTATCATCTAATTAGTTAATCAAACTACGTAGATATAACTACATTTGGCTCGATACTATACCTAATTCGACTTTAGAGATCTTTTCCACTATATGTAATCTTTTTTAGAGTTATTTACGTTACACTAGGGATTTTAGTCAAACATATTGATATTCTCCGTTGCACTGGAGATCCATAAGTTAAAACCATCTCAGAGATATTTTATATTGTACACTTGAGAATTTTAGTTAAATCCTAGATCATAGAGTTTGGTAGACGTTTATACTAGAAATAGAGATCATAGTTCAGGTACCGCTAATACTAGTTTACTTTCGGAGGTTATTTGACACAGTTTTGTTTTTTTTTGTAATATATTGTTATCATATGCTCTAACCTTTCAATTATCTCAATCCTCACCACCCCATACCCGTCAAATAGGTCGGACCAGCTAACCCTGCACTACGAACTCGGGCTTGGCACACTGTATAAGCCCAAGGGGCCCCACGACGTCTTCGACCGCTCGAGCCCGGAACAACCCCCCCTTCCTCGAGGAAATTCCGCAGGGAGAATCCCGGGTTCTATAATTTTTTTTTTGTGCCATCAGGCACTGGTGACAGCAGCTGTACAGTTAGAGAAAAAAGAGACGATAGATAGAGTTACTACACTGGTAACAGAGAACTACTATATACATTACCCCAGATATAGGATACTACTAGGAACTATAGGATAATACCGATTCGATACAATACAAGTTATTACACTGGTGACAGCGATTAATATTTTTGGTAGCTACATAGTGGTGTTTATTAGATTGGAGACAGCCTGGGATACTCAGCAACATCGGCTGAGTTTATCACGGCTTCACCATAAGAACGAAAAAGAAAATACCCATTTATTAGAGTGGTGACATCAGTAAATAATAGGGATAATAGTGATACATAATCGTATATCATTAGGGGATTACAGTGATACAATAATTGTATATATCATTAGAGTGGTGACAGTGCATATTATTAGAGTGGTAACACGGTGGGATATCTATCTATCTAATCGCATATTATTAGAAGCGCAGATTATTAGAACGTGCTTCATTTAACAAAAGCTTTCTTTTCTTTGACAACTCCTTCACTATTAACATACTCTTCGCCGTGTTGACATTTCACTTTTTTAATATTACGCTTCCATTTAGCTGAATTTCGTCTCCGTTTTCTGGTATTTTTTCTCCATCTTTTGTTATTTATACATTATTTTCTGCTTCATTGTCAGACGCGCTATGTGTTGGTATCCTAAAATGACACAATGAAATAAAAAAGAGTAGGATCTTTAACAAAATGATACTTACTGTAATTCTTTTAGAACTCTTGAGGTTACTTCTATTATAATGCCATTTTCTTGAATGATATTATTAACATTTCCAATTTCGTTCATGCTAATCCTTAAATTATTGATAGTTACTCTAGATGCTAGAACCAAGTTCATGCAGTGCTTATAGAGACAAGAAGTTTGATTTTTACAAAAAATTATTTGATTAGTTGCATAAACAAATCTCTAAAAATTAAAAAAAAATAATGGAAAACCTTATTTTTGTTTATAATTGTTTAAACTACGGTACTGAGTACAACCCTGTTTGTTTTGAAATAACTTAAAAGTAGTTTAAAGTATTTTTTTTTAATTTTATTATCAAATTATTAATATTTTACCCTTCTAACTCTGGTTTCGCCTGAAAAATTATGTCCATGTTTTCTATATTCATTTCAGCTATATTGTTTTCATTACTCTCAGTCAATTTTTTAGCACTTTCGTAACCATTAATATTACCACAGATTCGGTGTTAAACCTTTGTACAGTACAGTTGTGCGCTCCGAAACGATTAAGTAGTTAAAAAGTAATTAGTGAATATTTTCAAAGTGAACCAAAACAAGCAAGTAAGAATATCATGTTAACTTTTTATTAAAACATTAGTAAAACAACACATTAACTAGAAGTGAATCTGAATTTAATATCAGATATAAATAACAGAAAATACTTCGCCAGATCCGTATTAAGGAAAACCTAAATGATACTTAAAAATGGATGACAACATATCTCAAATAGGGTGTACACCCACTAATAACACAACCCAACAACCCAAAACATATTCCTCAGTAGCAAACCAACAAACCAGAACAAACAATTTCCCATCCAGAAATCAAGCTATACTATTCGACGCAATCGAAAACACTAGGCTAGAAGACTACCTAAAGGCACTATGCCAAACAATCCAACCAAATAACATAATTTTTTGCTCAAAGCTATCAAACAACAGAATATGTATTTATTTGGCAAATGAAAATTTAGTGAACACTTTCATCAACAATCACGGTAAAATCCAAATAAACCAACAAATACTACAGGCACGTCGACTAGTCACTCCTAGTCAAAGATTAATATTATCCAATGTTTGTCCCTCTATCCCCCACTCAGTCCTTGAATATGAACTTAAAAATCTAGGGATCAATCCTCTTTCACCCTTATCTTTCTTGCGAATAGGAATCTCAGACCCAGCATTTCAACATATCCTAAGTTCTAGAAGACAAATATTTATATCTCCATTCAATAACCAGTCCCTTCCCGATTCATTTTTAATCACATATGAACAAACCTCATATAGGATATTTTTGTCCATTGATAATCAAGAATGCTTACAATGTAAACAAACTACTCATACAACAAAAAACTGCCCAAATAGAGCAATCACTTCAACTCACTTTAACCCATCAACAGAATCATCACCAGAAAATCCAGCCGACAATCAAACTGAAGAAGAAACAAACAACATTTCACAATATCAACAGGATCAATCAAATAACCAAAACTCAGAACAAATTTCCGAACCTCAAACAATGAATACCCAAGTAGTTAAACACACCGAAAATAGTAAAGACAACACACCGACTGTCAACAGAAATGAAATCGAAACAACCAAACCACAAAATAAAAGAACATCAACAGAACGTTCCCCATCACCAACAACAACTGAACACCTACCTACATTTGTAAAACCAACAAATAGTGAAAAGAAAATAAAACAAACCGAAAACAAAAAACCAAAAAAATCAATAGGAGAAATGTTAAGTCACACTAAAGCGCTTTTCAAGAATACAGATATCAATTATCCTCTAACCTATGAAGAACTTATAGATTTTTTTGAAAATTGTGAAGGGTGTACAGATCCTCTCAGTATCGTGAAAATGTACACCGAAGAAATAACGGAAGCCACAGACCTACTTACCACAATATACCCCTATTTAAAGGATAAAAAAATGAAGATGAGATGCACTCGAATTAAAAATAAAATTCTCAAACAGATAAACCCTGAATACCAAACAGAACTGGACACAGATACCTCTATTGAAACCTATTAATCTTGTTTACCTTCACTTCCTTAATTCAGTGGAATATAAATGGGTACTATACCCACCTAGAAAACTTGCAATTAATAATTTCAAAATACAAGCCCATGCTAATATGCCTACAAGAAACCAATTTCAAAAACAATAGAATCCATAATCTAAAAAATTATAATTGTTTCTCTAAAAATCGAGAAAATGCAAGAATAGCCAGTGGAGGTGTAGCAACATATATTAGAAATACAATAGATGCAACATCAATTCATCTAAAAACTACTATTGAAGCAGTCGCCGTTAGAGTGAAAGATACAATGACCTTTTCATTGTGTAACATATACATTCCCCCAAATCAGAAACCTACTACAGAGGAAATAACTGAGCTGCTGAGCCAAATTCCAGCTCCTCAGATAATAGTGGGAGACTTTAATGCCCACAACTATATCTGGGGCTCTACTAAGCAGACACCTTTTGGAAAAAAAATTGAAAATCTATTAGAAAAGTACAATCTTAACCTCCTAAATGACGGCCAAAAAACCAGACATGACATAAGAACTGGTGAAGATTCAGCAATCGACCTAACAATATGTCACCCATCTCTCTCACAAATACTTAATTGGGATGTATCAACGTATTTATATGATAGTGACCACTATCCCATAATAATTAGCAGCGAACCGGAAAATACACCGGACCCAATAAGAAAATGGAAAATAAAATCAGCAAATTGGAACGAATTCCAAGAATTTATACAAGAAAATCTCCACGAGTTAAAGGAAGATACGGATATTGATCAAGAAGTACTTTTTATCACAGAATTAATAACGCAATCAGCAGATAAACATATTGGAGGGTACGAACACAACAACAAACACCAAACGGTTCCCTGGTGGAACTTGGACTGCAAAGAGGCTGTGAAGAAATCGAAAGAAGCTTTTAACAGATTCAAAAGAAACAAGACGGAACAAAATTCAATTGAATTCAAACGATTGAGAGCTAAAGCCAGATACACAATAAAAAAAGCGAAACGGGAATCATGGAAAGAGTATGTTTCAACAATAAACAGCTCAACTCCAATGTCCACTATATGGGAAAAAGTCAAAAGGATATCCAAACCGAAACAATCCAATACAATAAACTTTCTGGAGATAAATAACACTATTTATAAAAACCGAAATGAAATAACAAACATCTTATCAAGTGAATATTAAAAAAACTCAAGCAACTCAAACTACACACCAGATTTTTTGAATCATAAAAACAAAGCAGAGCAGCAAGAAATTGACTATAATAGTAATAACCAGCAAACGAACAGTTTGAACTATGCAATAACCATTGACGAACTTAAAAATTCACTCCAAAACTCTAAAAACTCCAGCCCAGGTCCTGATAATATTCCACTCATTTTTCTAAGAAATCTAAGTAAACAAACCAAAGAACATTTACTAAAGATATATAACCTAATCTTAACAAAGAAAGTATATCCCAGAGCATGGACAGTTTCCATTATAATTCCCATTCCTAAGCCAAGTAAAGCGAAATCAGATCCAGAAACATATAGACCAATTTCACTCACCTGTAGCATGGGAAAAGTTCTTGAGAAGATAATTAATAACAGACTTTTATGGCACCTAGAATCAGAAAAACTAATCATACCCGAACAGTGTGGTTTCCGTAAAAATCGCTCCACGTTAGACAATCTTATCGATCTAGAATCTGAGATCCATGAAGCCTTTGCAATAAAGCAGCACTGCATCGGAGTATTTTTTGATATTCGTAAAGCCTACGATACAGTCTGGAAATACTCAATAATCAAAACTCTTTACGACTGGTCAATACGGGGTAACATATTGAAATATATATCGAACTTTCTAGATCAACGACAGTACCAAGTACGAGTAGATGGCGTATACTCACAGCTGAACACCCAAGAAAATGGCATTCCACAAGGGTCAAATCTCAGCACGACATTATTTCTCATAGCAATAAATTCAATTATAGCAAACTGTAAATCACCCGTGAAATGCAGACTATATGCAGATGACCTGGTTATCTATTGCAGAGGGAAAAATATGACTACAATACATAAAACCATCGAACAAACAATAGCTACAATAGAGGATTGGTCAAAAACAAGTGGACTGCGTTTCAACACGACAAAAACCAAAGCTTTATGTTTCTCGAAAAGGACTCAACCACAACTTGAAAACTTGTACCTTTATGGACAGAAAATAGAATATGTGAGAGAAATAAGTTTTCTAGGAATGATACTCGACCAAAAGCTAACATCGAAATCACACATTCTGACATTGAAGAAAAAATGCCAACCTGGAATTAATTTACTCAGATCACTAGCATTCAAAAACTGGGGCGCAGACTACTCAAGTTTACTGCACATCTATAAATCATTGATCAGATCAAAACTTGACTACGGAGCGATTGCCTATAACTCTGCCAACAAAAGCCTTCTTCAGTCAGTGGAAGTTATACAAAACACAGCTCTTCGCATCTGTTTGGGTGCCCATCGTACAAGTCCTATCCAAAGCTTACATTGGGAGACTGGAGAGTTACCGCTTTCTTACCGAAGAGAATATCTAAGCATCTCTTATGCTGTCTCTGTAATATCAAACAAAAGAAATCCAGTAGCCCACAACGTCTTATCTGATCGTTTTAAAGCCAAATTTTTATCCAGCTCAACTACTCCTCCTTTCTATCACAGAGTCAAAACATATTTAAACAAAATAAATTCGCATTTCCCAAATATTTATGACGTCCCATCAATGAATTATCCTCCTCCATGGACAATAACACTCCCTATCCTAGACCTAAGCCTCGCCTACCTTAATAAATCAGAGACTCCAACAGCCAGAATAAAACAAGAATTCCTAAGTGCCTTAAATAAATACGGTAGCATTTATAAGGTATACACAGATGCTTCAAAAAACTAAGATGAAATTGGGGCTGCCTTCTACTCCGAGGACTTTTCGAAATCCTACATACTCCCACCCTTCACATCTATTCATTCAGCTGAATTATTCGCCATCTTAGAAGCACTCAAGAAAATCCAGAAAATCAAGCATAAAAATGTCCTTTTAATATCTGACTCTCAAAGTTCACTAACAGCACTTCGTCAACTGTACTCTAATCACCCTATATCCATACTGATCAAGAAAGAGCTACATAATTGCAGAAACAGCAGCATACATATTAAATTCATGTGGGTCCCATCCCATACTGGAATATAAGGGAATGAGAGAGTAGATCAAATAGCAAAAAATGCATCCACCAATCAACAATCAGAAAGGAACGATTTTACCGTACATACTGATTTGAAAGCGTTCTACAAGAGCAAAATCTGCGATAAATGGCAGGAAGAAGCAAGACATAACCAACACAAATCATATGAAGTCACTACAAATTCTCACGGTTGGAACTGTAAAAACATAAATAGAAGAGAACAAGTGATCCTTTCTCGTATTCGAATCGGTCATACGCGCATCACACACGACTACTTACTAGCAGGAAACACCTGGTAATCGAATGTGCGAAATACGACAAGGAACGGAAAAAGAATCAACTACCCCTATCACTAAAAAAACTATTACAAGAAAAGCAAGAAACTGAAAAACTTTTAAACTACCTAAAAGAATCCAAATTAAGTAGCAAAATATAGTGACTATAACCAAGCTACAATAAGTGAACTTCCATCATTTTAACTCGCTAATAACCCTACGTGGTTGATGCGATTGATATATAAAAGAAAAAATATTACCACAAATCTGCGATAGTTCACTAAAATACAACACAACGTGAATAACAATTATTCGTTACTTTAGAAGAATGTCGATTAAAACTTACTGCCATAAATTCGTAGGACAATCACTACGTTTCAATGGCACTGGAGATTCCCTTTGATTATTGATTTTAATTGTAAAAATCAGTATTATTAAAGAGAAGTCCCACCTTAATAGCTGTAGTTATTTGAGGTTATGTTTGGATATAGAACAAGAGTTCGCCAAACGACAGAAAATTACTATTATTATCGTCATGATGTGGATATAGGACAAAATGGATATAGAACCAAATTAACAAGATGAAAACATCGTCTTCTATAGACTAATATGTATGGTGCAGGATATAAAACAATACTTATGTCGAAATATGAAACCCTTTGTTTTTAACGGACACAGAACAAATTTATGACAGAACAAAATTGATTTAAATAAAGTTGGTCTGTAATGGATAAACATTAATTTTGTCACTCGTATATTGGATATCAAGCAACGTATTTTAAAATTTCAGGGGATATAAGTCCCTCTCATCAAAACAAAAATAACGGTGTATATAACACAATTTTACCCAGAAGTGGATATAGAACAGTATAATCCTCTAAAACTCGTAAAATAACTAGATGTTAAGCTACCCAAACTGTAAATATTAAGCCTGTTTCTGTCGGACTATAAGAACATCACATTTCGCATTCTAGCAAAACATATGTCATGAAAATAGAACTGGCAATGTGTATACAGGAGCAAATAAAATAAGAATTACCATATCAAAGAATCCCAAAAAACAAAACCAATAAAAATAAATAAAATTGACATTATTTGTACCTACAGAAGAACCTGTGTAAGTTCTGTTATCATTTCATATAACACTGTTCTGCAGGAAAATGCTCTCCGCCAAATAAATACGTTATTTCGATACGCCCTACCTATTTAACTCTTACCTTTAAATCACGTAACAAAGTCTAGAGAGTGCTTTAAAAGCAGGTGTAAGAAGGTGCCTGTGCGATATTTATCTGTCTATAACACAATGGGGTGCAACGTTGCCAAATCCTACGTTTTCTCATAGTCTAGGGAAATTGTGTACAATCTGACAACATCGGCTGTCTGGATATGTTCCCTATCTACGAAAAATATAATAATGAACTATTGTTTATATTTCAAGTCTCGGTTGTCCCAGATGTCAACCAATGTGGCTCCGGTTGACTCAAGTGGAGACGGGAGTGGGTGAACGTTCCAAATCTGGTATGTTAAATTTAAAAAAAAATATTGTTAGGCGCCAGACAAATTTATCTGACCCGTAAAGAAATTTGTCCCAGCTTAAACTTGACAAATATGAGGGGAAAACTAAAAGAACAACCTAACTTATATTCCCTTTATTATGAGTTTCGAAAATACTTAAATACTCCAAACATTTGTATTATGTTGTAACAATTTTGACCACAATAATATATGTATTTACATTAAAACCCACAAATTAATTGAAAATATTCCCCTGTCCCCTGAAAACTTTACATATTCAGAATATTTGTATTATAGTGTAACAATATAGACTGCAGTAATAAAATGTACTGACAGTAAAAGTCAAAAATATAGCTGAAATATTATCACATAAATTTGAGAACCTTGTGTTACATGTTCGTACCTTGCGTTGGATCCAAAGCAAAAGTCAACGACATACAAATATAAAATTCCACCGTATATTGATAATGTAGTTCTATTAGTAAAATCCCGAAAACCTTAGTTAAATAATGCCCCCCCTTGAAACTACAACGCAGCTTCTACTGAATTTATAAGAAAAGGTAATTAATGACACTTATCAATATGTACATCCTCTTCATATAAGCCTAGTGCTCCCTGCTCCCTGTATTGGATTCCCAGAGAGAATGAAGTACGCCACCAATCCAGGTGTGAATATAAGTCAAACTTCTGGCAGCCTCTTACTACAGCCTCCCAGAACCAGAGTCAAGTTCCAAATGGTGTATCTTAATCAAGGTAAGAAAATCTCCCCAAGATGATAAGCAGAAGAAGAACCCTAAAAAGACCAAGGTTCATCAGATATGAGGCGCGACTTCATAACCCTCCCAAGATGACATAAATGTATAACCAATCCAATATCTAATATTCGGAAGTACCGCCTAGGGCTCAAAAAAAAATCTTTACTTACAATTTACGTTAAAAACAAATACTTTTCCCTAGTGTTCTACTAACTGACATACAACTTTTTCTAAAAAAACATGAATAATTAGTATGTGAATAGAAGTTATATCCAATCTAACAAAATAAAAAAATGACCTTCATATATATAAAAAAAATAACGATTACACGAAGTACGTGAAGATATAAAACACAGTGATACTTGTCAACTATTCAACTAAGAATATTGCAAGCACATGTGTAAATATCTTATACGTGACATGCTGTATACTGCTAACTACTCAATTACATCATTTAGACTACTATTTGAAACCCATTATCTGAAGTAGAACACAATTAGGTGACAATCATAAAAAGAATTGATGTTTTTATGTACAAAGTGACTGATTTTATGATAAAACCAAAAAAATGACTCAGAACTGTACAAAAAAGATTATACTAATTTACAACAGATTGAAAAAATACTAATAGTTACCTATTTAAACCTACCCATAGTCCCTTTTCTGTAATAGGAAATGAGTGAAAATGTTCTCGATAACATATATAAAATTACTATAAAACTTCATTTACCTCTAATCGAGGCTTCCAATTTTTCTATAGACTCCAACAAACTTCTCTTCCATAAACAATTGAAAATTGTATCAAAGATACTAGGATTCCAGTTGATAATCTTCTCTCAAAGAGTCAGGTAGCATGGTTTCCAAATATTGACGATTATCCACAAAATCTCGTGAAATCTCCCAAAAATACTATCACCAATAGCTTCCCGAATAAATTAGGACGGTATTAATAAACTCCCCTAACTGAGATGGTTTTGAATACCATATATAAAATTAAATACCGTTTCACTGACTGGCAATCACCTAGACATCTTCAAAAACCGAATTGAAATGTGTCGTTAACATTCTTCCTGTCCCTAAAGTTCATTTCATAACGCAGACTCGAGTAAGTTTCCAACCAATAGAAATCCAGCAGACATGAATTCGTCTTAACCGCAAACCATAGAACAACAATCCACATAAGACATCGAACAAGAGTAGAATAAACCCAAAAATGTTCCTAGTAAATGTCCACATATCTTCTACGAGCACATCAGAGAGGAAATCTGTGTGTAAATATAATTATCTATGACTCGTAAACTCATAGAGCAAATGTCACAGAGATCTCGACTGCTCCCAGTGCGAAACGACAAACAGCCGCTCTTATTGAAGGCATATCTGTCATCGAGCAATTGTCAATTTCAATTTACACAACATAAACAAAGTGCGTACATATTAGAAATTATTTAAATCGATTTAAATATTCATAGTACCATAGCAACCCCGCAGATGTTAATGTACAAAGCCAAAATGCCCTGAATTACCGTTCAAATCAGATGGAATCTAACCAGTTAACGTATTATGGGTAAATGTTTACCATACTGAACGACGTCCATGTCCTGACATGAAGTTATCTAATATGGAAATATTCACTGAAGCCCACGTGGTAAACAAATGAAGATTAAACATACCCCTATCTGAATGAGAAGTATGTGTAAGTTAATCAACTAATTTATTCTAACCTAATACTAGTAATATGTTTTAGACTGCAAGTTAAGGAGTCGGTTATATCCGAACCCTAATAAGTTATGGCACTTATCAGCTAAAGCGGGCAGTTTTTCGGACTACTGTGGCTAACACCCCAAGATGATGTAACCAGAACAAAAATCAGTAGTCCCACGGTTATTTATATCTACAGTGAAAACGAAAAGAGAGAGAAATGCCCCTTAATATTCCGAGAATGTAAGTTAAAGAAAATAAGTATGACTAAAACTACTCTATTTACAGCGGCGCTCGTTTTTGTATCAGAGGATACAACTTACCAACTTACCCAGCAATCAATAGTGATTGATAATATAAAATTATTGTCAAGATGTTATGATATGTCGGCTACAGCCTGCACCATTTCACCAGGAAGATGATGGCAGAGTAATCACTAAAACTCTGGGCTGACAGAAACAGATAACAACAACAATACTTTTAGAAGACTTCTGTTAAAATCCATACATAAAAAACGTAAGAAAAAATCAACATAGTTTCACAACCTGCAAATACTTATAGAAGCATATGTAAAGTGTTACAAAAAAATGCCAAATAGGTAAATTTTCATATTATATTATTCATAGTTAAGTTATCCAATAAAGAATCTAATGATCGTTTAATATTTAAAAAAAATGGAGTTGGCCGTCTTAGTGTCAAAACAAACCCGTTACAGTCTCAACCCCCTAGGGCGTCAAATAAGGAAGATGCCCATTAAACCCCATAATCGTCGGAGGTACAGCTACTTATTCAAGGGCTCCTGTTTACAAAAAACGTTTTCGATACTGATGATTCCCGATGTTTCTAGAAAATACGAGATGTTCCAAACGGGTATATAAGCAGCCAATCGCTTGTCGGAGGATCAGTATTACTGTATTCAGAAGTGGATATATAAGCGCAGCGATGCCGTTGCGATCCTGTGTGAACAATCCGAAGAGCTTCTGTTATATATGTGGTGAGGTGACCTTGAGCCACTTGTAAGAAAAACCTACGAGTTATATTTCGGGTTCAACATTGGCGATGAAGACAACGTTTGGGCTCCCAAAAATTTCTACCGCACTTGCTCAAGAACCGTAGCAGGAGGGCTACGGGGTACTCACACATCTATGAAGTTTGGAGTGCCAATGATTTGGCGGGAGCCTAAGAATCATGTTGATGATTGTTACTTTTGCTTTACAAAAATTCTGGGATTTTCTAGTAAAATCAAGCATAAAATAGTGTATCCTAATTTGCCCTTAGCTATTAGACCTGTATCTCATGGCGCTTCTAACATACCGGTTCCTAAGCTCCTCAGAAACCAAATAATTGTATTGACACAGATGAGCCAGAAGCCGGTCCCAGTTTTGGAGAGGAAGGCGTTTTTGAATGTAGCAGCAGCAAACAGCTACATTTTATATCCCAGGAAGAGCTCAATAATCTAGTTCATGATTTAAATCTTCCCAAAACAAAGGCAAAACTGCTTGGATCTCGTTTGCAACAATGGAACCTTTTACAAAAAGGTGTGAACATTTCCACGTTTCGGAAAAGACAGTCTATGCTGGCCATATTTTTCTATAAGGATGATGACTTACTTTACTGTCATGATATCCCAATTTATGAACTTGGCATTTCCTATGTACCTAACGAGCGCCGAACATTTATTGACTCTTCGAACACAAGTCTAGAGGCAATTTTGTTGTTCACTGGAAACGAGCTACCATCAGTTCCCGTTACTCATGCTGTAAATATGAAAGAAACGTACCAAAACATGTGCATATTACTCCAATACATACCATACTTAGATCGTATATGGAATATATGTGCCGCTCTTAAAGCACTTGCAGAAGGAAAGAAAATGTGGGATGTAGATAATATGGCTGATAAAGTTATTGATGACATTTTTATCGTTGTAGGTACTAGTGATAGGGAAATTGATGATGAAAAATAGGTAAATGATAAAGGGTAAGTTCTAACATTGTTTCTCGGCGTTTTATTTTTGTGATTCCTATTTGTGTACTTATGATTTCCTTTATAGTAAAAAGTTCCTTTTGTTTTCATTGATGATTTTTCTTTATTTCATAAATGTTTTCCACGTCCAATAAATAAATAGTTCAAGAAAATGTAACAATGCTATTTTTGACCCAAAAAAGTGTCCACGCCACTGTGCAAGACTTATATCGGTACAAACGGAGGTCCTTGTACTTTCCAAACTTTATGGTTCGACTTTAGCCAATTACCAAACATGTTGCACAAGAGATTGAGTAGTTAATTCGCATAATGTACACGATGAAAACACACATGGTTTCGTTTTATCGAAATTGCTAAGGTAGGAATAATAGAAAAGCATTTAAGAGCTGTTTTTGATTATATTCCTAGTTGAACTTCGTCAACTGGCGTAGACATTCAATTAGATAAATAATCTTAATTTGACAAAATTATTGTCGAAATTAATAATTTATTATATACAAATTTACAAAATGGTACAAAGTTGTGAATGCTGAACTTAGGCGGTTTCAGATCGGAAGACACTATATATTTCGATTTGATGAATATTAAAACTAACTTTGTTATTGAGCGTTGAGCTCGATTCGATGAATGTGTAAAACTCGCGTCGATGAGTGTAAGACTTTGTTATCGAGAGTATTAAACTCGCTTCGATGATCGTAAAAAACTAATTTTGTTGTGTAGCGTTGAGCGCGATTCGATGAGTGTAAAACTCGCGTCGATAAGTAGCAGAACTGATGAGTGAGAAACTTTGCTTCACGTTGTGAGACGTGTTAAATAGAAATCTGTGAGGGGCGTGTTTACATGTGGATTGGGTTGACCAAACGACAATAAATATTTCCTATTGGCCAGTATCATTTGACTTGTCGGGTTCCTAGACAAGAATCACTTATGGGTGCCGCCAATAAACAGTTAAATTTCTATTGGATACTCCAATAGCAATTGTAACCCTTTTAATCAGAAAGGTTATTCAAAAATGTCTTTTATATCTTCCGACCGTCGACCATAAAATTCATGCAGAAGTGACACTAAATTTAGGGTTTTTACAATACAATATATAATAGGGTGAAACGTGACCTTTTCCTAACTTCTTAACTATAGAACAATGCGACAAGATGTCGACTTTCAAAAATGTGCTATTTCAATGCCCAAACAAAACTATTTACAATTATTGTTGCAAAACGTGATATTTTAAAGGTATTTAACAAAAGTTGAGAATAAAATGAAACTATCCTTTGAATTTACAACAATATAAATGATCTTATCAATTCTGAAACATATTTTTACAACCCTATTAACTAAAATTAATTTACGCCTTGAATATATAAAATGAAGAATGGAAGCATACAAATATCTAACATATTTTGAAAGTATCGTAAACAATAAAATTCAAGATTTTGCAATCTTGAATAAGAGCACCATAATATATTGACAGAAGGTACTTTGACTGTTCATAAATATTTGGGTTTCATACAAAAACGACACTTTTTCCTTCATAGTTACGTTTCAGTTCAGTGTTTGTATTCCCAGACTTTCTTGTTGTCTCATGATTTTGTTTTGTAATTTCGATAGGAACTAACTACGTCGTTTCCGTACTCGTGTACATTAAATAAGTTGTTATAGTGCGATCAGAAATCTAAGAAAGTCATAAATCACCAACTACCTGAATTATCAGCAGGCGGTCGATTATACGCAGAGTTGTACCTGCCCTAGACATTAAATTTTGTCTTATAGGTAGGTATAATGGTATTGGGTTAAGATCATTATCAAGAAAAATCGCTTAAATTTAATTGACAATTGTTTACGTATATATTATGTAATATGATATATAACACGAAAACATCTATAAACATCACGATAATGAATGTGATTATGGTTCATAAACTTTACATTTAAGTTGTTCAAAATTAAATTTAATATACACACACGTGTGAAATTGCTGCTTTTTACGTATAAGTTTATGTATAAATTTTGACGGGGAGTGATACAGGCAGTTACGTAAGCGGACTGTATAAATATTGGGGAGGTGGTTGCTGACATCTAAATATAAACTACCCCGTCTACACTGACCACGTAAAGGTAAACTAACTACTACGATGTCAATTAAATGGCCAGGTTATTTTCAATTGATCTTCAATGAAAGTAACTTCAAAAGATCTTAACAAAAACAAAATAAACATGTGAAAACGTTATAACTTAAAATTGTTCATGGCACTACTTGGCAACACTGTAATGATATTATTACATGAAAAAATGTAACAGAGAACTTAGTAAATGTAACTGCACTTTACAGGAGTAATTACATAAATACATATTGAGTATCTTTCAAAAGAGACAAGAGACAATTAATAACTTGTAATGGAATTAATTGTAATTCGATGTAGAGAGACTGAGATATACCGGCTTTTTGAGCAAAGGACACGGCAATCAAACGTGTTAGAGCGAGAACGAACTACCGGCTTTCTTACGAAATGACACGGCGTATAAAAACGGGTTACAGATAGAAAGAGCTACAGGCTTTCTTACGAAAGGACACGGCGGATAACAATCACGTTAGGTTGGATAGTACATAACTAAAACACACACAACTTATCCAACAACGCAAACTTCACAACCACGCTCTAACTTCTGACATGGCGTCAGTTTTGTGATAGTGAGTAGAAATACACTAGGAGTGCTTCAGGCGGAGGCTATTTCAGTACTGTGTGGAAAAATGGGTTCGCGCGCGCAGAGATTCATTGCTGGTAGGTACACGGCCCCAACTAAACCGGTTCCAAAACATATATACAAGGTGTTTATATAGATAATTCATACGGTTGGAATTACGTCGCGTGAATTCCAACATTCTGCCCGCGCGACAGAGTGAAAAGACTCTCTAAGAAAGCAAACCAAACTTGAAGGTCATGACTCAACCTAACAAAGGAGACTAATATATATTTATTAACAAAAGTTGAAACAACAAGAAAAAAGGAAATATGTAAATAAAATAGTATGTTAGCCCGCGTGAAGAGTCGGTGGATTCCACCAGTGTGAATTCACGAAGTATAAATCTACCTTAGTGGCAGAAGGGAGAGGGCACAACTTGGCAATAAGTCTAGTCACCTCACTATCCTGAGTTTTATGACGTGCTACCCGCACCTTACCATTTTTGCCTTTTATTACCTCAACAATACGTGACTTATAAGTCTCCGTATCGAGAACTTATTTTTAAAAAACAATTTTATTACTTTATTACAACTACTTTCAAAAATTCAAATAAACAATATTATTTTATTATTACGATCTTTATTATTTAACAGTTAACATCAGACTGAATATGTAAAATGAATTTATTAACTAGCAAAACTATCTATATCAGCAATAAAAATATGTACAATAATAATTCAACAATAAACAAATAATAAAGTCTGCTGTCAGCATCTACAGTGTTGAACCATATACGGGGTTACCAAATATAACACCTCCGCCCTTAGAGTTTGGCATATTTCAAGGAGTGAAAAATGCCCTTGGTTGTGGCTCAGGATGGACTGTTTCATCTTCTACCTCTTCTATGGAAGCTTCTGTGGTTAATTCATAAAGTTTTCTAATTTTTGTTGCGACGTAGATACATATTAAAATGGCTATTATAATATACGCCATTATATTCCAGGGTGAAACTGGGTTTACGTTGAGATGTTTCAAGACCATTGGTTTAATTTGTTTTTGTTTTTCTTGAAGTGAATGGATGTCATCTAGTGGTATATTTTCTAAATGTATTTCGGGTAGTTCCTCTTCTTTTCTTGAATAATCTATGGTAACTTCAGGCAGCAATAGAGGTTGACCTTTCGTTATAAATTTTTCATTAATAAAATTTTCGTTTTCTAAAATAAATTCACATTTATAAGGTACATTGATGAGAAAATTTCCTTTTAGGAATGTGAAGTCATTTCTTCCACATCGTGTTTCTATCTTGGTTCGATTAATAAAAATAGCAATGTAGTGAGCGTCATCAATTTGTTGAACTAGATTTCTTGAAATTTTGATTGGGGTTCTTTGGCAGCTCTTGGGTTTGGGATGCTGTAACTGTAGTAATTCGAATACGCAATCTCCGCTCTCCACTCCCCTGGACATTTTTCCATCTGGACAGTAGTGGCTGGTTTCTAGCTTGATGCAGGGTTGTTGGATGTATTGGTAGAAATCGTCATTCATTATCAGATAGGTATTACGAGGGATAATCGTAGTAGAATTTGGGGTAGGTATGGAATAAAGGTGATAATAAGAATATATATCAGGTAATACTATAGGAAAGTGAATAACAAAAATAATCTTTGTACCTGAGTAATATGATTCTTTATCTAATACTCCATAATATTTATAAGTGTCATTTTCTAAATTTTGAAAAAGTATTTCATCTACTGTATGAAATTTTAAAACTGTATATACCATTGATTCCATTTCTTCAATTTTAATTATACTTGTATGAAGTATACCAAGGCGTGCAAATGCTATAGCATTTTCTATTTCCCCTAATATTTGTAAAATTATATTTATATTCAGATTTAACTGATCTAAAATATTTCGCGTTTGTAAATAATCATCAAATTCAAAAATAAACGTATTAAGCGAATTTCTGATTCTTTCTATTCCTGAAAAAATGATATACTGATTATGTTTTATTAAGTTCATTGTTTCATTAAAGTTTTGAATTATATCACTTGTAAGTGAGATTTGCTGATTTAGATTGTTTACAATTTCCTGTTGAGAATTTTGTAGTGTTGAAATCGCTTCATCATATCGTAATGCATCATCAGCGTCTAAGTTCCCGGAAATGACTTTTATTACATTGCCAAGTCCGTTGAAAAGACCTCGTTTGACCCTAATAGAAGGCATTAAAGAATTTGATTTATTTTCTGCACTATTTAATTGATAAGAAACACCTTTAATAAAATTTTCTAATTCTATATGATATGGATAACTAAGACCAATTTGAATAGCCTCTGTTACATTTTTGAAAGCTAATTTTAAAATTTGAATTTCATTTCTAATTGGTAAAAGATCATAATAATGAAGAGATGTATGAATACTAGATTTAACTTTAGCGGTACCTAAAAAATAAGGAAGTATTCCAGGATTATTGTTCAGGTTCATCATTTGAATTTCTTGGGGTTTTACTGGTTGTAGGACCAGGATCATAAGGATTAGTGGCATCCTGTAAAAGTTTTGTCGTGTTAGTTTTTGGTCGTCTTAAATTCTGTTTGTGTAAAATTGCATTTCTCGTTGTTGTTACCGTAGTGTTTTTATTTTCTTTGATTTTATCTTTATTAAATTTTGGATTCAATTTATTTCTAATAAGTGTTGTATTTTTTCGATAAACGTCTGTATCCGCTTCGTACTCTAAAGGTTCGAGCCTGTCTTTATTATGGTAATTTATTGTTTTTTCTTTTTCTGTTATAAGTCGTTCATTCAGTTTTTTATAAAGTTCTACGGTTGTCTCGCGATGTTCGTGAATATAATTATTAATTAATTTTTTGTCAATATCTATATCGAAAATTTCTTCCGAATCGAAATGTCTATTTATAATATCTATAGGTTTCTGTTTAGTTACAGAGCGAATTGAATTATTGTAACCTAAAATTGCATAAGGCATATCCATTAATATATTAATTTCATCTTTATTTTTTGCTCTAATAACTCTTAAATGTTCGATTATTGTGGAATGAAAACGTTCTATAGCACCTTTCGATTGAGAACTGTTGGAAGAAACATAATGACTTTTAATTTTATGCACATCAAAAAATTCTTGTAACAATGAATTTTTGAGTTCTTTACCATTATCCATAATTACTAATGTCGGTTTACCATGATGAGTCATAAAAATTAATAATGCTTTAATAATTTCTACTCCTGTTAAAGACATAATTGGATAAGCTTGCCCATTTTTAGAAAAACTGTCTATCAATGTTAAAAATTTTTGATTTTGTGCTGAAAAACAATCAATATAAATAATTTCAAACGGTTTGGATGCCGTCGGAGTGATCATTAATTTTTGTCTAGGAGGATTACGATCATATTTATTAGTTTGGCATATTTCACATTTGTTAATAAAATCTGTTACATCATTTTTCATACTAGGCCAATAATAAGTTCTTTTTATTCTTGTCTCTGTCTCAATTATGCCACGGTGATTAGTTTCACCTTCATGAGTGTGTCGAATAATCTCATGCTGTTCGTCTTTTTCATCTATATCTGTCAATTTTAACTTACAATGTATTAACTTATAAGCCGAATTTTTGAACGTTTCTCTTAATATCTCTAACATACGTGATATGGGTCCTTCTTTCAAGAAATATATACCATAAGTGTATTTTGGATCTACATAGTTTTTAAATAAATTTATAATGTCTTGTTGTAAATTATTTAATGCAATTTGAACATGTAATCGTTTTTTTGATTTGAAAATTTGTTCTATTTTAGGTTTAGCTGCCGAATGTAAAACAAAATCTATTATGATTTGGTGGTCATAAGAATTCACACATTTTTCCGTAATTGTCATTCCTAAAATTGGCTCTTCTCTACTGGTATGAACAGTGAGATCGTCTGTTCCTTCCCTGTCGTCATTATTATCATCCAAGTTTACTATTAAAGACTCATTTTCATCATTATCTCGTGGATCCTCTGAAAGAGCTTTATTAAAATTTTCCATATATTCGAATATTTATTTGGAATTGATTTCTACCCTTGAAAGAGCATCAGCATTGCTGTTTGCTACTCCACGTTTATATTCAATCTCATAATCGAATTCCTCCAGCTTGAGGCGCCACCTCACTAACCTAGAGTTTGGCTCCTTCAAATTCATAAGCCACTTCAATGGTTTATGATCAGTAATAATTTTAAACTTTCTACCGTATAAGTAGGGTCTAAAATACTTTGTAGCCCACACAATAGCTAACAATTCTTTTTCTATTGTACTATAATTTTGTTCTGACTCATTAAGAGTCCTAGAAGCATAAGATACGGGCCTATCTCTCCCAACTGTGCCCTGAGATAATATTGCACCCAGAGCAATATTACTAGCATCTGTAGTTAAAATGAAATCTTTATTAAAATCCGGATACTGTAAAATTGGTTCGTTTTCTAAAAGATTTTTACAAGTTTCAAAGCAATATTTAAATTCAGCATCATGTATAATTTTTGCATCCTTTTTTAAACATTTAGTAAGAGGTTTAGTAATTTTTGCGAAATCTTTAATAAATTTTCTATAATATCCAATCAAACCTAAAAATGATTTTATTTCTCTAGTAGTCTTTGGAATTGGATAATTTTTTATAGCTGAAATTTTATCCGGGTTGGGTTTAACTTCTTCCGGTGTTACTATATGACCTAAATAAGCAACTTCTTTTTTCAAAAATTCACACTTATCTAATTGTAATTTAAAATTTGTTTCTCTTAATCGTTTAAACACTTTATCAAGATTAGTTACGTGCTCCTGTAATGAAGTCGAAAATATTATTATGTCATCGAGATACACTAAACAAATTTCGTTCTGTAATTCTCTGAGAATATTATCCATAACCCTTTGGAAAGTTGCGGGTGAATTTTTTAAACCCATTGGCATGCGACAATATTCGTAATGACCGTTTTCAACTCTAAAAGCTGTTTTTGGTATATCTTCGGGACTCATCTCTATTTGATGAAATCCGCTAGCTAAATCTAAAGTACTGAAATAATTACATTTACCTAGTTTATCCATTACGTCACTTATTAAAGGAATAGGGTATCTATCATCTACAGTTTTTTCATTTAACTTACGAAAATCTACTACAATTCTATATTTTTTCTTCCCTGACGCATCTGGTTTTTTGGGACAACCCAAATATTCGAAGACCAGGCACTTGTACTTGGCCTTATAATACCTTGATCTAACATAGATTTAATTTGACGTTGAATTTCTTGTTTATGTGCAAAAGGGTATCTATAAGATTTTGAATAAATTGGAAGTTCTTCTTTAGTTTTTATACTATGTTTAATTTGATTAGTGAAAGTTAAAGGTTTTCCTTCTCTATAAAATATATCATTATATTTGCGGCAAAGTTTCAAAATATGATTTCTTTCTTCCGAATTTAAATGATCGGTTCTTAAAAGTGCTTCGATGTCAGGTTTCTCAGTGTAACCACTGTCTCTAACATCTGCGTGAAATAACTCATAACAATTTTTATCAAAAGCAGCTGATTTTATAGGTTCTGTTAAATTAAAAATAATGTCTTCGCTCGTTTTATTAAAAATTTCTACAATTGCATATCCGTTTTTTGCAGTTGTGAGAATAGAAGGAATTTCACAATTTTTTATATTTTGCTTTGGTATTAAAATATCACCATTATATGTCGATACAGGAATATTAACTAGAATTCTACTATATGGTTCTATTTTTGTCTTAAAGCTACATTTACGGTTACTTGAAAAATAATTTATAGGTATAGAAGCAAATGGAGTGTCTACACTTGATTTTTCAAAATCAACTTTGGCGTTAAGTAATTTTAAATCATCTGACCCTATTAAACCATCAAAATATTCATGAAAATCAAATAAATGAAATTTCATATTACCACTTTGTTTAAACTCTGAGAATAAAGGTATTTTAGCACAGTGTTGATGAGTTGACGACTGATACACTGCTGTTACAGTAAAAGGTTCCAAGAAAATTTTTTCTTTATAATATTTTTCCGCAATTTCTGGTCGTAAAAATGATTTTGTAGCACCAGTATCTAATAATAATTTTAGAGGAGGATTTGAAATTTTAAGAAAAGGTAATTCTGGTTTATTTGTAGAAATTTTTAATTCAATTATGTCATTTCGTCCATTTCGTGAACCAATTGAAAATTTCCATTTTCTGAATAATTTTCATCTACTTCGTCACTATAGTATTCGTAATTTTGATTAGAAGAATAAGCTATTCCGCTTTCATCCCTAGTATTATCTGAAGTATTACTATTAAATATTTCTTCGGCAATATAATTTGGTTTTTGGTTACGGTTATGATTATGGTTTTGATATCTGAAATGATTTGAAGTTTGTCTAGTCGAAGTACTCATAGGGGTAGGGAGATTTGGTTTGTATTGCGGGTTTGGTTTCCATACATTCTGGGGGTTTCTAAAAACTTGATTATTATTTGGATATTTAGGAGAATGAGGAGGATTTGTATGCTGTTGTATTTGAATGGGTCCTCTGGGAAATTGTTGAGACGTTGAGGGTTGTTGATATGATGGGTTTCTTATAGGAGGTTGGTTAGGATACTGCCAATAATTTTGTCTATAATTTTGAGGCATTGAATTATGATACCTTGAATTATTATTAGATTTCCTCACACTATTATTAGAATTTATGTTATTAGGAAAATGTTGGCCTTTCTGAATATAATTAATATTATCTTCCTCTCTTATAAATTGTATAGCTTGTTCTAGACTATTAGGTCTCATAGCTCGAATTATAGGACCTACCGGTTCCTTTAAACCTGCGAGAAATGTTTTTAAACTTTGTTTAGTGAAGAATGATCTTTTTGAGTCCCTTTCAAGTCCTTGACTATGTAAATCAATATAATTACAAATAGTGTTAAGTAACTGCAAAATTCTCTCGTGAAATTGATAAGTAGTTTCATTGGTTTTTTGTCTCATATTTACTAAGTCCTGATTTAAACAATTTTCATCTCTTTGATCCCCAAAGTTTGAAATTAATGTGTTTTTTATATCTGACCAATTACTATTTGAACCACTTATAGCTACCACTTCTTCCGCTCTACCTTCTAATTTATTAAGAATACCATTTAGTAGAAGAATATTTTGGAAATTATGTAAATTTTCTCTATCAAAATAATGAGTTAGAATTGATTCGGTAACACTTATAAATCTATGTAACTTAGTTGCATTTCCATCAAAATTTGGAATAATTGACAAAGTTTTAATATCTAAAGTTGGCACCGGCATATTGATTGTTAAATTGCTTAAACTATTAATTATATTATTATCTATAAAGTTTGAATTTGAAAAATAATTATCGAAGTTATCGAACTCTTCAGAGCTATCGATTTCACTTAAGGATTCTATAGGTGAAGAGGAGTCTGACATGAACTAAATTCTTACCACATCCGTTATCTGTATCTAGCAACGGTTTCTTCAAGATGTGCCCCTGGCTTCCACGATGGATTCCACTGGAACTGGTTTGGTTTCGATTTTCGTCAAAGAGTTGACACTCACGGATTGTCCACGATGGATTTCCTACGAAAATCCTACTGACTGCGCCACTTATAAGTCTCCGTATCGAGAACTTATTTTTAAAAAACAATTTTATTACTTTATTACAACTACTTTCAAAAATTCAAATAAACAATATTATTTTATTATTACGATCTTTATTATTTAACAGTTAACATCAGACTGAATATGTAAAATGAATTTATTAACTAGCAAAACTATCTATATCAGCAATAAAAATATGTACAATAATAATTCAACAATAAACAAATAATAAAGTCTGCTGTCAGCATCTACAGTGTTGAACCATATACGGGGTTACCAAATATAACACGTGTTAACCGCCACTTTAAGAGGGGTGTATCTTCACCTTTGATTAATACCCCTTGATCAACTTCTAGGTTAGCTGAGGGACGTGACCATTTAGGTCGTTGCTGTAATCTGTGTAGTAGTCTACCGTCCACCATTTCCAGAAACCTTGCTGCATTTTGGAGCAGATTTTCTAAAATGAGAGATTGTTGGGGTTTGAGTTAAATATTTTTCTAGGAATGCGGTTAAAGGGGCTCCTATCTAAAAATGCTTTGAAGATCCGAGGGGTCGTTAGAAGAGACACACAAGGGCCTGAAGTTTAAAATTGCCTCCACTTGGGCAATAATCGTGGAAAACTCTTCGTAAGTGATCCGAGTGTCATCCAAATTCGTACGAGGTGATACTTGGTTCTTTTGACCTCAGCCCAAAAATCGAACGTTTTGCATACGTATATATTGATCCTATACAATATAAAAATAAACAATTGACAAATAATTGATAAATAAACGTTAGCGTACTTTATTCATTAATATTTTCAATATATAAATCATTCTAATTTACCTTTAATATAATAATTTGTTAGCTAGAACAACGCTAGACCATTTTATTTATAATTTGTGTCAAGGTTAAAGTGAAATGTCAAATAAAAATATAACTAAATTCAATAACCAACTGTACACTAAAAATTACTATAACAGTGTTCAAAGAGCTTCATTGTGACACTGTAAACAATGTTATAATGAAGTGTCTTTTATACGCGAATTATAAAAATGGTTTTTAGGCAACTGGTTATATTACCGGAGTAATGTCGCTCGTTTCTACGTAACATATAACGATTTTTCCAACGTCAAATACAACGTGATGTTCGTAACGTCATTCAAACGTTACCGTTTTAATGTGATTTACTGGTTGCTTTTGAACGCATTATAAACGTTTATAAAACAGTCTTCTGAAACGTAATTTAGCACACATGTCACTAACGTCACTTAAACGTTACCTTTTCAATGTGATTTACCCAGTACTTTTATAACGTAATATACATGTTTTTATAATGCAGTTTATAAACATGTTTGTATAATGATATTTAGCACATAGTTTTAACGTGATTTGAACGTTACTTATTTGATGTGATGTATCCATTGCGTTTGTAACGTAATATGAACGTTCTTATGCTACTTATAGACGGTCTTTTGAAACGAAAGTTAGCACCCACCTTACTAACGTCACTTAAACGTTACCTTATCAATGTGATTTACCCATTGTTTTTGTTTTGTAATAGAAACGTTTTTATAATGCCATTTATAAACGTTTTTGTATAATAATATTCAGCACTTACTTTTAACGTGATTTAAGCGTTACATTTAATCGGTTTAAACCATCATTTTCGTAACGTTATATTCAGATTTAAAATTGAAAGTAAAGGGGGGCATATTTGACAAAAACTGGAATCGTATATCAACGTTTGTAAACAAGTAATATTTGATAAATAAAACTTTATTCATATAAATAAAATAACAAATAATATTTATTATACAAGATATAAAGCATTTATGTATTCTTTACTTGTTACCGTCTTCGGTCCTCGATGGATCCCTTATACTGATGAGCTACGCTTACGATTAAAAGCAGCTAGTCTATTCGTACAGCGACATCGATGAGCGGGAACCGGAACTCCACGGCGACGTTAATAGGATTACTACAAACTCTTCAGGCGTCTCGTGTTGGCCGTTGTGGTTTGGGGTTGCGAGAATTACGTAATAATGTTGAAAATATAACGTGATATTCATAACAGAAAGCGATGATCAGGGATTCTTTTACGTTTGGTCCGAAGGCGTTGCAGGAAGAGGGGCTCAAGAAGGTCCGTCAAGCTGGCCCCCCCCGGCTAGATTTTTTTTACCAAAATGCTAGCACACATAAAGGGCACCTAGCACAACAATTTTTATAGCTAGCACACCAACAGCTCACAATAAAAGTGCTTTTGAATTCGGGTGGGGCCAGGTTAACGCTAGACCCCTCCCCCCCGGTTGGAATTTTTTCGCCAAAATGCTAGCACAGATAAAGGACACCTAGCACAACCTAGCACACCATTTTTTATAGCTAGCACACCAACAGCTTACAATAAAAATGCTTTGGAATTCGGGTGGGGCCAGATTAACGCTAGCCCCCCCCAGGTTGGAATTTCTCCGCCAAAATGCTAGCACAAATAAAGGACACCTAGCACAACCTAGTACACCATTTTTTATAGCTAGCACACCAACAGCTTACAATAAAAATGCTTTGGAATTCGGGTGGGGCCAGATTAACGCTAGCCCCCTCTGGTTGGAATTTTTTCGCCAAAATGCTAGCACAAATAAAAAAACACCTAGCACAATCTAGCACAAAATTCTTTATAGCCAGTACATTAACAATGCTTTTTAATTCAGGGGGTGGAGGGTGTCTGCAAAACAACGCTACGGTTACACGAATGAATGAAAATGTTGGATGTATTTATACCTAAACATCATTATTGTTGTCAGATGTTGCCGGATTGTGCGTGATATCTATATTTTCCCATCTAGCAGGGTATTTGGTTAATTAATAATTAACTATTATTTATTTAATAATTATCTATTTATTTTCAATTAATGCTAAAAACGAAAGAATACAAAAAACAAATAATTTTGTTAAAATTATAGTAATTTCAATAAAACAAAATAATTAAATTGAACCATTTAGTCACGGAATCAGAAACAATCCGTGCACAAATAAGCTGCAAATACACTATAAAAAAGGCAACGACAAACGTTTGCGTACAGACATGTTGGATAAATAAATGTCCAAAAAAGCGAAGCCCTTGGATATGTCCTTTGGACAAATTGTGCAATCTGGGAAGGGGCGGCTGAGATCGCTAAAAATGTTCCAATATATTGAGAATACATGTTTTAGACTGATCGTGGTTCACTGTAATCCTTATTTAAAAGAAAGACTCCAACTTTATATTTAAATTTGCCGGAATATTTATTGCCGAAGTTGATGGTTAATTAACCATTGTAATGATAACATAAATATTGCATTTCACTATCAGATTTTTTTTAAATTCCCAAGTTTACTTAGAACGTGCAGCTTTTAATTCTTAGAGCCGATTATTCAGAGCTTCAAATATTTCCGTGGCACATCATAAGATACCAACACTACTATGTATTTTTCAAAGTTTTTAGTATGTAACTGGCAATGTATGTTTGTTCGTTTGCAATCTTGCAACTCGGTTTTGAAGCAGATATCTTCAACCGATTGAGCTTAAATTCCGTATATACGTCTAGTTTGCATGCCAATCCTTGATTAGGTATGTGACGTCATTATAAATTCAACATGGCGGATCACCAAAGTTGGCGGACTAAAGAAAGTCGACTATTTTTTTTATGCTTTCTTGCAATATGTGTATAAAATGGAAGGCAGCGAAATTGATGACATAGGTATTTTTATTTTTCTAAAAACTAGGTATAATCCATCTGAAGTTCTCGTCGGACTTTCTAAAAGGGTCGTTAAATCAAGTCTATCGTTAAAATTTGAATCATTTTTATAATGCCGTTTTTATGGGTCTTAAGAGTAAATAATATTCTTGTAGGTACATCCAAAGTGGCCGATTCAGATGTTTGGGTTAAGAAAGGTTTTCCTCGAAGGGCTGATGGTTGTAATAATATGTATTCTTTCTAATAATATTACAAGCAACATGGACTATATAAGTGAAGCCAATGATCTAACTATTTTCACGAGTGTAATTCAATAGAATATTTCTCGATTAGACTGTATTAATGCAAAATTTATATTATTTAAACAACATTACATGGTATTTAATCACCCTTTTTGGTTCATTTTCAATCACTTATTTTTGTACTTCAAGAATCGTTTTCAAACCGTGACATTTCTATGATATTTTAAATTAGAATTATGATAATAACAACAATTGTTACTTAGACGTTACTTAGATACGGACTTAAAAGGGAAATTATCGGCCCTGCCGGAGAGTTATCTCCGAAAAGATCCTGCTTCATTTGGAATTTTTACCATATGAGTGGAATCTTCAGAAAATTTTTCGTAACTACAGTAAGAAACAATTAAACCAGCCCTTTTACATTTATATTCAACCTATTCATTTATCCAATTATTTATTTATCGAGTAAGTATAGCGTTATTTCACTGACCCCCACTCCCCACAATCAAAAGAGTAGTTGGTGTGCTAGCTATAAAAAATGGTGTGCTAGGTTGTGCTAGGTGCTCTCTATCTGTGCTAGCATTTTGGCGAAAAAATTCCATCCGGGGGGGGGTATGGCTAGCGTTAACCTGGCCCCACCCGAATTCAAAAGTATTTTTATTGTGAGCTGTTGGTGTGCTAGCTATAAAAAATGGTGTGCTAGGTTGTGCTAGGTGTCCTTTATCTGTGCTAGCATTTTGACGAAAACACTCCAACCGGGGGGGGGGGTAGTGTTAACCTGGCCCCACCCGAATTAAAAAGTATTTTTATTGTGAGCTGTTGGTGTGCTAGCTATGAAAATTATTGTGCTAGGTGCCCTTTATGTGTGCTAGCATTTTCGTAAAAAAAATTTTACCGGGGGGGGGGGGGGCAGCTTGACGAAATTGGCTCAAGAGGTAGGTTCCTGCCTTGTTAAACACATAAATTGTCACATATAAAAAAGCGTCGAACATTTCATTCTCTAGAGTGGTTCATGCGGTGGATAGAACCGGAATATTAATTAACTCTTATGCTATCTTACATGAATGTTTATGTTCATACCACGGTTTTTTACCCAATGACTCTGATAATGATCAGATTGAGTTGGTATTAATAACCAGCAAATAAGGTATTTGCCCTCCGAATATGCGAAACTAATGAAACAATGTCGAAAAAAACCTTTTGTGGTAACGGAAATGAACACCTATGATTTTTTAAGTATCAATTTGATTGAAAAAAAAATCGTCAACAGAAGAACAAGCATAGACAGACAAAAAATATACTGGCTAAAAATAAGATCGATTATATTAAAAAAATATGAACCGTCCCTGCTCCCTGTTCAACACGATTCATTTGACGCACCTGTACACAAGATTGATATATAAAAAGAAACATAACGAAAATCAAAATAGAAGACTTTTTTTTAATGAGTACGCTATGACCCAATGATAAGATGATCGCTCTAAAAAACTTGCAGATCTTGACAAGATGGCGCATCTAATCCCATCAGACCGCCAAGATTTCTACAAAAAAATACAAGATGATAACATTGACGAAGATATCGATGGGTATAATATAGCTAGTCGTCATTTTGAACTTGAAGATGTTTAATAGAATCTTTTTATTAATAAATGATTTTTTTTGTATAGAACTTTTGAATTTATATTTTCTTAATAATACATAATAATGCAGAAAGCAACCCACTCCAAAAACATTGCTGTATTTTTCAAAATGATGTAAAAATTATTTTTCTTTTAGTTTCACTTTGTTAACAATGGGATATTTTACCAGTTAAAAATAAAAAGTTAGATGTTTTAATTAGGCTGTAATGTATATAATTGAATTACTGTTAAAAAAATGAATAATATAGATTTACTCAAAACTCTACTTTTGAGTGTTGGAAGCTTTCTGCTTAACTGCGTCCAATTGCTGTATGAAGTTGACAGGAATATTAGTAAAAAGAGTAAAAAGAGACTTCGCCCGGCAGGTGAATCAGTTCAACAAATTCAAAAGTTTTGTACATACCTGTCATCCTTCACAAAACAATGATTCAGAATTTCAGCAAGATATTTACAAGATTATATAACGGACATCTTTCATGTCTAAGAATATATTTACCAAATCAATCGCTTCAACGGTTTGGCCAGAAATGAGCGCAAAGACAGACCGAATAATCGAGATAACACTTGATTCGGAGTCCTGATACCTCAAAACACGTATTTCCGCAAAAAAAGTGGATGATCAATTTTGAAATCAATGCATTACCCCTCTTTTACTAGGTAATACGGGTGGTAATAAAAAGCGGATATGAAATTTCAGTTTTAAGAGTTATAACAGAAACAATGGCATTGAAAAAGTTTATCTGAAATTATAATATTATTTCGGGACAAAACGCTTGCTCTAAGTTTTCCTTTTAGTCCTGGGACACCTCTATATAGAACTCCGGTAATTTTTATGTGTAGATAGCTTAAGTTGTCATACTAAATTGATAATAGATTTAATACAATGTTATTATAATTTAGATATTCCTCAGGTAAAGCAAAACAAACATCGTGATATGTAAATATTGTAAATCGATTATGTAATCAAATGTAATACGTTTACGATCGATTGGCTTTAAACCTTCAAGGAAATTCCGGAATTACTCGTTTAATAGAAAATCAATTGTGCTGTTACGAAAGATAATACTTAGTTTGGATTATATTATCAGAAGTATTCTTTGTTGATGTTCCATTCTTCCAATAGCGAAATAGATTTTGTCAATCGATAATTAATGGAATATAATTTTGTATTTACCTGAAGCAACCTCGCTAAACAGAGTGATAGCTTTTAACAGAATAGAAGTGGACAGATTATTTGAAAATTTAGAAAAAGTTATGACCGCTCATAAATTTAACACAACAAAATTTTTTAACATGGATGAGGCGGGTATTGCGACACGCCATAAACCAGCGCGAATTGTCGGACCCAAAGGACAAAAACAAGTTGGGGCAATTACTAGTCTGGAAAGAGGAAAAACCACAACGGTGTGTTGTGCAATGAGTGCGGCGGGTACGTTCATGCATCCAATGTTTATTTTCGCTCGACTAAGAATGACTTCTGGATTGGAACGAAATGAACCACCTGGTTCTCTATACCAATGCTCCATAAATGGTTGGATTAACGAAGAATGATTCAGGGTCTGGCTGAGACAATTTGTAAATTTTACAAATGCAAGCAAAGAAAATCCGGTTCTTCTTATATTGGATAATCACGCCAGTCACTGCTTTTTAAATATTTATAACTGTTGTCGGAATAATGGTGTAATTATGTTAAGTGTACCTCCTCATACTTCTCATAGAATGCATCTACTGGACCTAACTTTGTTTGGTAGACTCAAAAAATCCTACAACATGGAGTGCGAACTATTCATGAAAAGTCATGCATATCAGAAAATCACCAACACTGACTTGCCTGGATTATTCACCAAGGCATATCTTAAAGTAGCTGTATCACAGAAAGCAGTAAAGGGATTTGAAGCTGCTGGAATATTTCCAATGAAACCTGATGTATTTGGCGACCTAAATTACTCAGTAAGCGAACCTGATAAGGAATCCTCAAACAATTTGGCGAATAGTAACCAGCAGTCAGTTTCTGAACCAGAAAGTATTCAGCCAATAGCTGGATGCTCTGGGACTCAAATAAAGACAGTTCCTGAACTGGAAAGAATTCAACCAATAGCTGGATGCTCTGGGTCTCAAACAAAAGCAATTAGGCCTAAAAGGGTCGTTGGTTGCAAAGTTAAATTTTCACAAATATCACCCCAACCTGTTCCCAAGATATCAGTAACGAGAAAAGTTTTAAATAGAAAGAAACAGAGGTCAGAAATTCTAACATCAACCCCTAATCTTAGCTTGAGATATTGGAAACAGAAAGGAAAAATAATTTAGCAAAGTCAGCAGGAAAAATAAATGGAAGTAAACATGAAAAAAGGCAAACCAGAAAAAAATGTACTAAGAGAAAAGTTTGAAGTCATCTGGGGATGATGAGAAGCCCATTGTCAATGATGATGAAATGGACGATATCGAGATGTCTGTTAATGAACTGGATGAGTAAAAACTTATTTGGGACCGCTTGTCGGAAGATTTAATTTTTTATTTCTAATTTCAGATGCAATAAATCTAAAAGAGAAATCAGATGAAAAATGCATCATTTGCGATGAGTTTGGGAAGAATGAGCTTTGGTTCAGATGTTCTTCATGTGGACTGTGGGCCCATGCAAGCTGCACAAGAGCAGATCGGCCCAATGGATATATTTGTGATTTTTGCAAACCTTAATTTAAAAAAAAATTAAATATTTACTTAAACAATGTACCAAAATGTTTAATTATAACTTTTTTACGCACCTGTGTGTATTTTCAAAAATACAGTTTATTTTTCTATTCAAATGAACCTGTTTTTATGATTTATTTTTATTGAGCGTAATTGCACTCGCCTGAGCACCATTACCCTACCGAGTCGGGCAATGGCGCTCATTGGATAATCTCAAAAAAATATAAATTCTCACTGATATCAATTCATAAATATATAAGGTTAATATACATGCAAGTCAAGTGTTTCGCGAAAACTGAAGGAAAAAAGTGGTTCTAGTTTTTTAAGAATGTGAGTTTTTCTTTAGGTGAGCGGAATTAGCCGTCGCTCCCCTCCTACATATAGTCCCACCAACATTCGTGTAACCACACCCTCTTGAAGTTTTTCTATTTAGCACGCCTTACAACGTGAAGAAAGTTATCAATCATCATTCAATTACGAAGCAGTCACACTTAGTTAAGCCGTTATCACTTAGTTACGCAGTCCGTTATTAAGTTACCAGTTACACTATTAATGAGTTAGTTGGTTGAATAGTGAACTGGTTGCTTAGTTGTGCAACAAAGTCGATACTCAAGTTCTAAGTGTAATTCAAGTCGATACACATCGTTTCTAAGTTAGTAAGTCAAACATATCGTTTCTTAGTTGATATTCGAGCAAGTGCGTACTCAGAAGTCGAAACTCATCGTTTCTACGTCAAGTTCAGTTACTAAGTCAAACATATTGTTTCTTAGTCAGGATTCAGGTAACACTAAAGTAGATATATACAGTCGCTGCTGTTGGTCACCTCATTAAGTTCTTGTTTCAATAAGCTCTTGTTTACCTTCCGATCTAAATACCATCGAAGATCAAACATTAATCCATTTGTACAATTAATTTGTAAATTTGTATATAATAAACTATTAATTTCGACATTAACGTTGTCAGATTAAGATTATTAATACAGTTGAATGTCTACTACAGTCGATAAAGTTCAATTAAATAATAATCAAAAACATATTGAATGAATTGAAAAATAGGAGAGGTAATAAAATCACTGTTGAAATATGTTAAAAGCAGGAGGAGGACTACTACATGAAGAAATTTTTGAAATTATAAGATATTTATGGTAAAAGTAGTAAATTTCCGGAAGGATAGCCAAAGTCGTTAATTTGCCCAATTTATAAAAAAGGTGTCAGGACAGTACGTAACAACTATAGAGGTATACCACTTCTAGACACGTGCTATAAACTCTTAGTACAAACAGTATGACAAGTACGATGGCGATTAAATACCTTTGCAAATAATATATTGGGAGAATATCAGGCTGGTTTTCATAGTGATCGATCACCTACTGACCAAATTTTTAATTTAAAAGAAATTCAAACAACATATTATGAATACAATTTGGAATTACATACGCTGTTCATAGACTCCAAGCAAGCGTATGATAGAATAGAGAAAAAAAATGTACCAAGCTGAGACCCTAGAAATGACAAAAGTCATGAAAAAAATCGAACAGGACCCAGGACTATCCATCTCAACTGTATATCACACATTTAAACGCAGTTACTGGGCTGTGAAAAAGGTTTAAAATAAACTTCGTCGTGTGGTCCATAGGCCCGCTCTAGTCTGTGAAGAAAGTTTAGTTGCGGGCCTGTGGACCACATTGGGGTATAACGTGTCAAAATTATAGATGGCCCTGAACTTGTTCGATTTTTAGGAACAATTTGCTATAACTTTTCAAACTCCAAATATAACATATTAGAACCCTTTACTTATATGGTGGAGAACTGTAGCAAAGTTCATACAAAAATACATTCAAGAACTTGAGAATTTAGCTTTCGTATAAAACATCGTTGTGCAACATTAAAACTAATTTTAGAACGTGAATAATACAACAATTTTAATATTCTAACGTTGACATTCATACTTCAAAAGATATAAAATATACTGAACTTTATCGAGCTAATCAAATATCCTGTATATACGAATGGACTTTGCGAATAAAGCAAATATTGGTTTCTGGAAAATAAACAGTTGATGGTTATGAAAATTATTCATGAGAGCCATGAATTTACATTTATTCCATATTCATCATAATATACCTCTCCAAGTTACAGGAAGCAAATAAATAACCGACGTAAAATTGTCGCATCATACTCATTCTATATCATTTTCGTTGTATCACAGAAATTTTCTTAGACATTATCGACTCAAAGTAGCGCTCGTAATTAATTATCCAGTACAAGATATGAATGTTTGAAGGTATTGTTTTGTTTTGAAGCGGCAGTAAAAGAGAATACGCGCAACACTACGAATATAATTTAACTTGAGAATTTGATAGCGGATTTTTTTGAAAGATCATACTGTTTGCTCTGAATTTTAGATGGAAATGGATTTGCAGTTCCGTACAAACTTAAATAATACAAGGGATGATGGAAGAGGTAAGTTTTACACTTGGTGAATCAAGGTAGCTTGACTGAACGTGGAAAACATTGAGCATTTGGAATCATCCCCATATTATAACGACATTCGAAATTAATTGGCTATTCAAAAACATCTCCAAGTCCATTTGACATTTACCATTATTATGCGTGCGGCGGATTAGGGTGTGTTAAAAATACCCAACATACAAGTTTGGCCGGTACACCAATGGGCGAAAACAGCTAACGGTAAGCTTATTATATAAACGTGCCTAGCGCCAAAAAAATAACATGTTGACCGGATTTCACTTATGAAACCTGAGATCAAAGCCTTGTCGGTGGGGCAAAATAAAGCAAGGGTACCTACAAATAAAACAGGTAGGTAACGCCGAATCGTCTACAGTATCAAGCAAACTACCGTACAAGAGCACTTAAGCTCGATTCTCACTATAGTGCAATGAATATGCAAGGCACGGGCTCGGCAAGGGCAAGAAATGTATCGCGCATTCACACTGAACGAGTAGCTACGGTCACGGAACGTCAGTGGTACCGTTTATATAATTAATAGATCGAATAATAACAATATGTTTTCCACTACAACACTTGTGAAAATTGCTGTGTTATTAGACGAAGACGAGGAAAAACAAATAGAGAAAGGTCAGAAACGAAAAAGACGTTTTTGGGTGCATGATATGTTAATAAGACGGAATCAAGGAGGAGAATTCTCTACACTACACCCCGAATTGATAGACGACGAAACCAAATTCTTTAAATATTATAGAATGTCGATTAACGAATTCAATAATTTGTTAAAACAGATAGAAGAAGTTTTGCAGAAACAAAATACCACTTTTCGTGAATCCATTCCACCAGTTCAAAAACTTGCGGTGTGCTTAAGGTAAAAATCAAATATCAGCTTTATAGCGTTTAACATGTTTTTTATTTTATTTTTATTTTGACACATGATGTAGATAATATTACTTGTATTAATGATTATTACATTATATTAATGATTAGTCTAAGATATTCTGTGAGGAAAAGGTTTCATAAAAGGAGGCGGCAAGTGAAGAATTGTAGGATTGGCACATGGAAGCACTTGATGATGGTGGAGATTGAATGGGAGTTAAGGAAAAATTTGATGAGTGGGGTGTAGGAGACACTAGAGGCGGGCGAATTTCTGAACTGTCGGTAGTCGTATTATGTAAATTAATGGCATTGTCTGCTGAAAAGTTTTGAGTATGCTGCTGGTCATATACGTATTTAGCTTCAATATCGGAGACAAGTCCAAATATTTTAGTTTTAACTAGATGTTTGTCACCGGGAGAAAACTTTTTCACAGTAGCTTTTATGCTTTCAAAAAAAAGATCAATTTCGTCTTTATTTGCCTTAATTTTTTTGTTGTTTTCCTCGGTCAAAAGATAGTTCATTAGGGTGCTGCTAGCTGGCATAGGCTGGGTTGACGATTTTGCTTTATCTTTGATTGTTTTAGTTGTTGCCTTCTTGTTTTTTATTTTCTCTCGTTTTGACTTATGATTTGCTTATTGAGATGTACTAGCTTGTGATAAATCGGTAGACTGCAGAATATCCTGACCATCAAGCTGACTATTCGGAGGTGTTATGTCCTGAATGTTATCCTGTGAAAAAATATGTTGTGAAGAATCGGAATACTGACTTATATTTTCCGGTCCATTGCTTTTATCATCAGTTACAAAAGTGGGGTTTTCAGTCGTAGTAACTGAAGTAACTCGCTCCTTATCCTTCATGTGAATATGGAGAAATTCCAATATGTCGCCATACTTCCATCTCGCGTTGGGATATGCTGCTTGCCCTGTTTTAGTATTCTTTGAATTTCGAATTTTCTATACTGACCGCGGATTGCCTCCCAACGATGCTTACATTCTTGACCATCTGAAAGTAACAATATTAATTTATTCTACATTTCTTGCTACTAGAGACTCTTATCAAACGTTTGCATTCAGTTACAGACTAGGGCATTCTACTGTACATGCCATTATCCAAGAAGTGTGTAACGCAATTATAAACAATTTATTGCCAGCTTATATTCATACACCGCGTGAAGAAGACTGGGAAAATATTTCGAAAAGGTTTTGGACTACTCGGAATTTTCATAATTGCTTAGGAGCCCTAGATGGCACGCATATTGAAATTATAGCACCTGCTAATAGTGGTTCAAATTATTAATTATAAAAAAAACCTTTTCCGTTGTTCTTCTTGCATTAGTCGATGCTGATTACAGATTTCTGGCGGTGGATATAGGATCATATGGCAAAAACAGTGATGGAGGTATCTTCGCAAACTCGAGATTGGGAAGACAATTGGAAAATGGTACCTTGGACATACCTGCCATTAAACAGCTCCCAGATTCTGATATAACAACGCCTTACGTTATTCTGGGTGATTCAGCGTTTCCTCTAAAAATTAACCTTTTGAGACCTTTTTATCAGACCCAGATACTAAATGATGTACAGAAAAGGGTTTTTAACTACCGACATTGTCGAGCAAGGCGTGTTGTTGAAATCGCCTTTGGAATTTTGGCACAGCGTTTCCGCATATATTTTAGAAAAATCAATTCAAAACCTGGCTATGTTGAAAGAATTGTCTTAACAACATGCATTCTACATAATTATCTACTCAACAAAGTCACGATGACACAGGAAGAAATTGCTGCTGTGGAGAATCACAACATATGTATACTGCAAGATCTACCAAAGCAAGGTGGTAATGCACAACAGGAAGCGTTCCTTTGCAGAGAGAAATTCACCAGTTTTTTTAATTCAGATGCTGGTTCTGTACCTTGGCAATATGACAAAATATAATATAAAAAATATAATTTATAGTTACGTGTTATGTAATATTTTAATAAATATACTAAATTATTACTTACCCAATTCTAATTTTTCCCCAATTGACGTCCACACATTCGACTTGTATTGATTATCTGAGTATGTTTTATTAGATAAATCATACAACGCTTCATTTCCACGCACATATTCAATTAACATTTTATCTATTTCCGATGTGAAAGTCTTTCTTTGACGCTTTTACATAATTATTTAAAATCGTCACTTTCTTTTTGCTTGTTGATTGCCGGGAATGAGTATTCAGACTAGGCAAGTTTTGCGAAACCGGCTAGGATTCGGCAGAGCACGTGCTCGGCAAATATTGTTTCGAAGAATACCTACGTGCAAGCGACATGCATTGATAAGTCGGTACCCGTATAGTGAGAACGCGAAGTCGAAAATCACATTCAATTACATATCATACAAATATTGCCGAGCCTGTGCCGTTCCCGTGTTTTGCACATTCATTGCACTATAGTGAGAATCGAGCTTTATCCTGCAAATCAAGAACACGTGTTATCTAGTCAAGCCAATAAGTTTACGAATATGTTTCTTAGCAAATGCATATTATGACTTCAATGCACATTGAAATAAGTTTAATTAATTCTAAAGTTGTTACTGGTTGTTGTGCGAGGGAGAAATTTTTTATTGTGTGAATATAACTGAGACGCTCTACTTCTGAGATTTATTCGACGTCAACGACTACGAAGACCACAATTCGGAAACCGGCCAAAAAATAATATTTTGTCCACCTAGTAAAATAGTCACCTTACGGAAGACGAATCCACATATGTCCTCCGAGGAACCGGATTAATGCGCACATGGTTCTTCGAGAAGCCAGATTAATCCGCTTATGTTCCTTCGAGAAGCCGAATTAATTGATTTTCTACGAAATTGAAAGAAACATTTGAAATTAATAATAATGAATTATTTTTTACTTTGGCTTGCACGCTATAAGAAACCAACTCAACATTTGGTATCCAAAAAACTAAATTTAAATTTTTTACACACCTGAGATATTCAACAATTGATATCTAAAAATGACTTGTACTGTAAACCATTTACTTGGTTTGTCACATTTTTCTTTAAACTAATAAGGAGTATTTGTCACATATATTTTTTAACCACATTTGTCTTGTCATATACAGTATGTCTGAAAAAGTTGGCAGTATATGGGAACTTTTTATTAAGTTTTACGAAAAAAAGTTATTCTTTATGTTTCCGAAAATAATAATATTCAGGTATTCACATTTGTCATTAGATGTACAGGGTGTGTCCACAAATTGCAAAAGATGAATAGGAGTATTTTGACCGCTTCAATTTCAACTTAAATTTTGCAAATGTTAGTTGTGAACCACGTCAACTTTTATCTTATTTAATGAGTCAACACACCTCAAATGTTTATTTGTTGATTTGAAATATTTTAGCAATGAACTTAAATCAGTAATAAATAAATAATACCAAAAACAGAATAATGTATTTTCTACTATAATACACAAAAATAAACGAAATAATTTAAAATGTAGGCGGATCTGACAATGATATTTCTCTTTCCGAAAGTTAGTCTAGTAAAAGCTTTCGAAAAATAAATAATACATTCCATTTAGTTAGTGTGTATAGAAATTGAAATGTAATTGTTACTAATGTCTATTTGAGATAATTCTTAACAGAAAGCCAATTTTGCAATGAGATAATGAATGAAGTAATCAGTAATAGCACTTAAACGTAATTTGTAATTCCCAAATATATTGAGAATAATTTGTAAAAATATACATAATTTTTTTAAGTAGTATATTCTAATTGCATATTAAAACATAGTTTTCTATTTCGAACAACTTTTCATAATTAAAGTTTTCGTTATTGTAAAAAATAAAGGTACTTTACTCTAGTATCAAATTCATATTTTTTGACAAACCACGTATACGATTTAAAAGATTGACATCTGACGTTCGCGTTCTACTTCATGGGCCATGTAGAACTTTTTATATGGAATGACTTTTTTTCGTAACATTACTAATAAAAAAGTTTCCCATATGTTGCCAACTTTTTCAGACATACTGTAGGTATATTTTTATGAAAATTTTTCGTCCTATATATTTGGATTGAACAGTGTAGTTCATTTATTCATACACATTTTCGGTACAAAAACAAACAAAACAATTTTACATCTCAAACTAAATATGGAACAATTCAAACAAAAACAAGGTCTGCTGCTAAGGCCCAAACCAATTAAATCTTACCGAATCTAATTTAAATTCAATACAAATTTCATATCGTATTAACAATTTAGATAAACAATTTGAAAAGTATAGCTCTGCTTTGGACGAAATATATTATTTAGCTTCCGAAAAGAAGGATCGTGATGCATTCGAAAATTTATCATATGTTCAATTATTAATACAAGTCGAAGGTTCAACTCCCTATGTCGCAAAATTCCGAGCAAGCTAATCATAATCTCGTTTCGCAGAATATAAAATTGCCAGAAGTCAATATAAATACATTTTCTGGTAATCTTCTATAACGTAAAAGCTTATATAGTAAAAACCAAATAAAGTTTACGTCATCATTGTGAACAGAAAATAACTGAAGTCAACAAAAAACGTGAATGTAGAAAATTTCACAATATTATAAATGAAAACTACAAAATTATCGATAGTTTGATAGTTTTCGTTTAATATAGTGTGGAGTTTTTCCATTTACGTTTTTTGTAAATTAAATTTATGAATAGATTTCACAAAGTAAGGAATTCTAGAATAAAAGTGGTAAGGTTATTACTGACTTACCAAATCTTTTAATAAATAAATATTATAAAAATACAAGCAATAAAATAAAATATGTTTAATAATGAACGTATTATCAAAGACAAAAACATAACATTAAACAAATCAACATATTGTGAAATGAAACTAGGCAGATTCAAATTCCTGTTCATTTTCTTCATCTGATTCAACATCAGTGTCAGTCTCTTCACTATTAAAATTTATAACTATCGGACTAATTTCTGGACGATCAAATATTCTTTCCCTCTCATACCATTTAAATATCTCTCTTTTAGTATGTTGTATAGAATTTTTCCACATATCAGGAGTTATCATGTGCAGTGCCTCGTGCCACATGTTCAGGCAGTTATTCACACTATTACCATCCCTACCAGTATGCCTATTGTAGTAATTTTTTGCTATGCCCCAAATTAATTCGATAGAGTTGAATATGCAAAGGTAAGGAGGAAGACGTAAAACTTTGTGTCCATACTGTTCTGCCATATCGTCCACTATATACTTGATTGGTGGCTTATTTCTAAAAAAAAACAAAAAAAATGTTTAAAATAAATGGCAATAAGTAAGAATATATCTGTATATTTACTGAGAAACGATTTGCAACAGTTCTGTTTTGAACATCATGTGAGAATAGGGAATCTTTTTTTCTGTCAACCATTCCTGAATAGCACATTTTGACCATCCTGTAATTGGAGTTTTATGCAATAATATGCTGTGATAAGGTGCATTATCAAGTATAATTAGAGAAGGATTCTCTAAATTTTGCAGCAACTGATATTCAAACCATTTCAAGAAATTTGCCTGGTCCACTTCCCCATGATAATCATTAAGTTGGGTTTTTGAACAAAATATTGCTTCAGCACCTTCAATAAATCCGTTTTCATTTCCAGCATGGAGTATAATATATCTGTAATAATATTATTTAAATAATGTTTAAGTAACCACTTATGTTTTGCAATACAACAAACCTTTTGCCATCCGTTTTAGTGGTTTTAACACTCTTGATATTTTCATTTTGCCATGAATGACCTATGATGCCATTTTGAAATATCCAGGTTTCATCGATGAATACAAATTGGTATATACCTTCGTCCTTTGCTTCTTTATAATATCTTAAGAATTCTACTCTTCTCAAAACAACATTAGGTAATTCCATAAGTCCTCGTCGTGGATTATCCTTCATCCACTTAAGCCCAAGTTCTTTGAGCAATCTATTTAAAAAAGTGGTACTACCATTAAATAATTTTTTTCTTTTAGTTGGGACCATAATGATTGAATCGTTATGTGCTGTTCTAAAAGCATACAGAAATAAAAATATGTTAAATATACAATTGTCGTAATTATACTTACTTCTCTAGTACATGTTGTAAATGGTTTCACGAATAAAGCTTGTATTTAAAGTTTCTGTATTTGTTACTCGTTTATGAGCGCAACGTTTTTTCTTTGGTGACTCAAACTCTTCACCTTTTTTCTTTGTTGACAAATTTTGCTTACTGTTCTTAGACTGATTTTTAAAGCAGCAGCTACACGCTAAAATAATGGAAATTTTCGTAAAGTAAAGTAAGGATATTTCATTCACGTATTACCTACCTCTTGTACAGTATTTATGGGCAACAAAGGACCATTATTATTCCTTTCTTGTTCAAAATAATTTACTAATGAAGCCACAAGTTCTTTGCATCGGCTATACAGCTGTTTGGGCATTTTAACAATCACAGAAGAAAATGCTTTGATGTTTTGAAAACAAAAACAGTTTGGATTATAAATATTTCTCACAAGAAAATTTTATAAAGCACGTAACTACGAGGGAAATTCAGAAACTAACCTCCGGTTGATTGAAAAAAATACACCAAGTTAAGTAAAAATATTTTAATATATACATCTTACAACTACATCTTTGCACTATTTTTCGACATAGTCTCCATAACGATTGAGGCACTTATCGTATCTCTTCACAAGCTTTGAAATTCCTTCTGCATAAAAATCACCCGCTTGTGCCTTGAGCCAGCCTGTGACCGCATCTTTGAGCTCTTCGTCGTCATCAAACCGCTGGGACCCGAGCCATTTCTTCATATGCATGAAGAGGTGATAATCGCTTGGCGCCAGATCTGGGCTGTAAGGTGGATGGTTGAAAACGTCCCACTTGAAGGACTCAAGAAGGGCTGTTGTTCTGCGAGCAGAGTGAGGACGGGCGTTATCGTGCAAAAAAACGATACCGGAAGTCAGCATACCACGGCGTTTGTTCTGTATAGCCCGTCGTAATGTTTTTAGTGTTTCACAGTACACGTCTTGATTAATGGTCGTCCCACGTTCCATGAATTCAACCAACAACACCCCTTTGGCATCCCAAAACACCGTTGCCATCAGTTTTCTGGCAGAAAAATCTTGCCGGGCTTTTTTTGGTTTGGTAGGCGAATCTGAATGTGCCCACATCTTTGATTGTTCTTTTGTCTCAGGGTTCACGTACTTAATCCAGGTTTCGTCACCGGTCACGATTCTGTTTAACAATGGTTCTCCTTCGTCCTCATAACGTGACAGAAAGTCTAATGCAGAGGCCATTCTTTGACTTTTGTGGTGGTCGGTAAGAATTTTGGGCACCCATCGTGCACAGAACTTACGGTAACCCAATCTTGCTGTCACTATCTCGTACAAAAGAGTCTTAGAAATCTGTGGAAAATCAGTAGACAACTCCGCCATTGTGAAACGTCGATTTTCACGAACTTTTGCATCAACTGTCTGAACGAGTTCGTCAGTCACCAAGGATGGTCTACCACTCCTCTCTTCATCATGAACGTTTTCTCGTCCACTTTTAAATAAACGTACCCATTCACGGACAACTCCTTCACTCATAACTTTTGGTCCGTACACGGCACAAAGCTCACGCTGAATAGCTGCTGCAGAGTATCCTTTGGCTGTAAAAAACCTTATAACAGCATGCACTTCACATTTGGCGGGATTTTCTATTGCAGCACACATTTCAAACTGCCACAAAAACTAAACTAGCGCAGGTACGATGTTCACCAATCGGAGGTTAGTTTCTGAATTGCCCTCGTATAACCTCAAAAATCGATAACAATACACGAGTAGAAAAGTCACAAGCAACGCGGCAACATGACATTATTTCTGGCAGTGACTATTTTACCGTCAATAATTGGAGGCTTCTTTATGAAAATTTTAACACAAATGTTTACATCGAGGAACGTCTAAACCCAATAAAGCTATTTTGCTTATACATTATTTTGGTACAAAAGTAAGTTTTTTTATTGATTGGGTTATCTTTAGAACCGATTAATTAACAAATTTAAGTATATGCACTTTTCGATAGAAATGTAGCCACACATGCGATAGAAATACGCCCTTGGTGACGTAAACGCAACTTTATTTGGTTTTTACTATAAATATATTTGATGCATTAATTACAAAAAACAATCACCCATCCGATTCCGAAAACTTGTTCCACTTTAAATCATTTCAAACATACAAACCATACAAACAAAAATGTTTCTATTGCTCTCGATTTAGTTAATAAACGCAGACATATATTGCGTAAAAACATTTTAAACAGCAGTTAGGGATTTCACCAATTGAAAAACAATATTCGCATTTGCTAAGAAAATTTATTACTTAATCCAAACCAATCGTAAATTCTCTGGAAAGTCTCGAAATGACACCAGAGGAAATTTTGAATTCATTTTTAATCCACATTTAAGAAGGTAAAATGGATTTTATACAAAAATCAAAATTTAAATGTTGCGCAACTTTCCGAAATTTTAGAGGACAGATGCGTCGTCTTGGAAAACTCCGCCAGCTCGAATTTCACGCAAAATGAAAATACTAATCAAAACAATACAAATTCAAACAACAAAAGTATTACAAAAAATAAAAAAAAATTTTGCAAAATAACCATGATCCAAAAGCAAAAAGTACTACCAAATATTTTACTTCGTGTGTTCAATGCATTTATTGCTGTATCTCTGAACGCACAATCTTTCAATGTAAGTTTTTTTCGACTCCAGCGGTCACCGATGAATTTAATTACATAAAGTCAATTAACGGATGTACAAATTGCATTTCGAAATCTCATGTTTCGAAATATTTCCAATCCAAAGCCACAGGTCGTACTTGCAACCTCAGACATCACACTTTTTGCATCTTCCTACAAATCAAAATGAACACAAACCACATTTTACACAAAACAGAATATCATTGCTTAATTGCTAAGTACTGCTTATCAAGATGGATTTAAAGATACTTTTTCGAATCATAATGGCATTTCTAACAAAACTTCATTATATTCATCAGCTTCGTCTCAAAATGCTGCGGCATCTTCGTTGTCGGCACTCACTAGAAAAAATCCTCACGTACTCTTAGCCACTGCCAAAGTACGAACCAAAATCAAACATGACATACCTATTACAATGAAAATAATGCTTCTGGATAATGGTGGTCAAACCTCGCTTATTACACAATCGCTAGCTAATCAAATCTGATAAAATTCCTACCAAACTAATTAACAAATTTCTGACAATTTTAATTAATCAAGCCACGTTCCTCGTTCGGTAGATGTCACAATTGCATCGCCAAAAAATCAAAAACAATTTAAATTCTCGTGTTCAATAGTGAATAATATAATTCAAATATTGCCGCAAATTGCAATAAATCCACAAAAGCAAAAAATACCTCAATATTATATGAACAATCTTGCCGATGCAGGGGCTAATATATATTACGAGCGATTACTTATCAATACTATTCACTACAAACATTCCTCTAAACTATTTTTTTTGTGGCTTTAGGGCTGCACCCATGCAGCCAGAAACTGTGTGCGTGCAAAAACCAACCACTCTTTATAGTAAAATATCTTCTAGATAAAAAGTTTTAATAATGAAGAGTGATTGACATCGATTTGGTCGTTAAGAAGGTTACCTGAGTATTTGTTTTTATTTATCTCAAGAGCTTCTAAAATATTTAATCTGAAGGATTTAGATTCTACATCTAAAATCTCAAAATTTGGGTCGAAAGCGTGTTGCTTTTCTAATAAACTATTTGAACAGTTAGAATCTAATTTTAATTGTGTTGTGTTCTGAAATTCTAGTTTTAAAATTTCTAAAAGTTCCACCGATATAAATTGTATCACAGTTGTCATTACCATATTTTAATTTATAAACTCCTGATTTGTTTAATTTTGAAGATGTAGATTTATTATTTTTAATGAGTTGGATACATTGTAATCAGTTTTAAAGCAAATTTTCATGTCTAAAGTTTCTAAAAAGTATGTTAAGCTTCTAAATTGTTTATTTTTATCAGAAGGATATACTTGATCTAAAGTTAGTTTATACATTGAGTTCTTCATTTATGCGTGATCAAACAAAATAGTACAATATTCTTTTATTTTTCTGACAAATCCTCAACAAACTTGTATTTAAATGACATTTCCGCACGTGCAATTACCTTTATTCGACATCTTGTGTCACCTTCGTTTATTTAAATATGTTGTTATGGCGGATATTCAAAAAATGTACCGGCAAATACAAATTAACCCAAACCAAACTTTTTACATTCCTTGCTGTAGCGTGATTCGCCACACCAACCTTTTGAATATATCGAAATAAATCTGTAGCATACGGGCACAAAACATCCGCAATCCTTGCGTGTCGAGTATTGAAAGACATTGCAATTCCCTAAAGCTTCTACATCCCTTTTAAATCAAACTTATGTGGAGGACATTTCAACGAGGACCCATATAATCCCGACTTACAAACGTTAGAGACCGAATGATACTCAATTTTAAATAAACATAATTTAAAATCCCAAATTTTTTCCCCTAAGAGAAACAATGTATTGTTGTGCAATCTTCTTTAATTAAAATTCGCAGAGCGCTTTCGGCATTAAGCCATCATAAATGCAGTCATTGTCAGAATTCCGAGACAGGGGCCTCCAAATGTGTACGTCTATACATTAAACAGTTTGGTGGTTCACATTATTGGTTAAAAACAGTATTAAAAATACATACAAATTAAAATTCAGTAAAATGATTCAGCAGATCTGAAACATGCATTTTTTGGTGCGACCATTTTGCCAAGTTGTCATCTTTGCTCTTTGCTCTTTCTTCTTCAAATCGAGTTTATTAAAGCAATTGAAACATATTACTGGATACTATCAGCTCAGAATCTTACAAAAATCCAGATTCATGGCTCTAGCGATGCGAGCAATATAGCAATATCTATTTTTTCCGTTTATCAAAAAAAAAGTTAGTTGCAATCTCATCGCACCTATTACTATCATTACTAAAATCGAGTTTTTTGCCATAAATCTATTGGCCAAGCTCTCCGCAGAGATTACAAATATATTCGAAACTCAAATTTCATTCGAATGCTGAAATCTATGGTCCCATTCCCAAATTGCCCTCTCGTGGATATAGGCGCACCCTTCAAAATAGAATACGTGTATCAGTAATCGTGTATCCCAAATTCAAAAACGCGTTCCCAGCGCTACTTGGTGATACATAGAATCTAAAGCAAATCCAGCTGATATAATGGGATTCTTACTCCAGAGCTTCTTGAGTTTTGGTACACTGGGCCATCCTTTCTACAAAACCCTTCGTTAAACCTAGATACATACAATAATTTTCAGTCAATATCTTCCTTACCTGGAACTAATGAATCAACTCGTGTTTCTAATATTTCTACTACCCTCGTATGCACATCCGTCGAAGTATGGTATACGACATAAAATTCTCAAATTTCACTTAGTTACAACGTACCACAGCCGACGCACTTAGATACAAAATTAACTTTCTAAACAAAGCAGATAAAAGCACAGGCCATTTTAATGTATTTGAACTCGATTCAGCGATAATATTTATTTGCCCGGGAGCCAGCGACCTTTTTTGGTTAGTCATTTCGTAAAAGCTGTAAATTATTCCTAAGCTTTATTTTCTGTCACTAGTACATGAATGGGCCTCCAGCTGGCACAGTTCCGGTGGATGTAGCTACGGCAGCCACCCACACACGTAAAAATATGAAAAAAAACTGATATCGCAAAAGCTGAGACTTTGTTGATGAGTTTTTTGTGCCGTAAACGAGTGAAAAATATGTGCGGAGTAAACTGATGTTAAAAAAGTTGAAAATTGGTGAAGTAATAGTAAACTTAATAATGTAAACAAAAAAAAATATCCGGCTTCATATTTACTGGGGGAAAAGTATCCAGCCGATGCAATCAAACATGCACCGCGGGCGCGTTGCAACTTTGATTGCATCAGCTGGACTATTTTCAACTTTGATTGCATTAGCTGGACTCTTTTCCCCCACTAAATATGAAGCTGGATATTTTTTTATAATAGGTAGTTATGAAGATTATTATTTATTCACGAAATTTCAGCTTTTGCAGTTTGAGGTATCTATTACTTCTTAGTACACTCAACAATAATTTGAACTATTTCATCGTCTATAAACAATTTGAAGAAGTCAGATAAAGATTAAGTGTTTTCTGATGTAGAAGTAAGCCCTGGATTTTTGGTTATTATATTTTGCTATAGTGTTCGTTCGGGTCTAGGTGCCTTTTAGTTCCTAGCCGATCCATTTTTTGATACATAGGTCGGATTACTGTCATCTACTTGATCATTTTCTTCAGTATTAAACTAAAAGAAATATAGATGATGTAAATTATATCAAATAAAGCAAATATCAAAATGACATACTTCCATTACCTCAGGTTTAAAGTCTTGAATTTCTATGTTAACTATTCCCACTATTTGATTTGAATCCAAATGTTCATCGATGTCTGTTTTGTTTTTAAAATGCCCGTTTTGTTTAGGTGTGCGTTTTGCTCTATTATGTGATACGTCCTAAATATCTATAAAGTATGTTAAATGATCAAATGAACGTTAAGGTTTTAACAAATTTTATTTCTGATGAAGGTCATAGTAAGACCGAAACGTTAAATATAAATGTATTAACTACAAGTTAAATGTCTTTACAAATGGTCCTTCAACCCAAGCATACAAAATGAATAATATATAATTGAATATATATATATATATATATATATATATATATGCATCACTTAGGAAGCCCTAAACTTTACAAATCGCAGTTCGTCCGAAGCCCTAGCTGGTTTTACGAAGCCCAAAGCGGGCATCGCAAAAACAACGTGTATAATTCCTTATTTGTCACTATTGGCTCCATATAATGCTTTTTACAAAAATAGGTAGGGACTCATAAATCATGATTATATTGCAATTTATACAAACTTAGTGCGCGACCTTTCACTGCAGATGGCGTAATGAGCTCCTATGTATCTACGCTAGATATATTTTACGGTTGTTGTGAGGCCAAGAGATTTTATTATAAATACGAGGCCTCTGATTTGGCAACAACGAATACGAAATATCGCCATTTAAGGTTTTCCTGACTCTTCACGTTTAAAGTTTAATTTCGAGGTTTAGTGGAAGAAAAAATTCGTTCCCTAGGCCTGGATAAATGTTGAATCTATGTTCCTATGGAGGAGCTATTTTTATAAAATTTTAATAATGTTTTATGGTGAAAAATTTAGTTTTTTAACAATTTTCTTAATATTGAGAAAAATACCATATAAATGTAATAATACCTAATATAATATTATAAAAATAACATGATTTTAAAAAAAAGTTTGCTTACTAATTAGATACAGGCAATTATTGCCAAAGTAAATTCTCCTGTTATTTGAAATTGTTACTTCTTTATCGAAATTAAAAAAATAAGTTTTAAATATAAATTTTAATATGTTCAAGGTAATAAAAACTAAAGAAGCTATGAACTGAAGTTTTAATGTATTAAAAATAACAAATATTCAACTTATTCAGAGAGTTATATAGCAGGTTGCAAGAATTATCATTAAATTTGATGGTCTCGATACTTAGAATGATGTTTAAACTGAGATTATATTGGCATTTAGGCAAAATATATTGTTAAGATCTATTGACCCATATATTTTAACGACTTTTTTGCAATTTTCTGCTTCAATGCTTTTGAAATGATGAAAACTTATCCGAACCTAGAACGATTATAAACCAAAGTTTTAACTTTGGCCCAATCCGTATTTTTTGACAATTGATTACCAAAGTCTGAAAAACTGTTCACATTCATGTTTTTTTGGAGTTACTTTATTCTCAATATGGGTACGAAAATAATTTAAAACAACCTTTTTTCCTGATTATTCCAAGAAGTTCGATTAGATATTGCTTTCGGTTTTTGTTGTGGGGCGTTTGAAATTTTCTTTATCTTCTTAGGTTCCAACTTTGCTACATCATTTAAGCATTAATTGAAACTACTTTCTCCTTCTGTATCATTTACCACACTTTTTCTTTTCTTTGATGATTTCAATAGCCTCCCAAATGTGTGTGTTTCCTTTTACCTTTTGGCCTTTAGTGCGAACATCCCCTTTAAGTCCGTCTTCTCGCACTTCTGAGCAATGTGGTTCTTGAATTTCTGTAGCTTCAAGAAATAATTTTTAATTTGCTTTCTCAAAACTTCCTCTGCAAGTGGGTTCTTCTTATTGTCATCAATTTCTGATTCGTCAGTACTTTCAGAGCTGTAGTTTATGGTTTGTTCAAGTTCAAAATCATTTGAATTTTGGCCTTTAAATTCTTTTCCTCTTCCCTTTTCCAATAAAAGCAAGATCTTGGCAACCTTAGCTGTTTGGTAAATGTTTTGGGGCAATATAAAATAAGTGCACAATGAATGAGAAAACTCAACAGATAGGAGATTTCAAGAACAATAAAAATATTTACCCATAAATGGGCTTTCTTAATATGCTCCATAAACGTAGCAATTTGCTCCATTTCGTATGGTTCCATATTCATTAACTGCAAAGTCATAGCAATATGCTTCTTAAATTTCGTCGAAGTCAATAAACTTGGTTTTTTAGCTCCACAATTTTTAGCCAAACGTCCGATGATATTTGTTCCTGCCATCCATCTATTTTCAGAACCTGCGGTCGCTAATAGATAAGGGTTGGATTTAGGTACTACACAATAAATTTCTCTGGTCTATAAGATGCAATCTATGTATTTTTGAGTACGTTTTGTAAAAAGGATCGGAACTGGCCGAGAACCTTTTCCATCTGTGATAGCTCGCTTAAACCGTTTAGATATTATTTTATCAACAGATGTTAATGATCCTGCAAAAGCATTTAGGTTATTTTCAGAATCTTCTTTTTTATTTGTATTAATTTGCAAATATTGAACATCGCCAACTCTTTTACGATTGAATATGACGGTTTGAGCATCCAGTTAAAACTATAGTTGAATGTAATTTTAATACCACTATTCAGAAAATTGTACGCTTTTTCGGATTGTTCGTTGAGATAAGTCTGGAATTTTAATATATCTTCAGAAAGTGGCAACCCAGTAGGTTTTTTCCATTTTTTTCATTAAGGCTTTTCAATGCTAAACTTGATAATTCGTTACACCAATGTCCCTCTATGAGTTTTTTCAAATATTTTATTTCAGATTTTTTTTCATTCTCGGTTATCCCATGTCAAATTAGGAAGCTTTCTTTTTTCAATAACAAGTTTATATACATCACCTAAATTTTTTAAATTTGTACCCATATGGAATGCTAATAAACATTTTGCCATTCTCGCTATATCCACTTAGGATCTTTGTTGCCAATATTAAAGTATTAAACTTTTCAGGTTTGAGCAACTCAAACATTCGACGAACTTCGCTATCCATAGATTTTACTGCTAACAACATTCTTGCCATTTCTCTCATTTTATTGGATATAACTGTTGCGATTTGTTGTCTTTTGTGTCTAGATAAAAGACTTTCACCATACAAACATATCAGTGGATCCTTTTTTGCTGCAGCGCTAATGTCGTTCGCTCGCATTATATCAAATACTTCTTTTTTGATAAGAGATGATTTCAAATATTCATGATTTTTTGACAACATTGTGGCCATAAACGTTTGAGATTTTGATGTACATTTTTTTCCTGGGTCAGCAATATCTGGTGCCCTATTTTTGCAACGTCTTACATGCTTAAGAAGTATTTTTTTTGTCATAGTCTCCCAGGCAATAAGTGCACACTGTTTTATCATTCTTAGTAGATCTGACAGGATGCATTATATCTTTTTAACATACAGATGAAAGGCCCCTGCGGAATAGGACTGGTATATTTCTTTCTGAAGCTCAGCAGGCAGAGACGTTTTGGGAGGCGAACAATCCTTAGATATTTGCGAGCTAACTGAATCATGAGAAGTATTTTTTCCTGTAAAAATGTCCGGTTGATAAGTGAACTGCCTTAAGAAATTGGGATCTACTGGTTCCAGATTTGTTATGTTATGTATAACCAATCGGTTATCATCTACAGAATATAGGTATAATACTTCTTTTGATAGACATACATTCCTTATATATTTCCAAGCCATCTGGGTAAAGAGTAGTTTTTTCTGGAAAATCACTATTTTCTTTATTATCCAGCTGATAAGTAAACTGTGTTAATAAATTTGGATCTACTGGTTCAAGAGGATTAACTTCAGTTAAAGATTGGTAGATTTCTTTATTTTGACGCTTAGCAGATATAGGCACCTGGAGAGACATGCTATCCTTAGATATCTATCTATATATCTATCTATTTCCGAGCTAACTGGATTAATAGGAATAATGTTTTTCAGACAATCATTTTCTTTATCTCCAAGCTGCATAAATACTTTTGAATCCGTTGGTTCATGAGGAGTTAAATTATATTATCCATTTTTTTTACAGAATGGTGAGACACATTCTCCTGACATATAGACCTATTATAGTCTCAACTTGAATCAAAACTGGAATCACTTCAATATTTTCGGAAACATAAGCGAGTTTATTTTGTAGAGGAAGTCTACACAAAAATTCGGAGCGCTTCATCTTATTTTTCTTTCGATGATATAAAAAGCAAAATAACTGTTTCAACACTAAATTTATAATATTTTAACGGCAACACTGTGGTGACTCGTAAAATGTAGAAAACACCTTCCTCACCCCTCTCGGTAAGGCTTCAGTAGACCAGTAGACCATGACTAGTTAGGTATGTATATATATATATATATATATATATATATATATATATATATATATAACAAAGAAGATGTAGGAATATCGCGTGATATGTTAACAACAACAACAAAGAGAATCATGGGTAATTCACGCAAAATAAAGGGCTACTGAAACAGAGTAGTAACCATGAGTCAGAAACATGCATGTCCGCGGTTACCACTCTGTTTCAGTATCCCATTATTTTGTGTGAATTACCCATGATTCTCTTTGTTGTTATATATATATATATATATATATATATATATATATATATATATATATGTATTATCAGGTACACAAATAGAGTAGTTATAGAATAAAAGATACCTGATAAGAATGCTGGAATTATCCAAACAAATTACCACTATAATATTGTTTTGAAGACAACGTATTCATACCATAATATAAAATATGAACTTCAACTCAGTAATTGCCAGTGAATAAATTAATATTGGATAAATGCAATCCATATTTCGATTCATATCTATAATAAAATTTTGTAAACACAAAATATCACGATGACAGTTAAAATGTTGGGTTAAAATTATTGTCAATGTCAATGGTTTAAATTAAATAAGAAGAGGAGTGTGAGATGTATGTGGTTATACAGCTAATTCGGTAAATATAAAGATTCCAATTGACATTTAAAAGAAAAGATTTCTTATAAATTCAAAAAACTGTATCTGGTAAATAATAAAAAAGTACCGTAAATTATATAAGTTGGACGATTACATAGAAAAGTTAACCAAACCAATGAAATAAATATTATAAAAGGAGAAATTTCAATTTGGAAAAAGTTAATTTATACAATTTAAAAAGAAACGAAGGAACGTGAGTAGCAGAAGTCAAATAATAAATATCAATAAGTAACATCAGAATAATATAAAGTAAATTGGAAGAGCAGAGACGGATATTGTAAAAGTTTTTATTGTTGGAGAATTTAAATAAAATAAATTGTTAAGAAAGGAAGTTCGGAATGCAGCAGAAGGTATTTAAGAAACAAGAAGTAACGTTGAAGTGTCGGAGCTGAGACGTACACTGGTGAATAACGCAAGATTGCTGGTGAGTGGATATTCAGGAAACATAATTAGTAGAAAACGGCACGAAGCAGAATTCATTGGCATATAAAAAAACCGGTAACAATAATTTATTTTTGTAAAGATTTTTAAAATTTATAAAACTCCTCTGGAAAGTATTTATCTTATATATATAAACAAATAAATAAATAATTATTTAATTTCCAATCCAAAATAATTAAAATCAATAAATAGAAAGGCTAAAGAGAACAAATTTGGACACATTTCAAAATTACAAAAATTCAATTATAATTAAAATTTCAATTTAGAAAGAAAACATAGTGCTTAACATATTAGTTGGTATACCTTCAGAATAAATTTGAATGTCAAAAAAATAAATTGTGTGAAAGATAGTGTTTTCACACAATTTATTTTTTTTATAGTCAAATTTATTTTGAAGGTATACCAACTAATGTGTTTATTTTATTATAGATATGAATCGAAATATGGATTGCATTTATCCAATATTAATTTATTCACTGGCAATTACTGAGGTAAAGTTCATATTTTATATTATGGTATGAATACGTTGTCTTCAAAACAATATTATAGTGGTTATTTGTTTGGATAATTTCAGCATTGAAAATATGGACATTCTTATCAGGTATTTATAATTCTATTACTACTCTATTTGTGTACCTGATATAATATATATATATATATATATATATATCAAAATAATTTGCTGATTTACTGGTATTTGCTAATTATTGAAAAATTTCGTATGCGCAAAATCTCAATTTTCAAACGGTAAGCTGAGGGAGAATATAAATTAGGACTGTAATAAAATTTTCGATTCAAAATTTCCACATCTTTAAAATGCAAATCCCTTAAAGCGTATCAAATTAATCTAAAGAACAGACAAATTTACGATCCTTCCTTTTCCGAATGCTAGAGAACTTTCTATTTAATATGCTTCACATTATTCCCGCCACACCATTGATCGAAGTTGAAGTCGCTATTTTTTACTCTTTTTTTTCGATTATATAGGTAACAGCTAACAAATTAGGATCATAATGGAAATATCACTCGTTGTTTTACTGAACACACTTTGTTTTTAAATTTTCTATTCAAAAGCGTTTACCTAAGGACAGTGTTTTGTTTTTTGTTTAATACTTCCCTCACGGGTTAAAAATAAGAATAACTTTGAAATTTTACATATTTACTTGTTAACTATTAACATCGTAATGGGTCGCAAACAATGATACAGAACATACCCCTGACCTTGAAAAGCTTAGCTCACAATAAAATAAAGTTATCCTTAATAACACAATATACATGAATATCAATGAAACAAAAAAGAAAAAGTTTGAAAACATAAAAAAAGTGTTTAATTTATTGTCACAATGCGTTCGTCTTCCATAGGAAGTTTACTAAATGTTGCAAAGAAACGGCGCACTAATTTTGAGCCCGTACTAACGTCTACTACTAGTGTGACAAAAAAGAGAGAAAGAGAAATTCGTTATGAATTTGTATTGGATAGGGTTTGCGTTTTGGTTGGAATTGTTGGTTTTCGAGTGTGTGCCCTGATGTAGGATAGGTTTCCTCTTCAGGGCTGAGTTGGGGGTGTGTTGAGGGTTTATGTGCGCGTTCGTATACTGAGCTGGGTGCAGAAGTTGGTTGGTAGAAATTGGTTATGTTAAAAAGTGTCTATACATTTTTCGGAAAAGTGACTAGGAAGAAGTTTAAAGATGTATAGAAATGAGGTTTTGAAGTCGGCTTTTTCGCTAGAAAAGTATTAGGAGAAAAGGTTTTATTGACCAATGTAGGAAATTATTGTTTGGAAGCAGCGAAGCTCAAAAGTGTATGGGATGGTGCGACGAATAACTGTCTGGGATTGACACTTCTGGTGGAAGACGAACCATGTATCGCTGCCGATACACAAGATGTGCAGTTGAGCTGGCTAGGTGTCGGAAACTATTTTATGTGAGATGGTTGCTTTTTACTGAATATGGGATGCCTCCGGTGTTAAGAGATGTTAAAGATTTGTAATTTTATTGGAAGTTTTGACAAAAGGTGTATAGGAGACATTTTTGAAAAGTGTATGGAATTGGGTGTTATGATAAAGTTGGTTTAGAAATATGTTGTGGAGACGTGCCTGCGGAAGTTAGGGATGGTGTGGGGGCGATTGGAGTATATAGGGTTTGTTCAAAGTGTTGAACAAATTAATGAAAGTTGTAGAAAGTGAGAATTTTCGAATTGTCGAGTGAGAATTGTTAGAAACGGGAATTATGTGAGTGGTCTAGATATTTAAACGTGTGAAAAGATTTAGGTAGTGAAAAATCGTAATTTCGAATTATCTAATGGAAATTGGTGATTCGTCTAAGTAGTCGATGTATTCGTCAGGGAGGTCGTCGTAAGCCGTGGCTAGTAATAGTAGACTAGGAAATGGGAGCTTCCTCTTGGGTATTCTGCCGAGAGGCCCTTTGTTGGCGATTCACGGTGTGAGTAGGGTGTTTTTCAAGGTTTTATTGCCCGATTCGTTAGTGCGACTAAGGTATTGGGCTTGTAAATTATTCAGACGGGAAGGAATTGGCTCGATGTCGGTATTGACATAAACGGTATTGCTAAGTGATTTGGGTGCCTTGTATTGACAGTATCTTAGAATTGATTGCACACAAGTTCTAAGTTTTTAAACTAGGTGGTCGGGAAGGGTGTAATATACGTTTGCTCTATAGTCGATTATTGGACGGATATATGTCTTATACGTATGAAGTAAGGTGATAGAGTGCGTTCGTCCGAAGCTACCGCCGAGCGCCTTAAGAAGATTAACTCGACGTCGGACTTTATTTAGTGTCTATTAGGTCGGCCATCAAGTTGAGAGTGTGAGTAAATCTCACTCCCAAATAAACGACTTCCCTGCGGATTTCGAGTTGATCTCCCCAAAGCACGAGGCGAAAGTTTGTGGGTAGAAGCCGTTCGCTCGAGGTGTCAAGGTGTTTAAACACGATGGCTTCGGTTTTCTGAGTATTGAGGGTTATCAGCCATCTTCTGCACCAACTTGAAAATCGAGTCAGTAGATTTTGGGATCGAATGTTGAGAGAGCGAATGTCATTGATAGGAGTCGTGGTATTGGTGTATCATACGTATAAATTATGTATAATAGTGAAGCAAGAATCGAGCCCTGAGGAACGCCAGTTTGGGGTGTAAAAGAGCTAGATATGCTTTAACCAACTTTGACGCTGATCGATCGGTCGGTGAGGTAGGAATATAATGATTTTACAATTTAATTTGGCAATCGGATGCTCAGCAGCTTTCTCACTAGTCCGGCGTGCCAGACTTGATCGAAAGCTTTTTGGGACGTCCATGAAAATGGCGGCAGAACAGGGAAGAGGGAAGTAAAAGAATGCCATATAGGCGTTCAGTAAGGCACAGAGCGGAGGGAAAATCTCCTCTGGCGGGTTTGTAAGTGCCTGTCTCAAGATTCCGTCGTACCCAGGGGCACTGTGTCTCTCAGCTCGGCACGCCAGCTGAACTCCTTCGATTGTAAAGGGTGTAAAAAGTGGAGAGCTCTCGTTTAGTGGAATGTGAACGCGTGGGCTTCGTGTTATATTGCGGGTAAGAAGGTATGTTTCGATGGCAAAGTCCCTGAGAAATCTTGGATTGTCAGGTGGTGTAAAGACAGTTTGTAGGTTATTTTTGAAGGCGGTGGCTTTGTCTTCGGAGGTGTAGATCTTCTGTCCTTGCACTTCGAGATGTGATTCCACCTTTCTCTTGAGGCCGATGAGGTGGTATAATGAGAGGGCACGGAATCGGTTAGGATTTGAAACATGGAAGTGGGCCGGCCTTGACGGCGGGAGATAATGCGCCAGGATCTGTTGATTGGGAATTTGAGGTCTTGGATGAGGATATCCTCGAATTCTTTGTCGGAATGGAAGTGTCTACATTTCTGCAGATAAATGAGAAGGTGTGTTTGCGGGTTTTTGATTGAGATCTGGTTCGGGGAATATGGTTAGGCGGGACGACGATGGCTTGGTCGTCGCCGATGGAGTATCGGAGGTTTTTTGCAAAATCTTCGTGGGGTATGTTGGCAGGTATTTTCAGAAAGGCGGTGCGGTTTAAGTGTGTGACTCCATCGTGACCAATATATAATTTGATAACACGTCATAAGGGCCATTTAAATAGTGGAGTGGGGTCGTCTAACAGTACTAGTTCATCGACGGTATTTTTTGAGTTATTTTTACATTTTTCAGTAAGAAAAATCCGAACAAACTGTTTCTTGTAATTATGTTTTGTTAGCAGGATATAGTCTCCGGAGTGGATAATGTCACCAATTTTATAATTGGACATTGTTCAGGGCATCTCACAGACGAATCCTATTGATTTTAAGCTCACCAAAGCCAGTAAAACGGGTGCTATGGTAACTGAAGTACCATATTTTTGGTCATTTTTGGAGAAATTTCGGTTTGTTAACACGATACAACCTCTGGAGCGTATGCAAGTAACTAGCTTTATGATTGGATATTGTTAAAGGTGTCTTCAAGTAAATAAAAAAACAGAATTGGGGGAGTGAGGAAAGGAGGGAATTTTGTGTATAATAATGTCTGCCGTCCAGCGCATTAAGACAAAGGGAGAAAGAGAGAGAGAGAGAGAGAGAGGGAGAGAGAGAGAGAGAGAGTGAAAAAAAGGAAAACGGCGAGTCGAGATGTGACATGGCACAAATGACTAGCAGTCACTCTAGATCTTATAATGAACAAACTTATTGATGAAAAATGAGAAAAAGCTCTGATTGAACATTTTATTTCGAGATGTGCACTTGTACTACGTCAAATTATAATGAACCGTCAAATGATTTCCGTGCATTATATTTCCTCCTGCCCAACAAATAATTCATTCTTGATATATTCCAAACTGCAACACTAACCTTATTCAGCCCGTTGCAGGTTCTCCATTAAATTAACAATAGTTTTAAAGGGATCGTATGTATATTTCACGAAACCTCTCTAACCACAACGAATAATTTGATGTGCTAACGTATGCGCCGGTTAGATGTCGTGGGGAAAAGTTATTTGAACACGTTCCAAATCGGTTTTATGGATTTAACAACAGAAGTCACAAAATTATTCACACATTGGAAAACGCCTAGCTAGAAATGCAATAAAAACTCAACGTTAACCTTCTGAACTTATTTTTAAGGGGGTTGAATACAAGAAAACAATCTACCGATCATAAATTCGGAGTGGAAAATATACTTTTAGCGCCTAACATATGTAAACTGACAACTTCATTATCTGATCAAAAACTTTCAAAGAGAAGACAAAAAATTCCATCGATATATATAAAAGCGAATAATCATGACGAGTAAAATAAAGAAAGCATACACGAAATAGCAAATAGACAGAACTGACAATATATATCGTGTCTATCATAATGTTAGCTACATATGGGAAAATTTTCTAGTTGTAGTAAATAGGAAAATTTAATATACGCGATCGATCTTGCATGGTCGATAACCTAGAAATACATTTCGACATCAGTCACGTGGCCACTGTCATGGTGGAAAATTCGAAAAATTTGTAGCGAAAAAAACAAAAAATAAGAAAATTCATATTTTTCGCCATGGCCCTCTTCTGAAGTGATATTGCATCGATTTGATTGTTGAAGTAATTCAAGTAACACAATGTTCAATATATAAGGGTAACACAATTCAAAAATATTGATTGAGGTTATTCCTAGAGAATAAAATGAAAATATTCGTTAAGCGCATGAAATTTTTTGTAGCAATGCCTTGTATCTTGTGAGTTTGTGCGGTTTCAAATAATGTAATTGTGATATTACAATTGAAAAGAGCCGTTATTAATTTTTTATGTAATATATCATCAAAGTTTCAAAACATTGACTACTTACATTAATAATTATTATTTAATAAGCGTAATGATTCCTTTTACAAACAATATTGACAAAAACCCAATGCGCTTATATTAAAATAAGATAATTTACTATCTTTAAAATGTCTGCATACATTCCATAGCGATTCCTACATCCATACATTTCACCATCCTATAGCCCATTTTTTTCTGGCTATTTTGCCGCAATATAAAACTTCAAATTATTCAAATTACATAATTGACCTTTGATCCGTAATTTTCCGTTTTTGTTAAGTTTACTTACTTCCATTTACACATTCTGCAAAGATATTTTTACTAAAAATGCCTTCTATACTGTCACGTGAAGAAAATATAGAGTTGATTCTAATTTGCGGAGAAAATTATAAATGTTCAAGAGAAGTTGCTAATATTTTTAACCTCAGACATCCTGCCACAAACGTCCATTTTACAACGGTAGCAAGATTATTAGAGAAGTTTAGGTAACTGGTTAAGTTCAAAACAAATTTAAAGTGCCTTATAAAAATAGTTTGGAAGTGCTTCTGACCGTTGCAGAAAATCCTCAAGTATCCATATCAAACTCAATTGGCATTATTTTTAAAAGTAATAAGTTTCACCCGTACAAGTCTAAATTTATTCAAGTTCTGAAGGATGGAGATTATGACGCCCGGTTTGATTTTTGCACTTGGTATCAAGGAATGATGAAGATAATCCAAATTTCACAGAAAATGTTTTATTATTCGACAAATCCACTATCACGTCAAATGGAACAGTGAGCTCACAAAACTGTGCCGTCCTGCTCCTATTAAGGTTTATTTGAAGGACCTTCATGAAAGTTGATTTAACTTTTTAAAGGCTCTCTCCTGGTCCAATGCTCTCCGATATGCTTCACATCCTTTTCGTTCTGCCACATGGGTTGATGCTACTCCAAGTTCCGTGCACAATGGGCATTTAGGCTCTGCTGTACATTTGGCTCCAGAGTGCCCCTCCCCCATAGGTTCCTGGCTTTTGAAACACGTCTTTGTACGGTCCTGACCTGTACATCGCCTTGCAATGTGCCCATATCCTAAACACCTATAGCATCTGGATACTTCTACACCTCTCCTGAGTCTGCAATTAACTAAGCTAACTCTGAGTTTTCGCTTTATCATAAGAGTACTAGCATCCCTGCTGGAGAGCTCAACGATGGCCAGCATTTGAGACCTGCTGTTCGGTTTGGTCAATGCATTTTGTTAAAAAAAATATTAGTTTGCATTGTGTTTTTTCGATTTTTTTCACAGGAAAAATTAGATGCCTGAATGGTATTTGACAAAACTATTTCACGAGTAACATATTATTCTGCATACACATAGCTTACAAAACATACTACCTTACATGCATACATATTAAATATGTAGGTATTAATTTGAGGCTTGCGATGAATATACATATTTAGGTGTAACTTTCGACATAACAGGGAAGGACGACAAAGAAATAAATGAACGTATCACACAAGCTAGACGGATAATTGGGTGTTTGAATGGGATATTTTGCAGTAAGGAAATCGGAAAACATAGAAAATATAATATCTACGAAACCCTCATAAAGAGCAGCCTACTATATGGGTCAGAAACGTGGCGAATAACAGAAAACAACAAAAGACGATTAGAAGCTGTAGAAATGGATGTATTCAGAAGATCGTTAGGAATCAGCAGAAGACAAAGAATACGAAATGAGGACGTACGTCTCCAAATGGGGATAGAAGGCTCCTTAATAACGGACATCGAGAGAAAAGAATTAGTGTGGTACGGGCATGTTCAGAGGATGGAAGAGAAAAGACTTCCCAAGAAAGTAATGAACTGGATGCCGCCTAATCGTCGAAAACGCGGAAGACCTAGGAAAACATGGAAAGAAGGAATAGCGAAGGCGATGAGCTCACGAGACCTGAGAGAGGGCCAATGGGACGATAGGAAGAGATGGAAGTTAGACATCGGACAACGTCGAAAGACGTTTTAAAACCGATATATATATATATATATATATATATATATATATATATATATATAGGTATTAATTTGAAAACTGAAAAACATCAGGTAATTCATTTAATCACAAAATACTACAAACTTAATAATATAATAATAATTACTTGTTATCAAAGGTATTGTAATTTTTGATGACAACAGCTGTCAAGTTTTGCCGCGGGTAAATTCGAAAACACTGCTGACACGTGTTGTCATACAGTTTTTCCATCGAGAAATCATTTGTAATTAAAAATTGCCCGTTTGTGGTTGGTGGAAACTAAGACGAGGGAAATAGACAAAAATATATAAGCTCATGATATGACTATAAGGGAGGTCAATTCAATAACTGACCTATAAATTGGATTTCGGAACTTCCATTTATTGTTAAAATACGAGAGGTGTTTGTCGCATAATTTTATTATAAGTTATGGCAAAACCCTAAACGCTAACTTCGTAAAATGTTCCCAACGCCGTGACGCCTGTTGTAATATTCTCATACGCGATTAAACAACGAAGCTCTCTCGTTTTTCGATATTTATTGGACGTTTTATTAAATATTAGCATCCGTAAGTGAATTGCCGTGTACAAATATAAGAAAACGTTTAGGGCTGTGAATAATAACACTTTGGGACTTTTGAAACGTTTCCTTTGATGCGAGGTAAATCTATTATTACTTTCGGTAACAGTCGCTTTCCCTAACAATGTCTATACTTTTCGTAAGCTGTCTACCGCAGCGGTCGGATTAACTCAAAGAATTGTAAGTTCAAGTTATCTTCCCGGTACATGCCTCTATTTTTATTTACAATTGCTACAGTATAAATCCTAATACATTTCGTAACAGAATTTTCTTGAAAAGATAGAACATTGTAGTAAAATCCCTAAAGTAGTGTGATAGGCCAGTGTATGTCAAAATTGTGTCGTTCCTTTAATCTATTTCATTAGTTGGCCTAAAAGCTGATTACACAACGATCTAATTATCATGAAAATTGAAAAATCTCATGAAACCAAACGGACTTAATATATAATCGGATATTTTCTGTGATGAAATTTTCAGATATCATGGACAGAATTATAATACTCGGTATCATTCAACAAACTGTTTAATAGTTGAAAACTTTTTGTCCCATAGTCCAACTTCCGCCATATTTTTCGGGCACTTTACAAATAAATAAACAGTGCATACCACGTTTTCAATGTAATTTGCTGAAAAAATAGTAATTATAATCACCTATCTGTTATAAGTAATGGAATTCACATTTTTACATTTTTTTTATTAAATCAACCTGTCGGCAACAATGGGTACTTGCACATGTAGGGGAGAGTTGGACAAAACCGGGTACCAGTACAAAAACTGACTACTTCTGCTATGTTAGAGTAGCACACGTTTGCTACAGTTAGAAATATTCTCAAATAACTTAAGGTTGATATACCAATGTCAATTTTTATAAATATTCTTAAATTTTTTATTTTTTTTATTTTTAAGAAAATATTGCAAAATACCCGGTTTTGTCCAACCGGTATGATAAAACCGAGTAGTAACTTAATTACCATGTAAAAAGACTGATAGGCAGAAAATAAAATATTTATTGAAAATATCTGAACAAAAATCGAAAATCTATGAACAGAAGTCGCAAATAAAAACTTCATCTACATCATCATAGGGACTACAGGCCATTTATTGTTGCAAGACACACATTTTATCCAGCCTTCCTTTGCCTTAGAGTTTGAATATAATTCATTACAATACAGACACGCATCGTCATTATTATCTTCTTCCTCCGAACTATCAGAATCTGCAATCTTTAATTTCGGAACTAATTTTGTTTTTGGTGCAGCCTTTTTTACATTTTTTCCTTTTTTGTCCGGTTCATTTAGCTTTAATTTTTTTACGACTGGAGATTTTTTTAAATTTGCCTCTAACTCAGACTTATAAGGAGATGATGTTATTACAGCAGCCTTTCCTCTTCTCCTGTTATCGTTGGATGGCTTCCTGGTTGCCTTAGGGATCGGAAAAACCTCTTTTGGAGAGACTGAAAAATCACATATTGGTTTTGGTAATGTTGCTTGTAAACTATCAGATTTAGTGGTGGCTTGTTTGGAAGATGAAGAGATGTTAGTATGATTTGCAGTGTGAGAGTTTAAGGAGCTACAGCTTGGATGGGGAGAATCGATACGGCTACAGCTTGGTTGGGGAGAATCGATACGGCTACAGCTTGGTTGGGGAGAATCGATAGGTGGAGGTAACGGAGCTAATAATTGTGTAGCTGTCATCTTTGTAGTTGAAGTAAAATTTTTATCGAGTTCTTTGCTTAAATCCTTGTTCAAATTGGGTCTCGTAGATTCATCTTCTTGTATATTTAGTTCTCGCTCTGTAGTTTCTGAGGGAGCAAACATCCACTCAGGAAAAACTTCAGGATTAAGCGGATAAATTCCAGACTTCCTGAAACCGTTTATTGCAGTTTCCATAACTGCCGATCTAACAAAAGCCTCACCAAAGAGTTCTCCCACTTCATAAATTGTAACAGGTCTTCCAGGATGCTGGCGCATCCATTTTCTTACTTCTTCTCCATAATATGTGTTCAAGGGAGCCATAAATGACACGTCAAGTAGTTGCTACCGGTGCGTAGTATGCGGTGGAAAGCATGTGATAATAACGTGATTTTCTCTGGCCAGATTTATCAACTCCACGCTTTTTGTATGGGTCGCGTGTCCATCAAGAAGCAAAAGAACAGAATTTTCTGGTGTCGGGTGAGTAAACTCGATGAACTTTTTAAACCACTTAATAAAAATATCTGTTTGGATCCATCCACTTGGGTGGAACTCAGCAACTGTTCCAGGAGGAGCGTGGTCTAGAAGCTGCGCATTTGGAAGCTTTCTAGAAAAAATCAGCATTGTAGACACATAGGAACCACTTGCGCTCATACAGATTTCGGCGGTAACCAAGGTTCCTCTTTCAGCGGAAACCAGAGCACCAATTTGTCGTTTTCCTCTCATAGAAATAGCTTTAGATTGCTTGTTGGGGACAGTTGTAATTCCCGTTTCATCAACATTCCATATGCGCTCAGGAGGAAACTTGTGTTGGTTATAAACTTGTGTTAACAGAGTGAAAAACTTCCCTACTGCTGCTCGGTTAAATCCTATAGCTCGTCCAATTTAAGTAGCTTCTGGAGTCCTTAATCGAAGATTTGGATACCGCGACAAAAACGAATAAAGCCAACATTTACCAGCCATTTTCTTTTCTGTATTAAAATTGTGGTTGATGTTATTCTGCACGGCTAGTTCGTAAGCAAGAATTCTTAGTTCAGATAAAGTAAATCCGAATAGTCTGCTTTCCATTTGTAAGATATGCGAAGCTAGCTCATACTCTTGGGCAGCGCTAAACACAGGCTTGTACCGACCCAGACCTAAAATTATTTTCATTTTAAATAAGAAAACAGAAAGAAATTAAAGGTAATTCCTACCTTACTTACTAGCTTCTTCAACAGAGTTACCATCTCTTACTTTTTTCACACGATCTTCTAAAGTGGATTGAGGAACATTCAAACTTTGAGAGGCTCTTTTGTACCCATCCTATGTTCTAGCTCTTCAACTATTGCATTTTGCATGCTATCTTGATCCCATGACTGACTGTCAATTTTTTAGAATTTTCAATAACTTGTATTATATTGTGGAATTAACTAGAGACCTTGGGTTTCATTTAAAAACACTAATATGAGCATATTCCACGAAGTAAGGGTCGAGACAGTCAATTTCATTAAAATTATTTAGTTTAGTCACCTTGATCATCAAGTGTATCTATTTGTGGTGATGATTTATCTCTTTTGTGAAGTGTTCATATGATTCCACTGCCACAAGGTTTTGACTTAAAAAAAATTAAATATAGGTACAATATAAAATTAAGTATTTTCATACTTAAAGTCAAATTTAATATGCAATCTTTAGGTTATTATAAATTATGATTTAACTTAAGAAACAAATTACCTCTAGGAACAGCATATCTCGCCATATCATTTGATTCTTTATTCTCAAGGGAAATTCATTCAGCTTCAGACCTCACAGTTTCGGCAATAGATTCCACTTGAATCTCTGGAGAAGTACTACCCGATTTATAATTCCCCGACTTTTTATACAATACTGAAAAATATATTATTTGCACAAAACATTCTAATTAATTTCTTTAAATACTTACAATTTGTTTGTGGTGTAGGTTTAAAAACAGGATGAATATTACGATTTAATGAGGGACTCTAGTCTGAATCAGAACTAGAGTGATGGGACATATACCTTGTATTTTTTTCCGTATCCGTGATCCCCGTCCTTTGTAAATAACGGAACTAGACGAAGGGTCTGTTGTAATTAAAGCCTTTTGGCTTTCTCTTTGTGCTACAGTAAAGTCATCTACAAGTTAAAATATTATTTCTCTTTAAAAAATGATCAGTTTGTTATTGTTTTACTCCTGACATTTTGATGTCGTTAGTAACCTTCCAAGCGAATAGATGACGTTAAAAATGCAGTTTAGCAGTGGCTATAAAAAATCGCAGGGCATGGTATGATGATGAAAAATTGAATATGTGTTGTTATGAATATTTTTATGTATCGTTTGAAGTGGGTGATAACAAGGAAAGTTATGTGAGAATGTAACCAATGGGAAAAATAGAGATTTAAATGAAACTGTAGTTTTGTGGAGAAAAGAAATTGTGATACAATTATCTGTGGTTTTTTATATGGAATGAAGTTAGAATTGTGTTATACAGGAGAAGCTGAAAATAAAGAATCATAGGAGCATTTTGTAATTAAATCAAATTCGAACAAACATACTACTGTAAACTATACTAAATTATAACCCTCCGTGCTACGGATAAACGAAGCAAATTAGAAAATCCACACTTACCGCGTTTATCCTTAAAATATTACGCTCTATTTCAATATAAAATGTTGCGGTATGTGGAGTTTTGAGAAAAATATAGTAATTTTTAAAATTTTAGCTTTATAAATAATAAACAACCATTGCAAAAAAAAGATATTGACTATAAAAATTCAAGTTTGATGACACACAATTAAAGGCTGAGAGAAAACACGTTTTCTCAGTTTTATGTTTTTGTGAGATAGCGCGTTCATCCTTATGGGGGCAGAAATATGGTTAACTGTCAAAAATGTCTATTGTCAAAATTGTTTCATTATTATCTATTTTTTTAAATTTTAGATTAAAATTGATTATACTTCATAAAAATAAAGTACATTTATATTTCATTTGAATAATAGCTATTACATGGCTTCATTCCTTTTTAGTGTTTGATACTGACATAAATTAAGGAGTTAGCAATTTAATATATGTTGTTTTGTTTTTATTTGATAGTCGTAAAAATATTTTAGTCTAAAACACGGCTGGAATTCCAAATTCTACACTCGTTTAACCGTTTCCACTCGTGTAGAATTTTGCTTATTCCACCCTTGATATAGAATATACTAATTATGAGTTTTAATATTTTTAGACATGTATAAACTCAAAAATTACATATTTCATTAAAATAGTTATTTGTAAAACAAGTTAATGTTTTAAATGAAACTGACGGTTTCTAGTTAAATCAATATCATCGATGATATTGATTTATCGAAACAACTGTCAATTTTTTAGAATTTTCATTAACTTTTATTATATTGTGGAATTAACTAGAAACCGTGAGTTTCATTTAAAACACTAATATGAACAGATTCCACGAAGTAAGGGTCGAGACAGTTAATTTCATGTAAAACAAGTGTCACAATGACTCGTTTTGTAGTACGAGGGAAGTTTGCACAACGAACCGCGAAGCGGTGAGTTGTGCAAATGACGAGTACTACAGAAAGTCATTATGGCACAAGTTTTACACAATATTTTTTTTAATTCGCATTTATTTAATTATTTAAATAAAATAGAATTTCATATAATCCCTGTTTTTAAACTAGGAGGAGTGGTTTGAATTTAAGTTGGCAATTCTGTAGATTCCTAATTGGTCAGATCACAGATGGTTTTATTCAGCACTTCTGACTTTTGACATATTATAACCGAATAATTGTGTAAATTGTAAACAAACGTTTTAAGCAAAAAGAAGATGATTATTTGTTTTAAAAAAAACCTTCTTCGTATATGCTCTTTCGATCTATTTATATTATATAATGATCAGAATTATTTCTGTAATACATCTTCACATAGTATCCCAAAAATCGAAAGTTTTATATACCTATATAGGTATTGATCCTATACAATATAAAAATAAACAATTGACAAATCATTGATAAATAAACGTTAGCGTACTTTATTCATTAATATTTTTAATATATAAATCATTCTAATTCACCTTTAATATAATAATTTGCTAGCTAGAACAACGCTAGACTATTTTATTTATAATTTGTTTCAAGGTTAAAGTCAAATGTCATATAAAAAATAACTAAATACAATAACCAGCTGTACACTAAAAATTACTATAAGAGTGTTCAAAGAGCTTCATTGTGACACTGTAAACAATGTTATAATGAAGTCTCTTTTAAACGCGAATTATAAAAAAATCATTATCTACTCACTTTTTATCACAAGCACGTAACAATATGCAAAAAGCACCCCTTAGCGTAAAATTACAGTTTATTGTTATAATTACAGACCAATATAGAGAAACTTTAGCATCTCGCAAAGAGATGGAGCTGTATGTACTCTTTAGAATTTTAATGCAAACAGTATAATGACATTTGAATCTGGGCCTCGATTCTCGAATGTGTAGGAATACGATCCCATGGGAAAAATGTGACGTTTCCTATGGAAATTTCAGATCATGTGTTCTCGAGTAATAATATGGGAATATACTCATTCACATTTCATAAGAACTGCTTCCAATGCTATAAATAAGCTGTTTCCAGTGGGAAACATAATAAAATGTGAGGTTATAGGATCGTTTATGTTTTCATTTGGGCACTTTAGTCGTTTCGTGAATTAGTAATCAGTATATTTCGGAGGTTAAGATACATATTTTATCTATACTTATAAGATATAAGAGAAAGAATATATAATAATTACTAGCTGACCCGGCCACGCGTTGCTGTGGCTAAAGTTTTTGTTATATTACATTATAGTAAACAATCTAAGAGGAACAATAAGAGAACATCAGTCACGGAGTCCACTATGCTTTTTCACACAGATGGTATTTGTAAAAAAATATGGTGATCTCCTTATTTGACTTTCTACTACTATAACCCTTCAGTACAATGAAATTATTTACGAACAAAGACGAAAATGTTGATGTTGGTATACAAATTCACTGGATTGAGATTTGAAGGGGAAGTACGTTGAACACAATTAATTAAAATGTTCTTACACTTGATATTAAGCAGAAATCAATAGGTACAAAATAAAAATTTATCAGATTTATTATTTCCTTTTAATTTTATAACAAATATAAGTATATTACAGTATAATACAGTAAATAACATGTGACGCTTAAACTCATGAATGAGGTAGGCAAGGCAGACAGTCTTAAACTTTTAAACATTAATATCTATTTTTTTGAATTATAAGTACTTTCAATTTCAATTTAATTTAACACCAATCGGTGCACAATGTTTTTGGTTAACCTGTCTTCAGCTAACACAAATAAATTCGACGGTTTCCCAACACGTGAACACGCAACATATAGTTGCCCATGAGAAAAACATGGATTTTCCAAATCTAAACCACAAATGGACATTGTTTGACCTTGAAATTTATTTATAGACATGGCGAAAGCTAAACGAATTGGAAACTGTAGCCTTTTGAAGGGTATGGTGGAATCTGATGGTATCATCGGAATACGTGGCAGCAGGACCACTTTTCCTTTAAACTTCCCAGCCAAAATGGTTGCTTCAAGAATGTTTCCGGTGATCTTCTTGATGACCAAACGCGTACCGTTACATAATTGAGGTGGATTCAAATTACGGAGGAGAAAACTTGTTATCATAGCACATTGAAATAATAAGTGCTAAATATTTTTTAATAGAGGTTAAATAAAAACAATAAAAAAAAAATATTTGTACAACTATTGAAAAAGTGTAGGAAATTGTGTATCATTTTTGCATTGACATTTTAATTGAATTTTATAATTATGTGATAATACTTACATACATATATTGAAATTAAATTATAAAGTTTTGATCAATGAAGCACAAATAAGTAAAAAACAGGATTAATTTCACTGTATTATCTTCATTATAATATGAATTCAATTTACCCTTCAGTCTAAGTAACACGTGGCCGGCTATGCTAACACCAAAAATTTAAAAAGTGGAAATAATTGAATTATACGGTATTTCGTTTTAATAATTCACTACAAAATAAATTTAATTAATTTTATAGCGTCAACAACACGTGGTAATTATGCTGTTAAAATGTAGCTTATATGACACGTTCGTAGATTTACCATAGCAGCGCCATCTATTGATTACTTAGTCAACCCAGTCGAAAGGTATCGACATCTGTTAGAATCATTTGGAGTTAACAGATAATTGTGATTGTCAAATAATAACAGACAAATAATTAGCTGAATTATACGGTATTTCGTTCACTACAAAATAAATTTAATTAATTTTATAGCGTTAACAACACGTGGTAATTATGCTGTTAAAATGTAGCTTATATGACACGTTCGTAGATTTACCATAGCAGCGCCATCTATTAATTACTCACTCAACCCAGTCGAAAGGTATCGACATCTGTTAGAATAATTTGGACTTAACAGATAATTGTGAATAGTGACTAATAACAGACAAATAATTAGCAATAAATTAAAATTGCGACTATAATTTGAGATTTAAACTATCCTATCTCTCAAGTTGGATCGAACTGCACATGGTGTGCGAATTTTATTATAATCGGTTAAGTGGTTTAGGAGTCCATTGAGGACAAACATTGTGACACGAGATTTATATATATTTAGATATTACAATAAAGAGGAAATGGCAAACGTAGATGAAATAGCGTATCTAGAGGTTCTACGAAATTTGGAGATGGTTGAAAGATCGCCTAGAAGGCCTAGAAGAAGGTTTAACCCTAGAAAAGACCCATTTGCGTGTCTGTCGGAAGATCTATTCATTAAAGCTTTTCGTTTAACCAAAGATGTTACCCGAGAGGAGATATGTTGGATCTATACCTGGAAGAACCTTCAAGAAATTCAGCACTGAATAAGCAGACTAAGATTTCAGTTGGTTTCTAAAATCAAGTTAACAATATTGAATGTTTTAATTTTTTAGGTCCTGGTTGCTCTAAATTTTTATGCAAGCGGAAGTTACCAGACTTCAGTTGGTCAGAACTTGTATTTTGGCATAAGTCAATCTTCTGCATGTCGGTCTATAAGAGAAGTGACAAACGCTCTTAATCATGCCCTGCGATCTTTTATAGCCACTGCTAAACTGCATTTTTAACGCCATCTATTCGCTTGGAAGGTTACTAACGACATCAAAATGTCAGGAGTAAAACAATAACAAATGGATCATTTTTTAAAGAGAAATACTTTTTTAACTTGTAGATGACTTTACTGCAGCACAAAGAAAAGCCAAAAGGCTTTAATCACTCTAGTTCTGATTCAGACGAGAGTCCCCATCCTGAAGCTGAAGGAATTTCCCTTGAGAATAAAGAATCAAATGATATGGCGAGATTTGCTATTCCTAGAGGTAATTTGTTTCTAAAGTTAAATTATAATTTATAATAACCTAAAGTTTGCATATTAAATTTGACTTTTAGTATAAAAATACTTAATTTTATAACGTACCTTTTTTCAATTTTTTTTAGAGTCATAACCTTGTGGCAGTGGAATCAGATGAACACTTCACAAAAGAGATAAATCATCACCACAAATAGATACACTTGATGATCAAGGTGACTAAACTAAATAATTTTGAATTATTTTTATATTTAATCATATTTTAAATTTATTTCAGAATTTAAAAGGTTGATGATAGATGAAATATCTCAATCAAATTTAAGAATCAACACTTTAATTGAAAGCGTTGGCACTCTCTTGAACACACAAAGAATTCCGAGTAACCTGCAAGTAACATCGTTTGAAAATAATGTGAAAACGTTATATGAAAAAATTCCAGTAATTCGACATTCGACGCATATTTTTAAAATCCAAATTCAACGTACTCTATCAAATACTGTCCCTAGTATTGCAAACCGACATTACAGATCATTTCTCAACAATACTACAGATAGTACTGGAAAAGACCAAATGCCCCAAGGAAAAGTGAAATACGGTATCCGCCAAAATAAACAATACCGAAACAGAGAGTGCTGTGGAGTTGTTTATGTAATATGGATTTGTCATATTTGACTTAATTGTCATTAGTTGATATATTAATAGTACGCTGCAGTTAAATTTGATTTGAAAATGGTTCTAACAACGGAATAAAAAGTTTTTTTGGTAGAGCATTATTTTCGTTCATACGGAGAAGCTTAGAACAGGGGTCAATAAAATATCAACAAAATTTTTATAAAGCAGCTCCTAGTAAAAGAGTGATATTAGCTGTTGTTGAAAAATTTCGTCGCACTGGTAGTGTATTGTGTCAACGTAAAGGTTTTTCAGGTCGTCGAAAAACAGTATGCACTAACAAAAATGAAGGACGTGTTTTTAACCAAGTTGTGCAATCACCTGAAAGAAGTCTTGTAAGAACTGCATGTAAACTCAACATTAGTGAAACGTCTTTACGTCGCATGTTCAAATCAATTGGTGGTTATCCATACCGTATTCAAGTTGGACAACGACTAAATGCTGCGGACAAACGTGCAAGAGAAATTTACTGTGGTCGCATGTTGAGTTTAATTTACGAAGATCCCGAATTTTTGAAAAACATATGGTTTTCAGACGAGAGTCACGTTCATCTTAGCGGCTATATTAATCGACAAACAACCAGATTCCTTGGATTTGAACGTCCTGATGACATTGTCGAGAAACCACTCCACAGTCTTCGAGTTACCGTTTGGTGCGCGGTATCCGTTCATGGAATGATTGGTCCTTATTTCGTTGAAGATAAAAATCAGAATCCACTTACTGTCAACCAAGAGCGTTATAGAGACAAAATTATTATACCTTTTGTGAGAGATCTAAATAACTTTTGCAGTCCACGAAATCTACAGTTTCGCACACAATGGTTCCAACAAGATGGTGCAACGAGCCATACAGCTGTGCGCACCTTAGACTTACTCCGTCAGCATTTCGATAATAGAATAATTTCTCGGGGAACAGACTTCGAATATCCTTCTCATTCACCTGATCTGACGCCACCTGACGCATACATTTGGGGCATAATGAAGGACAAAATATTTCACTCGGAAAATCCGCCGGCGAATATTGCCGAACTACGGGAAAGAATACAAAATATTTTTCGGCAGTTACATCAACCACTTTTTATAAATATGTTTATTGACTTACAAAATCGATATAAAGCTTGTTTGCGTCGAAATGGTGAACATTTTGAACACTTACATTACAGAAATTAAAAATTAATTTTTATTTTTATTTTCGGTACTGTTTATTTTGACGGATACTGTACATAGATGAAACAAAACTTAAAAATACAATCAGACAAAAATCTTGGGACTTCTTATACTTGAATCCAGATCCTAACTATGCAACAAATACTTTCATTGAAAAACTTCAAAAATATATAGACGAATGTACATATACAAAAAAATGTAAGAGGGAAAGCACGAAGATCGCCCCTTGGATGACAAAATACACAATGTATATCGGAAAAAAATTAGTGTTTGAAAAACATCGGAATCCATTATATTGTATCATATGTGTAATATTTATTAGCACATGCTATTATCAATATATTATTCTTATCTTAGGTTTGAGAAGAAAATAAAGAAAATCACCTGTATAAACAAAATTTTATATTAAATTTTTGAAACTATTTGTGGACATTCGACTTTTAACAAACTATCCTGGTTAATAAAAACGGATAAAAGCTTTAAACAACGTTTTTTTATTTGTTTATTTAAGAAAAAACAATATAGGCATAATTTAAAAAACCTTCAGTATTTGCTTGGCTTGCCATCTAGTAGTAGCTAGTAAACTGTGACTAAGCATGCAGGTCTCTTCCTTTATTTTTTTCCCTGTTGGTGAATAGTAACCTTCTACCACATTAGATGGCGCAGCAAAATAAATACATCTATAAATATAACTGCATAAAAACTCTGTTGGAACTACAAACAGTTAATTTCCATCATACCAATAGTCAAATGGTACTGAAAGATTGAGCTATGCGCTCTAGTGCTGAAGCAATTCTATTGCCAATTGAAACATTCTCTTTCAGTATTTCTATTTTTTTTTATTTCCACTTTTTTTTCTGCAGTTCTGCTCAAATTGTCGCAGGCCTTTTGGGAATTTTCCAGGCGCTGTGTTGCCATAGTTTTCTTTCGTTTTATTCCTTTGTTCGGCTTGCCCTCGTCATTTTCATTTCTTGTTTGGCTTCCTTCAGCTTGTTCAGAATCTTCAATTATTGTTGATTTGTTTTGAGCATAATTGTGTTCTTGCTCTAACTGAAAATATATTATAATTTAGAAAATGAAAATATAACAACTTTATATGATGACTGAATTTTATATCGACGGGTGTCCCTTCTCCAGTACACTTAACATGGTTATTTATATCAGTATTTTCCTTCTTCACACTCTTCTTGAGATCTTGCTTAGTCTACATGAAATTGAGGTACACATTGAGCACACATTTTATGAGGTATTTTTTACATACCCTTCGCCAGTGGATCCAATCCTGTTTTGCTCCCGGAGTTTCATTTAATCTCCCTTCAATGCTCTTCCATTGTTGTTGGGAATCTTTATATGAGAAAAGAGGATGAAATTTTTCTTATTTCAAGTCCTCAAGGCCTCCATTATCTCTACGAGAAGTTTTTTCTGTGCTTTACTCATACAGCCTCCTCTTTGGATTTTTTATTATCATTTCTGTCCATCATTTCTTCGTGCAAATGAGTGATAGGAAATAACAAACATTCAAACTATTTTGTATAAAGTATAACCTAAACATAGAAAAATGTCTATTGTCAACATAATTTGCAGCTCTTTCATTGGTGTATTCGTTAAAGCCCAAGACATTATCATAGACAAACCTCACTTTTTCAATCATGTGGGAAAAACTTATCCATCAGATTCAGGAATGGGTGACATGCCAAATTAAGGTTTCCAATGGGAACTAAAAGCATGGGATCACCCTCCTATAGGATCTTATTCCTACACATTCGAGAATCGAGGCCCTGGTAGGAAGTATATTTCCCAGGGCCCGCTAAAGGGTTAAATGCTGTATGAAATAATTCAGATTTTCATCCGAGATTTCACGAGGAAAAACCTCAAAAGTTAGATCCACAGTCTCGCTAATAAGCTCACCGTTATCTTCGTCTGATCCATAACTGCTTCTCATATTAACTTGCAGGTTTAGTTGACACAAGAAGCTTTTCGCTATGGGGGATAGGTCTCACAGCTGATGGCAGGTTTAGGTACTTGACAATATGTTTTGATATTCTGTAATACCGGCGATGTTGGTTAAACAGAAATAACAGTATGTTAGATGTTAGATTTTAACGGGGTTACAATACACTGAAATCTAAGGTTGATAGTGCCCCCCTCTCAGAGCTCGTCTCGCTACGACTATAGATCGCCTTCCAGTTTGAGGGTTGTAATGAACTATCGTATTTGGCACAGCTTCAAGGAGGTTAGATCCTCACTCTTACAAGTTTCTTATTCGATGCATTTTTTGCCTTGGCATACAATGGCGAGGCATTCTAGAACTAAGCGCTCCGGAGTTTCTTCCTCCTCCCCACAAAATCTACAAATTTCTGCTAGACCTATTCTTTATTGGGTGCTTCTTAAGGCGGCAGTCGTCATGTAATGAAGCCAGTGAGGAGATGTAGTTGATTTTTACTGAGACCCAAACACTTTTTGGATCTAGCAGTGTCAAAGTTCCGCAGAAACATTTTGGAGTGATCCAACTCGGTAAAGCACCGCCAGAGTGCTTCTCTTTATGTTTACTTCTTCCGAACCTCTCTCTTATAGGAGCATTTTCCTACACCGCAGAGAGGCTCCGGGCCAATAAAGGGCGTTTGTGCTCCTTTCCTTGCAAGTATGTTGGCCTCTCCATTTCCTGTGATTCCCAAGTGGCTAAGAACCCAGACTAAAGAGACCATGTTATTCTTGCCTAGTTCATCAAGTTTTCTTCGGCACTCCCATGCCAATTTTTCGTCAATGACATGGGAGCTCAATGCTTTGATAGCTGCTTGACTATCAGAATGGATCGAAATGTCACATTTCTAATAGTTTCTTTCTAGGTTCATCTCCACGTCTGAGTTGATATATTTCGCGTATTCTTAGGGTGTCATCGCTCTACTGTTGAAGAATAGCCCAGCTTGGTTAAATAGTTACTAGTTACTACTGGGCTTCGTTATGGTTGTCACCTTTCGATTTTAGAATTCCTCGTACGTTATTTTGGTCTCTTCTGTTTATTTTTGATTTGATTTATTGATATAAACAGGTGTTGGTAATGTTGAGATTAATAAATAATGACAGAGTTAGAGAATTAGAATTAAATTTATTACTGGTGTTCATTACTGAAGTAAGGATGTGGATGATCAGGATTATACCAGGTTCAATGCACACCGGAATAGTATCGGGATGGTTGTTTTTATTCTGGGCTCAGTACACACTGGAATTGTTTCGGAAATCAGGATGCTTAAGTTTAGTTCCAGGTTCAATTCACATCGGTATGTTGCCAACAGACGGGACGGTTAGCTTTAATTCCAGGTTCAATTCATACCAGAACCTGGGCGGAAGGCGGGACGCTGATGCTTAGTTCCACGTTTAATATACGCTGGAACGTTGGCAGTACTCCGGACGGTTAATCTTTGCTCCAGGTTAAATACACACCGAAACGCGGGCAGGAGTCGGGACGGTTAGGCTCAGTTCTAGGTTCAATACACACCGGAACGTCGGCGGGTCGGTTAAGTCAATTCCCGGTGGTTCCAAACACACCGGAACTACTTTCACCAGTCGAGCATTCCTCTCTAAGTTTGTTGGTGTGAGGACTGAGCCTTGTTGATTCATTAAACATGTCTCGGGTTTATCACCGCTGAGATTCTGATAGAATTAAAACAAATCAAATTTTGGAAGTGCCTACGGTTATTTGTAAGTAGGTAGCCATAATGTTCCAAGTTAAATATACGCATTCGTGTGATATTAAGAGAAAGAGAGAGAGAGAGAGAGAGAGAGAGAGAGATCCGGAACAGCAATGCAGAAAACCAAATGAGTTGATTTAGCAACAAAACCTTCTTTACCAGTTTTATTTTGAAGTTATTGTCGTCATTTATTTGATCTTTTTTATTATAATTTTATTTGATACGTGTTTACTACAATTGAATACAAATGTTGAAAATGCAATCTATATTTCTTCTCAAAATGAATCGCTTATTTCAGAAACATCACATTGTCACAGTTTTCAGGAGGTGAAAAAAACGTCAGGGAAGGAATTGGTGACAGCGAAACTCGAAAAACTGTTAAATCTTTTGAAGCCTGCCAGTGTCTGTTAAAGCCAGACACATTCTTGTGACGCAGTGGTTCTTTTCTTGATCTGGGCAATTATCCGAAAACAAGCTTGATCGTGTAAGGCACTGTAATTTTTTTTTATTTCTTCGGCAGTGTACGGTTTTTTCCGTGATCGCAACTGTTACCTTTTTTAGCGTGACCCCCTTCACTCCGTTCTCTTCTTCTAGACACTTCCCCAACTTCTATTAATCCTTGTAGAAATATATCTTGCCCGTTCTTTGAGGTCCTATCATTAAAACTACCAAAAATAATGTTCATTTGTTCTTCATTCATTTATCTAAAACATTTGAGTGGACAGCTAAAAACTGATAATACATTGTCATTATTTAAAAAATCCCAATGGCACAGGACCAATCGGACAGGCTTATTTCAGTAACATTTTTGCATAAACTACAAAATAAAAAATTAGATACAAAAGTAATAGAATGTTTTGAGATGTACAAAAAACGAAAGTAACATTTTGGCATCAAATCAAAAACAAAAAAATAAAAAAAACTTCTAAATTTTCTTAAATAAATGTTTTAATGTACGATTTAGAGAAAAATGTTGAATACAAAAGTTGTAGAACGTATTAAGGTATATGAAAAAGCTCAGTAACTTTTTTGCGCCAAATGAAAAACAAAGGAAATACGATTTTTTTCAACTTTGACAGGCCGCCATTTTGTTTTTACTGGGCCGATTGGGCTCATTAACAAACTCGTCCAAGATTTTGGACTAACCGATTGTTGTGCTTACAAATTCCGTTATAACTCATACACTCATACAAATATATATATATATATATATATATATATATATATATATATATATATATAGCTGAAAAGCGAAAAACGCCGTGATCGTTGCTGATCAATTAGAACACAAATTGAAAAATATCTTATTGGGGATTGCAGCAAAAGAGGAAAAATACACTCTATTCAATTCTCCAAGCATTCGTAAATCTTTATTTACATCATCAGGGAACTACAATAAAGGAAAGAAAAACATAAATTATAAAAAGTTTTCTTACAAACATTTCTACAACTTACATTGATCGAGATTGCATCATAGATCTTGAATACAGGAAATGTGTAAAACAGCAAGTCATTAGAGAAATAGGTCCAATCGGCAATACATTTGCCTACTACTGGTTCAAGTTTAAAACATTATTAAAAATAATAGTTAAAACTTTAAAAAACGAGAATCCACACACCCACGCGGACTTGTCAGAATAATGGCGGAAACTGAAAATGTCAGGTTAAGTACAACATTCATCATTACTGAATGAATGAAAAGTATCGATATTTGCAATGACGCGAGACACTGAAACAAACGAATTGAAACTTTCAAAAGAATACCAGGGTGGTACCAAAATTATGGAAATGTTTTGAAATATCACTACAAGGAAATTCTCATTAACGAGAATTAATATGTGATTATTGATGTTATTTATTATTATTATTAATATTATTATGAATCTCTTCATGAAAGGGGAATGATAATATTAATGATTCTCACTAGTTTCCTACTTGTGTCATCATGATAGGTGTTCCACTTTCATGAAGAGATTCATAATATTAATAATAATAATAATAAATAACATCAATAATCACATATTAATTCTCGTTAATGAGAATTTCCTTGTAGTGATATTTCCAACATTTCCATAATTTTGGTACCACCCTGGTATTCTTTTGAAAGTTTCAATTCGATTGTTTCAGTGTCTCGAGTCATTGCAAAGATCGATTCTTTTCATTCATTCAGTAATGATGAATGTTGTACTTAACCTTACATTTTCAGTTTCCGCCATTATTCTCACAAGTCCGGGTGGGTGTGTGGATTCTCGTTTTTTAATGTTTCAACTTTTATTTTTAATAATGTTTTAAACTTGAACCAGTAGTAGGCAAATGTATTGCCGACTGGACCTATTTCTCTAATGACTTGCTGTTTTACACATTTCCTGTATTCAAGATCTATGATGCAATCTCGATCAATGTAAGTTGTAGAAATGTTTGTAAGAAAACTTTTTATAATTTATGTTTTTCTTTCCTTTATTGTAGTTCCCTGATGATGTAAATAAAGATTTTCGAATGCTTGGAGAATTGAATAGAGTGTATTTTTCCTCTTTTGCTGCAATCCCCAATAAGATATTTTTCAATTTTTATATATATATATATATATATATATATATATATATACATATATATATATGTATATATATATATAAGCCTAAAAAATCTCAAAAAATAATATTTTTATTTTCTTACTTGCAGTTAGGTCCTATTTGCTTTACTTCCCTACTTTCATTTTTACTTTTCCGCCCAACCTATCTAATATGTGAGAAAAGTGATAGAATATTGTTCAGGGCCACAGATGCGGAAAAGTTTGTTTTAATCTTTAAAACCGTTTATTTCTTTTCCGCCCAACCTTTGTATATGCGAGAAAAGTATTGGAATTTTGAAATTTTTGTTGAGTTATTTTTACGTTCTCCATCAACAACAACACGAGATAACGGTTTTTAGACAAAAAATCCTGTATGTATGTCGTTGACGTCGACCACTTTTCCGTACATGTCTTGTTAGCACGATACAGCCTGCGGTGTGCAAGAAGTCACCAATTTTATGATGGAATATTGTAAAGAACATGTCACAGATGAACCCTATTGATTTTCAGCTCACCAGAGCCAGTACAACGGGTGCTATGGTACTTCAGGTACGACATTTTGTCATTTTTTGAGAAATTTCAGTTAGCACGATACAGCCTCCGGAGTTCAACAAGTCACCAATTTCAGGATTGAATATTATTCAGGACATCTCACTGATAAACCCTCACGGAAAGAAATGCTTTGATAAGGTGAATCAAATCGACTTATTGAAATAAGAAATTCCTTGATCTATGCCACATAAATTAGTTCAATCTAAAATAGAATAAAACAAGAAAAACACTGTCAAATCTTAGTGTTTTAGGATTATTCCGTTAATTTCGTTTACGATTAATAACATTTAATTAAAACTAATGTCAGTAGACTCAATTTTCTTGTTTTTGCGTTAAAACTGCTAAATCACATCCATTTTTTGATAAGTACACCAAAATTTAGATTAACTACAGAAAACGCATTTCTTAAACCAATCAAACATTAAAGACTGGATTGATGTACCTCCGCTGCTTAATTTTCGCAAGAAATTTACTCAAATTGACTTAGATTAAGGGTAACTGTATTAGTAATGGACATTGCACTAGTAATGGTCACTCAAGGTCAACTAAATCCTTGCAAGTTGTACTGTACCCACTTCGGACATGAAACAAAGTAGTTCTAAGGTCCGGTAGGTTATACTGCACAACTGACATTTGACACAAACCTTCACGTCAGCCCATTTGTCAGTTATAAAATTTCCTAAAATGGCGATCGTGTCATCAGCTGATTGAAAGTGGTGCAGAAGTTGTAGCAAATTGTTGAAATTTCACAGACTTCCAGTGGTTATTTTTACTTTTTATTTGATGCAGTTATACTGTTATAATCAGGTGAGTCAAGTGAAAGTGTAATTTGTGAAAATTGACTCCCAACCTCAAAGAATTAAGTTTTAGGAGGGGGTGACCACTAGTAAAACATAAATTTAATTAATGTCTGGTAATGGACATATAGGGTGACCATTTCTGAACAGATAGAATTCAATAACGGACACCCCACTCCTATACTGTGTATGACTAGTTATAGAGAAGTGAACGATAGGTTATTACTTTTCTGTTTGATTTTGGTTTATTTACAGATCATGGGAAAAACTAAAAACGAAAGCAAAACGAAAAAAAAATTCTTTTGCTATGAGGATGAAAAAATGCAGCAAGCAATAAATGCTGTGAAATATGGTGGAATAAGCAAAAAAAAAGCATCACAACAATTTGGTGTTCCCCGTTCCACACTCATTAGGAAGCTTTCTGGTCAGGTTCCACTCAGTCGCAGAATGGGGCCTACTCCTGAATTGAATCATGAGGAGGAGGAAGTATTTGTTAATTGGATTCTTGCCATGGGAAGAAAAGGATTTCCTGTACATAGGTCTAATTTGATGTTGTCAGTGCATAAATATCTTTCAACTAGAGGGGAATCCAAATACATTAAAAACTTTACACCGGGTCGTTCTTGGTTCAAAGGGTTCTTGACTAGACACCCAAATATAAAAGAAAGGTATTCGGAAACAGTCTCTAAAGCACGAGCTGCTGTTACCCAAGATAGAATCTGCAGTTGGTTCAATGAAATACGTGGATATTTACAAGAAGAAAAATTAGAGGATGTATTGAAAGAACCTAGCCGTATCTTCAATGGTGATGAGGCTGGATTTCAGATTTGCCCAAAAAGTGGGAAAGTATTGGGACCAGCAAAACTAACTGAGGACTTTTACGAGAGGGTTTCTTGTGAAAAAGAGCAAATTACTGTGTTGGCAACGTTTTCAGCGGATGGTAAGGTTGTTCCACCTATGATAATATTTCCATACAAAAAGATCCCAAAAGCAATTTCTGAATCTGTACCTGAAGATTGGGCACTTGGCCGATCTGATAGTGGATGGATAAACTCACAAGTATTTTTCGAATACATGTCAAACATTTTTTTGCAATATTTGAAAAGTAGTAATATAACACGCCCTGTTATCTATTTCATGGATGGGCACCGGTCACATATGACCCAAGAAATAAGTAAATTCTGTGACGATAATGGCATAGTTTTGATTTCATTATTGCCTAATTCGACCCATATACTACAACCAGCAGATGTATCGGTTTTTAAGCCTCTCAAAGCAGGATGGGTCTCAGAAGTTAGAACGTGGAAATTCGAAAACTTTCCCAAAGACGTTACCAGGTATACCTTTGGTTCTATATTGAAACTGGTTTTTGATAAATATGCGACTGAGGCAACGATCAAAAATGGGTTCAGGAAAACTGGTCTTTACCCATTTGACGAAAATAATGTAGATTTCACTAAATGCATCCCTAATCGGAAACATGTAACCCACGAAAATGAACATAGTAAGGACTATTTGAAAGCTGTACTCAGAGAAATAGAAAACAGGATTGATAAAGAAGAATTGGAGATATTTTCAAGAACTTGCAGGAAGAATGAAGAATGGAGTGGACATTTGGAGTCAACTAACCTCTATAAAATTTGGAAACAAATCAAAAGTGAATGTGAAAATATTTCTTCAGAGACATGTGAGAAACAACAAGAATCAAAAGCAAAGGAACACACGGCGAATGATGCAAATAATGGAATTGAAATGATACCGGAAAGTGATTCTAACAAGGAGGCAGAAATTGAAAATGATACAAACAAAGAAAATCAGATGCCACCTGAACCAGAAGCTTCTTGCTCATATACCGTAAATGCTTCCAAAACTCCAGAAGACAATAAAATTGGTTATATTGCAACACCAGAACGTTCCTGGAAAACTCCAGAAGGTATTCAGTATAAGAGATATGAAGATAAAGAGAAAGAAGGTTATAAAATACCAACTCCTTTCAAAAAAATTTTAGTATTTCCTTGTACTCCGGAAAATAAACCCAAACGGAGAAAAACCATTTTCCCAGCTGTTGTTTCCAGTGGAAAATATCGTGAATATTACCAGCACGAACAACAAAAGAAACTCGAAAAAAATATAAAAACAAAGCGAACAAAAATACCCCAGTCGAGAGAAAAATTAAATTCAAAAAATGAGAGCTCTTCAGATTCCGAAGAAAATGTTCAATATGAAGATGAAGACCTTGATTTGAGTGACAATGAAGAGGATTTGATACCTGGGAAATATGTTATAATTTTCTACGAAAATGAATACTTTCCAGGTTAGTGCCTACTTATCAATTAATGAACATTTTCTTTCATCATATCGCTGCTCCGAATTGAATTCTTCAAATTGGCATTTTAACATCTAGTAATTTATCTTTTCTCCTGTTTTAATTTTATGGTTTGATCCGATGTTTTCCTGAATATAAGGATATTATTTGTTCCAGGAAAGATTTTGAAGAGTGACAGTGAAGGAGCGGAAGTGAGTGCTATGGTTACTGCTGGTGCGGGGTCCTGGAAATGGCCCATTAAGGAAGATATTTTGTATTATTTTAGAGAGGATATTATAAAGGAAATAAATGAACCCACTCTCAAAAACAACAGAGGACATTATAATGTGCCTGATATGAACATGTTATAAACAATTTCAATAAAATTTGCTTATATTCACACCGTGTCCACTACTCATCCTAGGTATGTTCATTACCTACGCAAATATGTCCATTAGTGGTGTATTTGACATTTTTTCAATTAATTATATATAAAAAAAAATTGAGCTCAGAAAATCAACTATTGACAATATTAACATAATATATAATACATCAGCTTATACATAGGCATTTCTTTTTTTTGAAAATTCCAAAGTTTGTGACTTCCAGCTGAATTCCAAATGAAAAGTTTGTCTCGAGTGTCCATTACTGGCACAGTCACCATATATTATTTTAGCTCAATCATTGGATTATAATTTTATCAAATAATAATATCCGATTCAACAATCAGATCCAATTTGAGATTCTTGGTCTTGGTACGATAAGTTCCATCATTACTATAATCTCAACAAGCATCATAATGAATTTTTTTACATGTTTCACTGTTGCATACATTTTCAAATTAAATCATTTAGGAATTAATTGCATGGCAGAAAGTTCTGGGGGAATTAGCAGTAAATAAATACCTCTAGGTATATTAATTTGAAATATTTGAAGTTTTAACACAGAACACAGATTAATATATTAATGTAGTTTTGATCTATAGTTATAATGGGATCAATAAAATAAATGCTTAATTTCTATTATATTTAGATAAAATGTATTCCTGTCTATAGATTAAGTTATTCGTACAATTTACCGAACTTTAGAAAAAGAAGAGAGAAAAAAAATAATATGTCTACTGAAAACAATCAAATGTACAGCTAATTCTATCCAATGATTTTTTTACGATTATCAAACATTTGACTAAATCAATAAAAATCTTCTAGAATCAAGCATTTATTTTGACAAAATCTGTAATATAAGAATTGAATTAAGCAAATAATTTTCTTTTTAACGGTTGTGGCTATTTGTGTGCGTGAATTTGGAAATATTTATCATTTAGTATGTCCAAACCCTTCGTCTTCGTCAGCTCGATGGTTGCATACACAACACAACCCTTGTGTTGTGGTCGCATACTTTTCATACTTTACTTATCAATTTTAACGGGCACGCGGGCGGGTGGTGAGTTATGAACGTGTCTCACGTTGTGCGCGCCGGAGGAAGAAACAAATCTAGGATTTGGTTGGGTGAGAATATACCAATAACGGATCCCATTCTGTTCTGAGCGTTGTCTTGGTTTGATCCCTGGTAGTTTTCCTAGGTAAGTACAAAATAAACAATTTTTTCATGTAGACACTAATGAGTAGTGCAAAAAGGATGCAATTAGCTTTTGTTGATCTTATTGAAGTGAAAACTTCTTATAGGAGTTCGGACGCTACATAATACATAATACAATAGATTCCAAGGACTTTACGAAGACTTTAACTACAAGTTATTTTTGTGTTAAGAGTTTTAATTCTTACACACGTAATTGTTGTGAGTGCCACTGTTTTTTTTGTCTAATAAGTATTTAGTACATATTTTAATTCAATTACTATGAAATTTAGAATCTTCAAAATGATTGAGAGATTGCTACCAAGCAAATTGGAAAATAAATTTTAGCAGTTATTCAAATTATTTTAGGACTTCTTCAATTTTGCTTTGGATGGTACCTAAAAAATACAAATGGATAATATATATCAGGATCCATATTCAGGGTATACGCACTACGGCAGTATTACATTGACAAAAAATCAAGAACAAAACGTCATCATCAGACACAGATAATAACGAGAGTGGAAACATAACGATTTGTCATTTTCCAATTTTGATCACAGCCTGAATAAAAATGGAATTATTTGTTTATTAGAAGAATGGGGTATGCCCCACCTTTTTGATACACTTACAAGTAAGCCTCTTTTGCATTTTTTTTTCTACACATTATGCAAAAATGTGCAATATACAAGGTTTTTCTCAGAAATGAAATATTTTTAATTTAAATTTAAAAAACTATAACAGAGACAAATTGAATATCAGTAAATAGAGATCCAAAAGACAATGGTTATTTTATATCTTTTTCAGGTGCATTTCAACCTGCAAACAAGCGGCAAAGTGTAGTTTGTCGATTGTCTTCCATTACATTTCATTTTCAATCAGAAAACGATAATTTCAAATCGCAAAATGTCACTTTCCGTGCATGTTCTAGAAAAATGTTATTCAGTTGCTATGTAGTTGCCATGGATTTCTTTATCAAATTATTTCTCATATCATAGTATATATAGTATGAATGCTATTCTCAGTTATCATGGATAACTTAAATGAAACTATGAAGATTTAAAAACTTCTTGCAAAATTCCGGGACCCATCACCGCCTGTATCATGCACATTTTTTCCTAAGTTTTATTTTAGGGTAATTTTAAAGTATAATTAGTAATGTGTGTTGATATTTAGTGAAAATATGAAATTGTTTTTGCAGAGGCCGGAATTTCCACTTCAAACTCATTTAAATATATGACGGAATGGGACCTGGACATAATATTTCTGAGTAATGATTTGGAAAACAAAATTATGTATTATTAAACGTAATTAGTTTTTTTTATTGGCGCTTATAGTTTTTTTCTATTAAAAAAAATTATTCTTTCAGAAAATAAAGAGCCCCACTACATTGGACTGTTCAGAATCAATTAATAAAATTTTAATTTAGGAAAATTCCCGACCTTCATTGTCAAGTGGATTTTCATGTGATGATTCAAATTCAATTCAAAATTTACCACGGGATTCGCATATGCAAAGTAAACCTGCGAAAACAGTAGGGTTTTTGGAGTTTTTTTTTTTAATTTTTATGCAAAGAATCTAACCCTCAATTAGGTTCTTATCTGCTATCTTAATTTTAGATTAATTTGCTTTCATATTAAAACTTATCATTTCCTCATCTACAAACTACTAGGTGAATTGTATATTATACTGCCCTTTGAGAAGTTATTTAGGTTATTACTAGTAGCTGGAATATAATAATTTAATTTTCATTTCATTTTACTTCAGATTTGTACAATTATTTCAAATAAATATTAATTAACCAGAAACTTCTTTTTTTTTGGTAATATTTCCCCACCATCACCACGGCTAATAATGAAAATCAATATTACAGCCAGCAATCAAATATTGAATACAAATAATCAAAAGATTAGAAAAGCTTAACTTAATTATTAGATTAAAACATTCGAGATTTAGATAAATCCGATTCATTTATTACTTAAAATTTAGACATATTACATCAAATTATTGCAAAAAGTAAACTTATTTGATAAATTTAATCCTAATTATTCGTAAATTTACTATCTTGCGTCACTTTTTTTCTATAATCAATCATATATTTAGCAAATATCTACAATAACTTAAACTGATCTGAAAATTGCTTAATACAATTCAACACCTAGCTAGATTTAAGAAGATATAAATTATATTCAAGAAAATTATAGGCAAATTAAATTTTATTTTTGCTATATTACATCAAATTATTGCAAAAAGTAATAAAATTATTTGATAAATTTAATCCTAATTATTCTCAAATTTGCTATCTTCAGTCATATCTTTTTCTAAAATCAATCATATATTTAGCAAATATTGTCTACAATTAACTTAAACTGATCTAAAAATTGCTTAATACAATTCAACACTTAGCTAAATTTAAGAAATATAGGAATATTATAGGCAAATTAAATTTTATTTTTGCTAATATTAATCAAATTTTTGTTATTGAATGCAACTCGGTTACTGTTACTTATCATGGTTTGATAAATTTTAGCTTGACAAATAAATCAATCGAATCATTTATCGATATTAATTTAAATTTGGATTGGCGCTATATTGAACAAAAATTTGATTGTAATACTACCTTACTGGAATAATATTATCTAAAATTTCTTTCCGTGCTAATGATTTTCTGCTCACCAGAGCCAATACAACAGGTGCTACAGTACTTTAAGTACGATATTTTTGTCATTTTTGGAAAAGTTTCAGTTTGTTAGCACGATACAGCCTCCGGAGTATATACAAGTGACCAATTTTATGATTGGGTATTGTTCAGAGCGTCTCATAGATGAACCCTATTGATATTAAGCTCACTAAAGCCAGAACAACGGGTGCTATGCTACTTGAAGTACCAAATTTTTGTGATTTTTGGAGAATTTTCAGTTTGTTAGCACGATACAGCCTCCAGAGAGTATACGATTGATCAATTTTATGATTGAATATTGTTCAAGGTGTCTCACAGATGTACCCTATTGATTTTCAGTTGACTAGAGCAAGTACAGCGGGTCCTATAAATCCAAATATACTAAATTTTTTGTTATTTTTGAAGAAATTTCGGTTTGTTAGCACGATACATCCCCCGAAGTGTATACAAGTAACAAGTTCTTGATAGAATATTGTTCAGGGCCACAGATGCGGAGAAGTTAGTTTTAATATTTAAAACCGTTTATTTTAGCTAGTATATGTTGCCATTTAACTCTAGAGTTTCTGATAACATTACGCTTATATTAATCAGATTTTCTAATTCCCTCACGTCTTTTAGCAGCAGGCTCTCTGTTATCAGTGTTTTAACCACTGGTCATCATTGCTTGATCGTCGTTCATATGTAATTATTACAAAATTAAGAACGTTTTTACCAATGAAATAACTTTTTCTATGCAGCAATAACAACAAACAGTCTGAGTTTTATAGGTTTTTGAAAGTCAATGCTAAATTACGACAGACAATTTTGTGCGGAAACAACTATAGTCCCGTACTTCACAAATAAACGAATATTTTAAATCGGTATAAATCCAACGATGGTAACGGAAATGATACCATCAAAAATACATGTTGGTGTAATAAAACAAAAATGTCCAAAATGTGACTGAAATAAGGGATTCAAATACACAAAGAATTTCAATTACATTAAATATATTCCACTTTTCCTTACCTACATGTCGAGTTGTATAAGAGGTAACGTCTTCTCTAGGACTATTAAAAGTGAATCTTACATGAATTTACTGACATTCTGTTTGTCTTACGGCTTTTCACGTTACAGGACTCATAAGTAGAATTTGGTATTTTTGTTGCCGGCTGCGAACCGTCAGTAACGTTCAAATTTGAATTGGCTTTTGTAGATTAGACCTGAAAGAATAAAATATTAGTAACGCAATCTCATCAAATTATGCTTCAGGCAAAGATATTTTTTTAAAATCTTATATTTATATTCTTTTAGCATTACTCTCATGATAATATTTTAACGGTTCTTTGGAAGCTTTATTTGATTATATTTCTCAGCCATTCGATTGAAATATCAATAACATTTCTACAACTCCAAAATTTCATATTAATGACTTACTAGAATCAATTTTGATCGTCATAATTTGTTGCAGTCTTGTACCAGACTCTCAGAAGAGTCCCCGTCACAGCTTAGTGCCTACCGACCACTTCCGTTGTCCATCAAAAAACAATTTAACTACTACAGATTACGCTCTTAGTCCCAGAAACAGTATATCAGTAGATTTTAACAGAAGTCCAAGAAATAGTTTGGTACCGGAACATAGAAGTCCTCGACACAGCCTAACACCCGAAACTAACGTATACAGTTCAAAATTGAATGTAGCAGAATTTAATCGGAGTCCGAGAAATAGTTTAGTACCGGATTCTACAAGGGTATCTAGGAGGAGTTTAACGGAAGCGGGTACTTGGAGACTAGACGAAGGTGAGTGTAATAAATAATAACTCAATTATAATAGTTGGTAGGAGTTGAAAACGCTATCAAGAGATGTAATGACCACAACTTAGGAAACATTTTTAATTTGGGAGTTAAAACGATTACAAATACATACTCAAGGGTTTTCTCTATTTTTCAGCTGCAATCCTCTGAACACAGTCTTTTATAGTGATATTTTAATATACTACTAGCTGACCCGACAGACTTCGTCCTGTCAAAAAGATTTGTAATGTGGCAGTTTTTTTGCCTACGTATTTAAAAAAATTCTCCTGAACAGAACCGTCACCCTGGTGATAGGGCGTTGTGAATAAAAAATAATTAAATAAAACATATATAAGGATTTAAAAGTAAGTAATCGCTTTATTGTTAATCATGTGAATCATAATTATTATTATTATCATTGTAGTGCTTTGTGGTATACGATGTTTTTTGTTTGATTACCTGGCGCATAGATAAACAAATCTGATGGTTTTCCAACACGGGAACAGGCAACATACAATTGACCATGTGAGAAACATGGGTTTTCTAAATTAATACCACAAACACTTAATGATTGCCCCTGGGACTTGTTTATAGTCATAGCAAAAGCAAGCCGCACTGGAAACTGTAGTCGTTTAAACTCAAATGGCACATCAGTCGGAATCATTGGGATGCGCGGTATGAGAACATCTTCTCCTTTATACTTTCCTTTGAGTATAGTTGCTTCTATCACATTGTTTAGTAATTTTTTTATCGCTAACCGTGTACCGTTGCAAAGACGCGGTTGGTTGATATTTCGCAACATTATAACCACCGATCCAACCTTTAATTGGAGATTGTGAGGTGTCCCAGGGGCAATCATTAAGTGTTTGTGGTATTAATTTAGAAAACCCATGTTTCTCACATGGTCAATTGTATGTTGCCTGTTCCCGTGTTGGAAAACCATCAGATTTGTTTATCTATGCGCCAGGTAATCAAACAAAAAACATCGTATACCACAAAGCACTACAATGATAATAATAATAATTATGATTCACATGATTAACAATAAAGCGATTACTTACTTTTAAATCCTTATATATGTTTTATTTAATTATTTTTTATTCACAACGCCCTATCACCAGGGTGACGGTTCTGTTCAGGAGAATTTTTTTAAATACGTAGGCAAAAAAACTGCCACATTACAAATCTTTTTGACAGGACGAAGTCTGTCGGGTCAGCTAGTTGTTATATTGTTGGATATGTGTCAAAAAGTGTATAGAATCTGTTCCTATTCCTGAAACCAATGAGTACAATGGTTCTGGTGGTGGATCCTTTACCATTTGCGCAACACAATCCATTGGCTTCGTTTTTGTATTTTAATGCCTTACAGGGTGAGCAAACCGAGTTCATAGAACCAATAACAACACATTGGTAGTTACTGTAGTCAATTGACACATCGTAACTGAAAGCAGCTCGATTCAAACTTGCGCGATTATTAGTTGAATGTCGCCCTCTCGCTTCACGCGTTTGTGATATCCGAATTCTTTCACGTTCATTTTCGTCGTCACGTTCTTGTGCAGTACGATTAGATCGGTAAATAGCTTGGTTTGTAGCATTTCTGGTTCTTCTACCTAAATTGCTTCGTCTTATAGGAGGCATATCAAATATAAATTATTTTTTCACTAATCACGAACTAAACAAACACTAACTAAGTAAACACTCTGCACAAAACACGATATACGAATTTGTTTCGTGTATCAGTTGACAATTAAACTCCTCCAACTATGTATTCTGTGCTCCAACGCACACACGCACATTGTTTTGATAGATATGATCTTTGACGTTAGGAACACACCTACATTGCTTAGACAACAGTGAGTGCTTGTAATTTAATATGAACTTTATACCATAGCAATGAAGCTCAAATTGACTACGTTTTAGTTACAAATCATTTGTATGGGAAAAAGAAAAGGGCTATTTTTAGGGTTTTTCCAGCAATAATTCTAATTTTTCTCGCCGTAAAAACCATCCTTGAACTTCAACGAACATTTTAAAAAAAGATTTGGCCAAATTGGTCGAGGCGTTGTTGAGTTATGCGCTTACCAACACATTTTGCGATTCATTTTTATATTATAGATTTATAACAACTGTCGTATTTTTGAAGGAATATTAATTGACTTTCTTTGAACAATTGTCGGTCGAACGGTGGTGCACCCCAAATGCGAATGTCAACATTATGTGATGTAATTTAACAGGTCTGTTCCAACTAACACAAAATCTGTACAATGTACGATACAAATCCGGTTGACCTGCTGATTAGTGAATTTTATGTCGAATATTTATTATGTTCACTAATCAGCAGGTCAACTATATTTGTATCGTACATTTTACGGTTTTCGTGTCAGCTGGAACAGACCATATTAGATTCTAAGTAATGCAGATGTCAGTAAAATGTGCATATTTTGCGGTAATAAAAATTGGAAAAGAACAAAGACCAGTCAAGAAAGTTGTGGGAAAGTTCCAAGTCCCAATTTGGCCACCGACTTTCTTACAATTTGACTCAAACTGGCTAATTAGAGCTACTGATTCCGTTAATGGAATACAAGATTTTTCTAAATTTTTAATAGTTGTAGATACAAACATATAATTGGTTTTTATAAATATTAAATTATTCTTTATTAATGAATTTTTAAAAAGATTTTTTAAGTTTAAAAGAGATGCAGATGAAGGGTCACTAAGATCGTCAATCACATGTTTAATGGCGTAGTAATTGTCAGCATAAAATATAGCTGCATCCAACCAGGTACCCCAACGAGTTATTACAGGTTGTGGAGGTAAGGCCAGATTTGGAAATTTTTCTTTGTAAAATTGAACGCGTGTCGGAGCTTTTAAAAATACTTTTTTTACATTGCTAATTAGGTCATTGACCAAAGGAAAATACTCTCTCTTATACATTCTGCCACTGTATTAATTCCATGAGCTAGACAGGTTACATGTTGCAGATTCGAATAAAATATTTTCAAATGTTGTCCAGCTTTAATCATATAAGGTGCTGCATCAGATAAAAATAAAATAAATTTTTCTGTGGGAGCAATTTGGGACAAGAAAAAATTGTTCAATGAACCTTGGACAAATCGTGCAATTGTTAAATTATTAGCTTTTTCAAGTTTTTTTGAAGCAAAAAGATGCTTGGATTTGTTTCCCCTAAAACACCTATTAATGCATGTGCCGCACAAATAGGTGGTTTCGTCTACTACAATATAGAAATAGTTTGAATTGACTTCGTTTTAGATACAAGTTAATGTTTGTTTATAAATTGAGTCGACACTTGCTTTACGTAAGGTCGACTCGTCAGGAATATTTAGTTTACAATATTTTCCTGAAAATTCCTTCAGGTTGGGATTATTTAACTTTCTCAACGGTATGGTACTGGCAATCATTGCCTTGCACAAATCCTCATTAACCTCTTTTTGGTCGTCTTTTTTTGGCTTCTGTTGTTGGAGACAACCTCTTAAGGTTTGTTGCGATAATAATTTCTGCATATTGGAAATATGCTTTGCAGATTTCACGTGTTGATCCACAATGCATGTTTTCTCGGCGTGGATCCATTATGGGAACGAAAAACTACTCATTATTTTTACAAGACAAATATACGCAAAAAAAACAAATATCTAACTGCAAAATAATTCGACACCCTGTTTGTTTTTAGGAGGACAATTTTTTACTTGGTAGGCACAAAGAACGTGTCAATCAGGTCCGACCATATCATTCACCCTTTTGTTTTATAATTATCTCTTAAAATAGGTTTAACAGTTTTATGATTTTATGATCTTGTGAAGTATCATTAAACGCCTTTATTATAAACGAGAAGTTTACATAATCGATGAAAACCCTCAAAACTCATTAAATAAACAACAAAATAGTAACATCCGGTTACAATTTGTTAAAAAATAAGCTGCGAATAAGTAAAAAGAAAAAAAATAATATGTTACCTATATCTTGAATACTTGAATACTTATACTTTTAGATAAAACATACTTCAAAACCAAAGCCAATAGCAATATGTAACATACACTTACAATTTTTGAACACACTGTACAAAAAAGGTGGTCTCCATCCCAAGAAAGTTCTCGGTGACACTTTATCCACATATCATTGAATGTCTTTTTAGGCATTTCGACTCAAACACTTGTATAGTATCCTGATTAAAAGAAAGTACAATAGATTCACTGTTCACTAATCGCAATGCTTTTGTTGGAAGATACTGCTCAATTAAAGGTTTACCTAATATTTACCGGGAGAGGCCGCTCCGGCTGCGATGTTTTGGGAATCCCCCGGTTACAGTTAGTTGTTTATGGTATTTGGTATTTCCCATTTTAAGAATAAAGTAATAAAATAATCAATATAGTAAGACCCTCTCAATACAGTAGGTACCTACTCTTTCAAGTTCTTTCAATTTTGGGGTAGCAGAGGTAGTTCCAAACCCAAACATATTTAAAAATTCGATAATGCAAACTTTCTGTTCAATAGGATTTTAAAATAATTGGCCATAAATGCAAAAAATGCTCAAATCTTTAAAAAAATGCATTTTTTGGGAAAAAGTATAAAAAAATGCAAAAGATGCAAAAAAATGCACATTACATTTTTTCCGAGCTCTAGTAATAACAAAATATCAAATTGAGATTTAAAAATATTATTTGTCAACTAGGATTCAAGAAAAGATTTATTTATTTCTTTATTACGGGAAAACCCCTCTAACTGTTACAATACAACAATAAATAATACAATAAGGACAGGTATAAAGACTGATACAGCATAACCAATTAATTTGAAATACATAACACTTTCCATGTAGCTACAGGTAACAAACAATACTTTTATAAATAAAAAAAAATTAAAAACACAACATAACTCAACAAATCACAGCCCTAAGCAATATTTAAACTGGCCCAAAGACGTATTGAAATTATCAAAATTAAAGCTATTCAAAAAGCACAGATATATATTTATAGGACTCATAGCACCATATGTTGTTGTATGAAAGGGCACATGAAAGGTAACTTGATGGCGAAGACCCTGACAAGGAAAGCTAATCCCCATATGACTCAAAAGATCCGCACAATCAACCTGCCTATTTCGGAGTTTAAATATAAATATAGCCCCCAACATATCTCTACGATTACCAAGAGGAGCTAGTGACATTTGTTTTTCAATTCCAGAATAATTATATGGTCTAATATTCTATGGTATTAAATTTATCTTCGCGTTTAGACATACGGATCCACTCCCGTATCATTTTTTTGTCTTTTGGAAAGGTAAAAAAGCTGACATCGTGTGCAAAGCCTTTCACGTGATTGTCTGAATCACAACCATACACTACACATCTCATTTTGACTAATTCTTGCTAATTTTCAACAATAAAAATGTAAAATTAACCGACATAAACGTTTCCAATAATGTAACTGCAATCTAATTCAAGGCGTTCACTCTCGGCGTGACGTCAGAGCCAGCATGCGCGAAATCATATCTTCTTTTTTGTTGTATCATGATCTCAGATCACATGATGCTGTCATCAGTAAGAGGAGTTTTACTTTTCCGCACAACCTATCTAATATGCGAGAAAACAATTGGTTTACTCCAAAAAAAGTTGGAATTTTGGAAAAAATTTGAGTTATTTTTACGTTTTCAACCAAGAACAACACGAAAAACAGCTTTTTCGAAAAAAAAATCCTGTGTGTATGTCGTCGGCCACTTTTCGTAACATGGTATTGTTAGCACGATGCAACCTCCGAAGTGCAACAAGTCACTAATTTTATGGTTGAATATTGTTCAGGACATATCACAGATGAACCCTATTGATTTTCAGCTCACTAGAGCCAGTACAATGGGTGCTATGGTACTTGAAGTACCAAATTTTTATCATTTTTGGAGAATTTTCAGTTTGTTGGTACAATACAGCCTCTGAAGTGTTTACAAGTGACCAATTTTATTTTTGGATATTGTTGAGGGTGTCATATAGATGAATGTTATTAATTTTCAGCTCACTGAGACAGTACAACAGGTGCTATGGCACTGGAAAGGCCACATTTTTGGTCTTTTATTGAGAAATTTCGGATTTTTAGCACGGTACAGCCTCCGGAGTGTATACAAGTGACCAATAATATAATTGAATATTCTTAAATGTGTGTCACAGATGAACCGTATTAATTTTCAGCTCACTAGAGCGAGTACAACGGGTTCTATAATTCCAGATACACTACATTTTTGGTTATTTTTTGAGAAATTTCTGTTTGTTAACACGATACAGCCTCCGAAGTGTATACAAGTGACAATTTCATGATAGGATAATGTTCAGGGTGTCTCACAAATGCGGAAAAGTTGGTTTTGATCTTTAAAACCGTTTATTTTATGGCGATTTAATTTTGTAAGATCTGTTTATTACTGGATAATTCTAAAGTTCATACTTACTGCTTGAATACTAAGCATGGTCAAGAATGAAAACATAAATGTTCTGCCATGGTTAACAAAAAGTCCTGGCCAAATTCGATTGAAAATAATAAAAAAGCAGAAAGACACTTTGAATCGGAAAATTGTAATAAGTTAGGGGCGGTTATTGAAAATGCCTCGAAATAGCTCCCGGCTCCTACTCCATGCGACATTTAATTCTGTCAATACTGAGAAGATTCAATATATTTATGGCAGAGGTAATAAAATATTGATAACACAATTTTGAGGAGCGGTTTGTCTTCATTTTATTACTTTTAACTTGTTATTTTCTCTTGCGATAAACTGTTTTAATAATTGTATTTGTCTATACAGTACTTCAAATTTCATAATACTTTAATTTAATTTCATATTTTTTCTGTTCATAATGTTCATTTGGCTAGTTTATGGACTAGCTGCATAGAATACAAACTATCCAAATGTCTGGTTATTTTGATGTGAAATCATATTTTCATTAAAATAGGCACGGATATTGGTTGATTTGTATGCTATCCAGCTATCCTGTGCTCTTTTATTGACATAAAATGAGTTCCACTGCTGGTTCCAGTAGAAGAAGTTGTGTAAATCACCCTGGCGTGTTTAGTTACATATGTGGGGAATTCGCTCTAAAAGAAAACAGAAAAGCTGTGAGTCACTTTGTAAAGATAGCTTATTTTGGATACTTTGGTGTTAAACTTGGTGATCAGGATAAAACCTGAGCACCACATATGGTCTGTAAAACGTGTACTGAACATTTACGACAGTGGACTACTGGAAAAAGAAAATGTTTAAAATTTGGCGTACCCATGGTTTGGAGGGAACCCAAAAATCACTTTAATGACTGTTACTTCTGCCTAGTAAATATCAATGGAATTAATCGAAACAACTGTGGCAAGTGGAATTAACTGATTTAGAGTCTACAAGGCGCCCAGTCGCTCATTCAGGTGAAGTACCAATCCCCACATTTCATCAGCTACCAGAGCTTGGCCAGGACGAGAATGTTTCCTTTGATCACTCTTGTGAAAGTGATAAACGTGACTGTGGTTACTTGGGGACGACATCAATGCCCCAACGTTTCAAGCAAAATGCGTTAAACGACCACAGCAGAGATCTCAACCTTTCAAAGGAAGCTTCTGAAATTCTAGCTTCTAGGTTGAAGGACAGGAATTTACTCGAACAGTGAACTAAGATAACTTTTTACCGCACTAGAGAAATGGATTTTCTACCTTTTTTTCTCAAGAAAACAATATTGTATATTGCCAGGATGTTAGAGGCCTTCCAGAAAAAATGGGACTTTGTGACTATTCTCCAAATGAATGGCGCTTATTCATTGATAGCTCAAAACGAAATTTAGAATGTGTCCTTTTACACAATGGAAACTAATATGGTTCAATACCAATTGGTCACTCACCGAAAATGAAAGAAGCATACGACACCATTGCTTTGGTATTGACAGAAATAAAGTATACTGAGCATCAATGGGCCATTTGTGTGGACTTAAAAATGGTAAACTTCCTCCTGGGTCAACAGAGTGGTTTCACCTAATATACATGCTTCCTGTGCCTCTGGGATAGCAGAGATAAAACACACCATTGGATTAGAAAAGAGTGGCCTAAGAGAGAAAACCTGGAACTGGGAAAACATAACGTTATTAGCGATCCCTTAGTTGAACGAGAGAAATTCATATTCCCATCACTTCATATTAAACTGGGCCTAATGAAACAGTTTGTGAAGGCTCTTGATAAAACTGGACCGTGCATTGCATATATAGGTAGAAAAATGCCCCAGGTAAGTTCAGAAAAACTGAAAGCAGGAATATTCGACGGCCCACAAATACGGAAACTTATAAAGGACCCTGCATTTGTAACATTCATGAATGAGTTCTAACGGAAAGCTTGGACCTCTTTGTTTCCGTTGTTCAAAACTTTCTGGAGAATCGCAAGGCTGACAACTACAATCAAGTGGTCAACGAGATGCACGACAATTTCAGATCCCTTGGGTGCAACATGAGCGTAAAATTACATTATTTACATAGTCACTTGGACCGGTTTCCAGAAAATTTGGGAGACTTCAATGAGGAAGAGGGTGAAAGGTTTCACCAAGATATTAAGACTATGGACGACTGCTACCAAGGACGTTGGGACGCAAACATGATGGAATATTACTGCTGGAATTTAAAAGGGGACTGTTCCCAAAATATACACTCAAGAGTTTCACGAAAACGAAGCTTTCAAGGATAGTAATGTCTATTTAGTATACAGTGACTATATACGAGACAGTGGCGACAGTAGGGTAACCCGTTTTTGATTGGCTGGCAGTTTGGCAGCCATATTGAGGCTAAAATCTCTTTGTTTACGTTTGGTGTATACGAAGTTTCTTATAATGCGGGTTATATTTGTCATTAGAATTATTGGTTCTGTGCTTTTTTGGTGAACATTCAGTGAAAAAGACGTGTTTTACCTTTAGACAATTGAAGGACTTGTATTTGGACTTATAAATAATCTTATTTCGAATCGGAAAATTCGTGATATTTGGTAAGTTAACCCTAGAAATTGTATACTATTTATCAAGTTTTGATTTTCCTAGATAATAACATTTGAAATGCCGGGCTGTGCAGCAATAAATTGCAGTAATTCTGCTAAAAAAAAGGTTTCTCATGAAACGTTTTCCTAGAGATCCATCTTGAAGAAAAGAATGGCTTATTAAAACTTGAAGAGATCATTGGACTCCAACAGACTATTCGTGTTCATGTGAGGTAGGTAGAAGCGTTTGTTTTTCGACTTATAATTGTTATATCTAATTTAAAATTATAGTTTGTCGTTATTGAGATAAAACTGAATGTAAGATTTTGTTTAAGATTCATTTTGCTCCTGAAATGTGGGAGCGACCTCTTGTAGATGGCAAGAAAATTTTAAAGTCAAATGCTGTTCCTACAATATTTTCCTTTGTAGAACCAAAACCTAAAAGGAAAATTTCATTCTCCAAAAAACCTAAACATTTGTCAGGTAAGTAGATATCTGTTAGTAATTATAACAGATCCCAACATAATAATAAAAAACTCTTAGTTTTTGTCCTATTAAATGTGTTTTGTTACAATTATAGTTTAATCATTAGTTCTAGGTGAAAATATAGCTCTAGATGAGACTGTGCCCGAGGAATCACCGGAACCATCTACTTCAAATTTAGCTTTGGATGTAGAATCAGGTCAACAATTGTCAATATCTAAAAGCAGTTTGAGTGAAGACAGTTTATGCACAGCTCCCTTACCGTTAATATTAGAAAATGATCCAATGAGTGAAATAGCTCAGTTACAGCTTAAATTAAACAGGTACAAGAAGTTGTACGGAAGAGAAAAACATAGAGCTTATCGATACAAAAAAACTGTAAGAGCCACACGAAAGAAGCTAATAAAAAAAGAGAAAGAACTCCCAATTCTTCGGAATGTGAACTACTAAAGCAAATATTCAACGAAGATCAAATAGACGCTTTGAAAAAGAGAAAAAATGGAAAAACAACAAAACTTATAAAGTGGACCAACAACACCGTTACAAGTTCTTAAAAATTAAAATTTAGTTGTGGTAGTAGTGGATATACTGAACTAATAAAACAAGGATATCATCTGCCATCAACTAGAACTTTACAGAGAAAACTCCAGAACTTGAAGTTCGATTCAGGTATTCTAAATGAGGTGTTTTCATTTTTAGAATTGAATGTGGAGCAATTTTCAACTCATGAAAAGGATTGGGATTGTGTCTTGGTTTTGGATGAAATGGCTATCCCTCCAGGAAAAACATATGATACCTCCTTGAATAAATATTTTGGAGATGTTACTCTCCCTGAACATTCAGGCTTGGCGACACACATCTTAGTGTTTATGCTGGGAGGTATTACAGGACGTTGGAAACAGGTTGTGGCCTATTACTTCACCAGTGACTCTGTCAACGGAGCTGCCCTGAAGAATATAATAAAAGATATATTTAAAAAAGCCGACCAGCTTAATTTGAATATTTTAAGTATTACATCAGACACGGGTCCTTGTAATCAAGCTTTGTGGAAAGCTTGGGATATTAAAGCTGGAAAGTACAGTCCTATAAAATGCAAGATTCTGCACCCATTAAACAATTATAAAAATGTATATGTCTTTGCAGATGTTCCTCACCTATTCAAAAATATTAAATCTATGTTAGTGACAAATAAAATCATCCAGTTACCAACCAAATAATATTGTTCTAAAGTATGGACTACCCTCTAACATGGTCATGTCCAGTCAAAGCTCAGACATATTAAATCATCAGAGAGATACTTTTTTTAAACTTGCCCCGAAACTCTCAGAAGATCTCCTTCCTACACATTTTTTCTCAAATGAAAGTGTCAACATCCACTAATGTTGTTAGTCACTCAGTTAGTAGCAGTCTCAAATTTTTGGCTGAAGAACTTGATTAACCAGAATATTTAACAACGGCATGGTTTATTCACCCAGTAGAAAAATGGTTTTATTTAATGACTTCGAGACATCCTTCTTGTGCTCTAAGCAAATTTAATATTGACATTTATAAAGAAACAATATAATTTTTGGAAGGATTTATAAGTATATTTTCAGATATATTGGTTGGCTATAAAAAAATTTGGAAACCTTTACAAACGGGTGTTCTAATCTCAACACAATCAATGTTAGAACTACAGTCCGAATTATTGGAACAAAAAAATTATGAATTCATCTTAACTAGCCGATTTTCTCAAGACTGCCTTGAAAATTTATTTAGCGTGTTACGAAGCAAACAAATAGTACCGAATGTGGTACAAATTAAAAATAACTTGAAATTATTATCTGTATCACAGTATTTAAAAAGTGGAAGTACCAGTAGTTACGAAGAAGATGAACGGGAGTTTCTTGGGGGATTCTTGGATTCTCTTAAGGACTTAAATACAGTATATGATGAAGTAAAGCTTCCAAGTGAATTAAAGACTCCCTCATAAAATTTAAATTTTAGCGAACTTAATTCGTTATATAATATTTCAGGATATATTTTAAAAAGTATTGTGAAAAATTTAAAAACTTGTGTTGCCTGTGTAGGTGCAGCAGGCTCAAAAATATCAATATATAAGAAGTTTTCAAAACTCTCTTTAATCAAAAGGTTTAAAGAACAATCGCTTTTTTTGTTACTGAAGAGGTTTTTTATTATTTTTTAGAAATGGAATGTGTTTTCTTAAAATATTTAGATATTGTTTCACTCCAGAATATAGACATAAAAGAATTTTTTATAAAGGAAATGTCGAAAATACATTTCAATTTACCAAATTGTCACCAACTTAAAAGCCAAATAATTAATAGATTCACTGTTTTCAGGTTGAAAATTAGTTATAAAAAATTTAAATCCGCCTCAAAAAATATAGTAGTAAGTCATTAGCAGGTAACTTGTTATGAAATAAAAAAAGCTTTCCATAATTATCAAATAAAATCAATAAAAAACAAATTACACATCAGAAATTTTATTTATATCAATTTTTATAGTTTATAATCCTGACGATGCAAATGTAATTTAGGTTACCGATCAAGTAATATATGTTATATTTTTGTTGTTAAGTTTGTTTTTTATAGATTTTATTTGATAATTAACTGAATCTATGGTTATATTTGAAGACAATAACAGTTGTACTTAAAGTAATATATTTTTTTTCAAGATTTGTACCCCATTATACTTTACAAGTAATTAATATTTATTATTTTTTGTTTCGTTATTTATCCTTATATACTAAATATTATTAGGTAAAATATAAACAATTGCGTGTTTTATTTAAATATACCCATTTCCTATCAAAATCAAAGAGATATAATGTATATTTTCATGTATTTGTGTTTCAAATTGATTATTTTATCATAGACTTCCATTTAAATTATATGCATTTGATATTCAAATTTGCCTCAATATGGCGGAAGGGGCGGGGTTTAGTTGCATTGTCGCCTCTGTCTCGTATATAGTCACTGTGTTTAGTATAGTATGCAGCTAGTCTATGAACTAGCCAAGTAAACACTTTAACCGTAAGATATATATAATACAGACCAAGACGGCAATAATAAAAATGATATATTTTTACTATCACCGTTCTTTCCTCCCTTGACCACACCACAGGATAAAGACAGAATTACAGAAATGAGTTTTGATACAACTGTCATGATAGTAACAAATAGTTCACATGTCGTAAAGTTGGATTCCTTGACACCTACATCATCATTACGCACTTCTGTTAGGACCGTTTAATTGGTTTCGAATGTAAATCAAATCTCAATTGTTTTATTCTTTGTTGTCATTTCAGGGAATAGTCAATCAATACTTCTAATGCTGATTAACTTATTGAAACTTTCCAAGTGTAATTGGTTGATGAACAACAACGAAGCAAAACGAAATGAAGCAACTACGCGTTGACCTTATTTCTGTGCTATTAGGTCCTTCTACACGAGAATTTCTAAATAGGAACAGTAGTACATAATTTCTTAGATAAGATCGTTATCGTCTTAATAAAATAAATTATCTGAATGGTGTAGGACGCTTGAAATCGATGTATCGATTTGTGTTTTTCATTTATAGCTGATAATAGTCACGAATTCCAAATAGGACAATTACATTTAATGGTCTCTTCACACACTTTGGCTTTTATTTGAATGAATTGTTGTTTTCAAAAGTTTCAGAAATGGTGGCAACGATTTGACATTAATTAATTTATAATCTAATCAAGAAAAGTAAAAAGCAATAAAAAAATATGTCTATAAAACAAAATCTAGAATATGACTTTATCAAATTATTTTCTCCAAACATCAAAATATTGCAAATTTAATATACTTTTTGCGCGATCGATCTTTTTTGTTTATTTACAGCATCGGTTGTCAGGAAGGTAGGTTGTGTTTACTGGTTTCTAAGTCCAACACGTCGGTAAGTGATTTACTTAGCGTTCATACGTCGGTAAGTAAATTACTTACCGAGGTCTTAGCCCTACATGCATTTAAGTGGTCCTAAATAATATATCACTTCATTCATTACACGAACGGAACAAAAACAATAAGATGATTTATATTTTTTAATGAACAGAACTGAACAGAGCAATATGAAAAGTAATAAATTAGCATAAAAACAATTTCACAGAAAGGACAAAAAAATCAAAAACAATAAATTGAAACATTAAAATTAAATGTACGATTGGTACATTGGCTAATTTTAATACCGCTTGTACCTGCTATGTTGGTATCGAGGGTATTCATTACTCAGCGTAACTGAAGAGGCACCAACGTGTAAAATTTTCTCTGCAAATTCAATTTTATTTTCCAGAGAATCTTCCACATAGCTCTCTGCTACTGTAGAAGATTTCCACCCCCCATGTCTCTTAAGACCTAAGACATCTACACCTTTATTGGCCAATAGTGTCGCCGAGGTCCTTCTAAAAGAATGACCAGTAACTATCAGGGCTCTCTAATTTCAAATATTTAGCAATTTTTGTTGGCCAACTTCCAATCGTCCCTTTTTCTACTACCTATATAGTGCATTTTGCGTTACGATAATTGAAAAATAAATTTTTATATTTGGCATGAAGTGGTCGGAGTGAAACATATTTCTTAAATATTTTGAGGTAGAGGATTTCTTCATCTACCTTGTTGGTTAGTGTAAAAGTCCGTTGTACATTATTTTTCGTATTTGGAATCTTAATAATTATGTATTCATGATGATCTTCCATATTATATATCGTCATGTTGTACAATTCCTCCCTTCTGCATGCGCAAGCTATTCCCAGCATCAATCCTACCTAAAATTACAATTTTTTTTAATTTTTGTTGTCACAATACAAATAATATAAAATAGATACCTTAAGGATTAGAAATGGGTCATCGGGAGCTTTATTTAAAAAGCTTTTAATCTGCTTTTTGGTAAACACAGCAGCTTTCTTAGGTCTATGTCCAACATTCTTCCTCTTTAGATAGGAAATCAATGTATGAATTGTTGAAATATCGATAGCATCTTTAAAAAAAATAGTGCTTTTCAACATAGAATATTCTGCCCAAAGACTAGCAAGGGATTTCAATGTCTCATTTCGCCGAAAAATTATGCCAACAACACTTTTTCATTGCTACTGGCACCATATATATATATATATATATATATATATATATATATATATATATATATATTTAATAATTATAAAATCATTAAATACATTTTAACGATTATTAGTTAAAATTGTTAATATTAAATTAATTTATCGGCAAATAAGCATTTTAAATTATAATATTGACTGGACTATGACTGTATTCAAGTCAAACGATAAGCCGAAACCTTAAAGTTCACACTATACTTCACTTCTTCATTTGTGATATTCTCAGGAGACAAAATAACTTGTTTTATTACAAAAATTACATAATTGTACAAGATGTCCTATCTTGATATTACTTGATCCCCTTGTGTTAGAAGAATTTTGGGTTGATCAGGCCTAAAACTATTTTCCAGCTACTTCTCTGCATTTCTGCAACTATTGTTAAGGTAGGTCAGCTTTGTGTGCTGAATTACAAAAGTTGAACAATTTTGATTTTACTGAGCTTGACTTAATACTGAATATGCAATAGATGCTTAAAGTTATGAATGAAAAAGTAATACTACGCTTAAATAATAAGGTAGTTAAAGTAAATACGGATTATCAATATAATATATAAAATAATGATCTGCTCAGAAAATTATTGATAAATGGGGATGTTTAAAACATAATAATATAAACTCAGTTAATAAAAATAGTTCAAGAAAAAATTACAAGAAGTTAGATGCTGGGTACACATAAAATAAATGCAAAATTATGTTCCTATATGAAGTTCAATAAAAACAACTAACACTCTACACTAATGATCTTTGGTTATGTAAATATTTCTGTATCCGATTTTTGTGTAATGTACTTTGTTTTCTACCTTGATCTTGAATAACGCAATTTGCTCCAATTTTATCGATTACAGTATACGGTCCGGTGAATTTAGCGTCAAATTTGTCTCTGTTTTCGTTTGATAGTGTTACTATATCCCCTTTTATTAACTTCGCTTACTTATCTCAAACAGTTTTCTGTTGATTTTATGTTTGTCTAGTAATACTTCAGCTCGTGTATGTTCTCCTTGTAATCTATACTGTATTTCTTGCTCATAAGCATCGATGTTATATAGTGGTTCTATTTTGGTGTTGATTTAGGTTTCAGGAACATTACATCTTCTACCGCAAATTAGTTCAAACGGTGTATACTATAATTATAATATGTACTGGGTGTTGTGTTGTAACAGAATTTGTAATAATGACACCACTTATCGCAGTCTGTATGTGTTTCTTTAATATAGCTACTATTCATTATAAACTATGATTTCTTTCACAGCCTCCAATTATTTGGCTAAAATAAGCTGTTGAAGTGCTGTGTTTAATGTTAAGTAATTTTGAAATATTAGATAACATTTCATTTTTATATTTGAGGCCCATAAATATCTGTTCAAAAATGGCATAAGCTACCGGGTTAGCTTCATTACTCTGAATTGGAATCATCACTATGAATTTTGTTTGCACTGAATAGTTACAGCGTACACATTATTATCAATTGATTTTGGGAACGGTCCAATTGTATCAATATGTTACGGGTAACACGCGTAATTAGTTAATTCGTGAATTAGCCGAACAAAATGCAAATTAGCCAACACAGTTGGTTAATAATACAAGAGAAAAATATGTTTCAAAAATTTTCGCGAATTATACAATATAATTGGTTTCATCTGTTATCACTTAGTTGTTTTGCAAATTAGCCGGATAATAAGTAAAGCGAGCAAATAATATCACATTCATAGGCGTATGTAGGTAATGAGATTAATTTTATTACATGAACTATAATTTATAAAAAAACATTCATAATACCTTTTTTTAGAACATATTTATTGGAACATCATAGGCTTGAATGACTCTTAGACTTGCATAGTAGATTTTTTTTACATTTACATTTGCTGTTACCATTGCATTTTCGGTATCCCTGTCCTCCTGAAACTGGCGATTTGACAATTTCTCTTAAGTAATAATATTTTCTCACTCGACACGCACTCTAATGGAATCAACTTTCTTTTATCTACAACCACTATGCAAAATAAACTTTTTCTACTACTGCTACGAAAGGTAGCGTATTTCTCATAGCTTACTTAATTGCAAAATCATATATTGCTTACACTGTGAGAAATATTATTTCACACGGCACTTTGCCCACACTACATACATTTACATGGAGAATCCAGTAGGGGACACTCGGTGGGTGGTCCTCGATGCTAAGACTTTTTCTACAAAACTATTTACTTATATTCGTTAAATTTGTGCAGTTTTAGAAAAAGTATAGTGTGCAACATGTGAGAAAACTACTTTTCTCACTCGTGTGTTTTCGGCACTCGCCCTTGGCTCGTGCAACTTCCACACTCGTGGGAAAAGTTGAACTTTTCCCAATTATTGCACAATATACTATTTCTTCACAATTTTGTATACGCAAAGCAGATATCCGTTGGGATAGCAATAACTTACTGTAGGAAAAGTACACGCTATGTCACTGTCACAAATACAAATTTTTATCGAATTAAGTAGATTTAATTTCTATAAACTGTTCAAATCTATTACAAACCTATATCTGAAGTAAGTCAAATTCAAAAGTTATATACAATTATCAAATCCCAGAAAATAAACAATTCCTAGTTTTCCTTTTTTATCAAATAACAAAAAATCTTATTCACAATTAACACAAATTAAATAAATTACAAATGAAGTTTATAAATTATCAAAAAGCAAAATCTTATCTACAATGAATATAAATTAAATGAATTACGAACGAAGTTTATAAATTTATCGAATTGTCCAAATGATTTTCGAATTGTCATTTTTAATTCGCGAATGTCAAATACCCGTTCACAGTCCAAACTTCTATTAATATACTCTTCCCATTTTATAATTGTTCAATATTAAATTTCTGTGTTTATTTTGGATACAAAATTTTGTAATTTATTATTTAGATGCATCTATTTTTAATTTTGATATTTTTCGTCGAAATAATGCATTATTTTAAATTATCAATAATCTAAATCAGACTCGCCAAAATCTGGACTCCTGCAATCGCGCACACTTCTTAATCTAATATAGAATTCAGGATCTTTCACTTTTCCGAATTGATGAATAAATTTTCCAATAAAAAAACCCGCATAGAATTTACAATGAGTGGCACCGAATAACAATTTCTATTATTAATTATACTATTCAACTATCTATTACTTTGCGAAAATTTGGAGAACTCTCAAATCAGATTTCCTCCGTTCGGGATCTCAAGTTCAACTCACTATTTTTTTTCTAAATAAATAACCACATTATACGGTGGTTACAAACTTTCCTCTTTTAAAAAAAAACTAAATTTGTTTTTTTTACAAGGAGATTTGGAATTATTTTATTCCAATAAATGCCCACAGTGACATCTGTTTTTAATTTTAAATATTTCTATATTATATTATGACATGACCTGTTTATTATTTAATATATTCTATGTAGATGTCATCTGAAATTAAATAGTGCCAAACTTGACATATACTGGGTCATTCAACAATTTTGATCTCGCACACAACTCTGGGTATGCCAAAAGTATTGCATATAAACAAATAAGTAAATAATTTCAAAATTTAAATAAAAGAACTGTATTAATATACATAAACGTTCAATCCATAATAATCCCTTCGTCGGTTGGATTCCTGAAACCAACTTAATGAAATTTTAATATGTACATTACTGTATAATTGGTGTCTGATGGAGTTGGATAATTTTATGGATATATTTTTGTATTGCCTTACCTCACTTTACTTTTTTGTTTACTGATTCTCACATTTTCTTATAGGTTTACTTGCATTCAGGTAACCACTGATGATGACTTAACAGTCGAAAGCGCTTTGCTACGATTTTAAAATTAAAAGTTTTACACGAAATACAAAACTTTTTATTTTTTCAAATTACTATATTGACACGTTTACACAGCCTGGTGGTTTTTTATCTGAAACTAAAGTTATTTTCAGAATGAGAAAGATCATTCATTTTATGATTTGCTTGAAAATTAAACAAATATGCATCTGTATTCTCTTCATCAATTTATATAATATCCATTTGATTACTTCATTTCGCTATTCATTCAGTTGAAAACTTGTGAATAATATTTTGTCATAAAAAATGAGATCTATGCAACGAGATCTATTATCATGTATTTGCTATTCAGCATAATGAAAATGTTTTATCTCCAACTGTTTTAAAAATTATAACTAGTGATTTCAATGTCGAACTGTAAAAATTGTAACACGTTCCAATAAAATCAACTATTTGAGATACTCTGCTATTTCATTATACCAACGCACAATTTCTTGATCCAGTGACTTCTCCCTGAACAAAGATTATTGTCTGAAAACGTGTCATCCGCCTGTTCGTTTTAGTTATTTCTTCATGAAACTTTCACGCGTCAAACGACGCGACGCTTGAATTTTAAAATATTACCTAGAGCCAGCTCGCGACAAATAATCGGACCAACGTTGCCAATAAATCAAGGTATGGCTCTATATTATGTGATAAATTTATTGAATATTATGAATAATCTAATCATGTTGAGTTACTGGTTTTGAACTGTATCAAAGTAGTGGGACTAAATTGTTAACATGGAAATGTGGTAAAACATTTACATGATATGTGAAAACGTATATTTTTCAATTTTAATTATATCACCTACATAAACATATACAAACCATATTATACAGTGTATGTTCTGATAATTGGTAATATGTATTTGGAGTAAATCCTTCTAAACGGTTTATAGAAATACCAGGATAATACAATAGTTATTTATAAAACCAGTGTCACAATGACTCGTTTTGTAGTACGAGTTAAGTTTGCGCAACGAACCACGAACCGAGGAGTTGCGCAAATCACGAGTACTACAGAAAGCCATTGTGGCACAAGTTTTACACAATATTTTTTATAATTCGAATTTATTGAATTTCCTAAATAAAATAGAATTTCATATAAATCCCTGTTTTCAAGCTAGGAGGAGTGGTTTGAATTTAAGTTAGCAATTCTGTAGATTCCTAATTGGTCAGATCACAGATGGTTTTATTCAGCACTTCTGACTTTTGACATATTATAACCGAATAATTGTGTAAATTGTAAACAAACTTTCATTTAAGCAAACAGAGGATGATTAGTTGTTTAAAAAAAGAGCTTCTTCGTATATACTCTTGCGATCTATTTATATTACATCATGAACAGAATTGTTTCTGTAATACATCATCACATAGATATCTGGTAATTTATCCCAAAAATCGAATGTTATGTAGGTATACCTATATATTGATCCTATACAATATGAAAATAAACATTTGACAAATCATTGATGAATAAAAGTTAGCGTACTTTATTCATATTCTTAATATGTAATTTATTCAAATTTACCTTTAAAGCCATTTAATATAATAATTTGCTAGCTAGAACAACGCTAGACCATTTTATTTATAATTTGTCTCAAGGTTAAAGTCAAATCTCAAATAGAAATATAACTAAATGCAATAACCAACTGTACACTAAAAATTACTAAAACAGTGTTCAAAGAGCTTCATTGTGACACTGTAAACAATGTTATAATGAAGTCTCTTTTATACGCGAATTATAAAAAAAACTTTGTTGGGAGAATAAAAACGTGTATTAGGTGAATATATATTTACTCAGTGATATTAGAATTACCTAGTAATTTCTTGACCTTCATTTATTGGCATCATCATGACCATATTTACGGCAATGACGGCCATGCGTGTGTATCATATGTGGGCAGAAGCAGGTAGAGGAACACGAAGAAGACCAACTGGTCAACCGAGGCATATCACCGAGCGTCAAGATAGGCGCTTCATGCAACTAGCTTAGTTAGTCCGTTTTGCAACTATACACCAATTTGCTGACGAATGATTTTAAGAGGAAGGTACAACTGTTACTATGCGTACACTATATCGCTTATTCAAGCCTTTGGTCTCGTTTCATACCGTTCATCATCAGTGATTCATTTTACTGCGGACCAGTGTCGGCAACGTTTGAGATGATACAGAGAACGACATCACTGGTAGGTAGAATCACAGATAACCCACAGATAGATAAGACACTGACTGTGGCGCCATCTAAAGAGCCTGTCGAGTAAACAATTGAGTGATGTTGAAAAGATTTCTGTAATTTCAGGTTTTGGCGGTATATACAAATTTACTGTATTTTATTTCAAAATAATCATTTATAGTCCATCATTTAACGTTTCATTCAATTTAACTCAATAATGATTAGATGATGAGTTAAATTAAATGAAATATCAAATGATGGACCATAAATGGTTAATTAAATTGAAAAATAAAACAGTAATCATATAAAGAGTTTACTTATTTTGGTATAAAAATACACAACAAATAATTTCTTTCACAAAGTACTTTTCTTAGCAAACCAAACGATAATAAATAAACTATAATGTAAAAACAATGCAATCATTAAAAAATAATTTGAGTAACATACATTCTAGATTGGAGTATCATTAGATTTTTAAATGATGTTAAATCAAGATAACAGTAGAAAATTATTTATGATAAGTTTATATTATTTTATTTATTTATTATTACACTTGTATAAACACACAGAGCTGGACAAACTGCTGGAGTATAACAGCTAGCAATGAGTTGTTAACTATTGTTTTTGGCAACTTTCTGTGAAAGAAAACATTTGAGTATAATTACTGTGAATGTTAGAACAAAAGTAATTAAAATATGTTTATAGGAAAAGTTGTTAAGTACTGCCCAGCTCTGTGCCAAGGTGCCAAGTAATCACATATAAGAGTGCTAAACAGCACTTGTGACTGTACAACATTTAAAATAATATATCTAGCATCTCATTTCCACTTAAAACACATCTTTATTTCTTTACTGGAAGTATTAAATAGGTTTATATCACAAGCTTAAACCTAGTATATTGCATATTTGTATATTTCTACATTTAAAAGCATTTCGTTCTTATGAAACCATCGCATAAGGCAGTTTAAGTTACTCTGCAGCTCCTGGCAATCTATGATTGTTAAAATGTTTCTTAAGGGCTCTTAAAAATCCGACCGTCTCGTGGAAGTCCTTTCTCGTTTCCGGTTGAGGTTTTACAAGTAAACACACAAAATAACAACAATAAATAAGTAAACACACAAATATGTTTGAAAATTTATGTCAACAAAAGAAAACAAAATGCGCTTACTATCGAAATAATAAGTTTACACATGTTTTTGTACTAAGGCAAAAAAAATATCAAAAAATGTTTGAATGTATACATTTGTTTGGTTTTCTTGAATTCCTTTTTTGGAACTTTCGATTTTTTTAGGAATTCTTAATTTTTAACTATTTTTTTATTTTTTGTCTTTATTGGATATTTTGGATTTTTGGTTACCGCTAGACCAAATACTTACACGTAATGCCTCAACAAAAGTTAATAGTCACTTTCATTTCCCATAAATTGTCACACCATGATATATGAAAATCGGCAAGGGATCAATACCTTCCATCCCATAGCTGGTAGAGGGAATATAGCTATAACATAAAATAAAACCCAGATTATTATTTTTTTCAATGGATACATTTTAAAATGGAATTGTCTGAGTATGGTGTACACACTAGATATAAATTGAGTGAATGAAAAGACGAGTACTGAGTGTGTCATTTGATTGAAATTCCAGCTAAGCGCTTTCAGCCATTAGGTCATTCTCAATGCTGTCGACAAGAGAAAAACATACAACAGGTACAATGTACATACAATGAAATAAAACGTTTGATGTTACATCATTATTCAAGTAAAATTTGTTAAAATTACCCTATAAAGAGGGTGTAAACACATATCATTTAGCTGGTAGTTTCAAATTAGACGTTTCATTATGAATTACAATTGTACATGCTCTTTATAGAGAAATTTTAATAAATTTTAGTTAAATAATGATGTAACATCAAACATTGTATTTCATTGTATGTAGCAGTTACAGTGTTTGATGTTTTTTGACACCTTCTGTATATTTTTTCTTGACGAGAGCTTTCAGAATGGTCTAATGGCTGAAAGCGCTTACCTGGAATTTTAATAAAATTACACACTTAGTACTCGTCTTTTTGTTCACTCAATTTACATTTTAAAATGTCCAAAATTATAGCATGCTATATTGAATACAATGAAACTTACCATCAATTTTTGTTAATTTCCACTCATATGGGAAGGCAAATCAAACTGTCTCAATAACCTCTCTTCGTCTTCCTCAAATCTAAAGAAACACTGTTTTGGAAAATGAAGGGAACATATCCTCCATCGTTTCCTGGTCGACAAATTTACTGATTTATGCACTGCTTTTCAGCCATATTAATTTTATTTTCCTGGGTTGGAGGAACAAAACTGTAAAAAGAAATATTTACTTTATTAATGCAGCAATTTTCAGTTTAGCTAATGTAAAGAACAACCATGATCTCTAAAGTTGTCGATTAAATTAGTAAAAATTCTGTGTTTTATAAAAATAAAGATAATGGTTGTTAATTGTGAAAGAAAAAATGCTCAAATTTTTTTAATAAAACTTACCGAGTACACCACTTATTAAACTCCTTCAGAATATACTTTGACATTGTCTTTTCAATTAATAACAATCAAGCAACGAAACAATAGATAAATATTACACTATAGCAATTAAAAAAATACACCAAAATACCGTAACGTTAAAATAACCTCTACACTTGAACTAAGGAATAGTATAACATATAACATGTGGGGATGGGGACGAGCAATATGATATCGCGCATACGCAGCTATAAAAATCAATAAAATTTGATCAACTAACGACGTTACAGTTTTCGTTAATATTTTGGAATTATCTACCGATTTTAGTTACTCGACATGCTCTATAGATGGCACGGTCTGCAGTGTCCCTAGCCTGGGTAGAATGGCATAATACCGTATTCAGTGACGAATCGCGATTCTGTTAGGTGCGCATGACGCCGGTAGAAGTAGACGCCGCCGTGGAGAGCAACGTGATATCGAGTTTACTGTTGAAAGACATGTGCACAGGACTGTTTGAGTAATGGAATGGGGAGCGATATCTGATGTTAGCCGATCACCACTTGTGTTTATTCGACGCAGTATGACAGCTGGGCGTTATGATGATGATATCCTACAAACCGCATTACTGCCTTATCTAAATGGTCGTACACAAGTCATTTTTCAGCAAGACAACGCACGTTAAATCCCATCGAAAATATGTGGGATATGATGGGAAGGAGACTGTCTAATTTGCACCACCCACCACAGATTCTGGCGTAGTTAAGCCACGAAGTTCAAGAAGCTTGGAACAACGTGTTACAAGCACACCTCGACCACATCCTTCCATCGATACCTGGACATGTACAGGAGCTACGGGGTCGCCAAACATATTATTAATTTATTTTCTACGTACATGTTAATAAAATATCTTGCAAATGTTATAATTTCATTATTGATGTAAGGTTGTCACAACACCAAACCAGTTGATGTAGCGAGCACATGACTTCACCTTCTGTAATGAGGCTATTAGGTTTCAGCTGACATTTTTTTTCTAATCCTACACTTGAACAAAACTCAGAAAATATTTTTTAAATTTCTTTAATAACAAAAATTTCATAAAACTGTACAGAAAATGGATTCCTCGTAATAAAATACATGGCACGTATACATTTTTCCATACATTCACATTAATCCAAAATTTACAATATTTTGGTCAGGAACGCAAATTTTTTAAAATTTCTTAACATGCTTCCATAAAAAAATTTATAATTACGAACGTATGTTATATATCGCTTCCTTTCTTACATTATTCGATAGAGAAAAGAAGCATCTCAATTACTCACCGTGTTTGAAATATTCCATTTTATATTTGTAGACAATATACGGGATTAAAGCACCTGTAATAATTTGGAACTCTACTTAATAGCAAAAATCTCATTTTAAGCTTTAAGAGGGGCCTCACGTTTTAGGAACCTGAAAAAAGTTGGAACCCGTGACTTGCAACAAAATTTAGGTCAATTTGTAAGCAACACATCTAAAAAACGCCGTGAAATTAAGTGTTAAAATTGGTCCTTTGTCTTGGGGATCAGGTCTTTTGGTTAAGTTTTATATTGTTATGAAAAAGATTAGATAAGATAAGCCATTAAGTGATGGTGTGATTTTGACAGTTTTGACAATTTGTGGTCACCAATTTGAACGCCAAATCCTGATCCCCAAAAGGAAGCCTAGAGAATTCGATTCTGAAAATATGAAATCTCAAATCATAGTATTTTTTGAGATTTGTTGCACGCAAATTTTTGCAAACGAACTACTTTTTACTTTAGTTCAACCGTTCCTCCGTCTTGATGGATGGCGCTGTATAGAACTTCAATGACAGATGACGACGGTCAAATCATAGACAAATAATATTATTACTTTCTCTATGGGTCAAATGTGTCATATGTTTTGTGTCCATAAAAGTATCCCAAATTTATAGTTTAGTGTGTATTGCACACAGGAAACGGACCCTGTCCGTATTTTGTGGTATTGCATTCTCGCATATTAGATGGGTTGGACGGAAAAGAAATATAATACTAATAATGTATTATATAAAGACAAAAAAATTATTTTTCTACTTCCGCTACTAAAACCGCACTTTGAACACGGGTTTGACATGCACAAAACGACTCTTTAAACACTAGTGTTTAAAATGCGAAAAGTCACATCTCGTTTATCTTTTGTTTTTTAAACGTCAAATCAAGTGTTTCTTTTGTATGTTAAATTTCATATTCCGTGATAATTTTGTTATTCTGCGTCATTTGATTTGTCAGTCAGCTGTCAGCCATCGTCCGTCATGTAATGAATATAATTCAAATATAATATAATTTTTTCCTTCCCACGGGCGAAGAAAAAGTATAGTAAGCACCTCGTGTTAAAAACGTCTTTAGTCACTCGTTTCACAAGGAACTCGTTCCGCTTCGATTCACTCGTGACTCGTGCCTTTTTGACACTTGGTACTTAATATACTTTTACCATTCAGGTGATCAAACATATGTGTATCTTTCATTTTATAGATGGAAAAAAGATAATGATCCAACTATTTTTTTGTACAATGAAGGAAAAATGTTTCAGTTCCAATCTCCACAACATACATGATCGATCTTTCCAAACTTGTACATGCTGATTGTATGTTTGCTTTTAAACTGTATATATCGTTCCCCCCACAATATTATTATTTGTCATTACAGATCTTTCGTTTGACATTTTTCATTAGTTGTTATAGTTGCTTTGTAAGTTTTTTTAAACGTTTCATCATCATCACGTAGCGCTACAACCCTGGGTGGGTCTTGGCTGACTGTACAACTTTTTTCCAATTTGTTCGGTCTTCCATCAACCTAGGGTCAAATGGAATGTTCATTTTCCGGAGATCTGCTTGGATGTTATCTCTCCATCGCATTCTGGGACGTCCGAGTGGTCTTTTGCCTGTGGGAATCTCCTCCCATACCAGTTTTACAAGTCTTTCGTTATTCAGTCTGTGCACGTGGCCTGCCCATCTTAGTCGCTGTGATTTAATTTCTTGGACAATATCGGCGTCGTTGTAGAGTGCTTTTAATTCGATATTGGTTCTGATCTTATACTGGTTTGTGGTGATGTCATGGTGAGGTCCGAAAATTTTTCTAAGTATTTTTCGTTCAAAGCGTCTGAGCTTTTCTTCGTTTGCTTTGGTCATGGTCCACGTTTCGCATCCGTATGTTATTACAGGTCTGACGATGGATTTATAGATTTTGATCTTTGAACTTCTTGTGAGATTTTTTGATTTTATGAGCTTATTCAGTGCAAATAGACAGCGGTTTGCAGACTGGATTCTGTCATTTATTTCTTCGGTAACATCGTTGTCACCTGTGATTACGGCCCCCAGATACTTAAAACACCATCAACACCTTTCGAAATTAAAGGTGTTGATCGTCACATTTTGTCCTATTCTGTCTCTTTGTGTCGTTCTATTTATACACATATATTTCGTCTTCTCTTCATTAATCTTCAGCCCTACTTCACTTGTTGCTCTTTCCACCTTGTTGAAAATGTCTTCCGTGGATAGGATGGAGTCTCCAACGAGATCTATGTCATCTGCATATGCGAGTAACAGCTTGGGACCTTGAACCGACAGCAATTCTGTTTTTATTTCGGCCGACCTCATGGCTTTCTCTAATACAAGGTTAAAAAGTAGTGGAGATAACGCATCACCCTGTTTAAGTCCACTGTTGATTTCAAAGCTGCCAGACAGTTTATTATTTACACGTACTTTAGATATTCCACCCTCCATACAGACTTTGGTCATCCGAATGAGTTTCTTTGGTATTGAGAACTCCGCCATGGCATTCCATACTTGGCTTCTTTCTACGCTATCATATGCCTGTCGAAAGTCTATGAAAAGATTGTGTATGGGTCTGTTATACTCCCATCCCTTTTCTAGGAGTTGTCTCAGCGTGAATAGTTGATCTATTGTTGATCTGTTTGCCCTAAACCCGGCTTGATATTCGCCTAGGACATTTTCAGCATAAGGGATTAGTCTACTAAGAATGATTTTTGAGAGGGTTTTATATGCCGTGTTTAGGAGTGAGATTCCTCTATAATTCGCGCATCTTGTTTTGTCCCCTTTTTTGTGGATGGGCACTATTATGTTTCCTTCCATTGTGCTGGTATCCTTTCTTCTAACCATATGTGCGTTATTAGCTGGTGGATTTGGCGATGTAGTGCGTCTCCCCCATATTTCAGAAGTTCTGCTGGTATCTCATCCGTACACGGCACTTTGTGATTTTTCAGCTTATTTAAGGCCTTTTGGGTTTCTTCAAAGGAGGGATTTTTGACGGGCATGTCCGCTGTGATATAGATCTCTTCTTTGTGCTGTTCTTCCTGTATGATGTTTAGAAGGTCTCTAAAATACTTTTCCCATTCTTCAGTTATTTCTTTACCGTCGATTATCATGCGGCCTTGGTTGTCTCTCAGTGTATGGATGGAATTGGTTCTATGCCCTCTTTTCTCAGAGGAAATTGCTTTATAGAATTCTCTGGAGCCTGGTTTGGGCCGGTCTCTCTCCATAGTTTCATATTTTTGTTGTTCGTAGTTTCTTTTCTTTGTGCGTATTATTTTTCTTGTTTCTTTTCGGCAGTCGTCCTATTCCTTTTTACTTTGGTCTGTTTGCAGTTGTATCCAAGTCTTTCTTACTGTTTGTCTTTTTTCCAGTTGTTTCCGACATTCCTCGTCATACCATGTTTTTGCCCTCTTCTGCTTACTCCTTCCAAAGATTTTAAACGTTTGCTATTTTAAATTGAGATTCCTCACTGAAACTTACTTTCCTCTTTCTATTAAATGTAAAGCATTGTATTACAAGTAAATATTTCTCTGTACAATAAAGAAATTTGGAAACTTTTTGTTTATATAATTTGTTTTTAGATAAAATTGAATTTATTTACACATGTAGTTGAAAAAAGAGCCTACATGTCAAATAAAATTTGAAAGCAACCAACAGAAACTCTGAAACTGATACAAATATGGTTAGATTGAGGCAAAGTTGTGACATGACGTTCTGTGTTTTCAGATTAAATGGCCTATTTTCAATCATGTAAATTTGCAACTTTTCCGCAATTTAATTTTCTTAGCATGAAACAAAAATTTATAATTATGCAAACATTTTATTATGTTAGTATAAATGGTACACATTTTGAAAGGTAGAATGTTTTTAAAGTATGTACATTTTTCTTCCATTGTTGATTTCTAGAAATTCCCACAATGCTGTCACTTTGTATCCGTATTATTAAATAGCACAATACATGTCCTTTCATGCAATATGTAATGCACCTTGTATCAGGTGATAATAGTTATATTTTTCAATTATCACTATTATATTTTCATCAAAATGAATTATGTAATTCTTGTCTTTTGAGAGCAGTTTTAATTTTTCTTCATTCAGATACTTGAAAGGTCACTTCACTGACACAAACGTTTTTTAAAGGTGATTCTGAATAAACCATACCAATATTCATCTGATCAGCTGTATATAGACGCAAAAGTGATGGATATAAGGCAATTGTTCTATTATTGTACATTTGCTAAATTTCGCAAGACAAAGGACTCATTCCCAACAACTATACATTCTTATGATACCCGCCAGAAAACACACCAACCTATACCCCATATGACAAAAACAATCACCCAACAATCCTATACTTACCTGGCTCCAAAATTATACAACACGTTACCGGAATCATTAAAAGTATTAAACAGCGAACATTCATTGAAAAATGAATTGAAATTGTATATTTTGGAGAGATCCAGACATGAGGTACATAATTGTATAGAAATATGAATGTAGTATAGACAAACTCAACAAATAAACCTAAATTCTTTTCTCTCGTAAATATATATTGTAAAATGTCAAAAGTTAGAGGTTACACGTAAGATGTTAGATATTGGTTATCTTTTCTTTCTTGTTTGCTAATCTGCTACGTATTTGATTTTTATAATATAAATTTTAATATTCTAATATTTCCACTCGAAACAAGTGTTCACTCACTTATCGAGTATACTATTCTTATCATTCGTTCTTTTTGTCTCTTTATAACCTGTATTTTTTTAATTGTATTTTTTTGATTAAAAATAAACATACATACTTGTTTACAGATACTATTAATAAGCAGTTGAATAATTAATATATAATTAACCAGGTGTAGATAAATAATATTATTTTAGCCTCACACTTACTACAAACGATGTAGGTAATTGTAGTAAGATGTTTAATTTTGTAACAGAAATTTACTGCCCGACAAATAAAATCGTCAAATTAGGTCATTAACACGCCATCTGATAAAAACAAAAACTACTTTAATACATCTAAAATCGTTTGTAGTATATTGTAGTACAATTTTAACTTTTGTATTAAGAATATTAGTCCCTAAAAATTAAAATAATCGAATAAACCGATAGGAAAATAACCTCATTTTAGACTCGCACTTACTACAAACAATGTAGGTAATTGTAGAAACATTCTTATTTTTGGAATAGAAATTGTAATGCCCGAATAATAAAATCCGCAAATTAACCCAAACACATAACCGAATAAACCGATAGAAAAATAACCTCATGTTAGCCTCACACTTACAAAAAGATGCAGGTAATTGTAGTAATTTTTTTATTTTGTAGTAGTGTAACATGATAAAAATACAATGCTTTGTATTGTATCATAACTAAGGGAGGTGGGGTAATTCAGTTAACCCACCCACTGAGTATGCAACTTTATACACACTTCTGTATAGTTGGTTGCGTTAGGGAATTAACTATGGGTTTGAAAATTATTTAAGCATATCCTGGAATAATGGGATTCAAATAATTAAATGAGTGCCTAGAGTAATATTTTTATTAATATTTTTCATGTGATTTAACCAATCCACGAGTATTTTATCATTTTATTTGATTGCCAGTGGTAACACTGATTGCAGATGTCAATAGTGAAGGGCAGTTAAATTATTGGATCACTTGTCTGATACTTTTCGAGTTCTTAAGTTGTGTGTCGAGTATGACAAGTTGTGAGTATAGAAAATAGCCGGTGGCACATGTTTTATTCCATCTATTTTTTGGACTATCGTGGTGAAAAGCCCTTGGTAACAAAGTAAGCTTTCGTCTTCTACATATATTTTCACGCTATAACCCCAATTTCTTTTCAGGGTTTTTCTGTACAGCATAGTTTTTACATACACGTTTTTTGCAACACTTTTTTGCCAAATGGATATGGTTTAACAGTTTTTATGGGTCATGGTAATCGATTATAGGATGATCATGTCAGGATTTTAAGAAGCCTCAATTTTCGGATGTTTCCTGTATAGGATATATTTTCGTAGAGATAGCTGACAGACTATTGTTCTCCGTTCATGGTTGTAGAGACGTGTCGTATCTCGGATTGCCTTAACGCTACAGAGCGACAAGAGCCTGTAACGGCATTTCCACTTCAAAGGACGAAGCTGGACTTATCTTTGTTGGTGACAATTGCGGAATGATTCCATTATGGACAATGATTCTTGACCACATGGCTGAATCTTGTTCCACAAGTCAGATGTGGCTTTTCAATTGAGCCGATTGACGTTTAATAGTTTGGACACTAACCGCAAGTAGCATTTAAAGCTTTATTTGTTTTCATATGAACTTTAAGCAACTCCTCATTTTTGTAATTTCATGTTTTAACGTTTAATGGCACATTAACTTTTATATTTCAATATTTATTAACTTCACAATTTTATTATTACATTCTTTCAACTTTGTAAACTTGAAATAATCACTTTATTATTGCATATCGCGCTGAAATTATATTTCAGCTTAATCTTACTATATAAGAGACACTTTTGATCTATTTGGTTATATCTTGTTAATCATTACAGTTTGTAAGGCTGTAACTGGTATACCATTTACATGTTACTAAAGATTTTGTGTATTGTACATAATAATCTCAGATAGTTGATAACATTAGTACTGTTAAACATTTTAAATTAACCAACCATTGATAACTGATTATCAGTTTTAGAGTCGATTACCTCATATTTATTGAGACAGGTTATTACACCATCTGTACCATTACATTTAATTAAACTGTTTCATTGGCAATAAAATGTGTTTTGTTTGATTCAAAAACGTAAGAGAAAAACAATATAAATAACAGATTTGAAAAGTTATAATAGCTAATTTATTCACTATTGGTTTCTTGATTAATCAGTAAGGGTTTCTTGAATGTCCTATTAATCAAGTGGCGCCTTGAAAAATAATACAGGACCAACTTTCAAATATTCCTCACTAACTCACGGCCTTATGCTCTCCGGCGAAAAGCGAACCATGGCAATGTAACCTCACTTCTTGTAGTAACAACAGCAAGGTAAGGTTACAGTAGAAATGGCAATGCCCGAAAAATAAAATCGTGAAATTAAACCATTAACACATCATAGAATGAAAGCTACTTTAGTACATCTAAAATCGTTTGTAGTATATTGCCGTACAATTTGAGTCCTTAAAAACTTAAAATAATCGAACAAACCGATAGAAAAATAATCTCACTTAAGCCTTACACTTACTACAAACGATGTAGATAATTGTACTAACATTTTTATTTTTGAAGTAGACATTGTATTGACCGAAAAATAAAATCGTCAAATTAAACCATTAACATATCATAGGATAAAATTGAAAACTGTTTTAGTATGGGAAATATGGGGAATACCGACCACTTAAGGGAAATAATTTATATATAGCAAACTAGCTGGAAATTGAATCTTATTTGTGCAAAATTCAACAAAGTAAAATTGAGGGGGTCAGAAGCCAAGGGGTCCAAGTACCAAAAAGTAAATATTGAGATATTTCAATTTGAAATATTTTTACTTAAAAAAAAATCTAGCACCCTAAAATGCATGGGTTATGCATCTGACATTATTTGTGTAGCGTCTGCCTTAAAATTTATGATGGAATTTGAACATTTTTGACCTTTATTTTATTACAGGACCGTACTTAGCATAGGCTTGTAACAATTTTGCAAAAATTCCACATATTCATTTCTTTTTTCAGTAGGTAACTCTATAAAGCCTATTTATTTCTAAGATAAATACGATCAAAACAAAGTCACGCCATGTACATGTCAACAATACCCACTCTGACGGCGAAGCAGCCGCACGAAAGACAACCCACCCTCGGAACGACCAATAAGATGGGTCGATCTGTACTAACACGTGTTCGCAATGTTTATGCCTTGTTCATCTTGAAAATAAACAGAGCATAGGTAATAAAAATTCTCAAAAAATACTAAATACTTTATTAGAAAATAGGTACAGGTTTTTTATTGATATTAATCATCATCCGATTCAACCATATTATAATCTTCATTCAACGACTGTCCTGGATTCAACGACTTATAAAAATCATGGTGTATTGGTGGTATATACGGAAGAAGCTGCATCAACTTGTTGAATTTGGGTAATTTTATTTTCGGAGGATTGTCATATAGTACTGGGAGAAGTATTTTTGTAGGTCTACCACGCAAAGCTGTTTTTTTACAATCCATTTCTTCGAAAGGAAAATCTCTATAATAAGCTTCCTTAAAAAAAGCTTAGATGGGTACTCTTTTTTGAAATCTAGCCATTGCATTTTACTCATTCCTGTAAGATTTGCTTTTATTATGTTGTCCATGGGAGATATAGACTTAAAATCCTCAGGCTGCATTTTTAATATAATAAATTTTCTACCGACTCCTGCTATGAAATTAACCCAATCATCGGGAGTAAAAACGTGAGTTAGCCCTCTCTTTGCTTTTTCAATAATAGCAAAATCTTGATCGCATTCCATAAAAGAATGTCCCGAATCCAAAAAACGGTGGTCAACACTTTCAATATGTGCAAATTGAACAATATACATCCAAAATTTTATTATGTTTTTGTTTTGCCCACCACAGTTATCACTAAATGCATTAATATGGGTCACTGTTTTAGACAAACTTTCAATATACTTTAGCAAACATAAGATCACTTCTTGAGAATCTTTCGACCCTTCACCATCATGCCACATGTACATATTACCAATTCTTGATGATACATCGTGGATTCCTAAATTGTACGTCCATAGCTGGCGCATATAATATACCTTGCTACACGGCAGGTGTGGAGTGGGCAATGTTTTGTGTAAATCAAAACAAATGCCACGTCTTTTTGGACACTGCCTTGCTAACTCCTTGGCCGCGTTTTTTAAATTTTTGGCTGCTTCAGCTTGACGTAGATGACGATCATGTTCTCTGGCTACGCGGGAGCCCTCTTCAGATTTTGGATCACAAGCGTTTTTTTGGGCGGCGAACGTGTCACACTTTACGCATGTGTCTGAATATGGTCGGTGAAAAGCTAGGTTAAAATGGGTGTTAAAATGTCGCGGTATTTGCTCAGCTTTAATGGTTGGGATTGTCTTTTCTAGTATAATGACTCACAAATTTTGGAAATGAGTTTATATGCTCTTTCGCTAAGTTTAATAATTCATCGTCTATTTTATTGCTAGGGATATGTCTACCTCTTTGATCCGTTTGGACGACTCCGGACTCCTTCCTTTTCTTTATAACGTTATAAAACCGTTTGCGGCTAATATCTAGAGTTCTCAGAAAAAACTCTTTGCATACACGTTTGTTTTGGAGTTTTATCACAGTGCTAATATTCTTTTGTCTGATGAGGTTTACACGGTGCATTTTTGGAGTATTATTTTGAGTGTATGATGCAATAAAGGTGCTCGGTAGATCCCATCCATTGGTTTTCTTTCCAAGATTCCAATAATCAGTGAAAATTGTGTTTATATCTACCTCCGTAAAATTTTCTGTACATTTGTATCTGCATGTATGGTCATAAGCCTTAACTCACTTTGCGTGATGTAGTTCCCCCTTGCGGCCAACATATTCCTGGCCACTGTTTCTTCGAAATTTTGAATAATTTCTTTTCCATGTTGCAGTTTTGCGTACCCTTTTTCTGTATTTCCCACCGCCAGCTTCATTTAAGTTTTGCACTTCTGCATCATCGCCACTACTGCTACTTGGAATATCTATATCAGAGTTGTCGGAAAACGGCTCTAGAAAAAGGTCAATTTATTAAAAAAACTTGTAGGTATTTAAATAATAATAAAAAAATCATATAATTATATTCTTAGGGCTCTGTTATACTAGCTCTAAATGCGTTATTGCCAGTCCACGGAATCAAATGCCGCCTGTTAAATGACCTGCCTTCTGGCTTTCTCGGAGATATGTTAGGGTGCCTTTTCAAAAACCCATTGTACCAGTCATTACCACATATTTTTTATCCTTGGTAAAATTATTCGGGATATTAATCATTGTGGATTAGATCTACAGGAGATACCACATTAAATAAACGCGTTTATTACTCTACCTCTTGGGCGACGTGGAAAAAAGTGGAAACTAAAAACATATATGACTTTGAAAATATAAGTAAAGGAATAAATTAAATGTAGTAACCGAGTAACCGGATAATATTTTAAAATATTTGTCATAGAAAAGATAACAAAATAATTGCGAGTATTTATTCCATAAAATGAAAGTTAATAAATAATAATAAATGTGTTCTAATTGATAAAGGTGAAACTATAATATCAATTTAACAAGCAACTATGCTGAACTGAATTTTTTCAATTTTAAAATTCCACTTCTAAAGATCGGATTAGGGCCCTAAAATTGAAGACTCAACATACCCCTCATAAATCATTCTACCAATTCTACCTAAAACTGGGATTGCTCTGTTGGTTGCCTAAAACTGATTTTTGTATATTCTGAAACATTAAATTTATAAACAAATACAGACTAATTGACAACAAATGTGAAGGAAGATCACAAAAAGGGCCTCGTAATGCCATCAAGTTTAACGAGCTCTTTCTTTTGGTCTAAAATTTGCGTAATAAATTTAAAAATGTAGCCGGAAAATGGATTATTTGTTCTCAACATTTTAATTAATTAAGTGAAAACAAGAAAACAAAAGCATTTTTAAAAAAGGATCTAGTAGCGCCATGCGACTATACGGATAGATGACACGTAGAGTGCGACCTCCCTTTCAAATTTCAAAATACGCCTTGAAAGTTTCCTAGAAATTTCAGCATTTTTCAGCATAGTACTGAACTCTAGCCTTAACACTGACAATTGTTAACTACTGTCACTAGGTAATTTCACTAAAGCTGATAACGGCCAACTTCTTAAATTTCAGGTTCGTTTTTGTCGTTTGATTGCCGACCAAAAAAGTATACGTAGTTTTTAGTAAATTCTTATCTTATTGTAGGGAATGTTGGCAATCAGTGACATCTATTTTTGTTACTATTAATATTTGAAAACCTAAAATTGTAATTAGTTATAGAAGTTTTTTTTAATGTAACGAATTTCTTGTGCTGAAGAAACTGATCTTTTTTCTCGTTAAGTTCTGCCATAAAATTAAAAAACATCACACTTTTGAAGAATGAAAAGGGAAAGTATTACTAGCACTTACTTCCAGTTTAAATATATGTGGTCTGTAGCTCTCACCCGAAGGGAGTTAAATTTAGGAATGAGATGTTTACGTTGCAAGATGTCATTTTAGAATTAGAAATTGACGTGTCTCAGGATTTTCTAAAAAAATACAAAATAATGGAGCTACTGAATTAACTCCTCTTGGCTGTTCTACACCGTATATTTACTGAAAGTAACATCAAAGTATGTCATGAAACTCAAAATACTGGCAAAAGTTAAGTATTCCATAACCTGTCCAAAAAATATATCGGAAACATTACACAATAGTATATTACGTAACGAGTGCGGAAAGTGACATTTTTCACACTTTACTAAACAATATGTAAATATCAGATCGTGTATATTGAGTTGCCTGACTAATGGTACGTTTTATTTGTGACAGTATATGTTTGAATATTGTTCCTATAAAAAGTGCACATAAATTTACAACTACTTTTATAGTGAAAGAAAGAAATAACGATAATTAATGTTTATTTAAAAATATTACCATAAGTATATACTTATTAGATACAACTGGGGAACAAATTCAATTACATACTTTATAGGGCGAGCATGCAAGTTTCAGGTCGACGATGAAGGCGGAGCCCTGTAAATACACTTTCCGAGTGTGGCCCGTACAATATTTTTGACCACCAATAATTTGACAATAATCTAGGAACAGAATATTTATTGCCTAGCCAAGTTTCATAAATGCTCGTCCTCGATGCCTAGCCAAGTTTCATAAAAGTCGTACACGATGCCCAGCCAATTTCAATGAATCTGGCGGAAAGTTTCTCATATCATCATAGTGACGCCAACCGTGCGCTATGATATCACCATAGTGAATTTACCTACGTAATAACTACAAATATAGCACAAAACACAAAATCTGTTCAAAAATTATGAAAATTCGCCAAATTTTGCAATAAAAAATGCAAATACGTCAGGGAATCGAACCGCGGTCTACTCCAACATTCTCCAAATTGTCATGACGCGTTAACCATCGAGCTACTATAAGATAAATGTCAAATATTCTTATTTTAAGTATATCCATAGTATAGCTGTAGGAATTTTTAAAAATCGAATTATTAAGAATTAAAATGTCTTCTGCGTTATTTTGAAAATATTTTGCACTACAAACTGATTATTTTAAAAATAATCATATGTTGTAGGTACAGTTATTGATGTTTTCAAATAAATAAAACCATCATTTTTCGTAAATTTATCTAGTGATCGTGATACTAATTATAAAAGTGAAAAATAATTAAGTAGGCTTATGTCAAAATTCTCAAATTATAACAAAAAGCATAGAAATAGTTTTTGTGAAGTGTAGGTGAAATATTTATTAAATGAGTGAATAAAACGACGAGTACCTACTCAGTGCGTATTTATTATTAAAATGCAGCTAAGCGCTTTCGGCCATTAGGCCATTCTCAGAGCTGTCGTCATAAAAAAGATCCTATAACAGGTGTCAAAAAACATCCATTTAATTAAAAATGATGTATGATGTTAAGTCATTGTCATAATAAAATGATTAAAAACATTAAAATAACCCTTTAGTATATTTTACATCCTGAAAAGTCCCACTCAGAAGTGTAAACTAAACTATTCTAGTTTACACTTCTGAGTGGGACCCATGTCAACATTATTTTTAAAAAATCATCACATTAAACAATACTTATTTGTTACAATTATTATCGCATGGTCGTAGGAAAAATAGTGTACATTACTTGTGCGAAAGTGATTTTTCACACTAGTGTGAAAAAAGTCACTCTCTGCACTCATTACGTAATATACTAATTTATGATAAAAAAGACTAAAATTTTGTCGTCATTGCAACAGTGCGTCTACTATTATAAGTAGACTTTTCGCAAAGTTTTATTAAATCATCCATGCAACCCGAGCGATATTATATCACATTAGGGTGATATTATATCACACTCTAATGTGATATTAGATACTTTCCAAATATCAAGACAGTGGTGTTATGTGTAGTTTTCATACGTGGTCGTAGGTGATAAATGCACAAGGAAAACACTTCACAAAAGTCTAGACATTCTAGAGTAGCAAAAATATATATGTTAAAAAATAACAAGGCGCTATTTATGAACAAAATGTAACTAAAAAAGAAACGATTTTAAAGATTAAAACTAACTTTACCGCACTCCGGAGTTACCACATTCTGGATTTATAGAACCCGTTATTCTGGCTCTGGTGAGCTAAAAATCGATAGAATTCATCAGTGAGACCTCCTGAACAATATCCAAACATAAAATTGGTCACTTCTATACACTCCGGAGGATGTATCGTGCTAACAACCCGAAATTTCTCCAAAAATGTGGTACATCAAGTACCATAGCACCCGTTGTACTGGTTCTAGTGAGCTGAAAATCAATAGGGTTCATCTGTGAGATGTCTTGAACAGTATTCAATCATAAAATTGATGACATGTTGCACTCCGGAGGCTATATAGTGCTAACAACTCATGTTGCGTAAAGTGGCCGACGACAACGACGACATACACACAGGAATTTTCTTCAAAAATCGTTTTTTCGTGTTGTTCTTGTTGAAAATAAAAAAAAATATTCCAGAAAAATCCAAAATTCTAACTTTTTTTGGAGTAAGCCAATGCCTCGCATATTAAATAGTATTGGGCGGAAAAGTAATATATTGGGTACATTCCGATGTAGATATATGAAATCAAGAAAACAAATAATTTGGCAACATGGATGGATAGACTATCGCATACTGTTTCTAGCTGATGCTCGTGAATTATAGTCTTGAATTAACCTCTGAACTTTAATACGTTTATTTCTGGAAAATTGTGTTAATTTAGACGACAAGTGAAGAGATAATAGCTTCCTATGTAAATACGAAATAATAAAAAAGCTTTTATCACCAATTACAACGCAAAAATATGCATTTTAATCTCGTTGAGTTACAATTTAACTGGATTTGTTCAAGAAAATTATATTCAAAATGTTTTTCTGCCGCTGGATATTTTACACTAAAGGAACGAAGTAGTTTTTCAACCAATTGGCATAATGGGTTTATAATATGAAACAATTCTTTTTAATTTCTTTTGTGATGAACAATATACCTACATAAAATTTAGCTCTAGATGTCCTGTTCATATTATATATAAAATTGACAATTTAATTTCCAATATTTGGGACAAAAACGCTTTTTCATCAAACTATTTACAAGGTGTTTCATTATTAATTGGACATATTTTAGCCGTTGAATCTTGAGCTCAAAATATTAAGATTCAACCTAAATCACTTAGATAAAATGTGTTTTTCGATATTTTTGTGCTTTTAAATTTTTTCTTTTATTCAGATTATAATGAAATGGTTCTTTGGAGAAACACATTTTGCTTTCACATCGCTTCCTTTCAAGAAATTTGAATAAATAAAGTTATTTTTTTTTGTAAATACTGATTAAAGTTCTATTTGTGTAATAAATGCAATCCTAAGACCCAAAAAGAGCGACACAATTAATAAACAATATTAATCAAAATAATTGTGCAGCTTCATGTTTTAGGGAAGACTAGGGAGCCAGTAGAGGAAATAGGCCAAAGTTGGACCATTCCTAATGTAAAATAACATGTGAAAAACGTTATGGCTCATCCTGTATTTTTTTGCCCAAAACCTGGGTAATTACTAACCCATTCCTTATGTAAACTAACATGGGAAAAACGCCAAGTTCCAATCTGCACTTTTTGAGTAAAACCAGGGTCATTACGGTTGTGAGGTCATGAACCCCACTGCTGCTATGCGCATGCGTCGAATGGGCGTGGACGTATCTCTGTTATTATTGATCGTATTGAAGTGGGAAAACGGCATTATGAAAGAGACTGGGTGAAGACAAGAGGTAAACAAGTGAAGTCATAAGGACAGTAGCATACATCTCAGTTATTATTGGTCGGATTGAAGTGGAACAAACGGTATTTTGAAGGAAACGGAGTAAATACAAGCGGTAAAAAAGTAAAGCCATAAATGCACTAGCATCTATCTCCGTTTATTATTGGTTGGATTGAAGTGCGACAAACAGCAATATGAAGGAGATGGAGTAAACACAAGAGGTAAACAGGCAAAGCCATTATTGCACTAGCATGAATCTCCGTGATTATTGGTCGGATTGAAATCGAACAAACGGTATTATGAAAGAGATGGGGTGAAGACAATGTGGTATACATGTATAGCCAATGGGGCACTACCATACATCTCAGTTATTATTGATCGGATGGAAGTGGAATAAACGGCATTATGAAGAAGATAGGATATGGACAAGAGGTGAACAGGTAAAACCATGAGGGCACTAGCTGGTTATTGCTGGTTAATGTTCGGGCGAGCCTTCTATAGTATTCTCAGAAAGAGAGACTAAATGAGCGACACGATGGGAAATGAGGCAATGATCAACTTTTAGAACTTGAAGAACATATTGTATTCTTAAATTGAAACCTCCAACCATTTAACATAATCAAATATTACTTGTCGAATTTTGCAGTAGTCTCCGCAGGGAATCGTATCTGATTCATATTCTTCGTATAATGTTGGAAGTGGCGCACTTATAATTGAATTATTATTTGAAATATCGATAACCGTAGCCCATTTGGAAGGGCTGCAAAAGATTTTCGTAGGTTTATCAACTTATGATAGAGTGATTGCACTACTAAACGTTCAATATACGTCCGACAAATTACCGACAATTTAATATAAAGTTAAAAAATCACTAAAAGGTCATCTGTTATGTGTGTCAGCAATCATCTGTCCTCTCAGATACAAAAAGGGTACCAGGCACACACCAGACGGGTACCAGACAAGCATAACAAAATATGTACTCAGTTTTGCCCAAAATCGATGCGTTTATCGGAATCGTTGTATGAACTACAAATATTGGCCATTTATCTGTTATTATTGGTAGATGTCGGTTATTGTTACTAGTTCTCGGTAAACAGTGTTATATATCGGGAGAAATGACTAAATCGCTAAACATAGTGAGTTATATCGCATGTAACAACAGATGGTGGATAACATAAGATGGACTTCTGACAGAAGACATACGTCACTTAACACATAACAGAAGATACACACCACAGGGTTAGCAGAAGTATAGCAGACACACATACTCCACAGAACACAAGAAGGTTGACACACGTCACAGACCACAAGACAGGAGACACACGTCACAGAACACACGTCACAGAACACAGAATACAAATTTTCGTTGGGTTTCCTATCAGATGACGCACACCACACTACTCACGACGTCACAGAACAAGAGTTGTCGTAGTGTTTGCTGTTATTTTACCCCAATGTGTGCAATTGGCGTAACCTAACAGCAAACACCACGAATCCTTATGTTCTGTGGTCTTGTCCCACTTCAAATACGATCGATAATAACAGAGAGGTATGGTAGTGCCCTCATAGTTTTACCTCTTGTCTCTTGATCCAATAATAACGGAGATAGATGCAAGTGCCTCTATGGCTTTACTTTTTTACCGTTTGTCTTTACTCCGTCTTCTTCATAATACCGTTTGTTCCACTTCAATCCGACCATTAATAACGGAGATAGATGCTAGGGCTCTTATGGATTTACTTGTTTACTTCTTGCTCATATCTTTTCTTCTTTATAACGCCGTTTGTTCGACTTCAATCCGGCCAATAATAACTGAGATGTATGCTAGTGCACTTATGACTTTACTTGTTTACCTCTTGTCTTTACCCAATCTCCTTCATAATGCCGGTTTTCCCACTTCAATACGGTCAATAATAACATAAATACATGCTAGTGAATACCGACACTACTATATGGACGTTAATCATGGACAGTGACTCCAAACCAACTGAGCAAACTAAATGCAATTGAAATGAAATATCTAAGGAAAATAAAAGGAAGGACAAAAATGGATAGAATTAAGAATGAACATATAAGAAATAATCTAGAACAAGAACCAATTGAGAAGAAATTAGAAAGAAAACAGAATGGTATGGACACGTAGTACGAATGGACCCAAAGAGAATAACAAGAAAAGTATTAGAGGTGAAAAGGTCCAAATTATTAATGAAACATCCTGTAAATACTATTTAATATCAAACTTTCAAAATAGACCAAAAAACAATGAGCAGAGAATAAAATGTCTTCTTCTATGTTCTTAATTTAATATGGAAACTACAAATAACACATCTTATGCTATCATATCTTTTATTCCAGAAATTGCCTTTCCTGGTAGATTCATATTCTGAAGTATATTTTCGTTAAATATTGCGAATGTTATTTTCAAAGGGAAAATTGTAATTTATAGAAAAACCCCTTCATAACAAATTTCATCGAAAGTCCAGGATCATGGTGGTATGTGTAAAAATTCCAATAAACTTTGGATAAATTAAAAATTAAATAATAATATACATAATTTCTCATGCCTGTCATTAAAATTAATAACAATCTAAGTGTCGATACCTCCTTTTATTTTTTAGTTGACTCATGTTAATATGAGTACAACAATAGGCTTTATTAAGTACACCTCTGCAAATGTTATTTTTGAAAAAAGAAATTGAAAATGCCACTTAGTGTCTAATTTTTTCAAACGTTTCAATGACGTCCAGGAAAATGGTGAAATGTGACAAAATTCGAATAAATTGTGAATTCATTAAATAATGTATCTACGTTCTTTAAAAACTGTAATAATCTGAATGTCGATGCCTTCTTTTCCTTCTTGTTTGTCCTCTTCTTTATTTTGGTTGACTCATTTCAATATGAAAACTGTAATATTAATGATGCATTCTTTTATAAACGCACTGTAACATTAATGTTACGTTCTGAATAAATAAAATGCCTTATATGTTTCAGTACTAACTTTATTTCCAGTCTATTGTGCTACACAAATTGTATTCGGTTTTACAATCAAAGTTGCGCTGAAGATTTATGGTTTTAATTTGTCACTAGAATTTCCGATTGTTCCGTTTTTTCAACACGTTACTTTTTTATTGGGGCGGAAATTGGAACAGTTATTTTTAGGTTGGTATTCCTAATTGGGAATAATACTATTCTGCACAGCAAATCTGTTAAAATATAAACTTTTCAATTCGTTTTTTCTAACATTTGTGCAGGTATTGTAGCTGGCCGAGGTCATCGTCACAACGTGTCATCCGAAACCCTACCAAAGAGGACCAACAGAAATAATAACGGTGACGACTATGAAGATCGCAGTCCTAGAGGAAGCATTGGACCGGAAGCAGATGAAAATAGAAGTCCACGTGGAAGTCTTGCTAGAAGTATGTTTGACGATCCTGAGAAAAAAAGTCCAAGAGGAAGTTTAACGCTCACATTTCATGAGCCTCCAGTTACAGAAAGGAGAGCTAGTAGTGATAATGGTAAGAAGAGTACAGAGTACTTATACTGTAGAAATAACTACACCAAGTTATTTACACGGATGATGTGAACTTTGATTCGTAGTTAAAACTTTGGGGTAGCGTGACTTCCATGATTCTCAACATTTTCTTGATAAAACATTTCGATATGAAATCATATAATCTCTGGTCCAGTCTTCCTATTATCCTCTTCTTTAACATTACGGGACAAATATTTTTCTTTTAAATGTAAATCGTAGCTTTCGTTCAATTCTAACTTTTCTTCTTCATTTACAAGATAAAGAATGTGCAAAAATCACACTGGTCTTTTTTGGCTCGAAAAGGAGAGATGTTAAATTCGTAATTAAATATCTTTGAGCACATACTGGCACTGCAATACAGCTTATTTTTTTCAATGCATTCGTTTTTATAATCTCTATACAAGTCGGCTACACTTTTTCCACCTTCAATAAATTCTCTTGTTGTCTCTTTTCTTAGGTAGTGACTTTCAATTCGCGGAATATACTTTATGTGCTCTCTTGCAGTTTCTTTTCTCTCAGGCTCTACAGTTTTATGTTTTCCGTGTTCTCCACGAAGGTCTTCTACATGAAATCCCCTATCCACTTTTTCAATACCTGTTGTTATAAAACAGTAAGGAATATCTAAATTGGGTCTAGAAAATGTTTAGCATACTTCAGTATCGAAGTAAAATGCATTATTTAACCTTCTCAATTTTTCTGGGTTTGCGTATCTGTACTTTGGTTGTATGCTTGTAATACTTCGAGAAACAAATTCACATTGACGTGTTAGGTCTCCAATAATTTCTTTTTTGCTCTTGGATGATGATATATATTGCTTTCCAGTATTACGTAGCACTTTTGCTTCAGTTTTTCTCCACTTTGAAGGTTGAGCTTTTTGTTTTTTTGTTTTCCTAGGACTAGTCTGTACTTCAATATCAACGGCTTTATAATCGTTACCATTATAGGCATTGGTTTGTTGAGCAACAACAAAGTTTTCCGCGCAGACATTAGGTAAGAAATTGTCACCACTCGATGTCGAACAGGAGGGTTGATCTATGTTAGAGTCTTCGTTTTAATGCCTTGCGGATCTGTTTTGTTCCAGCCTTCTATAAAGTAAACTTTTTTTCTCCCTATTATATTCTTTTTTTATGTCAAAATCTGGATCGGAGTCCGTGTCATCGATGATATCTGAGTCTGATGACCAATCTACTGGTTTCGATCGCTTCTCATTAAAACGTTGTCCTTCCTGCCGTTGGTTGCAACAGCTCCCGCTGGGAAACTTGTGTGTGCTACTCTTCAATTAAGAGACCTCCTTCAGGTGTTGCAGCTTCTACTATACTCAGATGTTCATCATCCTTGTTTGTACCTAGTAAACTTCTTGTTGAAGAAAAAATATGTCCATCTACATTAAAACTATTTAAATTTTCTTTTATATTGTCTTCACTGGGAAATATTATGTTGTTTTGAGGATTCACAAGTTCAGGTAGGTCTTCATTACTATTTACTGTTGATGAAGACTTCTTTGAATCCTCGATCAGATAGGATTTCATTTTGTTATCCACAAGGGATACCATCATTTTTCCTCTTGAAACGGCCATTGTCGTTATCTGTAAAGAATACAAAAGTAATAATACTCAATTTTGAACGTAAACAACATAGACATTGATTACTCTCATAATTATTTTGAGTATATTACAATTTAGTTTCGGCTTAAGCGAAAGCTCGTGCACGGAGAAGCCCGAACGGCCATACTCGTCTTACGTAGACGCATATAATACTACTTGTCAAACGGTTAAAAATCTCATGCTCTACGAGCTGCGGCATGCGGTAGAAAACATGACATGCATTAAGTTAAAACATTACATTGTAAAATCGTTGTATGCTTTACATGGTAAATATGCCATTATGTGATGAGTCGGTAATAACTAACACCCCAACGATAAATTTAAATATTTTAGTGAAGAAAAGAGGCACAACTAAAAATGGGGGAAACGAAAACCATTCATTAGAAGAAGTTCCCAAATGAAAACTGGCACAAGTAAAATAGGATCTACATTTTGCTCTCTTAACAATTTCAATAGAGGCACAACTCTAAATTATTAGTGAATAAACTGGCACAAGTCCTTCACTGGATTAATTATTTAAAAATAGAGACACATCTCAAAAATCGCCAGCGTTCTCTTATGAGAACTAGCATTATTACACTGACTTCAACAGACAAACAGGCACATGTAAAAAAGCCAGTTTTCTACTTATACTCAACAAAAAGTCCTTACTTACCTTGTCATGAAAAGAGGAATAAGTAAAGATGTGTCACTTTTCAAGATGGATCACACACGTCCTCACTACACCAACTCCAAAGTGCCACTGTTCTTGAACGAAGATGGCAAATACGCGGTAAACAGAAAAGTGACACTAGCGCTGTCAAGCGGAAACCAGTTAAGATAGAAGCGCGGGAGTCGAACCAAATTCTAGAGGGTGTTCCATATACTTTGAAAAGTGGCATAACTCAAAATCGATGAATTTTGGGTTGGGTCACTTTCCTACTCGTAGTGCGATATAGTTAAAATATTTTAGAAAGGTTTGAAAATGGTTTAAATCAAATAAACCGAAACGTTACTACTATAAGCAAGTGATGTTATTCCTTACCGAAACCCATGAAAATATAAGAAACTATAATTTTAGATTTGAATATAGAAGTGAAATTTTGAGGTTGGAAATCATTTCCAGCAATTTCTCTTGGCCAATTTCACTATCAATATTTTTCCCCGCTACCTGTGACGGGGAAAAGCCGAGATACAGAGATACAGCCAGTTACCTTGTTAAACGGGCCACTATGTACAAATATTATCATATTGAACACGATAGTAGAAACCATAATAGTTAAAAATTACAAAAAAATGCTATAGATATGTTAAAAAATAAATTTTATCACAATTACGAACTATATTTGGTGATGTTTTAGGTATCAGAATTAGAAGCACGTCGCCATACAGAGTTGGTGGGTCCAGAAGCGGTGCCGGAATCAGTGGAAACTCGGGATTCAGTGAAAATGGATCCAGAAGAGCTAGTAGTTCTGTAAGTCAGGTAGGCTAGCAGAAAGTAGATTTAGATAAAATTTAGCCGCTTGTGAACATTTATTTATATAAGTGATATTGAAATGAGGAATATGATAACAACCTTTTTCAGGTATCTGGAGATGAACAACGCCGACTGTGCGTAGACCACAGCAATACAGAAACTCAAAGTATCAATCTTGCTCTTTCGCTAACTACTTATGGTTCTGTAGCATACCAGCTTAAAGACGCTAATTTGGAATCAAGCGGAACGTGTGATTTTGTTTGCAAAGCTTTACATATAGTTAATAAGACAGGTAAGAATTCACTTTTCTATAAAGTAGAAATTTTTTAAATACAGTGTGAAACATTAAGGAGATTGAATATATTCATGACTACTTAATTGTGCAAAAAGAGAAAATAGATCAATTTTCAATCCAAGTGAAGCTCGTCCTTTCATTTCTTCTCTTGTTAAATGGTTTGGCAGAACTAACGGTTTATGAATATATATTTTCATTTTATGAAAGGTCAAAATGGAATATTTTGAAGAGGCATTATTTGTAAATAAATTGCATAATTATCTTTTGAATAATGTTTGGAATAATTACAGAAGGTGATCGAGGAATATGTGGCAGATAGGAGACAACATGATAAAAAACTCCTACATACTATAAATAACGACGTATTTTTGCACTTTTTCACAAAAAATTAGTCTTCAAGACTCCGTTATAGGAAAAAATTATATCATTGTTGATAACAGAATTGTTTCTAACGATATTCTTCAAAAATATATCTTATTCCAAATATTTAAGGGAATTCTATCAGTGAAATGTAGAATTGTTGAATCAGTTTTATATTCGGAAACTTGCCATGAGAAAATCGAGATATTTTCATTCAGAATTTACTTAGTTCTGACATTTGAAAGGGAGGTGAGTCGTTTCAAGAAGTAAATTTCCTGTCGGAAATCAGAACTAGCAAGACGTAAATTCGCTTGTAAAATAATATTTTCAATTGGAATGAAAATTGAATATTCGACTGATTTTCTCGGTACCTATTTGGATGATGTAAAAAAGTCTATATTGAAATATATGTACTTTGAAATTGTTAATAGGTGAGTAGAATGTGAAACCATTCACAAATACAAATGACTGCAATCTCTTCCATTCCTCTGCAATCCATAAAAAAATTACGTTCTCAAATTTTCATTTTCACAAGATCCAAAAAAACACAATTGAAACAAAAATTCACAGAGTTCATCCTTTACTTATTCTCAATCAGTTTCATACAGAGAGTCTCTGACGAGGAATATATCAGTGACATATTCAAAATTCATGCCACAAAATGTTCAACAACATCCTTGAACTCGTTTCCGAGATCTTTTGCCAGTGTAGGGAGTAAAAGTTTGAATTCGTTAAAGTTTCATATACATTGTACTGCAGTTTGACAAAAATTGTATTTGTTTTTTTTGCATAATTGAGTGAGCGACAGAACAGTTTTTTATGTATCACCCACTTAAAAAGACCAGAAGTAGACCGCAAACTGTATACAGAGAGATCGATACACAAAATTAATCTAACCATTATCCAAATCAAGAGTGTAGGGTCAAGTGGTGTAAAAACGAGACTGGCAAAATTTTGGGTAAAAACGAGACATTCTTACCAAATCATGCTAAATTACATTAGTTTGAGTTTAAAAATCGATAACTTGGAGTTTAATATAACTATTATGTGGTCCTATATTGAAAAGTATTCAGAAACATCGAAAAATATGTTTTAAAAACTGCAACGCCAGGTCGCCAGGTCATTAACAATAAATTAATTATTTATAGAGAGTAATACCGAAAAAGGAGATGATACTGTTAATAAATCTTTAAGAAAAGTAGCGTAATATTTCAAATTAGCGAAAGACTACTCTCGATCTCGTTCTGAAAATAGCTAACCACTAAACATGCGTAAAAAAATTGCAGACCAAATTAGATCTGAAAATACACGTGAAAACAAAGATATGAATAAAAGAACAAAATTAACAGATATTTCAGTTACTGTTATTCATTCACGCCACGATGCTGCAACTGAAACGTTTCGGAATAATAACGAAAGAAGTCTCTGGCATAACAGCCTGGGAATCATCATTCATAAAAATTTCCATATATACAAGTACATTTGAGTCCAATTAAAAATGTATTCTCCCATCATTCATCTTCGTCAGAGGTTGAGGGTTTGAGAATTATAGTCCGAATGTTAAGAAAAGTATGTATATATATATGAATATCGCGTTATATGTTAACAGACAACAAAGAGATTCATGGGTAATTCACGTAAAAAGAAAAAGGGCTACTGAATAGAGTGGTATCCGCGGACATGCATGTTTCTGGCTCATTTGCCGTCATGTTAGGGGCGAAATTTAGGGGATGAGAGCAGTGATTGTGCACTAGTGTTCCTCGCCTCTAACTGTCCCAGTAGCTCAGTCGGGCGTAGGTTTGACAATAAAAATTGATTTCGATTTTTAATGAAACGTGTCGGGTTAAATTTTTTTGTTAGAGCGCCACAGATTTCCAGCTAGTCAAAATCTGAAACCACCCAGATAGGATGGGACAACCCACTGCACTAATACTTAATAATAAAGATTGGCTGTAAGGTTATGTAAATCTCATTGAAGAAAAATGAAAAAGAAAATAAGAAAGTGTTCTTGCTCACTTCTGATTACTGGGGTAACTGGTATTATTAACTTGGATCGGAACAAAGAAATAGTCATTAACCTTACTACACAAAATGTATTGAACCTGTTATAATGTACCGGCACAAATGAAGCACACAACAATATCCTGTAGTTGTAAATAAGTACCCCACCAAATGTGTGGGTAAACTAAGATTGAGAGGAGTTTATCAGCTTGACTAACAAATGTCACACATGAATTGAGACTATCGGTGACGTCACTATGATAGCTAACATCTATGTACAAAGAAAATATATGCCTTAAGGGCGGTATCAACTTAAAATCTAAGACTTAGCTGCGGTTATTGCATGGTAGCGGCCTCTCAGCTTCTCAATATTTCTACCAAAAGAAATCCAGCGCCTTGGTGAGTGTGTGGACTCTAGGAGGTGTACAACACACGTAGACAAGCACGTAGTTACGAAGTAGAAGGTAGGCGGTGTGAGGACAAACACTATGGACCACGGAGACAATACACGTTGACAGTGATGGGCGGACGTTGAAGATGGAGCTGGCACCAAGCTGGGAGTTGAAATTCGAGTGCGGTGGCTTCAAACTCGATATTCGAGTATTAATCTCCAAACTGATGTGAAGGTTGTACGTTGAATTGATGGTAAAAAGTAGATTGATGACGACTAGATGGTCAAATAAACCCTCAATGTGACAGAGGATTCTTGGACGGCCCTGTTGGTCTATTTGCCGTCTGACATCCAGCTCCTTTTCCGTGATTAAATCAGATTAAATCAATTGACGAATGGATTTCCTTGACCCCCAAAATCCCGTGAACCGGAAAGATTTTCCTTAAAATATCCAGCGTCTATAATCGCCAACAATATAAAGAAATCTCTCAGCCAGAAATTTCTCAGAACCATACAACGATGAACCATATATAATTGAAAGTTTCCAGCAAAGGGTTAGGAAATTCGACTCAATCAATCTTCTTCCACTCAACACGGAGATTTAAGAATAAAAATGACAGAAATTGGCAGATGTGTACTTTTAGTCATCTGTCACCCGCCAAGGTGCGTTAGTAATATACTCGGAATTTGGAACATAGACGTCAACATTGAGTAGAGTAGAAATGTCATGACTTTATCAAATTTTTACTGCAGAGCCTAATACATTTGTATTCGATGTAAGAGACAATTGATAATCAGCCATCTGTCATTGAAATATAATGGTTATATCAATACCAGGACAATTCTAAAGTGGCCATGAGTCAAATCACATAGACAATTAGGTATTGTGGAAAAACTAGAGTAGTTGAGATTAATTCAAGGACACAATAACATTTGGGAAACTAAGCTGGCTTGCACAATAAACAAGAGTGGTTAGGTTCATTCATATGTATCGAAGTGTAGCTATTTCCCACACGTGGTGTAATTTACACTCAATACCGTACACTCGATACCCAATATTTACTCATTCCTAACTGCACTGAACTACACTCTACTCAAAGTGTGGTGGAAATTACGTTACACCACGCTACACCTTCAAGGAATCGTAATGATCCATGACCATGGTCTGTGGATTCTAATCATAGAACAATTATAGTCAGCAGAAGTGCAGTAAACAGGAGTGCGTTCGGTTATGACGAAGGGTGAAGAGTTTGCCTCTATCGAATTATAACATATCGATCAAGAAAGACATTCTTCTCTATAACAAAAGGAAGGGTTTCATTATGCAAAATGAACCCGTAACAAATCCCCCCTCTACTCGGAGAGGCATTAAAGTTCCTTGAACTTTAATGACGATTAAGCCATCAAGCTTTCCATGACATTATTTACTCAACATTAAAAAAAAAATCGATGTAATGTAAATCAGACTGATAGATGAATGCGTTATTCCGTATTAAAACTTAATTCATTGTACAATACCATCATGCAACAACGCAAACGAAACAACTGCAAAACAAAATCACCGTCATCACTAACAACGCATATAACAAGTAACAGGTCATACAAGACAAAAATTTAACATAGCGAAGTCAATGAAATGAAGATAGAAAGTGTATCCATCTGATACTAACTGAAAAAGAGCAAAAAAAAAAAAAAATACTCAACATCTACACAATTAGACAATTGAAATTATAAAAATTAACTAAAGTATTTACAAAAGCTTCAGTGATTGTAAATATATTGCGCCAGTAGATTGATGTCAAGTAGTCAAAAGTTTATATTATAATCCATCTGGGTTCTATAATGTTCATTAACATAAGCCAGTACCCGTCGTACCAACAATAACAGAAAAATCCAGCATCTCCAAATACCCAATGGAATAAAATAAAAATATGTCTCTAGAGAACGAGGATAATTTAATCAAACAAATCCCTCCATGGAGGATATCAGTACGAGTGCCACAAAAACAGCTCAAATATGCATCCAAGGCAAAGCTTGTTACCAAAATGCACGAGTACTGAAACTAGCTGCAAGAGAACAAATCCCGAAATTACAAATACTAACACGGATGAACGAAGTTTTCTCTTGACGAGCATAATTAAATTATAACTAGTTCCCAATAAAAAAAACAATAAGATATTAGTGGTATTAAGAAAGTGTCGGTGTCACATGACACTGCCAAACAGAGGTTTATCTGTTGCGGATTTTATATAAGTACTTCTGCAAGAAAAAAAAAGAAAAAAAAACATTAGTTGGGAACATGCCTAGTTCAAATAGCTGTAAGCCGAAGCTAGGGATAGCCAAAGTCTACCCCGAACCAACGAGACAAAATGAACAAGGCTATATCAAACAACGCAGATATATTCCAGTCACCAAAAGCACGTAGCATTAAGTAATACTTAAAATGCTTACTGGAACATACATCCAGTGGACTTCGGACAAAATTTTTGAAGGGAGTCGAAATTATTGAAATCCATTCCAAACAAAAACAAAAATGCAGCAGCGTTACTGTCGTGAGATTTTATAATCGCAACCCTTTTTCGAAGTTATTATGGGTGCAAAATCTCACTAGTTGGGAACTGCGTCCAAGTTCTAGTTGCTTTAGGCATACGCCAGGGACAGCCAACTTCGGCCCCAAATGAGGAAATGAATTTTAATCTGGGTGATTGAATAAAGGCGGTTCATCGTCATCTGGCGGATGAGCCTTCAAGTCCTTTCCATGCCAGATAGATTTCTTACCCTTATCGTCCTTCAATTCGTAAGTCCATGGTGATACTATTTTAGTGATGGAGAATGGGCCGAGATATTTTGCAGCCAATTTGGCGGTGAAGTCTTTAGATGCATTTGAAATAGCATAATTCCTTCTCCATACCTTCTGTCCCACTGAGAATTTTACAGGGCGTCGCCGGAGGTCATAATGTTGTTTACTCTGACTATGAGCTTTCAATATTCGAGCTTGCACATCCTTATAAATGCGAGAGAATGCATTTTTCTTGTCTTCTGCAGAACAAATAGGATAAGGTGACTCGCTAGGAACATATATTTCATTTTTTCCATCAAGAGAGACCTCACGTCCAAAATTCACAAAATTGGGAGTTAGGGCAGTCGTTTCATGTTTAGAAGACCGAATTGCATACGCAATTTTTGGCAGATAAAAATCCCATAATTTTTGATTTTTAGAAACATATGCCGTGAGCATTGTCTTAATGACGCGATTTACCCGTTCAGTTGGATTAGACTGAGGGTGATAGTTGGCAGTATATGCAATATCAAAATTGTAGGTCTTCGCAAGATCCTTAAAAAGCTTACTTCTAAACTGAACACCGTTATCCACGACAATTTTCTTCGGAGCACCAAACATAAGAACAACTTGTTCCTCCATAATTTTCACTATGCTACTTGCAGTGGCAGACCTCAACGGAAAGAGTAAGACAAATTTACTAAAAGCGTCACAAACCGCTAAAATATATGCAAAACCCTTCGAGCTCCTGGGCAGAGGTCCCATAAGGTCTGCACTGAGGAGATGCCATGGTTTATCGACAGTAGGGGTTTTACTCAACATGTATCCAGATAGAGGTTTCTGCTCTGGCTTGATGGAATTGCAAATTTGACAACGTCGAATGTACTTCGTTACGTCAGCTTTTAATTTTGGCCAATAATACCTATTGGAAATACGAGCTACTGTCTTATATATACCTGCGTGACCTGATACTGGATCATCGTGGTATTTGTTAAGAATTCCGAAACGTCTTTCTTTGGGGACAACTAACCTCCACTGCTCAGATGGACTTGATAATTCAGGGTATTGAGGGCGAACAAACTTGAAAATTTGACATTCATCATTCATGCGGAAACAAGGATAGCGTGCAGGATTTTGTTTTATGTCAGCTGACAACTTTTGATACCATCGATCAGAGGTTTTAGTATAGTCAAAATCCTCGAAATCCTGAAGAATCAACCTATCGACATCAACAGATTCCACGGTAACTGGAACAGACCTAGAAAGAAAATCTGGAACAACATTCTGTGCTCCTTTTCTGTGGATAATTTCATAGTCAAAAGGTTGTAAACGTAGACTCCATCTACCTAGTCTACCCTGAGGATCTTTCAAGTTGTGAAGCCATTGCAATGAATGGCAGTCTGTGATGATCACAAAATGATATCCCTCGAGATAATGCCGAAGTTTTTCCACCGCCCATATGACAGCAATACATTCTCGTTCGGTGGCACTATACTTCCTCTCCTGAGATGTCAGCGATCGAGATAAGTATGCGATTACCTTTTCGCCATCTTCGAAGTACTGAATCAACACCGCTCCAACACCATAGGCTGACGCGTCAGTCTGTACGTAGAATGTTTTACTGAAATCAGGGCACGTTAGAATCGGCGCGCTTACCAGACACTCCTTCAAGTGACGAAATGAGGATTCACACTCATTCGTCCAGGAAAATTTTACATTTTTCTTGGTGAGGTTACATAGCGGTGCAACAATTGACGAAAATTGAGGTACAAACCTCCTATACCAAGATGCTGTGCCAATGAACTGTCTCACCTGCTTGGCTGTAGTTGGAGCACGAATATTCAAAATAGCTTCTACCTTTGAAGCATCCGGACGCAAGCCATAACGATCCACAATATAGCCTAAATATTTCAGTTCAGGTCGGCAGAAATGACATTTATCAAAACTAACTGTCAATTTTGCAGAATATAACCTGTCAAATACTTTACCTAAAGTTTCCAAATGAGAGTCAAAATCTTGAGAAATAATGATTATGTCATCTAAATATACAAGAACTGAAGGAGACAAGTCTGGGCCTAGTACATTCTCAATTAAACGTTCCCAAGTAGCTGGAGCGTTCGTCAAGCCGAAGGGCATAACCTTGAAACGATATAGTCCCCCAGGGACAGTAAAAGCTGTATAGTCTCTCGAAGCTTCATCAATTGGAACTTGCCAGTACGCACTTTTAATATCCAAAGAACTCAAATACTTCGCGTCACGGAGTTTATCTAAAATTGCAGAAATATATGGCAAAGGATAAGCGTCTTTAATTGTTACTGCGTTTAGTTGTCGGTAATCCACGCAAAATCGATATGATCCATCTTTCTTCTTAACCATACAGACAGGTGAAGCCCATGGACTTCTACAAGGTTCGATGATGTCTTTTGACAACATGTCTCGAATTTCTTCATCAATAACTTGTTGTTTGATAGGAGAAACTTGATAATACCGCTGCTTGATTGGTTTTGTGTTGGGAAGTAGCTCAATACTGTGTTGAACGAAATTAGTTCTACCTAAGGAAGTTCCCATCAAATCCTTCTTTTCCTCTACCAAGTGTCTGAGTTGTTCTCGCTGCGAAAGAGTAAGCATTTCATCACATTCTATACCACACATCTCAACTGATTTTGGAAAATCTTTGGAGAAATGCCAAACCTTGTGTCTCAAATCTGGAATAATATTCATAGATCTCCAGAAATCAATGCCAAGAATTAGAGTATGAGGCAACTCGGGGATAACCAAAATGTCTATAACACAAATCTTGCCAACTAAGCACAGGGGGGTGGTCACATAACCAATACTTTTACAAATTTGACCATTCGCCACTCTACATTCATTGGTAGAACTATATAACCTTAAACCCAGTTGTCTCAGAAATTCATAACCAATCTGGCCAACAATTGTTCTAGATGCTCCAGAATCCAATAATCCAGTTATTGGACGTCCTAAAATAGAAACATTAAGGTATGGACGTTCATCGCCAGAAACACTTGATAGTACATAATCAAGAATGATTTGCTTTTTAGAATCTAATACAGAAACGGTCAAATCATTTGACTCGGGAGAACCCTCCTGACCACTTAAGGTCTCCCTGTAGAGTTTTCCTGTTGCGACGAAGGAGAGTTGTTAGCATGTCTGCCTCTATTATTCCCGCTGCTAGTTCTCTGAGAACATTTTTGACAGGTACGAATGGTAACGTTGGGCGCTCCACACTTAAAACAGAATTGTTTCTTTTTGGCTAAGCAACCTCTGAAGGTATGGCTATCACTGCCACAATTGAAACAAATATTTGGAGACGAAACCTCTGCTAAATCTGGTACAGAGTCACTCCTCGAAGAAGTGGAAGCATACGCCAGCTCAGGAATCAAAGATTTGCTTCTTGACGGTGGGGGTACGTAAGATTTCGCCAACTCCCGTTTCTCGTCGAGAGTACGACAAACATCAATAAGCTCAGTTATAGATTTAACTTCTCTGAATGCCAAAAATGGATGGTAGTATGGATCTATCCGTTCAATCATCAATGATAGTTGAACTTCATCTGACACAGGAGTTTGCATTTTATTAAATAAACTCTTCATGCTAGCAACATATAAACCAATGGACTCAGTTGGGCCTTGTGTTCTGCGCTTGATATCCTCGAACAAGTCTTTGTCAAAATTGGCAGGTAAAAATTGTTGTCGCATCAATCGAACTAAAGAGTCCCAATCAGAAGCCCACGTTTTTACTAAGTTATACCAAGTAGCAGCATCTCCCTCAAATAAGTCTGCAGCATCTCTAAATAATATTGATTTAGATATACCTCGAGATTTCCTCATTGTTCCCACTTTCTCAACAAAAGTCGAGAACGACATCATTCCAGGTTTTCCAGTGAATTTCATTCCCCAATCACGGACTGGAACTGGTCTAATTTTTAAAGGTTCTTCTTCATCACTAGAAGAATCACTAGAACAAACAGCAGAGCTGTGTGCATTTGGTGCAGTCAAGGATTGCTTCAAAACTGAAATATCAAATACTGAAGGGTCTTTATGGCCTTTACGAGCCTTCCCTTGCAACTTATCTAGCAACAATAATAATTGTACTCGATAATCAGCTTTAAGTTTCTTCTCAGCATCATTTTGAGGACTACACCTGTTTACACGTCCTAACACATGAGCAATTTTAGAAGATATACCTACATAACTGGTATCTTTTTCTGTACCCGAAAAGTCATCAATAAGAGTTTTCAATGAATCAATATTATCAGAAATGGCCTCAGAGTCATCAACAAATTTATATGGATATGCTGGATTCTTTATTTCAAGTGAAGTTTTTTCCAACGATAAAGCCTTCCGTAAAGCTACTCTAATATCGGCTACGGTTAGGTCTGTACCATCACCAAGACCTCGAACCTTTATTTCATATACTAATTCATCTCTTGTAAGACGATTTACATCTAATTTCAACTTTGTTGAACTCATTTTCAGTACTATAATATCAATAAAAATAATTCAAATCACCCAGAGAATAAAACTAATTTGGATTCTATCAAACCGACTGCAAGTAACAATAAAACGAATTTATAACAAAATTTGTCACTTCTACAGAAGCTACGCCAGGCGTATGTACGTTGAAATTATATAAAAATGTCCCAAGAACCAAATTATACCAGAAGTAGACACTTTTAGAAAAACGACGCTGGGCATCCGTAAGCGTGGCGACGTCAGAAATAAAAATTAAATAATCAACACACCACCACTTGACAACAAACGTTAAAAGAATACCGAAAAAATATAAAATAATCTCAGTTATCCAATTATGAGACAGGATATCTCTTAAAATGACTAATCTCTGTCCCGATCCAAGATACCGATTAGGATAAACCACCCTTATAAGTACACTTCACTGCTATGATTCAACTCTAGTTTAAATTTGACAAATTACTGAAAAGCACTCAATTTATATAGTAAGCAGTGTGCACTCATAGGTGAACTTATGTAATTGACTGTTCGATATCCAAGAACTGGAAAAAAAAATACCAATAAAAATAATTTCCAAAATCCATGAACCTTGAAAACAATTATTTATCAACGTTTTGAGCAATTTGTCAATATTTCCAAACTACAGCAAAAGAAAAGTATATTGTATGGTAAAAATTAACTAATGAATGTTTTCACCTGCTTGTTAGGCAATCAAACGTACTGAAGAGGGCAAGAAACCTATGAAACGTTTGTAAAGACTGTTTATACTCAAAAAAACGACAAAAAAAAAAAAAGAAACTCAATTGATCTCTAATTTATTAATCACTTCAAATGATAGACACCATACTAGTAATGTACATAACCTATAAAATTTGGAAAATTATTTAATTTTAATCTATCAATTTACCAACGTTTTGGGGCGCCAGTTTGTTAGGGGCGAAATTTAGGGGATGAGAGCAGTGATTGTGCACTAGTGTTCCTCGCCTCTAACTGTCCCAGTAGCTCAGTCGGGCGTAGGTTTGACAATAAAAATTGATTTCGATTTTTAATGAAACGTGTCGGGTTAAATTTTTTTGTTAGAGCGCCACAGATTTCCAGCTAGTCAAAATCTGAAACCACCCAGATAGGATGGGACAACCCACTGCACTAATACTTAATAATAAAGATTGGCTGTAAGGTTATGTAAATCTCATTGAAGAAAAATGAAAAAGAAAATAAGAAAGTGTTCTTGCTCACTTCTGATTACTGGGGTAACTGGTATTATTAACTTGGATCGGAACAAAGAAATAGTCATTAACCTTACTACACAAAATGTATTGAACCTGTTATAATGTACCGGCACAAATGAAGCACACAACAATATCCTGTAGTTGTAAATAAGTACCCCACCAAATGTGTGGGTAAACTAAGATTGAGAGGAGTTTATCAGCTTGACTAACAAATGTCACACATGAATTGAGACTATCGGTGACGTCACTATGATAGCTAACATCTATGTACAAAGAAAATATATGCCTTAAGGGCGGTATCAACTTAAAATCTAAGACTTAGCTGCGGTTATTGCATGGTAGCGGCCTCTCAGCTTCTCAATATTTCTACCAAAAGAAATCCAGCGCCTTGGTGAGTGTGTGGACTCTAGGAGGTGTACAACACACGTAGACAAGCACGTAGTTACGAAGTAGAAGGTAGGCGGGGTGAGGACAAACACTATGGACCACGGAGACAATACACGTTGACAGTGATGGGCGGACGTTGAAGATGGAGCTGGCACCAAGCTGGGAGTTGAAATTCGAGTGCGGTGGCTTCAAACTCGATATTCGAGTATTAATCTCCAAACTGATGTGAAGGTTGTACGTTGAATTGATGGTAAAAAGTAGATTGATGACGACTAGATGGTCAAATAAACCCTCAATGTGACAGAGGATTCTTGGACGGCCCTGTTGGTCTATTTGCCGTCTGACATCCAGCTCCTTTTCCGTGATTAAATCAGATTAAATCAATTGACGAATGGATTTCCTTGACCCCCAAAATCCCGTGAACCGGAAAGATTTTCCTTAAAATATCCAGCGTCTATAATCGCCAACAATATAAAGAAATCTCTCAGCCAGAAATTTCTCAGAACCATACAACGATGAACCATATATAATTGAAAGTTTCCAGCAAAGGGTTAGGAAATTCGACTCAATCAATCTTCTTCCACTCAACACGGAGATTTAAGAATAAAAATGACAGAAATTGGCAGATGTGTACTTTTAGTCATCTGTCACCCGCCAAGGTGCGTTAGTAATATACTCGGAATTTGGAACATAGACGTCAACATTGAGTAGAGTAGAAATGTCATGACTTTATCAAATTTTTACTGCAGAGCCTAATACATTTGTATTCGATGTAAGAGACAATTGATAATCAGCCATCTGTCATTGAAATATAATGGTTATATCAATACCAGGACAATTCTAAAGTGGCCATGAGTCAAATCACATAGACAATTAGGTATTGTGGAAAAACTAGAGTAGTTGAGATTAATTCAAGGACACAATAACATTTGGGAAACTAAGCTGGCTTGCACAATAAACAAGAGTGGTTAGGTTCATTCATATGTATCGAAGTGTAGCTATTTCCCACACGTGGTGTAATTTACACTCAATACCGTACACTCGATACCCAATATTTACTCATTCCTAACTGCACTGAACTACACTCTACTCAAAGTGTGGTGGAAATTACGTTACACCACGCTACACCTTCAAGGAATCGTAATGACCCATGACCATGGTCTGTGGATTCTAATCATAGAACAATTATAGTCAGCAGAAGTGCAGTAAACAGGAGTGCGTTCGGTTATGACGAAGGGTGAAGAGTTTGCCTCTATCGAATTATAACATATCGATCAAGAAAGACATTCTTCTCTATAACAAAAGGAAGGGTTTCATTATGCAAAATGAACCCGTAACAGTCATCAGCATGATATAACCAAATAAGGATGTGAAATTTGGGAGCAAAGATGTTAATCGAAACATTGTAAAACACAAAACAACGGATTTCAGCAGGGAAACCAAACGCTCATTTGTGTCTTCAATTGGAAGATCCCGAGTTTTCAGGACAACAACCAAGATCGACACGGAGGCGCATATAGCCCCCCCGCCTGAACCTTCCGACCCATAGTAAATAACAAAGAAGATGTAGGAATATCGTGTGATATGTTAACAACAACAACAAAGAGATTCATGGGTAAATCACGCAAAATAAAGGGCTACTGAAATAGAGTGGTGCTGAAATCCGTTGTTTTGTGTTTTCCAATGTTTCGATTAACATCTTTGCTCCCAAATTTCACATCCTTATTTGGTTATGCCGTGCTGAAGAGGCAAATGAGCCAGAAATATGCATGTCCACGGTTGCCACTCTATTTCAGTAGCTCTTTATTTTGCGTGAATTACCCATGAATCTTTTTGTTGTTGTTGTTAACATATCACGCGATATTCCTACATATTCTTTATATAAATATATATATATATATATATATATATATATATATATTTTATATATATATATATATATATATATATATATATATATATATATATATATATATATATATATATATATATATATATATATATATATATATATATAGATATATACATATATTAAAACACATAATGCTAGAGTTCACATTTGTATTGCGTCGTCTGTACAAATAGTTTTTTTAAATAAACTCATTTTGTGACAAACAAAACTATAATTAATTTTTTTGTTCTTTTCAGTTGTGGTAACAATAGCATTGGTGTGTTTGTCAGTTTTGCCCATTATGATGCTTATTATGGGTAAGTATCCTATGGCATAATTTTTCGAATTATAAATACCGTAGAATCAACATAATTTTTAGTATGTTTCAAATTTAGGTATCCATTTTTTGCGAGATTGTCCACGAGAACCAAACATCCCAATATACATGATAGTCGGAGGAAGCGTGGGCTGTATCAAAATGGCATTAACACTGTGGTCACAGTTTTACACATCCAGAACAGGGAATTCAGGATCCGACGCAACATCAATAGTTTCAAAAATAGCATCGCTAGCTCTTACTATTCTACTAATTTCTTGGTTCGCTTTGGGTAATTACTGGATCTACAAAATAATCTGGCCGGACTACGCACCTACGCTTTTCGAACCAAACAAGTGGTGTCACAAGGCGTTGTATGTTTTTTCGTTGGTCCATCTATGCGTGGTTTACGCGGTTTTTGGAACTTTTTTTATTCTTGTCATTGTGCTTGCTAGTTGTCAATTGTTTGAGTGTTCTTGGTTGGGACCAGTTAGGTACAAATAGCAAAGCTCGCCGAATTATTTCGAGTTATGGGATGTACCAAGGACTTATCATTAATTGCTCAAAAGTCATCCAGCGAGAGGGCTACTTTCGATGCTATACAGTGTGTCCCTGAATAATATCAAACTTATGATGCATAAAAACAAGTAGATTATATTTTCGTATATCTGTAGGTTACATAAATCTTAGAAATCAATCCATGATATGTGAAATCAAATATAGGAAGATCAATCATTGAAATGTCAGTTCTTATATCTATTCCAGAAACTATAACTTTTAGAGTATCGCAAATATAAAAAAGTAACAGGTTTAAGTAATACAGATATACACAGTTTTGACTGGAATTATTGAACAGAGAAGTTTGTGAATGTTGGAGAACTCAAGCGGTAGAATTACAAATAGTGTTAGAGAACATGAATGATTAGAAACTAAGCATGAGAATGAATACGAAAAATTTGATATTGAACAGGTAGATCGAATTAAATATTATGAAAGAGAAAATTACCAATGAATAACTTGTAGGAGCTGTCTGCAAACTAGGAATTTGGGGAGAAAATAAATTAATTTTCGTTATAATAATAGCTTATAAAAATACTCACAATGAAAATTATCTACCATAATGAAAAAAAGTGATAATGCTATAAAAATTCGAACGTGGAAAATCATTGAGACAAAAGGTAAAGAAATGAAAGAACGTAGGTACTCAAATGAAATTTACCAGATAATGTCATATTATAAGGCCCGTCAAGCTGACCCCCCCCCCTCCGTTAGATTTTTTTTACCAAAATGCTAGCACACATAAAGGGCACCTAGCACAACAATTTTTATAGCTAGCACACCAACAGCTCACAATAAAAATGCTTTTGAATTCGGGTGGTGCCAGGTTAACGCTGTTGCCGGATTGTGCGTGATATGTATATTTTCCCATCTAGCGGGGCATTTGATTAATTAATTATTAACTATTATTTAATTAATAGTTATCTATTTATTCTCAATTAATGCTAAAAAACGAAAGAACATAAAAAACCTTCACATTTAAAAATAATTTTGGTAAAATCATAGTAATTTTAATAAAACAAAATAATTAAATTGAACCATTTAGTCACGGAATCAGAAACAATCCGTGCACACATAAGTTGCAAATCACGTCACACTATAAAAAAGGCACCGACCAACGTTTGCGTACAGACATTGGATAAATAAATGTCCAAAAAAGCGAAGCCGTTGTATATGTCCTTTGGCCAAAGTTGTGCAATCTGGGAAGGGGCGGCTGAGATCCCTAAAAATGTTCTAATATATTGAGAATAGATGTTTTAGACTGATCGTGGTTCACTGTAGTCCTTATTTAAAAGAAACACTCAAACTTTATATTTAAATTTGCCAGAATATGTATTGCCGAAGTTGATGGTTAATTAACCATTGTAATGATAACATAAATATTGCAATTTCACTATCAGATTTTTTTTAAATTCCCAAGTTTACTTAGAACGGGCAGCTTTTAATTCTTAGAGCCGCTTAATCAGAGCTTCAAATATTTCTGTGGCATATCATAAGATACCAACACTACTATGTATTTTTCAAAGTTTTTAGTATGTAACTGGCAATGTATGTTCGGTTGCAATCTTGCAACTCAGTTTTGAAGCAGATATCTTCAAACCGATTGAGCTGAAATTCTGTATATACGTGTAGTTTGCATGCCAATCCATGATTAGGTATGTGACGTCATTCTAAATTTAACATGGCGGATCACCAAAGTTGGCGGACTAAAGAAAGTGGACTAATTTTTTATGCTTTCTTACAATATGGGTAATGGAAGGACTTGCTAAGAATACGAATGTGAGTTAGTTCGTTGCGCCAATCCGTCTACAATTTTGGTGTACTTGGGTTTTTTGAGTCTTTTATTATGACATTGAGGTCGAATTGTTCGACTGTGGTGCATCGATTGGTTCACTACGACTTTTGTTATTTGCTGAGATCGGCGGATTGTTAGACTGGGTCTTAAAGAACTGAAAGGACGGAATAAAACGTTTGTACTTTCAGTTTGACCCATGGACATTGGATATTTTTTACTACCTCTGAAGTATTCTAAATAATTAAATTGTAAAAAATCCAGATGTTTGGGTACGAACGGCAGGTCTGTAGGGCTGAGCATTTTAAAAAACATACTTTTTCTTTCATATTACAAGCAAAATATACTGTAAGCAAAATTGATGACATAGGTATTTTTATTTTTCTAAAAACTATAGGTATAATCCAATTAACTGTCTCGATCCTTACTTCGTGGAATCTACTCATACTAGTGTTTTAAATGAAACTCAATGTTTCTAGTTAATTCCACAATATAATGAAAAATGTTTGAAAATTCTAAAAAATTAAATGTAACTTCTGTCATTCTGACGATGATATTCAGTTTTTGAAACAATTGTCAATTTTTTAGAATTTTCGAACATTTTTCATTATATTGTGGAATTAACTAGAAACATTTGTGCTAGCATTTTAGCGAAAAATATCCAACAGGGGGGGAGGGGCTAGCGTTAACCTGGCTCCACCCGAATTAAAAAGCATTGTAAGCTGTTGGTGTGCTAGGTATAAAAAAAGATGTTCTAGGTTGTGCTAAGTGTCCTCTATCTGTGCCAGCATTTTGGCGCAAAAATTCCAACCGGGGGGGGGGGGCTAGCGTTAACCTGGCCCCACCCGAATTCAAAAGCATTTTTATTGTGAGCTGTTGGTGTGCTAGCTATAAAAATTGTTGTGCTAGGTTGTGCTAGGTGTCCTTTATCGGTGCTAGCAGTTTGGCGCAAAAATTAAAACCGGGGGGGGGCTAGCGTTAACCTGGCCTCACCCGAATTCAAAAGCATTTTTATTGTGGGCTGTTGGTGTGCTAGCTATAAAAATTGTTGTGCTAGGTTGTGCTAGGTGCACTTTATGTGTGCTAGCATTTTGGTAAAAAAAATCTAACCAGGGGGGGCCAGCTTAATGGACCTCATATTATATTAAGTTTAATGTGTAGAAATAATTTCGAAGACTAGAGTGAATTGGAAACCGAAAGGACCTGGGTGTTATAAAAACCTGCGCGAGAAATAGCAGTGACTGACAAGGGCAGTCGGATCAGTAGCGTAACGTAGTCTAGTGATCGAAGGGATTAGGGGTGATGACATCAAACTACAATTCATATTATAAACATCAAGTAAAGGACTAAAGCATTAATTACTTCATATTTTGTGAATTTATAATGAAACGGTGACATATTTTTGATGTAAATCGTAGCTACCACTAATTTTAAAGCATCGTACATTAAATTTGCTCAAGACATCGCCATTACTCTAATTATTCACGTTGAGAGGTTATTAATTTGATAAGGGTCAATAGCTCATATCAAATTTTATATAACTGTACATATATTTTGCCCTATCATATGGACGTTCCAAAAACAATTCAAGACCCTTGTAATTACTCTAAACTAAAAATATGTAGAATAACGTCTAAAGTAATATTTATAACTTCTTGTTTTTTAACATATTCATACATTGAAAATCTACCAGGGTAATGGGAGATTAGATGGTTAAAGCGTGTCAGATGCGTGTTTTGTGTTTTGATCAATTCAGCTTGAGACAGTCATAATCACGTGGTTTGAAGCATTTATGTGGAAAATTTTAAACAAAAATATAATTTTTATTGGTGAAAATTATATTCAAAGAAATATATTTGTGTTTTCAACAGACTTATTTAAGTTTTACCTATTTATACTTCCGAACACCGAATGTCAGAAAAGGAAATATTTTAACGGCGTGAAAAAAAGTCGGGATTTTTGCGGAAATATCCGTTTCATGACTAGGGAGAGCGGTACAAAATTATCCCCCTAAGGGAGGACAGGTACAAAAAGTACTTAGACAACTAATTTTGTGAACTTGACAATTTTCCTGATAGCCTAGTCTGTCGGTCTATAATTTAGTAAGCATAGAATATAATTATATTATTAAGAGACTTTACTATGATATATTTTGTCGAGGTATAGTAAAGGATCGTTTTATACACCTGGATCTCTAAAATGATTCACAGGGTGGAGGTAATGTGATCCCTGCTATCATTTAACTTCACTATTAGAATCAGATGATATTAGAAACGATCTTCGGCACAAAAGTCGCATGTGAAGTCGTCTGCGTCATCGTAATCAACTCCAGTACACGCATCATCCCCCACCTCAAACAAACATAGCATCTGATCCACCCTTCATCTCCACTGTTTTTGGAATATTCTTCACTACAAGAACAAACATTCTGTGTCATCTTTATCATCATCTTCGCCCAAAGACGACTGTTATTTGTCATATTTTCTTTTGTTACTTTTTTATTGTTTTTCTTTCAAATTAACGTTTTCTTTAGCTTTTTTTGATTTTTTTATCATTCCGTTCAACTTTATTTTCATTTCGTTGTCAATCTCCTTTTGTTTTTCATCTTCCAAGAGTTTCTTATACGGTGTATTTGTGAGTATTCCCCTTTTACCTTGTACTTTCTTAACCGTTGATGTTTTACCTGATAATTTTGGTAATGCCTGAATTTAGCATGGTGGAGTACTGAACGATGTAGAATGAATTGGTGATGCAGAGCGATGTGCCAGTATCCAGGTAGTTTCAAAACGTTTTTTTTGCTTTTTTAAAATCGAAGTTTTGGCAATGTTTTCCATAATTTGAGAATATGAGTCGATATTCTTTGGGCTCTAGTATATTCTCCAGCCTTTTGATCTCCTTACCCATCTGCCCAAATACTCTGTCAGGGGTATGTAGCTGTAACAGCAAAAATAATTTCCACTCGATCTATATTCTCGGGCGCAGACAGAAGCCATACTGGTACCATGCCACCATGATGGAATTTTTGTTTTGACCTCCGCAGCCATCAGAAATCAATCGCACAGTTGTGGAGAATCTACTAAGATCGACCCGCCTGAGGCGGCAAGACATCTCATAGGCATTAATTATGAAGTTTTGAATGGTTTCAGAATAATTTTACAAATCTCCTTAATTTTTAGGTAACACGTCCTCAATCCCTCGCAGAGCCTCTTTCAAACTGTGGACATATTTTGTCTGGTCCGTTTTCCTGGGGTAGCGAGTTAGTGTAGATGTTGTGAGCGCAAGTTTTATTTTAAATTTTATCCAGCGGTGGTCCGACATTGAAATTCCGTCGGATACATGCCAGCGGGGGATTATATTCGAAACGTTTATAGTAGATAAGGTAATATCTATTCGCTTTTGACTACCAGAGTTAATAAAAGTTGGTTCAGTACCACTATTTAAAAGACAGAGATTCTTGTTAGTTATATCATTGCTGCCCCAGCTTACATAGTGAGAGTTTGAATCGCAGCCAATTACCAAGTCATGTTTCTGAGTAAGACAGTATTCCACAAAGTTCTCCAGCTCCTGTATTGGTGGTGGTTTGGCGGTGTCTGAGGAACGGTATGCAGATGCCAGTATTAACACTTTCTTTTGACCTTTCTGCGCATATTCCACGTTCACTATCGTTAGGTCGGAGGACGAAAAGTGCGTCAGTAGGTCTTAAAATTCCTAGAGACATATATGGCCCTCCTAGCTTTCTGATTGCCTGGTAAGCTGAAAATTTAACCTTCTGTATTCTTTAGACCCACGATTTTAGTTTTTCTTATTCAGGATTCCTGGATAAGTGCTATTGTGTCCTGCATCACATCAAGGTGGCAGCATAGTGTTGCCGAAACCTCCTTTTTGTGCAGAAGGTTATATTGAATAAATCTTACCTTGTCATTATCCATCTCTACTTGATGATGGTGAGATAGGTTTTAACCTGTATGAGCCGTCTCCACGTCCTCAATTGAAGATGGTTTGATGTTGCCTATATCGTCGCTTATAGCTGTTAGTTCTGTCTATAGACTGTCGGTCGCCATCTTAGGAGACAGTTCGACAGTCTCCACAGAAGCAACAGCTCCTTGGGCTTCCTCGGATGGTAGAGGGGGATGCATGCTTGAACTGATTTCGCTCTTCCGTTCCGGGTCGAGTTTTTTTATTTTAACGACCAATGAGGTGAACGCGTAGCTCAACCTCATTGATCGTTTTTCTAGTGCTCCCGTTTCCACGTCTCCTGAACCGAAGACGGAGAGGCGCCCTTTGGGATTGACCTACGCTTCGTGGTGATAGTAAAACCACGCATCCACCCGAATGTCTGGGTTTTGTTTTTCCAGCCGACGCAGCACATCCTCTTTGACACCCAGGTCAGCATGAACTTCGCTAGGGACTCAGAGGGTGGCTTTTGTGAGCTGTAGGAGGTTGTCGACGTGTTCCACGTCGAGTTTAGCCTCCTCCCTCGGTTTCAGTTTTGAAACTGTGTTCTTTAGCCTCTTTAACGTTTCGTCATTATCGCAGGTGACTCTAATTATTTCGCCACAGTGCGATCATGAGCTAAAAGTAGGTGGCCTTATTTGACTGCCAGAGGCAGACATAAGGGTTTAGACCAAAACCTCCATTATCGGTAATTATTTTGCTGTATGGGTCGGCCTTGTCTGTAATAGCTACCCGTAAGTTGTTGGTAGCTGCTTCGCTATAGATCTTAATTTAAGCGTCCATCCGTAGCCTCTTTCCTCTGGAAGAGTTTTCCTCTGAGGTGCTGGAGCGGATTCGCTTCTGTTCCTGGGGGGCGACGCGTTCCGGGCCTCTTTTGCAGGAGGAATTGGCATTGCTGCTCTTGCTTTTAGGCCGCAGGTGCCAGGTTTGGATAGGGAGGGGCGAGTAGCGCTGGTGGGGTCTATAGACTCCTGCTTCCCTTTCTTCCTTCTCTTTGCGTCAGCACCGCAGACTCTTTTACGTCGACTTTGTTTTTTTTTGGAGGTGTGCGTTCTCACCCATCCTCCGGTTCTTTTTCTTTATGTTGATATATTCTGATCCCCCGAGTAGCTAGGGAAAGGTTATATCATCCGTGGTAGAGCCCTGGATACCATGGAAAGGCTATTTTCAAGAGTTTCGCCAGATACCTCCAGAGGAACGTTTGCGATCGCATTCCCTGCGGCCATTCAGCACGTTTCCTTACACCTTAGCTTGGATTTTTTTGTAGTGTCATTTGGTTGGTCATCACTGCTGTTATTTGTTATCAACAGTGCTAGCGGTACCGCTAGGAGGCAGACACTCGGTGGTTGTATTTCTCCATTGTGCTGCAAAAGCTACCCACAAGCAAAGATGCAAGCAGTTAGCAAGCAAATGAGCAAACCAACTTCATAGCAATGACCATTTTGCAACCAACCCCGCCAAAAAACCATAAAGTTAAAATTAATCTCACTCACTCTTGAATAGGTTTTATGTTACTTAAATAACTTTCATTAGAATCTGGTTCAGAGTCAAATTTTGAAGACGATTATGTACTGACTCTAGAACAAACATTTTCTGTAGCTTCATCTAACAGGATTCAATTGTTAAAATAACCCTTCTCTATTTTTTCAACAACAAACAGTAATTCACTCCACTTTTGAAATTTCCGAAAACTTCATTTCTGCCAGTTTTCTCACATCACCCAGCTCAAAGGTAACATTATGTGACACCACTCAATTTTTTGCTTGAACCCAGATTATCTCAATAGGATTCAGTTCTGGACTATAGAGAGGAAGTCGCAGAATTGTATGTCCATGATGTTCGAAACATTTTTTATTCTTGTGTAATTCAATTATTTCATACAACTCGGGTTTGGTTGAAGAAGGATCATGTGTAATTATTTTATCTTGCATCCATTTTATTAAATCTGCTTTTCGAGTAGACAAAGTGGGGATCTTTTCAAATTCTAGATTGTGGTAAGATGAGTTATCTATGATAAATTTGGAAATATTTTTTCTTCAGGCAATTTTCATAATTTGACTTGCTCATGTCATCATTACAATCAACTGACTTAGTTCCTGTAAATAAAAATTGTCTTATTATCCTAAAATCAAAGTAATGGCTGTTTCACATATCTGTAGTAAAAATAGAAAATCCGTCAGAAATAAAGCCATTTGCACCTCCAGCATGGGCAATAATGAGTTGCTTTCTTTTTCCGATAGGTTTTTTGGACCCTTATTCCCATCATTTGGTTATGTATGAAAACTATGCAGGTATGTTTCCTCGCTATAGATAATAGGTCATTTCTCCCGTAAAAATTGCGTTATGGTCCTTAAATATTCTCGAAAATTGTCAAGCGTATGTCATAGGACTCAACCAAAGTCTTTCGGTTGTCAAGGGGCTTCTTCCATCTATAAATAAACTATTTAGAAATTAAAAAACACATATACTTTTGTAGACAACTTACCTAAACCACATTTTTTGTGCATGGCTATGCAAAATTCTACCACGAACCCCAAAGGTTTTATTATTTCCCATAATGAACGCTGTAAAATGTACATAACCTAAAATGATCAGATTCATGATAATTACTTGACACGTGTTGGAGTAGAAGCTATTTGTATTGAGAAATATAGTTTTTGTTCATTTAAACTTGATGAAAACACTACTAAGCAAAGGCACAGAACACTTCGACACGACATTTACTAACGTTGAGACACAGTACATGCCGTGAACAGTACAAGTACGTCCATAGACATTTTCATTCGAATATGAATCTCATAAACTCGAGTGACCAAATCGCGTTTCTGCGCTTATTTATAACCAGGTCCTTTCGGTTTCAAATACGCTCTGGTACAGTGGTCTCCAACCTGTCGATCGCGAGCTACCGGTAGTTCGCGGAGGCAATTTTGGTAGCTCTCACAACGATTCTAATTTAAAAAATACAAACTGCAAAAATCAGAGAAGCTTCCGAAAATGCCACAAAAAATCTAATTGTCATAGTATTAAACATAAACAGTAGCAACGTTGCGGTGAGCGATCTGCCACTGACGCCATCAAGCTAGAATCGGCTAGAACCGACCAGCCGGACCAGCGCGTTAGTGTTCGAGAACGAGCAGGATTGCTTTGAACGGGATAAATACGCACGGCGCGGCGACATTGCGCTTAGTTTTAAACTGAACGCGTAACCAACGTCCAGCGGTTGGGTTAGTAGAGAACAACAAAAAATAATATTATGGCAAGCAGTTGTAAGAAGGTAAAGACATACCACTTTCATTCGGAATGGGAAGAAAAATACTTTTTTACAGAAGTTAAAGATAAAAATGTGTGTTTGTTATGTAATACTTCGGTCTCCGTTGCTAAAAAAGGAAATATTGAGAGACATCATAAAACTGTACATTCTAATTTTGAAAAATCATTCCCACTACATTCTGCCGCCAGAAAGGAGAAACTGAAACTGTTACAAAAGCAGTTAATTGGACAGCAATCAATATTTTCAAGAACAGTCGACAAAAATGAGACTGTAACTGAAGCATCGTACCATGTGTGTCCCAGATAATTGCACAAAAAAGAAACCTTATGAAGACGGGGAAATGATAAAACAGGCGTTTTTAGAAGCTGTTGATTCGTTATTTGCCAACTTTAGAAATGAAGACGAGATAGTTTCAGCTATAAAATCTATGCAACTTTCTGCTAATTCAGTGATGAGACGTGTAGAAGTAATGAGCAATGATATTTTTTTACAGTTAAGAACTGACTTAGATAACTGTGTTTATTTTTCACTTCAACTGGATGAATCACCAGATGTCGTTGACACTGCCCAGATGGCCGTATTCGTCAGGATGTTTTTTAGTGATTTTACGATTAAAGAAGATCTTTTGAAGTTTATTCCACTGAAAGGACACACTACTGGACAGGAGTTGTTTTCTCATTTAAAAAATATTATTTCTTCCGAGAAAATTCCAATATCGAAAATGGTAGGCTTGACAACCGATGGCGCTCCAGCTATGGTGGGTTGTGATAAGGGTCTGGTGGCGTTATGTCGTAAAGATGAAACTTTTCCGCAATTTCTCTGTTACCACTGCATTATCCATCAGCAAGCATTATGTGGAAATTTCCTGAGACTAAACAACGTTATGAAACTGGTGGTAAAAATTGTGAAACAGATTAGAGCTCAAGCGTTACAAAGAAGATTATTCAAAACCTTGGCCGATGAAGTTGAGTGTCAATACGGGGCCTACTCCTTCACTCTGAAGTCCGATGGTTAAGTAGAGGACGGGTGCTGAAACGTCTTAATGATGTCATATCTGGCATAGTTCAATTTTTCAAACAACGCGATGAACCGACTCCGGAACTAGAAAATTCAATCTGGCTTAGAGATTTTGGTTTTCTCGTGGACATTACAGAGAAATTAAACGAATTTAATTTGCAGCTCCAGGGCAGAGACAAAGAACTAGCGGAAATGATTTCTGATATAAAAGCATTTATCAAAAAGCTGGAGTTTTGGGAACAAAACCTAATTAACAGCGATGCCAAGCATTTTCCTATTCTTTCAGAAAAAATATCTCAAAATCCATTAGAACCTTATGATAGCAAATATCATGTAGAAATAGTTTCTACCCTGAAGAATAACTTCAAAAATCGTTTTAAGGATTTCAACGAAATGGCTTTAGTAGCGCAGTTTATTGTTTCACCCTTTATGGAAATTGATGTCCAACAGTTTGCAACTTGTGTTATGCAGAACTTTGGCGAAGACATCTCTGCAACAGAAATGGAAGTGATTGAGTTTGAAAATGATTTAGACTTATAATCGTTGGTCTCAAGTACCAAATGTATCTGGCCTATTGTAAGTAAAGACAAATATTCAGTTCTATGCCGTATTGCCTTGAAAGTGAAAGCATTATTCAGTTCAACCTATTTGTGTGAATCTTCTTTTTCCAATATGAAGTTTATTAAGAACAAATATCGCAATCGACTTACAGATGAACATTTGGGTAATTGTATTCGAATGGCTGTATCAAATTATACTGCAAACATTAAAAAAATTATCGATGAGTCTGAGTGTCAGCCTTCTCATTGAACGTGCTTCTTTATTTTTCAATGCTTATGTTCATGATAGTGCGTTTTTTTTGTTATTATTAACTATTTTTAAATCTTACGTGACATGCCGTTGTGGCTGGATAAAAGTTTGTGTTTATTCTTCAAACACCTTCGTTTGGTAGGTAGGAATGTAGCTATGAACAAGTACGTACTAGTAATATTAGTTATTTTGTTATTAGTACCTATGTATTATGTATTACCAGTTAAATAGTAAAATAAATACATATAATGATAAAGTAACTGTGGATTATTTCATTTACGTTGCGTTACGTGGCTTCCGTGTGGGTAGCTTGCTGTTTATTCCAAAATTAACAAAGTAGCTCAACACATTGAGAGGTTGGCGACCACTGCTCCAGTATCTACTGAGGACGCACAGAATAGAAGATATACAAATCTTAACACCATGTGGGAAATACTTGAAACATTATCATAACTTTGGTACCTTGGGAGCAAAAGTTGGGGACTGTAGCCGATTGATAAATATGATACGCACACTCAATAGGTCACCGTGAATTGATCATTCAAAATCCCGGTTATAAGAATTGATGAAATTCTTTACGTCATTAGGTTGGCACAAGTCACGCGAAGTTTGAACCTCATTGATGATTCAGTTTGTTTACAGTGTTTTATTTTGTCAGTTTCACATACATTTGCCATTTTTTGTAACCTGCGATGAATATCTTCTAGTGTACGATACACAGATACTTGTGTTTATTTGATATTTATGTTTAGTAGTAAGTGTCTTTAAATACTTTAGATATTATTCAATCCAATTTTTCATTGAAAAATGTAATTAAACTTTTTCTGTGAATTTAGGAGTATTTATTACTTAACGTCCAATTTATCATGATACTACTCCAAATTACGTAACTTCGAAACAATATTATCAGTTATCTTGGAATTATGTTTCTGAACATGCTAATAGCAATTAGAAGTTTTTGGAAATTTATTAACTGAATTTTCTACTGAATGTTAGGAAAAAAGTATTTATTAAATTTAAAATTGTAATTTCAATTGTGACGCTTGTCTGCTTGTTGTAAATGCTTTTAACCTAAGGTATACGTTATTTTGGGACACACAATATTGATAAGATAAGTGATGGGGCAAGTTAAATTTGCAAGTACCAGATAATGTAAAATTAAATTATTAATAATTAGTTGTTATAAAGTTGACAACGGTATTCGCAGTTTTGAAATTTAGGAAACTATGGACATAAAATATAAAAGGATATATCCTTGATAGTAAATTGAGCTAAATAACATGTATATTTTCCAAATATATTTAAAGAAGATGTTTATACAGATTGGGGCCACAGAAAACAGTCCACCCCGATATTTTGCAGTATTCATTAGATAATAACGAAATGCTGAGACACCTCAATTTTTGTTCTAAGGGGGCATATTTAACGATACAGACATCTTTCATTTTCCAACCACCACCTTTCCACTTCCCCAACCCCTTACTTTTAAATAGGGATTATACCAAGTGTAGCACATCATTAGAAAGGTATTTCGATGCAGTATTCAGACATAATGATCTTCAACGATTTTTTTTATATTTAGAATATACCACTTTAAAGGTACGGTCTATCTGCAGCGATTAATCGAAGCGAACAAACGTTACGAGTAAATGCAGCGATAATTCGTTCAGGCATGGTCTCAATTGCAACGATTAGTGGAAACGATTCATTCCAGTGTGAGTCAGTATTTAGTTGTGTTCTGCAATGTAGTGTTGTTTGTAATTTGAAAATCATAATGAACAACATAGTGTTGGCTTCAATAGCGTTAATAGAGGAGGAAGAGGAAGAAGAAGAGGTTTTATTGACAACCATCTGTAAACCACGATGCCAAACGAATACATTTTTTCTTAATAGTATAAGCGAGGGATGTTTCAATACACTGATTCAAAGACACTTAATGGATGATGACACTAAATTTAAAGAATATTTTAGACTCACCAAGAGCCAGTTCTTCAGTATATTGTCATATATATCCGAGGACATAACAACAACGCCCTCTACCTTTGTGAAATATCCCATTTCACCTTATAAGGAGCTTGCCATAACCCTGAGGTAAGTATTTTATTAATAATTTCAACAACTACAGAAAATGTCGATTCAAGAAAAAGTATGTGCGTTAACGTATAGGTATGGTTTGTTTCAGGTTCATTGCTACCGGAGAATCATTTCGGTCCATGAATTTTAATTTTAGAATTTCTCATAACCATATAAGTAAACTCGTCAGAGAAGTTTTGAAAGAACTGCGTAACAAGTTGCTCCCGATTTATTTACCAAAGCCTACGACAACAGAGTTGAAGCAAATAGCAGAGGATTTTAACGTTAGATGGAATTTTCCAAACTATTGTGGCAAAATTGATGAAAAACATATACGCATAGTTTGCCCGAAGAGGAGTGGAAGCCTATACTTCAACTATAAGTCATATTGTTCTATTGTCTTATTGGCAATAATTGATGCTCGGTACAAATTTACTTGGGTTGATGTTGGTGCTTATGGCAAAGTAAGAGATAGTGGAATATTCCAGAGGTCTTCTATTTACCAACTCATACACAATAACAAGTTTTCACCAGAGCCTACTCTTTTACCTAGGACTGATATTATTCTACCTCATGTCATTGTTGGGGATGAAGCATTTAAATTGACTGAAAACGTTTTGCGACCTTATCCTAGAGATCAAGCTAAGGCAGACAGGGAAAGGAAAATTTTTAATTATCGTTTGAGTCGAGCCCGAAGAACCTCGGAAAACGCTTCGGCATTTTATGTCAAACTTTTCGTATATTTTATACACCTATTGCAATGAATCCAACACTCGTAGATGACATTGTTATGGTTTCGTGTTGTTTGCACAACTTACTCAGGGGTTCACGTACCGCTAATCAAGAAAAACATGATATTGATATTGAAATGCCCACTGAAAATATGATACATTTACGTCACATAGGTGGGAATACTTCGGCAGCAGCATTTCAAAACAGAAATGCTTTTAAAGACTATTTCAATAGTAGTTTAGGAACTGTTGGTTGGCAGATGAGGCACATTACTAGAACTGATATTCAGTAACGTTTATTAATAAAAGTCATGAAAAATATGAGCGTATTGTCTTTACTGGAAAGTTGTGCTGCTGAATAAATAAGCACAGTCTTCGTAAACTCTAGGCGGCTCAACCGAACTTGGTGCCGAATAACACGAGTCTACATAAGATGTGGTAGTATCTGACTCTCGCCTTGTAAGGTGATACGATGACGTAGAACTCAAAGAAGTAGCAGGGGTAGGCACTCGGCTTAGGGAGTCATACGATGACGTAAAACTGACTCCATAATTTTCCAGCTCCAATTCATGGACGACTTCCATCCCTCGCATATTAGCACGAGCAGCAAGAGCTGGCGGAAAAAGCATGACAGTTTCTGCCATACTAGCAAAAAACAGTTTTATCGGATGAGGTTTGTCTTCAATTGCCGATTCCAATTTCTTGAAGAAAACTGAACGACCTTCTGCCCTCTTTTTGATAGTGTCCAACAGCTTTTCGTTCGTTGGTGGCCCGAACTGAGTTAATTCCACTGTGTTCCCTCCATACTGACGGTATTGAGATTCTGCCATTCAGTCCACTGTTTCAGTGTCTTGAGATGCTTCCCCTTCTAGCGTTTCGTCTCTATTTTCGACCACGTCTTCATCAACTACTTCGTCTGCTGCTTGCGATGAATTATTATCTGCCTCGTTTGTTGCCGTTATTACATTAGTTACTGTTCTAAAAAATAACAATGAAAATCAGTTACCTCAACAGTGTACCAGAGTATGTGTTCATACTGTCTGTATGTCGTCACTCTATCAAGAAAAGCTAGCGGATCCATGTGTTCCCATTTGGTGGTTCGCTTGGCTGCTTCATCAGTTCTGTGTTTGCCTTCCTTTTTCTTCTTCCAATACACATCCTTCAAACTTTTCCATCTTTTCTTGCACACCTCAACTTAAATATAAAATACATATTTTAAGTTCATTTTATAATCGACTCTAGATCCACCAAATACTAACCATTTTTGCTTACCACTTGTGAAATTTCTTCCCATGTATTATCTCGTACATTTTGATCCTTATATAGATTGTGTTTAGGGTCGTAGAGAGCAGAATGTTGAGCGACCTCATTGATCAGTCTTTCATCTTCTTCTTCTGAAAACCGTAATCTGTGACCTTTATTATTATGTTTCGCCATATTTTAAAATAATAATAATATGGAAAAATTCAACAGACACAGTATTTGACACTATACACAACTTCAAGAAGATGGCGATTAGCAAAACGTGCGCGTTTAAGTTGCCTCCGAAGCAAGTCGACTGTGAGACGCGGCGTTTTGCTACGACTTGTAGCGACTTGTCACAGAAAATAGACCGCTTACTCACATACGCATATCAGCAACTAGCGCGTCTTATCGCTACGTCTAATCGTGTCGATTAATCACTGCAGATAGACCGTACCTTAAATGTATTAATAAAATACCTAAATTTATTAACTAACAACAATGTTAGTTTCTCAATTAGCGGAGACTGGGAAAGGTTGAGCCAGAGGGAGGTTTGACCTATAATGATGCATTGGTAACATATTCTTAAATAAATCTACTTTTCCGTTTAGAGGATGCTTATTCATTGTTGTTTCACGTTATATAAGTTCAAAAACAAATCGAAGTAATTTACGAAAGTTATAGATAAAAATTGTTTTTGCGGCTAAACAATGTAAGTTTTTCAACAAAATGTATAAGGATTCTTTATTCACATTATTGTATGTATACTAGCACTACAGACCGTGTAGGTCCATGGCTGATGTTTCAACACTAGCGGTGGGTGCTCAGAGTTCCATACGAAACTCTTCTGCGACAATCTACTAAGCTCAATTGCCACTCTCGCACAGACTATCCGAATGCCCATTACTTCGGTTCGTTCCAAAATTTCTTGTGTTCTGCACCTATTTCCAATTTACACATTAATAACTTATCCCTTCCATGGCTTGGTTGACGACCTGCCTCCATCCCATTTTGTCATTTGTCTTACTTTTCCAATTTCTGATATTAAGTCTTTGTAGGTCCTCTTCAACCTCCGCTTTTCATCTTGTTCTGGGTCTACCTCTCCTTCGCCTTCCTCCTATAGAACTATTTATCAATATTTTCGGTAGCCTTCCTGTTCCCATTCTTTCTATATATCCTAACTATCTTAGTCTTTGAGATTTTATCATTCCAATAATACCCGGATTTTTATATAATTCTTCGAGCTCTTTGTTTGTCCTCCTCATCCATATTCCATTTTGTAATTTTCCCCCAAATATCTTCCTGAATAGTTTTCTTTCCCATATTTGTAGCATTCCTTGCTCTTTTTGGTATAATGTCCATGTTTCTGAGGCATATGTAACTATAGGCCTAATCACAGTCTTGTAAATCCTGATTTCCGCACTCCTTGATATATTTTTGCTTTTTAATAATCTATTCAAGGCATGAATGCAATTATTGCCACGCATTATTCTGTTTTGGATTTTCTCCCCTATATTGGGTTTTCGTGTGATTATTGTTCCAAGGTACTCGAATCGATCTATTTCTTCAAATGTATATTTCTTCTCTTTGGCTGTTTCTACTGTTAAATGATTCCCTTTTATAAAGTCTCGATCTGTTCAGTCCATGTATTTTGTTTTCAGTTCATTGATATAGAGCCTTTTTTCTGCTTTTTCTGCAATATTTTTTATTACCTGTCTTATTTCCTCTTTACTTCTCGCTAATACTGCTATGTCATCTGCAAATGCCAAATATTGATGTCTCTTATGATATATAAGTCCAGACCTATTTATGCCTGCTTCTTGAATTACTTTTTCCAATAACAGACTAAAGAGAATAGATGACAGTGGATCGCCTTGTCTTACGCCTTCAGTGACGATGAATTTCTCTGACACACCGTTATTTATTCTTACTTCATTTTCGGTACTTTGTAGTGTTAGCCGAATTATTCTGATCAGTTTCCCGCTTATTCCTAGGTCTTCCAGAGCTTTGTACAGTTCCTTTCTTTTTACTTCATCGAATGCTTGTTTGAAGTCGACGAATAGCACCATCGTCTGTTTTCCAAATTGATAGCTCTCAGCCTGTATTTCTAGTAGCATGAAGATTTGCTCCACTGTGCTCCTACCTCGTCTAAATCCACATTGGTATTCTCCGATTATATTCTCCAAATTTTCCTTTAAAATATCCTTGATATAAGTGGCAAGTATCTTGTATGCTACATTTAATAGTGCTATTCCTCTATAGTTGTGGCATTCATTTTAATTCCCTTTTTTATGTATAGGAAATATTATAGCGTTAGTCCACTCTGTCGGTATTCGTTCTTCTTCCCATATGTTTTGCAGTAGTTTTTCCATTTCATCACCTAATCGCGTTCCTCCATATTTGAACATTTCCGCTGTTATGTGGTCACTTCCCGGACTTTTATTGTTTTTTAGATTAGCTATAATATAATTTATTTTATCTCAACTCGGAGGAGGTTCTTTCGAGTGCAGCTCGAAATTTGTTCCTACATTCTCTTCATTATCCAGTTCTTCATCCTCATTTCTTCGCCCATTTAAAAGATGTTCGAAGTATGTTTTCCATCGCTCTAAAATTTCTTTTTCGCCCAGTAGCATTTCTCCATCTTTACTTCTAATGAATACGGGATTTGAATTGGATCCTCTTTTTTCTCTTTTGACTCCTTGATACAGGTTTCTCAGATCTTTGTTTCTGTAATTATCTTCTACATTTTGCAGTAGTCGCTAATTGTACTCCCTCTTCTCCCTTCTCAATAATCTCTTTGTTCTTTTCTTTTGTTCGCTGTATTTTTCTTTACCATCGTGTACTTCTGTTGTTAGAGTCAATAATCTTAGTTTATTTCTTTTATCTATTTCGTGCAAGCATTCATCATCAAACCATGGTTTCAGTTTCTTCCATCTTTATGTCTTTATTGTTTCCCAATGATGCTCTATATCTCTTTCCGTTATGTCATCCATTTCCTCGTTGATTACTTTTTCATATCCTTCTTTCTCCTCATTTGTTAATAACCTTGCAACTATTCTATCTCCCATTCGTTTCCTCTTTTCATTTTTGTTTATTGGTATGAGTTGCTTTAATGTGACTCCCACCATGAAATGATCAGAGTCCAGATCGGGTCCTCTATACGTTCGTATATTGGTGATGCATTGGTCTTCTTCGAGTTCAAGTGAAACATGGTCGATTTGGTTCATTGTTTTTCCGTCTGACGATATCCACGTACATTTATGAATACTTTTACGCTGAAAATATGTGCTTTTGATTCTGAGGTTGTGTTCTTTCGCAAAATCTATCAACAACCGGCCATTTTCATTTGTTGTCTCATGCAGACTATATCTTCCAATTGTTGGCATATACGTCTCCTCTTTACCTATCTTGGCGTTGGCGTCTCCAAATACTATTTTCAAATCATAATTGGGGATAGCCTCAAATAATCTGTCAAGATTACTATAGAATTCTTCTTTCACTTCTATATCATTCTCTTCTGATGGATTCACATTATCATATTTAGAAATATATGGATGAATGACACAAATAATATACTAATTCAATATTTCAATATACTTTCATAAATTAACTTATTTATTAGGTAATGTTTTGACTTGAAAATCGTAATTTGTTGTGGCTACTGGTACGAGGGGAGGGGTGAACAGATTTTATGTGGGTGGCTTGAGGCATGGGTCAAACCTCCCATCATGGTTAGAAAATACCTGCATTTGGTAAATTGAAAAAAATCTTTGACGATCATTTTGTCTAAATGCATTTCTAATTATATGCTACATATGGTATAATCCTCAATTAACAATAAGGTGTTGGGGAAGTGCAAGAGAGGGGGTTGGCAAATGACAGATGTCTGTATCGTAAAAATGATGTTTCTCCCTTAGAACTAAAATCTACGTGTTTTAGCATTTCCTTATAATCTAATGAATAATGTCAAATATCGGGGTGGACTGTTCTATGTGGCCCATGAAGGAACAGAGCAATGAAATGCCATAAAGTCAAAAACAAATTATTTTAAGTTTTACTCGAGAAGTTCTTATGAAACTTGCAAAGTTAATAATTGTCCTTGAACTCCCAACCGCCCGACCTATATTATCAGAAATGTATTAGAAGAGTGAACAACTTATTTTAACGATCAGAATAATTTGGTTGCTTCCGTGCTATTTACGTTTACAATGTAATATTTTATTATTTTTGATAATCAAAACCAATATCATGGATATTTTGCATTAATTGTAAGAAAACATATTTGTAAAAATTTGCACTTGGCATATTTTTCATGAATCAATAAAGAAAAAAATATTAGAGTCCAAAGACGCTTGCAGCTGTGTGGAAATACGTAGTCATTTCAATAAATCTCCAATCTACCCAATCCCATGAAATAGACAAATCCTTATACATAATCTAAAGTATATAGTAAAATTCCAGATGAGTGTATTGAACGAAATTGCTTTCTATTGAATATTTCCACTATCCCAAAATGTAGAGAAAATGGAATTATTTTTTAAAACACCAAAATGGAATTGTGAAAATTTGATTAAAAAGGACGATTACTTGATAGAAAGCACTACTGCATCATATTCTGCATTGTGTAATTTTTAGATCGTGAATATATACAAGGTAAGTGTGAAATTGAATAATCAAACATTTCGAAAATTAGCATAGAGATATAAGAAAGGCAACAAATTTTTATTTTAAGGGCTCTTCAACATAACGATTCTAGTATCGTATTCCGGAATCTGATTCCGGTATCGCTGTACCATTCTACATATTGTTACGAAACTGCACACCGTAGCTGTCTCTGAAGCCGACTCTCTTCTAGTTCGATATCTAAAGTTGAAATTTTGGCGGGTGCGTTCGGTTTTCTGGGAAGGGCAAGGTATTTTTACTTTTCCGCCCAACCTATCTATATGCGAGAAAAGTATTGGTTTACCCCAAAAAAAGTGGAAATTTGAAATTTTTTTTTGAGTTATTTTTACGTTTTCCATCAACAACAACACGAAAAAACGGTTTTTAGAAAAAAAAATCCTGTGTGTATGTCGTCGTCGTCGTTGTCGTCGGCCACTTTTCCTTACATGTCTTGTTAGCACGATACAGCCTCCGGGGTGCAATAAGTCACCAATTTTATGATTGAATGTTGTTAAGGACATGTCACAGATGAACCCTATTAATTTTCAGCTCCCCAGAGCCAGTACAACGGTTGTTATGGTACTTGAAGTACGATATTTTGTCATTTATTGAGAAATTTCAGTTTGTTAGCACGATACAGCCTCCGGAGTTCAACAAGTCACCAATTTTATGATTGAATATTATTCATGACATCTCACTGATCAACCCTATTGATTTTCAGCTCACCAGAGCCAATACAACAGATGCTACAGTACTTTAAGTACGGTATTTTTGTCATTTTTGGAGAAGTTTCAGTTTGTTTGCACGATACAGCCTCCGGAGTATATACAAGTGATCAATTTTATGATTGAATATTATTTAGAGCGTCTCAAAGATGAACCCTATCAATGTTCAGCTGACTAAAGCCAGTACGACGGGTGCTATGGTACTTGCAGTACCAACTTTTTGTCATTTTTGGAGAATTTTCAGTTTGTTAACACGATACAGCCTCCAGAGTGTATACAAGTGGCCCATTTTATGATTGAATATTGCTCAATGTGTCTCACAGGTATACCCTATTGATTTTCAGCTGACGAGAGCGAGTACAGCGGGTCCTATTAATCCAGATATACTACATTTTTGCTTATTTTTGGAGAAATTTCGTTTTGTTAGCACGATCCATCCCCCGAAGTGTATACAAGTGACATTTTTATGATAGAATATTGTTCAGAGCCACAGATGCGGAAAAGTTAGTTTTAATCTTTAAAACCGTTTATCTTTATAGAGACATTCTGAGAAAGTCCACAAGTCAGTCTACAATTTAAGCTGATAATGAACAAAATGAACGTGAATACATAAATAGTGGATAAACTGTGAACAGTGTATTTAATTTAAACTAGAATAAAGTGTGTATAGTACGCGCAAAACATATTGTGCAGCAATGTAATCGTATATCCCCTGTAAGTTAGGTTGCGGAGATGACTCTGAAAGGTATTAATATTTTGTTTACTTTTACCACTACCACTATACACTAAAATCTATCTTGATGTCAGCCTACCAACTAAAATGCGAGTGTGGTTTATCTATGATGCTGTGGTCGAAAAAATTGCTGTCTCAAATGTACTTATAGTACTGTCAGAGATGGGAACCATTAGAAAATACCTGTCCAAAGTATTTTCTAGCCACCAGAAAGACTGGGAGCAGTATCTCTCCCTATTTGCATTGGAGTATCGATCCGCCATCAATGAGTCCACAGGTGAAACACCTGCGAAAATCCTGTTTGGACGCAAAATGAGGCTTCGTTGTGACCTAGAATTTGAAGATCTAGCAGGAGAAGATTACGTGATTTAATTGAGAAGAAGGACGGACGATGTGCACGAATTTTATATCCGCAGAATGATTCAATGCAGAATGTCAGGATTTGAATTTTTTAAAATTTAGAACTAATCATTTAAATACAGAAGAAAAAAATATTAATCTAATTAAGGAATACCCAGACAGATTTTATCAAGATGATTTGCCACTTACCCTTACAAACAAAATAAAACACAAAAAATTTATACAATTGACAAAATACCTGTATATACACGACCCTTTTATTTATAAAGATGAAGTTCCAAAACAAATAAAAAAGATGTTACATAATAATATAATTAGGCCTAGTAGTTCACTATGGTCATCCCCATCTGATTGTTCCAAAGAAAATGGGCGCCTCGGGTGAACGCAAATGGAGAGTAGTAATCAATTACAGAGATAATTAAATTATAAAATTTTAGATGATAAATATCTCCTCCCTAACATCACCGATTTCTTAGACAATCTCGGTAGATGTCAGTATTTCACCAATCTCGATCTGGCCAGTGGGTTCCACCAGATCGAATGGATCAAAATGATATCGAGAAAACGACATTCACGACCGAACACTGTCACTGGGAGTTCCTAAGAATGTCATTTGGCCTTAAAGGAGCACCAGCGACATTTAAGCGTGTTATGGACAACACACTGCGAGGTATTCAGAATGAGCAATGTGTGGTTTATCTAGATGATATAATTATATTTTCTACGTCATTGCAAGAACATATTGACAGCTTAAAAAATGTTTTTCAGCGTCTTAGTGAGTCGAATTTTAAAATTCAACTCGACAAGTCATAATTCTTAAGAAAAGAGGTGGCCTACCTAGATCACGCTGTGACACCACAGGGTGTAAAACCTAACCCTGATAAGGTAAAAGCCATAAAAAATTATTCAATACCGTCTACTACCAAACAAATTAAGAGATTTTTAGGATTGTTAGGCTACTATCGCCGATTTATTCAAAACTTCGCTACAATAACGAAGCCCTTGACTAAGTGCTTTGAAACATGCAAGAATTTATTAATAATTGAACCAATTTTACAATACCCTGATTTTTCTAAAACTTTTAAGCTAACAACTGATGCAAGTAATGTAGCTCTTGGAACAGTCGTTTCTCAAGGACCAATTGGCAAGGACCTACCAATTGCCTATGCATCTCGCACCCTCAACGATACCGAACACAATTATTCGGTTATCGATAAGGAACTTTTGGCTATTGTTTGGGTCACAAAATGCTTTCGGCCGTACTCGTACGGACGGATGATTAAAATTATACCTGACCATAAACCACTAAAATGGCTGTTCTCCCTAAAAGAAGAAAATGCCAAATTCACTAGGTGGAAATTGAAACTTTCAGAATTCAATTTTAGTGTAATATATAAAAAAGGTAGTTACATTTTTGGCAACAATTAGATGATATCCTAAAAGATATAGACCCACCTAACGAACAGAACACAGAACTTTTTAATTATGATCCACCACAACCAAGTACTAATGACAATGACCTTATTGACCTATATACAGAAAATATACCAATTCCTGATATGTCATTAACAAACGACAACACAGACAATATATCCCTAGAAGTACAGATAGACAGAAATACAAATATCGAACCTGAACAACAAACCGAAATACCAGATAATAAAGAACTTGAAATTGTTGAAAACGATAATAATGATAATGATACTATACATTTCAATAAAACACACAACCCAACTTTTGAAATACCTACAATAAATACAACAATAAATTACAGAAAAAATTTAATAATTATTAATGACGTATTTCATTCACCATCTACACCTAAAATAAAAATTTTGTTTGGAAATAAGAGGCGTATAATTGCTCAAATCTTGAATAACAATTTCGAATCAGATGTCATTAACCCCATAAAAAACTGTATTAATCTGGATAGTTCTTATTATATTCATCTCGAAAACCCTAACATATTTGAAATTTTTTTAATAACCTTGCAAAAATATTTTAAACATTCTTCTATAAAATTTAAAAGATGTAACCAAAAACTAATAGATATTAGAAACGAAAACGACTTACAAGAAATTATACAAGCTTATCATGAGGGTAAGACGAACCACAGAGGGATAGAAGAAACTTACATAAGACTTAAAGACAAATACTTTTGGCCTCACATGAAAAACTCAATACAAACTTATCTAAACGATTGCGATATTTGCTAACAAAGCAAATATGAACTGAACAATGAAAATGAACCAAACCCCAACAGCAACGAAACCATTTCAATATTTATATTTAGATACGTTTACTCTTGAAGGAAATAAATTCCTCACAATCATTGACACATTTTCAAAATATGCCCAAGCATATCCGTTAATAAGTTTATCTAGCACCAAAGTTGTTAATAATCTAATAACATTTTTCTTCCACCATGGAATTCCCGAACAAATATTCACAGACAATGGAACCGAATTCAAAAACTGGGTAATTCTAGAACTCTTAAATTTTCATAAAATTAAAATTCATTTTTCTTGTCCAGAACATGCGGAATCTCAAGGCTCAATTGAAATACTACATTCAACAATCCTAGAACATATTAGATTAATCAATACCCAAACACCAATTAATTTAAAGATGCCTTATGCAATCATGGCGTGTAATCATTCAATATACACTCCACGATAAAAAGAAAACCTATAGATGTAATTAACGATCATTTAAACTCTGACGATCCTTTTAACCTAGATATTGAAAAAATTCTTATTAATGACTACATCAACGAGCACAAAGAAAGAACTAAAATACTGTACTCTAAAATTAATGAACACTTATTAATCGAAAAACAAAGACGAATTGCAAAAATTAATAATAACCATGATGACCCAAAGATCTTTCAACAGAATCAAAAGATATATGTTAAAACTCACAAAAGACAAAGACAAGCAAATACATTTAACAAAGTTGCAACAATAAAGAAAGTAAATGTTGTGTTCCCTTGCAGTCAGTTCTTTACCGGTGTGAAATTGGCAGCCAAAAGCTAGGAGCCATTCTGAACGGACAAGAACTTCGCTTGAAAATATATGAATTTTTCGGAAAACACTGCTTTCATTTAACTGCCATAGTGTTCTCAATGCTAAAAATTACGCATCCTAGTATAATAAAGACTAGCGAAATTTACAACGAGTTAATTACGCTACAAGGAAATTTAGAAAAAGGTAAATTGCCAATAGAAATAAGCTCAGAAAATATTTTGGCATTTGAAAAATTTATAAAAATTTATAGCTATATTTCTAATAATAGAATCACTTACATATTACGAATGCCTATAACTTTAACAGAAAACTTTGATCACTATCATTTGTATCCAATACCAATTGGTAAGCAAGGTCGATTAAAAGGAGTAATTCCTATAAAAACATTTTTGTTAAAGAACAATAATCAATACGCATTTATGGGTAAACCCTGTCCTAAATTCTATCCGACCAGTAAGTACCTCTCCGAGAAGATCGAACTACAAGACATTAAACAACTGCCACGAACCACGAATCGTCGTCAATCATCCATTCTTCGAGCGACTAGAGGAAACAAACGATTGGATTGCTATTTTTCCTTTTAAAGAAACAATTATTTCAAATTGCCAAAACCAAGAAGAAGTAATAGAAGTTACCGGCACCTACCTAATCAATATTCCACCAGATTGTTGTTCGAAATCAAGCCAAATTAAAATCCTGAATAAAAACGACACCGAAATTCTTTGGCAACCCATTTTATATCCAGAATTTAAATTTAACACATCATATGCACCTACGAGTACTACCAGTATCAAATTACAAGAAATCGACTTAGACGATCTACAAGAAATAAAATCAAAACTCGCCAATAACGATCCTAAACTAAATTTTCAAGAAATCTACTCAAGGCCCAGTTTATGTACAATAATTATTTATTGTTTTCATATTCTAATTGGAGGAACCATAGTTGGCAAGAAACTTCATGCCCGGTGGATGCAACCAAAGGAAGACCACCCCATTGACCTGGCTGCATTTTCGGAATTCGCCGACACATTACCCGCTCGGAACGACTCGGGTAATGCGAATCTCAGACTCAGACTCGTAAAGTCCTGACGTATTGGACCAATGCGTCGGGGATTTACCTATGTAAAATAAATATGCGCATTGCCAAGTAAGTACGTGTATATTTTTGTTAAGTTTCTAGAACAGTAACAAGCTATAGGTACTATTCAAGTAGATATGAAAATAAATATTAAAACTAATATAACAAAATGGATCCATGGACATTACCAAATGTGCCTTACAAAGATACGTGATCCAATACGATTAGGTTGCAAATAAGTGAGCAAAAAGATTTTGAGGTATGTAGATTTTGGTATTTTAAGGTTAAGTTTGTGTAATATGATATATTTGCCGAACTGTAAAATCAAAAACATAGGAAATATAAATATATTAATAGGAAAAATAATAATTATAATTTTTTATTCATGAATTTGGAATATAGAATCTTACTACGTTGAAGAATAAACAGAATCTTAAACTAATTGGTTTTTTGTTGTAGAAATGGTTGACTGAATTGGAAAATACTCAAAAAGTAACTTGGAGAGTTTCAAAAACCTTTAAGCTTGGTACTGAAAAGTCACGCATAATATTTAAAATATTATATCACTGCCATTTTAACGTAAAGCAAAAAAAGAAAAATGGAAATTCTAGAAAAAGGATTTCTAGAAACATAAACTGTCCAGCAAAATTATCGGTAACTATAAAGCGATAGAATCCAGACACAAAATCAAAAACATTGATGTTTATATGCCAAAATGGCCATGTGTTGTGGAATTTCGGGATGAACATAATCATAATTTAAATTCTGCTGCAGCACTTAGAGAACGACCACTTGCCCTGGATGTAAAAAATCGTATTATTGAGCTATTTGAGAAAGGTCACTCAGTAGCCTCTGCATATCACTCTTATATTTTATCAATGATGGAGGAACACGGCGACAACTATGAAAATATTGTGATAGATAGACATTTTACTGCTACTAAAACAGATGTAGAATCTATATGGAAAAGCATTTTAAAAAAAACTATGGCGAAAAGACTGGAGAAAATATGTTATCTCATTTAGATAATATGCTTAGGATGTTAGGAGAAAAAAATGATACTCTTTTTAAAATAATTCGAAAAGAAGACCATTATGATGTGGCACTTTGTACACCAATCATGCAAAGAGTTGCAACACTTTCCCAGTCGTCAGAGATTATGTTTGTTGATTCCACAGGCAACTGTGATACGCAAAATCATAAGGTTTACTATTTTATAACACAATCAGCTATTGGTGGATTACCTTTGGGCTGCATCCTTAGTAGCAGTCAAGAATCAAATGTATTCTTAGAAGCTGTGCGTGCTCTTCTTGAACCAAAGGTTATTCTTACGAATGACGATCTAGCTGAAAGGAATGCTTTAAAAAGGGTTTGGCCTGATTCTTGTTACTTATTGTGTACTTTCCACGTTTTAAAAGCCTCTTGAAAATGGCTTAAATCACGTAAGAACAAAATTTCTTCAAAGGACGTACAAAACTGCTACAAATATTTTCGAAATATTCTTGTATCCAAAACATATGAAGACCTAGAAAATTCTTGTTTGGAATTTACTAAAAATTGCAAATATGATAATTTCACAAAATACGTGAGTAATATGATGGAGAGAGCTGACACTTGGTGCCTTTTATATCGGCAACATTTACCACTAAGGGGAACTGACACCAACAATTACATAGAAGTCGTATTTAGACTGCTAAAAGATATACCCTTGGAAAGGACGAAAGCGTTTAATTTTCCCCAACTTTGCGACTTTATTACTACCAACTTTGAATTTTATTATAAGCAAAGAATTTTGGATATTTTGCTAAAACGAGCATCTAAGACAGTTATTAGTTGTTATTTGCCTGATGAAAAGAACGTGACTTTTGAAAATATAGTTCAACTTAATGACTTTGAATATGAAGTTAAAAGTGAAACCGATAGAAATGTCACCTACATCGTCGATTTACTGGTTTTCAAGTGTACGTGTCCACAGGGATTTACCGGTAAACATTGTAAACACCACGCAGCAGTTGTAATAAAATGTAATATACATTCAGTTTTTAACACCTTATCATTGAATGTTAAATGCCATCTTTACCATATTGCCACCGGAAAGCAGGCAGGTGCACAATTCGCCAATTGAAAATGTTTCAATGGGCCAAAACACTACTAAAGATGTTTATATAAATTCAAATTCTTCACAAAATTGTGATTTCGTTATGAGTATTGTTGGTAATAAAGTTGATGATATTAAATACGAAGATCATGATATTGCCGAAATTAAAAAAAAATGGGAACAACACTCAAAAAAAATCATGGAATATTTGGATAGAAGTCCATCAATATTCTATAATGCGATTCAAGAATATTTAAAGAATTGTGATAAACATGCTAACTCAGAGCAGACTTAATGATCTGGTTTGCATACAGCTTTTAAATACAAAGGCGTAGTCTGTAAAAGGAAACGACAGCATGGTACACGAAAAAGAGGTAAAAACATAACTAACTGTACAGCCTACATCAATTGGACGAAGAAAGACGAAAATGACAGGAAAGAAAGCAATGTGTAGTGGAAGAAAGTCTCAACAATTTAAAAAAACAGTTAAAAAAGCACCCCATTCCATGGCGATATGTGTTGAAAATAATGTGGGTTTAGGGGGAAATAAATAAAAAAATGAAAATATTATCTTTTATTTTTCAAATTTTTTTTATTTATTTTTGTGAATATGTACCTATGTACCTACATATAGTGAGTTTTTTAGAATGGTAAATGTAAATAATATTCGCCCTGTGTAATTTACAAAAAAAAGCTCAGACGCGTCAAATTTTAAATTTAAAAGGGCATCTTGTTATAATAGGACGTTGCTGTGACGTCATCACTACATATTTTTTTTTAATAAGATGGCCATTCAAATTTGAAATTTGACGTGTTCCAGGTTTTTTAATAAAATTAGATAGGCAAATATTATTTACATTTTCCAATCTAATAAACCTCACTGTACATATACGTACATACCTATGCCTAAAAAATACTGACAAACTGACATTTAACGTTTTGTAAATCCTCGACGCATTAGTCCAATACGTCGGGACTTTACGAGTCTGAGATTCGTATTACCCGAGTCGTTTCGAGCGACTAATGTGCCGGCGAATTCCGAAAATGCGACCTGGCTAGTGTTCAACTTCCTCGTTAGCCCTCGAAGTTGAATTTTCGAAGGGAGGAATTACCTCAACACTCCTCATGGGAATCGCAGACTCAGCAACCTCGTTTCCAAGGATTTGCTAATCGTATCATTTTTCATTTTCACTGTTTTGATATCTGAATTGTTCACTTTTAAGTTAAGCTTTGTAGATATCATATGCAGTTTAATTGCAACAATTAATTTTGAATAATAAAATAATTTTTAAAAAACTAACTTTGAGACTACGAAATATTTCTTGAGTGTTCTTTATAACATCTGATTACTGTGATGATAAAGATAATATATTATTTGTATACACAACAAATCTACCATTAAAACGAAATTAAAAAATGCTTGGTTAGCGTGTCACCCTTATAAAAAATACCAATGTCATTTTACGGACATTATCCTTCAACTAATACAAATATTGTTTCGTTAGTACGTTATATATACAAATACTCGTAGGACATATTAGAAATTCCAATCGCTTTAGACATGGACTCAACGCGTAACGTGATGAATAGTCCCACTTTAAGGGTTGTTTTTATTAAAAGTTCACCCCCCTTTTCAAACATTCGTATTATAACCTGCCGTATTGGACAACGATAGACGTGAAATAAAAGCTTTAGATAATCTAAGGCATGACGAAATGTTTATATTAAAACATCTAATTACAAACGGGAAATAGATAAAAATGTACAGCTGCTTCAGGCTTTACGCTGATCAATTTTCGCTTCGATTTTTTCAACCATTTAACGCGATTCAAATAACGGATAATAACAACCAACATACAATTCGGAATTACTCAATTATTATTTAAAAGTAGAGTAAAACGAATTCAAAAACTAGAAGTATCCAACAGTTTTCAGAAAATAGATATATTTTTTTCATCAAGATTACTGGAAGATGAAGACAAGCCATTCAAACAGAGAAGAGAAAACTATAAAGTGTCAGTACTACTTTACAATTTAAATGTTTTTTCAGTTTTATATGCGCTGAATGCTATAAATTGACCTCCATTTTAGTTTGTATGCCGCTGTTTTCCGGTTAGTCTTTGGAATCTAGTGGAGGACTCCAGTACATTTCTCCAGTCCAGTAAAAAAATGCCAATATCTTACCACTGAATGCGGCAAAAAACCTGATATGGATAGTAGATGCCCCTTCCCCCCAGTCATAAAGTGCTGGCATCGTGTGAATTTGACCACTATTTGACCAACTGAGATGATACTTCGACTAAATCTCTCCAAAAAAAATGATCTTCCTGGTCCAGTTTTTCTTCTTTAACAATTCTATCTAGAACTCATTAGACGTTTCTCTGAACAATTCGTCGTATGAAATCATAAATATTATGTACACTTATGATTCTCATTAGAGTGGCTACAATTAACCCTCTATAGCCCAATTTATTGTAAGGTGAAATAAAAAAATAATACTCAACATACTGATTCAAATGAGTTTTATTAGGAAATAAAAATATATAAAATAGTAAAACAATTACCCTTACGCATACTTAGGCGTATGTTACCTCAGAGTAACAGTGGACTTCAATTGGTATGAAATTGTAAAAAACAATTGGAAGTAGGAGTGAAGCACAAATAATGATTGCATTTGGTGCACATCACTTTGCACCTTCCGCGTTTATCACTGAAAGTGGGCCAATGTGCCATTTTGTCTCTTCGGACGTCTTCTGGTGGCATTTCAGCGATTTTTCCTTTATGCTTTTTGTTTTCGATTTCTTGCTCGATTGATGAGCTGCTTGGGCGACCCCGTTTACGGCTGTTTGTTGTATCTTTACCTGCAGCACAAAGACTGTGAGCTAAGTCTGTTTTAAATTGTAACAGACTTAGCTGATTTTTCTTTGGAACATTGAGTGACTTACAGTCTCTTTTATACAGCAGTCATGAGTTTACAACACACACGTCCATAAGATGAAAGTAAATTTTATGGTACCATTTTTTACTTCTTATAGTAGTTCTATATAGAGCTATAAGTGAGTCAACTGAATCGACTCCTCCCATGAATTGATTGTTCAGTTCTACTGCTTTGGGACATGGCACATCAATTTTTGAAATTGCTTTTTTATCCCAGCGTTTTACATCTCTAACTGGATTAGCGCAACAAAAGTACTGAGTAAATGAACTGGTTTATTATCATACCATTTTACTGAGATAAGTTCAATCCCATCTATTTTTGTTTTTCGATCTCCTAAGCTTCCTCTTCCTTTTTTCGCCATTTCTTTATCTGTAGAAAAAGTACATCCCCCTAGACGATCTGACTTTACCGTGCTCAGACTAAGAATATCCAGCTTGAATAATTCGACTTGTAGTTTTGGGCTATTGAACCAATTATCGAAGTAAATTTTAAAGTAGTAGTTTCTAGGAACCATTTTTGAAAGTCTCATAACAACATCTGACACCTACATCTGTAAGGGTGGGATCTATATCTACTGAACCAGAATATAATTCCCAGTTATAAATTACACCGTCTGATCCACACAACGCAAAGGCTTTGTAGCCCCATTTTTTTGGTTTTTTTTCATATACTGTTTCAAGCTATGTTTTCCCTTGAAAGGAATCATTTGCTCATCTACACAAAGTTTTTCAGTCATAGGAATTTCATTAAATTTTGCGACTAATTTCTCAATTAGGGGCCGTATTTTGAAGAGCTTATCGGTACTATTGGCAGCTTTGGTATTATCACTAGAATAAATTTTTGTTTTTATTTGCTCCCATATATTTCGTGACATAGTGTTTACAATTTTAGGAACCTACGTCTCAGCTTGCCAGAACATTATATAAGTTATTCCTATAAATTGTTCCAATGAATCGTTAGTCAAAAAGAGAGGTTTATTGGGTTCGGTTTGGCATGCAAAAAAATTGCTTTGCTCGACAATATTACCTAATAAGTCTGAATCAACAAATTTTCTAAAGTACTGTAATGGACTTTCTGGCTCCTCAGGAGCAACCGGCAAACTTTCCTTTCAAATTTCAATTGGATGTATTATTTTTGTTGTTATGAGTTTCCAATGTAACGATAGTTTAGTATTTTTTTTTGTTTTTGATTTCAATGTTTCAATTTGGTTTTTCGAAATAATTTTATTTTTAGATTTCTTTCTTTTCATATTTTTCTTCTCAAAAATCTTTTCTTCGCTGCTACTACTGTTACTACTAATTTCATACTCACTTATCTCTTCTGATATATTCTTAGAACAGCTTGGTCTTTCTTCACCAAAAAGTTGGTCTTTATATTTCAAAATTTCGTCATCTTCTTCACCACTATCACTCGATAGGGAATCATCTGATTTATTCCCAAAATCCACAACTCTGGTTGAAATTTCTGAATATTTTTCCTTTGATTTTAGTCCGTAAAATTTTATTGGGTTCATACTGAAATTTGAAATCAAATAATTAATAAAAACTTTTATGGCCCAGTGTATCTTCAAAGGTACATTCCTAAATTCAACCGTTTTATTATCCACGTTGCAGTCTTTTTATATCGTGACGCCGCCCCTGTGCTACGACTAGTGCGCAGTCTCCATCGCGGAGGAAGTGAGAAGTTTTGCCTGTGCTACGACTAGTGCGCAGTCTCCATCGCAGAGGAAGCAAGAAGTTTTGTCTGTGCTACCAACCAGTGCGCAGTCTCTACCGCGGAGAGAGAGAAGCTTTTCCGTTGTGTGTGCGTTATATACAGACTCAATGTGTAGTATCGCTATGATTGTAACGTTCTTAAGCAGCCATTGTTAATATATATAGAACCTGTTTCAGAAAATATAAAAGTTTATAAAAATAATACAGTCCATTTTTTAATAGTTTTTATGTCAGGGAGAAGTGATTATTCAATTATTTACATGGTCCCACGACCCAGATTGCAGCGATTTATGGGTAGATACAATGATTAAAAAGATGCTGGTGTGAAGTGAAGATTTTGGAAAATTCCGATCCACAAAATAAAGCAATTGCAGTATCGGGCCAAAAGTGCTTTCCTACTCTGGTTTTCCTGTAAGTTTGAAGTGAAGATTTTGTAAATTTGCGATCCACAAATTAAAGCAAGTGCAGTATCGGGCCAAAAGAGGTTTTCTACTCTGGTTTTCCTGTAAGTTTGTTCCTTTACTAAATTCATTTTTTCGAAATAGCATTTACCTGATTTTTAGGTGTTACTGAGATACCTAACCTATATTTATATTTTTAGTATCTATGCGAATAATTAATATTTTGAATGATATTTACTGACTTTTTGTGTATGTTTTTTATGGTTAAATATAATGGCCGAAGAAATTACTAGCCTTAAACAGAAACGTGTTCATATAAAAGGTCAAGTAACACGTTTTGATATATTTTTTAACAGTTTGGATATAAATTCCCTAAACGAGGGTGTAATTAAAGAATTAAGCAACAGATTAAATGTAATTAAGTTGTGTTTAGACAAATTTAATGACGTTCAGGACAAAATAGATCTTTTGACACCTGGACAAAACGTTTATAATGAAAGATTAGATTTTGAAAACTCGTTTTTTGCAATAACAACAAAAGCCGAATTATTGATAAATCATTTTTATAAAAGTTTAGCTACTCCGCAACCCAATTCGACAAAGAATGATGATAATATTGTTAAATTACCAACAATAACGTTGCCAATGTTTGATGGCAAATATAACAGTTGGCTTGAATTCAGGGATTTGTTATGAAAATAAGAGCTTACTGATTCACAATCATATAAAGGGAATCTTCGAAAAGTCTCCTCTGTCAAGGGAGTCTCATATAGAATCACGCGAATTATATGACACCATCAATGACCATCTAATGTCACTCAAAACATTGGGAGAAAATGTGGAATCTTGGAATCGTCTAATAATTTATATGCTTACACAAAAATTTGACAACCCAAGTCATAGGGCATGGGAATCTTATAAATTCGATAATGATTTACCTAATATGTTAGATATACATAATTTTCTAAAATAAAGATGTCAAATGTTAGAGTAGCTTGCAAATGATAAGCCTAAAACTATTTCCATTAGCCAACATAAATTTAAAAAACCGGTAGCTACTCATAGTCTTTTGACAATGTCTGAAATGAAATGTTATTTCTGTAAAAAATCTCATGCCATTTATAAATGTACTGAATTTTTAAACTTGCCTATCAACCAAAGAATTGCTGAAGTAAAAAAAGTTCTCTTTGTTTGAATTGTTTACACCCTTCTCATGGTACTATTGAGTGTAAGTATAGAAAATGTTTAAAGTGCAATAAATTACATAATACCTTATTACACATTGATTTTAAACAAAATGTATCAAAAAATCTCGGGAACAACGGCAACGCTGTTAGCGATGCTAACAGCCAAGGCCAACCAACAAACGAGCTTGATGAATCAAGACCTGTCGAGTTAAAAACTCTAACAACGCAAAGCTCTTCATATGATGTGTATATGACTGAATTTTCAGAATCAACAGCCCTTACGACAGTAGGTCAAATTTTATTATCTGCAGCAATTATAAAAATTAAAATAAATGACCAGTTTTTTAAAGCGCGAGCGCTTTTAGACAGTTGCTCGCAATGTAATTTTATAACCGATACATTGTGCAATCAAATTAATGCACCTAAAAAGTTAATCCATCATACCATTAAAGGTATAGGACAACATTCTATGAGAATAAATCACAAGGTTTCTTTAACTATTAAATCTCTATATGACGAGTGTGAGTATAAAACTGATTTTTTTGTTATTAAAAAAATTACTGAAAAATTACCTAGGGTTACTTTTTCAAAAAAGCTTTCTAATATGTCCCCTGATTTGAAATTAGCCGATCCATCGTTCAACATCCGTGACGATATTGACATTTTATTAGGTTCATACTTTTTTTGGTCAATTTTAATTGACGGACATAAAACTTTAGGACAAAATTTACCTGTTCTACATAATTCGAAATTAGGATGGATTATTGCAGGAAATTTAGGAGTAGGATATAACAATTTAGTCAGTTGTCATGTAATAACTAAAGATGACAATATCAATGAGCAGATAAATAAATTTTGGGTTCTGGAGGAGGTTAATAAACAAATAAGGTATTTGACAAAGGAAGAAAAATATTGCGAGGAATATTTTGAGCAAACCCTGAGTAGGCACGATTCTGGTAGATTTATAGTGAAAATTCTTTTCAAGGAAAACATAACAGAATTGGGAAATTCTAGAGATATAGGGTTGACGCGATTTTTTAATTTAGAAAGTCCATTCATAAAAAATGATGAGTTGAGATATGACTACATTAAATTTATGAATGAATACGTAGAATTAGGTCATATGAAAAATTTTAAAGAATCTATTGAACATTTTTCAGTTGGTTATTATATCCCACATCATGCGGTAATTAAGGATTCTAGCCTCACTACAAAGTGCAGAGTAGTATTCAACGTAAGCAGTCCTACAGATAATGAGTTGTCACTAAATAATGTACAATATATACAGGACCAGCTCTGCAAAATGATATTTTCGATATTTTGTTGAGATTTAGAACATATAAATATATGTTTGCTGCGGACATTTCAAAAATGTACCGACAGATTTTGATTCATCCGTCGCAACGTAAATATCAAAAGATTTTTTGGAGGTCTAATCCTCATAATAATTTAGAATGTTTTGAGTTAAATACCGTCACCTACGGAACCGCATCTGCTCCGTACTTGGCAGTCCGGTGCCTTATTCAATTATCTAAAGAAAATGCAATAAAATTTCCAAAGGCTAGTAAAATAATTGCTAAGGACTTTTATATAGATGATTTGCTCAGTGGTGCCGATACAGAACAAGACATTTTAAATATTCAAAAGGATATTTGTTATATTTTGAGCGGGGCCGGTTTTGAATTAAGAAAATGGCTCTCTAATAATATTCAATTACTATCTAAATTTGTTTTTCATAGTGTGGAAAACAATATTTTGCCAATCGGAGATAATATTAGCAATAAGACTTTAGGGATATCTTGGAACGCTTCTTGTGATGCTATACAATATGATGTGGATTTTAAAACAGATACTCTGAAGTTAACCAAACGAAATATTTTATCTTGCATCTGTCAAATCTACGATCCTATGGGATTAATTAATCCTATCGTAGTAGTTGCCAAACTTGTTATTCAAGAGTTGTGGAGACTTAAAACTCCTTGGGACAGTGAAGTACCTCCAGACATGATTTCAAAATGGTTACAATTTGCTGACGGAATAAAATTCCTTAATCAGTTAAAGATGATACCAAGACATTGCATTTTTTCCGATTATGTAATTTTAGAGTTGCATGGGTTTTCCGATGCTTCAGAAAAATGTTTTGATGCGGCTTGTTATATGAGAGATTTTTCTCCTACTCTAGGTTACTTTTCCAATCTAATATGCTCCAAGTCACGTGTTGCACCGCTCAAACAAGTCTCGTTACCTAGGCTTGAATTGTGCGGGGCAGTCTTATTAGCTAATTTAGCACACCGAGTACTATCATCTGTAGAAATCAACTTTACAGCTGAGTATTATTGGACCGATTCTATGATAACCTTATGCTGGTTACGCGGTGAGCCTAGCACTTGGAAAACTTTTGTGGCGAACCGAGTTAGCGAGGTCCAGAATTTAACATCTCCTAGTGAATGGTTGCATGTTAAATCAGAGAATGATCCTGCAGATATTTTATCCCGCGGAATCAGCACTGTTGATATAATCGTTTCTGATCTTTGGTGGCATGGCCCACCATGGCTTTTAGCAGATCGTAGTTCTTGAGATTTAAACGACAAAACACATGTAACTGCTATACCAGAGTATAAAAATGTTACCGTCTCCTACATAGCCGTTGATAGTCAAAACGAAATTTTAATATTAATAAAAAGATGTTAATCTTACTTAAAGCTTCTTTAAGTAACGGTGTATATTTTAAGATTTATGAATAATCGTAGAAAAAATAATCCCAAGAGAAAAGGAGCTATTACAGTGGATGAATTAAAGCAAGCATTGTTTTTTCTTGTGAGATTCGTACAAGTAGAAAGTTTTTGCGATGAATATAATTGTTTAACAAAAAAGAAAGAGTTGCCATCCAATAGTAGACTCTTATCTTTGAGTCCATTTTTGCATGATGGGCTGTTACGTGTAGGTGGTAGATTAACTAATGCTAAAGTTAGTTTTGAGAAAAAACATCAAATACTTTTACCATCACATCATAAATTCACTGATTTATTCTTAAAACACGAACGTAAGAGACTATTTCATTGTGGTGTTCAACATCTTTTATTTGCGGTTCGTGAACAGTTTTGGCCACTGTTTGGCCGAAATGCCTGTAAAAAATAGTACGTTCCTGTATTACATGTTTTAAAGCAAAACCTGTTGAAAGTAATTACTTAATGGGTAACTTACCTAGGTGTCGAGTGAACCAGTTTCTTCCTTTTCTCAATGTTGGGGTAGACTATGGTGGTCCGTTTCTCATAAAAGATGGAAAATCTCGACGTCATTTAATCACGAAAGCGTATCTCTGTTTGTTTATTTGTATGAGCAGTAAAGCCATACATTTAGAATTAGTTACTTCCTTGACCACAGAGGCTTTTCTAAAAACCTTGCGCCGTTTTATTTCACGCCGAGGTAAACCGTGTAATATATACTCGGATAATGGTCTAAATTTTATAGGTGCAGCTCGCCAGCTGCAAGAAATGTACGATTTTTTAGCTTCAGAGAATGAAACCATATCAAGTTCCTTAGCAAATGATCGAGTTACTTGGCACTTAATACCATCTCGATCACCTTCCTTCGGTGGTATCTGGGAGGCAGGTATTAAGAGCAGTAAGTTTCATCTCAAACGTGTTGTAGGAGAATCGATTCTCACATTTGAAGATTTTTACACTATTTTAAATCAGGTGGAAGCTATTTCAAACTCCAGACCCCTCTCCCCACTTTCCTCCGATGTCCATGATTTATGCCCTTTAACTCCCGCTCATTTACTTATTGGCCGGTCGTTAGTTGGCCTACCAGAAGTTGACGTAACTACTACTTCAGAAAATCGTCTGGATCAATTTCAAAAACTGCAAGCTCTTAGTCAAAGATTTTGGAAACGATGGAGCAAAGAGTATGTTTCGGAACTTCAAACCAAAGTAAAGTGGAAAGAAAACTCCTCTAAAATTATTAAAGCTGGACAGCTAGTGTTGATTAAAAATGAAAACTTGCCCAGTTTACGTTGGCAGCTAGCCCGAATTACAAAAGTGTTCCCTGGAAAGGATGGAGTCGGCCGAGTTGTAGAAGTGCAGACCTCTTCAGGAGTTTTGAGAAGAGCTTTAACACAAATTTGTGTGCTACCCAATCAATAACTTTCCTTGGTGTATGGTGTTTGTTGAAAGAGACTATATCCCCTCAAGGTGGCCGGTATGCTGCAGTCTTTTAATATCGTGACGCCGCCCCTGTGCTACGACTAGTGCGCAGTCTCCATCGCGGAGGAAGCAAGAAGTTTTGTCTGTGCTACCAACCAGTGCGCAGTCTCTACCGCGGAGAAAGAGAGAAGCTTTTACGTTGTGTGTGCGTTATAGACAGACTCGATGTGTAGTATCGCTATGATTGTAACGTTCTTAAGCAGGCATTGTTAATATATATAGAACCTGTATCTGAAAAAATAAAAGTTTATAAAAATAATACAGTCCATTTTTCAATTAGTGTTTTAAATGAAACACACGGTTTCTAGTTAATTCCACAATATAATAAAAGTTATTGAAAATTCTAAAAAATTGACAATTGTTTCGATAAATCAATATCATCGTCAGAATGACAGAAGTCACATTTTATTTGATGCCTACCTGATGTTTAGTAGTTATTTTTGGCTAGACCAAGAAGTGACCTAACTTGAGATTGATTTAATATATATTTATAGAAAAAAGAAGAAGATGTGATATTACAATTATTGAAGCTTAGATATTATTGGCCCTATGGTGATATCCTGGATATCATTTTTCCAATTAAGATCAGTATAACTGTGCAATGATATAGAAAAGCAAGAAAACTATATCTGCTGATCTTTACAATTATCACTTAAGAAGACAGTTTATTAGTGGAGAACTCCCTAGATTTAACTGTTCGTTGACAACTTCATATTGTGGGTTTCTTAAATGTCTTATAATTTCCAATTCTTCAAGGAAATCCAGTTCTTGTTTCTTTTCACAAATATGTAGCACTTCTAGTTTTGTCTTAGGTGTCAATGAATGATTGGTGTCAAGTAGATTTTTTGCGTAGTGGGATTTATCTGGTTGTTTTAGCCTGTATGCTCGTAAGTGTTCACTGTATCGGATTTCAAAATTCCTAAGGGTCTGACCCAAATAGACAGAATTACATTCTGGACATTTGAGTTTATATATACCTGACTTCTTTAATAGTGGTATTTTTGTTTTTACATTTAAAAATTTTGTACTAACGTTACTTTCTGTTTTAAAAGAAATTGTTGTATTCGTTGCTGAAGATATTATCTTTGAAATATTATTAGAAATATTTCCTGCATATGTGATGGTTTTAAAGTTTTTATTTCATCAGCTTGTTTAGGAAATATTAGTTGTAATGCCACTTTTTCCTCTTTTCTACTAATTAGCTTATTTATCATATCTAATGGATAACCGTTGGATGTGGCTATTTGTCTAATTGTATTAATCTCTCTATCAAAATTACATTTGTTGATAGGAACTCAAAAAGCTCTATGTATCATTAAATTATATGCCGCTAGTCTGTGTGACATAGGGTGATTGGAATTGAATGGAATTGTCACATCAGTCTGTGTTGGTTTTCGGTAAATTGAATAATCAAGTACATTATTAATTCTTTGGTCACTTCTTGGTCTAGCCAAAAATAACTACTAAACATCAGGTAGGCATCAAATAAAATGTAACTTCTGTCATTCTGACGATGATATTGATTTATCGAAACAATTGTCAATTTTTTAGAATTTTCAATAACTTTTATTATATTGTGGAATTAACTAGAACCCGTGTGTTTCATTTAAAACACTAATATGAACAGATTCCACGAAGTAAGGGTCGAGACAGTTAATTTCAATAGAAAATCTTCGAGAGACGATTTGACCCGACTGTACCAGCAGTTACTACAAAAACGTTACAAAACATCACAAAACATTTGGTTTAACCAAGAATGCCTTAGGAAAAAGGTAATACCAAATTATGTGAATATAAAATGTCACACTAAAACACCACAAGCACAAAAAGCTATAAAATGTGCTCAACGAGTTTGGATAAAGGGAGAATGTAAGAAATGGTTCAAAGTTAGAAAGAAGGATCTTTGAAAGTAATATTTCGAAAAATATTTTATTTTGGTATAGATATGTAGATGACATATTAGCTTGTTTTATGGGTAGTGAACGACAATTAGATGTTTTTTTCAACCACATCAATGATTTACACCCAAAAATTAAATTTACATTAGATATTGAAGAAAATAGCTCATTCAATTTTCTTGATTTAAAAATTCAAAGAATTAATAATGTACTTGATTATTCAATTTACCGAAAACCAACACAGACTGATGTGACAATTCCATTAAATTCCAATCACCCTATGTCACACAGACTAGCGGCATATAATTCAATGATACATAGAGCTTTTTCAGTTCCTATGAACAAATGTAATTTTGATAGAGAGATTAATACAATTAGACATATAGCCAGATCCAACGGTTATCCATTAGATATGATAAATAAGCTAATTAGTAAAAAAGAGGAAAAAGTGGCATTACAACTAATATTTCCTAAACAAGCTGATGAAATAAAAACTTATAAAACCATCACATATGCAGGAAATATTTCTAATAATATTTCAAAGATAATATCTTCAGCAACGAATACAACAATTTCTTTTAAAACAGAAAGTAACGTTAGTACAAAATTTTTAAATGTAAAAACAAAAATACCACTATTAAAGAAGTCAGGTATATATAAACTCAAATGTCCAGAATGTAATGCTGTATATTTATTGATGTGGAGGGGGTGAGGTATCAACTCGGCGCGTCTGCAGGTGGCGGATAGTAGAGGTCTCTGAGATGATTTTATAAGAGGAGGAGGTCTGCGGGGAAATACCTGGGGGTTCGTTGCGTCTAAAAACTCAACTGGCAGCCCTCGATTACCCTGCCGCGGACCAACTTCACCTGTCCCAGCTGTAGTATCGTGACTAAGGGATTGTACACAGGGTTACGATGCCGGGTGAAATTTCGAGCTTACCTCGAAATCACCTGTTATACCAATGTCTCCTGGCTGTCTGTGGTCAAGCCTCGCGGGCCAGTGGGATGGAGGGGACGGGTCTTGGCTTTACTGCCCGGACCAAGAGGAGACAACCTCATTAAAAACCTAAAGTCAAGGTGGGAAACCAGGCCGGAGAATGAGTGGCTATATAGGAGAATAGTCCTTACTGGTTTCGACCTTACCCCTTACCTCTGCATGCGGGCTCTGAAGCGGTGGACCGTAAATACTCTAGATTCTCGTGGGATCATTTATGGACAGAGAAAGCAAAACCGGAAAAGTAGTGGAGAGAACCTCCATCTCTTCATCCGGGCACCTCGCAGAGGGAAAAAAGGTCAAACGGCACAAAGGTCGTATGCCGTTCGACCTACCAAAACTGGGAGAACCGGGCGGCATAGACGACCCACTGAGAAATGGCCTTAGTGGAGCAGGGGTGCGGAAATACCTGCGACTCCTCAATCAAGGATTATCCCCAGAAGAGGGTAGGAATCAGGTTATTCAGCGCCCAATACCCCGAAGGAACCACCAATGGGGAAGGTAAAGCTGAAAAGAGGCCCGGTGCATATCACTCCTCCGCAGCGACCTCTCAGTAAAAAAACAAAAAACAGCTACAACGGTAACCGGGCAAGCCCCTGGTTACGCAGCAGCTGTTAAAACAGAGAAGGCTTACAGGGTGGGAATGATGCCCAAGGATTATCCGGGGATCATCCTGAAAGCAGAGCAGCTCTCCACTCTGGTAGAAGAGCTGTGCCAGAGCAAGGAGAAGGGGATCCACTTCTCAGGTAGTCATATTTGTTGTGGAATGATACTGGTGGACTGAGGGTCCCAAGAATCGGCAGATTGGCTCATGAGGACAGCGCCCAAGAAGCCACAACATGAAATTGGAGAAGATCCTCCAGCTTGTCGAGGTTCAGAACTCCAACCTCACTACTGAGGCTTGGAAGACCCTGAACTCTAAAAAAGAGGAACAGGGAACTATCCTCACGATTGGGATCGATCACCAATCTGGGGAGGCTCTGAAGGCAGGAGGTTACGTGCTAAACTTCCGTTTTGAGAGTATCCCTGTCTCAGGGCTGGGAAAAAAAGAACTCCGCGGAGGATCCAAAGGACATGGAGATACCCTCTACATCTGGAACCTCTGGAAAAGGGGAAAAAGGCGAAAGCTTGAGTTTGAATCCGCCCGGGATCTCCTTCGGCTCTGCTGGGATGACTAGGAATGCGGAGACTGCCTCTGCATCCCGGGAAGCTGGGCAGAACAGCCTGGGGGTCGAGAGTCTGGCTCGAGATCAAGAAACCTGCGCGATTACCGAGGGAGATACTGCCATGGTGGTCGAGGAGGGTCAGGGAGAGAGAAAGGAGGGGGATAAATAGAGGCTGAGTAACTCATCCTCTCTCATCCATAATAATTCACCTTCACGTTCACGAATGTATCTCAGATTAACCTGCATCACACGGAGGGAGCTTCAGCCGTGATTGGAGGGTTGTTTGCTAAACTACAACTGGATATTGTACTAATCCAAGATTCATGGATCAACAAAGAAGGCCAAATCAAAGGTTTGGCATTCAAGGATTCTAAATTGATTTATGATGAAAGGCAAGTAACTCCGTGTGCCTGTGTAATCATGAGAAATTACATAAAATATATATGTGTTTCAGAATACGTGTCACGGGACCTTGCTCCAATCATGGTTCACCTCAACATTGGGGGTATCGACCGAGACATCGTCATTGTCTCTGGCTACTTCGCTGGTGACGGACCGATGATAATTGGTTGTGATGCCAACGCACACAATACCGTGTGGGGAAGCACTAATAACAACACCAAAGGTGAGTGTTGGAATATCTCTTAGCAAATAACCTTGAGACTTGGGGATAACCCCTACTTGTGTCACGATATCAAGAGAAGAGGTCCTGGACGTATCAATTGTTAATGTTGCTGCTAGGAAAACTGTAAAAGATTGGAGAGCGAGCCATCACTTTCCGACCATAGGATCATCGAATTTAGGATAAAGTGAGAAACTACCTCGATTCCCACAATCCGAAATCCTAGAAACACTGATTGGTCTCTTTACAAGATCAACCTGAAGAACAATTTGGAACACATCTAAGTGAATGGGGTAAATCAACCGCACTACGATCTGAAACAAAGAGTCGAACGGATCAGTGAGGCAATAATGGAAGCTTTTCATTCCAGTTGCCTACTGTTAAAAGTTCGTTCAGAAAAGAATGCTCCTTGGTGGAACCAGAACCTGTCAAACCTCAGAAAAGAGGTCCGTCGGCTCTTTAATAGAGCCAAACGTGACTGTAATTGGCAGGGGTACACTGAGAAGCTTACTCAGTACAAAAGAGATTAGGAAGGCCAAAAGGCTTAATTTTCAAGACTTTTGCGAAAAGATCACTTTCACTCACACAGCGGCTAGACTACAAAAGGTCATGGCAAATGGAGGAACTAACCCCACAATGTCGCTGAAAAAGCCAGACGGATCATATACGGAAGATGAAGAGGAACGATCGAGTCTTCTTCTTAGAAACCACTTTCCATGTAGTGAACCAGCAACAAGCACTGAAATGGCAATAAATTACACCAAAAAATCCCGCAAGGAAGATTGGGATAATGCTAAGAAAATATTTACCAGACAACGGTTGGAATGGGCAATAAGTACCTTTCAACCATATAAATCATCAGGAGTGGATGGAATATTTCCAGCGCTCCTGCAGCAAGGGATAGAGGAGATTCTTCCTCGCCTGCTGAAGATTACAAGAAGCAGTCTAGCAGTGGGTCTAATACCTAGAAAATGGAGAAGGGCAAGGGTACCCGTCATACCAAAAATAGGGGAAAAAGATGGGACCGATCCCCTCTACCACTTCATAAATGCCAGCATGCCTACAGAGCGGGTCGATCAGCTGAGACGGCTCTGTATCAGCTGACCGAAGTCATCCAGAGAACTCTGAACAACAAAGAAATCGCAATGTGCGCATGCCTGGATATATCTGGGGCCTTTGACAACACAACTTATGTGTCTGTCAAAGAAGCACTAAAAAGGCGAGGAGTAGATGAAACCAAAGTAAAATGCATGTATGACTTGTTGACGACGAGGATAGCTGAGACACAGGTGTGGAATCAAACCAGCTCAGTAAAATCCACTCGCGGAACAGCTCAAGGGGAAGTGATATCTCCCCTTCTATGGAACCTCGTAGTAGATGAGTTGCTCTACGGGCTAACGGAGCTTGGCTTCGAATGTATGGGAAGCGTCAGTGCAGACATCTTGCAATTAGGACATTACAGGTCAGTGATTTCATTTTTTTGTGACGTAAAGCAAAACTTTCCAAGTAAAATGATCATTTTAACTAATTGATAAAAACAATTTAAAGGCCTATTTAATTTTAAAAGATTAATTCTAACAGTAAACAAACAATAATAATAATCATATCTATAATAAACGGACTTTTAATTACTTGTGAAAATATCGTCCTGTGTCATTATTATATTAGTAGATAGGTATATCACTTGTTAATAACATATAAGGTACGCGTAAAACATATAGTGCAGACATGTAATGTTATAAACCCCTTAAGTTATGTTGCGGAGCTAGACTCTGAAAGCTATTAGAATTTTGTTTACTTTTACCAATACCACTTACAAACTACACTCTATCTTGATACTAGCGTACCAACTAAATAGTGAGCGGTCCTTATCGCATGTGGCAACCTGCTATGTTCGAAAAAACTACTATCTCCAAATATACTTATAGTTCAGTAAAATATGGGAAATATAATAAGGTATTTGGAAATTATACTACTAATTCTTGTTAGTGTTAATTGTCTGGTGTTATGTTTAAGATGTATTTAATAATCATTAAATACATTCTAATGATTGTTAGTTGAAATTATAATGTTAAATGAATATATAGTATTTAAATTTAATTAATCATTGAATAAAAAAAGGAATTAATTTTTATATTAAAAACATGACATTATTATTATTTCGTATTTTATTTACCATCAACAAAACAAACAATTTATATATATATATATATATATATATATATATATATATATGACCGATATCTAAATCACCTCCGTCCATCGGATGATAATGTGCTCATCAGAAGTGACGTGGGCGAGTTGCAGGGAATGAACTTATCGAAGACTACAATACTCACACCAGAAGGAACACAAATCTAGATAAGTAACCAAATGGTTGAAATGATCCAAGAATATGTTACCTAGGTCTCCAACTAAAACTAGGCATAAAAACCAACAAGCCGAAATTGAAAGAAGAGTCCTTATGACTTTGGCCGCTACTGGCAAGCTGCCCCCTTAAAACCCCCAGAATTCCTATCAACCTAAAATCTTGAGTTTTCATTAGTTTTGTTCTCCTGGTTCTCACATATGAACTAGAGACAATAGCGTTGACTTCCAGAGGTGCTAATAACCTCCGAACAACACAAAGGGCAATAGAAAGACTCATGCTGGGCGTCAGCCTCCGGGGCCATGTAAGAAACTAAGAGATCAGGCGGCGGACAGAAGTAGAAGATGTACTTAATAAAATGAGTTGGGACTTGTGCCGGGTACTTTGCTAGACAGGATGACACGCGCTGGATAAGACATATACAGTGGAGACCAAGAATATAAATAAGGATAGATGGACGACATTGGAGAGGCAGCGGGTCTAAACTAGTATTAAATAGCTAAAGACAGACAGGATGATATACCTACATAATTGAGTGGATGTTGAAAGGCCGATGAAGAAGAACACCAGTTTTTTATCGCTGAGTTATGGTATGTATACAGCAATGTTTCATCTGAAGTTGATAGAGGAAGACCAACTTCAGACCATGGTAGCTCTATTCAAAACTATTCACATTATAGGTATCAGAAGAGTAGTTGATTTTTATACCTTAATTGAAAAGGATGGCCTCGAAATACTGCGAGATTTCCGGAAAATGAGTCTTTTGAACCATATTCTCAAAGTTCCTAAAAATTGTCCACGATAGAATATATTACAAACTCGTATAAGGTATTGCTAAAACTAGTTCGGATTTCGATTTTCTTTGAAGCGATGGCTGGACAAGAGCAAATATGTTTATATATGTACAATTGATTAAAATAAAGATTTTGACCAAGTGCGCCAAAACATGGATTCAAGAGACATCGCATCATATTAAATTTGTGTTTTGGACAATGTGCGTCAGTTAGTATAAGAGGAGAAAGGATAGATGGAATAGAAATAGAGGAGGAAGTGATGCCGATGTTCCTCAATCTATATTCATAGATCATGAACACTGAACAAAGCTCTCCTAAATATCTCTCTGGTATCAAAATAAATGGCACTCCGATGAGTAATCTGCGAATCGCGAACGATATAGTCTTTACAGCCGAATCAATGAAATAATTACAACGTCATTATCTACTTCTTTGAGTTAGATTATTTGATTTGCTTTTGAAAACTGATACTTGGAAATTTAGAAATGTTAGAAACAATATATCGATTTAACGTTTTATTATTTCAATTATTCTAAACATCCGTATAATTACTTTATTTTGCGCTAAAGCGAAAGGTTATTTGTATTTGTCAATCAAAATCCTTATTCAAATATTTAATTGAACCAAATTCTAGTGGTTAGGTTCCTACCAAGATTAACAGATTAAATAACAGTCCTATTTCTTTATGTATTAAACCCCAAGACAAGCGCCTCTGGACATGTCCCTATTTATTCCAAATGTCGCGTGAGATCTACAAACAGAAAAGGGTCAGAGAAGGGCATTAAATTTATTTTGTGACAAAAGAAATAAAAAGCAAAACCGGGTTTTTTTCAAAAACCAATAGGATGTCGAAGAGTATCTTTTATTCTAAAAAAAATGCTTAGAGATATAAACATAACAACGAATTTCAGATAGTTTTTAAAAAATTAGACTAACAGTTTCTAAATAATTCCACAATATGATGAAAAAAATGTTAAAAATTCTAAAAAGTTTACAATATACTTTTAGATTCAGTCATTAGACACAAGGACGTTTTAGAATGTGAAAAAAACTGGTCATTTGTCTTTAAAAGAAAAAGATATGGGGTGGTCACAAATCGAAAAAGAATTTAACAAGTATAGCGGTTTGTACTATAGAGACAGTAAAACCTTAAGAAGCAAATATGAGAACCTGAAAAAAATGTCTAAAAGAAAGTTTTCCGATGGAAAAAAGTATATTCGTGGTACTCGAGGAGGACCTACATATAAGTCAGACATAACTGAAACTGACATCAAAGTGAAGAGTGTGTTGGGAGAGTTATCTGTATTTGGTCAAGAATCTCAGTTTGATTCGTATGCCACAAATTTAACGGAGAATAGACCTATCCATGAAGGCGAGTCAAACTTTATGGAAACAATGATGGACATCGTCGATACAGCTACAGCGCCTGTCAAGTACAGATTATACGCAGACGACTTAGTACTTATTGCCAAGGGAAGGAACATAGAATCAATTTCGAGAATAATTCAAAATCATTTGAATTCTATAGAAAAGTGGTCAAAGAAAACTGGATTTATGTTCTCAACAGAAAAAACGAAATCTCTTATCTTTTCAAAACACAACATTAATTATCAACCTCAGTTTCGTACAAACTTACAAATTTCTAGGAGTAATATTAGATTCTAAATTAAATTGGGAACATCATATTCTAGAACTCGTGAGGACCTGCAAAAACAACTTAAATATAATCAAAATGTTGAGCAACACAAGTTGGGGATCTGACTCAAGTACTCTTCAGAGAATTTTTAGAGCAATTATTAGATCTAAAATTGATTATGGAGCAATTGCCTATGGCTCGGCCATAAACACCACTCTCAAACAATTGAATACCATCCATAGTACTGCCATTCATTTAGCCATTGGAGCATTTTGTACCAGTCCTACTTCAAGTGTACTATCTGAAGCAGGTGAACTACCTTTACACTATAGAAGACAACTATTCAGCATGTCTTATGCTACTAATGTTGCAGCAAACCCACAACATCCAACACACGCCAGCACCTTTAAAAATCATTATAGAAATCTGTATCAAAACAAAAAAAGAGCAGCTCCAGCATTTTATGAAAGGATTGCCAATTATACCAGTTATATTCTAAGCTAACAACAAACCCAGCACTCCACCCTGGACTATTGCTAGTCCGACATGCCACTTTGACACATCAAAATACACATCCAGCCCTTATTAAGTCCAAATTCCAAAACATTCTTAATATTTACCCCTCCCACGTGCAAATATTTACGGATGCATCAAAACATCGGAAGGAGTAGGAATAGCAGTGAAAGTCCAAAACTATACTCGAATGTACCAATTACCCAAACTATCATCTGTATCCTCTGCAGACTTATTAGCAATCCTTCACGCCCTTATACTTATTCAAGGGAGGCCCGAACAAGAGTACTTAATCATTTCCGACTCTCTAACCTAACTCTCAAACATGATCAAGGAACAATTCCACTCAATTGGGCATGGCGGAAAAGAGGTTGTATTCATATGGGTACCCTCGCACATAGGAATTCTCGGAAACAAAGAAGCAGACAGGGCAGCACAAGAAACAATTACAAGTTATAGTGCAGTGCGCGAAAACAGAGTGCTTGCGTCAGACTACAAATGTCACATAACAACATTAATTTATAACAAGTGGCAGGCCGAGTGGGCTCAATCTAAAGATAAACTGAGACCAAATAAATCAACCATCAAACCTAAAATGAACAACGTAATGAATAGAAAATGTCAAACTGTGTTAACACGCCTCAGAATTGGTCACACTCGGTTTACTCACCAACATTTAATAACAAAATCTGATCCGCCAGTGTGTGATTTATGTAGAGTTATTGTAACTGTTGAACACTGTCTTGTAGAATGCCTAAAGTATAAACAAAATCGTCAAGCGCACGGACTACCTACCGATTCACAAAGTATGTTGAATAACACCTTGTTGAATGTAATTCACTTCTTAAAGGAGATCAATCTTTACAATCTAATTTAAATAGCAAACATTTCTATAAATAACAGTACCGTTAAAGCGCTAATAACCCTAGTAGTTGATGCGCTTAAAAAAATAAAAATTATGTTAGGGACATGTCAAATATTCCCATAATTTTTGAAGAAGTGATTACCAATAGGGCAGCGACACCACCACCGATGGACAAACCCACTACCAGTGGTTCCTTTTCGAAACACGATAGCCTACAGAAACCATCTGAAACCAATAAAGAAGTAGGCCTAGAACACAAACATGGGTTTGGCTCTTCTTTTAATGTAAAAGATTTAAGAAACAAAACTTCCTCACCTCTTACGATAAGGTAAGTTGTTCTGAGTTATTGAATCAACCAAATTAAATAGGACAATTTCAAATATTTTCATTTTAAATTGTTTTAAATAACTTATAACAATTTGGTGATTAATATGCTTACATAACAATGTTAAAGAGTACTCAAGAATGTAAATAAATTTACAATGAATTACATACGCTTATGCCTCTATGTACAATATAGGTTTCTTGTCCAGGCATAGGCTACCTTTAAATTACAATATTTCTTTTCCAGGGTCGGATTAATTATGCAAGCTAGATGAAATTTTGTTTTAGTAATTATTGTTACGAATCACTATGGAATAACTTATATGCCAATTAAAAGAGATTTTTGATGTTAGGCTCTTCTGTCCCTAAAATTTACTCAAAAAATTGTTTAAAAGTCTACATATAGCGTGGAATTCTATTTTTATATAGGCACAAGTAACATATAAACTTAATAATCTGATGAATGAAAATGAATGAGGTAGATGTAACATTTCAACAATAATCAGAAAGTTTAGTGTAAGTTACATTTAATTTGTGCCAGAACTGATTTATCCAAGACCTAGATCTAACCAAATAAAAGATAAATTCTATCAAGGCTTCCGAATATTATTTTTATTTTAGAAGGAAGAATGGTGCCTTGGATAATCCTCAGACAGGTAAGAAGATAGAAATTTTGAGTAAATCAAAAACGGAGTTAATTGAACTACAAAAAATGTCTGCAAGAGAAACAAATAGAGTTTCTTGAAGAGGAACATAAATTGCGGAAAAAAATTATGGAAGAAGAGCATACGGCCAAGATGGAACTGATAAAAGTCCAGGGTGAGAAGGAAAAATTGGAGATCAAAAAGTTGAAAAACAGTGTGTTGTAAATGAGACTATACTTAACTTGTATGATTTATAATAAAATTTCTATTACTTCATATATTGTGTATCTAATGAATTTTTATATTTTCTCTTACTGTTTAGATATGTTTTCCCTAATTTTTAGTCTATTTCCACACTGAAAAATCATTGAAAATTTCTAACAATGCGATTGATGCATCCATTTTTTCAGTTACTGGAGGTAAGTCCTCTTTTTCTTTTAGACATATCATCTTTCAGTCTGATCCCTAGTGCCAACCCCTCTCGATGGGGTTTCTTGTTCTTACTTGTGATTCTTGGAATTGGCGTTCTTCAGGAAGTGGAACACTATCTAGAGGTGTTATTAAGTAATTGGTACATCCATACCCACTTTCATCCACTAAAAGTCCATTACCATACAAGTGATTTTTAAATTCTGCTTTCCACCTTACAGAGTTGAAGATGTGAGAGTCGTGAGTGGATCCTGGCCACCTAGCAACGACATTTCGTAATTGAAGTGACGCATCACATACTTCCTGAACGTTTATATTAAACATACCTTTTCTGTTCCTAAACAGTTCAGCATTATCACCCCCTGGAAACTGAATTTTTATATGAGTGCAATCTAGTGCACATATACAGTTTGCAAAGCGAGCCTTACAGTAAAACTCACTTTTAACTATTTTAATTTCTTCATCACTTGCAGGCATTTTTACAAATTATGTACCTAAATGTTCCAAAACAGTGATTACCTCTTTCACAATTTTACTAGTAGTAGACTTATGTAGGCCACTTAATTTTCCTACATTTACCAAAAAGCTACCTGAAACATAGAACCTAAGTGAACGCAAAAACCTGACTTCTGGTGAAATAGCTCGGTTTTTCATTGTTTTTGACGCGATTCTATCACTTATTAAATCCAACACAACGTTTGCAGTCACTTCACTTAGTCGAAATCTATCAAAAAATCTTTATCGCTCCACTTTTCAAAATGTTTCACCCTAGACCTATTCCTTGTAGGTCCCCTTGTTCTCGGTATTTGAATTTCAAAATTCTCTTCCTCTACCTCATCAAAAACTTGTAGTATCTCATCCATGAGACTTGATTTTTTTAAATATTTTACTTAAATAATAATAGAAATACCTACTTTATGAAACAAATTTCTTAACATGTAAGCAAAATTTGTATCAAATCTATAACCTCAACTTTGAACAATACAAGATTTTAGGTTATGGTTTGTTTGTATTGTGTTTTGTTTTTATCGGTTTAATCGCTTTCACCGGTTAACTAGTGCTGGACCTCAGTTTCCATAGTTCTTGGTTTAAACTACCATTAACTTTTGGAGAAACCCACTTCCAGTATATAACCAAAGTTAAACCGTGAATCTGGCTTAAACGAAGTTGGGGAAACCGGCCCTTAGTATATTTTTTTTGTTCATTAAACTTTTTAAACATCTAGATGATTCTGAAACTCACCAAAAATATGACGGCTTAGCTCATTACGCCTTATAAAACTATTGCAGGAGCCCAAGGTACAGAGTGATTAAAGTTCAAATTCATTTTTAGTATCGTATTGCTAATAGATACAGTACGTAGTTGTGTCAGAAAATCAAAAGTATGTTTTTTCTCGTTGGATTCGCTTAAGTTGATATTTTTTCAAGTTATTTTCATTCAAAAAAATTCAATGCATCTCGCATGTATGAATTTAGCCGTGGTTCAATTTTTGGGTTTCTCGTAAGTATGATTGTGTCACTGTCAATTTAAGTGCGTGGAAATAGTACTCCCTGTTAGTGCTATCAGTTGACGTTGATAGAAATGAGTATTAAGGACGGACAGGCTATTATGACGAAATTATTGAAATTTTGACTAAAACGGAGATGCAGTAAAAAACCGAAATTAATTTTTCATATATATATATATATATATATATATATATAGATACATATATACATATATACATACATATATATATATATATATATATATATATATATATTTATATATTATTGGTCATGTATTTAGTTTTACAGTTACATCGTTTGTTACCTTGACCTCCTAAAAGTGATTGTTCATTTGCAAGCTGACATAAGCTCTTCTTTTGTGCTGATACACTGCACACAGAAAATTGGTTACTGGAGCAAAGTTCACATCTTATATTACCTGATGTACTGCATTCTGCACATTTTGTCTGATTTTCTAGTTTCTATATTGTTGGCGTTTTTTTATAATTATTGTTGGCGTCTTCCATTTTGTCACCTTTTGTAATATCTTCTTGCGGATTATCTATTTCTGAGCCACTATCCATAGACTGGTATTCGTTTTGTTCTTGTTGACGCTGTTCTTCTACACCAAATTCCCTGACGAGTTTCTTAAGCCCTTCTTCGGTTCGTAGATTATTAATAGTTTCTTTTGGAAAAACTGATGTGGATAGGCTGAATTTATTAGCATGCCCAAAAATGGTGGCGTAAGGAGCTCGTTTTATTCCATCGTGGTATGCCCTGTTTTTCATTAATTAGACAAATCGCAGACCTTCTGACCATCGCTTGCAGTTTTCATCATCCATCCACGTCATGTGCATATTTTCTATATCTTGATTTGCTCTTTCCACACTGCCTTGTGACTGACTATGACGTGGTTTGCCCTGTACTATTTTAAGGCCATTCCACATGGAACATAACTCTTCAATGACACGGTTCGCGAACTCCCGCCCGTTGTCCGATTGTAGTATAGATGGGACGCCAAAAATAATAAATATGCCTATCAGGATCATAGCCCCTTTTCTATTTTAATGCACGTATCTGAACAATCTTCTTTAAGTGGTCCTGATATACCAAGATAAATTTGTATTATCCATCTGGATGGGATTGCATGTCTATAAGATCCACTTGTTAACGGCTGTTCATCTCCCAAAAAACCATTGGCTTAACCGCAAGTCCTTTTTTGACAGATTTTGAGAAACCCTTCACACAAGCGCAGATATAGCTTAATAACATCTTGATTTGTATTCTTGTACTTTTTCTTACATTTACTTTCCATACGATGTTTAACACCATCTCCAATGGCCATATGTTGATCATACAAAATATCAAGCATTTCGTCGTTTGTAAGGTAAAATTTTATTCCGAATTCACCTGATGATAAACGAGCAATAAGTTTTTCGATGCCTCGAACAGAACATATGTCGAACCTCTTCAAACGTGTCGATATTGTATCATTAAAATAAAAACTGTTTGCACTTTTAGAAGACACCAACTCATCGAAAACTTCATAGAAACGCTGTTTTTAACAAGCCGTCCACTCTCTTCGGTTGCCATTTTGGAACTGCACGTGGCGTTGGCGTGGTGAAAGATGACGCAATATTAACATCCTACACCCAACTTTAGCCAAGGGAAAACGGATACAACGCGGTTTACCCGGGTAAAGCCCGAAACGTGTACAATTCCAAATATATTTTGGACTTTACCCAAGGACCTTGGGTATTAAGCAGTTAACTCGGGTAAACCTAGGTTAGCAACCCGTCGTTATGACGGGTATCTATCTCTTTGTATGTTATTGAATCAAATGGCGTATTACGGAGATTCTGCGATTTTTCTAATAGTTTTTGGTTTTATTTTGATTATTCAAGTATAGTGCCCCTTTTATTGATTAAAATATTGAATGATGAGAATAATTTTAGTAATAGAAGTCCCTAAAAAGCATTAACATGATATCAGAAATGTCATGATAGGCATTACGGGCCTATTGGTTTTTCTGCATAATCATTAAAAAGTAAGAAAGAATATCAGCTAACACAACGTTTTTAACGTTCCAGACTGTATTCAGGGTGTTTCCTCTTTGCGCACATTAAAGTTGAGAGCGTATTCTTGAGCTAATTTCATGAAAAAATTCAGTCGATGCAAGTTACATTTTTTGTGATATCGGGAAGCTTTTTATATGGTTAATTACATCAAATAAATAATTATTGTTGTTAAGTTTTCACCCCAAAGGGTTCAAAATAAAAGAAAACTGGTGGGTAAAGGGAGAGGACAAGGATAGGGAGATTTCAAAGAAACAACCTATAATTTGGTATGCCAAAGAAAGAGAATATTATATTAATAAAAATAAAAGTTAATACAAAGAACAAAAATATAAATCCATATAGTAAAGTGAACTTATACTAACACTAACAATTCCTAAACAATAAGTTTAGACATTTTTTGTCGATCTGTAGCTGCACCTCCATGTAAATTTAAATTGAAGAATTATGGCGGAAACGACTAAACGTTTTCAAAACCGCACTACTAAACACTTTCTAGATTCTAGTTCAACCTAGAATTAAATAAAAAACCGGTTTAGTCTGTTTAGATCCAAAAAAAGGTAAATAATTACCTCAGGTACGATTTATCAAAATATAACGCAATGGGTAGGAGAGAGAAAGGTTACCGTCACAATGAGTATATCTTTGTCGTTGCCCCTGACACAAAAATGCTTACTTTCAACAACGGTTGGTTCCTTTCCAGGTACGTAAGTTAGTTCATTGTAGTTCGCGACTGCAGAGACTCCATGCGCGGGTCAGTTGCGCAGAAACGTTGTGCCACATACAGCCTATACATCAAACCCTCTCTTATTTGATTTGTATACGGTTGTATACTCTGATAAACTACAAATATCAATTTAAATCACTTTAGATATTTCTGATTAAGTGGCAAAAGTACAAAGTCAATTATTCATTAGTAGTTTGTTTACAGAGCTAATTCCAAGTTTTATAGGTACTTACTGTGAGGTATATGTATGTAAAAATAATTAGATCGAGTAAAATCAAAATAACATATACTAAAGTATACAAGATATAATAACAACAACAAAATAAAAACAGTAAATTAACTAACCACTTAATAAATGATCAAAATATAGAATAAAGGTGGGGCGTTTGTCAGGAGAAGCGCTCTCTTGAGATCACACATCTGAAAAGGAAACAAAATCCTGAGTAACCAGTTCATAAGAGATTTGGAAAATTAGGCTACAACAACAATTTTAACTGTCACAAAAGTCTAATATATCAATCCCGAATATTTATGGTCCATATTTAAAACCAGAACCTAATCAGAATAATATATTTAAAATAAATGTACAAATAATACATAAAACAGTTCAAAGTCCCTCGGGTCATAGGTATTAAGGGCAAACTCGCGAAATACCTCTCCAAGAGGTACTGAAGATCGTTCTTATTCAACTTTTACAATAACAACACTTTGCTCTGCTTAAACTGAGTTCTACTCTGTTAGATTTAACAATGATATCTCATCAAGAAACTGAGATTGAACACTAGTTCGAGTTGGTATGAAAAATTATGGTATAAGTAATTTTGGTCTTTATTCCTTATGCGATATACAGCGTAAGATGATATAACAACCACCGAATATTTATGAGTTGCCAGATGCTGCTTTTACAAAATTTTATCGGCACGAATATTGGTTTGTTTATGTTCGAGATAAGTGCCCTTATTTCAGATCTCCTTCGACTAATTCTTTGTTAGAGAGTGATTTTAGAATATGCGTTAAAATTCAACCTTGAAGAATATGTTCGTATTTTAAATAAACTTACCCTGATATTACGAAGACACTTCCACGTTTTTAAGCTCCACTGCACAAAAATCCACGTTTCTTGTAAATAAACTTGCACTATCATAGAATCAATCTTCGGTAAGTTATAACTATTTCTTTTGATGGATCCAGTCCCCATTGTGATAAAAATCCTTAAATATTGTCGTTGTTCTAACAAATTATCATAAAACAGTTCGTAGTTTTAACTTGGTTATGACAGATAAGTCAGTTTGTTTCCCATTTAGTGACGTCATTCCGCTCTAATTGATTTCAATTGATTTTATTTAATTTAAGACGAATAATTAGATTCTTGAAATGTTATTTTAGGTTTCTGAAAACTGTCTTTAATCTGTAAGACATAACTTCATATGAATATGTCTGTCAACAACCCAATTATACTGAAATTGAAGGTAATCCAAACTTAATTTGTTCCGAAATATTTACAAAGGCTTAGATGAAACGGAGTCATTCCGTCTTTAGAGTCAAAAGTCCCAAAAAACTAGGTCCATATAATAACACTCCTGTCAAGAATATATTACCCCAACTCGTGTAAAATGTTTGCAAAATAAAAAAAGTACCAACTCACACTACATATCTTGTTACGATTCTTTTCTGCGATCAGGCAACATTCAACAAACGACGATTTTTAATTCGAAAAACAATCATTTTTGGAATACTGAAAATCCCAAAGATAAACTTTTTCAGCATTTGGTGTGGTGTAGTATATGACTTTCATCTGGTCTGTTTGGACTACCGAACAATTTAAATGAACTTCAGTTTGTCTTCAGAAACATTTAAGCGAATCATTGGAGAATATACAATTTGTCTTAAACCATTAATGCCTACCGGCACATAAATGTACCAACGTATCTTAATTTTTTTTCTGAAAATTGTATATACTTGTTACCGCTGAATATATACAAAAATATTCTTAGTGATGTTGTTTACACTGCGTAATTTTTCCTAAAATTTAGAGCTATTAGTTTTTGATTAATAAGTCAAAATACCACCCGTTGCACCACAGTTTGCCAAACGTGTTTGCACTCTAGTAAATATTGTTTGTTTTTGTTCGCCTGAATTATTTTAGTAAAAAAGTTTTTACGTTTATCTCATACTCAATACATTGTACAACAATGATGCAGTCAAATAAGTTTACTTTTCATTTCGAAAAATATTTTATACTTTGATAAAAATTGGTGGTACATGAATGTGCCAGTGGGCATATTCGATATAGCTCTCGGAAAGCAGTTCTGTGAATTTGACCTTGGTTTATTTTTAGATTCCGTGCATTTTAACAGCTCTGTAGGGTAGAAATTAATGCCTGATATTCAGTTGTGATTTGTGAATCGTCTGCGTAACAAGTAGCAGAGTATTTTATTCATTGAGCAGTCCTGTTTTTTGTCAGTTGTTGATTGCATGATTATATTTAGAACGTTTTGAGAGTGGTACACAAAATATGGATGAATCATTGTGAGTATAACCTTCTTTCATTTTATGTTAGGTCTTCATTTTCCGCGCTTATAGGTATACAAGGGGTCCTGATAGTGGAGGCCTTCGTTTTCATGACTTGTTAGAAGAACTTGAGAACGATGAGAATCTGGATATTTCATCTATTGCAATCGAGCCGCCTTTCGAAACAAATGGCGTGGACAGTTGTCAAGATTCTGATGCCTCTGATTTAGAGACCACTGGTGACATAAACCGCTTACCTAGCAGAATGTTATTGTCAAGATGTGTTGCGACGTGAAGCAGTAATAAAAATACCACATCAGATGAAAATGTAAAAGCTCGTACCTCAAAGGAAACAAGCTCTAGTGGAAGCGACGACGATGTTCCTCTTGCCGAACGCGCCTCTAAAAGAAAGAAAATATTGGGCACCGCGACCAAAAGTAAACAAATAGCCAAATCGGAAAGGAAAAAAATAAACAAACAGAAATAAAATGGAATAAAACCGAAACGACATTCGAGATACCAGAATTTCAGCCTTCACGCCCATCCGTTGAAGATTTTTTGAAAAGTACGCTTACCAAACCTGTTGATGTATTCTTTTCATTTTTTTCTGAGCAACTTGTCCAACTAATAATGATCCGAACAAATTTATATGCCTGTCAGAAAGGAAATCATAACATTCTCGTAACAGAAAACGAGATAAAGGTAGTTATTGGTGTATTACTTTTATCCAGATACCATACATTACCTGTACGTATTGGAAAAGAGACGCTGACTGCAATTGTCCACTGATTGCATATTCTATACGGCGAAACCGCTTTGACGAAATTCTACGGTATTTACATTATTATGGTGTTCGGCTAACCCGACAGGCTTCCTTCATCGTGCGGAACCTTATTGTGGATCTTCGCCTCGTTTACCAGAAACATCATATGGTTGTCTTGGGATTAGCACAGCACACTGGACTTCCAAAAGGCACAAAGTTATTTTTTGATAATTTATTTTCATATGTTGCGCTCTTAGACAGACTTGCAAGTTTAGGCTATGGGGGAACGGGTACCTTGAGACACAATAGAGTGCCAAAAGGAGCCAATTTTTCGGATGCCAAATCATTCGCTAAAACAAGCCGAGGAAGAATGGAGCCCAAAACCGATGGAAAGTTAGTACTCGTGCGATGGAATGATAATGCCGTTGTGACTGCTATATCCAACTGCGTTCATGTCAAACCTATGAAAACCGTAGAAAGATATTCTAAACGCGAGAAAAAGAAAATCTAGATACAAATACACCCATAGCCGCCTATAACAAAAATATGGGAGGCGTTGATTTGAATGATCAGTTCTTGTCTACGTACAGAACATCATAAGAGCTAAAAAATGATGGTGGCCTTTCTTTAGCTGGGCAATAGATCAATCTTGTGTACAATCATGGCTGTTATGGTGAAGATGTGGAAACAAAAACATGCCGCTTCTTGAATTCCGGCTACAAGTCACTTTGTATTTGTCAGTAACTTATGGACAGCCACCATTGAAACCAGGACCATCATCAATGCAGTTATCTCCTGTTGTCAGTCAAATACGTGTTAACGAAAAAAATCATTTGATAGTCAAAGATAGTGCGAAATGGAGAATATGTAAAGCATGTCCTAATCGAATAAGTTTCCAGTGCAATACCTGGAAAGTAGCCCCTTCATTCAAATATCTGCTTTGATAATTACCATAAACAATAGTTTCTTTTATATTGCGTTTATTTAGGGATGTTGATTTCGATTTTAGAATGTGTTCATTTTCATTTATTGATATGGTACTTACCCAGTGGCACATGTATGTACCACCTTTTCTTTGTGTTCTCCGGTAAACTAAAATTGAAATATTAACAAATATATTTTGTTTAGGATATATATGTCTCAATTTATATAGTTTACCAAAAATCAAATAAAAAAAAGATACGGGCACTAATGGATTAAGTCAAAACATGTGGATCTCACACAACATCATCAAATTAGTATCTAGGAGTGCATCAATACTTTAATGAACAGTTCCTAGTCTGTAGATTGTGGCAGTGAGTTTGCTTGGTCACCCAATTATTGGGATTGCAGCCTGTTGGAGTCGCGAATGCGGTACAATAATAAAGAAAGGGTTATTTATTATCTTTGCGAGAACAAATTATAAACTAAAATGGAGTAAATGGTCGGCTTTTTAAATTCTCACTCTGAAATTTTATATGGTTGTCCATTCATTTATTTATTTGGAAGTATATATATAGATATATATATATATATATATATATATATATATATATATATTGAACATAATTCAAGAACACAGAAACTAAAATAATATAACTCATATCAGCATACTACACAGAATTATATAAACCAGTATCGGTTAATGAAAATATTTCCAATATATAGAAGATTTAATGCAGTATTTAAAAAAAACTGTATATGTCTTACATGTACAAAATATTCTGGAGCATATATACATCATCTGTTAAGTGTTAGAGAATTATTAGCACCTATTTTGATCAGGATACATAATATCTATTACCTTATAAAAGTAAAAAATTATATATATATATATATATATATATATATATATATATAGAAGAGATAGTTCTTCACTACTTAGATGGAAGTATAATTGAAATTCTCACTCTCACAAATATATTGAAGTTTGGAACATCTGATTGAATATCTTTAATATGATACCAAAAGAATTTATTGATTAAATAAGCTATTCATAATGGAATACAATATATGAGCAATAGTAATAAGAAATTTGAATAAAAAAGATAAAACTTACCTTTAAACACAGTAGTTCATTTAAGAAGCATATCGACAATCCATTGTAAGTAATAAATAACAAGTTATAAATCAAAATTCCTTAATTAAAAGAAACATGTAATCCATATTCTAAAAATATTCATTGAACATTGATTATAGTTACAATAAATAAACATGTAATAACTTAATTATTTAACATTTAGAGAGTTTTGGTTATATATATCAAATAATGTCAGAAATGTCATAAAATCATTTTATCAATTGACTCGAATAAGGTTATAAATTGAAAAAGAAGCAGAACCATAGAAATCTATATTTATTGAGTCAAGAAAGATGTGAATTTTATGGTTTGTAATTATATATTAGGAATTAAAAAATGAATCTGAAATCAAGATATTTATGATTTCGGATAGCAACGAAAAATAAAAAAGGCGGGTTGGTTGTTGATTTTTGAATAATGATGGAAGTCGGAGATTACAAAACTTAAATGGTTGAAGAATTTAAAAAGAGAGAATTAAGTTATTGTACAAAGAAGTGAGTTATTCCATATATTAATTCGAAATAGCTAGTATAAGGATATTAAAATAATAATTTCTACGAAGATATATACAATATATAAAAAAAATACATGTTATTGGAGGCTATGGTACAAATGAAAGAGTCATTTGAAATTGAATAATCAGTTGATGTGGTACGGAATCGTAATGTAAAGTTCCTGAATAGGATATTAAGCATTGATTGGGAATTCGAAGCTGGAGAATAATAGAAATTACAAACACGTGTTACCTGTAACAAGAAATCTAAAAAAAAAACATCTCCATCTGGACGACATATGTATGCATGACATGGTTTTTTAACAGACAGAATTTCAAGAAAGGAATATTAGTGGTTGAGAGGTTAGTGTTTCTTTTTATCTTTGTTGGTACCAACATTCGGGTTAGAGATGTATATTTATAATAAAAAAAAAAGAAAGGTAATAACATAGACTTGAGTACTTACCAGTTATATTTAACAAATATTTTATTGTTTGACATTTCAATATTATATTAGTATTTAAGATAGTTCATCACTTACTTTAAATTTATAATACATAATTCTTGATCAATATAATATAGTTGTTGTATTAAAGGTATTCTTGAAACTATTGTTTATGTTCAGATAAATATTACTTCAACTGCTGATATGAGTGACAGTTGGAATCGATTATTTTACTGATAATTTCCATCTATTTTAATTGTGAGACAAAATCGATTGCTATATTGAAAGTTTTTATACATAGGCGCATCAATAATATAAAAAATATAATATCAGTTATTTGAATGATTCATATATATGTAAAATATTGTAGATATAGAGTTAAAATCACTTCCAGATCCCAAAGAGTAGTAAGAGTTTCTCATGCTCTCCACATAAATATATAAATACATAAAAAATTTTCTTTACTTCATTACTGAGCTAGCTATACTAGAGTTGAATATAATAAATTGATAATATAACAATTATAGTGGTATTGTCGGCAAAGTATACAACAATAACAATCCATTATAATATATATATATATATATATATATATATATATATATTGTTTATAAATTTATCATTGGTACATATTCAATTGTAGATGTAGAATTGGATGATCTCGCCCTCAATGCTAATTGAAATCCACATTCGTATTCCTGATGATAAAGACAAAACTACACAATTTCAGGCAGAAATTACAAAAAAATTGCCATTTTTTATTTCATACCTTGTATAAATGTACGCAATACTGTTTCATGTTACGGAGTAAAGTCGAAAGTCTCAAAAATCAATAATAATTGGCCAATTCATCTCATCAGAAAGCGGCACTTATCGTGTGGGAAACACGAAACATTCCCAGCGGGATGTCAAGTAAAAATGGCATATGTTAGCCACGTGACCTTTAACAAGGTTGTGTTGCTTGTCGAAAACAGCAGTATACAGACGCGTGCACATACGCCTAATTGGGCGTTTATCCAATGTTAGTTTTCAACATTGTTATTATCATTATCATCGGCGGTTAATGGATAGTGAATACGTAGGTAATTTGTTGTGAATGGATGGGATGCTACTGGAACATTTTGTTTGCCAATTACGTTTTTTTCTCCCACTCAGAAATGTAAAAATTATAGACATAAAGGATCTCTTATAAATAGTATAGACTTTGTATATCCCCTTTCAAAAGAATTAGATATTTTTGTTCAAAACGATTCACTAAAGACATTATCCCATTTACGGGTCAATAAATAATCAGAAACCACTGTTTAAAGAATATGTAGATAAATAAATAATAATAACTAAATTAGTGTGTTTTTTACGTCCAGAAGAGTACCGTTTTTTAACAGTTACATCCTTTTTATCTTTCGCCGACATCGAAAAGCAGTCACCTTGTCGGCAATCTACTGTCACTAAAGCATTGATATCAAACAAAACATTTACAACCCTTTGATATGAAAAGACCTTACACAAAATCGATCATTCACCTTCAATGAATTTCTTTGAAATAAATTCCTTCATGTTGTTCTGTCTGTGAATATCAAAATTATTGTATTTTAATCGAAGATATTATTTCGTGCAGAAATTTCGGATTGTAGGAATGCCAATTCAGTTTTTTTTTCTAGAGAACAAGTTCTCAAGCGTAAAATAAAGTGTAATCAAGATTTTGCTTGTCCACGCAAAATAGAAAGCATAATTTGAGTTTCACGCTCTAAATGATTTTGAGACATACAGTATGATGTGTGGTATTCACAATTTAAAGAATTGACAATTGTTCAGCTAAATGTTCTTATTAGGTTTACTTGTAATGTTTAAAGTTATACAGGGTGTTTCTATATTCGACCGACAACCCTCTACCACAGAGAGATCTCAATATATGATTCATTTTGATATAGGAATACGAACCCTTACAGGGCCTAGTTGCTGAGATATAGGGTGTTCAAAATTTTAAATCAAAATAAAAAATTTGCCATAAATCAAGAACGCCTTTCAATTTTTTTTTTCAAATTTGGTGACCAATGTGCTACTTAATAAAGTAATATTTTGACATAAACAAACTTTGGAAAAACTTAGCCAGTGGCGCGCTGTCAGGATTAGTTGTCACTTTTATCCCTCTATTTTTTACGCCACGGGAGCAAATTCTTTTTTTAATTTTGTTTTAAATTGCCTGATTATTTTTAGTTGAAAAACGAATAACCTTTTATGGAGCTAAAATAAACGGTGTTGTAGAAATTTGCCTCTAAACAAAAGTCTGCAGGTAATTAAATACTACTCAATATTTACTATAATCTAGTAGGCACGTGTCATAATTTTAATAATTCGTGACACTTTGTGTATTTGACACGATCTTGGTAGATTGAATCATAGAATTTTAATGTTTTGAATGAAACTTGCTGTTTCTAGTTCTAAAGGGTAGTGAAGCGTCTCTTATAGCCTCTCCTATCAATTCCTGCTCGCACCTCCACGTCGGTAGACCCTGGTAAACCAACTCTGGAGATTCAAGATCGGGTAACCAACCCCGGTGGTGGATCTACAGCAGATGGACAAACGCGAGAGGGAGATCACAAAAACTCACCAAGACGCCCGGCAAGCGTGGTGTTTTAATTGCCAAAACCTTTCAACTTAATATGTCGACTTCAAAACGAAATAGTGTACCTCAGGTGAGTACAGGTACCTCACAATCCCACACCGATACCTCGGTCAGCCTCATGGATTCTGGGGGAGGCAAAACAACAACATCCACTAAGAAAAATAAAAATAATAATGGACCTTACAACAACACACCAAATTGCTTACTAAACATTGCAACTTACAACTCTAGATCAATCAGAACAAGGGAATGAGGTTGAGTTAGAGTACAAATTGGAGAAAATAAACTGGGACATTGTAGGCTCAGCCGAAACAAGGAGAAGAGGAGAACAATACATCCATTTAGATTCTGGGCATACTTTGTTCTACAGAGGAAATGATGATGATAGCAATGGAGGAGTTGGAATATGAATAAATGAGAAACTATCGATAAACCTGAAAATCCTAAAAACAATATCTGACAGAGTAATATATATCGTGCTCAACATAGATAGAAATATAACACTAAAATATATACAAGCTTATCTTCCAACTTCTTCACATGATGATGACGAGGTGGAATCTGTATACGAAGACATATCAAGAGCAATAAAAGAGAACCCAGCAACGCACACTGTTCTGGGTGGGGAATTCAATGCAAAAATAGGCAGGAGAGCAGAACCAACGGAAACACACATAGGACAGTTTGGACTTGGCACCAGAAATGAAAGGGGAAACATGTTGGCAAACTTTCTAGAAAGAGAAGGACTTTATCTGATGAACACTTTCTTTCAAAAGAGAGAGAGCCGCAAATGGACATGGAATAGCCCAGATGAACAAACCAAAAATGAGATTGACTTCATAATCTCCCGCCATAAACACATAATTCAAGACGTAGATGTAGTCAATCAGTTCAGCACCGGCAGTGATCACAGGATGGTAAGATGCAAACTACTCATAAACACAAAAATGGAAAGAAAACGGAAGATGAAACAAACGATAAAGAGGGGAAGTAGGGAAAAGATAGCGGAAAGAAAAGAAAAATACAAACAACAGCTGAATTAAAATTTTTCTAAAAACCCAGAAGGAACAGGAGAGTCCCTGGATGCTAGAAATAGGAGAATAACAAAAATTATAAAAGAAACAGCCGATCAGATAATAGCCCCCCCAGAGAAAACGCCGGATAAACTGTCGATGGAGACAAAACACCTCCTAGAGAAAAGAAGAAAATTGATAACAGAGGGTAAAAGGGACACTATTGAGTACACAGAAATCAACGAAACAGTGAGAAAAATCGCGAAACAGGACATACTAAAACATCAAACGAAACAAGTACAATCCCTATTAGAACAGAATAAGGGACTAAATATATTTAAAAGACGCTACACACCTAAGAAAGAGGTAACAAAGATCAAAGATGCGAAAAACAACATAGTGGAAGACAGAAAGCTGATATTAAAAGTTGTGGAATCTTTCTATAGAGATCTGTACGAATCTAAAATACCAAAGATAACGACAGTAGAGGACAAAATTCGAATAGTAAATGTCAACTCAGAACAAATGCCCGAGATAGATGTGGAAGAACTAGAGAAAGCGCTATCCCAGATGAAAAATGGCAAAGCAGCGGGAGAATACAACATTCTGCCTGAAATGCTCAAGGAAAGCGATATCAAGACGAGACAAGAACTACTAAAACTATTCAATGAATGCCTAACAGAAGAATATATACCCAAAAGTTGGGAGAATGCTGTAGTTGTTCTGATCTACAAGAAAGGTGACCCAACTGATCTCGAAAACTACCGGCCGATAAGCTTACTATCACAGATATATAAATTATTCACCAGAATCATTACAAACAGATTAGAACGAAAACTCGAGGCTTACCAACCAAAGGAACAGGCTGGGTTCCGAAGCCATTATAGTACGACAGAACATCTACACACCGTAAGGCAGATGGTCGACAAAGCTACAGAATATAACATAAGCCTATGGATGGCTTTTGTCGATTTCCGAAAAGCTTTCGACACAGTAGAAATCAGGGCAATAATAAAATCATTGAGCAATGCTAGAGTGGATCAACGTTATATAAACCTCATCGAAAACATCCATAGAAATTCTTCAATGTCGATAAGACTTCACGAATCATCTGAAAAAATATACGTAAGGAGAGGAGTTCGGCAAGGAGACGTTATATCTCCAAAGCTATTCACTTTAGTTCTCGAGGATATTTTTAAGAAGCTACAGTATGAAAACAAAGGATTGAACGTACATGGTGAACGCTTACACAATCTGAGATTTGCTGACGATATTGTACTGTTTGCAAAAGATAAACAGGAATTGATAGACATGTTGGAAGAACTACAAGATGAGGCTGCAAAAGTAGGATTACACATGAACAATACAAAGACCCAGTTTATGACAAATATACCAGATGCAGACGATACAATACCGATTCATGTCAGCACAATAAAAAAGACGGAAACATACATATACCTGGGCCAAGCTATAACACCAGGCAAACAAAATCAAGAGATGGAGATTGATAGAAGAATTAGACTGGAATGGGCAGCCTACGGCAAATTAAAGTACATTTTCAGCATGAATATTCCAATGAATTTGAAAACAAAAGTCTATAACGAGTGTATACTGCCTGTTGTCACGTATGGTTGTGAGACCTGGGTAATAACCAAGAAGATAAAACATAAATTGGAAGTACAACAGAGAGCCACAGAAAGACGTATTTTGGGAATTTTCCTGAGAGACCATAAAACAAATACTTGGATATGAGAAAAAACCAAAGTAAGTCTTCGATATAATAAAAAGAATTGGTTCCCTAAAATGGCAATGGGCAGGGCACGTGGCCAGGCATACGGAAAACTGGAGTGGGTATGTCACCAGATGGAGACCTTGGGCAGAGAGGAGGAGTGTTGGAAGACCCCAGCAAAGATGGTACGACGAGATAAAGAAGGTCGCTGGCCTGAACTGGTATCGAGTTGCGTAACATCGAAGCCGATGGACGAATTTGAAAGAGGCCTATATCCTAAGGATAGAAAACGGCTAAAAATAGAAAATAGTAAGTTTCATTTAAAACAGTAAAATGAGTGGATTCCACGAAGTAAGGGTCGAGACAGTTAATTTCATAGAATTTTAAATTAGTTTTTACTTTAATTCTGCTGTTATAAAATGAATTTTTCATTTGAAGAGTTGACCAATATGTTAATGATTTACGGGGAAGCTCGAAAAAATGGTGGAATGGCAGCTTGTTTATACCAACAAAGATTTCGCAATCGTCGAATTCCACATCATTCTACATTTACAAGTATTGAAAGAAGGCAGGAAGAAACCGGAAACTTGTTAATTAAAAGAAATAATGCTGGAAAGTACCGTACAACAAGGATTGTGCATCTGGAAGAAGAAATAATAAATAATATTTTTGAAAGGCCATCTTTAAGTTCTCGAACTGTAAGTCGCGCTTTAAGAGTGGACCATTCTACTGTATTGAAAGTTTTAAAAGAACAAGTGTTACATCCATCCAAATTGGCCAGTGCTCAAGCATTAGAACCTAGAGATTTTCAGGTGCGTATGGAATTTTCAAACTGGTATTTACAAAATCGAAATTTTCCAAAATATGTCTTGTATACCGACGAGGCTAGATTTACTTGGGAATGAGTTTTCAACTCTAGAAATAGTCATGTTTGGGATGAAGAAATTACGCACTTTTTTCGTGAAAGGGGATTTCAGCATAAATATTCGGTTAATGTGCGGGTGGGTATGGTTGGAGATTGCTTAATCGAGACATTTTACCAAATAAATTAAATGGAGCAATTTATACGCGCTTTCTGGAAGAAATGTTGGATGATTTGTTGGAGAATGTACCGTTAAATATTAGACAACATATGTGGTTTCAACACGATGGGGCATCTGTTCATTTTGCTGCAGCGGCAAGAAATTACTTAAACAGACGTTTTAGAGAAAAATGGATTGGTCGGGGTGGACCCAATTGTTGGTCTCCAAGATCACCTGACTTAAACCCTATCGATTTTTCATATTGGGCTATATGAAGTCCTTAGCGTCCGAAACAATTATCGAATCAGAACAAGATCTAATAGCTAGAATTCAAGCTGTGGCAGAAATAATTCAATCCCATCCTGATTTATTCTTAAAGACACTTTCTTCAATGACAAAACCGTGTAAGAAGTATATTGAAGTAATTGTAATACATTTTTGTTTGAAATCGAGATTATGAATAACTTTTATTTGTTTTGAACTACTTACGATTGAATCATTATCCGAAATTAAATGAACAATTAATTAATTTGTAAATTACTTACGTGTTTGCAGACTTTTGTTTACAGGCAAATTTTTACAACGCCGTTCATTTTAGCTCCATAAAAACTTATTAGTTTCTCAACTGAAAATATTCAGGCAATTTAGAAAAAAATTAAAAACAGAAATTGCTCTAGTGGTGTGAAAAATAAGGGGGATAAAAGTGACAACCGAACCTGACAGCGCGCCACTGGTTACATTTATTTGTTTATGTCAAAATATTACTTTATTAAGGAGCATATTGGTCACCAAATTTGAGAAAAAAATTAAAGGTGTTCTTGACTTATGGCAAATTTTTGATTTTGATTCAATATTTTGATCACCCTATATCTCAGCAACTAGACCCCGTAAGGGTTCGTATTCCTACATCAAAATGAATTATTTATTGAGATCTCTCTGTGGTAGAGCGCTGTCGGTCGAATATGGAAACACCTTGTATAAGCATTCAAACAATATGATTCATTGAAAGGGGAACCATTAAAACGTCAATAGTTATTTGTATAACTAGTGCAAGAAGTGTATATTTGTTGCACGATGCATGAAGTTTGCAACCATGCTGAGTGCAACAAATATTTGTTTTATACGTGTTGCACACAAAAATATTTGTACGATCGAAATAAAATATGTTTTTATATCAAATATTTTACAATTAGTAGGTAACTACAGCAAAAATTAGGTAAATACTAATTTTACTTTTTGAGTTGATTTCGATTTCAATATCGCAGTTACAGCAATTTACAATTGTTAGTGATGGACAAACTTCATTCCCATTGATTTTTTGAATTTCGGTTTAATTTCTACTTGTTGATGTCTCATCAGGTTCTTCACTTAAAACGGCTTGGTTCATATTCTAGAATTTGAGCAGCTATTTTTTTTTTGGAAATTGAATCCTCGATGTAGTCCTCCGCTACAGTTGAAGATTTCCACCCTCCAAGACGTTTAATATATCTGCCCCTGATTCCACTAATGAACTTGCAAAAGATCTGCGAAAGCAGTGTTCCTAGTATTCCATTGGGTTATCAATATATAAATATTTGGCAATATCACTTGAGTTATGGAATGTAAATTTACCTGTAAAGGCGAAATTGTTATGTTTTATTATTTTATTTCAACGATGTCTTTATACTGCTGTTTCAGCAATACGAACTTTCATAGGGACAACATCTAAATATTGTAGATTAATTTAAAATAACAGTTTTTAAAAATATTAATTGTGACTTCAAACTTATGAAGCTTGGGATGTATACAGTAAATGTAATCTCTTTGTCAAATTTGATTGACGCTTTTCAGGAAAATCTAGCAACGTTACAATCTATTGGTCTACCTACCGAGCATTGAGATTATGTTGTTTTCATGCTCCTCTTTTCACGTCTATATCCTGATACCATCAAATTGTTTGAATTGGAAAACAAATCAACAGAAATTCCATCTTACGGACAATTAATTGAATTTGTAGAATCTCAACTTATCGCTTATGATAATTTTTCGGAAAAACCTCACTTGGGAAACACTTTTTCGTCTAAAAAACCTCACTCCCCTAAGCCAAATTATCAAAACTCAAAACGTGTCTCAAGCCTACTAGCATCAAAGTCGAGTCAGCAATGTGTATTCTGGAAAGAAGTCCATGGGGTATATGATTTTCCCGAAATTCTCAGCGAATCTCGTGTATTCGTGCAGAAACTGCAAATCTTCTAAACACCATACTTTATTGCATTTCGAATAGAAATCAATTCGCATCGAAAATGTAGCCGCCTCCTCTTCACAGCCCGTGTCAAACCAACCGACTACTTCTCTAGTCATAACTTCTCAAACGCTAGAAGCTACTTGTTTACTATGCCCAAAACGAAACAGAGTGATGAGGTGCTACTCTCGACAAGAGTTAATATACCCGAAAAACACAATGCTAAACAAAATGTTCGTAGTACGATTGACCCCGGAAGTATGTCGTCTTTTATTCTTAGGAAAACAGCCAACCGCTTAGGCCTCCCTAAGACCTACTGTCAAATTGAAGTTCAGGGACTAGATTCCATGAAAACTCAACTCAACACTGAGAAAATATCTTTGACAATCACTCCTCGAGAAAAGGAAAATCCAATTTTCTATATCGAAGCAATTAATTTCGATCGAATTTGTAACGATAAGCATTCTACTAATTTGTCATCTGAATCCTGGATCCATATCTGGAAACCCCGGTGAACCTGATGCCATTAACACTGTATTCGGTTATATACTAAGCGGCCAGGTTGTTACTCAAAGACCATCGGTCACTTCCCTATTTTGTGGGCTGGTGAACGATACACCCCTAGATAATAGTATACAAAAATTCTGGGAGGTTGAAGATGTCCCAGAAACTAGCCATATAAATCTCGATGAACAAGCATGTGAAGAAATTTTTAACGAGAATCATAGTAGAGGCGATTCAGGTCGCTATATTGTTCCTCTTCCGTTCAAAGAATCATCTCCTACTTTTCCTGGTATACGTGACTTAGCTTTACAACGGATTTACTCTCTCGAGCATCGTCTGATCAAACAGCCCGATTTGCATAAACAGTATTCTGCCTTCATGCAAGAATATCAGTGTGACGTGATACCTGATAGTGTATCAACAAAGCTGAGGGTAGTTTTCGACGTTTCAGCTGAAATTGGACAAATGGTAAATCTCTAAACGATTGTTTAATGTCGGACCCAAAGTCCAACAAGATATTATTCCTATTTTAATCACATTCACAGAATTATCCTAATTTATCCCGCATTTTTTATCGTTTCTAACCTGAAGAAGAAATTCAAGAATATCGTCTTGTCACAGTTACGTATGGAGTAAGCTCCGCCCCCTATTTAGAATTGGCTACCCTTCGATAATTAGCAATCGATGAAGAATCCCGCTTCAATTATTCTTAATTCTTCATATATTGACGATTTTGTTTTTGGAGCTAATACTATTGACGAAGCTCAATTCCTTTTACAAGACTTGATCACCCTCATGAAAAATGGTGGCTTCTCGCTTAGGAAATGGTGTACTAACCATCCTCTACTCTTGCCAGATATGACACTCTCTCATATCAACCCTAATGCCTTAAATTTGGAACAAGGAGATAAATATTCTAGCCTTAAGGTTCTTGGTCTTAAGTGGAACCCAGTTAATGATTATTTCTTCTTTTCTGTAATTCCAAATACAAGCCTCTCTTGTTCGATAAGATCTTTGCTATCTGAACTAGCTCGAATTTATGACCCATTTGGATTTTTGTCTCCCATTACTTTTTTGACAAAGACTTTGGATGACAGGCCTTAATTGGGACGACTCGCCTCCTCCTGATATCGTTCTATTGTGGAATCAATACCTACTTGAACTTCCTCTTTTGTCACAATTACAAATACCACGTAAACTATTCGTAAACATTTAATTTAATTGTAAACTAGACGGATTTTGCGACGCAAGGGAAAAGGGCTACGCATGTGTAATCTATTTGAGAACGTTTTACTCTGATTATCAACCTGCTCTCACTTTTATATGTGCCAAGATGAAAATCGATCTACAGAAAACTAAGCTAACTATTCCCCGATTGGAACCTTGTGCGACTATCTTATTGTCTAAGCCGATTTCGTATATTTTGAAGGTCTGTACAATTAATGTCCCATCCGTTCATGCTTGGTCAGACTCTCAAGTCGTTCTACAGTGGATAAATTCTCCGGACCGGCAAACCGAATTTTGTATATCTAGTGAAAAATCCCTAGTGACTCATGGAAATATGTTCCCACTCATCACAACGAAGCAAATGTTGCATTTCGCGGCCTCTTAGTAAAGATTAGTTGGATACATGGCCCAACTTTTTTACTCTTATTTTGCTTTCCTGTTACTTCGTCGTCAGAGCCCAGTGAACTTCCCGTTGAGGAAGAACGAAAAATGTTCTACTAACAGAATCCTCTCAATCTAATGCTCTGGATACTCTTCTCAAAAAGCATTCTTCTTTTTCCAAAATTCTACGTATATTAGCCTATGTATTACGATTTGTTCACAACAAGCCGTCGTCTTCAAAACAGTCGTCAGAAAGGCCACAAGCCGAAGAGTTAGCAAACTCTATGTTAATTTTAGTACACTCAACACATTCATTTCGACAAGGAATTCAACTCGAAAAAACTTTCTAAACCTTTGTTAAAGCTAGGTGCGTTTAAAGGTAACCACCAGCTACTCAGAGTCGGTGGCCGTTTAACCCATTCTCCTCTATCATATGAGTCGAAACACCTTCTTTTGTTGCCACGGAAATGTAGGCTGACTTTGGTTATAGATCACTATCATATAAAACGCCTTCGTTCTGGTTTTAAAAGCACGCAATTTCTTATATCTCAAAAATTCTGGATTCTATTCCCAAAGAAAGCAATAAATGCTGTATTATCTAAATATGCCCGTTGCTGGACACAGAAACCTAAGCCGTACCAACCCCCAATGGGAAATTTACCCCAGTTTAGATTCAATGATATAAAAGCATGTAATCACCGCGGTCTTGATTTTGGTGAACACTTCTTCATTACCCCTTCTCGTTATCGTTGCTCTCGGACTATAAAAGCCTATCTATGCTTATTTGTATGTTATGCCACGAAGGTGCTACATTTGGAACTCGTTAGTAATCTCTCAACTGATGGCTTTCTAGCCGTTCTGCAACGCTTTATCACCTGACGCGAGTGTCACATATTTACTGCGATAATGGTACAAACTTTATCGGCGGTGAAAAGGAAATTGCTCAATTCATGCAAAGCGCTGCTGATCGAGAAACCATTAAATTTCATTCTCCCCCTCCATCTGGTCCTCATTTTGGTGGCATTTAGGAGGCTGGAATCGAATCTATGAAACGTCACCTTATTCGCGTTGTTGGAATGCAAATTTTAACATATGAAGAGTGGCTATTAAATTCACGCCCCTTAACTCCATTTTCTAATGATATCGAAGACATTACCACTTTAACTCACGGACCACTCTTCCAACTACAGACTTCACCCCTATTCCTATGAATCGTTTGTCAAGATGGCAACTTTTGCAAAGGTTGCATCGTGATTTTTAGACTCGTTGACAAAGCGAGTACCTCCATTCGTTACAACAGCGCTCGATGTGGCTGACACCAACCTACCCTTCTCCAACCGAAGGCACCCTTGTGCTAATCAAGGAAGACAATTCACCCCCCGTGCGTTGGACTCTCGCTCGCATTATCGAGTTTCATCCCGATAAGGACGGCGTATCCCGTGTCGCTAGCGTTCGCACCCCCACGGCTACTCTGCGTCGACCTTTGGTCAAGCTCTGTCCCTCTCCCCTCAGCAACGACGTTGCGGATTACAAATTCATTTAAATTTGATTGTATATAGTATTTCTTAATTTCATTCATTTACGCATTTCTTAATTTTTTTACCGGAGTGTTCTAATACCGCCGCTCAGTTATATGCTTTTTTTAAATGCATACTGCATTTCGGCGGGGAGATTGTTAGATTTTTAGAATTCATTTTTGCTATTTTTAATTCATTTTGTCGAGCTCATGGCAATACCGCAATAATTGACATAGATACTTCTTGTTTCAAATTTTCGGAAACCAGAATTGTAAATTGTTAAGTGCATTAAGCGAATGTGCAGATCAACTTCCATCCCAACTCCAATATCCTAAGGTAGTTGAGATTGTTTTAAGGTCGACCATTTGTTTTAATACAATTATTATTATCATTAAACCCCAAATTATAGTCCAACTTTTTTCTCTCCTAAATTTGTATGAGCAATTCGAGCACCAGGATTCTATAATTGTTTAAAAAAATCAAATCTAGAAAAAAGATTTGATATTTAATACGGTAAGAAGTGCTAATATCACCCCAGATAATATAACAGGAATGTTGAAAAAATACTGGAGGTTAGTCCTTTTCCAGTACACGAAAATTGTTATAAATCAAGGTTCAACCTTTACTTAAACTTAAGAAAAAGATATTAACTCTATTTTACTCATCACCTTGTAGGGGTGATATCTCCGAATAGGGTGAGAAAATTTTGTTATAGGAAAGACCCATCATAATTTTATACGTGCTATCACCTCCTTTCGTTGCATGAATTTAGAAACACCGCTGTATGTAACATAGGTCATTAGAAATCAATAGGTTGTGTATTGCATATTCCTCTTTGTCTTATTAAAGAAGTTCAAAGTTCATTATTATCTATACTTATATTGTTATCAACAATAAACATACCTAACAAGTTCACACGTTTCACTTTTGTTGTGTTCATTCTACACTAATCAATTTAAGTAGCTTGCTCCGAAAAAGTTCAGGTGAATTCGAGTAATGGCAAACTTTGGCATGGAATTAAAGTGGTAGCGTTAAAAGTAACGTGAATTTAACATTCAATGAGCTATTGAGACTAAAAGCTTTTCCAATGTTAGTACATTCCATTCCTGAATTTCAAAACGTTGCATTCCATTTTAGAATTTTGTTAACCTGAAAACGAATTATGAAAAATAATGAGGGAGCTTTTATCTCGATACGTGAGGAATTTTTGAATAAAAGAATTACAAAATTTACATTAATCGAATGAAAGTTTGAAGTATTATTGTGGATATGAAGACCCCAGTTTAACAACCACAAGTGATGTAATCTTCTATCTTATGTGTTTCAACTTTATCTACAAGAAATGGTTGTCTATATTAGGCCGGTATTACACTATCAAATTTCTTTGTCAAAGATCTTTTTTTTTATTATAGCGCGTCAACCTCGAGGGGTCATTAGCGATATTTGGTGTATACATATATATATATAGTTACTTACATTTGGTATTTTATAAAGAATTCACACCATTTATTAATTTAAGAAATGTCTTTAGGTTATGTAAATTGTAGTTTGTTCCTAATACGTCGGATAATCCATTGTTGGAGAGTTGTGCCAGTTGTCGCTGTTGTGTTAGTTGAGGACATTCAACAAGTAGGTGCTTAATAGTTAGTTTTGAGTCACAATAATTACATTTTGGTTCGGGACCATTGTCGAATGGATCTATGAGTTAGCCGGGTATGACCTAAACGTAGCCGTGTTAGTAGCACTAGATGGCGACGATTTTTTGGTAGGACCGACACGGTTTAGTAGACTTTTTTACCTCGTTAAGTTTGGTTCCCGCTGTTTTCCACTTAGCTTCACAAACACTGTTCACTTTAGATTGAATTATACATTTAATATCCGCACTTACTGAAAACTGCACTACTCGAGTATCTTCGTTGGTTGTGGCGTCTTTTGCTCTTTGATCAGCTTCCTCGTTGCCATCTATTCCTACGTGTGATGGAATCCACATAAAGATGATATCTTTATTGTTTTGTTGAGCTATTTTGAGTTCTTCTTTAATTTTTAACACAAGGGGGTGATTTGTAAATATTTTTTGTATGGATTTTATTGAGCTGAGGGAGTCTGTGAGAATAAGATGGTTTTGAGTGTTTGAAGATGAATTGATATTAGCTAAGGCTTCATATAGGCCATATAATTCGGCTGAGAAAATGGAATATGTATCTGGAAATGTGAACTTATGAGTTGAGTTTGTAGTTACCACCGCGGCTCCAATGCCAGCTGCAGTTTTCGAAGCAAGGGTATAGATTTGGTGATAGTCTGTATAATCTTCTAGTATTGTTTTGAAGGTTGATCTAATACTGAAATTGGGAGTCGAATATTTATCTAGAGAGCTAAGAGTGGTTATACATTTCGGTTTTTTGATTTGCCAAGGGGGAGTAGATGTAGTCAGTCGAGGGAAACATTTGGGAAAGGAGAAGCTTAGTTTTTCAAGGTACATTTTTATTCTAGCATAAAAGGGTATGGGAGCATGAGGTTTACTTGTGAAAGGATTGGGGAGTTTTTGAGGAGAGCAGTTATGCCTTGTAGGGTTGAACGGATTGTACATCGTCTTAGCTGCATATGTCAGGCTCAAGTACATACGCCTATCTTCTAAGGAAGATTCATTAACTTCAGCGTATAAGCTTACAACTGGAGATGTACGAAAGGCTCCCAATATTATCCGTAAAGCCGTATTTTATATTATATATAACCGTTTTAGGGTTCGTTTGTTGGCTGACGAGTATACGACTGCTGCATAATCCAATTTCGATCTGATTAACGTCCTGTATAATGTTAGAAGAGTGTCTCGATCAGCGCCCCAGTTTTTATTGCATAGTGTTTTCAGGAGGTTAAGTCTCTTTTGACACGTAGATATTAAGTTATTAATGCGTGTATTCCAATTGAGCGTTTCATCAAAGGCTGTACCCAAAAAGTTTAGTGACTTTTCGGCTATTATATTCTGTCCATATAAATGAATATCTGGGATGTTTACTGTTTTCTTTTTGGAGATTAACATAAAGCGTACCTTCTGCCAGACCTCTGTCATTGGTGTATCTGGGTTTAATGATGAGACATATTCAGTCCAAGATTTGCGCTTTGCACTTTTGATAATGTGCCTTGATTTTGCACGTAAGTTTAAAAATTGAAGTTTGTTTTCCGGAGTCTTATATCGTTTGTATCTATTAAAAGCTTTTTTGCTGGCTGCTTCGCAATCGTTATTCCACCATGGGACCGGAGTGTGCTGTTTGGTGTAAGATGTTTTTCCAATTGATATATTTGCTGCATGTTTTATGGTTTCCATAAATTGTTCTAACGATTCGTCTATATTAGGTAGGATAGCACAAGATTAAATTTTTTCTTCAATGACAGTGGAGTAGAGTTGCCAGTCAGCAGTTTTAAGCTTTGTTTGGTATTATTCTTTGTATTGTTGTATATAATAATGGGGTAATGGTCACTACTGTAGGTATAATCTAGTCTGTCCCATGTTAACGAAGGAGTTAGGGTTGGATCGCAGATTGTAAGGTCAATACATGAAGATTCTCCGGTCTGTATTCTCAACGACAGCAGAGCCACAAGATTTAATCTTGTGGCTCTGCTGTCGTTGAGAACAGAAAAGTTAAAGTCGTCTAATATTTGTTCTACAAGGTGACCCTTTGTGTTTTGAGATGTTGAGCCCCAAAGAAAGTTGTGAGCATTGAAATCTCCTAGTATGATTCTAGGAGGGGGGATTTGTTGTATCAAATTGCCTAAGTCCTGCTGGTTTATTTGCGATCCTGGAGGAAGATATAGGTTGCAGATATGTAGGTCTTGTTTGTCATGGATCTTCATAGCAATGGCTTCAAGATTACTATTTAGGGGAATTTCCACGGCGTCGATATTATTTTTAGTGAGGATTGCTACTCATCCACTAGCTTTTTGAGCAGTATCTCGATGTTTATAAAATTTTTGAAATTGATTTAATGTTTGGATATTGCTATGTTTTAGGTTGGTTTCTTGCAAACAAATTATGTCAGATTTAAATTCGTTTATGATCTTTTGTAGTATTGGAAGTTTATCAATGAAACCATTTTGGTTCCATTGTAAAATAAATGAGAAATAATTGAAAATGGATAAGTATTTTAATAGGTTGACGTTTGTGAACAATCGCTCTCCTGTTCTGTATCTGAATAGGTTAATTGCAGGTGTATTAAAAGTTTTTTCTTAATTTTTGTACATCTTGTTTTGATAGCCCGGTGGGTAAAATGCGGATAAATTTTGGTTAACATATATATTAGTGCTGTGAGGTCGGTTGTGTAGTCTTGAATGATGCTTACTGGGTCGGCTGATCCGTAAACGTTTACGAAAAAATCTGATATTTGGGTGAAGTTGAGAATAAAGTGTGGATTGTGTTCGTTGATAATTTTTCTCCCTGGCTCCATAAGAACTTGGATTGGAAGATCTTTTTTGTTGTTTGTTTTGATTTTCTTTATGTTTGCTTTTGGTTGCGGTTTATTGAAAGGGTCTTTCTTGGCTTCGTTTGTTTCTTCTTCTGGTTGAGGAGAAGGTGTCTCTATTTCCTTAAAAGTACGTTTTGTTAATTTTTGATTGTCAGTGTCTGTTTCTATTGTAGAATTTTGCTCGGAGGATGTAGGTGTTTCAGTATTTATGTTTATTGGTTGTTCGTTGTGGGAAGTGGTCTCAAGTGGAGCGGTAGGGGTACTAGTAGTGGGAGGTGGAGAGTGTGATGCTGTTTCGCAATTTGCTGCGGTGTGACCTGGCTTTTACAAGAAAAGCAGAGTGAGTGTTGGGAGAGGAAAATTCTGTAAGTTGTATCCTCATAATTTATCAAAAAGGGTTTTGGAAGTGTGTGTGCTGGGGGAGTTATGAAAATTTAACGTCTGAAGCTGTAAATGTGATTAAATTCGGGGAGATTTGAGCTGATTCTAAGAAATGACATCGTAGAAAGAGTGATAATGCCCAGTTTGCTTAATTCATTCACTAATATAGCGTGTGGTATTGTAGGACAAACGTTAGAAAGTACAAGCCTTTCTGAGGGTGTTACATATTTACGGGCCTGCACAATTTCATTGTTAATTTTGATCTTTCCTTCGTGATTAGTAATGAACTTTTCTACTATGCTAGGACTAGTAAGATACATGCAAATTCTTTTGTTCGATAGTCTTGAAGGTTCAATAATTGTTCCTAGAGGTATAAGGTAATCTTGGAGTGTTGCGTTTTCTATAGTAGGAAAGATTATTGCTTGTTCTTTCTTTGGGAAGTGTTGTTGAGAAGTTACATCTGAGTAAGTTTTTAAGGTGTTATTCGGAGAACCCCTGTAGTCAGAAGTCCCAGCAGATAGTGTTGACATATTCATATTTTTGTACGAATTTTCACTCATGAACCTGAATACGGACCTGTTCTTCGAGTTTCGTCGAACATATCGGTACTGATAAGAGTAGAGGTTTGACTCTTTTTTGTTGGAGACAGTTCCAAAAGAAACTTGCAGGTTAGGTGATTCAAATTGATGTTTACGTTTAGATATCGAAAAACGTACTTACGTATATGGTTAGGTACACTAATATGTTGTATATTAAATGTAGTATAGGTTTTAAAACACGATAGACCACTGTTTAAATATTGATTTGTTAAGAGCTGACAATTTATCTGTATCAGTGATAGATGCCAGGACCGAACTCCTCAAAGATCTTTTGACAGTGTAATATACCATACTTTATAAAATATATCTTTTGTAAAAGATCTTTTATAAAAAGTAATAGCAAGCTATTATATTTGATAAAAGATTTGACAGTTCCAAAACAATATGGCGCAAGATAAGTTTGGTGCGTGGCGTCAACAAAATTATTAATATCTGAATACGAAAGATATGAAATGTTGTACAACCATCAGCATCTGGACATATTCAAAAAGATTGTCGAAGAAATAAGGGCAGTTGGAAAGGAATGCACGGTAGAGAATATAACAAAAAAAAATTGAACGGCTTAAGAAGCCAATACTTGTCGGAGAAAATGAAGGTAAAGCGAGACTTGTATTGTATCACTTTTGCTGTTAATCTGAAAATAGAGTAACTGTTTCACTTTACTATCTAAAATTCTATACATGGTCAATACTATTTCACTTGAGATAAACACCAAAAGTGACAAATTAGTCTCAAATTTCATAGAAACTGCAATTAGCTTCTGGATATATATATATATATATATATATATATATATATATATATAAAGGAAACGAAAGGTAAATATTGGGTAATCGGTCTGTATGAAAAGTCAAACTCTTTTGTTCAACGTGCCTCTATATTTCGTTGTACTTCACAACTTCCTCAGGAGGTTATTGCTATAAACATTAATTAATGAAACAAGAGTACAATAAATGAAATAAAATTACTTACAACGTGAGCCATTAAAATACATTAAAACACATGATGTGGAGTCAACCAGTTAAAACAGAAAAAAATAAGGACGAACACATTGGCTATTACTAGTATACTAAGTAAATAACATCAAATAATCTTTTGTTCTTGATGTTATTTACTTAGTATACTAGTATAGCCAATGTGTTCGTCCTTATTTTTTTCTGTTTTAACTGGTTGACTCCACATCATGTGTTTTAATGTATTTTAATGGCTCACGTTGTAAGTAATTTTATTTCATTTATTGTACTCTTGTTTCATTAATTAATGTTTATAGCAATAACCTCCTGAGGAAGTTGTGAAGTACAACGAAATATAGAGGCACGTTGAACAAAAGAATTTGACTTTTCATACAGACCGATTACCCAATATTTACCTTTCGTTTCCTTTAGCATAGTACGGTCGTTATCTCAACTTTAATAATTCTATATATATATATATATATATATATATATATATATATATATATATATATATATATAATATATATATATATATATATATATATATATATATATTTCATTTGATCAAGAAATAATAATCTGCGCTTTATTTTCAATTTTTAAGATTATCAGCAGCATTAAAAGTGGAGCTGAAGAGGACGACGTTTATAGGCCTAAAGTTTTCTTTATTGAAGTTTCTAGATAAAGCAACAGAGGCTGATGAATCACAATCAAATGTCGACATCCAACCTGATCATTCGCAAACTTCAAATGAAACAGACGAAGCAACGGAAAACATTAATGTAAGTAGAATAGTTAAATATAATTTTCTTGTCATGTCACTTTCTCCAATCCGTTATAGTACGATTCAAATGCATCTCTTATTTTACGCCCATGACGGTTCACCCCAATGTCAACCTGTCTAGCAAGGGCTTGCATTTCCTGAAGGGCCTCATCGGTGTGAACGATAAGGTATTGGTGATGATCTTCATTCGAATAACAACTTCATGGCATGTATATAGGTGCTTTCTTCTTTCAATGAACAAATTATGCAATGTACAGCTCGCAAGTGTAATACACGTAACTTTCTCGGGTGCTAAATTAATTGCAGTTAAAAAAACTCTGAACCGGCTTGCTAATATTCCGAAGCTACTCTCAACCATTCTTCTACCACGAGATAGTCTGTAATTAAATATTACTTTTCCGCCCAGCATATCTAATATGCGAGAAAAGTATTGGTTTACCCCAAAAAATGTTTGAGTTATTATCACGTTTTCCATCAACAACAACACAAAAAAAATGGTTTCCAGAAAAAAAATCCTGTGTGTATGTCGTCGTCGTCGTTGTCGTCGGCCACTTTTTCTTACATGTCTTGTTAGCACGATACAGCCTCCGAAGTGCAATAGGTCACCAATTTCATGATTGAATATTGTTAATCACATGTCACAGATGAACTCTATTGATTTTCAGCTCACCAGAGCTAGTACAACAGGTGCTATGGTACTTGAAGTACGACATTTTGTCATTTTTTGAGAAATTTCAGTTTGTTACCACGATACAGCCTCCGGAGTTCAACAAGTCACCAATTTTATGATTGAATATTATTCAGGACATCTCCCAGATGAACCCTATTGATATTCAGCTGACCAGAGCCAATACCACAGGTGCTACAGTACTTTAAGTACGATATTTTTGTCATTTTTGGAGAAGTTTCAGTTTGTTAGCACAATATAGCCTCCGGAGTATATACAAGTGATTAATTTTATGATTGAATATCATTAAGATCGTCTCAAAGATTTACCCTATCGTTATTCAGCTCACTAAAGCCAATACAACGGGTGCTATGGTACTTGAAGTACCAAGTTTTTGTCATTTTAGGAGAATTTTCAGTTTGTTAGTACGATACAGCCTCCAGAGAGTATACGATTGATCAATTTTATGATTGAATACTGTTCAAGGTGTCTCAGAGATGTACCCTATTGATTTTCAGTTGACTAGAGCGAGTACAGCGGGTTCGATAAATCCAGATATACTACATTTTTGGTTATTTTTGGAGAAATTTCAGTTTGCTAACACGATACATCCCCCGAATTGTATACAAGTAACAATTTTATGATAGAATATTGTTCAGGGCCACAGATGCGGAAAAGTAGTTTTAATCTTTAAAACCGTTTATATTTTTCTGCTTTGCTTATATGTTTTAAGGGATAAGGCTTCATAACGTTGTAACTCGGTGAGAAAGCATCATCAGCTAAGACAACATACCTCATATTAATGTTTGTTTTGGGAAGATTTTTGCCATCGAGTATGTTTAATACTGATCTATCTAACAAGCACTTTCTTAGTTGGCTTTTCGCAAACACTCCACTGTCACCGATTCGGCCATTTGTTCCAACATCTACGTACAGGAATTTGTAGTCAGCATCAGTAAGGGCAAATAATATAAAACTATGATAAGACATATAATTGAAGAAATGAGAGCCGCCCATTTCAGGACACTTAATGCGAATGTGTTTTCCAGCAATGGCTCCGATCGTGTTCAATACATTCCATTTGTTTTCAAACTCCTGAGCAATATTTTCCCATTCCTTATTGGTGGTTGTTGTTGCAAACATTATGCAACACGAAATACACTAAAATTTATAAGTGTAAAGTTCATATCCTAGATGTCGTATGCGGCAAGCATCTGAGGTTGAATCATGCGCAGAGCAAAAAGATAGCCTGCAGCAGTATAACTCAAAACATGGTGCAAGCAAGAGCTCTCGCGTACGAATGCGTTGTAACTACGATGTACCATAATTTTAAGTATTAAAAGAATCGGGCTAGTTCCCACAAGTGGTAAAGTGTTTTTAATATGCACACAATCGGGCAAGTGCCCATAAACAACAAACCATTTCAACAGTGCAGTTGATGTGTAAATATGTTAGTGTAAATAAACCAGTGTAAATATATGTAAATAAATCGTTCATAGCAAGTAACATCGAAGGATATGTGCGTAATCAAATTGTACATATCAAACAGTTGGTATCTGTATAGAAAAAGTCTAATTACAAATTTTGCATTATCTTTCGTTTCAGGACATGCAAAAGTCTAATTACAAATTCAGCATTATACTTAGTTTTAGGATATGCAGAGTAATGATGGGGAAGCGATTAAAACAATAGTATTTACAGCTGCATCTTGTAAACCTGCTATTGATAATATCAGTACACCAAAGCCTCCAAAACTTCAAAGAAAAAAGACTTTTCAGTATGATGACCTACTTGCTCAAGCTTCCACTACTATGAATGAAATGGTCAAAATTGCTAAAAAACCACCAGTCCATAATGCAGCCTCTGATGATGATTTAGATGTTTTTGGAAAGTTTGTAGCAACTGAGCTACGTGAAATTCAGGGTGCCAGCAGCAACTGCATGGTAAGACAAGCAATGCGTAAAATCCTGCAGGTCTTAGTGGACACCTGGGATATTATTGATCGGACGACCATGCCACCTAGTCCAGCTTCATCCGAAGGATCCTGGTTACCACCACCTCGACCAGTCCAGCCTGCACTTGCTAACATAATTATAGCAGGTGCGGGTATATTGAATGAATATTATGAACAAACATAATTTCATATTATGACTTATTTCTCTGGTTTACTTAATTTTCAGTTAGAAGTCATATAAAACATTCAAAAAAAGCTTCATGTTCACAATATGTTCTTGTTAAAAAAGAAAAAATCTTTCGTTTCAAAATTTGAGGGGTTACTTTACTAAACTACCTTTAAAATCTCAGATTTCAATGCTTCATATATTGACTTGCACGTTTCTGGAATTATAGCTGAAAGGGTACACTGAGGTTTAGGGCTGCTGTACTGTAAACTAGCCTAACTTTCTCCAGTTGTCAGAAATCGAAGGGTAACCACAAGACGTTCTTCAACACTGATAGGATTTCTTAAATGGGGTCGCTGCTGGGATATTAATGGAGTTATTTTCGAAACAATAAACTTAAATGTTTCCTCATCCATTCTTAAATAGTTCTTGTAACTTTTTATATCTTCGGATCGTAACTCATGAAGTACATTTTGGTGTATTCCTCTCAAATCGCGTCTTGCTACCCAAGGCCTCACCCAAACTCGGCCGGAACTGATTTTTTTCTTTCTTAGCACCACACACATTGTGACGACAGCAGCACTTATCGCAGCTGCACAAGCTAATCTCATTTTTAACGAAAATAAAGCTGAACGTCCTTTAAAAATTATACGCAATTTCACAACACGTTTACAAAATTTCTATGACAGTGTAATACCACTTTAATTTTTGTTAAAAGAAATATCATCAAAGAAATTGTTTAAAATATTTTATAAAAGGTATTTGTCAAATATCTTTTACAGTCTAATACCGACCTTATATCTCAGGAATATGTTATTTGTGAGCACCATACAGGTGAGGCTCAGCTCACAATAATTATCAAATTTGTTCGAAGTTAGTATTTTTCGTAATGGTACACTAATATCACTGCGTGTTCGAAACAGATTGAAGCAATTCTAGACTATCATTGTTCGAATTCTGCCTTGAAGTGATTATAGGTATACAAGGAAAGCAGCCAAAGAAAAGAATATGTTTAAAAAATCCTCTAATTACTACCAAAATCTTCCCCCCTCTATTCTGCATCCTTTTAATATTTCAAGCCGTATATATATATATATATATATATATATATATATATATATACATCTATAATACACTGATTAGATCTGGCATTATACTTGCAGGAGAACTTTTTGTAATGTTTTTCAAGTAATTTCGATTGAAAATCGTTTCCCTGCATTTACATTCAAATATCATATTAATTTAAGATTCATCTCAAGAAGGAAAATAGAGAGTGCCCTCCTATACATCCCATTACTATATAAACTTCAAGAAATAAGAAAACATCAAGTGTCTTTCTCAGTTACACGTTTCATTTCTTCTAAGTAAATGCCGAAATATTTGTGCCTATTTTATAAACTTTGACGAGAAGACGTAATTAGACAATATCTTTATTACTAACTGTTTCTAAATTATTCCTCAATATCATAAGAAAATGATAAACATTCTAAAAAATTGAGAATTGCTTCGATACCATCATCGTCAGAATGACAGAAGTTACATTTCATGATATTTAGTAATTATTTTTGGCTAGACCAAGAAGTGATCTATCTTGTGATTGACATAATATATATGAATACAAAAAAGAACAAGATTTGGTGTGCAATGATATAGGAAGCCAAGGTAAACTATTATCTGCTGATCTTTACGATTAAAGACACAAATAGATAAAGGTGTCATGTCACAGAATAATTATTCTGAGAAAAATCATTTTAAAGATTTTTGATTGGAACTTTTTAACGCATTTAATTTCTGGAATTTACTAAAAGTGTTGTGTTAAGCATAATTATATATTTTCTTGGCCTATTTTTCAGCTTGCGGAAGATTTTTTCGAGGGAGTTTTATCTTGAGCCTTACTTTGAAATAATTATCAATATCCTTCCTGAATAATCATATTAATATTCTGGAAATCGGTTCACTCTTTTTTTTTAAGACAATAGTTATCATAAATTTTGTATTGCAAACGAATATTCCCATATACCTAAATACACCATACCCTGTAACTAAAGTCCGTTATACTTATATCTAATTTTAATCCTGCACCTTCAACAAATACCCTGTTATATTACCGGGATTAAAATATAATACGGAAGGATCATAAGTTTCTGTTTGCTAATATTTCATAAAGACATTTAACAATAGACCATTACATAGCCAGGGGGTATGCCAAGCCGAATGTGAATATTACGCGAGATACATTGTAAACTTATATAGAAATCTTGTTTTATGTGTTTGTCTAAATTCTTAGTTACTTCTTTGTAATGCGTTTCGAAATAAATAATGTGTGTATTACGGCCTGTTTGGTTTTATCTAATGTTTACATTTGACTAGTACGGTAAGGGTTTTTTGTAATATAATAAATTTTACATAGATGTTAGTTTTTAATTATACGGGGATGTAACTTCAGCAAAAGACATAGACATTTAGTCTATATTCACATGCCACTCTCAATTTTTTTGTCTAAATTTTTATAGCTGTATTTTCTATTTGGCTATCAGCCCTATTCATTTTTTTATTATTCACAGAATAATGATGTATAATGCTATTATCAAAAATACTAACGAATAAACAACATTATTGGTAATTCCATTAGTGACATGGTTAGGTCTTTTCGAAAAAAAATTATTATTGATATTATATAATAAAAACGAGATTTTGCATAGACCACCTGGCACCCCACCATCGATTAGATCCTTAACAATACTTCAAAACTTGACAAATTGCCCAAAAAGGACACTTTTTCATTTGTGAAGTGTTTTCCACTCGAGTAGAGAACATTTGCATTGTTATGTCCACTCATTCATGGTCAGCACAAAAGTTAAAGTCAATTTTGAAAGACACGCCGTATATTTACCACTTTAGGGGCAATCTTAAGAATTCATAGAAATTTATCAAGAATCGTTTTTATATGCATTTTTTGGTTCATTAGATTTGTTAAGAAACACGTGTATACATTGTAGATTTTTTTCTTCTACCTGGGATTTCTTATGTACCAGCGACCAGCGTAAAATTTTACGCTTCACACAAACTGCCTTGTGCGATGCCCTTTGAAATGCTGAATGAAATTGTTACTAACTTGATATTTGGAAGAAGTTATTGGTAAACTATTTGTAAGAATGTAATAAACGATTAAATGTGTTTTGAGAGACAACGTAATGACTATTGATGACAGATTAGTGGTAGGTAATGAGTAATGACCTATTGTTCCTTGTGCTAATTAAGGGTTATTGCCAGAAAAGTCACTTTTTAGAAAGATACTTTTTCTCCGATCGTGGGAAAAGTGGCGCTATTTTGACCTGTTTTCTATGCGCAAAGCTCAACATTCCAGAATAGTGGGCAGTTGCTAAGCAATTAGAAAATAGCAGTGCGGTAATATTCTTACCGCACCGCTGTAGCGTGCGGTAATGTTACAAATCGATTATTACAATAAAATGAAACAAAGTATGGTTATAATTTTTATAGGTATTGATAAAGTTGTTATAAAAGAATTAAAAAAACATCTAATTTATAACGATATTCTTGAACACAAATTAATTGTTAATATTTACATTTATTGTAAAATTCGAACAATTTGTAAATTGTACTGGAGGGCAACGAGAATTTATAGACGTTAAAGCTGCATGGCTAATTGTTTGGTTTATCTCGTTTCGATCATTTTCAGTTGAAGTCGAGGCAGGGGTGTTGAATATTTTATTAGCCACTTCTACTTTATTATTAAGTGATTCGTCAATATATTCTTCCGCCACATTGGAAGATTTCCATCCTCCGTGGCTCTTTAAAGAAAGAATATCAGCTCCAGCATCTACCAAATGTGTTGACGATGATCTTCGGAAACAATATTCTGTATATTCTGTCGGATTTGGCAACTGTAAATAACTTGAAACCATTTGCGGCATTTTTCCAAATTGATTTATTCCAATGACTGTCTTCCATCCTTTTCCCTTGTTGAATTTAAAAAAAAATCTTTGATTTTCAAAATCATTATGCCTAAATGATACGTACTTTCTATAAATTATTTTACTTTTGTCATAACAAAGTAATTTCCATGGTTACCACTTCTATATTTCAATATGAACATAGAGAAACCTATCTAAACTTACTTGATTACATGTTGAATTAAATATTACTTTTCCGCCCAACCTATCTATATGCGAGAAAAGTATTGGTTTACCCAAAAAAAAGTTGGAATTTCGAAACATTTTTTTAGTTATTTTTACGTTTTTCAACAACAAAAACACGAAAAAACGATTTACAGAAAAATATCCTGTGTGTATGTCGTAGTCGTCGTCGTCGTTGTCATTGGCTACTTTTCCTTACATGTCTTGTTCGCACGATACAGCCTCCGGAGTGCAATAAGTCACCAATTTTATGATTGAATATTGTTATGGACATGTCACAGATGAACCCTATTGATTGTAAGCTTACAAGAGCCAGTATAACGGGTGATATGGTACTTTAAGTACGACATTTTGTCATTTTTTGAGAAATTTCAGTTTGTTAGCACGATACAGCCTCCGTAGTTCAAAAAGTCACCAATTTTATGATTGAATACTATTCAGGACATGACATGAACCCTATTGATTTTCAGCTCACCAGAGCCAATACAACATGTACTACAGTACTTTAAGTACGATATTTTTGTCCTTTTTGGAGAAGTTTCAGTTTGTTAGCACGATACAGCCTCCGGAGTATGTACAAATTAGCAATTTTATGTTTGGATATTATTCAGGGCGTCTCAAAGACCTATTAATATTAACCTCAGGTAATGCCAGTACAATGGGTGCTATGGTACGTGTAGTACCAAATTTTTGTCATTTTTGGAGAATTTTCAGTTTGTTAGCACGATACAGCCTCCAGAAAGTACACGATTGATCAATTTTATGATTGAATATTGTTCAAGGTGTCTCACAGATGTATCCCATTGATTTTCAGTTGACTAGAGCGAGTACAAAGATATACAAAGATATACTAAATTTTTGGTTATTTTTGGAGAAATTTCGGTTTGTTAGCAGGGTACATCTCCCGAAGTGTATACACGTAACAATTTTATGATAGAATATTGTTCAGGGCCACAGATGCGGAAAAGTTAGTTCTAATCTTTGAAACCGTTTATTTTTCAGTTAATTTTTCAAATGTAAATCAACGATCGAAGAAAAAATACTATGTATAATTCGTGGGAAAAGCATATTCCCAAACTCCTGTGTTATCACAGTCGTTTGGGAACATTATGCTTTTCCCACTAATTATACAATATACTATTAGTGTTTTAAATGAAACTCACTGTTTCTAGCTAATTCCACAATATAATAAAAATTGTTAAAAATTCTAAAAAATGAAATGTAACTTCTATCATTCTGACGATGATATTGATTTATCGAAACAATTGTCAACTTTTTAGAATTTTTAACAATTTTCATTATACTGTGGAATTAGCTAGAAACAGTGAGTCTCATTTAAAACACTAATATGAGTATATTCCACGAAGTAAGGGTCGAGACAGTTAATTACAATATACTATTATTGACAATAACTACATTATTTAATAACAAAATACACACTATATTCAATTAATCGAACTTATATACTAAAATAAATGCTACTATAGACTAGAAATACGCAATTCTACAGAATCATCAGCTGTTTTACAAATTTGTTGAAACATGGATTAGCGTTCGTGATTTATAACGGAAGCTCAAAGTTCAATACCATGCATGAACCATGGGTCAACGAACTGTAACTTCTCCATCCCCTGAAGAAGTTTTGTATGGGGCGAACAAAACTGATGGTGGTGATGGCACATCCTGGGTTGTTGGAGATGATTATATAGGGTAGTTCCCTTTTATCTTGGGAAGAATTTAGCTCTATTACGTCGCGGTTTTGTTTTCGGCATTTTCCCGAAAATTTGTCGTTTGTTCTTCGTAGTCATTGTGAAACATTTTTGCATTCGATTCTGTTGTCTCGCGAATTTGATTTTCTTGATGGTAATAATCGTAAGCTGTTTCATCATCAAATCCGTTAGTATCATTGTCATATGTTTCGTTAGCATATTCAATGTTAAATAATTCTTCGGATGTGAATCTTGGTGGATTTTGCTGTTATTGAGATCTCCAGTTTCGGTTCTGAGTCGTAGCTCTAGTGCTAATGCTCATCGGTGTTGGTTTATGTGGCAGAGATATTTCAGGTTTATTACTCCAAGTGTTTTGTTGTTAAGGCCTACTGATTTGTTGAAACCTTGACGGTCCAGGGAATACTTTCTGGCCTTGTGGAATGAAATTATTTAGCTGCACCGATGGTCTAAATCCAGACTGTTGAGGTTGTGGCTGCCATTGCGGTCGGAGAGGAGGTGGTTGCCATTGTGGTCTGAAAGTGATGGTTCTCATTGTGAAGACATAAGTGGGGCTGGTGAATTATGTTACTGGTTAGCGCTGATATGCCTGCTGGTTGACGGTTTACTGCTTTCTGGAGAAACCTTATATTGTTTTCTTCCTGGATGTACTGCATTGCCGTAGATATATTGCTTGGTCTCATTGCTCTGATAGTGAAACCTAAGGATTCCCGAAGTCCTGCTAGGAAAGTTGTTAAAGCTTGTTTCTGGAAAAAGCTCTTCTTACCTTTATGTTAATATCTTTTCTTTCTTGGAGGTGCTTATCAGGTTTATATACATTGATCTCAACTCTCGAGGGATCGTCGGAATTAGTATGAAATTTGCGTTTTTTATTTGCAACATAATAGTCGAATTCCTTCAATTTTAACTAATCCAAAGTTTGGGTCCTTCGCTTAAAACAGCCATTTGAGGGGTTGGTAGTCCCAAAAATCCTTGAATTTTCGTCCAAATAGATACGGGTGGAAGTATTCAGAAGCCCATATTATTGCTAGTATTTCGTTTCCTATAGTTGAGTATTTAATTTATGTTTTATTCAGAGCTCTGGATACATACGCAATTGGCTTGTCATTGTCAACAGGACCTTCATAAAATACATCTCTAATATAAAAGTTGCTTGCGTCTCTTGCTTTAAATGGCTTAGAAAAATCTAGATATTAAAGCAATGATACATTGTTAAAATATTTTTATAGATCTTGATACATTCCAAAAATTCATGTGTGTTCTATTTTGGCGCACTTCTTTAAACATACAGTTAAATGTTTCGTTATCTGGGCAAAAAGATTAATAGTATGTATGGTAGCTCAATAATCCCGTATATCCTCCAATCTCTTTTGTAGATCATGGAATTGGGTAGTCGACAATATCGTTGATTTTGTCAGGATTCGGTCTAGATTCTTCTGGACTGACATGGTGGTCTAGGAAGCTAACTTCCGTTTTCAAAAACGCATTTGGTTATTTGGATCTTGAATCCCATTTCCTTAATTATTCTGAAGATTTTCTCAAGATTGCCAAGATGTTCGTGTAGGGACGTAGTAAAGACCATTACATCGTCCATGCATACAATACATATTTCTTCTTGCAATCCTTTGAGAATATTGTCAATCATTCTTTGAAATGTCACAGGGGCGTTTTTGAGTCGAGATGGCATTCTAAGGTATTCGTAGAGACCGTTCTGTACGTTGAATGTAGTTTTAGGGATGTTTTCTTCTTCCATTTCAATCGGGTGGAATCCGCTGGGGAGGTTGAGGGTAGAGAACTACTGACATCTTCCTAGTTTGTCTGTGATACTTGAAATTATATATCTATCATCTATTGCCTTCTCTTGGACTTCACGGTAGTATTCGCCATTAAATTTTTCCACGGGCCTCGGTCTTCTTGAGAACAACCAGATTGGTGAAAACCAAGGTAATTAACTTGTTCTAATAATTTCTTATGAATTTGTGGATAGCGGGTATGACTTGGTGTAAGTGGTAACTTCATCTGTTGTTCTGATGCTATGTTTGATTTGGTTGGTGAAGGTGAGGGGTGACTCATGATGGTGTGAAATCTGAACACCTTTTGAACAGTCGTTTTATGTGCCTTTCTTCTTCTGGATTGAGATAATAGGTTTTCAGGGGATGTTCGACATCTTTAATTTAGTATACTTGAGATAAACTGTCTGTTGTATAGAGATGGTGATCTGGTAAATTGTATATATGAACTACTATATGTATTGGTTCATCTGTGGTATTGATGAGTTATATCCATGCAAGACCATTGGCTGCTGTAATTAGACTTTCTCTGAGAATATATCTTTGTATCTTGTTACTTTAACGCGTACTTGGACTTGGGCATGGTAGAATTGTTTGTGACGAGTTGGGTTGGGATCCGCAATATTAAGTTTGGCCTCTAGAAGTTTGAAATTATCAAGGCCAGTGGGCCATCGAATGTTTTGTGGAATTCAAAGAGGTGGAATTTGAAGTTTCCGTTCATTTGGAGTTCAGAAAATATAGTTATTTCAGCGCAATAATCTTGGAAATTATTTTGAAAGGTGATGTCACTATAAAGGACTCATGTTTGATATTATAATGGAAATACTTTGAGCCGATATTAGGATTGAGGAAATATTTGGTTGCGCCAGTGTCGATAAGCAATTTAAGAGGAGGGTTGGATATAGTTATGTAGAATAGTTAAAATGGTCTCGACATTTTCCCGAAAATCTGCTGTTTGTTCTTCACTTTCCTATCGGAAAGTTCCTTCATACGGTTCTGTAGTTTCGCAAAATTGGTTTTTTTATGGTAATCGTCATAAGCTGATTATTTATCAATTATGTTCGTATCATAACCATAGGCTTCGTTAACCTATTCAATGTTGAATTATTCTTCGCATCTAAATCTTGGTGTATTCTGTTGTTGTTGAGGTCTCTAGAATATTTGTGTTTGGTTTCAGTTCTGTGTCGTAGCTCTAATACTAATACTCATCGGTATTGGTTTGTGTGATTGGGATATTCCAGTTTCACTACTACAGACGTTTTGTTGTTGAGGACTACTGAATTATTGATTGTAGAGAATCTTGACTGTCCAGTAAAAAATTTCTGGGCTTATTAAGTGCATTGGTTGGACTGCTCCAGTCGTCTAAGCCCAAATTGTTGAGGTTGAAATTGCCACTGTGGTCGGAGAGGCAATGGTTTCCATTGCGGTCTGAAAGTTGAAGTCTGCCATTGTGGAGACGTAAGAGGTGCTGGTAATTATTGTTGGTGGTTATAGCTCATATGCCTCTCAGTTATTGGTTTGGGGTTTACTGCTTTCTGGAGATATATTATATTGTTTTCTTCCTGGATGTACTATATTGCCGTCGATAGGTGCTGTTACTGTCCCAGAAATGGCTTAGGAGCAGGGTGGCTGTATTATTGAAATTGTGGAGCTAGTTGGGATTTCCATCGTATGAGGATAGGATGTCTAGGTGTTTGGTAATAAATTCAGGTATTGTGTTAGTTTGAGGTAATTATGAGGCTAGGTGCATTACATTTTACAAAATGGAAAAATTGTGAGCTTCTTACAGGCTAACGATGATGTTGAGATGCATTCCGGTTCTTTTCTTCTATACTTTTGTATCAACTTCACTTGGTTTTCTAAAGGTCTCTTCTTCCTTCTCAACTTCTTCTATGCTTTTTTTTCTTCTCTTTTGAATTAACTTCACTCAATTTTTTTTCTGTAACTCGCGTTCTCTGTCTAGGCGTCTTTTAGTAATGGTCGCTCGATTAATGCCACGCAATGTGCATTCCTGTCCATCTTAATATTGTTCCCAGTGGCCGTGGTACAAGTCGGCAGTCGATTGTAAACAACTTCAGAGAAATTGATAATGTGAAAAATAAGAAGCGTGGACTTCCACTAATAGTAAAGATACCGCAAAACATCGAATAGGTTAGTCGATTTTCTAGGTGCTCTATTCGGAAACATGCTTCTGCGGTTGAGTTTTCAACTCATTCTGCGAGGCGGATCCGCCATGAAGAATTAAAATTTTATCCATACAAAATGGCAATAGCGCATGAGCTTGATCCACGTTATTTGGTTGATGAAGAAAATTCGCACTTCTTTCAATGCCTAAAGACGTTCTTATTTTCTTCAGTTATGAGCCTCATTCCCATCTTTTGAAATATATAAATATCGTATACAGAACATGCCCGTCAACATGTTGGAAAGAATTGAACGGAACTTTAGAGGGAGAAGTGTATATCTGCATTATTCTTTCTTTTATTGAATTTCAAACAAACAAGTTGCTCTGCCCCACCCTGTGTTCAAAGCGATAATCCAAGCATTATAATGTTTCTATGGAAAGGAGATGAGGAATGTATGTAAGTATTTTGAAAAACGTCTCCGAATAAACAAGAGACATCATATAAATTCACGCTCTATGAATTCTAATTTGAAATTATACGACACAACACTGTCGTTCAAATATTTCATTCATTTTGTCATTTCTCCCAACATAATTGAAACCCGCCGTGACAAAATATACCAGAGCTTTTTTATGAACGCTTGTTATATATTGGAAAATAACATCAATCACTCTGAATTGATCTCAATTTCTCTTATCGCTTATTCCACTTGAACGGGCTTTAAAATATTGGGAGCAAGTAACATAACCAATACAACATAAGCGACTTAATGTCGACAAGAAATAGATCGACTTACGGCATCACTCATAACATGGTAATTTTCTCATTTAAAAGATTTTTTGTTTTTAAAACCGTTAAGAAGTAACTTCGTACAAAAATTCGATCCCAAGTAATTAGGAATTTAACAAAATATAATTATTTCAAAAAAAATTCAAATTCCACTCCTACCGACAAGAAAATAACATTTTCCTGGTCAAATATCTTTTGCAGCATTGGTGCCTTTGCAATTGATCCGTCATCTCAAAATTGTTATGACCTAGAGGTTAGAATACTTCACATCATTGGATAAAAAGAAGAGGAAATATAGCTGTCATCTATGTCATCTTGAACAACCAAGTTTGACTAATTTTATTTTGGTTGTTGCATTAGTTGGAGCATACGTGTTTGTTTTTGGAACGTTGATATTAATTTCATATTGTTTTTGAATATATGTTCTTGTGTTTTTGTTTTGTACTTATATAGGTGTTTATTAGGATAATTAGAATGTTGTTTCAATTGTTAAACATTAGGAATAAGAATACAAACAATATGATTAGTATATAAATCTTTATGGATCACTTTTCACAAGTAAGTTGTTCTCCTTGATTTACTTTAGTTAATATTAAGTTTAAATAAATAAAATGCTAAATAAGCATTTCATATTTTGGCAATTGGCAAGGTTAAAACATAGGCGTAACATAATGAAAATAATAAGTTAACTGAACTATACCACAATATTTATTTGCATTTATTCCAATTGGGAGTATTTATAATGCATAAAAATTGCAATATAAAATGTTATGCATAAAAATATGTTTCCTGTTTTCCCAAAGATTGTCAGAAAAGCAAATTGGAGACGAATTTTGTTAATAAACCAGACTGGACACCTACAAGAACAACTGTACGGTGTTCTCAACATTTCACTAATGAATGTTTTGATCGAATCTAAAGCTAAAAGTTATATTGTGGTCACATGCTCTTCCTACAATAAAAGTTGATCGTTTAAAATATGTAAGTATTTTCTTATATTGTTTGTTGATTTTTAAAATTATATCAAAATTGTTTTTTTCTATATTTAGTACTGTTGATTTACCTGTATTTACTTTTACACAGGTAAGAAAATTTAATACAGTCAAACTTATGTCTACTGAGCCATCTGAAAATCAAGATGAGCCTCTACCAGGACCATCATTCAGGGCAGAAACACCTACTCTAACTCCTTTTAATCGATTTAAAGAAGATACACCACGTGAGAGACAATTGAAAAGAAAAATTATGGAATTGCAACAAAATGATGCTTTAAAAAGTACTAAAATTCGAAAACTTCAGAAAATTATTTGACGACAAAAAAATAAATTCCATTAAGTCCATGATGAGTTTGCTAAAACGAAAAACCTTACTGTCAACTGACCATGAAAATATATTATTACAACATTTTGGCTCTAACAAAGAAATAATTGATAGACTTTTTAGAAAAATTGTCGGACAAAAAGTAAAACGGAAGTACGAGCAACAGGTGAGAGCATTTGCAGTGACCCTACATTTTTTTTCTTCAGAAGCTTATAGTTATGTTCGACAAACATTCCAAAATTCCTTACCTCACACAAAAACGGTATCAAAATGGTATTGTTCTATAGATGGAAAGCCAGAGTTTACCCAAGAAGCTATTAATTTTTTAACCCTTAAATTGGCAGAGTATCGTCTAAGATACATAAATTTTCAATATCTACCAAAACTACAAACTTAAACTTACACAGTCATTGCATTACGTTCTACTAATAATATTTAACCTTGCAAATCGTCATGGTAGTGCAATCCTTTGCTTTTGTTCCAAATAGAACATACAATGTCAAGATGGCGTCCAAAAAACCTGTGACCGCTGATGTCGAGGTAATTATTCACTTGTATTATTTGAACTAAGTGTCTAAATAACAAAAAAATACCTGAAAGCATGTCTAAAATACGTCAAAGTGTAGACGAGATGTTGGTACCTTATAAAGGAAAAACGGCAGGGTTCAGAAGGCAGTATATCAAATCTGTTGAAACATGATTTTGTTTGTTAATTAAGCGAACTGTAATTGTAATTATTTTATTCTTTACTCATACTAATTTATAAATTATAAAATGATAATTTTAATACAATGAATGAAAATGCATCTTATTGCCACGATGCCCAAATATAGTCTCTCCGCGTTGTCTCGTCTGCACATCACGCGTTGTCTCGTCTGCGCATCACGCGTTGTCTCGTCTGCGCATCACGCGTTGTCTCGTCTGCGCATCACGCGTTGTCTCGTCTGCGCATCTTTTCACGCAGCAAAAATCTCAAATTTGGCTACTTTTGACCCATGAAAAATATATTAAAAAAACATAATAAAATATAAATAATAATTTTTTTAAATTTTTTCTACAATAGTTAATAATATTCATAATAGAGATTTAAGAAAATTTCATTGTTTATACCTGTTTTTTAATTGTTAATTTCGCGCGCTCACAAGTATGCGTCGCTACTTTTAAGTATCGCCGTCTCTCTATGACTCATACGCTGCATCGACCTCTCTGTGTCCTGAATCATTATTTATCATTTATCTAAGAAACCATTAACTTCATCAAGATTGGTAAGGAGAGCAATGTTATTAATAATTAAATTGTCTACAATTTGTTTTCAACAAAAGTAATTTAAGTATGAATCGCAACATGTAATTAAAATTACTTTTTTGTTATTATCATAGTGATTTATGCATTTTTATCAACAATAATAAGATATAATAGTATTTGAAAAAATTTTGGAATCACAATTATATATAAATAATAAGCTTTTGCTCAAACATACATTTGGAAAAATGCATTGAATCCGGAATATAAAACATTAGATTTTGATCAGTTGGAAATGGACTTTTGTTTATAAATAAAGGTATTAGCAAAGTATCATTTTCTAGTTTGTATCCGAAATTCGTAAAATCTAATGTTTTATATTCCGGATCCAATGCATTTATCCAAATGTATATAGGAAAATTTTTTCAAATACCATTATATCTTATTATTGTTGATAAAAATGCATAAATTACTATGATAATAACAAAAAAGTAATTTTAATTACATGTTCCGATTCATACTTAAATTACTTTTGTTAAAAACAAATTGTAGAGAATTTAAGTATTAATAACATTGCTCTCTTTACCAATCTTGATGAAGTTAATGGTTTCTTAGATAAATGATAAATAATGATTCAGGACACAGAGAGGTCGATGCAGCGCATGAGTCATAGAGAGACGGCGATACTTAAAAGTAGCGACGCATACTTGTGAGCGCGCGAAATTAACAATTAAAAAACAGATATAAACAATGAAATTTTCTTAAATCTCTATTATGAATATTATTAACTATTGTATAAATAATTTAAAAAAATTATTCTTTATATTTTTAATATATTTTCATGGGGCAAAAGTACTCAAATTTGAGATTTTTCGAGCCTCTAGAAATTCATATCTCTAAAAATATTAACTTTATCGTGAAAAGTCATAGGACCTTTTTTATTTGTATTTCAATAAAGAATATAAAAAAAATTTGTCCGGTTGAAAAATAACAATTCCTTCCAATTGTTTAAACAATTTCGGTTTAAACAATATGGCACTAGGTTGTCCCATGGCAACATGCATTAATATCATCAGTATGGCAATTCAAAGAGGATCGCATAAAAAAATTGAGGTGGAGTAGTTTTCGGTTCTCATGTGCCGATTCCTCCTGGACTAATAAATACATGCACCAAAGGAACTAAGCGAAGCATCGCAAAAACAATGTAATTCGGTGTAAAACATGGATTTTAGTACTACTTGGCGAGGTATTCTGATTTGATTGATTTCGGATAGTTGCTCCCTGAACCCTGAAGTTAAGCCAACATGTCTTAATTGCTAGTGGTAAGGGATCGTCCCACGCTAATTTTGATAACCTAAGCTGCTGAATTAAAATTTTAGCTCTTATGATAATTATTGGCGATACACGTCCTAACGGATCAAATAGTTTAGAAATAGATGATAATATAGTACGTTTTGAAATGTTAGAGTTGATTAAATGTTGGGTGTTAACTTTATATTATAATACATCCCTTCCAGCTTGCCAGCTAAGGCCGAGAGTCTTCAATTTCAATCGCACCCTCTATAGATTCGGAGCCCGTGATGAGGTCGTCTACATAAAATTCTTCCATAATGATTTGACACGCGTTTGAATATAAATGTTTGTTTTCGATACCAACTTGCTGTAAACACCGAACCGCTAAAAATGATGCCGCGGATGTTCCGTACGTTACAGTATTTAATCGGTAATGTTTTATAGGTTGAGAGGAATCCGCTCGCCACTCAATTTGTTGAGGATCTCTTTGGATCTTTGATCTTTGCACTTTAACAAAATGTAAGCCAAGAAAATTAGGGTTTCAAATTTTGTGTAAGAGCATGTGTATGATTTTATTGTATGTATATGGCGGAGATTAAACATTAGAAAACTATAAGTTTAGTGAGCAAGAAGAACAATTACGAATAGGAGGGAAGGTTGTTGTTGCCGTGAGTAAATCGACGAAAAAGCCAGCTTTGAGTGTTCTTTACTTCGATAACTACTTAACTTCATTTAACTTAATTTATTTTCTTCTGTATACTCTCTTTAGGAATATTTGGACAAAATCGGTTACAAACATGTATATTAGAAAGTAATAAAGACCTCTAGGAAAAGGTAAGAAGATCGTTTTGTTACAGAGCCAATAACACCCATAAACTTCGTTGTTTTAAGTCGTAATAAGGCAGTTAGTTACCTTAGTAAGCTCTTACATGTCTTCTGAACCCATATTGTTTTTGATTATATTTCTAGCTGAGCTTCGTCGACTGGCGTAGACATTCAACTAGATAAATAATCTTAATTTGACAAAATTAATGATTTGTTATGTACAAATTTACAAGAATGGTACAATGTTATGAATGTTGAACTTGGGTGGTTTCAGATCGGAAGACGCTTTATGTTTCGATTTGATGAATATTAAACTAACTTTGTTATTGAGCGTTTAGCTCGATTCGATGAGTGTGTAAAACTCGCGTCGATGAATGTAAAACTTTGTTATCGAGAGTATTAAACTCGCTTCGATGGGTATAAAAAACTAACTTTGTTGTTGAGCGTTGAGCTCGATTCGATGAGTGTAAAACTCGCGTCGATGAGTGTAGAACTGATAAGTGAGAAACTAACTTTGTTGTTGAGCGTTGATCTCGATTCGATGAGTGTAAAACTCGCGTCGATAAGTGTAGAACTGATGAGTGAGAAACTAATTTTGTTATTGAGCGTTGAGCTCGTTTAGATGAGTGTAAAACTCGCGTCAATAAGTGTAGAGCTGATGAGTGAGAAACTTTGTTATCGAGAGTATTGAACTCGCTTCGATGAGTGTAAAAAACTAACTTTGTTGTTGAGCGTTGAGCTCGATTCGATGAGCGTAAAACTCGCGTCGATAAGTAGTAGAACTGATGAGTGAGAAACTAACTTTGTTGTTGAGCGTTGAGCTCGATTCGATGAGTGTAAAACTCGCGTCGATAAGTGTAGAACTGATGAGTGAGAAACTGATTCCTTCACGTTGTGAGACGTGTTAAATAGAAATCTGTGAGGAGCGTGTTTACACGTGGATTGGGTTGACCAAACGAAAATAAATATTTCCTATTGGCCAGTATCATTTGACTTGTCGGGTTCCTAGACAAGAATCAACTATGGGTGCCGCCAATAAATAGTTACATTTCTATTGAATACTCCAAAAGCAATTGTAATCTTTTTACTCAGAAGGGTTATTCAAAAATGTCTTTCATATCTTCCGACCGTCGACCATAAAATTCATGCAGAAGTGACACTAAATTTAGGGTTTTTACAATACAATATATAATAGGGTGAAACGTGACCTTTTCCTAACTTCTTAACTAAAGGACAATGCGACAAGATGTCGACTTTCAAAAAATGCGCTATTTCAATGCCCAAACAAAACTATTTACAATTATTGTTGCAAAACGTGATATTAAAGGTATTTAACAAAAGTTGAAAATAAAATGAAACCATCCTTTGAATTTACAACAATATAAAAGATCTTATCAATTCTGAAACATATTATTACAACGCTATTAACTAGAATGAATTTACGCCTTGAATATATACAACGAAGAAAGGACGCATACAAATATTTTACATATTTTAAAAAGTATCGTAAACAATAAAATTCAAGATTTTACAATCTTGAACACATACCGACTATCAAAATGTACGATAAAGTACAGAAATAAGAAATCGGACATTGTTTGTCCAAAGTTGTCATGCATTATAACTGACACATAGGTGAGGTTGATATTATGGGCATGTTTGTGAGTTTGTATAGGATTCCCTTAAAAACACGTCGATGGTATATATCTACTTTCGCCCAGTTGTTAGATATTGCTTGGTTGTTGTACAGGCGAGATAGAACCTTACTTTATGAAGAAGGTAATCAGTCAGCATTGGAGGACTTTAGGTATGAAATAGCACAAGTACTAGAGATGAAGGATAGGCATTCAAAGAAACGCGGATCTTTAGAAGATTTAAAAGAAATTAAAAAAATCCAACATCCTGTGGTTTTCAGACCTGCAACTGAAATTGGATAGGATAAAGTTGATAATTTTCCTACGTTTGGTAGTAAAGGAAGGTGTTGATACAGTCAACAGTGTGAAACTCATTGGATATGCTCTAAATGTAATTTAAGACTTTGTTTAGTAAAAGACAGAAATAGTTTTTATCAATTCCACCACATTGTTTAATTTTTTTGAGTTTGTTGTTATTATTTTTGAACTTTATTTTTGATAATTCACATGAATTCATTGCTTAAAATAAAGAAAAAACATGCTTCTATCCATTGTGCTTCATTAACATGGCAATGTATTTTATAGGATACATAATAAAAAATGGACGTTGCTCTGTCAATTTGGCAACGTACCTCATAAGATACAATTCATTTTTAGCAACTATGTAATCTTTTTCTTAAAAAATTTGTCAAAATGGGTTCAAAGAGATTCATTGTTTATCTTTAATACCTCAAATAATCTTCTTCGCACCGAAATCGTATCTTGCCAATTTAAGGGTTAAAATCAAAAATGGAGAATTCTAAAAAATCATTATTTTGTTCCTTGGTTTTTGATGAAATTGCCATTCGGCGACATTTAGATTATTCTAACAATAAATATAATTGGTACGTGGATTATAGAACCGAGTTGCAGGGAGATTGCGAAGACATAGCGAAAGAATTTTTATTTTTTATGATAGTGTGTATTAATGAGCCATGGAAATTACCAGTAGGTTATTCTTTATATATTCATTGAATAGTTTACAAAAGGCAGCTTTAGTTGAACAGGCACTATATATTTAAAAAAATGTTGGAATAAAAATAACAAACATTACTTTTGATGAAACTGCCACTAATTTTAGCATGTGCAAAAAGTTGAATTATAATTTTAATAAAAATAATATACAATCGCATGTAATTGTAATTATAGACAACAATAAATGTTTTTTAATGCGAGATCCAGTACATATGGTTAAATTAATTAAAAATTGTTTTGGGGATCTTAAAACATTTACTGATAAAAATGGTGATCTAATTGATTATAATTATGTTATTAAACTTAATGAGTTGCAAGAAAACGAAAGTCCATTTAGGAAATAAATTGAGAAGAAAAGATGTAACAAGCTGATCGCCTGTTACGATTTCTATCGGACTATGGTATTTTAATTTCGTCGTACTAATGTTTCGTAATTAAAAAACTTGTTTCTCTTCCAAATTTTTAATCATTACCTTTCATTTTTTTAGCTTTATAATTTCGCATTTTCTGTTTATTTAGGGAACAAAGCGAATATGATAGAACAGACTTCTGTTAGTTTTATTTTAAAAACTAGATTCAGTTTTTTATGTGTTGAAGCTTAAGCTTCCTATCCGTTCTATCTATTCCTTCCTTCCCAGAATTTTTCCTTGATTTTTACTCTTTTTTTCTTTCCTCAGCTCTGCAGCCCCTGAGTAGGCCCTACGAACAAACAACACCGATAAAACAACACAAAACCGGCCGGGATGGATTCAAGACCTCATCTCCATCGATTAGGACCTAGCTGAGAGTTGAATAATTCCAGAACCTTACCAAGTTAAGTCCTTTGTCTTATATTCAATTCATGGAAATCTAGAATTGGAGATTTTTATTGTATAACGGCGTTCGTATTCGTCTTGTATTTTGGATATGCAGGTAATGTGAATTATCTATTGAGTTATAAATAAATATAATTTGCTGAACATTTGATATTTGATTTTCAGCAATTTATATTACCTTGGACCATCGCGTTAAATATTTTTAGTATTTCGTTTTGTTAAGTTAAAGTAAATATAAGGTTATCCAGTTTTTAACCTTTTTAGTTTAATTAATGTATCGCTTAAAAAGCTGGTGGCGTCCAATTTAATATCGATGGTTCACCCCATCCCAGTGATTGCTATAAAAATACATTAACTGGAGTCGAATACCACAACCTGAGGAAGAGTCCCAAGCCGGGGGAGAACATATGTTACAAAGATATCAACTTTTTCAGACAAAAAATGAAAGTTAAATTAGATACTTAATTATAAAGCAAATCTTTGGCTGAATCGTTATGTTTTAGTAACGAAATTTTAAAACTACAGGATTTCCAAGGCTGCGGCCCCACTGCTAACTTTATATTATTTCTAAATAATGCATCTGCTATTATGAATTCCCATAAAATAAGTAATTTTAGTTATAAAAGAGCAGTTTGTCGTAGTAATATTGATAATGTAAAATAATATTAGGAATTTAATGATTATATTTTAAGTTTAAAACTTTTTGGTTAATCAGTCTTAGCTACGTTGTCGTGGTCGTTGTCGTTTCAGTTTGAGGATAGGCTACAGTTGATAAGCGATGAACTCATTAAACAAAGTGGAAGGATTTTGAAAAAGGATGTATCCAAGAATCCGAATATTTATGTAGACATAGTTAATAATTTATTGTCAATTTACAACAATTTCATTAATAGAGTTAGTGAAAATTGAGATAAATTGGATGGAACACAAGAAGCTTCGTGTATTTGGAGAAAATTAGAGATAAAATTTCCAGATCGTTCCGGGCGTTAAATTGTTATATTAAAGCTCCTACATTTATTTTATAAGAAATTAATCCTGAGATATTGGAGGAAATAAGAAATAGTGAGAAAATGGCGTTAAGTATGAATGATTTTTTTAACTTCGCTAGCAAAGTGCTACTGAATGAGTAATGGTGATTCTAGTAAATTGCAGGCTTTTCTGGACGCATAAGGGTTCTTACAACTAAATTCAAGTGGTAATGAGAATAATGCGGTATTATCTATAAAAACAAGATTAACATGCAAAGCCAGGCGTTTGATTACAACTGAGAACTTAATCTCAGAAATCATAGAGGCACTCAAAAATGGAATTAAACGATATAATCCAAGTCTTCTTTTAGCAATACTAAATAAATTTTGTCAGAATAATAAGGATTTGACGAGCTATGCGACGAAAATGTAGAAGCTAACAAAAAAGCTACAGGCAGCATACATAACAGAAGGAATGCCTGCAAATTTAGCTATAAAGTACATAACAGAGGCTATTATCAAATTTGTTATGCTGAACCCTACATTGGAATCGATAAGAAGTTTTTCAACATCAAAGATGGTGCTCACTAAGCTTGTGTCAGTTGATGGAAAAAATAATCCTTAAAAAGAAAGAACACCACATATTCGGGGAAAACGCAATACCTTTCATAGGAGAACGGATTATAATCAAAACAGAGGTTGCCGAAATAAGACAGGACATAGTTACAGACAATAAGATAAGCGTCAACATGATAACTATCAAATAGGGCAAAATAGAAATAAAATTATAAGAAATACCAGAAGAGGAGTAGAAGATACAATAAATAAACGGTATTAAAGATTAAAACTAACTTTTCCGCATCTGTGGCCCTGAACAATATTCTATCATAAAATTGTTACTTGTATACACTTCGGGGGATGTATCGTGCTACAAACGGAAATTTCTCAAGAAACAACCAAAAATGTAGTATATCTGGATTTATAGGACTCGCTGTACTCGCTCTAGTCAACTGAAAATCAATAGAGTACATCTGTGAGACACTTTTAACAATATTCAATCATAAAATTGATCAATCGTATACTCTCTGGAGGCTGTATCGTGCTAACAAACTGAAAATTCTCCTAAAATGACAAAAATTTGGTACTTTAAGTACCATAACACCCGTTGTACTGGCTTTAGTGAGCTGAATATCAATAGGGTTCATCTTTGAGACGCTCTGAATAATATCCAATCATAATATTGGTCACTTGTATATGTTACCGTGAAAGACCGAAATCTGGTGAATGTCGAGATACATCGGTGAATGTCAACATTCTCAACGTTGCTTGACGTATGTCCGAAATATTCTTGAAATTTAATTATTTCTAGCTTACACCGGCGATTGTCGACATTCAGGATGCACTCATGGTGTATGTTAAAAAGAATTTTTTTTTGGAAAAAAAATGTTAAAAAATCCATAGGTCTTTATTTATTAAAATAATATGGGAAAAGGACTTTGTTGAACTCAAAACAAACAGTAGAACATAAAAATATAAAATGAAATATAAAAAATAAGAACAATATCTTATTTATTGCAAAAACTTACACTACTGTGACATTTCGAATTGCACAAAAGTTCCTTGCTTTTACACTCCACTTTTTGAATTAGCAGAAGCTGCTTCTCTTAGCGACATTTCTTCTGTTGAAACTTCGTCCATGGAAAGTAACTTTTCTTTACAAATTACGAACTGATTACGGGTGAAAATCTCCTTCAAGGTACTATTTTTGTTAGCTAATCTATAAAAGTCTGAATCCTCTATTCCAAGAACAACCGCTAACACATTTCTAGGGTCTGTACGATCACGGTCGACAGCAGGGACTTGAATTCTTACGGTATCACCAATTTGGGAAAGAGGAAACTTTTTTTTGAGGTTCGCAACATTTTTGTTGCTTGAAGTAGAAGATACTCTTTTGCAGCTACTCTTTTTAAAGAAATTAGCTCGTGTTGTTCAGTCAGTGCTTGAGATGAAGATGTGTTAGGTGGCGGATAAGTCAGTGCTTGAGTTGAAGATGTGCTAAGTGACGGAACAGTTAGTGCTTGAGATGATGACGTGTCAGGTTGCGGGTCAGTCAGTGCTTGAGATGAAGACGTGCCAGGTTGCGGATCAGCTCCAATGGTATTTTCATTATCCATGTCTGTTTCAATATAGTCACTACTCAAAATTTCCTCAACATAAGCTTCTAGCTGTTCATCGGTCTCAATGTTTGAAATTTGCCCGCGAGGGAGTGATGACGATGGTATACCCCTTTTTGGTTTAACGCCAAACAGGGCTTCATAAGGACTCTGGCGTGTTCCTTCGTGATAAGTTGTGTTTTTGGCGAATTGGACACTTGACCACTTGTTTGAATCATTGTCTTGCATCCAATCAGTTAACATATTTTGTATGTCCTGATTGGCTCTTTCAACTGAGCCTTGTGTTTGACTGTGACGAGGCTTTCCGTGCACTATTTTAATATCTTTCTACATAACGCATAGTTCAGATATGACTCGATTACTGAACTCTCTGCCATTATCCGAATGCAATATAGCGGGAGCACCAAATGTTAAAAAAATCTGGAGAAGGTGGTATGATACTTCTTCCGCTCTCTTGCTTTTTAAAGGTCGTAACTGGACAAATTTGGTTAAATGATCTTGATATACCATTATAAACTTGTAATCGCTATCCCTGTGTGATTGCAAGTCTATCAAGTCGACTTGACATCTAGAGTTCAATTCGGAACTGACCATTGGTTTCAAAACAATACCTTTTTTAGGCACGCTATGTTTCATTTGACATTGTTTACACAAATTTAAATACAACATTACAACTTCATAAGTAATATTTTTGTATCTAACTTGCAATTCTTTAAGCATTCGTGTTCTTCCTCCATGGCCTGTTCTTATGTGAGTTTCAGAAAGTATTGTAAACAACTCATCATTAGTGACATAATACTGGATATGTGTTTTTATCGGTTTTAATGGCAAAATTAACTTTTCTTCATCACTAACTTTTAAAATGTTCAAACGTTTTAAACGTCTGTAGTCCAAAGGTGTACTACACTCACTTTTAGCAGAGATTACTTCAGAAACGATTTTAGAGTACTTTTCTTGTGAAAAATAAAAACAATTGTCTTCTCGTTTACTTCCAATTAAGGCATGTAACTTTTCAAAAACCTTTCACTGTAGTAGCCATTGAATACAAATTATAATTTCTAATAAGAAAATTAAATAAGGAAAATGGAAAATCATACGGCTCGGCCCTTTGTGATACCACGTACAAAGTAACTCTGAGCTAACTCTTAACTCTGTTCTACCTACCAGGTGGAAGCGAATTATGTGGCGCAAAAATAATAATAACTACTAATTAGAAAAAAACCTAACTCGTGTCCGGTTGGCGATACTCTGCGAAATTTGATTATATCATCACACACGGTAAATTATATAAATTACAGAACGAGCTGTGCCCCAAAATTGTGAGTCTAGACATTCAATATTTAACTGAGAACGACCAGGTGTGTCCAGTCTCCTTGAAAGATCAGAAAATCAACTAAATATATTTGTTATCGCTACTCCCTATGTATAACATTTGATTTGTAACTTCCAAGTTCAGAAACCAGCGCGAAATAATAACGAATAAATGTCTCATAATAACAAAGTTTAAATCTCAATTTGTTCAAAAACTTACGGCGTTGGAAAATTTCCCTTCTCTGGCCTGGCTACTGCTTATTCTTCGCTATCCTTTCAGCCACCGCGGATAGTGGCAATAACCGGTATCGTGTTATGTTGGAAAAAACCTTAGCGTAGAGGGTGATTCTTACGGTTTTGTGTCTCGAATGGGGGACAGTGTTCACCGTCAAGAATATGTAAGTATCCCTATTACACCCTGACACAACGGAGAGAACTTTACCTCTGATACCGCTAACCCTAAAAAAACTGCTACCCGTTATCGTGACAGGGAAAGGACTTTTCCCTTCGTGTCTTCGCCCCCGACACTGTCTGTCCGCTGCCGCTCTCTGCACTTGGTTTTTACTCTTCCCCCGAATTAGGTTTGGGTTTTTTTTTGTTGAATTGCAAAATCAACTTTTTATGTTTTGAAGCGTCCTGACTTTTACGTTATCAAATAATTGTATTCAAAACAATTATTTCGCTTTGACCTAGTAAAAATGTTTTATTTTTCCAAGCTGTTTTGGTTTCGTATCGTTTTTCTAAACAAAATATGGGTCGCATTCTATTTTTTTATTATGATTTGAAATAAAATATGTTTTACCGTGTGTTCTGAAATTTTCCACATTAAATTTATCTCTTTGGTATTCGTATTTATTACAATACATGGAATAGATTAAGGCCATGAAGAGGATGCGGCACCACTTGGAAACCAATTAGAAGTAATGAGGAAGGTCAAAAACACAGTAGATGTTAATGGAGGTATTCTGAAATGTCGAAGAATGGAAAATAATAACAGAAACAAAAACAGGCCAACCCCTCTAGATATGAAACAAATGAACAAATAAATGCATAAACTTTGTAAGGAACAAATAAATGTATGAACTTTGTAAGGAACAAATGAATTAAAAAGAACAAGGATATATATTAATGAAGACTACCCCACAGGGACAAAGAAAACAACTAATAAAGTATACGAAACAGGTAAGAGAAAAAGCTAAGTGAATCTACAACACCTTACATATAAATGGCAAAGTGTACAGCCTAAAGAGTTAGAAGAAAGAAGAAATTGGCCAGTGATACATGGAGGATGGATCAAATCAACAATGGGGGATTGTGAAACTTCAATAACGTACAAATTTGGATAGTAAATACGGTTTAGTATGATGTAATAAGAATTCTCGGTGAATAGCAAAACTTTGCGTTATGTTGTAAAATCAAAAATTACGTTTTAATATGCAAGATATTAAAGTACACACAAATTTTGCTGCGAACCCTTAGTGACGTAATTTATGGGAATTTTAGTTTAGTAACCAAGAATTGGTACTCATCCAGAAAGCAATATCTCTACAAAGAATAGCTTTTACAAGAATATGTGATAAGTTGAAAGAAGATTTGTCCAAAGATAAGAACAACTTCATAGAAATACATATTAGTATCAAAGTTTTGGATAAAAAATACATCAAATAGCCGAACTGAATCAACTTATGTTAGATTTGATGTTAGATTCAGATGTTGATGAAGCTAATATGAATGCAGAATTGTAACTGATGGATACAATGAGTTCTTAATACCACAAAATCAAATGTCATTTTGATACATTGGTTAATCAAGAAATCAGAAACCAAAAGCAAAATAGAGATTCCTAAACTTGAATTCAGACAATTTGAGAGTGACATAAAAGGTTGGCTCAGTTAAGTAGAATTGATGAAGATTCTGATATTGAAGAAGAAGATAAACTACAGTATCTTATCCAAGCCACAGCTCCGAGTTCTAGAGCAAGACAAATAGTTGAAAGTTACCCTGCAACTAAAGGTAACTACGTAAAAGCAGTTGATAGCTTAAAAGATAGATTTGGAATTCAAGATTTGTTAAGAGATGTTTATGGAAGAGATCTCCTTAAGTTGGTTTTAACAAATCTCAATACCAAGTATAAACTGTCAACATTTTTTGACAAAATCGAATCACAATTAAGAGCCCTTGAAAGTGTGGGTGTGAAATCCGATACCTGTGCTGCGATGCTGTATCCTTTAGTAGAGTCCTGTATAAGGGAGTGATTGATACGAGTTTGGCATCGTAGTCAATTACATTAATCGGAGTCCAGTTTGAAGAAACGTCTTGATAATCTAATGAATTTTCTCAGACAGGAAGTGATGAATGAAAACATAATTAATCTTGCTATGTCCAGTTTTAAAGACAGACGAAAGCCTGAAGATAGAAGTGTAGCTAGCAGCTCATCTGTTCCTATCGCATCTGAACTGTTCAGTAATTACTCTTCTAACCAATGTAAGGAAGTACTGAAACTCAGTTTCACAGAGAGAAGACAAAAGTTGTCAAATTCGGATTGTTGTCATTTGTGTACAAAGTTTGGTCATATTGCTATTTATAATGACTTCCAAATACTGTCATAAGTGACGATGATTTCGTAACCAACGATACAATGCGTAGTTCCGCAGATGAAGCATTTTATGGTGCTAAATCTATTAAGCATGATTTTTTAATCTCGGATTCTGCGAATAATTCGGGGACCAATTCAAATAGAACTTCTTCACATCAACGATTTGTAGCAAAACTTCCAAAAATCAATTCACCTATATTCGACGGAGATTTTAAAAACTGGTCTTCCATTTATGATCTGTTCAATTCGTTTATCGATAACAATACTGATTTGTCCGACGCTGAAAAATTCCAATATTTGCTTACGTCACTAGACAAAGAACCCTTAGCTTCAATTAAGGGTATTCCCCTATTCCCCTTACTTATGCAAATTATCTTATAGCATATGAAATGCTGGAGAAACGATGCCAAATCAAACGGACTCTAGCTACTCATTACTATAATGAACATTCGAATGCAGCTTCAATTCAAATGTCGACTTCTAAGGAGCTAAGGAAACTTCTAAATACTTTTTCTGAAAATGTAGCATCTTTTCGAGCTCTCAAATTTTCAGTTGATCAGTAGGATTTATTGTTGTTCAATATGCGTATGAAGAAGCTATACTAAAACTAGAACTGATTTTGAACTTGAAAAAAGTTTAATTTCAGAATTGCCTACCTACAGACAATTAATAACATTCTTAGAAAGGAATTGTATAGCTTTGGAATCGGTTCAATTTTCTATTACTACTTCATCTACCCATGTGGACAAATCTAAAAACAAGTTTTAAAACTCGAAGCATTGTAATAAACCTTCAACATCTACATTGGTTGCAAATACACAACAAAACAATAATAACTTGAAATGCATCTTATGCTCCTCTTCTCACCCACTGAATAATTTAAATCATTTTTGTCCAATATGCGATAAGAAAGATTTTACTTTTACTAAGCAGCACCAGTTATGCGTCAACTGTTTAGTATCTCCTCATTCTATTAAAATGTGTTCATCCACACAAACCTGTAAAATTTGTCGATTTCCTCATCATACAGTGTTACATTTTTCAAAAAATTCTCCTAATTCTAATCACATTAATAATTCGATTTCCACTTCTGACAATCTCGCGAATACTTCTAGTGACAATTCTAGCTCTTCAATTACAAATGGTCATTGTATCACAAATTCTTTAACATTACCACAATCTACAGTTTTATTATCTACTTGTGAAGTGCACATTAAGGACATTCGAGGTAATTTTCAAAAAATCCGTGTTTTACTTGACACAGGCTTCATGGCTAACTTTATATCTGAAAAATGTATTAGAAAACTTGGGCTTTCTCGCAAACACTGATCAATCCCTATTGAAGGCCTCAATGGAATGACTACCTTTACAAATCTAGGCACAGCATATTGTATCATTAAACCATGTGGCGAAGAGAATCCTGTTTTTTCAATCGAAGCTATTATTATACCTCAAGTTTGTTCTGACCAGTCGAAAGTCTTCATTAATCCTGCAGAATTGACATATATTCAAAATTTAAACTTGACGGATAGTAAATTTCATATTCTCGGACCCTTGGATATGATTCTTGGAGCTGAATTAATACCTTTCCTGATCATCCTTTCGATTTAGAAACTGTTTTTGGTTATATTCTTCAAGGACGAACAAACTACTCCTATCCCTCAAATAATCATTCTTTAAGTTGCCATGCATCTTTGGACTTAAATCTTGATATACAATTGCGAAGGTTTTGGGAGGTCGAACAGGTTGTCAAAGCTAGTTATGCATCCCCAGAAGATAAGAAATGCCAAGAAATGTATAAGGCTTCCACTTTTCGAGAAGCTTCTAGACGATTTTCGGTACCTTTGCCATTTCGTCAATCTTTCCCCAGTTTTATTGATACTTATACACAAGCTCATCGGAGATTTTCAATACTAGAAAATAAATTTTCAAAATCGTCTGAATTACACATCAAATACTGTGAAATCATGCAAGATTATCTTAACAGTGGACTCATGATTCCGGTCCCACTGAATGATTATAAATCTTCATCTACTTATTACATACCCCATCACGCCGTCTTTAAAGAACAACTTTCAGGTTCTCAAATAATTTCCAAAATTTGAGTTGTGTTCGATGCGAGTTTGCGTTCACTTAATGACACTCATTTAGTTGGCCCCAAAACTTCAACGTGATATTACTACAATACTTCCAAGATTTCGATTTTTTTCTCATGTTTTTGTTTGCGATATAAAGCAAATGTACAGACAAATTAACGTACAATCTCAGTTTTGGAATTATCAAAGAATTCTTTGGCGCTTTATGGCCACTGATCCTCTTCAGGAATTTTTTTGCGAACCGTAGTCTACGGAATTTTGAGTTCTCCGTTTTTAGCTCTATGAACTTTGAAAGAATTGGCCACACAAGAGCAATCTTCTTTTCCTCAAGCATCTAAAATCATTCATCATCAATTCTACATAGATTATAGCTTGCTTGGAAATAATGATCTAAGTTCAGCCATTTCACATCTATCTGAATTAATTCAACTCATGCAATGAGGTTGTTTTCAATTGATCAAATTGTCAAGTAATCATCCCGCTCTTTTAGCTCAAGTAAGTCATTCCGATCGCCAAGAATGGTGCAACTTTGATAAAGATGGACCATCCTTTATTAAAGTCTTAGATGTCAAATGGGATCCTAATATAGACTGTTTGTCTTATACCTATATACCCTTTGAACGGCCTTGTACAAAACGAAACATCCTATCGGAAATAAGTCGAGTTTTTGACCCCCTTGTATTTATTTCCCCATGTCTTCTACTTGCAAAACTTCTTTTACAACAATTGTGGGAATCCAAGGCTTCTTGGGATGATCCTCCTTCAAAGGATATCTTGGATGTCTGGTCAAGGTTTAAGATAGAAATGCCGAATTTAGCTAATATTAAAATTCCGCGCCATGTAGGTTCCAGTTCTATTTCCCGGATTGAGATTCATGGGTTTTGTGACGCCTCACAAGTTGGCTATGCTAGTGTTGTCTTTTTTCGAATTCTCGAACCTTCTGGAATTATGAGAACGTTCCTAATTTGTGTATTTCCTATAGCAAGGTTTGAACTTATGGGTTTCGTTTTACTGGCCGATCTAATGCACTTTGTTAAATAAAGCTATAGTGACTTGTCGTTTTTTATGCTATTTGTGCTTGGACAGATTCTATGGTAACTCTTGCTTGGTTAACTTCATCTCCACATAGTTGGAAAATATTTGTAGCTAATAGAGTCAGTTATGTTCAAGATCTCATTCGCTCCTCTCTTTGGTATTATGTTCCAACTTCACAGAATCCAGCTGACTGTGCTAGTCGAGGTCAAACCCCAGCACAGCTTTTAGAAACTCCTATTTGGCGGTCAGGTCCTGAATTTTTAGCTCAGACTAGTAATACATGGCCTACACAAACTAACAACAAGTTAAATTTATCTGAAATATCTCAGGAAGAACAAAGGGTTATACTATCTTCCTGCACTTCCTTTCACAATTTCATTTTTACCCTTTTAAATAAAGTTTCCTCTTTAACCAAGATTAAGCGAATTGTAGCGTATTCTCTCTTTTTTATTAATAGCTTAAGGTTACAATCTCAGTCTCGAAAAATCTTGGATGTAGATAATGCCTTCAAAATTATTATAAAATGTGTACAGCGACATATATTTTCTGACATTTTTCTTAAAATTAAACATAATCAACTATTGCCTAAGCCTTTTAGGAAACTCGCCCCTTTCATTGACTCCATTGGGTTGCTTAGAGTTGGGGGGTCGCATCAGAAATTCGGAGTTTTCGTTTGATTTTAAACATCCTATCACACCGACTACTAACCCACTTGATAATTGAAGCAGTTCATCAGGAACACTTTCATCCAGGTTTAAAAACATTACACTATTTATTATTACAACAAATTTGGATTTTATCTCCACCTAGTGCAATTTATAAAAAATGTCTTTCAAGTTGCATTCGTTGTTTTCGTTACAAGCCAAGGTCTTACAACCCATATATGGCCGATTTTCCCTCTATAAGAGTTTCCCAAGTCAAGTCTCTTTCCATTTTTACTTCCGATGAGTAAATATAGAGGTGAAAAAACATACAAAGGTTATGTTTGTGTTTTTGTTTGCACATCATTTAGAAGCTACTTCAGATTTGAGTTCTGAAACTTTCTTAGCCGCCTTTATACGCTTTATCGCGCGACGCGCAAAATGTCTCACCATTACCAGCGATCAAGGTATAAATTTTAAGGGTGATAATAATAAACTCCTTGACATGGCTGAAACTTTCGCGCCGGAATTGTCCATTTCTTGGAATTTCAACTCCCCCGGTAGTCCACATTTTAATGGCCTCGCCGAGACGGAAGTAAAATCACTTAAAACTAATTTTCATAGAGCCTTAGGTACTCAGGTACTATCCTATGAAGAATTCTACACTCTGTTGTCTCAGATCGAAGCACTTTTGAACTCACGTCCGTTGTGTGAGATTAGTAGGGATCCAAATGATTTACAACCTCTTACGCGGTGACATTTACGCGGACACATTTATCTTTAAATAGATTAAATCGATGGCAATTGCTGCAACGTATGCGGAGTGACTTTTGGAAGCGTTGGTCGCAAGAATATATTCATTCTCTCCAAGAGAGATATAAATGGACCCAACCTTCCCCTCCTATCGTTAAAAGTGTTTCAGTTTTAATTAAAGATGAACAAACGCCTCCGCTAAATTGGGAACTTGCTAGAGTTATTGATGTGCACCCTGATCGGGGCAATGTGGTTGGGGTGGTGACATTGAAAACCAACCACGGCGTTATGCAACACCCTGTGGTAAAAATTTGCTCCTTGCGGGAAACTGATTTATTAGTACTTCAATTACCTATTAGTATCTAAGTATTTTTGTAGATTTAAGCGCAGGAATATTATATTTTTTTTTCTTTCACACATTTTATTTTTTTTTCTTTCACACATTATATTTTTTTATCTTTGTATTCCATTTGGTTAAAAAACATTCGTTTTGGTGGGGTGAATGTTAAGGAATCCCTTGTATTTAAATATTGCCGCGTAAAACACATCATTGGCGCATGGTTGAGAAAAACGTCGACATACCCAGACAGCAGTACCTCAATTTTCGATACAAACCGGTAACATGGTTCGGAGAAAGTTAACTAGAAAAGTGTGCCAAAACATATCTTCAACCTTCGCAGGCGCCTGGATACGGACGGCAAAATAGCTTCACCAGGTAGGAGCCTTATAATTTTTTTTCTTTATAGAATGCGTTGATGATGTGCTATATTTTATATAACTACTTGAGGTACAGTCCATCACCATTTTATCATATTTTCGGCATTATCACGGACAATGGATACAGATGACGGCTGTTAGAGCGCTTTTGTATGTAACAATCAAAAATTCTCGTGGACTCTTCCTCAGAATTCGAATGTATATACGTGCTAATTATAAGCAATCTAGCAAACCTCAAAATATATAAATCAACTGGGTATCCAAACAACTCTAATAGGATGCGACTCTCTTAGTTCACTTCTGGCTACTGAAAACACTTTCAACAAAGACTCTTTTGTGAGAAAAATGCCTGCGTCTTTAAGGTGGTTTCAAGAACAAGGTGAGACAGTCAAGTTTATGTGGATACTCAGTTACGTGGGTATTCATGACAACGAAATTTTAGATGAGGTCGTCAAACAGGCAGCGAATAGTGAACACGTTGAAGACATACCAGTAAGATTCCAAGATCAACAAAAATATTCCAAAAATGGAAAAGGGAATGGATGAGTCAACAAACACTCAAAGAAATAAAGCCAACGATCAAAAGAGAAAACGCTTTCACAGAATCTAACAGAAAGGAACAAACCATAATTACTAGACTAAGAATAGGTCATACAAGACTTAGCTCGTGCTATATGCTGAGAGAACAAAAGCAACCACTATGCAATACCTGTTAAACCACATTATCAGTGCAGCATATTCTAATTGATTGCCCCAAATATGAAATTAGCAGACGGCAGCTATCTTTAATATTGAAAAATGTTTGGATAATAGAAATACGACTAAAAAAGTACTTACCTTTCTTAGATCAAATAATCTTTACAGAGATATTTATAAAGTTGAACTAGATTCATCTGTGAATGGGCTAATAATTCTAAGTAGTTGATGGTCATACTCAAACAAAAAAAAAGATATTTGTGTATTAAACTTAAAACAACATGGTACGCCACTGCCGAGCCAAGCTCTCAGCTTTTAACAGCTTTTAACAGCATTGTCTTTATATGGTACGCCACCGTTTTAAGCAATTGGATTGTGTTTTTAAAATTTTTAAAACGGTTTGCCTCATATTTATTTTCATCCAATGGAAAACACATCTGCAATATATGATACAGATTGTATCGAAAAGTTTTAAATAAACTCTCTGTCGTTACCAGATATCGTCATTTTTGAATCTTCAAACTGCATCCCATGTTCCTTAATTATAAGCAAATAATAGACATTACGTCCCGTCAACATCCTCTCTCGAGGGACATAATTTCTGTAATTAATGATGTAATAAAGTGGTGCAATATTCAATACATTTAGGGGTAGATTAATCTTTTAAGTAGCGAAGGGTCATTGATGATAATAAAAGAGGGAAGCATATGGAACGCGCGTGTGTGCTCACAATATTTGAACTATTACTCGTTTTGATTTTACTATTCGTTGCGGATCTGCTGGTCCAAACATACGTCTTTTGAGAATATTTACGGGGACGTTAATTGCTAGGTATCATATTGATGATATGCAAACATTTTCCCTTGCGATTCAATACATCTAAATTCAATATAATGTATATATTCAAAATGGAAAAGCGAAAATTGGAATCAAACTTTAATTCAGTTAAATATCTGAATACTATATAAAATACACATAATAATAATTATTAGAGAACTACAATTAAAAGTGGAAAATAATGTTTATTAACTTTCTAGACGTAGTACAAGTTTTTGACATCGTGATGAATATCATATACAATAATGAACTCATAATCTATTGAGTCCTGCATAACAGAAAAACGGCTCATTAACGCAAAAAACGAATTCTGTACTGAAATAAATCAACACAGAAAGTGTATTGTGATTAGTTCTTATAATTACTATCCACTAGTGATATTCAGAAATCAGAAGAAAGAAAATATATGAACATTGCTAAGATGCCACAGCTATGTTGGTTGTAACTGTAGGCAAAACCCTGTAATCGTCGGTCACAATAAAACTTAATGCGAGTTCAGATTCATACTCGGTACCATAAAGACGTTAGTTCTGCGTGTTGAGTGTAAACTGCGGCGGGTGTGAACTGGGCACTGGACACCAATTCAACATCCCATTGTGATAATGTTCTTCCTTTTTTTCCTCTTGTTTTCATCACATGCACATCTATACAACCGCTTATGCCCAGCTTGTCGATGTTAACTTTTGTGATGTTTCAACATAACTTCTCAGCGCTGCCTTTTTACATTACTGTGATGTTACTGGAACTTCCTCAAAAGAAAGTCTTTATAAAGAACTAAACACAACATTTCTGTTACATTCTGAAATGCCTTTTAACATCTTACCAATGATCTAAATGCAACATTTCAAAAACAATACAGTGTATTCTCTTAGATGTTGCATGGGTATCACTTAAACCTCTAAATAATATACCTCAAACATTCTATATGACATCCTATAGAGGTTTCTGTGCCTAATCAGCTTATACAGGGTGAACAACTAAGAACGCCGGCTGTCGGACACATTTCAAAAAACAGTCATGGTACAACTTTAAAAAAATATCTTCAGGAAAATGACCCTAAAAAATCGCTGGAAAATATTTTTAAGTTCCTCAAATATCTGCTAGGGGGTGGAATGAACACTTAAAAACATATACTGTGATTATCTCCAAAAAATCATACTAAAGGTATCCTAAAAATACAATTTTTGGAATATTGATGAGATTACGAAAATATTTAGTGAGGGACTCTTTGTCCCTACTCTTCAAGTAAGAGGTGGGGGAAGGTTCAAGCTTGTTAAAAACAAATGTCATAACACTTTTTTGTTTTTAACCGATATCAATGTTTTTGGCGTCGTTTAAAAAAGTTTTACCTCCTTAATAGGATATGAAAATAACAAAATTGAACAATTTTCTCAACGCTATGTCGAAAAGTCAACAATTTTCCCATTTTTCTCGGAAATTTCAAATTTAATGAGGCATTTTTTTTAATTTCTGATAAAAGGGGTTAAAAAAATAGGAATTTAGAGATAACCGCAAGTCTAAATCTTAATTCTATTCCAAGATATAAGATTTACGGTACCAGACTTGAAAATTAAAAAAATGCTCCATTTTACATTTGAAATTTCCGACCGAATTAAAAATTATCTAATTTTGTTATCAATCTTATTAAACAGAAAAAAACTCTTTTAAATGAAGCTGAAATCATCAATATCGGTTAACAAACGAAAAAGTTATACATTTGTTCATAAGTTTGAACCTTCCCCCACCCATTATTTGTTGGATAATGGCAAACAATATCCTTGATTAAATTTTTTCATAATTCCATTAAGATTTCAAAAATTGTACTTTTAGGACCTCTTTAGTATGTTTTTTTATAGATAATCACAGTATTATGTTTTCGAGTGTCCATTCCACCCCTAGCGGATATTTTAGAAACTTCAAAAGATTTTCCAGCGATTTTTCAGGGTCACTTATCTAAAGGTATTTTTTTTTTGAAAGTTGTACCATGATTCTTTTCTGAGATCTTAGTTGTTCCCCTGCACATTTGAAATAAAATAGCAAAAATAACAATAAAATATTTAAATAGTTTATTCACTATTAAAAAACAGTACAGTAAATTTGAAAGAAACAGGTACAAAATTAGAGAAAAAATATCTTGTCCAGAAATTCAACCTAAAAAAAATTGTGTAAGCATATTACATAACAATTGTGGAAAGTAAAAAAATTGGACGCATTCAGTGAAAGCGAGAAATTAAAAGGGTAGTTGCCATAACGTAACATACTTGAAACTGAATTAATAAAGTTTAACGGATACACATATTATAGCTAGTTTACAGAAAATTTATTAGAATACTGTTTCAATGATATTAAAACTAATAAAAATTTACACCATAAAGATTTTATGAAACATTACGGTAAATCAACAGAAATCCAATCTGATTAAATAAAATTCTATCGTTCACTTACGGTTACTTTTTCTCACGCAAGAGTCGCTGTTTCGAGCGTCTCAACCATTTCATAACGTACAATTGAAAATCCTTATCTGTGAAACCTTAAAGGTAATCACTTTGGATCAAATTGTGCCCATGGAGACCTTTGATCAGAACATCATAAACTACTTCAAACTAGATTTTCAGCCAATCGACTGTGACCCATTTTTTCATAAAAATCATGCGGTGTTTTTCAAAGGAATAATAACATATTTTATTTCGAGAAGTTGCTTTTCATGGTTTACCTTCTATTACATGCCTCACTCCGTTCGGCAGATAAACTCAGGTGTGCCATGAGAATTCATACTTCTCTTCTGTATAAAATAATACACTATTCTCATCTTGTTGTTTTCATCCTAGAACATATTGTATATTAACATCGTGGAATTGTAACTTAATGAAAACTAAGCATTATTAATACACTGTATACAAAAAAATTAGCACATTATCAAGTTAAATGAGTTTATAATTAATTGTATCCAATGGTGGTGTTTCTACAATATTACTTTAAATCACTTTGCCACAATAAATTTTATCAGATGAACTTGGTTCATCATAATTGGAATTAATTTGGAATATTTTTCAAACTTATCATGACACTTTCTATTTATTTCTTTTCCTACAAAACCTCATTTAAAAATGCAATAGCAATTACGACTCTTAATACTGTAAGTTAAATTTTGGTATTGAACTCGGTCATAACTATCTACAAATCTATCATTAATCTTCTCCAAGACAATATGATGCATGATGTTTGTTGATTGGAGAATTTAGTGTTATAAGTTACATATTCTTCAACTAGATTAATATACTATTGTAAGGGACATCTAGAGGTTTTCACTTCAGCAGTATACAGTGTATTTTCAAATGATAATGAGCTTTTTAACAGAAACAGTCTCTAATTGTTCACAAGTATTGTTAGTATTAATGTTAAAATTTTCTAAACCTGCAAAACTATATTGATGGCTATGACTACTGCTACTGCTACGAAAACTAGTACTAGAGATACTTGATTCAATATTTTTTGTACTGTTTAATACGATGTCTGTATCAGACTATCCGAAATAGTTTCTTTACATAATTACCAACTATTTGTTACTTTTCCGCCCAACCTATCTAATATTCGAGAAAAGTATTGGTTTACCCAAAAAAAAAGTTCGAATTTAGAATTTTTTTTAGTTATTTTTACGTTTTTAAACAAGAACAACAAGAAATGTATGTCGTCGTCGTTGTCGTCGGCCACTTTTCGATACATGTCTTGTTAGCACGATACAGCCTCCGGAGTGAAAGTCACCAATTTTATTATTGAATATTGTTCAGGACATCTCACAGATAAACCCTATTGATTTTTCGCTCTCCAGAGGCAGTACAACGGGTACTATGGTACTTGAAGTACGACATTTTTGTAATTTTTTGAGAAATTTCAGTTTGTTAACACGATACCCGCTCTCCAGAGGCAGTACAACGGGTATTATGGTTCTTGAAGTACGACATTTTTGTATTTTTTTGAGAAATTTCAGTTTGTTAACACGATACATCCTCCGGACTGCAACAAGTCACTAATTTCATGATCAAATATTATTCAGGACGCCTCACGAATGAACCCTATTGATTTTCAGCGCACCAGATCCAGTATAACAGGTGCTATAGTACTTTAAGAACGAAATTTTTGTAATTTTTGGAGAATGTTCAGTTTGTTACTACGATACAGCATCCAGAGTGTATACAAATGACCAATTTTATGATTGAATATTGTTCAGAGCCTCTTATAGATGAACATTAATGATTTTCAGCTTACCAGAGCTAGTACAACAGGTGCTATGGTACCTGAAGTGTCACATTTTTGGTCCTTTTTGGAGAAATTTCGGGTTATTAGCACGATACAGCGTCTGGAGTGAATACAAGAGACAAATTTTATAAATGAATATTCTTCAATGTGTCTCACAGATGTACCCTATTGATTTTCAGCTAACTAGAGCGGGTACTATAAATCCAGATATACTACATTTTTGGAGAAAGTGCGGTTTCTTGGCACGATACTTCTCCTGAAGTGTGTACAAGTGACATTTTTATGATAGAATATAACTCAGAGCATCTCACAGATGCGGAAAAATTAGTTTATATTTTATTTATGTTAGCTTCTGAAATATCTTGAACATTGAAGATCCAAATCTCTGCTAACATATGAGCATGTTTAATTATTAATAATAGTATCTATCATATTGCAATATTAAGTTTTTTGTAGGTATAATGCATATCGAGGATTTGAAATATTGTGAATCGTTTTTAAAATATACTAATATTTTAAAAGCTGAAAAACCCCTTATTTTGTAAACTCTATTGTATAATTTTAGGGTACAATCCCGCCACTTGCAATTTCAATGTGCCATAACCGATTAAGTATTGAATCAGTATTAAGTTTTAATCATTATGATTTTGGAATAGGTACTTACCGATAACTGTTGTTCGTCCATTATAACAAGAACAATAACTAAGTATAGGAACTGTAGCTAACTAGGAACTAACGAAAACGAAGACCACTTTATTTAAGTACTTCTTGCAAAAAATGTTCTTCCTGCAAATAAAATATAATACAAAACTGAAAACCAAACCACGATCCGCCATGCCATGCTTGTCATTTGTTTTCGCAGATCATATAACTACTCATAGAGAGTCTATGTAACTACTGTTTGTTTCGTTCGTCAGTTCCTCTTCTGTTCTCTTCTTTTTTTGTAATTTTATAAATACAACAATTAAACTGCTCACCCAATTATGTTACTGGGATGTTTAATATGAGATATTACTGAGAGTTTCATAAACTAACATCGTATAGGCGTAATCTCAGAAAATTACTAAAAATTATTTCGAAAGATATAAAAGTAACTGCAACATGTGATCATCTTAGAAACATGTTAATTTGTAATATCACAGTAATATTCTGTAGGCGACATTAGTATACAAATTAACATCGTATGAATGTTTTCTATAGGAAGTTGCTTTAAAGAAGTTCTTAGGATGGGTATGTAACTGCGAATTGAAGTATTATTGTGTTTTAATTACATGACACGGATGTTAATAGAGTTAGTAATGAAATTAAGACATCTAGGAGATATCTTATTAACGTTTTAAATAAACATCACAAAAAGTCTCTAAAAAGAACATCTCAAAAAAGACTTGTTATGTTTCTTTGTTAGTGGGTGTAATGTGAACAAGTTACACCCAAAAGAGAACAAGTAAACTGGGCACCAGGACAAACCTGCGTTTTGATAAAAGTGTGTCGGCGTCCAAATGTAAATAATATTTAACAAATAATCTCCTTTTTAATTGAATTAATATTACAAATACACCTACTAATTTGTAATATTAATGTAGATAATATGTATGTAATGTGTTTTTTTTGAAATGTTACAAGTACTTGGTGTTTTTAATATTACAAGTAATTGATCTTTTTTAAAACTTTCAAATAATTGTTTGATGTAATTGTCTGCCACACTTTGTTTACAAATATTAGGATTATTATACAAATACAGTCGGTTTTGTTTAAACGGTCTGTTTTTTATTATTTTGAAATATAATCTCACAGTTTACACCTATTATTTTTGTTATTTTAAATGGGCCTAAGTACTGGGGGTCAAACTTGGTTCTTTCCTCTTTCTTTAATATTACTAAATCTCCTACCTTAAAATTTACGGGTGAAGATTCTTTTTCACTTTTATCTACTCTAATTAACTTATGTTTAGCAAAAACTCTCTAGCTCGATCGTGTGCGTACTGTAATTTATATTTTAATTCTTTATCGTACCTTTCAAAATTATAACACGGTTCAATTACTGTATTCAAACATTCCGATATATTAGGCTTTCTACCATATATTAATTCGAATAGAGCGTATCCGTGATACGTGTTTGGTGTTGTACTATAGCAATATGCAAACATTTTCACCAATTCACACCAATTATCTCTAGATTCATTTATAAAAGTTCTTACATATTCGTTGAACCGTCGATGAAGTTTTTCACAGCTCCGTATAGATTCTTGGTGATACGCTGTTGAAAAGTTGTGTTTTATTTTGAACAGTTCTGCTAAATTACTCATTACTTCGTTCTTATATTATGTTCTTCGATCTGTCCTTATTTCTTTCATTAAACCATAGGCTGGTATAAAGTTGTCAAATATCTCTTTCGCAATTGTCGTTGCTTCTTTGTTTCTGACTTGTATCATGACCGCATATTCTGTCAGTTCACACAGTATCGTAAAACAATAAAGATTTCCATTGCTACTTTCTACAAAAGGGCCTATCGTGCCTATATATATATGGTGTCGAATGCTTTAATTGCAGTATCCGTAACGACGAATTTCTCTTTATGACTAGGATTATCTTTATTTACTTGACATTCATGGCAATTCTTTACATACTTCCTCACATCTTTCTCCATGTTTTTCCATTTAAAAATCGCTCTTATTCTCTTTAACAATCTATTACTTCCTATGTGCCCTCCAAACATTGGGTCATTGTGATAACTTTCTAATATCGCTTGAATTTCTTCTTTCTGTTCCTCCATCTTTGGTACTTCGCAGATACATACTTGTACATTTTTTAATTTTTGATTACAATTTTCTATAAATTCCTTTTTCGTGCACTTTTTAAATTTGTAACCATTTACATATATTTTCATCCTGATCCAATAATTATTTCCATAGGTGTAAATTAGGTAACAGAATTAATAGAATGGTTATACGGAAGAATTGAATGTTTCATATTATTTCTTTGAAAATTATTTTGATTTATATTTGGATGTCATCTGATTGTTATTAATGTCTAGTTCCATTGTAAGAATTGCTAAATAATAATTATTTAAATTTTCATCATACTTATTATAATCCTCCCCATTATCTATTCTAATTATATATGTACATAGATTTTCCACATATTTTATACTATTTAGTGACTTCTTGTATGGAGAACCATCTGAATGCATAATGTTCCCAATGTTTTCTTATTACTTCTCACAATATTTGTATGTTGGCCTGTACTCTTATTTCATCTTTACGATTTTGAATTTTCTTGTTTACTTTTTTAGTGTTTTCCTCACCTTTTTTGTCTACGTTTATGTTACTTTCTTCTATTTTCTTGTTTCTGTCATCAATTTTGTTATGTATATTCTTCTTTATGTTTCATTTCTATCTTTTATCTTCTTGTTTATGTTTTCGTTCATATTCATGTTCCTTTCATTAATTTTATTATTTATTAATAATCTGATTATTTTCTTCTATCTTGTAAAAGTTTTCATTTTTCATATATTTTTCATTATTTTACAATTAATGCCAAACTTAAATCTAGGAAAAACTACAAAAATATGTCCTTATATATTTATAAACGCTGACGTTGCATCTTCTATTTCTAAATGAAAAAGACTATCAAAGTCAAATGTAGTCTGTAGGTAAATAACAGTAAGTAAAACGTAAAATCCGTACTACAGCATATATTAGTTACAAGTTAAATGGGCAACTAGTTTCGGCTCACAGAGTCATCATCAGGCATGTAAAAGGTATCAAGATAGACAGAGTTCAGAAATTATTATAAGAAATATATGGAATTACCTTGAATGTATATACTATTCACATGATTTATAAAAGGAAAGCTGTCACAAGTCCATGGCATCCATCATTCACATAATTATGCAAATGTCGACCCAAACTTAAAATTAGTCACTATTAAGGGAAATAATAAGTAATTAAATTTATGTACAATCAAAAGAAAATATGGACATCGTCCTCAGACAGAATCTGTCAGAAGCAAGATGTCCAATACTTACCTAGTCGTAATGGGAAAATGAAAGCAATGGAGAAGACCCAATACGGACTAAGGGAACCTGGAAGTGAGCAAAAGATGGGGTAGTACCCTCTCAAGGAGCGGTGAAGGGAGAATATAATTCCCTAATGGGAATGCAAAAAAATATTTTAATAAGTTGTGTGGATTTTTTTATAATGGCCCACGTCATGATACATCCGAGGAGAAAGGAGAACATGATTGTACAGAGTGTTTAGAGAATAAGGTAAAGTCCATAACCCCACACTTAAACAATTAATATCCCCAGAATACCGGAACACTATCCCGAAATTACTAAATTTACTATTTTTAATGTTCTATTATTAGCTGAAGCGTATATAGTGACCCGCCGCTTTCACAAATCAGACAAAATGGTTGGAGAACACAAATGATAAGGACTATTGACAGCCTTCAACAAGAAAGTGAAAAAAAAAATTTAGCAGAGAAAAATGAGAAAAGTTAAGTTAATAATCATCTAAAGAAAAATAAAAAGAATCAAAATGCAAGGCAAAGCGTTCAAATAAATCGTGATATAAGTTAAAACTTATGAAATGAGAATATTTGATGAAAGTAACAATTCAAGCATCGTATTATGAAAATTAATAACACATACATCAAAAGTGCAAAATAATTGTGACAGTCTGAAATATGAAATAGGTAATAATTATTATAAAAGAAGAGTCAGTTAAATGACAGCAATTGCAGAAAGAAGAGAAATAACGTAAATGAGGTTAATTCACAAACAAACAAATAATGTGTTATCAAAATTCAGAATTTTAAAAATTTAGGAGCAAATAGTTTTCTAAAGGTTGTAATTGTTCAAATATAAGATCGAAGGATCGTTATGTATGCGACGTATTTCAGACATCTTTTATAATCATTTCAGAACTCTGTCTTGATACCTTATTCAGGCCTGATGATGGCTCAGTGAGCCGAAACTAGTTAACCCTTCAACTTGTAGTTTATGTATGCTGTAGTATGGATTTTGCGTTTTACTTATTGCTATCTTCACTCTCTATTCTGCTGAAAATTTCTAGGCCTGTAACTACCTTCTTCAATACTCATAAGCAGTGTGAGTCATCCCACTAAAATATATGTATATCAATAGTTACAATGCTTTCAAAACATAAAATAAGCTGGATGAATGGTCTAGCTGATTATAATTATTATTATAGAACACATATGATATATTTAAATAGCTGCAGATTTTCAAAAAAGTTATTTAATCTTAAAATGCTAATTAAACAGTTTACATAACAGAAAAATCATAAAAGCAGGAAAGATGTTTACCAATGAGCAAATATAAAGCTATTTATCATGTTCTTCATAAAAGTATTTTTAACTTTTTTAATAAATTCCGAAAATGTTAGCAAAGACCCTAAAATTGTTAAATATTCAAGATTAAATACTAAAATCTTAAAAAACTGATTTCAATAACAGTTCTCAAAAATATTTAACAGACAACAATATGATGCGATTTTCTACCTCAAAGGACAATAAAGGTTTCGTGTTCTAATAAAAGTTATAAGTACTTCTATTCTCATTTTTTAAGGACCCCAACCCCCAAAAAATGTCATGGTTATATATAAAAGTATCGCACTTTCTAAAATTCAGTTTCACTTACAAAAAAAAGACACTTAATACCAATTGTTACAATGAATGAACTGAAAATGTTGGGTGAGATTCTCGGGTTGTGTGAGGGTAGCCCTAAATACTTCAAGTGACAATTTGACAATCGATTGGGGTGTTATCTTTTGTTTGAAGAGAATTGTCAAACCAAAATGGGTACACTCTTAATTTAATATAACGAATATAAAAAGTCTTGTTTTTTGAATGAATAACAATACCTAGATGTAAAAAACACGAACTTCTATTTGAAGTAACTGAAATGTAGGAATAAAATTGTCTAATTATAAATATACCTGAGAAAAAGATTTCTTGAGACACGTAAATTAAATTAAAAAAATACACGCATTGCAAAAAAAGCTGAATATCTTTTCAACTTCGTTATCAAGAAGTAATTGATTATATCGTTAATGAGAAAATTATAGAAATTCAAAATGTGTGGTTAAATTTCACCTCTCAACGTTACAAAGGAATTGTTTATGAGGTTATTGGGATTTATTTACTGCAAAACACGACTGATACATACATTGTAAAAATAATAATACCACATCTGGAACTATACGATTACAAATAAAAAAAAATCGAGAATTCCTTGATTAATACCTGATTTAATACTTTTATATATTTCTCATGCACTCATTAAGAAGAGCAAGAAGAATGTCAGTTTGGAATAATAGCACATAAGATTAATAGTTTTAATAGTTATTTGTAAAACAAGTGTCACAATGACTTGTTTTGTAGTACGAGTGAAGTTTGCACAACGAACCGCGAAGCGGTGCGTTGTGCAAATCACGAGTACTACAGAAAGTCATTGTGGCACAAGTTTTACACAATATTTTTTATAATTCGCATTTATTTGATTATTTAAATAGAATACAATTTTCATATAATCCCTATTTTTAAACTAGGAGGTTTGAATTTAAGTTGGCAATTCTGTAGATTCCTAATTGGTCAGATCACAGATGGTTTTATTCAGCACTTCTAACTTTTGACATATTATAATCGAATAATTGTGTAAATTGTAAACAAACTTTCATTCAAGCAAAAAGAGGATGATTATTTGTTTAAAAAAGAGCTTCGTATGCTCTTGCGATCTATTTATATTATATCATGAACAGAATTATTTCTGTAATACATCTTCACATAGATATCTGGTAATTTATCCTAAAAATCGAACGTTTTGTATACCTTTATATTGATCCTATACAATATAAAAATAAACAATTAACAAATCATTGATAAATAAACGTTAGCGTACTTTATTCATTATTATTTTTAATATATAAATCATTCTAATTTACCTTGAATATAATAATTTGCTAGCTAGAACAACGCTAGACCATTTTATTTATAATTTGTGTCAAGGTTAAAGTCAAATGTCAAATAAAAATATAACTAAATACAATAACCAACTGTACACTAAAAATTACTATAACAGTGTTCAAAGAGCTTTATTGTGACACTGTAAACAATGTTATAATGAAGTCTCTTTTATACGCGAATTATAAAAAAGTATATTGACAACAATTATCTTATTTTGTTTAACAAAAAAGAAATAAAATAACTCCATAGTAATCACGTATGAATGTTCACATTTTATTTACTAAATAATCTGTATGAAGAAATAGAATCCACTTTTTTCCGTCGAATTCATTATTTCGCAGGTAAATCATTTAGAATGATATAAATAAAAATTCAAGTAAATTAAAATATATATATTTCTTATATATTATTTACAGCTTTGGCATTTATCAATCAAAAATATAAATATCCTATTTATAATATTTACATTATATTTTTATTGTCTTATAATATCAAATAGATCATTTCAAGAAACAAATGAATTTGTAGACATTTTCTCACAAATACCAATTCAGTTGCTAACATTTTTAGTACATCAAAGATTCTAATTGGTGAACATATTGGAAAATCATGGTCATTTAATAAATATTTGAATTTTAGTATAACATAAAAAATGGGAATTCCTTCAAAATATAGGATATAGAACATTTTTCGACGTTTCGGCCTTTATCAAAATTATAATCTAACATTGACAACCCTGAATATAAATAGTTAATTAAATCACTCACCACATGAATCTAAAATTACAATCTTCTTTCATCATACAAATCAGGATTGTTATAGTTTGACTAATAAAGCTATCCAACTATGAGATCATGAACTTAGATAATTCAAAAATACTAAACATCAAAATATGAAACACCTAACTTTACCATACGTAAACGGACTTTCTCGGCAATTATTAAATTATTTTAGTAAATATGAAATCAGAGTAAGGAACAAAGGACATAACACATTATCAAAATATTTCGGTGGCCTAAAATCGAAAACACCAAAAAATGAGAGAAGTAGGATTATATATGAAGTTCCTTGTCATAATTGTGATGCTGTTTATATAGGATAGACATCTCAAAATTTGAAAAATAAATTATAAACTCATCATTAGGACGAAAGATATGAAACAGCATCAACAAACCATAAAATAGTGAAAAAACATACATTTGTTTATAAAAATACGAGAAATTGTTAAAAAGAATCGAATATCAAAATGAGAATTTTTAGAAATTATTCATATACATATAAATGAGAAACCTAGCAATGATAAGAAAGACCTAAGAAATTTGAGCATAATTTATAATTGTATTTTAGAAATTCCAATCTATCTATGAATAATTTAAATTGATAATTCCTTTTGTTCCGTGGGTACATTAAAACTCATATATTAACAATTTAAGACGGATAGTCTTTGTATGATTGAAGAAGATTGTAATTTGATATTCATGTGTTAAGTGAAGTAATTAATTATTCATACTCTCGGTTGTTAATGTCAGATTGTAATTTTGATAAAGGCCAAAGTCGAACCGAATAGTCAAAAATTGTTTCTATAAAAACACTTTATTAATTAAAACAGACCGAAAATCAAGAATATAAATATGCAAAAATTTAGTTATAACAGAGTTACTCCTTTGGAAAACATTGATAGATTAAGAAAAACCCGTTTCTAGTCTAATATTAACAGAAATTTCAGATAGGCACAACTATTCCAAAACTTACCACAGTCAACGTATATCTAACAAAAATTTATATATCAATGTTCGCTATCATCGGTATTAGTAACGTCAATGTCAATATCTTCACAGCTAGATATGGAACTTTTGTTGGTTCTAGAACTGCCACAACCCCTGAAGCAACAACACTTTCCAGAACCATTACTGGAATGCCCCGAACTTACCGGCAAATCTTCTTTTTTATACTTCACTCTTCTATTTTGGAACCAGATCTTCACCTGCTTTTCCGATAGTCGCAAAGTAGTAGCAATCTCAATTCTTCTCAATCTCGATAGGTACATATTTGAAGAAAATTCTCTCTCTAGCTCTAATAACTGGGTACTTGTAAAGGCTGTTCTTATTCGTTTACTAGAATCCTTGGCTGAAGGAAGATAGTTGGATGGAGGAGTCGGCGTTGTTTCTCTACTTTCTGACCTTTTAGGAGAAACTGTAGGACTGCGTATAGGAGATATTGATTCAGGACTAGCTGGTATTTGCAATGGTACTGGCACTTCCAGTGGTATTGATCCTGGTAATGAAGGAATTGGTCTCACTGGTGGTTTTGGTTGAAATTGTTGATACAAAAACTGTTGTTGTTGCTGTTGTCTAGCCAAATTAAGTGAAAATAAATAACTACTTATGTAATTTGGCGGATAAGTAAAAGCAGGATGGCACTGAGGCTGAAGTTCCTTGCTAGAACTGCCTATTAACGAATCAACTAAAAATGATCTCGACATACTTAATACTCCGAAAAAAAACTTAAACTAACCACTATTTAACTAGGGACGAATTTTATATGTTCCCCTTCTCGAATTTATTTCACCCTGTAAGGGTGACCGGCATTGTTTGGAGCTCCGCCTTGTACCTGCCCTTTTCGATTCCTAACAGATTGTAAGTTGTTGGCATTGTAAACAAATTGTATAGTTGTTATTAAGGGAGGGTTTTCATGTAAATAAGCACTTTATATTGAATAATTGGAAGAACGCGGGTTAGATATCAGGTAACAGAATATTTATTGATGTGTTAAGAAAATCTAAAATATATTAAATAAAGTAGATTGTCTGGGAATGATAAAACGTATCAACTTTTAAAAATATTGAATGCAATTTGTAATAGATTGGATATAATAGTAATGTTACATATGATACTGTGAATATTGCTTTGTATTCTGCACCCAGGAACAGTTAACCCTATTATAATGGATTATTAAGTTTTTTGAGTTTCTTCGAGTAAATGTATATTTTTAACAAGACTTTCCTGGGTTTTAGTCGATTAAAACATTATTAAAATGGTTGGAATGACATTTTAATAAACTTTAGCAAACCATGGTGACGTTTCGGTCTTAAATTTAAACCTTTTTCAGACTAAAACAAATTAGATTACGAATAGTAAAAAAACAATTGAACTACAAACAAACTTAGCTCAAAGTGTAGTCTATGAATGTACATTGAATATTTAACACAAATAACACGTTCTACATGATTACAATACAACTTTAAAATATGTGTGATACCATACATTTGATTAAGAAAACACACTTTAAAAAAAATAACAACAACATTCACATTGATAAAATGTACTATAGTATGTACAAAAAGTACGAGGAGTGATAAACCCTAATTAAGTATGCAAAACCTTTACAGGGAGCACCATGAAATTTTTGATAAATCTCTTACTTTAAATTACATTTCTTCCGTAAATCTAAAAACCAGGTAGATCGACCCCGTATTTGTTTCAGTTGTAGCAAAGTTTAGGGTTTATTCATTGTTAAAGGATTAGCAGATAAGCAATAACGCAATGCAGTGGTGTGTATTTTGGGAAAAAAATACGTTTTAAATTATAATATAATAAAAAATGAAAAGAAATAATTATTGGAATACATTTTTTACTTACATTTTATTCTATATCCGACTCGGAAGAGGAAGAATCGTTGTTGACATTAATAATAATAGGGTCGATTAAATCATCACAAATATTGTCAATTTTCCACATATTTGCCTCTACTTTGATAACATGCTCGATACAGTTTGTCCAATTTTCCTTACTCACATGACTTACAGCACTCTCAAACAATTTCACAACATCGTTTATTTTAAAAGTAGTATTTTTTTTCCTACTTCCCCCTTTACCTGAGCCCATATTAATTCTATGGGATTAAGTTCACAATGATAAGGGGGAAGTCGAAGAACTGATATACCACGAGAAGAAGCCATTTCTTCTACAATGTAGGTTTTGTATTTATTCTTGTTCATTTTTGCAATTTTGTAAAGTTCTTTCCTTAGTGGATCTTTTGGAAACTTAATATTTTTCGAAATAAGCCACTCCAAAAGCTCTGCTTTACGCCAACGACTTGTGGGCAATGCTTCTCGTAACCGTGAATGGTAACTTGCGTTGTCCATAACAATAACAGCCCCTTTTGGAATCAGATCCAACATTAGAACAAACCATTCCTCGAAGACATCCCCATTCATATCTTCGTGATAGTCCCCCGTGCGTTTTGAAATAAAAGTTAATAATCCACCATCAACAAAACCTTCAGAACTTCCAACATGGACAATGATAAGTCTTTTTCCTTTTCCAGATGGTGGCTGCAAACCTAACGACAAACCTTCCACGAATGCCTGCCTTCCGCTTTTAATGTTTTCATCTTGCCAAGATTTGGAAACTGTATATCCAGCATTTATCCATGTTTCGTCTAAGTAGAAGATTTTCAAATTTTGTTCTCTGGCATGTCGCATGCTTCTTAAATAGTCTCTTCTCCAAAAAACTATTTCCGGTTTATCTATCAAGAGAGATTTTCTATTATGTTTTGTATATCTGAAACCCACATCTTTCAAAAGTTTGCATAATGTCATTGTGGAGAATTTTGGATAGTCCGTATCTTCTTGCACTGATGTCATAATTTTGTCAAGTGTTGGAATTTCCTTTCGTAAGTAAAATCCATGGACTTTACGCCTTAGTCTTTGTTTTAATGACTCATCGATCTCAATTGGTTTATCTATGTTTATTTTGTCATTTATACAAGATATACAAGTGATTTTTGAGTTGCTATCATCTCATAGAACTCTCTTTTTTACAAATTATTTTCTGTTTTTAAAATTTTTGTCTCTGCATAATTGAACTGATGGTTTTTATTCCTTTCATGATTAGTCAGGGCTGCAGCATTTTTTTAATCACACTTATGACTCTTTAGTCGATTTTCAAGATATTGACTCGTTTGGCCGATATAAGTAGCTTCGCAGTTATTGCAGGGAATTTCATAAACAATATTACTTTTTCTTTAATTTTGGTGTTATTGGTTTTAGCACAGAAAAATATTTTGATAAGGCGGTATAAGGTTTATGATATATATTTAAGTTATATTTCATAAACAAATGCTGAAACTGTTGTGACAATCAGTTTATGAAGGGAAAAGAAATAATGTGTTTATTATTTTCAATTTCATTTTCTGAATAATTACCTATAAAAATTATGTGTTCTGTTTTTGAAAATTTTATTTATTAGATTTATGGGATAATCATTCAACTTCAATGCATTTTTAGCTTTGATAATGCTTGTTTCTCGAAATTCTAAATCAGAGAGTTCGATAGCGCGATCTGCAAGGCCCCTACTGACTTTTTGAGAGGAAAGATGGTTTCATTTAAAATTAATATATCTCGATGACCATGTTTCTTTAGTGTACCATTCTGTTTTTATAGTGTTATTTATGTGATGTAAGGTAGTGTCCAAAATTTTTTATTATTTTCTACAAGTTTTATGGTAAATTGCAATTTTTTATGAAGACTGTTGAAATGTCGTCATTTTAATGTGATTGTACGATGTGAACCACTGTTTAGTTAACTAGTTCATATTTTAATTATCCGTAGTTTAATTTTATATAACATACTGGAATCTAACCTCAACTCGGAGGTGAGTACACACCTGTTGTGAATTCGATCCTATTGTATTTTTTGTTAACTACAGTATCTAAATGTTGTTTTCCCATTTCAATCGCCCCATTTATCTGTCTTTCACTTTCTTCTTCGCTTCCTTAATATTCATGATCTTCGAATCCGCATTTACGTGGTCTTCCCCTTGCTTTGTCTACAACTGGTATCTATTCTATTACTTTTCTTAGTGTATCCTCTTTAGTTGTACTTCGTACTTTTATAAATTTTATATTATGTTCCTCATAATTATTTTGAACAATTTCAAAATTCATTACTCTTCTCATTTTCCCTCCTCCTTTTTACCTGGTCCGTAAATAATTCTTCTCTTGATTATACTTAATTTATTTTCTTCGTTTTTTCGTCAAATTTGGTATCTCAGCGCCATAGGCGACCACTGGTCGTATTGCTGTCATATATTTTTATTTTGGTTTTCGTACTATTTTTATTTTGCAGGTATCGTTTGTACCTGAAGAATTTTAGCTTCAATCATAAATATTATAAAGATCTCTTTCAACTCTTTTATATTTCTTGTTATTATCGCTATATCGTCTGCATAAGCAAGAATTTGTGTCAGTTTTATTATTATGGCACCTCTCAAACCAACAGCAATATTAAAATGAGTTGTAGACATTGTGTCTCCTTATCCCCCATTGCTGTTAAATTCAAATTCCTTTGTTTGTCCTTTTTCTATCATTACTCTTGTTGCAGATAGCTCCATCGTTATGTTTATAAGTATTCTAATTTAACTCATTACCCCAATGTTTCTTAAATTTCTTCCATTTTACCTGATTTTTCCATTTTATTATCTTTACTGCCTCGTTTCCTTATTCTTTGTATATTTCATAGCCTTGCTCAGTTCCTGTTCAAATCCATTGTTGTCTTGATTTTGTTTTACGTTTTCTTCTGTTTTCACATTCTTCGTTAAACCATTAATTTCTCCTTGTACTTTCTCGTTCGCTCACAGTTTTTTCTGCTGCATTTTTAATACTTTTTTATGATTTCCCAATTTTTTCTATATTCTCTTCTTCGTGCATTCCGCTCATTCCTTCTTTAATTTTCTCCTCATAGTTTTTCCTAATATTTTAATTTTTCAGCTGTTTCAGGTTCCACTTTTTTCTACCTCTTCTTTTCCTGTTATATTTGATTTCTAGATTTAGTTTCGCTAAGACCAAAAGGTCGTTTGTATATTCCATGTTCTTATTTTGACAACCTTCATTTTCTATTTATTTTTGTACTTTTTTGCTTATCGTCTTTATTTGTTTGATTATATTCGGTTATCTTACCCTCAAATCCTTTTTCATTGCCGTGTCAGTCTCCATTTTTGCCCTCATTGGGCGATGTTAGTTTTTTAGTGCATGCTTCTTTATTTTACTTAGTTGTTCATTTAGACTGCTTGTTTCTCGGGTCCGTTTATTAACCTAATAATGATAATAATAAATAGATGAAAATTTTGTACTAACTTTCATAGATGGATTTCAATATTTCATGCAATCTAGTAACATACAAGGTGTGTCTCAACAACTGCAAAGCATGTTATATAACCAAATAAACTAGAATAAATACCGAGATCCCTTCTGAAAGTGATACGCAATGGGAGGCTTAATATTCAAGGCTCATTAAAATTTCAAACCAGTAACCACCTGAATTCGTATTTTTACAGAGTACAGTTACAATCAAATTCGTTTTCCTCATAATATATTCTTATTCAATAATCAGATGAAACAAAAAATTAGAGACAAAATTTAAAATTAATATAGTTTACTAGTTACAATGTACCCTAAAATTGATTATTTAAGGTAATTTAAAACGCAATTGGAACTCAAAAAGATATTATACAACCCTAAAATTACAAATTTAGCTACTAATTTCGAATTTAGATGGAATATATCTGCAAACAATTTCCGGAGAAAAACTTGTATTAAAAGGAAATCTTTAATCGTTTAAGGAAAATAATTCATGTTTGCCCGAAAGAAACATATTTAGAAACCATTTGTTGGTAATTTTAGGAAGAATCGCCAGAAATTCAGATTTCAAAATATTCTTCATATTTGTAAATCTAGTAGCTAACAAATAGCAGAACGTAAAGAAGCAACTATGACCTATACATGGAGGCTGAGGAAAATTTTTATTTCAAAAAGGTTTTCTGGGCACGAAAGATATGATTTTGCCTGCTTGAGAAATAGGGTCCGATAATCCAATGTGTAATTTGGAAACCAACCTAACCTAACCAAAGATATGATATACATATTATCTACATTAATATTACAAATTATTGGGTGTATTTGTAATATTAATTTAATTAAAAAGGATATTAATTGGTCAAATGTTATTTACATTTGGACGCCCACAGACTTCTAACAAAATGCAGGTTTTCCTGGTGCCCAGTTTAATTGTGCTCTTTTGGGTGTAACTTGCGAGCGGTGTCCACATTATACTGTTTCTAGGTAGGTTCGCCCCTTTACATTTCAGGTAGAAAAGTATTTGGTGCACGAATTACACATATGATTATCGGACCCTATTTCGCAAGCAGTTAAATGGTGCCCAGTTTATGCCGGCCGAAAATTGATTGGAATGTGAAAAATCGAATTAATGTTGCATTATGTTTTTTGTCGATAAGATATAAGTTTTCAGCAGAAGTGGAAATTAAAGAAATGTAATTTAAAAAAAACTGCATAAGAGATTCTCTTCACACCTACAAAGGTATATCTCTTTTTTGAAATGAAAAAGGTGATTTTGATGATATTGTGAACACCGTAAATTCGAGGAAAAATATGTAAACTCATCCATAATTATTCTGGTTAACGTAACTCGTCGTAGACGTTTATCACAAAACCATCCCGTGAAAAAGCCGGAACTTGAACAGCTTGGAAAGAATAATCTTTTTATAGAAGATGTTCGAATTATTATTGTCTACTTTCCCATTCAATATAATTTTTTTTCAGAGAGGCAAATATGTGTTTTTCTGAATCCACTCTAAATAGAAAATTTGCGTTAAAGCAGACTGTTATGATCAGTAATAGTATATTCACTAGTACAAAGAGCTCTCAAAACAGACAAATTGCATTATATTTTTTTCAACCTTGTTAGTATTATGTAAAACCTACCTTCTATTATCCCATTTAGTTCAGTCCCACCCCTAAGTGATGATTAAAAGGCTTTTGTTGTGACCTAACCAATAGGGCAACATACTAAAGGGTTAGCATCCCTTTAGTCGGCAATTATTTTAAAAAGATATCCGTTATAATAACATTTGTAACATCGTCGAGGTACACTCCAACTGATATTTGATTGTACTCCTATTGTGTTTGTGAAATGAATAAATTGATAAAAAGAATTTTTCAGAAAGGAATTGTGATTTCAACCGCATATTATTATGTTGCACTTATGTACAGTTAATAATATAATTAGATATGGGAATATGTTTTTAAAAGCCTGATTTATTCAAATGACAAGCCAAACTTAACAAGCTTTGTAGGATCGAATATAAGCAAGACGTAACTGTGGGAGAAGAACGTAATTAAGGTGAAGATGCAGAGTAAATAAATTATTTTAGTTATTACTTATTACATTATGAAAATATATTTTTTCGTATAATTTTCAACCAATCAGAACAATCAATTTAGTTAAGTTACCTTGTATAATTTCAATAATATCTTTTTTTTTTTTATTTACAAACAAGTCGCATCTACCACTGGGGTAATTAGCGGCACAAATATAGGTTGTTTATAGTTTATTTAATATGTTAATGTCACTTAGATATTACAGTTTTCGCCAAGAACTTGGTCTAAATTGTTGCTGAGGTTGTTATCTTGTCTTGATTGTTGGAATTTTGGGCAATCGGTTATTAAATGTTTGACAGTAAGCTGGATCTTGCATAATTCACATTTTGGGGGTTCACTTTTAGTAATTAAGTAACTATGAGTAAGTTTGGTGTAGCCTATTCGTAACCTAGTCAGTTTAACTTGAAGCGATCTTTTGTTTATTGGCTGCGCTCGAGGTTTCACTTCCGGTTTCACGTCGCGTAGTTTCGATTGGGACGATTGCCATTCGATTTGCCACAATTTTAGCACTTTTGATTTAAGTAGCGGTTTTATGTCGTTATACACTACCGTTTGCACTTCACTCACGGTTTCACTAATTGCTGCTTGTCGTGATTTGCGGTCGACTTCTTCGTTTCCTTGAAGGCCAGTATGAGAAGGAACCCAAAGTATTTCCACAAAGTTATTGGAATGTTGCAACTGCGATAATTCGACTTTAATTTGGAGGGCTATTGGATGTGTGGGATAAAGTTGATTGATAATATGGATTGAGTTAAGAGAGTCTGTTATTATGAGGGATCTTGAAGTATTTTTTGTTTTTATGAGAGTAAGTGCTTGAAGAATGGCGTATAGTTCTCCAGTGCAGACGCTGCTTATTTCGGGTAACTTGAATTGTAGTGTACTGTTTTGCATGATCACTGCCGCGCCTACGCCATCAGAGGTTTTGGATGCGTCTGTATATGCGAGGTGAAATTGTGGATATTTGTCAAGTATGGAGGCAAATGTTTTCCTAATTAGGGTATGGGCGGTTTCTAATTTGTTAAATTTGCACAGTGAAGTGTCGCTGGGAGGGATATTGATCGACCATGGAGGGGGAGTTTTAATTTTGTTGGAAAGGAAGCGGGGACGTTTGATTTGGAGTTCTGTGAGAATTTTACTAGCTCTTGCATAGAATGGTGGGTCTGTTTTGATATTTGCCGAATGTAAAGTTTTGTAGTGCTTGGTCAGTATGTTAATGTAGACTGGATTCTGCTGGTTTGTGCTGATGGATAGTGCGTATGAAGCGGCAAGGTATTTTCTCCGGAGTTGTAGAGAAGGTTCCCCGGTTTCGCACTGTAGGCTTTTTATTGGACTTGAACAGAATGCTCCTGTTGCTATTCTTAGTGCTGTGTTTTGAATGGTTTCGAGTTGGTTAAGAGTAGTTTTTTTAGCTGTTGCGTATACTATAGAGCCGTAGTCTATCTTTGAGCGAATGAGTGTTTTATATATGTGCATTAGACAGGTATAGTCAGATCCCCAGGATTTGCTTGAGAGTGTTTTCATAAGGTTTATACCGTTTTGGCATGATTTTTTAATATGTAGTATGTGTTTCTTCCAGCTGAGTTTTTTGTCTACAATCATTCCAAGAAATCTGATGTTATCGACATAGTTTAGGGGAATGTTGTTAAGTTTGAGTTCAGGAGACACAGGATTGTGTTTTCTAGAAAATAATATGCATTTGGTCTTTTCTGTTGAAAATTGCAGTCCCGTGAGTTTAGACCAGTTTTGAAGTTGGTTTAATGTTTCTTGGATGTGTTTCTGAATTGAGTCGATGTTCTTACCTTTGGAGAATATTACCAAATCGTCAGCATATAACCTGCCTTTGACTAGTTTGGAATGATGGTTTAATATGTCGTTGACCGCGATCAGGAAAAGTGTTGAACTAATGATTGATCCTTGGGGAGTCCCGTTAGTTTGTTGTTTTAGAGTTGAAGTTGTGTTATTGGTACGAACACGAAAGAAACGATTATTAAGAAAATTTTGTATGAATTTTAGGTTGTTTCCTTTGATGCCCCATGAATGAAGAGTTTTGATAATGCCATGACGCCACGCTGTATCGAAGGCTTTTGTTATATCGATGAAAACTGCAAGGCAATCTTGTTTATTCGCGAAAGATTCGTGGATTTCGGATTCCAAATCAATGAGATTGTCTAATGTTGACCTGTTTTGACGGAAACCGCTTTGTTCTTGTATTAAGAGGTTTCTGTCTACTAATGTCCACAATAGTCTTTTGTTTATGATTTTTTCCATTATTTTGCTTAGTCAATAATATCTGATTATACAAAGAGTAACTCTACCAATCCAAAATTTTACAATATAATGTCCATAGTAACCACATCGAAATCAATATACAACACTACACAAACTAACAGGAACGTCAAACTTTGACGTTTATCAATAACTGTGCAAAAATGAGTTGATTCGGAGATTTATCATTAAATGCAATAGACGAAAGTATACGAAATACTGATGCTCATAATACAGTGAAAACAAAAAAGTACCTATGGAAACAATTCCTCACGTTTTGTAGTGAAAGGCACTATGTACTAAATGGATCAATTTCCACTGAAATGTTATCATCTATTTTGGAAGATTGGGCTTTCAATATGCGAAAAGGTAATGGAGAAAATATATGAAGGAGTTTAATAGAGTAATTGATCCATTCTCTAGTCCCATATTTTTAGCCGCAAGAAAGGCAAGAAATTCAAACGGAAGGGAACTTCGGTAACATTCAAGAAAACGTACCTGACACCGATTTCGAAAATTCTTTTTTAATTTTATAAGGCACTTGCTAACAAACACATAGCACCACAAAGTAGTAGAAGGACTTTCATTTTCGAACTTGTCCCTTTTCGAATAGATATTTTTCATATTTTCTTGTTGTATATATACATATATTTTCTCGAAGTATAATATTTAATTTGTTTTTAATAGATATGTGATAACTGTAGACTGAATCATTACGATAAAGACTAGTTTCTTTCAAAATGATTTTAGTATCTGTTCATTATGCTTCGACAAAAATCTCAACTGACATTTGCTAATCACAATTACGAAAAATTTTGGTATGAATATGACGGCAAGTATTGAAAGACTAAAAGGACGAGAAAACTATTCAGAATGGAAATTCCAAGTAACTGCTTTAGACAAATAGAAGTAACATAGGCAGATGAAGATAGTGTGGCAAATGCATGATGTGAAGAAAAGACGTTGTCAAAAATAATATTATCATTAGATAAATCAACGTACCCACACGTAATCCAAGCCAAAACCGCGAGTGAGGCATGGACAGCACTTGAAAAAGCTTTTGACGATAAAGGGTTACATCGAAGGTTGAGATTATTGAGAAGTTTATGCTCAATGAAACTTGAAAAATTTGATAACATGGAAGATTATGTGAATCAAATAATGGGCCATAATGGGCCTCTCCCAGCAACTAATGTCAATTGGAAAACCCATTGATGACGAATTTCTTGGTGTAATAATGCTACAAGGGCTCACTGAAGATTACGAACCCATGGTAATGCCGCTTGAAAATTCTGGTGTAGACATAACTTCTAATTTTGTAAAAACGAAATTGCTTAAAGATAAAAAGTGGCAGAATGGAAGACATGGAGGTGATTCTGCTCTAGCTGTGAAATATAACAAATTTAAAAAATCTCCATGGTGCTGGTGTTGTAAGCAAAAATTGCATTACAAAAATCAATGTCCCCAAGCACATGATAAAAAGGATGTGATAACAAATAAAAATAAAAACAAACAAATTGATAACCGAGCTGGAAATAAGGCCTTGTTTGCTACTGCATTAGGTGTAAATATGAAAAATAATGTTTGGTACATTGACAGTGGCGCATCGTCTCATATGACAGGTAACAGTGATATTTTGATGGAATTGTCGAATGAAAATTCTGGTGAGAAATGTTTATAACAAATAATAATAAACTCTTCGTTAGTGGTATTGGCAATAGTATTGTGAAGCTAGAACAAGTGGAACTGAAAGGAATATTGTTGAAATTAAGTATGTTCCAGATCTGTCAGTTAATCTTCTGGCAGTAAACTCGATGGTGTCCAAAGGTTACAGTGTATGTTTTGACGCTGAAGCTTGTAAAATTATTGAACAAGAGAAACGTTCTATCAAGGGAGAACCCATAGCAACAGCCAGTAATATTGATGGGTTGTATAAACTGGACATTTTTTCGGAGCAGGTAAACATAGCGAGAGCAACTACTGCTCATATGCTATGGCACAAGCGATAAGGTCATCTCAATCACTATAGTATGAGTCTACTAAAACAAGTCTAGCAACAGGAATGGAATTTGTTGGAAAGCTTCTCGATCGGTAGCTACATGAAACAATTCTTCGACAGTTCGACCTGTCCAACGTCTAATATTACGAATCCAAGAAAGCTGTTTTCTGCCAATCCATCGCTTTCCTTCTATTTTACCCTGAATAATTAATCGGAGCATGTGATATTTATGCCCCCCCCCCCCCCATTATATGTCCAAGATATTCGACTTTTCTTATTTTGATGGTGTTTGTCAATTCTCGCTCTTTAAGTAGGGATTCTAACACATATTTATTAGTTACGTATGATGTCCACGGAATTTTTAGCATACGGCGACAGCACCATAACTCAATCGCTTTCAATTTATTTAGGTGCTTGACTTTCAGTATCCAGGTTTCACATCCATAAAGCAAAACAGACCAAACGTAGCACTTTAATAATCTTATACAAATGTTCATCGAAAGTCTTCTATTACATAGTACAGAACGCCAACTAGTAAATCTTTCACGTGCCAGTTCTATTCTGGTTGATACAGTCCATCCAGCTACCCAAATACCTTAACTGTTGTACTCTGTCAAGAATTTTATCAAATAATTTTAATTTTGGATACTCGATATGAATTTTACCGACAACCATCCACTTCGTTTTCTTTGTGTTGACACTTAAACCCTTTTCCATGCATTGTTTACTGCATTCAGTAGTGTTTGGAGGTCTTCGAGGCTTTCTGCCATTACAGTAGTATCATCAGCGTACCTAATGTTGTTAATGACTTCTCCACTAATTTTAACACCTTCTTCAAAGACAGCTTCCGAGTAGACATTAAAAAGCATTGGTGACATGACATATCCCTGCCTAATGCCACGTTTATTAGGAACTTCTTCTGAAACCTCTTGTTCCACTTGTACTCTAGCAGTCTGGTTATTGTAAAGGTTTTTGAGCAGTCTTACATCATATGTGTCAGGACCAATTCGATCTAAGCATTGAAATAGTGGTGTATGCGGTACGTTGTTAAAGGCTTTCTCGAAATCGATTAAACATACGTATATGTTTTTACGAAATACACTCTTTTTCAAAAGTGTTCGCATGCAGAACAACGCCTCACGAGTACCCATACCGCCTCGAAAACAAAACTGCTCATCACTGATTCTGTCCTCACAAAATCGATATATAGGAACGAAGGTGCAATATTTTCAAAAATATTTTAAGTGTGTGACTCATTAAACTGATAAGTCGGTAGTAACAATTGGGAATCTCACCAGTCGTCTGGTATTTCACCAGTGCTATATATCCTGTTAAATAAGGATGCGATGATCCCAACGCTCTCGTCGTCTAATAATTTTAGCAGTTCTGCAGGTACCTCGTCCGGTCCAGGGGTCTTTCTTCGCTTTGCTTGATCTATTGCTTTCTGTACTTCGGAAACTAGGATCGGTGGGCCTTTGTCCCTGTTTGATGTTGTTTGTTGGTATTCTCTTTGGTTGTCTTTGAATAATTCTTTTATATAATTTTCCCATTCGGTACAGCGCTCCTCTACCTCACTTAATATTCTTCCACTAGAGTCTCGGATGATATTTGTCTAGTAAGTTTTACGTGTTCCCGTTAATTCTTTTAGTTTTTTGGGTAAGATAGATAGATAGATATTTATTAACCACTTTACAATAAAATGTTTGTAGCACGTCAAAAAGAAAATACATACAAAAGAAATATACAAAATATATCTTAAGATAAAAACAGAGTAAAATGTCACAGCAGAGATACGGTGTTGAGATTGCCTCGACAATGCACAATGTAATCATCAACAGAGTAGAAACAATATTTAAGCAAAAACTTTTTTAAATATTTTTTAAAAGCATTGGAGCCCAAGAATTTCACAATTGATGGCGCAATATTAAAAAGCCTATAGTTTGGTGAATTTGATTGTGTCGTATTTAGCCGAAAGTAGGTAGATCTGATATGGTGAACATTACGAGTGTTATAGTCGTGGATATCCGAATTTCTAGATAACATTGACTGTTTCCCATGAATTTCAATTAGAGTATGAAATAAAAACAATGACGGTAATGGCATAATTTTATATATTTATGAAAAACTGTTGACAATGATCCCTGAAACCAAGATCAGCAAGCACCCTTATCGCCTTTTTTGCATTCTAAATACTGTTAAAGCATGGGAGGAATTACCCCAGAGGGCGATGCCATAGGTAATATGCGAATGAAAGAGTGAGAAATACGTAGTTTTGAGTGTACTTGAATTAGTAATATTTTTCAACTGTCCTAAAATGAATAACAAACTTGAAAGTTTTTTGACTAAATGCTCAATATGTGCCTGCCAACTTAGCCTGTGATCTAGGACTAATCCAAGTAATTTCACAGTTTTTGTTTTTTGGTGAAATGACAATTGATTACTTGCAGATATATGCATGATTTCAGTTTTATTATTATATAATTTTAGTTTATTCGATGAAAACCATTCATTTGCCCTGTTACTAACGCAATCTAGAGAGGCTGGTAAATTTGTATTATCTTTCTCCGAAATAATAAATGTTGAATCGTCCCCAAATAGAACCGACATATAGGGTAACATAAAACGGCTCAGATCATTAATATAAATGATAAACAAGAGGGGGCCTAGAACCGACCCCTGAGGGACTTCATGACTTACCTTCAGAAAATCTGATGTTACACCATTCACTGTAACACATTGTTTTCTGTTTGACAGGTAAGAACCAATAAGCTTCAACAGAATTCCCCTAACTCCATAATAATTTAATTTTTCTAAGAGAATGTCGTGAGAAACGCAGTCAAATGCCTTTGAAAGATCGCACAGCATTATGTCCGTACGATTACCGTGTTCAAGTCTACTCACACTCACAACATTAAGAACTGTCTGGGTGGTTGAGCGGGAATTTCTAAAGCCAAATTGGGAGCTATTGAAGAATTCGTTTGAATCAAAATAGTCATACAACTGTTTTTTTATTAATTTTTCAATGATTTTACTGAATATTGTAATAATACTGATAGGGCGATAATTATCGATTACGGAAGTATCGCCTTTTTTAAAAAGGGAAAGCACTTTGGATAGTTTAGAAATATCGAGATAAATACCGGTGTTAAAAATAAGATTTATGAGTTCTGTAAAAGGCTTTGCAGCAATAGAATTGGTCTCCTCCAAGATGCGGCTATTGAGTTCATGAATATCAAGACAATCCGAATTTCTCAATGAGTTAATGGCTGAATAGACCTCAAAGTGAGTGACCGGGTGTAAATAGAATGAACCGCAAGGAGTAGGAAACATTTTAAAACATAAGAGCTCGGCATTAGAAATGTTAGGAAGAGATTGAATGATATTGACAGCAATTTCACAAAAAAAAGGTATTTATCTCATTTAGTGACAAATCAGCACGGAAAAAAGAGGTTTAGTGAAGATAGCAAAATAATTTTTGCTGATACGATGTTGCTGCTGTCCCTAAAAAATTTAGTTATAGGAACAAGAGGGTCGTATCAAAAACTAAACACGTTTAGTATCGGTTGCAAAATAAATTACGAGTAAAGTTTGTGCAATTCCCAGTGATCCTAACATAAATATCAGTCACGAGCACTACACGGAAAAAAGAGGTTTAGTGAAGATAGCAAAATAATTTTTGCTGATACGTTATTGCTGCTGTCCCTATAAAATTTAGTTATAGGTACAAGAGGGTCGTATCGACAAACACGCTTAGTATCGGTTGCAAAAAAAGTGGGCGTCTTTTAATGGCGTAATTTATAAACCAAATATGATTGTAGTTGTTGACACTGACGAGTTTGTTCCTAAGTTTGGGTTAGTAGACTCATTATTCTATAATATAAATCATGATTTATACCTTTCTTGTAAATCAATTGATGTTGTACAATTCAATTTTCACATTCATTCTTATGAAGTTATCATTAACCATAATATTTTGGAATTCATGTTAAAGACCTGTATGATCCATTTCCTAGCCACGTTGTTCGTTTGAATAATAAGAATTATGTCACTCTATGTTGTTATTTTAGTTGAAATGTTTTTGTTTCAATATACAGTGTGTCTCTAGATGGAGTTGACAAGAATAAAAAATCTTTATTATTGATTTTATAACAAAAATTCATTCTTTGCTAGTCAAAAAATGGGTTCCCCATCTAAAATCTGAGTATTAGATTAGGGTAATAATAAATTATTAAGAATGCATGAAACATGCAAAGAAGAAAAATCACAAAACTCACATTTTTATTTTAAAATTTCTTTTGTCTTTTCCATAATTGCGGCTCATACTCCTCTTATCAAATTTTTTATATAATATATTAAATAATCGTACTTCTCTTTTGAAGCATTTTCATGTTTTCTCAATTTATGAACATCCTATGAATCTAATCTTTGATTTTCTTGTGAAAAACCCAATTTTTTGACAACCAAAACTTTTTTGACAAACGAAATCAAAGATAAATATTTTCTTCTTGTTAGCTCCATCCAGTGACACACTGTATACAGATATATTTTCTGTAAGGTAAACTGTGAAAAGAAAAGAAATTTTTGTCCCAATACATTCTATCTTTTTTTCAACACCGAGTAAAATTAGAAATAACCTGTGATAAGTTGTCTACCTTTAAGCAAACATCACATTTTAATTTTTAATTTCAATTTACTCGATAATAAAAAAAGATTATTAAAAAACCTCTCGAACATTTTGATTTTGAAAATCCCATTTTTTTAACCACGCTCAACGTATACTTATAGGGTTATCCACATTTGAGTAAATATGGTGTTTTTTATGGGACACCCAGTATATTTTTCCAAATGTTATTGAGGGTTTTCATTAGGAATCCAGTGATACCAAGTTTGATCGAATTGTGTTAAACGGCTACGAACATATGGACATATGGACATTAAAAGGAAATAGCATTTCATGAGTAGCGTACACTAAACACTTTTGTCATAACTACTGTACTTCTATTATGCACCATGAAGCCTTTCAGTGATAAATACCAATTGAATCAGTGATTACTACAAAACTAATTAGTAATTTCCACTAAGAAATACTAGTGGCAGGCATTAGATGGATATAGCATTAAATACAGATTTCATGATTAGTGTACACTGAACGCTTTTGTCATAACTACTGTACTTCTATTATGCACTATGAAGTCTTTCAGTGATAAATACTAATTAATCAGTACCTACTACAAAACTAATCAGTAATATCCACTAAGTAGTGCTAAATAGCAAAATGACAATCAGTACTCACTACTAAACAAATTAGTAATATCCACTGAATAGTGGTACATAGCAAAATGGCAGTCAGTTATTGATACAAATTTTGTCAGTAGTTCTTACTGAACACATTAGTGGTAGACACTAAGTACCTGTTGGTAAATTAATTTGTTCTGGGCACTAAAAATTTAGCTGTCTGTATAGGTACAAAACTTTTTTGCTGTGATTACTGAATTTTAGTATTGGCAGCAAATTATTTTTTTCAGTGAGGAGTTATTGAGGAGTGTTTCGATTTCCTTCTTTCATAGTTAATAACCTTCCAACAAGCCTTTGCTCTATTTTCAGACGACATGATAAAATTATCATAAGCTGATTTTTGAGCGGATTTTAGCCTGCTATTATACACTACCCTCAGAGTCCTATACTTTTTTAGATCTCCTGGCTGTTTTCTTGCATCGGCTACTAACTTCATAGATGAAAGTTGATATCTTAGGTACCTTAAATCATCTGTAAACCAAGACACTGGAGAATGTTCAGTGCCTTGCTCCTCTTCTTAGAGGAAAACACTCCGAACTCAAATTATGAAAAGTGTTAACAGAGAAAGAGGCCAAAACGTCTACATCTGATAGTCCCGACATAAAAGGACTCCAGTCAATAGTGGCTAGATGATATTTTGATATATTTAGTCCTTCATTTGTAATACAACGTCTCATAACAGATTGCGACGTATTAGTTGGATTCATATTATTGTCTATGACAATATATTGTGCCCGATGGTCAGAAAAGCAAGGCTCGAAAACACCGACCGAAAATTGTTGTTCCGCGATGTTGGTAATTATAGTGTCAATACAGTTGGACGACGTAGCGGTAATCCTTGTATCCTCTAAAATGGTGATTGCCATGCCGTACGACTGCAGCAAACATTTCAACTTATTCAAAACACCATTTTCAACCTTAAAATTCAAATTGAAGTCTCCTTAAATTACTAGATTCTCATATTTGTTTAATAAGTTGTGTAATACAACAGATCAATGCTGCCTTAGCCAGATCTGTATAGTGCTATAATTGAGATTTTTATTGATGGCAAGTAAATTGCCGTAAATTCTGAATTTTGTTCGCTGTTAAAGTCGTCCAAATTAATTGAGCTAAACTTTAAACTATCATTGTTTTCTTTTACGTAAATAGCTAGGCCTCCATGAATTTTATTACTACAGCAAAAAAAGGTAGCCAGTGTATATCCAGATATATTGATATGTTGAAGACAGTTCTCAGTCTGCCAGTGTTCAGAGAAACAAACAATATCAAAATGATGATCAGAAAGAAAAGCATTTATTGTTTCCACTTTATTAGAGATGCACTGAATATTAATATGAAACATACTTACCGCACTCTGCTGATTACACCCTTTTAACACACTAAGAACATTGGTTGTATTAAAATTATTTAAATTGTTCGAATTTACATTTCCTCGTCGGTCGTCTGGTGTTGGTGAAAATTTCTTCTAAAATTAAATCCTCTTATAGCTGTTTCTTTGGGCCAAATATGCGGGTTATAAACTTGGTCTATATTCTCAAAGGGAAAAGACACTTTGAATGTGGACGCATATTCATTTTTACTCCATTCAACACAGGAAAAGGATACGTCAGGAGCTGATTGTTTAAGAAAGTCTAAAAGATCATTTGAAGTCATGTCGGTACTTATGCGAGAGACATGTACATGTCCTTGTCGTGCAATGGTCTTGAATTATGAAACATCATTGCTTCCAATAATCGGTTTATATTTGTTTATGTTGGCGTTTTTTTGAGAGAGTCCCAATGGAATTCCCCGTATTAATTGTGTTTATGTTTACAAATGGTTTTTGTACATATTTTTGTAAAGTTGGCTTTTGGATAGTGGTCGATTTATATTTATCAGTACTAGTTTTTGTACTTTGATTCTTTGTGACGAATATATTGTTTGAGACAGGTTTTTTGTGGTTCCGAGTGTTTGTAGAGTTCGAATTTACGCAGTTGACATTGTTGCCACTAGATGCCTCTGCTGTATTCAGATTATCGAAAGGATTATGATAATTAAATTGCTTAAGCAATAAAATTAAGCTTTCCTGTTCCTCTGTTCGTTTTTCCAGGTGAAAAGAAAGTTTACTTACAGATACAAGTTCACTCTTAACTGCATTTAAGTCTTTTATGAGGTGATCACACTGTGCACATGTAGCTTTTTTGAGGTTAACTTGATTACCTTCTGATTTCTTCACATTAGATACAGTTTCACTTAAACTTTCCACATAGTCTAATAGTTGCACATTATTCACACCCGAGGGAAGTTTAAAATTTATAATTATGTCAATTAGTTCATTATTTTTGAGTTTATTTAGCTCTGCTGTTAACAAGACAACTTCAACGTCCGCCATCTTTATACTAACTAACGGAAACTGTCATGCTGTTGTTCCAGTTTTTCAATTTCTAAACAAGATTCCTTCAGACATTGTTCTTTCGCTGCTTTAATTTGTTTCCGTATTTCCTTATGAATTTCAATATACTTTTCTCTATTTTTGGTTTTGTGTTGTCTTCTTATGTCCATTAGGTCTAAAATGTTCTGTGTCATCCACTCCTTTTTAGCCTTACGTTTTTCTTGATGACTTCTTTTGAGCTGTAGTCATTATTGAGGTTTTTATTTGTTTCCAGTAATCATTAGCAGTGCTAGGGTCTTCAATTTTAATTTCGTGCATTTTAGTGTTGATTTCTTGAGAGACCTTATTTTGTATGTAAAGTTCATGGAGTGAATCTCGGGCTATCGTAGGGGTCTTCTGGGTTTTATTGACTGTTTTTAACTTGATTTTAATTATAGAACACCATAAAGTATGGTCTGAATGGATATCTGCACCTGGGTAGGTCTTAACCGACTTTATGCAATTTTTAAATCTCTCATTGATTAATATATAATCAATCTGATTTCTTATAACGTTGCCTTCTCTATCAGTTGGTGCCTTCCATGTGTATAGTCTACGATTTGGCAGGCAGAACCACGTATTCATGATTACAAATTTTTCTTCCTGGCAGAACTGTACCAAGCGTTCTCCTCTATTATTTCGATTTCCTAATCCAAACTTACCAGTAATATTAAGTGTTTTCTAATTCAACCTTAGCATTAAAATCACCCATTATGATGGTAATTTCATGTTTTTTCGTCATGCCTAAGGCTTCTGATATATGTCGAGAAAGAGATTCAACAACTGTCCCATCTTTGTCAGCAGTGGCTGCATATATTTGTATTATATTTATATTAACTGGATATGCAGCTAACTGTACTAGCATTACCCGATCTGATAATGGGACAAATTTTTTAACAGATTTTGAAAGTGATTTCTTTAGAAAGACCATTACACCGTTTTGATGTGACTCATCGTTGGTTCCCGAGTAATATATTTGATAATCTTGTGAAGTATAGCGCCCGTTGTTTGGCCATTGCTTTGCAGACTCCTAGGACAGAAATATCGAGTCTATCCATTTCTTGTAATAGGTTTCTTAGTTTTCCGGCTTCGTATAGTGTTTTCACGTTTCATGTGCATATTTTAAGCTTTCGGTTTTTGTTTAACTTTATTGATTTTTTACAGGGTTTTCGCATGTTAACGACCGGGAAAGCCCTGAAATCTTTTCATGCCGGATCTTGGGATTCGATTCCATGATCAGTAACATTTATTTTGTCGCCATTACTTGCAATGATGATTATTCTTGTAATATCCATCAGGATCTTTAATATAGTGGTTTTCCGTTGCCTACTATATCTCCATGCCGTTGGCCGTTTGGCGGCTCATTCGCCTTTTGGAACAATTTCTCATTCCGAGGACAAGAAGGTGCCATAGTCTCTTGTTCTTCCACCTTTAGCCGTTGACTGACAAAAGAGCAACTGCTTATCTCGGCAGTAACTCGCTCGACAGAGCCTCGTTGGTTATCTAGCAGGGTGCACCACGTGCAGGTGAGGTTGTCATTTGGGTTGGTATAATCTTTACCATCTTCACCACCACCCCTTACACCTTACGGTATTCTACCTTTTGAAAAATATTTATTTTTGCCAAACACAAATCTACGGGTACAACAATGGTTTCAATAAGATGATGTAACGAACACGTATCCTAAACTTTTTCGAATTTCATATGACGCCACAAAAGTAGAATATCTCTGGTAATTATGAGAATTTTCATAAAAATATTTACTCATTCCCAACATGAAGCTCACTTTCTCCGTAATCGTTTTACCAATGCATATAATTTTATTTCCGGTACTATTTATTCTTATACTACTACTTTACTTTGTAGAATAAAGCTTTAAATGAAACTAGTGTTGACAAAAAAGTTAAGATGCAAAAACAAGTTCCTTTCTAACGAAATTGAAAAAAGCCGTTTATTATTCATAATCGAGACGCGTAAAATGTTAGAGAGTCCTTACATCACAATGGTTATATTATACCTGTTTGTGGCACAAAGCCTTGTTGACATACCGTTGATTGATTGTAATTGATGACTGCATATTTAGGAACAAATAGCTAATTTTATAATTGAAAGAACTTTGAATGTAACCGAGCCCTTTTTCAATATCTTTCGCTTTTTTTGTTTCCATTGGCGACATTTCATTTGGAAGTAATTGTTGAATGACAGGTACTTACAAAGGCTTGTTCACTAGGATTATTTTGAAGAGATTTCGAAGGATGTAATTGATAGGATTACGTTTAAACCTTTATTAACGATGCGAAAGAGTTTTTGTCGGTATAAAAAAATCAATCTCAAGTCGAGAACTCGCGAGAATAACAACACGACGCACGTCTTCATTGAAATACGAAAAAAGAGACATCTAAATTTCGTATATGTTTTAAAATTGGGTTAGTGATATTGAATATATAGGCAATTTGTTTGAGTAGTCTCTTAGTTTCTTTTTGTTAGAAAAACAAACGAAATTAGCCAAAGCGTAATGTATTGAACTGTACAATTATCTTAAAATGACATTTAAAGATAATCATTAACCACGTCCAACTACAAATTAAAAGTACTTACCTACTTAACATTTTTGAAGTTTATTGCTTAATACCCAGTCTACTCTCTCCTATTAAAATTAACAAACTCTGTTGTCCTAAAATTGAATGTCATGTTTAGAAATTTTCTATGTTGTTGATTGAAATAAAAGACAGCCATTTTATTGGCTTCTGATATCTTAACATATTATTGCCCACTATGCAAATAAATTTTACAATTATGTTAATTAAACATCACATTGTGATAATGTTCTTCCTTTTTTCCTCTTGTTTTCATCACATGCACATCTATACAACGGCTTATGCCCAGCTTGTGGCTGTTAACTTATGTGATGTTTCAACTTAACTTCTCAGCGATGTTAAAGCGCTGCTTTTTTACATTACTGTGATGTTACTAGAACTTCCTCAAAAGGAAGTCTTTATAACGAACTAAAAACAAAATTTTTATTACATTCTGAAATGCCTCTTAACATCGTGTCGACGTTAATGCAATGTCTAAAAAATAACATCTTATCATTGATATAAATGCGACATTTCAAAAACAATACAGTGTATTCTCTTAGATGTTGTATGGACATTACTTAAACCTCTTAATAATATACCTCAAACATTCTAGATTACATACTATAGATGTTTCTGTGCCTAATCAGCAAATACAGGTTGAACAACTAAGAACGCCGGCTGTCGGACATATTTCATAAAATAGTCATGGTACAACTTTAAAAAAATACCTTCAGGAAAATGACCCTGAAAAATCGCTGGAAAATATTTTTGAGTTCCTAAAATATCTGCTATGGGGTGGAATGAACACTTAAAAACATAATACTGGGATTATCTTCAAAAAAGACATACTAAAGGTATCCTAGAAATACAATTTTTGATATATTGTTGAGATTATAAAAAAATGTAGTTAGGGACTTTTTGTTCTTATTCTTCAAGTCAGGGGTGGGGAAAGGTTCAACCTAAAAAACAAATGTCGTAACACTTTTTTGTTTTTTAATCGATATCAATGATTTTGGCGTCATTTAAAAGATTTTTTTTTCTTTTATAAGATATGCTTAACAAAAATAAGTGAATTAAACAATTTTGTCAATGCTATGTCAAGAAGTCGACAATTTTCCCATATTTCTCAGAAATTTCAAATGTAATGATGCATTTTTTAAATTTTAATGAAAAGAGGTAAAAAAATAGGAATTTAGGGAAAACCGCAAGTCTAAATCTTAATACTATTCCAAGATATAAGATTTACGACATCAGATTTAAAAATTAAAAAAATGCTCCATTTTACATCTGAAATTTCCGAGCGGATAGAAAATTATCTAACTTTGTTATCAATTTTATTAAACAGATAAAATTCTTTTAAATGACGTCAAAATCATTAATATTGATCCCATTTTTCTCGGAAATTTCAAATATAATGAGGCATTTTTTAAATTCTCATGAAAAGGGGTTAAAAAAATTGGAATCTATTTCAAGATATAAGATTTACGATATCAGATATAAAAATTTAAAAAAATGCTTCAGTTTACATTTGAAATTTCCGAGTGGATACAAAATTATCTAATTCTGCGGATATTTTCGGAACTGCAAAATATTCTCCAGCAATTTTTCAGGATCAATTACCTAAAGTTAATTTTTTTGAAAGTTGTAACATGATTCTTTTCTGAGATGTGGCCTACAGTCGTTCTTAGTTGTTAACCCTGTACATTTAAAATGAAATAGCAAAAAAAACAATAAAGGATTTAAAACGTTTATTCACTATTAATGAACCGTACAGTAAATTTTAAAAAAACAGGTACAAAATTAGAAAACAAAATATCTTGTCCAGGATTCCAACCTAAAAAAAATAAAATTGTGTAAGCATATTACATAACAAGTGTGGAAAGTGGAAACTATTGAACGCATTCAGTGAAAGCAAGAAATAAAAAAGGGTATATTAATCTGTAGTTGCCATAACGTAACATACTTTGAAACTGAATTAATAAAGTTTAACGGATACCCATACATTACAGCTAGTTTACAGAAAATGTATTAGAATAGTTTTTTAATCATATTAAAACTAATAAAAATTTTACACCATGAATCTTAAGATTCTATGAAACATTACGTTAAATCAACAGAAATCCAATCTGATTAAAGAAAATTCTATCGTTTACTTACGGTTACTTTTTCTCACGCAAGAGTTGCTGTTTCGATTGCCTCAACCATTCTATAACGTACACTTCAAAATCCTTATCTGTGAAACATTTAAAGGTGTTCTGAACAGCAGCTAATAAAACAATTACTTTAGATCAAATTGTGCCAATGGAGACCATTGATCGATCATCATAGAGTGGTACCCATTTTCCATAAGATACATGCGGGGCTCTTCAAAGGAATAATAACATATTTTATTTCGAGAAGAGACTTTTCATGATTTACTTTCTATTACATGCCTCACTCCGTTTGACAGGTTAACTCCGGTGTGCCATGAAAATTCATACTTCTTTTCTGTATAAAATAATATACTATTCTCATCTTGTTATTTTCATCCTGGAACATACTGTATATTAACATCGTAGAATTATAACTTTATGAAAACTACGCATTATTATTACTGTATACGAAAAAAACTACTTATGAAGAAAAGATATGAACACATTATCAAGTTTATAATTAATTGTATCCAATTGAGTGTTCAATAGCTGTGTTTCTACAATAATTGAATTCTGTTTGTTGACTGGAGCATTCAGTGTCATAAGTTACATATTCTTCAACTGGATTAATATAGGTACCATTATAAGGGACAGCTACAACTTATTTATTGTATTCAGTGTATTTTCAAATTGAAATGAGCTTTTTAACAGAAATTTCTGTTTTTAAAGTCTTAAACAGTCTCTAATTGTTCAAAAGAATAGTTAGTATTGATGTTAAAATTTTCTAAACCTGCAAAACTATATTGATGGCCATGACTACTACTACAAAAACTAGAACTAGAGATACTTGATTCAATATTTTTTGTACTGTGTAATACAATGTCTGTATAAGACTATCTGAAATAGTTACTTCCCTTTTTTAACATAATTTCCTAATATTTGTTTTTTATTTTATTTATGTAAGTTGCTTCTGAAACATCTTGAACATTGAAAATATTTTCTTCTAGAATCAATTCTCTGCCAACATATGTTTACCCTATTGCAATATTAAGTTTTTTGTAGGGTATAATGCATATCTAGGATTTGTAATGTGTAATATTTTGAATCGTTTTTAAAATATACTTACTAACTAAAATATTTTTAAAGTTGGAAAAACCCTTATTTTGTAAACTCTATATCATGTTTGTGTACAATTCCGCCACCTGGAATTTCAATGTACAATAGCCGATTAAAGTATTGAATGAGTATTATGTTTTAATAATTATGATTTTGTAATAGGTACTTACCGAAAACAACTGTTGTTCGTCCATTATAACAAGAATTATAACTAAGTATAGAGACTGTAGCTAAGTATGAACTAACAAAAATGAAGACCATTTCATTCGAGTACCTCTTGCAAAAAATGTGCTTCCTGCAAATAAAATATAACACAAAACTGAAAACCATCCGCCATTTCATGCTTGTCATTTGTTTCCACAGATACCTACTGTTTGTTTCGTTCATCAGTTCCTCTTCTGTTTTCTTCTTTTTTTATGTTACTGTGATGTTTAATATAAGATATTACTGAGAGTTTAATGAACTAACATCGTACAGACGTAATCGCAGGAAGTTACTAAAAATGTGATAATCTTAGAAACATGTTAATTTGTAATATTACAGTAACGTTCTGTATGTGACACTAGTGAGAAGTATACAAACTAACATCGTATGAAGGTTTCCTATAGGAAGTTGCTAAAAAGAAGTTCATAGGATGTGTATGTAACTGCGAATTCAAGTATTATTGTGTACATCAAAAATATGTTTTATTTACATGACATGGATGTTAATAGAGTTGGTAATAAAATTAAGACATCTAGGAGATATTATTAACGTTTTAAATAAACATCACGAAAAGTCTCTAAAAAGAACATCACAAAAAAGACTTGTTATGTTTCTTGTTTAGTGAGTGATTACTTTTGGATAGACCAATTGAAGTAATTATAGTATAAAGGCGATAAGTCCTTGATACATAAGTTTTGGAAAAACGGAGAGAATGTAATAACTTTGAAACGACAAATTCTGTTAAATTGTTATCCACAGACGAATTAAAGTCAATATTTAGCTAAACAATCTAGTGTTTTCCAAAATAGATTATTATTAATTTTAAGGCAGATATGACTTTGTCTTTATAGTGGACTTGTTTCCTTTATACAATATATGCATGTCTGGATGCACCACGCAGTAAAAGTTGATAAAATAATAAATTTCGATTATAGGAATAAACAATTTCAACTTTACTTTAACGTTTTATACATAGCAATATGTGAAAAAAACAGTAAATAGTAATTTATGCAACAAGTGCATAAAGTGGTACTTTTTTCACGAATGGATAAACAGGCGAGTGCGGCAATTGCATGAGTGAAAAAAGACACTTTATGCACATGTTGCAGACATTATTTTTTCTACAGCCCTATACAAAAAAATAAAATTCAAATAGAAATTTGGGATATTTTAATTAAGCTCCTTCGGTAAATTACAATTATACGTATTCCAAGTTTCATGAAAGTCCATCCTCGATGCCCAGCCAAGATTCATTGTGTTAGCTTATGGGAATCGTGAATTAAAGTTAACGTTATGGCACTTTTTTTAACGCTTTTTTACTTTTTTTCACTCTAACCATAAACAACCACTTTAAGCGCTGCAAACCGATGAAATACAAGGTGCTTTGAAGATAGGGCGTGGAAAAAATATATTATTCAGAATTATATTCCCTTATCGTGGATGGCCATTATCTAAACTGCTCGTAGAACCCTAGGTGTTCCTCCGAAATATATTTGGCAATTTTCTGGATTTCTTCAAGTTTACTAGTTTTCATATCTACCCTTCCTTCATATACCTTTTCATTAGGCATTGGTAATGTGTAAATAGCTTTTGATAGGCGGAAGTTAGAAGAAATCGGACCATCAATAAATTCCCTTGTTATCACACAACCTGTGCTGTGACTTTTTTGTATCCACATTTGTACTGAGGTAAGTTAAATTCAGTCAAGTCATTTTTGACACCAAGCTATTTATGTAATTGGATTAATGATCTAGGCCCCGTATATATTTATATTCTACATACATATTATTAACTATTGAGGGATATGGGTGGATTGAGAAGCTCAGTCCGGATAAAAGAGGAGGGTTCCAAGAGAGGCCAGCGACCTGCTTGGTTAAAACAATGCTACTAAAACTAAAGTTGCAGCTTCGGAACTGACTGGATGTAAGTATGACGACCTGGTGAGAATAAGGATAAAACGAATAGGAAAACCAACTTTACTAAAAATTGGATGTTGGTATATAACATCCTTTAACAACACACACCAAGAAATCATATTTGAAATAAAAAACCAAACATCAGACATATCTGCGCTGTCGAAGACGAGAAAAAGGTAATGGAAACCGCAAATACGACAACTACATACCGATATACAGCGGAAAAGAAAAAAATTAAAGAGGTACTTTAGGGGTTGGCATAATGCTTATGAAAGATATGAAAAATATATGAGGAATATTCAATACTTTAAGTATAGAGTATTACATGTGACAATCGAACCACCAAAATCGAGACCAGCACACCTACAGGTTGGCAAATTAATTTTCGTACGCCATTTGATTATGATAATCTTCTGTTTTTGACTGGGAGTTCCACATAATACCAGCATTAGGGACAAAACCATTTTCACTTAGTGCATGCACAATTATGAGACTATTACCTTTTGTAACGAGTTTTCTTAATTCTTCGTTACTCTTGTCGCTCCATCCTTTAAGGTACGTGTGGCATGAATGACTGTATGTTTCATCCATATAAATGATGGGTTTGTTCTGTTTTCTGCACTTTTTTATGTTGCTCAAATATTGTAGGCGAAATGTTTCATTTCGTGACGTTCCATTAACAAACTTCTGTATTTTTTCTTGTTGGTCCAACGATAACACAAAGAATGTATTTGTTTCCGCAGAGATTCGCGACTTCCTGCAAAGCCATAACTATCTGCAAACGTTTGGTGTACATTTCTTAGCGTGGGTACTTTTTTCTCAGATATGTGATAATTTATTATGCACCTTCTAAGCAGAGTTTTGTCGAATTGATCCATACGGATACTGGACGTTCTTTATTTTTTAGTAGGAACATCAGTGTTAGTACTATTTCCTGCCAGAGCTTCTTTTTCAATACGGGAAAGCGTTCTTTGGCTAACTTTCGTAGCAGCAGAAACTCGTTCAATGACCTGACAATAAAATAAGTCGATATAAATGTTGTATTAAAAGTTTTACTCATGTGTATATTTATAAAACTAAAATGAGGAAGGAGTTAAATTTGTTTTTAGTGACCGTTCTTTGAAATAAAAATTTTTGTCGTGGTTTTCGGCCATTTAAAAGAAGTATTAAATTCAAAAATACTATATTACGTTCCAGTTCATTAGTTGTTTCAAACGATCTTTAGATTTTAGTTCAAACATATTTTAATATGACCAAACCGCAATTTTCACTGAAATCGGAAGATGGTTCAAAACAAATAATAAAACCGAAACGTAATAGAGTATAAATAATTACAATTATTAGCAAAAAAACCTATTACAGTTATATAGGTATCTTACACAAAATAAACATGTGCCCTTTAGACAAAAACAGAATAGTTATTTATGCAACAAGTGCATAAAGTGGTGCTTTATTTCACGAATGGAAAAATTGACGCATGAACCGCAGGCATGCAAAAACCAAAAAATGTCTGATTTAGGTTGCTCTAGATGGACTAAAAATGGCGTCGATTTGTTTGTAATGATGATATAACCGTGCATAAAATTGACACATGAGTGCATAATAGTATATTACGTTACGTGTGTTGTAAGAAGCATTTTACGCACGAACGGATAAGTTACGAGTGCGTAATTCCGTGAGTGCGTAAAATGCGTTACAACACGAGTTACGTACTACCCCCTTGTACTTGTGTTTTATAACCTTATTAAGGTATTTAAAGTACAAGTAAAAACGTACATCCTCGATGCCCAGCCAAGTTTTAAAAAAGTCGATCCTCGATGCCCAGCCAAGTTTCGTAAAAGTCCGTCCTAAGTAGTATTTATTTTTATTAAAAATATATGTGAATTACCGGAATTGCATAAAATAGCGTATACACCTCTCGACTAAAGTGATATTAATCCCTTAGGTGGATTACTTCTCTCAGGAATCAAACACCACTCGCGGGATTAAATGGGCCACTTCAGTCGCTTGGTGTATAATATACTATTGTTTACTAATATGAGATACAATCAGATGCGGATTGAATGAAACGGAACCAACCCAGCAAACACAAAAACATACTGAATACATATATGTTACATATTTTTTGAAATATGAAAGTCACAGTTATATAAAACTGAAGTCACAACTAGATAATATTTATGTATTGAATACTGACAAAGGCCGGCACAGCTAGAGAACAATAATGATATAAGAAATACATATTATAAATTATATCTCAAATATCTCCAAATTACTATGTAATATATATGTAAAAATGAGATAATATCTAGAGAATATTTATGTATTAAATATTACATAATATAGATGTAACAAAAGTTACCTAATTTTTCTTTTTCCTCGCCTCTTTACCTAAAATATTTTATTTCATTGGATCTATGAAAAAATTCAGCAAAATTCTCAATTTATAATAAATTCAGAAAAATATGATGAAACATTATTTTTCATAGATGAAATGAAATACGATATTTTTAGTAGTGTTGATGGCCAAAAGATTGAGGAACTATTGTTACTATATAATCCAATACCTACCTTATGAATATTTCAAAGTTAAAGCAACTTAATACAATTTAATATTTGTATATTGTAAATGGTATTTATCTATTTTTGGAATTTAGTAGATGGTACTTACTTACTAAAATAACAACAAATAGATACATATAAGTACATTTATTTTATTAACATAAAAAAGAAAAACTAAATACAAAACACCTAATGAAAAAAAAATATTGCAAAACTAAAAATATTCAAAAACGAAATGATAATCAATTATAAAAAAGTAATGCAAAACAAATGAATATTCAAAAAGAAAACAACAAATAGCCATGGAAAATATTCTCTTAGAAGACTTTTCGAGGTCCGCTTGTGAGCGAGTGGGCAATATTAAGGGATATTATCCATTGTTTTGAAGGGTTGCGCCCTTGTTTTCCCTCTGGAGTCTCTTTACTTAACCTTATCCACACCAAGGTGATTTGATCAAAATCAGTGCATGTCATATTAAACTGTTTCAGTAACGTTTCTAAAAATGTAGGTATATATTAATTATATTAAATAAATAAATCAGATAGTAACAATATCTTGAAATAACTTAATTGATTTTAAGTTCCTCATTTTGTAGTTATTTCTATGTCCTAACCATGAGTGAGATGTCATGAGATGTGTATGTATTTCTGGTTCACCTTTACCATTGTAGGATTGTACTACGCATCGTTCTTCTGTCTTTTTGATAAATCACAGAAGTCTTTCAATTTTTTTCGTTTTAAACAGTTATTTTGCCTAAAATTCATAATTTACATTAATCAAAGTATTCGAATATAAATAAATTTCAACAGATAAGTGATAGTTAACCCATTTCAAGATATTTTGTCTTGACTTACTACCTGTGGTCAGAGGATTAAAGATGTGTATTTTATTTGATATTATTACAAAATCTACCGGAGCATATCTGGGCGGCGGTATTTGTTTCGGATTAACGACTCCCCACAGAGGGAATTATTGTTAAATCATGTCTAAGTTGTAAGTTAGAACGAAAATATTATCTTGAAAAGTACTTTAGCGAGGTATAATGTGATTTGTAATTGTTTATTGTATATTTTAATATAGTTAACCTTTTTAATACGTTTGTTAAATAATCTTTTGTAAACAAGATCTGAATGAACGGCTTCATCGGCGATGCCACTTGCCTGTTGAAAATAGTAATAATAATATCACTTACATGATGTGTTCTCCATTCCTCTACAAGCAAAACTAAAAACAAACACACAGACAAAACTAAAGAAAAACCTTTTAAAACGTTATTATACTTACAGGTATGTGGGTAGATCGACTCGTGACAATTTAGAGGTTATAATATTGAAGATCTTTCTTCTTTTTCTTTAGAAAGACACTAGACGAGGTTCGTAAGAAATACATATCAAATATATAAAATATTTTATGTAACAAATTTTACGTAATAGATATATATAAAAAAGTTTGATATTTATGTAGCAGAATTTACATCTTGAATACATATAAAATGAGATATATCCAATATATAAAACATTTTATAATATAAATATGGAGAATATATAACAAAATTTATAAAGATTTTGTTACATAAATACTACATAAAAAATATATAAACGTTTTATATAAAAAGCATTCCTCCTCTGTTATATATTTTTATGTAACATATACATTTGTGTTTGCTGGGAATTATCATATAATTCCAAATAACTCTTAGTATTAAATGCAATCTCATATCTAATAAATGTTATCTACCATCTATGTATAGAATAAAATTCAACGTCAAATATCTAAGTAATACATTTTGAATAAAATGGCTACGTCTGTTGACAGTTGCTAAGTGGTTGCTATGGAAGCCGTGCGAGTTACTTTACAGCTGTGCGTTTTGTTTTACCGTGCGTAATAGACATCTTACATTGATTGCCGACTGTGTGTTTTTGACTACTTACAGGGGTGGTCGTAGGTAAAATACTTTTTCTACTTCCGTTACTAAAACAGCGTTTTCAACACGGGTTTGACATGCACAAAACGACTCTTTAAACACTAGTGTTTAAAATGCGAAAAGTCACATCTCGTTTATCTTTTGTTTTTTAAACGTTAAATCACGTGTCTCTTTTGTATGTTAAATTTCATGTTTCGTGATAATTTTGTTATTCTGCGTCATTTGATTTGTCAGTCAGCTGTCAACCATCGTCCGTCATATAATATAATTTTTTCCATCCCGCGGGCGAAGAAAAAGTATAGAAAGCACCTCGTGGAAAAAACGTCTTTAGTCACCTTTTTGACACTTGGTACTTAATATACTATTGTCTCACCCTAATGTCATTTTTTTAAATCGTTTAACAAATAAATATTTTATGTACGAAAATCGATTTAAAAAAATTACTATCCAGTGTAAATTTGTTAAATAATTACTCTGGTTTGAAATTTTAAATGCAATAATTAAAACTTACCTTTGTTAATGGAATTGTTGACTTGCCATTGTTTGCCTCTTCGGTCATGACATGTAAAACGTTCATAATTATTCACTACACTGCTCACTCAACTTTACTTTCTGGAGTCGCCATAACAAGTTAGTATTGCACAACCCCGGTAATCACACTTTTCTCTGAACTGTACTGTCGAAACGAAGCTTACGTCTTTGCTACGGCACATCGGAAGTTGCCAAACTTCCGACTGCCAAAATTAATTTGCCAACCTGTAATAAGTATACGAGTATATGCACCCGATAGTAGCAAACCTAAGACGGAGATATATTTATTTTACCAGAACCTACAATTTGTTTAAGACGACGGTAATTAAGATAAAATAATACTTCTAGGGGATTTTAATGCGAGAATTAGCGATGAAGTTTTACTTGGTATTAAAAATCAACTTTTGCGTTTTTGTCTACCCTGTTTGTACCATTTTGCATCAAATTGTGATACATTTTTGGAATCACCTCCGCAAGGGAAATCCGCAAATTGAAAAAAGGTATTTCATTTAAGAAACTGTTGCTGGCGACATCATTCAAAGGTTATTTATCCTGTATAATTGATTATTGTTTTAAAAAAATGTAGTAAATTGAAATCAAAAATCGAATTGGGGATTTTACATCTTACTGTTTATTTAAATAATAATGAATTTACGCGCTACTTTATGGACGCACTGTATAAAAGTAGAAACTTCGTGTTAGAAAATCGTTGGTACTCGTTAAAATTCTTAAAAGCAGCGAATTTCAAAAAAATAAATCAAAACTGTAATAAACGACAATTCGGAACGACACAATATAGATTCATTAAAATCAATAATGAGCTTAGTATAATGTTCAGTTGTGTCAGATATTCATTTTTTATCATAATATGCAGCGTCGAACATACTCCTTGCTTAGTAAGGGTAAAATCAGCAAAAGAAAATAAAAGTTTGTTAAAAGACCAGCAGAATTTATAGAACTATAACGTTCTGAAAATGACAAGTCATCAATATTATGCTGCAAATTTTATTTTCAGTGTCTGTTCCATATCAGCGTGGACTGCTAACTGCCCTGTGAACCGTATTTTCATTTTTAATGACACGTGCCGTTGATGGGTTTTTGGTGAAACCGGAGGCGATATTTCAATTTTTTCTTATAAAAGAATTAATTGGTTATTGAAAGTCGGTGGATAATCGTTATTTACCACTATGGAAACGTGTTTGTTTGGTTATGCTTTAATTTGAAACGAATTTGGTAATTTAGATGTCTTCCGGTTTCCAAAGACACTCATTAACGTCCCATTCAATATTTCAAACTTTGTTGTTATCGCATGGAAGAATCCTAAATATGTACAGGATATTATAATAGGGTAAAATAAATATATTGATATGGAACATATAAAACTGAAGTGTTATTTTCATTTAATTCAGTGAATAATTTATGTTTTTGTTATTATTTATTTAAAGTAAGATGTTTACCTAATTTATTTATTCACTATACTATTCACTAATTATATACACAGTATATTCACTTAAACTAATTCATATAAACACTTCACTAATTTATATTCATTTATTTACTGTTTATCTCACGATGTCAAATTAAAAACTAAACTAACTCTCGCTCGTCGGTCCTTTGTGCCTTTTTTACTAAATAATTCTAGATTGCGGCTTACACAAAAAAACAATTGGCTTTCTGGCATTTTCTAGATAAGGCTGGTCACAAAAACAATGTCTAGATAAGATAGTCACAATCGTAAACAGTTCTAAGAAATCCCTACGCATCCGCCATAATTTTAACTTTCATACATGGCTTAGGCAAAGTCGGATTCAGGGTCTACACTAGTGTGATATTTCATAACATTACCCCCTCCTTAAATGGAAGTTCCTCCTGGAACTTTTGTGTAGCCGAGACTGGATGTTTGAATCGGCAACTGGCCCCATTCCTACTCTTTCCGATCTTATGGAAATACCAGGGCACCGTCTTCATCGGATACTGATAACGGGGGTTGTAGCTGCAAATTAATATCTGCATACCGGTATCTTGGAAGATAACCTCTACTATGTTCCTGATGACTCGCCAATCCAACTGGTTACTCGCTATCTTGGGCATAGCCAGTTTCTTCACGCTGGATTCTAACACGTGGTCTCGAAGGTTTCGAAGTGCTTCCCACACATCGCGGTAGGTAGATCGATCTTGAAATTCATTTTTAGTTACCACGTAGAAGACGTACCGCGAATTGTGTTTCAGTCTCAGTGTTTTGCCAGGGGCTGGAATCTGGTCTTCACGTTTTTGTAATACGGGCGGGGACGTTGTATGCCAGTGAATAATCTTCCGGGAGAGTGAACAAATCTTGTCGTTATTCTGAAATTACTCCATATCTAGCTTTCCCGGTACCTCCATACGCGCCCATAAATTAATCGAAGGTAGGGTCAGACACATCTCGAATATGGTTCACTCCTTTCTCTAGGTCATGGTCTCCTTCGAATGGCGCTAGTCGGTTTTGGTGAACTACTTTTGGTTTTCCGTTGGGGATCTTGCTTATGCGATATATAACATCATTGATCCTTTTCTTGATTTTCATTCTGTCGCTGGCAACTTGAAGATTTGTTCGAACTAATTCATGAATATCGTCCAGCCTTCATCTCAATTGGATCACGTAGTCTTCTCCTGCTAGATCTTCTCCAGGCCCACAACCAAATTTCAGGTCACAAGGAAGCCTCATTTTACGTCAAAACAGGATTTTCGCCCGGGGACTCATTGACGGCAGATCAATAAGCCAATGCGAATAGGGACAAATACTGGTCCTAATCTCTCTGATGGCTGGAAACTACTTTGGACAGGTATGTTCCAATAGTCCTGACCATTCTTCATTGGCTACTGCAAATTTTGAAACTGCAATTTCCTTAGATTTCGACTGGTTGCATTGTGAATAGTCTACAGGGCATGGCCGTCTAGGCAAAGAGTTGGCTTTTCGGTGATTCACATTAGCTGGATGTTCACCCCTGTCTGATTTCCCCTGTGACTGGAGTTCTTGGGTTACAGGAGTCTTGGGGCGCTTAGACGGACTGCGTACGTGCTCTAGCTCGCCACACTTCCGGCATTTGATCTTCTTCGGCTTCTTGTCTGCAAACCTTTCATCAAGATGACGATCTGGTCAAGTTTGTCATCGTCATCTTCTTCCTGCATGGTCTTACCTTTGTTGTACTGCGAGCTCTTCGTGGCTGCTTTGCAGGACGGAGTTTATTTATTTTTTTCAAACTAATTTTTTTCGTGTTTACTTTATTAGGTAGGTAATAAAAAATAGGAATTTCCAAGAAACAATTTTAATTTCCTTTCATTTTATAAGAAACCACGTGTTGCAAAAACGCAACGCCAGTCCTTAGGAGTATCAAATTAATTTTAACTAAGCAAAATGTTCAAAATCTAGTATGGAAGTCAACATTACATTTTTTGCAGCTTCCAACGCTACATTTTATACAGTATGTTCGTATAATAGATGTACTCATGTCCCCAGCACAACGCCATCGTTTGTTATTTGCAATAGAGTCTAAAATGTGACCTGCATTGTCATAACGAATATCGTCACTAACTCTTGAAGAGGAACGACTTGACGCACTCGATGATGGACGACCTCCTAGACGTGGAAGAGTTTGATACTTGGTTAGGTAACTTATCACTTTTTCCTTTTTGAATTGCAATAAAGTTAATTTGTCACCTGCGCGTTTATGTAAAATCCATGCATTTTGTATTGTAGTATCTAGCAGCCAAGTGAATAGATTCCACCACCTTTTTTTTCCTCTAATGCTGATTCGATGCCTTGAGGTATTTTCATTCATTAGATCTGTACCTCCCATTGATGAGTTATATTTGGCAATAGCTAACGGTACTTGTATTTGGATATTTCTTTTCTCAGCTTGAAAAAACCTTTTCACATGGTTCAGCGGATTTGCACCATACTCTGTTGATGCAAGTGTAACAATACTATTATCATTCCATCTGATTAGTATTGTTCCGTAAGTCATATCCACTGTTGTTGCATATTCCTCTCTGGGTTTCTTTTTAGTGTTTGCTTTCGTGGAAGAGGACAGCCTCGCGGTATACGATTTTCTCGAATAGTACCTGTTGCGCCATATCCAAGACTTTTCAAATAATGCAATAAGTGCAAACTTGTGAATAAATTATCGAAGAAAAAGTTATATCTCAAATCTCCTTTATTGCATATTTCTAATTCATTTTTGCCAATGGCGCGGCACATTTACCAAATATTTTTGTTATTACCTTGATAAGGAAAAAAGTTTATTAGATATCCATTTTTAGTTGCCAAACTCCAAATCTTGTACCCAATTCTTATGGGCTTACTTTTGATAAATTGTTTGCATGAGTGTCTACCGTAATATTTTACCATAGTTTCGTCAAAATTTAAATCTTGTTCTGGGACGAAGTGATGCATGCATTTATTTTTCAAAATGTTCATAAGTGGTCGAACTTTACAATATTTATCGGACAAATCAAGATTGCCATTATTTGCACAATGCACATAACGACGTATTAAAATAAATCGATCACGTCGCATAGCAGCTTTACCATTCCAATCCCATATCTTCACTACTATCCCAGTAAAAAAATTTTCCTGGCAAAATATTGCAGCCAGATAACATAAGAATTCCAAGAAAACATTTCATGTCATTTGAATCTATCGAAAAATTTTCTTCATTTTTTTGTCGGCTATACCTTCTAGTTTCTGTTACTAATAATGATATATCATTGTCAATAAATAACTCAAACATCTCAGTAGGAGTAAGGCATTTGAAGTTTTCATAGTTCTTTTCTGGAAATTGTTTTTCGTTGCCAACTATGTCACTATTTGTCCAAGAAATTTTACTGTAATCAATTTTTTCTACGGAGTTAGCAGGCTGTGGGGAGTTAGCAGGCTGTGGTTCTTCCTCGGGTTCATCTAGAGCTTCGGAAATAATTTCATTATAATTTCTATTGTCTTGTTGATAAATGCATATTTCGGATGCAGCTCTCAACTGATTTGCAGACAAATTATCAACAAGACCACCTCCATCTTCATCTGCAGAGTCTTCATCCGTCAACTCGGCCGGTTCTGCGGGTTCTATAAAAATATCACCAACGTCTAAATCATCTGCGTAAGCCACTTGCAGAGCCTCTTCGAGTGTTAATCCACCACTAAAAAATATATAATAAATTTGAAAAAGCAGTAGTCATAAGGACTGGCGTTGCATTTTCGCAACGCTCTAAATTACGCAACCAAATCACATGACTATTTTTATTTTGAAGTTTTTAAATAGTCACTAATAAATAACTACATCAATTTACTATTGAATCTAAATAAAAAGTTAATAACCTACCACAACTTTCAACAAGTTGACGATCTGGTCAAGTCTGTCATCGTCACTTTCTTCCTGTATAGTCCTACCTTTGTTGTATCCCGAAGCCTTTGTTGCTGCTTCATATTCAAGAACAGCTGTCAATGCGTCGACTAATGTTTTCGGATGGGCTGAACGAAGCGTCCTCTGCATATCGGGATCACGTAAGCCATCAATAAAGGCCTGGATGCCCAGACATTCCATTATGTTCTCTGGTGCTGACGGACAAGCAAATCGAGCTAGTCCGGCAATGTCCACTTCATATTCTTGATGGGATTCATCACGTTTCTGCTTTCGGTTCTTCAGCTGAGATTGGTACAAATGTTCTAGATGTTCATGACCATATCACATATCCAACCTCTTCTTGAGCTGCTCGAAGTCATCCGTTTCTTCCAAAGGTATCGTCTGAAGTACATCTAAGGCATCTCCGCGAAGCACTATGGTAAAGTTCACTGCCTTCTCCTTGTCGGACCAATTATTCACTCTAGCGGCTGCTTCAAACTGTTTCACATAATTGGTCCACGTTATTTTTCCATCGAACGTTGGGGCCTCGACTCGAGTAGAACTACCAATGTCTTCTAACTTAGAGTTTGTTTCTGGCTTGCAAGGTTTTGTTTGCTCGATCTTCTTTTCTTCCGCTGGCGTGTCTTGAGTTCTTATATCTGTCATCTTTCTTGTCCATCGTTGTCATCTTATTCTCGATTTTCTCGTCCATCGTTGACATCTTATTCTGGATTCCAGATCATAGAGACGAATTTTCATTTTCAACGTCAGCGGCAATGTCGTTTTTCATTAATAAAATATCGGCAGGTATATCGTTCTTCATAGCAGGAATATCGTTCATTATAGCAGAAATATCGCTTTTCACATTCGTTGAAATATTCTCTTCCGTGGCAGAAATATCGTTTTTCACATTCATTGAAAATTTCTCTTCCATGGCAGAAATCTTCTCGTCCATGTTGGCAGGTGGGATAAATTCATACACTCGGTAGGTTCACTTACTCAATTTATTTTTTCACTACACTATTAACTAATTTTATACACAGTATATTCACTTAAACTAATTTATATAAACACTTCACTAATTTATATTCACTCATTTACTGTTTATCTCACGATGTCAAATTAAAAACTAAACTAACTCTCGCTCGTCGGTCCTTTATATATGAGTGCCTTTTTTACTAGATAATTCTAGATTGCGGCTTACACAAAAACAATTGGCTTTCTGGCATTTTCTAGATAAGACTGGGTACAAAAACCATGTCTAGATAAGATAGTCACAATCGAAAACAGTTCTAAGAAATCCCTGCGCATCCGCCATAATTTTAAATTTCATATATGGCTTAGATAGAGTCGGATTCAGGGTCTACACTAGTGTGCTACTTCGTAACAGTAACATAAATATTATCGTTGAATTTTGTATTGTATCTGCAGAGCTGTAATATTGCCTGAAAAGTGACTATAGTGTCGATGTTCATAACTATCGCAAAGAAAGTGAATACAGCGTATTGCACTGAATATCCTACCATCAACCTATAGTTTATATAAAAATACATGATAATACAATTTTTATGGCAAATGTCTACATATAGGATTGTTCAAAACAGAATAAAGTAAGTATTGATACCTTCTTATCTGAATTATTACTAGTACGACCACTCCGAAAAACCTCATAAAATGTAATTGAGTAAACCCTAATATATTATAGTAAAATAGTAAACTGTCAATATTGAGTATCCACATTTATTTTACTTTTCCGCCCAACCGATCTAATATGCGAGAAAAGTATTGGTTTACACCAAAAAAAGTTGGAATTTAGAAAAAATGTTTTCAGTTATTTCTACGTTTTCCATCAAGAACAACACGAAAAAACGGTTTTTAGAAAAAAAATCATGTGTGTATGTCGTCGTCGTCGTCGTCGTCGTCGTCGTCGTCGTCGTCGTCGTCGTCGTTGTCGTCGGCCACTTTTCGTTACATGTCTTGTTAGCACAATACAGCCTCCGGAGTACAAAAAGTCACCAATTTTATTATTGAGTTTTGTTCATGATATCACACAGATGAACGCTATTGATTTTAAGCTCACCGGAGCCAGTACAACAGGTGCTATAGTACTTTTTTTTTGTCATGTTTTGAGAAATTTTAGTTTGTTAGCAGGATACAGCCTCCGGAGTGCAACAAGTCACCAATTTTATGATTGAATATTATTCAGGACATGTTACAGATGAACCATACTGATTTTCAGCTCACCAAAGCCCGTACAACAGGTACTATAGTACTTTAAGTACGACATTTTTGTAATTTTAGGAGAAATTTCAGTTTGTTACCACGATACAGCTTCCGGAGTATAAGTGACCAATTTTATGAGTGGATATTGCTCAGAGCGTCTTAGAGTTGAACCTTATTGATTTTCAGCTCACTAAAGCAAGTACAACGAGTGCTATGGTACTTGAAGTACCAAATTTTTGTCATTTTTGGATAATTTTCAGTTTGTTAGCACGATACAGCCGCCAGAGTGTATACAAGTGACCAATTTTATGATTGAATATTGTTCAGGGCGTCTTATAGATGAACCTTATTGATCTTTAGCTCACCAAAGCTAGTATAACGGGTGCTATGGTACCTGAAGTGCAACATTTTTAGTCCTTTTTTGAGAAATTTATACAAGTGACCAATTTTATAATTGGATATTTTTCAAGATGTCTCATAGATGTACCTTACTGATTTTGAGCTGGCTAGAGCGAGTACAGCGAATTATATCCTGTATATTGCCGAAGTATCCACTGGTTTTCGGTACTGCAACGACCGTTGGTGCAACCTCAGCACATTCAACATATAAATACAATTGTGAATATATTCAATTCAGTCTGCGTATTATTTTTTATCTACACATCCTGTTTGAACAATTTATATATTCTAATGTTTTTCTTATTTATTAAAAGTTTTTATTACGGGTGGGATAAATTTCAAACACTCGGTATGGCTACTTACTAATTTATTTAAAACACTAAACTAATCACTAACACTTAATTTATATATACTCAGTATATTCACTTAAACTAATTTATATGAACACTTTACTGTTTGCTATTGCGGTGTATTTATTTCACGAGATCACTTTTATCAACTAACTCTTCCGCTGATCGGTCCTTATTTATATTAAAGCCATTTTTACTAGTAAATTCTGGGCTGCGGCTTACACACACAGATACTTTTTCGCGCCATTTCTAGATAAGTCTGTTTACATAAGATAGTCCTGAACTCGTAAACAGTTTTTTTTGATAACTGCGTATCCGCCAAAACTTTAACTTCTATACCTGGCTTAGACAGAGTCGGTTTTAGGGACTATGCCAGTGTGGTGTTTCGTAACAATATATTACTGTTATTTTTGAAAGTCGATATATTATCTTGTATTTTTTAGTGAATAAAAGTTTTTAAAAACAAAGTTCGTATAACGAAACATATATTTAGCGGGTCCTATAAATCCAGATATACTACATTTTTGGTTATTTTTGAGAAATTTCGGTTTGTTAGCACGATACATTCCTCGAAGTGGATACAAGTGATTATTTTTTGACGTTTCTCAAAACCAATAGAAATTTTCAATTTCAGTAATTAATATACGTTCTAGCCAATCAAAACATTATTATAGTGGGAATAATCTACTTACATTATTCCAGCGAGAATGATTTAGTGTACATTGTTTTTATTGAATGATAACCACATGACAACGGATTTTCTTGATTTGACGCGTCTGTCATAGAGTAACATAGAGGAACGTAAGTACAAAATTGTCAAATGTAAAAACAAAAATATCACCATTAAAGAAATCTGGTATATATAAACTTGAATGTCCAGAATGTAATGCTGTCTATTTGGATCAGACCCGTAGAAATTTTGAAATCCGATAAAGTGAACACTTACGGGCATACAGATTAAAACAACCAGATAAATCCCACTACGCCAGACATCTACTTGACACCAATCATTCATTGACACCTAACACAGAACTAGAAGTACTACATATTTGTGATAAGAAACAAGAACTGGATTTCCTTGAAGAATTGGAAATTAGAAGACACTTAAGAAACCCACAATATGAAGTCGTCAATAAACAGATAAATCAAGGGAGTTCTCCACTTTTAAACTGTCTTCTTAAGTAATAATTGTAAAGATCAGCAGATATAGTTTTCCTGGTTTTCTATATCATTGCACAGTTATACTGATCTTAATTGGGAAAAATGATATTCAGGATATCCTCATAGGGCTAATAATATCTAAGCTTTAATATTTGTAATATCATATCTTCTTTTTTCTATTAACATATATTAAGTCAGTCACAAGATAGGTCACCTCTGGGACTGGCCAAAAATAATTAAACATCAGGTAGGCATCAAATGAAATATAACTTCTGTCATTCTGACTATGATATTTAGGTAATATCGAAACAATTGTCAATTTTTTAGAATTTTTAACATTTTTCAATAAACTATGGAAATAATTAGAAACAGTGAGTTTCGTTTAGAACGCTAAAATGAACGAGATGTTTTAGTAGGATCAGGAGATTCAAACTAGGATAACAGAAGGTTACAAAAATAAAGAATATTAAATAAGTTGATGATGCCAAAATATGTATCAAAAGAGGTAAAGCAAGAGTTTACGCTACTGTAATCAGAGGGACGACACCATACGCGTGCGCAACATGTACACTTAATTTAGCAGCGTATAGAAAAATGGAAAAGGAATGTTCCAAGCTGTAACGTGAATTTCGTTCACCGCTCGTAATATTTCTCGTCGATGGAAGAGTAACGTATATTTCGTTTACCCCTCGTAACATCGAATAAATACTTCTTGTCGATGGTTGTCGAATTTTAAGTTTTCGGATGAGTTCGTTTTCGTTAGGATATTTAAGTCGATGCGCACTGAGGTTCTGCCCTTTTTCTTCAACGAAATATACTTATTGTTGAGTTCTGTCATCCTACCGTATCGAAGTGCATTCACATGAATGCACTTTTTCTTACCGGCCTAAACTTTTATTACCGGCCTAAACCTTCTTACCGGCCTAAGCCTTTTCACCGGCTGAAATTCTACCAGCTTGAACTCTACCGACTGAGACCACGGCTCTACTCAAAGCCGACTTGATGCAGCTGATTGGTTCCTGATTTCTTTGTACGTCAAGAAATTCATCGTTGGAAAAGAAAAAAAATGCAAGGAAAGTACTAACGTCCATAATCGTAAACATTATCGATAATTTCCAACTACTGTTCATGGATTAACTAACTTCATAGTTTTGTACCATATGTAATTTAATATCTTCTTTGTAAAATTCATAATTCATGTTTAAATTTCAATTTTCTTTCAGAATCAGATTTTTTTTTATTATAACATTTTTAAATTTCAATTTTCTTTCAGTCTCTAATTTTTTTAATAATAAATCAAGTTGTAAATATTTAATAACATTTTTAGATTTCAATTTTCTTTCAGTATCCCAATAAACACACCTACGTAAAAAAACGTTTTTAAAACGTTTTAATGTTATTTCAACGTTACTCGTTGAATTTTCAACATTGACAAATTGGTTGAATTCGATACGTTATATTCCAAACATTTTTTCAAATTTGAAAACAACGACTTAGCTTAACCCACATGTATTTTCGAAAACTGTTTTTAGGCCGTTATTTGAACGTAGTATTGTTTAACATTATTTATACCATTTCGCGAGTTATAGACAGTTATACAGAAATGTTTTTAACACGTTGTATATACAGCGCTTTTTTAAATTTGAAAACAACGACTCAATTGAACTCAAATGTATTTACAAAAATGCTTTTTATGTCCGTTATTTTAACGTAGTATTTTCAACATTATTTATACTATTTCGCGTGATAAAGACGGTTATACCGTAATGTTTTTAACATGTTATATATACAACGCTTTTTTAAATCTGAAAACAACGACTTAATTGAACTCATATGGATTCACAAAAACGCTTTCTAATTCCGTTATTTTAACGTTATATTTTCAACATTATTTATACTATCTTCCGTGATATACAATGTTATCCAATAAATGTTTATAATATATTGTTTTCACAATGCTTTTTTAAATTTGAAAACAACGACTCGATTGAGCTCATATGCATTTACAAAAACGCTTTTAATGCCCGTTATTTCAACGTAGCATTTTTAACATTATTCATACTATTTAGCGTGATATAAATAGTTAAAAAGCAATGTTTTGACCACGTTGTATATACAACGCTTTTTCAAATTTGAAAACAACGAATTAATTGAACTCATATGCATTTACAAAAACGCTTTTAATTCCCGTTATTTTAACGTAGTATTTTTAACATTATTTATACTATTTCGCGTGATATGAACGGTTATACAGTAATGTTTTTTAACACGTTGTATATACAACTCTTTTTTAAATTTGAAAACAACGACTTAATTGAACTCATATGCATTTACAAAAACGCTTACTAATCCCGTTATATATATATATATATATATATATATATATATATATATACACATTGTTTTGTAAAATATTGAAACTAGAAATCTTATATATTTTATGTTATAGTTTTAAGAACATTTTTTATTTTATTATGTTAATAACAAGAATTTTCTTTTTTTTTATTGTATACTATTTTTGTGTGGATTCATCAAATAAAATAAATATAACGTTTAACAATCGCCCGTAATTCTCGCAACCCCAAACCACAACGGCCAACACAAGACGCCTGAAGAGTTGGTAGTAATCCTATTAACGTCGCCGTGGAATTCCGGCTCCCGCTCATCGATGTCGCTGTACGAATAGACTAGCTCCTTTTAATCGTAAGCGTAGCTCATCAGTATAAGGGATCCATCGAGGACCGAAGACGGTAACAAGTAAAGATTACATAAATGCTTTATTTCTTGTATAATAAATATTATTTGTTATTTTAATAATATGAATAAAGTTTTATTTATCAGATATTACTTGTTTACAAACGTTAATATACGATTCCAGTTTTTGTCAAATATGCCCCCCTCTACTTTTAATTTCAGATGTTCATATAAGGTTACAAAAATGATGGTTCAAACCGATTAAATGTAACGCTTAAATCAAGTTAAAAGTAAGTGCTGAGTATTATTATACAAAAACGTTTATAAATTGTATTATAAAAACGTTTCTATTACATTGCAAAAACAATGAGTAAATCACATTGAAAAGGTAATGTTTAATTGACGTTAGTAAGAAGGGTGCTAAATTTCGTTTCAAAAGACCGTCTATGAGTAGCATAAGAACGTTCATATTACGTTACAAACGCAATGGGTACATCACATCAAATAAGTAACGTTTAAATTACGTTAAAAGTATGTTGTAAATATCATTATACAGAAATGTTTATAAACTGCATTATTAAAACCTTTATATTACTTTATAAAAGTACTGGGTAAATCACATTGAAAAGGTAACGATTAAGTGACGTTAGTAAGATGTGTGCTAAATTTCGTTTCAGAAGACTGTTTTATAAACGTTTATATTACGTTCAAAAGCAACCGGTAAATCACATTAAAACGGTAACGTTTGAATGACGTTACGAAAAACACGTTGTATTTGACGTTGGAAAAATCCTTATATGTTACGTAGAAACGAGCGACATTACTCCGGTAATATAACCAGTTGCCTAAAAACCATTTATAAACGTTAGGTTACATGTTAAATATTTTACGTTTTTAAAACGTGTGTGTGTTTATTGGGATCTAATTTTTTTATTATATTTTTATTCAATAAATCTACTTGTAAATATTTAAGAACATTTTAAAATTTCAATTTTCTTTCAATATATAATTTTTATTCAATAAATCTTCTTGTAAATATTAAATAACGTTGTTCATTTTTTATAACCTTCCGACTTCTTGTTTTGTTGACTGGGATTAGTTGATGTGAGGTAGTTTATAGACTAGTAGGACTCAGGTGGCGCCCACTTACATTTCCGTCTCGTAACGTAAAAATAAGTAGGATTACCCGAGAACCGGTAAGACCTACTACTAGAGTTTCTATTAGCATATAACCCACGCCTGAGTAGCTCTTCGGCGGAGTAGCCGTTTCAAAGTGATTATCCTTGTATTAACATAAAACAACGAACAGAGAATTGGAGAAGCACAAATGCTGAAATATTGGAAACATGTGGAGCGGTTGGGAGGAATAAAAAGCCGAACAAGGTGCAACACAATGGCCAAAAAACTTGCACATGTCAAAGAAAAGAAAAAGCCAAGGAAAATGGCTAAAATATTTTAAAGGGAGAGAAATGGAAGAATAAACTACCGTTGCAAGCCCTAAAGCTACAAGACTTCTTGAACGGTTTATGTAAACAAGAACAATGAATGTTCCTCTCATATACGTCTTTACAGAGAATAATGGATAAAGTAGTAATAGTACCTACGCGAAGAATTTGGATTAGAATTAATAACAATAAATGGTAATTGTGTAAAATAAAATGTCTTTTTAATGTTTTTGATCATCTCAGTATATATATATATATATATATATATATATATATATATATATATATATATATATATATATATATATATATATATATATATATATATGTAAGGAAGATAGTCTTTGCTGACTGTTAGGAATAAAACTGGTGAATATTGGGGAAAGCAGCAAGAAGAAAACGGAAAACGTGTACTCTTAACGGAAAATTTTCAAGCTTTCGAGGATGATTGTCCTCATCATCAGGAATACTGAAATGGAAAAACAGCATTAAGATACTGTAGTTGATAAGTAATATATAATATAGAAGAAATCGCAACAGGTGCGAACTTACCTCCGAATTGAGGTTAGGATCCATTATGTTATATAAAAATAAACTACGGACATTCAAGTATGAAACAGTTCACTAAAAAAGGCTTAAAATAGCACAATCACAATCAGATGACTAAAAAAGCCAACATCTAACACCATTTTGCAGACAAACGAAACACGAGTGCTTTTTTATTGTCAAAAGCCGGCAGGAAACTGATATCAAATTCTTCTAATTTGGAGAGATTGAATTGACAGGCAATGATGCCAACCAATAGGTGAGTGGATGAACGTGACAGCAAGTACCATAAGAGAATGGTCTCCGTTGTGAAAGTTCCTATTCAGGATGGAAAAGAAGAATGCAGAGGGGTTGAGAAATTGCATTCATAAGAAAGAAGAAGAGGAAATTGATATATCCCAATGGTAAGAGTTTTGTATAACAACAAAACATATACCTTGGAGGACAAAGTTAAAACACAACACCAGCCAAAAAAAGAGACAAAATCAAAAGCAATTAAGTAATAATAATATTGTAATATAGTAATTATTAAACTAAAAATAATAATAATTATGTAATATATATATGTATACTAAAAATGTGATAATGGGTGCATCTACCAACACCAATGCACCCAAAATAAAAGATGTTTTAAGAGATATGTTAGTTATCCGCAAAAAGGGTAGTGTCAATTGAGGGAATGTGATTGTCATTAGTGGAGAGAAGGTTATAGTTGTAATCTAGGGATAACAAAAAGGAATAAATCTCACTCAAGTGGTCTGTGTCAGTCTTTTTGTTAATTACATTGTTAGATTGTGAAATAAAAGCCATTTCTAGGAATGATCTCTTAATTTTGTTAGACTCTGTCGCCAACACCCTTACAGCCTCAAAATTCATACGACGGTCAAGATAATGAACATGGTTTGCTAAAGCGCAACGCTCCGGATGTAATCTACAATCACTCTTATGTGAAACAATACGGTTAGAAAGTGATCTTAAAGTCTGCCCAATATACTGTTTATCACAGTCCCCACATGGAACGCTGTACACAACATTGGTAAGAGAGGTCAACGGACTTTTATCTTTAACTCTAGTAAAAATTGATCTAATTGTTAGAGCAGTTTTGTTAGCAATCTTGAAATTACCATATGCCCGGAACAATCTGGCAAGTCTCGGAGTAATGTCCTTAATGTATGGAAAGGAAGCGAAAATTGGAGGAGTAGGGGTCGTAACAGCGCCAACATCCATTTGGGCCGAGTTAGGATGGCTATCATCAGTCAGCAGTTCCATGGAATTAGATGTGCTGAACAATAATTTATTAAGTAAAGTTCTTGGGTAAGAGTTATCCAAGAAAAGGTTGAATAAAATGTTAAGATTTTTATTGTGGAAGACATCGTTTGAAATTCTAAGGACTCTCAGTTTCATTTGTTATACCAAGTTCACTTTCATAGAATGTTTGTGGTAAGAATGGTAATTTAAGTATCTACCAGAGCTGCAAGGTTTCCTGTACCAATCGATGATAATATCGATCAAGGACATTACTCCGAGACTTGCCAGATTTTTCCGGACATATGGTAATTTCAAGATTGCTACAAAACTGCTCTAACAATTAGATCAATTTTTACTAGAGTTAAAGATAAAAGTCCGTTGACCTCTCTTACCAATGTTGTGTACAGTGTTCCATGTGGGGACTGTGATAAACAGTATATTGGGCAGATCACTTTCTAACCGTATTGTTTCACATAAGAGTGATTGTAGATTACATCCGGAGCGTTGCGCTTTAGCAAACCATGTTCATTATCTTGACCATCGTATGAATTTTGAGGCTGTAAGGGTGTTGGCGACAGAGTCTAACAAAATTAAGAGATCATTCCTAGAAATGGCTTTTATTTCACAATCTAACAATGTAATTAACAAAAAGACTGACACAGACCACTTGAGTGAGATTTATTCCTTTTTGTTATCCCTAGATTACAACTATAACCTTCTCTCCACTAATGACAATCACATTCCCTCAATTGACACTACCCTTTTTGCGGATAACTAACATATCTCTTAAAACATCTTTAATTTTGGGTGCATTGGTGTTGGTAGATGCACCCATTATCACATTTTTAGTATACATATATATATATATATATATATATATATATATATATATATATTACATAATTATTATTATTTTTACTTTAATAATTACTATATTACAATATTATTATTACTTAATTGCTTTTGATTTTGTCTCTTTTTTGGCTGGTGTTGTGTTTTAACTTTGTCCTCCAAGGTATATGTTTTGTTGTTATACAAAACTCTTACCATTGGGATATATCAATTTCCTCTTCTTCTTTCTTATGAATGCAATTTCTCAACCCCTCTGCATTCTTCTTTTCCATCCTTAATAGGAACTTTCACAACGTAGACCATTCTCTTATGGTACTTGTTGTCACGTTCATCCACTCAACTATTGGTTGGCATCATTGCCTGTCAATTCAATCCCTCCAAATTAGAAGAATTTGATATCAGTTTCCTGCCGGCTTTTGACAATAAAAAAGCACTCGTGTTTCGTTTGTCTGCAAAAAGGTGTTAGATGTTGGCTTTTTTAGTCATCTGATTGTGATTGTGCTATTTTAAGCCTTTTTTAGTGAACTATTTCATACTTGAATGTCCGTAGTTTATTTTTATATAACATAATGGATCCTAACCTCAATTCGGAGGTAAGTTCGCACCTGTTGCGATTTCTTCTATATTATATATTACTTATCAACTACAGTATCTTAATGCTGTTTCTCCATTTCAGTATTCCTGATGATGAGGACAATCATCCTCGAAAGCTTGAAAATTTTCCGTTAAGAGTACACATTTTCCGTTTTCTTCTTGCTGCTTTCCCCAATATTCACCAGTTTTATATATATATATATATATATATATATATATATATATATATATATATGCGTCAGCAAAGGACTTTCTATGGCTGATTAGTAGAACAAAAAATGAGTGAATCAAAGTCGCCATAATTATTATTGATTTCATAAAGTTGACATGTATTAATAAAGCGTCATATATAAATGAAAGAGACGGTCGCAAATTAATTAGGATCAATTATTCGCCAACTATGTTATTATTTTTTAATAAAGGACCAGTCAAATTAGAAAATCGATAACGAATTCAGTAATAATAATGTATGTCGACACTAAACACCCAGCATAAAAGAGATTAGGTGCGTATTCACTCTTTCACTTTCCCAATTTTAGGGATTTTGTAACAATGTCCTCGGATCATATGTCCTTTTTGATCACAATTTCTGTAAATATTGTCCTTTTGTAATAGGATTAACTACCATTATATGTAAGTAAGTTTAATGCTATTATCCATTTCCGAATGTCCCTTTTATGCGGATTTTTGCGAAATAATGGGATTATTTTTTTTTCGAATTTTCAGTTATAGTTTAAGTATATTAATTACGTGATTATGATGCAGTTTCTAAAATATGATCGCATTATTTATTGTTAGACATACATTATGTCCAATCAATTCTAGAAACAATGAAATTAATTTGGGTCAGTATAATATAATTCAACTCTTCTTACAAACATATTTCGACAGCTTCCCTGAAAAAGGAATGATTAAAACATTCAAATTAAACAAAGAGAAATTAGCTAAGAAAAATAGTGCACAGGGAAACGCTCCTTTTTAGCTATTTCAAATTTTAATAAGCAGTTTAGCGATCAACATAAACTTCTATAACCAATTTGAAGCTAACAGAAATATCCGAATATCTCATTTAAGTGCTGAGAGTAACAAAAGCTGAATTAATATACACTGCGTAAATATCCAAGTCATCCTATCGAGAAACTTTTTGCTGCGTTCAAAACATCAATACGACAAATTTCAACCTTAGATGAATTCAAGAAGTAATTAACTGATCTGAACTTAAAACTCTGTAATTATATTTGTTTTAACAGTGTGAAAGTTCCTGATATATAATATAATCTAACCTAACCATAAATACCCACATTTCCATTTCCTCTGAATTGTTAAGGATGCAAATCATTTGGCTGTTATCAGCTATAAGCTGGTAATTAAGATTACTGTATCTAAAGGGGATAATTACAGTGAAACTCTAATAATTTACAATTGGAAACTCAACAGAATAATACCATGAAAGCAAACTAACAACCAAACACCCACTCTACTGTGGTCGGCCAACAATCTTCTACCAACATCTTTCTATCAAAACAACAAGTAATTTTATTGGACTCGCTAGAAAACACAAAAAACAGAGAGTATATAATTGAGGTATAAGGCAAGTCCTATAACCAACTAATTTTATTCAAGATTATTTAACTGTATATGTGTCTATTGAGCAAATACAAAATTGGTTGAAAACTTGATTATTATTAATCAGAGAAAAATAAAACTTGCTAACAACTAATAAAAGCCTTGAGATTAATCACCCCTATTCAACGACATATGCTGTGCCACATTCTCTCGTAGAATCAGATTAATGTCGTGTCAAATCACTATTTGTAGTATTTTCACGTTTGAGTTCCTCCTCTACAGAATTTCAACATAATTTGGGTTTTGGAGACTGTAAAGTATTAAACAAAATTCATAATTACAACGTTAATACGCTCTTGACCATAACTGAGAAAAAAATAAGTACCTAATTATTATTTATTTAGAAATACAGCTTTTGCCAATTCTGCTAATGCTACCGATTGGACAATGTTATAACAATTGTGTGGAATTATTTGTGAATTACGTTAATGTGAAACATTTTTTTATTGCCGAACTACTTCAAAATTCTTTTAGTTGCACAATATCCTGAGAAAATGCATGAACAGATACAAAAGAAATATTTCACATTTAACTGAATAATGTCCTTTTTATAAAAACGTTAGTCAAACTCGTATTCCATTATAAACAGGATGTTCCAACAAAGGGCTAGTACTACAAATACACACCATCGAATTTATTCCCATTTGCCGATTTCTATACACTACTTGAAATGACAAAAATTTACAAATGCCATTTTAAAAAGAAGTGAAGTCTTACGAACATCTACCTGTTTGTATTGAAAGAGTCCCACTAATATAATTTAAATGCTGTTCTGACCATTTTTCACAATGGATGCCGACCATGAATGAAAGTCAAAAAACATGAATGAAATCTACACTTTTTTGCACAGGTGTTAAAATCATTGTCCAGATGGTACAATTGATATTTTCAGTAACTTTTGAAAGTACATTCTAATAGGTGTAGTAATGTGATAATCTTTAAATAATAAATACTTTTAAAATAAAAATAAACAGTATTAAAGATTGAAACTAACTTTTCCGCATCTGTGAGATGCCCTGAACAATATTCTATCATAAAATTGTCACTTGTATACACTTCGGGGGATGTATCGTGCTAACAAGCCGAAATATCTCCAAAAATAACCAAAAATGTAGTATATCTGGATTTATAGGACCCGATGTTCTCGCTCTAGTCAGCTGAAAATCGATAGGGTACATTTGTGAGACACCTTGAAAAATATCCAATTATAAAGTTGTGTACACTACGGAGGATGAATCGTGCTAACAACCCGAAATTTCTCCAAAAAAGGACCAAAAATGTGGCAAGTGAAAATTCTCCAAAAATGACAAAAATTTGGCACTTCAAGTACCAATGCACTTGTTGTACTGGCTTTAGTGAGCTAAATATCAATAGGGTTCATATTTGAAATGCTCTGAATAATATCCAATTATAAAATTGGTCACTTGTATATACTCCGGAGGCTGTATCGTGCTAACAAACTGAAATTTCTCCAAAAATGACAAATATGTCGTACTTAAAGTACTACAGCATCGGTTATACTGACTCTGGTGAGCTGAAAATCAATAGGGTACATATTTAAGAAGTCCTGAATGATATTAAATCATAAAATTGGTTACTTGTTGCACTCCGGAGGCTGTATAATGCTAATAAACTGAATTTTCTCAAAAAATTAAGAAAATATCGTACTTCAAGTACCATAGCACCCGTTGTACTGGCTCGGGTGAGCTGAAAGTCAATAGGGTTCATCTGTGAGATGTCTTGAACAATATTCAATCATAAAATTGGTGACTTGTTGCACTCCGGAGGCTGTATCGTGCTAACAAGGCATGTAACGAAATGTGGCCGACGACAACGACGACGACGACATACACACAGGATTTTTTTTCTAAAAACCGTTTTTTCGTGTTTTTCTTGATGAAAAACGTCAAAATTTCTTTTTTTTGGGATAAACCAATACTTTTCTCGCATACTAGATAGGTTGGGCGGAAAAGTAATAGTAGCTTTCAAGAACATGCATATGCATTTATAAACATCTTTATATAATTCATTAAGACGAATTATAATGAGGAAATAAGTATCCGGAAATTAATTACGTGAATTCACTTCCGTTTACATATTACCACTTATATAACATATTAAAACTTCGCGAATATGATGCAAGTAGACTATCAATTTATTATTATTACACATAGCATAGCTAGCATAGTTGCGAAATGTCTATATATATATATATATATATATATATATATATATAAGCAAAAGGTGATGATTGTCAGGTATGCGGTCAGTATAAGAAATAAAACTATATTCTCATTCTCAATATTTCGCTATTGTTCAATAGCATCATCAGGAGACACTACAATAATTAAAATATAAATACAATGACAAAGATAGGAACACAAATACTTACAGATGTTAAGAGTCAGTAAAAGTTGATGTACACCACATTAAGGTACTAACTAGACTAATTGCTAATGATTAATTTGTAAAAATGGTTGTGGTGTGAATTGATAAAAACAAGAAACAATTTGAGTTAAAAACAAAACAACAAAATAAATAATCTGAAACGTATGAATAAATGGGGTGACAAAACAACAATATTAAAATGAATTTAAAAGGTGACAATAAATATCACTAAGTTTATTAGTATCAGATTTGAGGTTGATAGCATCCTTTTGTTTGTTGATGTGATACATTTCGAAAAATAAACGATTCCTGTATTGGTCAACTTTCTGGAGAATCTCTGTATCGTCATAACTAAACGTATGGCCCGTCTTTATAAAATGATCCACCACTACACAGTTATTCTTGCCTACTCGACAATCACTTCTATGTTGGGTAATACGGTTTTTTAACCATTGAGAAGTTTGACTAACGTAACATCCCGGACACTGCGAGCAATTTATCCGGGATGTTACGTTGGTCAAACTTCTCAATGGTTAAAAAACCGTATTACCCAACATAGAAGTGATTGTCGAGTAGGCAAGAATAACTGTGTAGTGGTGGATCATTTTATAGAGACGGGCCATACGTTTAGTTATGACGATACAGAGATTCTCCAGAAAGTTGACCAATACAGGAATCGTTTATTTTTCGAAATGTATCACATCAACAAACAAAAGGATGCTATCAACCTCAAATCTGATACTAATAAACTTAGTGATATTTATTGTCACTTTTTAAATTCATTTTAATATTGTTGTTTTGTCACCCCATTTATTCATACGTTTCAGATTATTTATTTTGTTGTTTTGTTTTTAACTCAAATTGTTTCTTGTTTTTATCAATTCACACCACAACCATTTTTACAAATTAATCATTAGCAATTAGTCTAGTTAGTACCTTAATGTGGTGTACATCAACTTTTACTGACTCTTAACATCTGTAAGTATTTGTGTTCCTATCTTTGTCATTGTATTTATATTTTAATTATTGTAGTGTCTCCTGATGATGCTATTGAACAATAGCGAAATATTGAGAATGAGAATATAGTTTTATTTCTTATACTGACCGCATACCTGACAATCATCACCTTTTGCTTATATAAATAGTACGGTCGATAATTACCACAGAATAATCATTTGTTTTGATTTTCTGATTTAAAAATATATATATATATATATATATATATATATATTTGATTTATCTACCGTCAAGAATACCATTTTGCTTCATATATATATATATATATATATATATATATATATATATAAATATTCTTAGATATAGGGTCTATATCTTACGCATTTTTAGAATCAAGGATAATTACACAAATAGCAGAATACTGGGAATAAAAGATTTTGTTTTAAGTAGCCAATTAGCAGCAAGATATCCGAATTTATCACCATTGGATTATGTTTTATGGGTTTGTGTTGTCTGTGCCACATCCCCATTACTCTTTGCAAACGAGTTTAATGTCATCCTGTACAATTCAACACAACATGCTTTCAAATTTTTGCCAAATATTTTCGGATCTTCATCCGATATTATCCGATATAGAGCAAAAATACAACTTAGTGCTTTGTTTGACCCCCGTGTCGAGAGCAAGACTATAGATACAATATATAGCATATTTTTAACATGTATTTATTTCCTATTAAACATATTACCAACATTTTTCCTCAATGGCTGGTCCCAGACATAATCGAATTGCTGCCTGTTTTATTACAAATTTGATTGTCGCTTTAAAAGCCGAGGAAACTGACTGAAGCTTTCTATTTTCCACTTCAATCCTCTCGGGGATCAAGCCATTACACATCCCGCGTTACATTGATCTATTCTCTCGGAAACGCTTCTCAACTAGCATTTATGGATACGATTATACAGTTTTAGTATATAGTTACCACAAATTGGTAACGAAAACGAAATAACAACCAATAAACCAACTTTAGAGTTAAGTTTACATAAACGTTTTAAGAAATTATAACAAATGAGTCATTGTTACTTACTATTTAGAATATAAAGTAAAGTAAAAGGATAGACTAAAATATTTATCTTGCATACGTTCTTGCTACTTAGATCATCACTTTGATGTACCTAAATACAACTACTTCTTTCTAAGTAAATTTATAAACTACTGTTACATCAAATTAAACCTTCATGGTCAACAGAGTTTGTAGTAGGAATTAAGATAAATTTTACGTGTTCAATACTAGTATCTATGACTTCAAAGTTTACATATTTGCAGTAACTCTCTACGTAACTTAGTAGAAATTTACTTTGCAGTCAAGTTTACGAGTATTACACATATTCAGTTACTGGAACGTTAATAAAACTTTGTGAAATTACTTTAAGGGATTTGTTGTGTTAAAGTTAATTAATTACTTTCTTTTAATATGTGATCGACATGATGGCGCCGTGTAGTAATACCAAAAATTTCGTCATTCTTCAACTTTTTATAGAAGACTTTAAAAAATTAGAGAGTGAAGAAAACAACTGTGTAAACACTGGAGGGGAGAATTCTGAGTTTGACAAAGTTATAGTGGCTACTATACTCTTCTACTTCAGTATCCGACCATTCTAATTATTATTTTTCGGAATTAACACCGGCTTCAAAGGTCGCAGTGTTAATGGTTTTTACAACACACTTATATTTACTCCAGGCGGTATATTCGGGGACTGAATTAACATCGCTCCTCAATCTTTCTATCACACTAAAGGTTATATTTGCCGGTCAATACATAAAATTGTTTTTTCCCATTGGTACGGAATGGCTGTAAAATATACCCATTTCCCCCCTATGGTCGATATAACTTTAAAACAGTTTTTCCACTTTATACTAAGAAGTTGATACCGAAATGGAAACGAATTCTATACGTAATAAAATTATAAGCTACTCGTATATAAAAGATTTTCGTTTACGGCAATCCTGGATCAGATAGAGCAGGTATCAGCTGATTGCGGATCCTAACCCATAATGAGTTTCCGAACGACACGTTCTGTTTTTCGCGGAAATGCCAAACTTAAAACTTGAGATACAAAAACCATATATTTTTATTACTTTAGTTTCTTGCGTTAATTTTTCTATTTTTCATGTACTTCTCTCCATGCTCATTGTGTAAAGCTATAATTTGTTTTTCACTTACTATATACAATAAATTTTATTACCAACCAACAAGTAAAAACAACAAGCCTCAGCAAATTTTAATACCAATAAGCTACCTATTTTTTGTATCGATAAGACAAACAGAAAAATCCGCAAGCCTCAGCAATCTGCCAGTTATGCGGCTTAAAGAATTAATAACTTTTTAGGTTAAATAAAACAAAAACAAACGAAACAACCCGTCAGCTGATCGTATTTACACATCGGTATACTAAGGTAGAAGTTATCCAAACATATGATTATGATCCGTTCAGTTTCAGAAAGTAACGTTTCACTGCTAGATCGGTCCAAAATATTTCGTACAGAACGGTCTAGATTCCCGATTTTAGTTCTGTCAGAAGTTTCTTTTGTGTGTGGTTTGTATGAAGATTCAATTCGTTGCGATATCTTTCAGTCTAAAATTTTACGTGGGGTGCTTCTTGAGCTTCAAAATGGATAATATAAATTTTTCCATTGCTATGGTTCTAGAAGAAGAACAGGATAATGATGAGGCTGCGTTATTAGAAGTATGAATAGTTTTGAAAATGTTTAAAAATAGGGCCAAAAAAAGTGTTTATTAATTGCTGGTGCTAAAACATCTTTTGAATGATCCAAAGTTCAAAGATCAATAATTCATCCTCAAGCACAGAAAAGTCTAATTTATGGTATTTCTTGAAAATTTTTTCACTTTTGTGCTTTATAAAATTATAATTCATAAAAATAAATGCCTAGAATTGTACAAGTGTGTACAAGTTCGGTGATTTAGTTTGATAGAGACGAACTTCTATCCGCATCCTTCCGCGAAATTTCGTTCCGAACTTTTATAGAAACCGCTACTATGTACAATACATGTAGTGGATTTTACCGGAAACGCAAACGAACTTTTCATGCTATATCACCGAATAATATTTTGAGCCGAACTGGTCAGAGAAACCAGGCCTTGATCCGGATTACTTTCCGAACATACAAATCATGATCATAATTTCCGAAAAGCACTGTAGATGTCAATATTAGTTAAGAGGTAGATCGTTATGGCTCCATATCTGACGCTAGGATCAGAAACAGGCATCAAATCTAAAAACTAAATATTGTTCGATTAATATTGAGTAGTAAATTGTAATTATCAAATATACAGTATTAGTAATTTTCTGTGGGCAAATATGTTCAAGCGTCAATATGTTACAAAGAAACTAATACATATAAATTCAATGTATTACTCTTTTCGCTAGCAGGATATCATAAAGTGGAAAACGTACATTACATGTTCATAACGATAATTTGTTACATTGTAGGTACTAACACAGAAACAGTGTTGCCAACTTTCATTGTATATTAATATTATTTGTGAAATGCATTAATCTAACACGAGAACAAGTCATAAGAAGCTTTTAATTATGATAATTCGAAAGGTTGTAACAGATCAAGATAATTAATCTGATCTATTTGTTGGACATTTTATTGTAATGTTGGAAATTGTTCTAGTTTTCAGTTTGAAAGCGGTTAAAACCTTTACTTTTTCAGATTTGTTAGATGTATTATTGAAAAAAGTTCAGTTTCAAAATGAGAAACGAATTATTTGTGAATACACACAGTACAAATTAAAAAATGCTATGATAATAAACTTAAATAATATCAAATTCTAATTAAAGTACCTATTATTTTTAAATAAAAGTAATATTCTGATAGGTAATAAATAAAAAAATAAAACGTCTTAATTCTTCAATGAATTTAAATCAAATGTCCGTTTTGAGGTAAACAGTAACCGAGCCAGTTATAAAATTCTTGACGAGGATGTGTGAGCATTTGTGGTGTAATTGCCATACAGGCTTATAGAATTTGTTCCCTAAGTTCATTCAGAGAACTGGACCTGTTCTCCTGGAATCCATATCGAATATCGTTGTGTGGCAAATCTGGAGATCTAGCAGGCCATCTAATGTTACCATTCGTGGAGATTATCCGATTGGGAAATTGTGTATTAAGAAAATGTATTGCTTATCGATAATTATGTGATGCACAACCGTCATGTTGGTACAAAATATCATTGTTGTTGACACCTAATTGTATAAGGGCAGGAATAATTTGATTTTGCAGCATATTCAAATATTTTTGTCCGGATAAATTGCCGTCAATAAAAAATGATCCAATTAAATGTACACCTAATATTCCAGCCCTCGCATTTAAGTTTTGGGGATATTGAGTTCTACTATTGTAGTATTTGTATAGGTTTGTCCTGGACCAATATCGCAAATTGATGAATTGTGTGTATGGGAAAAGTCGATTCATCTGTGAACAAAATATTTTTCGAAAAGCTTGCGTCCAATTCAATTTTTTCCATAACTACTTCACAAAATTCCATTCTACGAAATTGATCGTCTGGAAATATTTCATGGCTTTTTTTCAGTTTAAAATTACGTTAGCCAATTTTTTTAATACTGTCTGAATCGTTTTCGGATCAACATCAAAATCTTGGCTAAATGGGTGAACGACTGTAGAGGATTATTTTCCACACTTCCAGTGATTAAAACACCTCTTTCTTCTTTTTGGGGTTGGGATTGACGATTTTGTGTGTCCATGTTTTGTAGGAGTGATACATCCATGCTCTTCAAAAATTTTTATAAGCGTTCTCGCTTTTTTGGGGATATTGAGTTCTACTATTGTAGTATTTGTATAGGTTTGTCCTGGACCAATATCGCAAATTGATGAATTATGTGTATGGGAAAAGTCGATTCATCTGTGAACAAAATATTTTTCGAAAAGCTTGCGTCCAATTCAATTTTTTCCATAACTACTTCACAAAATTCCATTCTACGAAATTGATCGTCTGGAAATATTTCATGGCTTTTTTTCAGTTTGAAATTACGTTAGCCAATTTTTTTAATACTGTCTGAATCGTTTTCGGATCAACATCAAAATCTTGGCTAAATGGGTGAACGACTGTAGAGGATTATTTTCCACACTTCCAGTGATTAAAACACCTCTTTCTTCTTTTTGGGGTTGGGATTGACGATTTTGTGTGTCCATGTTTTGTAGGAGTGACACATCCATGCTCTTCAAAAATTTTTATAAGCGTTCTCGCTTTTTTCTTGCTAATTGGTTGGTTATTTTCGAATACCACACTAACCAAATTTTCTGCTATTTCTCGATATGAAGTACCCTGATAATGGCATCTTACAATTTGCATTTTTTGGTGTAGCTGCGTACTCATTTTATAAGATTTACAAAGATCGTTACTCATTCGCAAACAAACAGGTAGTGACGTACTCAGACGTATATTCTAGTATCCTTATTTCAACTGTAATAATCTACAGTGACTTTTGATTGTCTATCTCACTATTGCCTCTCTCTAGAACACTGGTAATATCATGTGACCCTTATATTTTCCCATTAACTATGAGAGGATTATCGTTTTACGTTGAAATTTAATGAAGAATAACTTCTGTTATTAATAAAAAGGAATATTATATGGGCACTTACACTTCCAACGTGTAGATTGAAAATTAAGGGAGGGGATAGATAAAAATAGAAGAATTGTGGCTCTAGACGAAATCGTTTTATCAGGAGCGTGGGAATTACAGGCGGTTTACACTCGTAACTACAGAATATGTACAGTATTTAACTATTGAGTTGCAATAATAAATTATTTTGAAAATATTCAATGTCAATGTCGTCGAATTATTGTTTTTCATATTATATCCATTAAAATTATTAAATTTTCAACTTAATGTTAGAATCGTTATAATGATTGGAGTGATATTTGAAAAACAATTTGGGCAACGATAATTCTTAGGAATGAATGAATATACTTGTTTCTTTACAACATATTTTCGCTTATGACTCTGTATTGAAAACCATTTGCCATAGAATATTCCTAACACATATACGAATCGCGCGTGCTCCTCTCGAGGTCGGTACCTACCAGACGAATACCATCCAAGTGTTCAGCGACACCTTTCACGTTGCCAAATCAGAACAAAAAGTAAAGGTTTTAACCGCTTTCAAATTGAAAACTACAACAATTTCCAGCATTAGAATAAAATGTTCAACAAATAGATCGGATTAATTATCTTGATCTGTTACAACCTCTCGAATTATCATAATTAAAAGCTTCTTATAACTTGTTTTCGTATGAGAATAATGCATTTCACCATTAATATAAATATACAATGAAAGTTGTCAACACTGTTTCTGTTATCCTGTTAGTACCTACAAAGAATGTCGTTATAGACATGTATTATACGTTCTCCACTTCATGATACCCTGTTGCGAAGAGGAATAATACACTGAATGTATATATTATATATTTGTTTCTTTCTATCACATTGACGTTTAGACATATGTGCTCACAGAAAATTCCTAATACTGTATATTGATACGCATTCCCATTTCCAAGGCTATTGTGTTTATTTCTACAATAAATGAAAACAACGTTTTTAAAACTCTGTTTCAGGATAACTAGTTACTGTGGTTTCCAAATAAAGAGTGACTTTTAGGGCAATGTTTATAGTTGGTGTTACTAACTTTGTAGTAACAAACACCTGAACCTCTGTTTTTAAAGTATATTTGACTGTCCAAAAGGTTGAGGTAGACATATTTATTAACTGAAGTTATTCAAATCAATAAAGTTCTACGATTTAATTTATTAATAAAGAAAATTATTTCGATAAATTACCAAAAAGCCTTAACAAGAAGAACATTTTAATCCTAAGCGACATTGGTACTCAGTTTATCTCAGTTCGGATTAGTGTCAACCGCTAAAGAAAATCAATTTTTTTCTTGTATGCAGTTTGCGAGTTGCGCATCAATCTTATGTATATTTTCTTCACATTTGACGGAAAAGTGGACCTCGTTAATAATTTTGTATGTAGTCTCTAAAAATACTTGTCGTCAAACCAAGGAGAAGCATAATATATCTGATATTAGTGAAAGGGAGAAAGATGTTCCGAAAGACAACGAGCATCTTCGCAATGTTAGCGTTACACTTCTTATTACGACGTATTTGTTACTACATCGTTAGGTATTTATTTAGTAACGACGTGGTAATAGTATAAGTAACAATGACGTCAGGGTTAGTAATTGTTATTCCCCACTTATAATCATTACTTAACAAATACGGTTTACTTACGTCGCGCCAACTGTAACAGTAACCTTAAAGGTAACTTTTATTGTATTTGTTACGTAACAATTACTGAAAATGCTAGTTGGGTTATTTACAAATTTGAGCCAATTAATATAGAAAATGTAATCAATTACTACAGACCATAATATTGTTATTAACGGATTTGAGGGTTTTTGACTTCCATTTACGACGAGGATACATCGGAAACTTCTGGATCGTATTTTATCAGACAGTTATGACAACCCAATCATATTTCAAATAAAAATTATCTGAGCTGTTTTTCCGATGATCTTTTGAACTTTTTCCTCGTCCATGTCAGTAAATTTCAAAAAATGGCATATTTAGACTTAAGCAACAATTTCTGGTATCCATTTTATTTACTGTAGCCAGATTAAGGTCAGTTGAAGAACCTACTGCACTGCTCATTTAACATATTCAGCGCTCACGCACAGGTAAGTTCCATTCACAATTCAAGACTGATTAATTTGTTATTGTCAACAACTTGTCAACTGTTAGTAACGATTATTATAAGTGATAAAATGTAAGCAACTGATGATACCCGATTTCACCAACTAATTCCTAAAGTTAGGCAATTCCTAAAGTTAGGCAATACCTAAACTGGATTTAGGAATTTCTAAATGAGATATGCGTTCCACCGTCCGATGATACAAATAAAACGAGATATATTTAACATCTCAACAACGACTACAAACGAACTTTTAAGATTAAGTATTACCTAAAAACGTTAGGACTTTAGGCGAGAGTTGTCAGCTGTCCTAATATTAGGTATTTCCTACAATTATTGTATCACTTTTGCATGGTGGAACACATATTTCATTTAGAAATTCCAAAATCCGAATTAGGTATTACCTACCTAACTTTAGTTGCTGAAATCGGGCATGAGCTTCCTTATTTAAGATGAAACGATTTAAAGTAGAACTAGGAGAAACCAGTTATACGCTAACACACAAATGTGAAATTTTAACTTTTTCACATACATAATGTCTTAACTTTTTGAGAAATACTCTAGTAATGTAAATTAAAGTACGAGTTAATTGATAAATGCGAATATGTATGTGGAAATATCACATACAATTCTAATATTACCACCAAACAATTAAAAAAATCTACAGTATAAATCTGTCATTGTCTCTTTTTTTGCCTTGATTTATTGCATGGAAGCCGACTGTAACTTTCAAGAATACAATCCTTCTAATTATTAAATAAATTTGAATAAAAAACGGCATTGTGTTTTGATAGTCAGCGACGATTCATTTTAAACTTCAAATTCGATACAGCAAGTCATTATTACGGAAAATTTACATAACAATCTGCAAGCAAAAATATTGTTGGTTCATGACTAAGGGACTTTGTATTGTTCGAGAGGTGTCGGGCGAATTATTATTACAGCAAGTACGTTTTTAATTTTTATCTACAGGGTGAATTAAAAGGAATGAAATATTTAATAACAAGAAATTATTGTTATTTTTAATTTTTATGTTTTTGTCTTGTTGCCAGTACAATACGAAACAAAGCTGAAGGTTAGATCACAAATATTGTATGCAATACAAGACAAAACATAAGAGATAATTTCTAGTTTTCCAGAAGAGGTTTTACATTGATATACTAGAAATTCTATAAAATTGATACTTTACCCTGTTTTTAAACTAGGAGGGCCATTTTAGGAAACCTGAATCATCCCACTAGAAATCACTAAAAAAGTTACTAGATTGGAAGCGATGAAATAAAATACTAGTCATACTAAAATTATACAGTCTGGAAATAATGAACCACAAACTAAATAATAATTAACCTAATAGACACACGGTAAATAAGGGAATGCATACTATTGAAAACGAAAAAAAAAATTTAACGATTGTAAAATTAAATCTATAATGAATTTCAAGGTCGGCGACTGCGTTTGTAAAAAGGTTAATAACAGTTGTCAAATTTGGTGGAACAGTTTCATGATTTGAAAAGTTTTGTATTTATCGATGAAACAAATTTTAAAACAATGAGATAAGATCTGAGTCGTTTCTCATCAAATGTAAATAATTTAGAATGAAGGAACCACAATAAAAGAAAATTGCATTATTCAGAGAGCAGGGGATGTTTGTTTTTCGAAAATTGAGAAATGAAGATCAGTTGAATGAAAAATATGTTAAGAATGAAATATATGAAAATGTTCCATTGCAAGTACAAGAACTTATGTTAAACAAAAATAGCTGGAAGTGTGAGGTCCCCACTTCGCTGCGCGAACGATAAAGTGAGAACGCATTCGGAGGGAAAAGGATACCCAAGGCGCTTAACAATTTCTGTCGATATTGGCATAGATAAGAGAATATTATATACACGGATAGATCGGAATCTTACGTTAAAACTCGAGATCCCAGAGAACCGGTAGCGCCCCTTACGGCTGGAGGATCAATTAAATTTGGCGCGGCGGTTCTTTTGAATGTATAATATTTGAGTTCACTCGACAATTTCAATCAACTTCAATAAAACACAATTTGAACACAATAACAAGTATATTACATATTATAAAATTAAAAATCCATTAAAAAATATTACAAATACAATTACAGCTAACGCAAGGAAATACTGTAGAAATGGTGAAGCTTTTCCATCAGGTGACTTAGTTGACGATATTATTCAACACACACTATGTTAGTACTGTCTTCTTCAAATAACAGAAAAAGAGGAACAACATTTATATTATGTTGCTAATCAACTTGGTTTAAATTGTGTTCTTGAACTAAAAAATAAATGTATAATTACTTTTCCTTCATTTCCACAATATAATATAAAAATTAGTTAATCATTCATCTTTGGTATTTCATTAAAAAAACTTACATATTTCAATGGAATTGCCCAATAGAGTTGGCACAGCATCAGCTTTTATTGTTGATCCATATCTGCTACCAACATAAACAGCTTCTGGTGCAAAATGTATGCCACAAACTCTATAGGATGCATGAATTCTTTCAAGAGGTTTTTCCTTCATATCCAAGCGTACAATTGCAGTCAACCAAATATTGCACATCTGAAATTATAAAATAAATGCCGTTTGCTCAAGCTTATTCAATTACTTTTATTGAAATATTGTAACAAAATATCCTCAAAAACAGTACACAATGTAAACCTTTTCTATAAAACCAACGTTTTTAGCTAGAGATATACAAATTTAGTTTGAAATATGTGTATTTTTATATTCAAAATATAACAATTAACATTGGGGAACTTTTTAAGGTTAACTTACTTCCTGATTATTCGGGAAACGATGCATGTCAAATCCTTTTTTAGTAGAGTTAAAACAGCACAGCACACAAACACCATTTTTATTGGTAATTTATTCAATACAAATAACACAAATAAAAATATATTGGAAGTCGCTGTAAACAATAATTTAGATAAGAGAACATTATGACAAATACAGAAACTTGTCAATTGCTAATTTGAGTCAGCGCCACTTACAGCTGGAGGATCAGCTATTTTAGAAAGAACTGTCATTCTCATTTAAGTTTCCAGGGTATGGATATTGGTACAATCCAGTGCATAATCAATATAGAAATTGTTTACCTATAAAATTAAGGCGATAAAAACTAGGGAATTTCTTTGCGTTGTGTATTTATTTATATTATTTTGAAAAAATATGTAATAAAACGTAACAAGAGTATTGAAATATATTGAAAAAGGAAATAAACAGGTATACTTGTCCGTACAGATAAATCTCACTATTCCACGATGATATTCAATCGTGGAATAGTGAAATTTATTTGTACCAATAAAAGTATACCTCACGTTCATATTATTTCTGATACATCAGGCTCTGAATCTGAGACGGTTTCATCAGTTCCACTTTTACTGTCATTATTAGATCTTAGAGTTAGTGTTATGTCATCAACAACTAAATCAAAAGCAGACTCCTTTGCCATATAATCTTGTTCACTTTTTTTATACCTAGTTTTCCACTCTTCTATCGAGAATGAGTAAAAGAATTCATCACACAAACTTTGTACGTTTTTAAAATTCAAAGTTACATTTTTATCAGCAACGTAATGCTTCAAAGAAGACCATACTAACTCTATTGGATTTAAATCCGGATGATATGGAGGTAATCGTAAAATGGAATGTACTTTACCTGTAAGAATTTTCTCGCTTTCGTATATTTTGTACCGAGGTTTGTGTTACTTTACAAGATTGTATAAATCTGCTTTTAGCATATAAGCCGTAAATCCAATATTTCGCTTTGTCAAGCACTGCTGCATTTTGGCTTTTCTGCAAGAGAAATTTGGTACCTTTTCACTCTGTATATTATGATAAAGTACGTTGTCGATCACTAAAACGCTATTTGATGGTAAATTTGATACTAACATCTCCTGTAACCACTTTTTGTAGTTCTCGTCGTTCGTGGCATTGTGATAATCTCCAGTTTCATCGCTAGATTTGTATCTAAGGTAAGCATTTTTCACAAAACCATTTTCACCTCCAGCATGTACTATAATTAGCATCTGTCCCTTTGATACTGGTTTATGAAACCCCTCGTTGGAACTATCAGACCAGCTCTTTTGATTACTATGACACGAATGGATATACGTTTCGTCTATATATATAATTGGTCTATTTTCGTCTCTATAACGTTTCATACTTCGTCTCATATGTCTTATTTCGGGTTTTTCCATTAACAACTTCCTATTTGTTCTATTTTTTCGCCAACTAAATCCCATTATTTAATAACATGCCGAAGAGACTCTCGGGTACCTCTATAATTATACTCATCTACAAATTTTCGATGAATACGCTTCAAAGTTGGAGCTTGTTTTTCAGTAATATAAAAATTGATATACTTTCGGAGAAAATTATCTAGACAGGATTTGAAGCGCTTTTTTTCTCTTTTTGTTCGGTGTTTCAAACGACGAGCATTCGCCGTCTTCAACTACCTTAATTTCACGTGAAATTTGTTGAACACTACTTAAACTAACTCCTGTTGCCAATACCACACGCTCCTGGACTTTTTTAAAATCTTTCAATGTCCTGTTATTTTCCGCCTGCCTTCTCATAAAATGTATAACATTTGCTACCACTTCTCGAGTTTGTCCATTTAAAACTTTTCCTTTCAACTTCGACTGAAATTCCATTTTTATTCGCCGCAATACCTACTTTTTCGTAGACTATACCTAGTTCTGTACTCGTTAAAGTTTAATCATAAACTGTCTTATCTCCTACTTTCCGTATTGAGACCAACACGCATCGTGGACGTGTCCATTTTCAAACTTTCAGCTATTTTTGCTAACCTTGTATTTGATTTAAAAATACAACAAATATTGTTTTGTTCTAGAAATAAATCATCAAAAATATCTGTAAGTGATACACTTTAGCAGAATAATGTTTCTTCTTCCATAGATTTCTTATTTGGAATATTTCATAGCAACATTAGTTACCTTTAAAAAACAGGAAATTTCCGAATGGCATGAAAAAGGGCCTATTTTTCAATAGACAACCTGTTATAGTTAATCCTCATTCTGAAAACAGTAATTTCAGTACTTATAAATCAGATGTGGTATAAAAATAGTTTAATCATTGAACTGTTTGCATACTTTTTTATTAAACATTATTTGTAACAAATAAACATTTTACGGTATATCAGAACTATTTATTGCATTGACTATTATTTGTTAACTCAAGAAACACTAAATAAATTTATATAAAGTTATAAATAATTATTCACTCATAATCTGCCTTACTGTCATCACTAAAGAAAGAAATTATTATCGGTTCTATAAGATCATCCTCAATCCTTTCTAACTTGAATATTTCAACTTCTTCTTTTATGACATGCGCAACACAATTTTGCCAGTGAATGTTTGTCACATTTTCTAAGGCTTGCATTAGAAGATCCTTTACATCTTTTAGTTTAAAAGTAGTATTTTTGGCTCCCTCTTCATTTTTTACTTGAGCCCAACTCAATTCTATAGGGTTCAATTCACAATGACCTAAGTACAATTTTATTATTTTGTGCCATTTTATCGGTAACATATAAATTAAACTTATATTTATGCTGTTTTATAATTTATATAAGTTTATATAAGATCGAACCATATTCATACCAAATTGTATATTCTTGGATTGTGACCATTTTTGCATGTATTTTTTTTTGAAGATGTTGCTGGAACCTTTTTTACCCTACGGCTGGGGTAAGATGCATTGTCGATTACAATTACAGCACCGTCTGGCAATTTTTTTAGAAATTCAGAAAAACAGTTTTCAAATACCAATCCATTCATATCCTCATAATAATCTCCAGTTTTAACTTTCCGCCCAACCTATCTAATATGCGAGAAAAGTATTGGTTTACCCCAAAAAAAGTTGGAATGTAGAAATTTTTTTTGAGTTATTTTTACGTTTTTCATCAAGAACAACACCAAAAAACAGTTTTTGGAAAAAAAATCCTGTGTGTATGTCGTCGACGTCGTCGCGTCGTCGTCGTCGTCGTCGTCGTCGTTGGCCACTTTTTGTTACATGTCTTGTTAGCACGATACAGCCTCTGGAGTGCAACAAGTCACCAATTTTATGATTGCACCAATTTTATGATTGAATATTGTTGAGGACATCTCACAGCTGAACCCTATTGATTTGCAGCTTACCAGGGCCAGTACAACGGGGGCTATGGTACTTGAAGTACGACATTTTTGTAATTTTTTGAGAAATTTCAGTTTGTTAGCACGATACAGCCTCCGTAGTTCAACAAGTGACCAATTTTATGATTGGATATTATTCAGGGCGTCTTATAGATGACCCCAATTGATATTCAGAACACTAAATCCAGTGCAACGGGTGCTATGGTACTTCAAGTACCATAGCATTTTTGTCATTTTTTAAGTATTTTCAGTTTGTTAGCACGATACAGCCTCCAGAGTATATACAAGTGACCAATTTTATTATTGTATATTATTTAAGGCCTCTAATCTTTGACCCTTATTGATTTTTAGCTCACCAGAGCTAGTACAACGGGTGCTAATGTACCTGAAGTGTCACATTTTTGGTCCTTTTTGGAGAAATTTCGGATTGTTAGCACGATACAACCTCCGGAGTGTATACATGTGACCAATTTTATAATTGCATATGTAGATGTACTCTATTGATTTTGAGCTGACTAGAGCGAGTACAGCGGCTCCTATAAATCCAGATATACTACATTTTTGGTTATTTTTGGAGGTATTTCGGTTTGTTAGCACGATTCATCCCCCGAAGTGTATACAGGTGATAATTTTATGATAAAATATTTTTTAGATCATCTCACAGTTGCAGAAAAGTTAGTTTTAATCTTTAAAACCGTTTATTTTACTTTCAAATATTAGCAATGCATCTTTAACAAATCCATGCTCAGATCCCGCATGAAGGATTATTAAACGATTGCCTTTTCCAGGTAGATTTTTCAAACCTGTAAACAATCCTTTAAGAAAAGCATCTCTTTTATCTCGGATAGATGTATCTATTCATATTTTGGAGTTTACTCAGATTAAGGGAATTTGTATGACCTTCATTTAGCCAGGTTTCATCCGGCGGGCGTAATTTCGGCCGGTAATCCCTTGGCCTACCTGCATAAATCAAAGGGTACCATTTATGACAGGGGTAATTTCGGCCGAGGGGTTGATGTTTACGATGAGATTAAAATATTGGTAATTACGCTTAATAGTTTCCTTTAAATGTATAAAATTCACAAATAACAGGTATAAAATTATTATAGCTAGTCAGTATTATAACTTATCTTTAAGCTACTAGTCGATAGAAAGCATAAAATATATTATTTGTATACGATGGCATCAGTTTCAGTAATTAAGAGTTCACGCGGTTGTGACTTACTAGTTGTAGAAAAGTTTCAGTTTTGTAAACAGGACGTATTAAAAAGTGGTGAAGTACGTTGGAGGTGTATAAAGAAAAATTTAAGATGTTTAGCCAAACTGTACACTGTTGGTGCGGAATACACAGTTACTAGAAGTGAATTAATCCACAACCACGAGTCCGATGAAACTACGTTGGAGAGAAAAATAGTGACGACTTCATGCAAGCGCAAAGCTGAGGAAGACATATCGGAGAAACCTTCAAAAATTATTAAAAGCGTTCTTTCAAATCATTTGCCAGAGAATTTGTCATCGATAGATGTCAGTCTAATAAGAAGAAATTTGTACAACAGCCGCCGTAAGCTCTTACCAGCCCTGCCTAAGGATATTCACGATGTACATTCTGTACTCGATAGTTATGGACCGAAAACCACAACAGGTGAAAATTTTTTATTTATTAACAGCACAGCTGATAATATCATTGTTTTTTCTTGCCATACAAATATAATAAGTTTATGTAAAATGAAAGATTTTTACATGGATGGCACATTTTCTTATTGTACAAAATATTTTTATCAGTTATTTACCATCCATGGACTGGAAAATGGGCATTATGTTCCTCTTTTGTATTGTCTGTTGCCCAATAAGACCAGTGACACATATATGAGACTTTTTCTGTTGGTAAAATCTAAAATTTTTGAACTTTATAATATTGTTTTTGAACCGAAGGAGGTATTTGTGGATTTTGAAATCGCAATTCATAACGCATTAAAAGTTGTCTTTCCCAAAACCAAACTAAATGGTTGTAGATTCCACTTGCACCAGGCGTGGTATAGGAAAATACAATCATTAGGGTTAACCCAAATGTATAAAGATAAAAACTGCGAGGAAAGCAAATGGCTTACTCATACTTTTGGGCTAACTTATTTAGACCCCTCTGAAGTTGAAGATTGTTTCATATTTGATCTCATGTCATACAAACAGGACCATAAACTTATAGATAAATACGCAGACTATTTATTAGAAAACTACATAGCGCCAGAATCTCATTTTCCACCAAATATATGGGCATATGAAAACCCATCAATTAAAAGAACCACAAATGCCTGCGAATCATTCCATTCGCACTTTAATTCTAGTTTTTATTCAAGTCACCCTTCTATATTTATTTTTATAGAAAAATTAAAAGATTGTCAGATCGATGCATATTTAAAAATAAAAAATTTAAATATTCCAGCAAAAATTAAAGACAAACAAGTAAAAAACAAACTAAAATTTATCGAAAACATGGTAAATATGCTTCGATCTGACAATATTTCTAGAATTAATTTCGTTAAATCTGTATCACATCAAAACGTTTTTTAAAAATTTATAGTTTTCCTAAGTTATAGAAATAAGTTGATGTAATAATTTTATTGAAATAAAGAAATATTTTAATATAAAGCATTCTGTTATTTTATTTGATTTGCGGCCGAAAATACCTATGAGATAAGGAAGCAACTTAAAACCTCCGGCCGAATTTACCTACCGGCTTTTAGTACCTGCCCTTTTTCCGGCCGAAATTACATCCGCCCGTTTCATCAAGGTAATAAATGGGACTCTATTCTTTCCTATACTGTTTGATGTATCTTAGGTAATTTATTCTCCATCTTACAATATCATTGCGTTCTATTAAAATACTCTCTCTATTTCTTTTCAAGTATCTAAAAAAATGTATTTTCTTAGTACATACTATAAAATAAATAAAGGAGCTTTCAATTCATATAAAAAATAGTATGAAATTAACTGTCTCGACCCTTACTTCGTGGAATCTACTCATATTAGTGTTTTAAATTAAACTTACTGTTTCTAGTTAATTCCACGATATATTGAAAACATGTACTACGATTTTTTATGATAACTTTTTAAAAGCATTTTTAGTCCGTCTTTAACCCTCTATAATTCCTACAAATATGAAATGTGAGAAACTAGATATGGTCTGTAATTAAAATGCATGTTTCCTCTATAGAATGGTATAAGAATTTAATCTATACCTTACATAATTTAGGAATAGTAGAATTTTATATGGAGGCATGTTGAAAAGTTTTCAAAAATTTCGTGGTCCTGGATAAAAATTTGACAATTTTTATAGACAGTAAAAAATATTTGGGAAAAATGATCCAATACCATGTATTTTGACACGAGAAATCCATTTTTGCCATTCGTTTATCGATATTCTCATTATTAAAGAAATTACGAAATATTTTCTCAAATTTCTTCAGGTTAACTAGCTGAAAAAAAAAATGATTAGTGGAAACCTATAGTCTCATTGGATTCGTCGTGACGGAAAACCTCTAATTACAGATTCTTATGAAAATCGTAACGTAACTACTATTTTTAAAACTCCCAAATAATACGATTATTGAAATTTTAATTTTTTTAAACCTGTGAAATAGGTCTTACAGAATTTTTTAAGCCCTCATCCAAGAAGTATAATTTCATCAAAATTTCGAAAATTCGATGTTCAATAATTTTTCACAAACCTGTATATATTCAGCATATACTACGAAGAATGAGACGTCACGGTCAACAATCACTGAACAAATTATACACAAACATGCACCATAATAATATATTTCATAGTACAAGCCAATGCTGTCATGTCCATCTCGGGACTTCTCGGGCTTGGGAATAGTTTTCGCATGCTCTCCGCATCCGCTAGTCTGAAATTTCAATATATCGCACAAAGTATTATTATTTGAGAATTTAATAATATTTTCATTAGAGAGTAAACTGGATTACAATACGAAACGTACCTTGGAAGAAAGTTGCGAAATAGGTTCTCTCCCATCAATAAACAAATTCCTAGACTGTTTAGATTGGAAATGCATAATTTTGGAAATTTCATCATGTCCCATAGAGAAACTAAGGCAAACAGACATACGACCTATAATAAAGATAGTAAACCAAAGTTTACACCTCAGCAAAAGATCTCAATGCATACGAACACTGCACCTAATATTCACTCCAACCAAAGGTCCAACCCGTCGAATTTCGCACAAAACGCTAGATACTGTACATTTTGTAAGAACAACTTACATAACATATATATTGTCCCAACTTTACTGCTCTGGTTTCTGAAGATAGGCACAAATTTATGAAGTCAAAATCTTTGTGTTTTAATTGTCTTGGAAATAAACATTCGATCCGATCTTGTCTCTCTCTCAAAAAATGTATTATTCGTGCAAAGGAGCATCACACTTTGTTACATCTGGAACTCTCACGTACCATTATACCTCAAGCTGTCAATACACCACCTCCGGCCGATAATCCTCAACCTAGTCCTTCTAGCACATCTTCCATTGATGGTAATTCACAACTTCCATTAAACAGATTACATATTTCGACCACGTCGTTAACCGCTCTCTCGTCCAGAAATACTCATGTTTTATTAGCCACCGCACAAACCTATTTCAAACCAAAGTTAGGGCAGCCATTATCAGTTAGAATTCTTTTAGACAATGGCAGTCAAACTTCATTCGTCACTCACTCTCTAGCTGCAAAATTAGGCTACAAAATCTATCCTCACACTCTCAAAGTTTCTGGCATTTGAGAATACAGCGTTAAATGAGATGATAATTATCACCTTGTTTTCAAAAGTAGTTGAAAACAAAAAATTCAAAGTGTCGTGCGCAATTTTACCTAAAATTATTCATCCGCTGCCTCAAGTATCTCTTAATGTCCGAAGTTTAAATATTCCTCCACATTTATTGTCAAAATTAGCTGACGATCAATTCAACGCTCCTTCTCATATAGATATATTGCTCGGTTGCGACATTTATTATGCAATCCTTAAAAATGGTATTAGACACCTAGGTTCCGGACATCCATCGCTTATCAACACCCATTTAGGATGGGTTATATCTGGAAATGTCCCACAAAAATGCATTAAGGAAAGTTCCCTATAACATCTATACACTCCTATTCGTTCTTGGTCAATAGTTTTTCAGCAATTGAAACCAACTCCGTCCCTCATAATGACGCGCATCTTAACCTATTGTTTGAGAAGTTTTGGTCTAGTGAAGAGGTTGATTCGAGCACCTCCTTTCGCTCTTTATCGGCCGATGAAGAAAAGGCCGAAGAATATTCTCATCCACCACTAAAATTTTAAACAACGGAATATATCAAGTAAACGCTCCGTTCATAGAATCGAATGCTCACAAAAAACTTGGACATTCTCGTTTAACAGCACTCGAAAGAAAATTAGCTCACAACCCAGTTCTTTTCTCAGAATACAAACAATTTATCGATTAATACGTTTCTCTCGAACATGGCAAATTTGTTCCTTTAGCTCTCACCAGCTCCTTCAACGAAAATAAGTATTTTGTACCCCATCTATGTATTCTGAGAGAATACAGTGGAACCACTAAATGCAAGTGGTCTTAGATTTCTCCTCTAAAACAACATCGTCTTTCTCATTTAATGACATATCTCTCAAAGGTCCTCAGGTGCGGCCCGAATTATTCGACATGTTATGTCGTTTTCGCCTTTCTCGATACGTGCTAACAGCTGATATACAGAATATATACAGACAGATCTCTACAGATCCAGATCAAAATTTGTTACAGAATATATTATGGAGAGATTCTCTTAATGACGGTTTTTTATACAAAGATTTAACTTGTGTGTCTTTCGGTCAAAAATGTGCTCCTTATCTCGCACGTCGAGTACTTCAAAACATTGCACAACGAAATACCCATTTATCTCTCGCTTCAGACGCATTATTAAACCAGCCGTATGTGGATGACATACTGTAAGTTGCTAACTCACTGTCTGATCTGAAGCTGTTGCAATCGGAATTAAACAAGTGTCTTAATGCATCAGGTTTTACGCTACGCAAATTTCGTTCGAATTCTCTAGACTTCCTTAACGAAACAGTGCAGTCTTAAGCGTTAGATTTAGACTTAAATTTTTACAACTTCTCAGCCAAGGCCACTCAACGAATCTTGCAAATTTTTGTGTTTTTTTTGTGTTTGTAAGCAATCGTGTATCACAGATACGAGAGATCTCTAGCTCCAGCACTTTTCAATGGCACTACGTTCGATCGTAACTTAATGCTGAAGACATGCTCTCACGTGGAAAATTCGACAATTTAACTTTTTGGTTTCACGGTCCATTGTTTCTACATGATTCTAATTTCGTGTTGAGTGACTGCCCAATTTCGCCTCATAGATGATCCTCCTGAATTAAAGCAAAACAGTTTTACAACCACTGTAATTGAAGAACAGTTTTGGCCCAAGCTCCCCTCAAAGTTTTCGACTTTTACTAAGTTTCAGAGGACAGTAGCATATATGCTACGGTTTGTGCAAAACTCAAAAAACAACAATGCACAATTTACAGGCAGTGAAATATCTCCTTGACCATTTTTACCAGGAGATCGTCGACTAGGACCACCCTGTATAGTAGCGATAGAACACCTCCACCTAGGCAGGCCCTTCCCACCTTTGCTTCTAATATGTCCTTACCCAGAGTAGATGTGATAATATCTTAGGCTGGCCTCTACCCACTTGCATATGCTGTGCGGAATGTTCCTACACGTCAGTACGTGCATTAGTGAAGTTCTCGGAACGTTGATGAACACCCCAACTATGTCCAGGAACGTGCCTAGTGCCACCTCTTCGTCAGCAATTGACTCAGGAGTCTGTTATGATCATCCAGTGCGGTGTCTGTAGATTGTCCTGGTTGATAGGCGTATTGGCGTGCGTTTAGAGGATAGAGCGACAATGTACGGTCCCTAATATATCTGTCCACAATTTTTTCCATTGCTTTATGCCGGAATGAAGACAGACATATGTCTTGGGCGTTTGGTCTGAAACCCTGCCGATCTTTGGCAGATAGACTACCGTCGCCTTTTGCCATACTATTGGTATATTACCCCAAGCGATACATGCTCTGATAATGTTGCATAGGATTTCTTCTAGCGCATAAAACAAATTTTTGTTTATTTCTAATTAACATGTATTGATTGTAGAAACAGCGCATTCGATACCCATTATGGCGTGAGAGAAAAATTTGTTAACTCTAGTGTTTCATAGAAAGCTCTCACGTTCTGAGAAAATATAACTGAGATAAATTTCTCGTGAAACAAAAATCCCATGCGATTTTAATCTCATTATGGATTCACACTTTAACAAATAAGTTTATCTCCATCATTCTTGAATGAATGAGAATTTATAATCCCAGCACCTCTGTTCATAATGAAGAGTTTATGGGAATTATATATTCTTATTGTTTATTTAAATCTGAAGAACATACAAAACTGTCAATTGATGTGACCTGAAAATAATGATAATCCAATCATTGAATCAAAAATCAATTCAGGATACATAACCAGTTATCAGTATAGTTTAATGTTACGAAACAGCACACTGGTATAGTCCCTAAAACCGACCCTGTCTAAGCCAGGTATAATAGTTTTAATTATGGCGGATACGCAGTTATAAAAAACTGTTTACGATTGAGACGACCTTATCTGGAACTGGTTTTGTGACCAGAGTTATCTAGAAAAGGCCAGAAAAATTGTGTATATAAGCCGCAGCCCGGAATTCTCTAGTACAAAAGGGACTAGTATATAAGGGGACTGATCAGGAAGAGTTAGTTAGTTGATAATTTGACATCATGAGATAAACAAATAAATAAGTGAATATAAATTAAGTGATTATATAAATTAGTTTAAGTGAATGTACTGAGTATATATAAATTAAGTGTTAGTGAGTTAGTGTTTGAACAAATTAGTAAGGAGCCATACAGTGTGTTTGAAATTTATCCCACCCGTTTATTGTTTAAATAAATAACAAAAACAGTACATTAATAATCTGAGTTTTCATGAAAATACATCAATATGATTTGCTAATAAAAAGAACTTTATCTAGTATTATGTTAAAAGACGAAGTTATAGGCTAGACCACCTCTATACTCACTAATATTTTCAACAGTTTCAAATCCAATAAAACTATTCACAACAAACAAACTCATATCGAATTATTTTTGTTTTCAATATAAGTGAACATCCATCCGAGGGTGTAAAAATGAATAGAGCAACAGTATAATATCTATAAACCATCATATTGAGAATCTAACAATATCCTATCTGAGAATAATGGTAGTTGCCACCTGGTGGGGCAACCATACGTAAAATTACCAGAAAATTGCTGAAAAAAACGTGTATTCAATATTTTTAGGGTAAAATTCTATAAGGCGATAATAGTTATCGGGCCCACCGTAGTTGGCGGCTTTTTCGCCTTTTAAAAGCAACGTACTGCGCAAAATTGTGGCACTGATACAAATAACTGTGTCTAATTTGATTCATTCTATTGCCACTTCAGATTCAAGGATACTTACGTATTTTTGGAGAGCTGCACTGGAAGCTTTTATGAAGTTGATAACTTGAAATCAGTTTAATTAATTTATCTTTTTTGCCAAAAAAAAACGAGTACTAGTGGCCGTAGAAGACCTACAAGGTTTTCTCTTATATTCGGGGAGTTAAGTGAAGTTCTGATAAATTGGGGAGAAAAAAAATTAAAGTGAACTTTGAAGCCCTGTACCTTATGCTATGTCACAGTGTGTAGAATAATTCTTCCAGAATTGACAAATCTGTTTTATGAAAATACATATATAATAATTCGGAAAATATTAGCAAAACTAATACATTATGATACTTTCAAGGGTAGGGAGATCTACAAAAATCAAATCAATGCAATGAAGTAATGTAATCAAGATAAAACGTACAAACATGATTGATGCTGAGTATATTACATTGATTAAAAGAAACAACAGCAAAAAAATAAGACATTGAAACTCTATCTATTTAAGCTTCATAACGTCTTCAGATGATTGATTGGACTAGATAGTTTGAAATAATTACAAGCTACTATTGATTTTGATAAAGGATATTTAATTACACTACACGCATAAACTGCTTTTTCAAAAAACACAAACAGACTTAAACTTTATAAATGTTAACCTCAGATCAGAACAAGTTATTAAAGTAAAAACGTCCATAAATAATGTCGAAATAATTATTCCGCATCACAAATTTCATTACTGTGAAATACCGGAATGTCTTACAATTGCAAAAAATTGACAAGCTTTGACAACTATTTTGAATAATAAACCAGATAATGTAACATTAGATTTTTCTGAACGGTTTTAACCGTAGGAAAGTTTTACCGACAGGAAATCGAACTAAATAATTTTCCTAACAAAAATTAGAGTAGATCATCTTAATAATGAGGAACGTAAAGAAGTACTCAATTTGTGTAAATAATTTTCAAACATTTTATTACGAAGAAGATCGTTTAACTTTTACCAGCCAAATTAAACATCAAACAAAGACCGTAGATGAATTACCAGTTTATACAAAATCATATCGTAATCCATTTATTCACAAGCAAAAAGTAGAAAAGCAAATAAAAAAAATGTTAGATCAAAACATCATAAAACCTAGTAGTTCTCTATGGCCTTCGCCTATATCGTTGTTCCCAAAAAGTCCGACGTTTCCGAAAAGCAAAAATGGAGAGCTGTGGTAGATTATCGGAAGCTCATCGAAAAAACGATTGGCGATAGGTACCCACTTCCTAACATGACATACCTTCTCGATCAACTTGGAAGATGTCAATATTTCACCACCCTTGACCTGGCTAGCGTCTTCCACCAAATCGAAATGGATGAAAAGACATGTGAAAAACAGATTTCAATACGGAAAATGGGGATTATGAAAATTTGCGCAAGCCCTTTGGGTTAAAATAAACTCCCGCTACTTTTCAGAGATTTATGGACAACATATTACGTGGAATTCAAAATGAGAAATATTTAGTGTACTTAGACGATATAATAATTTTCTACATTGCTACAACAATGCATAGAAAGGCTTAGTTCTGTTTTCCAAAGACTTCGTAATTCTACTTTTAAGATATTCTTCTTTGTGTGCCATGCTTGTTATCAAACGTTGGCTATCATCAAGCGTTCAGGCGTTGGTTATCATTGTGTTGGAAAGCTTCTCGATCGGTAGCTACATGAAACAATTCTTCTACTGTTCCAATGTCTAATATTACGAAGCCAAGAAAGCTGTTTTCTGCCGATCCATCGCTTTCCTTCTATTTTACCCTGGATAATTAATCGGAGCATTTGATATTTATGCCCTCTCATTACATGTCCAAAGTATTCGACTTTTCTTATTTTGATGGTGTTTGTGAATTCTCGTTCTTTATGTAGGGATTCTAACACATGTTCATTAGTTACGTGTGCTGTCCACGGAATTTTTAGCATACGGCGATAGCACCATAACTCAAAGGCTTCCAATTTATTTAGGTGCTTGACTTTCAGTGCCCTGGTTTCACATCCATAAAGCAAAACAGACCAAACGTAGCCCTTTAATACTCTTAGACGGATGTTCATCGAAAGACTTCTATTACATAGTACTGAATGCCAACTAGTGAATCTTTTACGTGCCAGTTCTATTCTGGTTTAGATTTCTTCATCGCTTTCAGTCCATCCAGCTACCCAAATACCTAAAGTGCTTTACTCTGTCCAGAATTTTATCACCTAATTTCAATTTTGGATACTCGATATCAATTTTACCGACAACCATCCACTTCGTTTTCTTTGTGTTGACACTTAAACCCTTTCCCTTGCACGCATTGTTTACTGTATTTAGTAGTGTTTGGAGGTCTTCGAGGCTTTCTGCCAATATAGCAGTATCATCAGCGTACCTAATGTTGTTAATGATTTCTCCACCAATTTTAACACCTTCATGACGATATTTCAGCGCTTCCGAGTAGACATTAAAAATCATTGGTGACATGACACATCCCTGCCTAACACCACGTTTAATAGGAACTTTTTCTGAAACCTCTTGTTCCACTTGTACTCTAGCAGTCTGGTCATAGTAAAGGTTTTTGAGCAGTCTTACATCATATGAGTCAAGACCATTTCGATCTAAGCATTGGAACAGTGGTGTATGCGGTACGTTGTCAAATGCTTTCTCGAAATCGATTAAACATACGTAAATGTTTTTACGAAATTCAACACTCTTTTGCAAAAGTGTTCGCATGCAGAACAATGCCTCACGGGTACCCATACAACCTCGAAAACCAAACTGCTCATCACTGGTTCTGTCCTCACGATGGTGCAATATTTTCAAAAATATTTTAAGTGTGTGCCTCATCAAACTGATCAGAGTCGGTAGTCACCACATTCTTGTGGGTTACTCTTTTTCGGGATAATAACAAATAAGGATTCTAACCAGTCGTCTGGTATTTCACCAGTGCCATATATCTTGTTAAATAAGGATACGATGATCCCAACGCTCTCGTATTCTAATAATTTTAGCAGTTCTGCAGGTACTTCGTCCGGTCCAGGGGTATTTCTTCGCTTTGCTTGATCTATTGCTTTTTGTACTTCAGAAACTAGTATTGGTGGGCCTTTGTCCCTGTTTGTTGTTGTTTGTTGGTATTATCTTTGGTCACCTTTGAATAATTCTTTTATATAATTTTCCCATTCGGTACAGCGCTCCTCTACCTCACTTAATATTCTTCCATTAGAGTCTCGGATGATACTTGTCTTGAAAGTTTCACGTGTTCCCGTTAATTCTTTTAGTTTTTTGTGTATGTGGAAACTGTCATACTGTTGTTCCTTTCCAATTTCTAGACAAGATTCCTTGAGCCATCGTTCTTTTGTTGCTCTAATTTTTTCCCGTATTTCCTTATGAATTTCATTATACTCTCCTCTATTTTTGGTTTTGTGTTGTCTTCTAATGTCCATTAGGTCTAAAATATCCTATGTCATCCACTCCTTTTAAGCCTTATGTTTTTTTGGTAAATTCTTTTGAGCTGTAGTCATTATTGAGGTTTTTATTTGTTTCCAGTAATTATTCGCAGTGCTGGGGTCTTCAATTTTAATTTCGTGCATTTTAGTGTTGATTTCTAGAGAGACCTTATATAGTATGTAAGGTTCTTGGAGTGCATATAGGGCTATCGTAGGGGTCTTCCAGGTTTTATTGACTATTTTTAACTTGTATTTAATTATAGAACACAATAAAATATGGTCTGAATGGATATCTGCACCTGGGTAGGTCTTAACCGACTCTATGCAATGTTTAAATCTCTCATTGATTAATATATAATCAATCTGATTTCTTATAACGTTGCCTTCTCTATCACTTGGTGCCTTCCAGGTGTACAGTCTACGATTTGGCAGGCAGAACCACGTATTCATGATTACAAGTTTTTCTTCCTGGCAGAACTGTACCAAGCGTTCTCCTCTATTATTTCGATTTCCTAATCCAAATTTACCAGTAATATTAAGAGTGTTTTCTGATCCAACCCTAGCATTAAAATCACCCATTATGATAGTAATTTCATGTTTTTTCGTCATACCTAAGGATTCTGATATAAGTCGATAAAGAGATTCAACAACTGTGTCATATTTGTCAGCAGTGGGTGCATATATTTGTATTATATTTATATTAACTGGATATGCAGCTAACTGTACTACCATTACCCGATCTGATAATGGGACAAATTTTTTTACAGATTTTGCCAGAGATCGCTACACCTTTTTTATGTGACTCATCGTTGGTTCCCGAGTAATATATTTGATAATCTTGTGAAGTATAGCGCCCGTTGTTTGGCCATCTTGTTTCGCAGACTCCTATGACAGAAATATCGAGTCTGTCCATTTCTTGTAATAGGTTTCTTAGTTTTCCGGCTTCGTATAGTGTTTTTACGTTCCATGTGCATATTCTAAGCTTTTGGATTTTGTTCAACTTTATTGATTTTTTACAGGGTTTTCGCATGTTAACGACCGGGGAAGTCCTGAAATCTTCTCATGCCGGATCTCGGGATTCGATTCCATGATCAGTAACATTTATTTTGTCGCCATTACTTGCGATGATGACTATTCTTGGAATATCCATCAGGATCTTTAATATAGTGGTTTTCCGTTGCCTTTGCCGGCTCATTCGCCTTTTGGAACAATTTCTCTTTCCAAGGACAAGAAGGTGCCCTAGTCTCTTGTCAGTTCCTCACCCTTAGCTGTTGACTGACAAAAGAGGAACTGCGTATCCCGGCAGTAACTCGGTCATTTTTAAGATACATCATGATAAATCCGAGTTTTTGCGGAAATAAGTCGCATACTTGGGTCACGTGTAACCTCTGAATGTGTAAAACCCAACCCTGATAAAATAAAAGCAATCAAGCAATTTCCAATATCAAATAGTACTAAACAGATAAAAGGTTTATTAGGGTTACTAGGATATTATCGTAGGTTTGTAAATAACTTTGCAAAAATCACCAAGACTCTCACAAAGTGTTTAAAAAATGGCGCGAAAATTGAACATAACCAAGAATTATTAGACTGTTTTAATTCTTGTAAAACTGTCTTAACGACCACAGTATTTTTCTAAATCTTTTGTTTTAACGATGCTAGTAACATTGCTTTGGGTGCTGTCTTATCCCAAGGTTCTATTGGTAACGATCTACCTATTGCTTACGCTTCTCGAACCTTAAATGACTCTGAACAAAAGTACTCTACTAAGGAGAAAGTTTGGGCTACAATATATTCTCCACAATATTTGTTTGGTAGAGAATTCGATATCGTAATTGATCATACATATCTACGACTATAATATTAAATATAAAAAAGGTAAACTAAATTCAAATACCGACGCACTTTCGCGCGTAGAAATCCACACTAAAACAGTTGCCGACAAAATTGAAGACTTGATCAGAAACATAAAAAATAATCCCAATAATCCTGAAAATTGACAAATAATTCGAGATATATTCTAATCATATGATGTAAATAAAGAACGAGACATTGACGACATCTATATGCAGGTACAAGTAGATGAATCTAAGCAAGACGTAGAATAAGAAATTACGAAGAAAATGACGTCACTATGCATTCCAATGCAAACCAAAATCCTTTTGTAGGTATTCCAACATCAGATTCACCTGTAAATTTCGGTCAAAATCAAATTATTATATCAACAGTACTACATTCCCCAGCAAAGCCAATAGCATATTTAGACTTTGATACGCTGTTTTCTACAGCGTATCAAAGTCCAAATATCCGAAAACAATTTTGAAAACGGTATTATCAATAATATATAGCACCAAATTATGTTCAATATTATCTCTATTTCCAAAACCCAGATATTTACGAGAAAGATTCAGTAGTTTTACAAAAAAAATTCAGATTAAATTTAGAAGATGTAACACATTTTTAACTGACATGACTATCAAAAAAATATTGAAGAATTAATAACGAATTATCAAACCACCGCGCAATCGACGAGACAGTAAATAGAATCAAAGAAAAATACTGTTGTCCAAATATCAAAGAATTTGTTCAAACTTACATTAATGATTGCGAAATTTGTCAGCAAACTAAATAAGAGCGGTACTCCATACAAATGGAAATGAATATTTCTCCAACAGCATTAAAACCATTTGAAATAATTCATTTAGGTACCTTAACTCTCGAACAATCAAAATTTCTAACAATCGTGGATAGCTTCTCCAAATACACTCAAGCATATAATTTGAACTAATCCTGTGGAACTGAAATCGTTGATAATTTAATAATAAAATACTTTTCACAACACGGTACGCCTAAACAAATAGGAGTTGACAACGGCACGAATTCAAAAACTCTGATGTAACTGAATTACTGAAACTGCACAAAATTGAGACTCATATTTGCAGTTGAAATCATCCCCAGTCAAATGGAATCGTCGAGAGGTTCTACTCGATAATAATCGAACATATCAGATTATTGAACACAAAAGGATTCTTAAAAACCCCAATCAAAAATAAAATCACTTATATAATTTTGTCCTATAATCATTCTCTGCAGCCTGCGATGAAATTAAAACCTATTGACATTATAAACGGACATATAACAGACAATAACTCACTTAATATAGAAAATGATCATAATTAATACATGACTATATAAATGATCATAGAGAGAAATCAAAATTACTCTATTCAAAAATTAACTCAGATCTTATCGCCCTAAAATCAAAGACTATACAAAAACTCAATGTTAATCGAGACAAACCTGAGATGTTTCATCCCGAACAAAATGTTTTCGTGGAAAAACACATCAGACAGAAACAAGGAGACAGATTTGACAAATCTACTCGACTAAGAACGGTAAATAATGAATCAGAATCAACTTCAACCCCAACTCACACAAAAATAAACGGTTTTAAAGATTAAAACTAACTTTTCCGCATTTGTGGCCCCGAACAATATTCTATCATAAAATTGATACTTGTATACACTTCGTGGGATGTACCGTGCTAACAAACCGAAATTTCTCCAAAAATAACCAAAAATTTAGTATATATGGATGATAGGACCCGCTGTACTCGCTCTAGTCAACTGAAAATCAGTAGGGTACATCTGTGAGACACCTTGAACAATATTCAATCATAAAATTGATCAATCGTATACTCTCTGAAGGCTGTATCGTGCTAACAAACTGAAAATTCTCCAAAAATGACAAAAATTTGGTACTTCAAGTACCATAGCACCCGTTGTACTAGGTTTAATGAGCTGAATATCAATAGGGTTCATCTTGGAGACGCTCTGAATAATATCCAATTATAAAATTGGTCACTTGTATATACTCCGGAGGCTGTATCGTGCTAACAAACTGAAACCTCTCCAAAAATGACAAAAATATCGTACTTAAAGTACTGTAGCACCTGTTGTAGTGGCTCTGGTGAGCTGAAAATCAATAGGGTTCATCAGTAAGATGTCCTGAATGATATTCAATCATAAAATGGGTGACTTGTTGAACTACGGAGGCTATATCGTGCTAACAAACTGAAATTTCTCAAAAAATTACAAAATGTCATACTTCAAGTACCATAGCACCCGTTGTACTGGCTCTGGTGAGCTGAAAATCAATAGGGTTCATCTGTGACATGTCCTTGACAATATTCAACCATAAAATTGCTGACTTATTGCACTCCCAAGGCAGTATCGTGCTAACAAGACATGTAAGGAAAAGTGGCCGACGACAACGACGACGACGACATACACACAGGATTTTTTTTGTAAAAACCGTGTTTTCGTGTTGTTGTTGATGGAAAACGTAAAAATAACTCAAAAAAAAATTTCAAAATTACAACTTTTTTTGGGGTAAACCAATACTTTTCTCGCATATAGATAGGTTAACGGAAAAGTAATACTTATGGATAATATAAAACCTCCACTTAAACAAACCGATATTTTCAAAATATAAAACGTTCGTTTCTGTTATTTCAGACACCCGGAGATTCTCGAACTCCAAGAAAAAATTCTACTTCTAAAACTAGAAAACAATCCCGGCCTTGTTCCAGTTAAACTTGTAACTGCCAATGTCGAACAATTCACTATTACGATATCAATACAAAAATCAACAAAATAGGATTAAAATCTCATAATATAACCAAACTAATACATACAATCAAAGACTAATCTTTCGATACATAAAACTATTTAAAAATTTTACAATTCAGTGAAGACAAAGTTGAATCAATACTGAAATAGTATATTGTGTAACACGTGGGGAAAGTTCAACTTTTCTCACCAGTGTGGAAGTTTGTGGCACGAGCCAAAGGCGAGTGCCGCAAACATACGAGTGAGAAAAGTACTTTTCCTACATGTTGCACACTATATTTTTTCTACAACTGCACAAATTTAAAGAATACAAGTAAATAGTTTTGTAGAGAAAATCTAAACATCGACGACCACCCGCCGAAAACGGCTGGGCATCGAATATCCCCTACTGGATTCTTCATATAAATGTATGTAGTGTGGGGAAAGTGCAGTGAGAATAGTATATTCTATAGCAAGGGTGGAATAAGGAAAATTCTACACGAGCAGAAATATTTGTTTCCCGAGCCATAGGCGAGGGAAACGGTTCTACGAGTGTAGAATTTTGAATTCCACCCGTGTTTTAGACTATACTTTTTCTAGGACTATCAAATAAAGAACAAATAACAAACAAACAAATATAACTTTATTAATAATTAAAAATGGAAAATATCTGCTTATATTAGTTTTTAATTTTCCTTGTCTGGATTAGTGTTATATATATAATTATTTATAGTTACGCCAGTAACTGTACAATTTTTAAATGAGACTTCTTTAGGTGAATCACTTATATTTTTGGTGCGCATTGAGGCAAATATATGTTGTTGCTGTTGGTTGGAACAAGAAGACCCCAGATGTGAATTAGGCAAATTTTGTTCTTGAAAACTAGTTTCGCTGACTGATAGCTCTTGGTTTTTATCAATTTGCGACATTATGCTTGTCGATACATTTAGGCGGTTCTGTAAGGAGTTATCTATATACCCTTCTGCAACTTCTGTGGATTTCTAGCCCCCGTGCTGTTTTAACGTTTCTATGTTTGCCACAGAATCCACAAGCATTGTTGCTGAGGTCCTGCTGAAACAATGTCCTGTGTATAATTTTGAGTCAGGTAAATTTAAAAATTGTGCTACTTGTCTAGGCATATTTATTTTTGCCTATAACGTGCAGCGTCCTTTTTGAAAATTAATAAAAAAATTGTTTGTCACAATATCTGGAGATCTTAAAGAAACATATTTTTTGAATAAGTGATAAAACTTTCCGGTAATCGTGAATTTTCTGGGGATTTTCGTTTTTGTATCCGGAACATTAATAACCACTACAGGGCCCAAATCTTCAATATCCTGTATTTTCATTGAGTAGAGTTCATTTTTTCTACAAGCTCCCATAATTCCAATAATTATAGCGACCTAAAAAAATTAATATTATACTAGACTGTAAATGTCTTTTCAAGGGCGAATAAAATGACAGGAAAATAAATTTATTAGGAGGTATTATTCAAGAAATGAAGTGTAAATGTCTTTCAAACTGACTTTAACCATTGATTTATTATTCGTTGAATTAACACAACAAAAATAACTATTTTAACGTTGGCTGCAATGAAATTACAATAACGGACTTCATAATATGTGTAGAGAAAGATAGTTTTATGTACAATGTGTATATGATAGAAAAGGATAAACAATTATTATGTTTCATGGTCGCCTTGAAGGTATCAAAATAGATTATAGGTTAGCTGCCACTTGCTTGACAGCGCTGAAATCAGTATTTCATATTTTATATGAATATTTTCCAATAGTTGCTGTAATTGTATCGAAAACGGTGTAAAGATTCTCCGTCATCCCATCTTTGAACATGGTCAATACGTCCTGTCACTGTATATGCGTCACGTCCTGGGTTTACAAAATCTACTATTATTGTATCTCATGGTCTTCGAGTTCCTCGAAATCATTAAAAATGTCCATTAAAAATTAATCTCACAGTTTTAATTTAAACTAGGCTAGAATCGGCAATACTAGAAACAATTAATGAAAAAGAGAAAAAAATGAATTCGTAGTAATCGGCTTCAGTCGGTTGTTATTCACAATCCGAACAAGTTTATTCCTTATAGCTCCTAATAACTTAACTGTAGAATATTGCTAGATATTCTGCGAATTTATATTATCCGATAATGGAAAGACGAATTTAGGGTTTATTTGATAAATATATATTATTTATAATTTTATTTAGACTTATGCTAATAATGTATTTACCTTTGTAGCGAGGTATTTATCATCAGGCGCATTGTTAACTTCTTCTCCAGTTAATGTTTTTGATTTTTTCGCTCGATATCCCTCAGATTGTCTTTTTAAAAATGCTCGTAACCTGGCAATTTTGACAAATCCTCTTTATGTTTTATATTAATAGCGGCTCTTAGCATTAAGAATATTTTCCAGAGAATAGATCGTTTATTTGACTTTGCTAATTCTGCAAAGTAAACAAGAAATACATTCTCTGAAAATGATTGGGCTTTTTTTAATTTACGCCATTGGATAAACATGTCATACTGTTGAAGATATATATGTTTACATTTTTCAGGCAATAGATTGCCTATTGTCGCCTCTGCTAACTCCCTAATTTCTGGAGGAGTTGGGGCAAAACTACCACTGCTGTTAGTATCAGAGACTAAAAAGGAATGAAGCCGTGTAATAGCTATTATTTAAATAAAATTATATAAATTTACTTACTTTTTATGAAATAACATGAATTTGAATTTAAAATTTAAAAAATTAGACAACTTTGACAGTTGACAATTGTTGCTAATAGATAGTGTATTTTCTTATTTTTTTATTAAAAAGTGTCATAAAGTACACTTATTCTGCACTTCCGGTTCTAACAAGTAATATTCAACGACCATATTAACCATTTTACGTTAAGTTTACAGGTTTTTTTATGCATTTTGGTATTTCTGAACTACTTCTACTTTTTGTAGTGCAGCAGGTGTACAAAAACGGAACACGCCTATTTTCTCTTTCTGTCAAATGAATCGTGATATTTAGAGGGCGCCACAAGTATTAATTCCATAACAAGGTCGAGAATGAATATTCTTGCACTAGTGCTAGAATGAAGCTATTCCATAAACAAAAACTTCGTCGGAATATAGAAATTCTACAATAGTCGTAGAAAAATAATATTTCTCACAGTGTGAGCAATATATGGTTTTCAAATTGAGTAAGCTATGAGAAATACGCTACTTTTCATAGCAGTTGTAGAAAAAATATTCTTCCACATCATATTATCCGTAAACGACGAAAAATCTACGGATTGGGTTCAATATTCAAATCCATCGCCGGAAATCTACACGCTTATGGTCAACGCTATGTCAAATCAAAAACAAATAGTGTGAAATATGGGTAAACAACATTCTCTATCTCTGAATGTCATTGATAAATTCTATAAAACAATTCAAAAAATTTATCATAATGAACATTTGATTGTTTCCAAATTAAACCAAATTAGTTTGACAGTTGAAAGCCACACATATAGATAAAATTCAATGATGATAAAAGTTCTCATAATTAATTCAATTCTACTAGATATCGAGAATTCTATTAATTTTTCTATAACCGTCTTAATACCTTTTAGTTATATTTGAATAAAATAATCGATATGACTAACTGGGTCCATGGTCATTCAAAATGTAAAATATTACGATAAAAAGGAAAGGCAAATAAAAACAAAACTTTGAGATGTTGATTATACTTGAATTAAACTAATAACATTTATCTTGGATTTAAAATAAATTTATCCAAAACTTTCTTCACTATGCAGTCCTGATTTTCCTAATTATATCGTCACCCTACATAGTTTCTCTTAACGAGATGCTGACGCTGCGTACCCACAGTCTACAGCTTAGTTCCCCGAATCAACCTTTTGTGGGAATTCAGCTAACTCAACTTCATTCATTAAACATATTTTTTTTATTGTCTTATTATTATAGTAAATTTGTAAAAATAAATTTTTTAAAAAGTGACTGAGATATCATTTTTATATTTCATGTTTGTCATAAAAGTCTTAATACTAGATTAGACGCAAGGAAAGCTTGGCAAAGTAAGATATTAAGAATTGGAAAACTTATATCGAAATAAGTATATGTTCACTTAAAATCAGTAAAATAAAAAGATCTCCCAAGTTTTTTAATAAAAATTTCAGAGTAACTTTTTATTATTACGTTACATTTCATGTTTTAACAAAATATCAAAACTCAAGAAAAAATGTAATAAAAAATAGTAATCTCAACATGGTTTCATACAATTCTTCTATTTTTCTGTTATTATAACAAAGTTTCGCTCTCATCGTCCTGATAAGGAATTTTTCTTTTTTCTTTCATGTAATCCTCATATGTTTCGAACGACTTTCGCCGCCACCACGTCACTACTAAACCGGCACAGTAACAAGGTACCTGCTCAAAAAAATGTGATGCAAGCTAATCTTCAAATACCAACTATACTCTCCGATAGATAATCAAAGAACATTGTCGTCAGTTATTATTGAATTATACTAAACCATTATAAAACAAAGTAATGACACAATTCACAGAAACAAATATTTCTATATTACGATGTAAGTAAATGTTCGAAAATCGCTATCGAATCCAAAGATATTTATTAGACGAATATGAGTTAATTTATTTTGCTTGACTGACTCTATAGATGCAATTGAAAATAATTTTATATACAGTCAACTCAACTGAAATGTGAACGTTTAGTGGTATAAGTAAAGTAAAAAGTATAAGTAAAACATTCAATAATAAATTTGCAAAAAGATTATTCAACAGACGAGATTACCAAAACCATTATGCTGAAGGGCCTAGATACGATTAGTGATAAATTGACAGATATAATAAATGTAAGTATAGTACAAATTAAATTTCCTGACTTGTGGAAAACATCACTTTTTGTACCTATTCAAAAGGTAACAAATACAAAAAAATGTGATGAATTTAGACCAGTTAACATGTTGCCTCTTTGTGAATAAGTAATAGAATTATACATAAAGGCACTACTTATAGATCATATTAATAATAAGAATATTTTAATAGACAAACAGTCTGGTTTTAGAAAGAAACATTGTTGTGAGTCTGCACTACAACTGGTTTTCTCAAAATGGAAGGCATCTATAGATTAAAAAAAAGTTATATGTATTATATTTCTTGATTTTAAAAGAGCGTTTGAGACAATAAACAGGGACTTGTTAATCATAAAACTAAAAAAATATGGTATACTTGGAAATGCAGAAGAAATGGTTCAGCAGTTACTTGAAAAATCGTTACCAACAAGTAAAAGTAAATAGCTGTCACTCCAGTAAACTTCTTGTGAAATATGGAGTCCCTCAAGGAACAGTATTGGGGCCTCTCCTTTTTATTTTATATATTAATGATATTGTTAAGATCTGTGATATTCCATTAGTTTCAAATTTATTTGCTGATGACACCATACTTTCAGTAGAGGGTGAAAATGTTGAAAAGCCGATGAATAAAATGTAAAATATTATTAAATTATTTGAATCGTGGCTTACTGACAATGATTTGTATGTAAACACAAATAAAACAGTAGTGATGTTATTTAATAGCAATAAACGTAATGTTGCATGTGATATTAAGTTGTTCGGTCAGTCCTTAAAGCTTGTTAGTGAATGTAAATACTTAGGTGTTATTATTGATAAAGATTTGAATTTTAACAAACATAGAAAATTAGTAAAAAAATCAATTATTTTAGAAGAATAAGTTCAAATCTGTCTCTAATGTCAAGAATTACATTATATAAAACTATAATTGCACCGCATTTTAAGTATTGCCCAACAATTTTATTTATATTATTTAAGCCAGTCTGAGAAGTCTAAATTACAAATTTTACAAAATAAAGCAATGATGGTTATTTTAAGAGTAAATACATACGCTGGTATTAAAGACATGCTTGACCGTTTAGGCTTTATGAGTGTTAATCAGCGAATGGTTTTACAAAACGTCATTTTTATTTTTAAAATAATTCATAATATGTTACCAACATATATGTCCAACAAAATTAGTTTTGTTAGAGACATGCATACTTACAACACTAGAACATGTAGTAACATATATATGCCAACTTCAAGAATTAGTTCAACACAAAATTCTCTATTTTACAAAGTTTTACTGTTATATAATAATTTGTCAATTCCTATAAAATCTTGTAGCACCCTTGACACTTTCATAAGAGAAGCTTGTAATTATGTTTAAATAAATTATTTATAATTATTCCTATCCTATTTGACATGTAATTAGCGCATAAAGTATAATGATTTTATACTATTTTTGTATAGTCTATTTGAAAATCAAGAGAGAGTAAATTCCCAGAATAAAAACTAATTCGGTATGCAAAACTATAGTACAGTACGTGCGGTAAAACTTCAATATTTGTAATGCATTCTAAATGGTTTTTGTTAATTTCAATACAAAATTTATTACATTTCTTGGACTATCACATTATTTTATGATCTTTCATTGTTACTACAGTAGGCCTAAGAGGATTAACGTGCGTCATAGGCGTAACCAGAATAGAAAGGGATAATTGTTATTTAACGACCTCCGAATGGCAAGAATGGCAACCGCTTCGGGCGGATGTAATTTCGGCCGGAAAAAGGGCAGGTACTAAAAGCCGGTAGGTAAATTCGGCCGGAGGTTTTAAGCTGCTTCCTTATCTCATAGGTATTTTCGGCCGCAAATCAAATAAAATAACAGAATGCTTTATATTAAAATATTTCTTTATTTCAATAAAATTATTACATCAACTTATTTCTATAACTTAGGTAAACTATAAATTTTTAAAAAACGTTTTGATGTGATACAGATTTAACGAAATTAATTCTAGAAATATTGTCAGATCGAAGCATATTTACCATGTTTTCGATAAATTTTAGTTTGTTTTTTACTTGTTTGTCTTTAATTTTTGCTGGAATATTTAAATTTTTTATTTTTAAATATGCATCGATCTGACAATCTTTTAATTTTTCTATAAAAATAAATATAGAAGGGTGACTTGAATAAAAACTAGAATTAAAGTGCGAATGGAATGATTCGCAGGCATTTGTGGTTCTTTTAATTGATGGGTTTTCATATGCCCATATATTTGGTGGAAAATGAGATTCTGGCGCTATGTAGTTTTCTAATAAATAGTCTGCGTATTTATCTATAAGTTTATGGTCCGGTTTGTATGACATGAGATCAAATATGAAACAATCTTCAACTTCAGAGGGGTCTAAATAAGTTAGCCCAAAAGTATGAGTAAGCCATTTGCTTTCCTCGCAGTTTTTATCTTTATTCATTTGGGTTAACCCTAATGATTGTATTTTCCTATACCACGCCTGGTGCAAGTGGAATCTACAACCATTTAGTTTGGTTTTGGGAAAGACAACTTTTAATGCGTTATGAATTGCGATTTCAAAATCCACAAATACCTCCTTCGGTTCAAAAACAATATTATAAAGTTCAAAAATTTTAGATTTTACCAACAGAAAAAGTCTCATATATGTGTCACTGGTCTTATTGGGCAACAGACAATACAAAAGAGGAACATAATGCCCATTTTCCAGTCCATGGATGGTAAATAACTGATAAAAATATTTTGTACAATAAGAAAATGTGCCATCCATGTAAAAATCTTTCATTTTACATAAACTTATTATATTTGTATGGCAAGAAAAAACAATTATATTATCAGCTGTGCTGTTAATAAACAAAAAATTTTCACCTGTTGTGGTTTTCGGTCCATAACTATCGAGTACAGAATGTACATCGTGAATATCCTTAGGCAGGGCTGGTAAGAGCTTACGGCGGCTGTTGTACAAATTTCTTCTTATTAGACTGACATCTATCGATGACAAATTCTCAGGCAAATGATTTGAAAGAACGCTTTTAATAATTTTTGAAGGTTTCTCCGATATGTCTTCCTCAGCTTTGCGCTTGCATGAAGTCGTCACTATTTTTCTCTCCAACGTAGTTTCATCGGACTCGTGGTTGTGGATTAATTCACTTCTAGTAACTGTGTATTCCGCACCAACAGTGTACAGTTTGGCTAAACATCTTAAATTTTTCTTTATACACCTCCAACGTACTTCACCACTTTTTAATACGTCCTGTTTACAAAACTGAAACTTTTCTACAACTAGTAAGTCACAACCGCGTGAACTCTTAATTACTGAAACTGATGCCATCGTATACAAATAATATATTTTATGCTTTCTATCGACTAGTAGCTTAAAGATAAGTTATAATACTGACTAGCTATAATAATTTTATACCTGTTATTTGTGAATTTTATACATTTAAAGGAATAATCTTAAGTAGGTACAACATAGTTATTAGAATAAAGAGATAAGTAAATTAAAGGTATTTCCGACAGGTACACAGGATTAGGTATTTCCAAATGAATACACAACTAATATTTTACAGAAACTATTAAGCGTAATTACCAATATTTTAATCTCATCGTAAACATCAACACCTCGGCCGAAATTACCCCTGTCATAAATGGTACCCTTTGATTTATGCAGGTAGGCCAAGGGATTACCGGCCGAAATTACGCCCGCCGACCGCTTCTAATGACAGATATTTTGACTTAAATAGTGCTTAAGTTTCTAGAAATGCAGTTATTTGATTTTCGATAAACGTGACAAATAGTAGTGACTAAAAATGGAAGCAGTTTGTGAGTATACGCCAGTGAAAAAATTAAAACTAGACCATTTATCGCTCAATGAAAAGAGTGCTGTAGTGAATGTGTACCACTATTTTAAACATCAAAATCCCTCAAACACTATTGACAGTGTAGTTGAAACAACATCTAAGGCAATGGGATATGGAAAATCTACAATATATAGAGTTCTAAAGGAGGAAAAATCAGGTGGAGTAACCTCACCAAAGCCGAAACCAGGTAGACCAAAACTCTTAAAAGTCAACGTGGACGAGTTTTTTAAAAATGCTATTCGTAAGCTTGTTCACTCATTTTTTATAAACAAGCAAATACCAACTTTAGATAAAGTTTTGCAAGCCATTACGAATGATGTTGATTTACCCACAATAAGCCGGGATAAACTATGGAAAGTGTTACATGAGTTAAACTTTAAATTTGAAAAAATGGGCAGACACTCAATGATAATTGATTCTGAAGAAATTGTATGTTGGAGAAGACAGTACCTCAGAAGAATACAACAAGTTAAAGCTCAAAATAAAAACATTTATTATTTAGATGAAACATGGGTTAATGAAGGACATTGTGTAGGAAGAGTTTGGAAAGACAAAAATATAAAATCATCCCATCAAGCTTTTCTAGAAGGATATACTACTGGTTTTAAGGAACCCATAGGAAAAGGTAAAAGATTAATTATTTGTCATATAGGCAGTACAAACGGTTTTCTTGAGAATGGTTTACTCTTATTTGAATAAAAAAAAACCGTTGATTATCACGAAGAAATGAATGGAGACGTGTTTGAGGAATATTTTGAACAGATGATTCAATTCATACCAAAAGGATCGGTTATTATAATGGACAATGCAAGTTACCACTCCAGATTACTTGAACCTTTACCAACCACTAAATGGAAAAAGGATGAAATTGCAAAATGGTTATCTTCTAAAAATTTAGCCTTTGACAATACAATGCTGAGGGCAGAATTGTTAACTATTGCTAAAAAACATAAGCAAAATTATAAAAAATATAATATTGAGGAGATAGCCAAAAAACGAGAAATTGAAATCCTTCGTTTACCACCCTACCATTGTGAGATGAATCCGATAGAATTAATATGGGCTCAAGTTAAAGGTTATGTTGCCAGAAATAACACGACTTTTAAATTATCAGATGTTAAAAATCTCTTCAATAAGGCAATATCTGAAGTAACAAGTGAAAATTGGCAAAAATGTATTAGACACGTTACAGAAATAGAAAAAAAAATTTGGGAGCTAGATAACATAATTGATATTACTATAGAGCCCATTGTAATTTCTCTAGAATCAGATGGTGAATCTTCTGACACAGAGTGCGAGGAACCATAACTTTAAAATTATTAATTTATGTACTTTAATTTTATTTTTAGATTTTAATTTTTTAAGATTTAATATTGTCGTATTTTTTGCATGTTGCTCGTCAAATTTTATCCTTGCGGTTGGTTTTGTTTTTCTCATATACCTACTTAATTGTTTTTTTAGCTCCTCATATTAATTTATAAATAATTGTAATTATCTGTACATATTATATACATATTTTATAAATAAACATATGCCTAAAACAAAATGCCTAAAATAATATTGACTTTTTCTTCATTTTACCCAAATTAAATTACTACTTACGAATTATGTTTATCTATCTAAAATTGGTAATCTAGGTATAAATAACTAAAACAAATTAAATATTTCTATTTCCATATTAATTTAATTTTGAAAACGCACGTCTATGGTTTACTGCCTTTAACACTGATAACTGCAAAACATTTCTGGGAATTTACTCTCTCTTGATTTTCAAATAGACTATAAATATTTTGAATGTAAATAGCAAGACTCCTAAACTATCTATCTATCTATAATTTACGTGTTGCTCGTAGTCGTTGGTTGTATTCAATTTGATAGCTTTAATTAATATGTTTCCAAAAATGCTGCAGCATTTAACTGAGGGTAGTTGAGGGTTAAAATTAACTTTGAAGGAAATTAAATTTCAAGTAATGTTTCAAATGTGAATGGAAGTTGTATATTTTACGTTAAAAAACGCTGACAAGAACAACAATTAGAAAGAGCTAATATGCATGGTATATAGAAGGTCTACTAGACAACGCAACAAATATGCACGTTTGAAACCGACCGGATCAGAAAACCACGCTGCCTTCTCGCAGAGCTTATTTAATTGCAGTAGAGACGCCAAATTTTTATAGTTATTAAGGTACCAGTGGAATAACGCCAGAGGTCCACGGTTTGCATCCCGAGTTATTTCGCTTTAGGATTTCTTAGGCATATTTTCTTTGTTTTTATTAAAGAACAAAAGAGCTTTGACTATAAATTAATTTCAATAACAGACATTTTTTTTCAATTTTGTTAAAGTTTTTGATAGTATCTTGTAATGAATTATTGAATCTCTAATTAGATGTTTTCATAATATTCTCTTATACTCCACAAGAATCTAATAAATGTAATATCAGTAATATTGCTTCTTTGTTGCTGGCTGAATCCATATTCAGAAAATTATCATATATCATTAAAAAACCTTTTAACATCCAAAGGCCATTCACATTTGGGTTGAGCCGACTGTGCATATTTTGTTACAAACGGCTCCTACTTACCGTTAACAGCAAAACGAAACCAAGATAACCCAAATGCCTTATAAGTTCTCCGGAAATGAATTTAGATTTGCTAACAATATATACGATACTTCTTTGCATTTGTATGTCATCGACTTGACAGGTATAATTACCCTCTTCAGCTGTGGTAACGTTTACCAAATACAGAGTACTAAGTGAGTCTACGTACATATGAGGATTACCTAAAAATGTTAAGCAAGCATACATTGATAATGTTTTTGTTTTAAAATGTCTTTATTCACAATAGCTTACAGTTTTTTATTTACATGAGTATACAGAATATATTTACGAAGTGGCCGGTGTTCCGGCAATTCCTGCTACCCTTGTGATTATATGTAGGCAAACATGGGTCCTTGCTTCCCATACAGCACAGGATATCCTTCGGGCGTCCATATTAAGTCCTTAGTTGGTCCCGATGTTCCAGATCTAATTTGTACGTACTATGTAGTTCGAATCGCAGTTCAAATTGCAGTATGCAATTCAAATCGCAGTTTCAAGGATTGATCACAGCAGCGACCAGGACAATCAACGTAAGTTGGTTAGTTGTCTATTTCAATGTGCCAACTATACGTCCTATTTCCGTATTAGTATGATATAAGCGCTGTTAAAATGTATTACCTTAATAACGCATAAACCAAATTTAAAACGGCTGAACTCAAGAAATTAAAACGACGACGAGGTTATATACAAACGACCATTGCGACATTAAGAAGAGACGTCGACCCCGCGAGCGCCAGTGAATATTTCATTCATGAGAGATTAAAAATCGCAATCAAAGCATTTGAAAAATTTGACTCAATTCAAGATAGAATAGAGGAGTAAGATAAAGAGGAGATTGCTCAATGCAACTTCTACCTCGACAACTTTAGTTGGGAAAAAGCGCGTGCTTCAAATTTTCTCGATAAATTTACAGCACTGTCAGGCAATACCGTTCATGTGGTGCAACCAGTAGATACCGTGCAAACGGCCATCAAAGTACGTATTAACGCCGATGAAAAGACATCAACCGTTGTAAGCGTACCAGAAATCTCTCACGTTATGCCAGATGAATTCATCCAACATGAGCAGCTAAAGTTACCTGCTAGCATCAAATTAGCAGAACCAGAGTTTCATCGACCTACACCGGTCGACATATTAGTAGGAACAGGTACTACACTCCCAGAAAACCAGATGACGTCAGGTGACGTCGAATAAACGTAACTTTTTGGTCGAATTTTATGACGGTATGAATATCACGTGTTATATCACGTTTTTTCGACGAGTTTTCAATTACGTGTTAAAGTGACGTATAAGAGACGTCGAATAATGTCAATAATTATCGTTTTGAATAGAAGTTTAAGGAAATTTTGTACATCAAAACGTCTACCTATACAGCCATCTTACCGATAGCGAGCTTCGCGAAGGTATACAGTATTGAAAAAATTATGATAACCCTTTACAAACTCTTATTTTTACTAACGTCGGATTGAGAGTTTGGAAAAAAACATGAAAGCTTAGAAAAAAAAATTCTGACAGAGCGTGGAATCGATCAAGGGACACCTGAGTTACGAGCACAGTTCGCTTCCAATGCGCTATAGGGATCGAGACGGAACTATAGAGGCAGCACTTATGCCGAAAGTAGAGCGCCCTGGTGTTAAATAAGAAAAACATTGTGATGTAAACAGTATAATAAACAACCTACAAAATGCAAAAAATGAGAGATCTTTTTATTTTCTTTGCCAGGAAAAATTGTTGGTATGTAAGATGGGTGTAGGGGATTATCCGATTTTTGATTATTGACAAAATGAGCACTGGAAATTCTAGTATTTTTATTTGATTCTCAATTCTTCCGATGTTTTCTGAAAGGTAATTAAAAAACTTGAAGTGATTCGTTTTGTACAAATGTTTACTTTCTTCCCCTTAATAGTATTTAATTATTTGAACTTATTATATAATATTAAAGTCAGCAAACACATTACTAGTTTTTAATTTTATATAATCAATGAAATCGTACAGGACACAACATTTTATTCTCTCGATAATAATCTTTTATTTATGTAAAAAGAAAGTTTAGAACTTTTCTAATAGCTGCCAATTGTAGTATCATACTGATTATACACAAAATAATAGTTAACAAAACGTTTTAATTAGAACATTTTAATTACATATGGGTTTTTACTGCATTTATTCATTTTTGACGTTTAAATGTTATCCACGCAGTGTTCAATGAATTTTCGGAGAAACTATAAAATTTCAACTGCGTAGTATTTTTATACAGCATATTTGAACAGCCATGAATATGGAAAGATACTTTTGATGACGACATCACAAACATTTAATATCAGGTTTAAAAAATGAACATTTAAAAACGCTGATTATACAAAACTACTAATAGTGTTTACATCACATTGCTTGTGTTTTTTCACGGCAGATGGCATAAACGTCATCTTTCTCGGTCCCTATTCGACTCGTAATTAGATATTTCCAATACATGCTTAGAAGACGATCGCAGGACTGGTTCAATGCGCAGGCGCGAATCTCTGCAAGATTTAGAAATAAAACGACATGCGCATGTGCACTGCCACCATCTTTCCACGAACAAAGATGGTGGCAGTGACTGATTGAATGGTACATTCATATAATTATTTATATATCTATACCTTTGGCATGGCATCACATCATATATCACCCACAGAAATGGCATCACAAATGTTACCATATATAATAGTGGAGTTTAGCGATGGTAGTGTAAGTACAGTGCTAGATAAATGGTTTACTCCCGAGCGGTCTCAAGTGTATTGGCCTCCATATGCATCTAAGCTGCAATATAACCGCGCGTTAGCAAGAGGTTAATTCAACGTGGGCATCATATCCCGTCAAAAGGTGTTTATATAAAACGGGTACCTAAGTTTAATATATAATCCATACACTTCAAAATGAGTTCAAGAAACTATAGTATTTTATTATAAACTGGGCTGTAGGATTTTATATCTTTGAAATTTCATTCTATAATCGTATTAGTCCATTGTTTCCACGTTCTAATTTTAGATAACCTTCAAAAAGCTCAACAAAAAGGAAGAAAAGCAGAGGAAATATCCAATTTGGACTCTTTTGGGGATGAAAATATCGTCAGAAAAAGGATTCGCCCAAACAGATTCTGTTATTCTGATGATTCTGATAACACTCAAAGTCAAAGTGGTCAACACGAACGTCCGCCAAAAATAAATTTTAAACGGATATCCAAACAATAAGGTATGCATACGAATGATTGTTTTGCATATTTTGTCTTATTGTAATTTATGTTTATCTAAAAGATGGGAATTTTTAGGTCCAAGTAGTGGGTCGCAGCCAACAGTGGATATATGTATACCATATTTAGGAGATCAGGCATAATCAGGTAATAAATGTTAGTATTATATAATTCTGTTTAAATAAAAAAAAATTGTTACAAACAAGTTTGAAAGTATCACATGAGTTTTATTTATGCAACTGTAATTAGAGATTACATTGAGGGGTCACTACCATGACGTCAAAGAAATGTGATGAAAAAACTTATCATATACGTGATATAGATGACGTACACAGAACGTGATAAAGATTGCGTACAAAGTACGTGATGAAGGTGACGTACAAAGTACGTGATGAAGCTGACGTACAAAGTACGTGATGAAGCTGACGTACAAAGTACGTGATGAAGCTGACGTACAGAGTACGTGAGTAGATTGAACAATAGGGATTCTGGCTCACTACTTCAAAAATCTCCGCTTGGTGGCGCTGAGAGTGGCGGCGCGCGCGTTTTTAATTTTAGGCCGCCATTTTTAGTCCTGTTGTTGTATATTTAAAAATCTGAAAAAAAACTTCAGTGAGATTCGATCGCACAACCTTCGCGTCTATAGCAAGGCGTTCAACACATGCTGCCATAAGCTCTCATGCATATTATTAGCGAAGAAAGGTTTGCAATGTGCGCGGCGCGCTACCGGGGTGGCATAAAAGTAACTTATGTTGAAATATTACTAATAATTTCGTACCGGATGGCTTGAAAGTAACATATAATATTTTATAATATTTTATACGTACAACGCCAAACGTCACGTGTCACGTCAAACGTCACGTGTAACGTCACGTGTCCATATGTTGAAATATTACTAAGAATTTCGTACCGGGTGGCTTGAAAGTAACATATAATATTTTATGCGTGACACGTCGCGTGCTACGTCAAACGCAACGTGTTACGTCAAATGTCACGTGGTGAACGTTACGTACAACGTCAAACGTCACGTCAAACGTCACGTGTAGCGTCGCGTGCTACGTCAAACGCAACGTGTCACGTCAAATGTCACGTGGTGAACGTTACGTACAACGTCAAACGTCACGTCAAACGTCACGTGTAGCGTCGCGTGCTACGTCAAACGCAACGTGTCACGTCAAATGTCACGTGGTGAACGTTACGTACAACGTCAAACGTCACGTCAAACGTCACGTGACACGTTGCGTTTGACGTAGCACGCGACGCTACACGTGACGTTTGACGTGACGTTTGACGTTGTACGTAACGTTCACCACGTGACATTTGACGTGACACGTTGCGTTTGACGTAGCACGCGACGCTACACGTGACGTTTGACGTGACGTTTGACGTTGTACGTAACGTTCACCACGTGACATTTGACGTGACACGTTGCGTTTGACGTAGCACGCGACGCTACACGTGACGTTTGACGTGACGTTTGACGTTGTACGTAACGTTCACCACGTGACATTTGACGTAACACGTTGCGTTTGACGTAGCACGCGACGTGTCACGCATAAAATATTATATGTTACTTTCAAGCCACCCGGTACGAAATTCTTAGTAATATTTCAACATATGGACACGTGACGTTACACGTGACGTTTGACGTGACACGTGACGTTTGGCGTTGTACGTATAAAATATTATAAAATATTATATGTTACTTTCAAGCCATCCGGTACGAAATTATTAGTAATATTTCAACATAAGTTACTTTTATGCCACCCCGGTAGCGCGCCGCGCACATTGCAAACCTTTCTTCGCTAATAATATGCATGAGAGCTTATGGCAGCATGTGTTGAACGCCTTGCTATAGACGCGAAGGTTGTGCGATCGAATCTCACTGAAGTTTTTTTTCAGATTTTTAAATATACAACAACAGGACTAAAAATGGCGGCCTAAAATTAAAAACGCGCGCGCCGCCACTCTCAGCGCCACCAAGCGGAGATTTTTGAAGTAGTGAGCCAGAATCCCTATTGTTCAATCTACTTACGTGATGAGGTTGACGTTTATTCGATGACACAAATTCACTTAAATTTGGCGTCGAAAAAACGTCATGGCATGACGTGTTCTCGTAACGAACATGATGTATTTTCGACGTTTGAAAAACTTGTTTTGGTTTTCTGGGCTGCCTGTAGAACAACTCAAATTAGTAGAAACAGAGATTCATCGACCTGTAACGGTCGACATATTAGTAGGAACAGGCACTTCACTGCCTGTAGAACAAATCAAAGTAGCACCTGAACCGGTCAACATATTGGTAGGCACATGCACCTGACACCAGGCTACCTGTAGAGCAAAGCAAATTAGCGGACCCAGATGTCCATCGACCTACACCGGTCGATAAATTATTAGGAGCAGGCACTATTTAGTCTGTGAAACAAAGCAAATTAGCAGCTCCTGATAACCAAGAATTAAACAAACGTCACATATCCCCTGTTGTGGACAATCCGTTGATATCAGATGATTTTCATTTATCTCTTCACGCAATCAGTAAGGAGATGAGTCCAACTACGAAAGTAAGTGTGGTAGACGATGGTTCTTTAAAGACGTCATAAGATTATTGTGTATAATCTCTATATCTATAAATTATATTCACATAACACATAACAAAAAGAGTGGAAAGAATGATAAACAATTTAAATTTGGGAGTAGTATTTGCAACTCTACCCGATTGAGGAGATTCTGTATGAAAGTTTAATTATTATCAACTATACCACTGAGCAGCAAAGGGGAAACTTTTTATTATTAATATTAGGATAAAAATCTATTCTCCATAAAAAGTTCTGCATGGTGTAAAACCTAAAATGCAACCATCGGATATCAAATTCTTTCAGTCATATATGAGTTATGTGAATTTTGCTGAAGAGTAAAGTACCTTAATTTTTTTTAATATCGAAAATTGTTATCAAGAAAACTTACTTAAAATTGTAAAGTACGTTCTAATATACAACCATGTCTAAAAAACGTTTAAAATGATTATTTTGTATATTTTTCTATTGTCTACACTAGAATAGTCATAATGCGTGAGTACAATTTTAATTAAGTTGCCATGATATTCACAAATCTGATATTAAACGTCAAATACGTATTTGGAAAGTGCAATGAATTCTAAGTGAAGATGCCGGTGGTATTGAGTCTAGAGGAAAAAATAGAAATTGCACGAATAGGGATGTAGACTCATTTTTAGAATTACTTTTATTTCAAAGATAGCCCCTGTATAAACACGAAAATAATAATTTTATAATAAAATATGACATATTTCAATAAAACCATATGTAAATAAGGTTAAAAATTCCCGCTAAAACGCTCCATTCTGTGTCATGACGTTATCAAACTATAATCGAATCTCGCGTTCTGTCTAAGTTAACTGATCTTGACATAGTTCTTAGGAACAACTCAAAATCCTTAAAAATTAATACGTCGTCTTACAAATGCTATACAGTTCCGATATACAAAAGTACGTCAAGCAGAACACTACAAAAAGTTTCATAAACGTTCCAAAAAGTGCAATAATTATAAGAAGGGCTCATTTGTAATAAAGTATATCAATGTAAAATTATTAGTACTTACAAAGACATTTTTACTTTTTTAAGCTCCGCTGCACAAAAATCCATGTTTCTAACAAAGAAACTTGTACCATCATAGAATCAAACTTCAGTAAGTTACAACTATTTCTTATTATCAAGAAAAATAGTTCATACTTTTAACATGGATATAAGAAATAAGTGACAGTGACGTCATCGCGCTCTGATTGGTATTCGCAGTCACATGATAATTGGTAATAAATAAGACAATTTAAATTTATTCTATTCAATTTAAGACGAATAATTAGGTTATCAAAATGTTATTTTAGGTTTCTCAGAACTGCTTTTAATGTGTAAAACAAAACTTATCATGATTTTGTAACAACTCCTTTTGCGGGTGAATATTATAAAACGTATAGAGAAGCAGCTGAAATATTTTAAAACAGGCATCAAGGAAAAAATATACTCAATACAACGGTAATGGGATTTGTGGAAAAATTAAAAGTATACGGATATGTTAAAAATGAATTCACAATCGTGAAAATCGCTTTGCAAGCTGAGGCGACGAAGTTAGAGTTCGTTTCACGAATGTTGCACCTGATGTTGCACCTGATGTTGCAGTCGTATGCGCCAACTTGTTGTCAAAACCACCGCCATATTGTAACATTGAAAATCAGTAGCGTAACGATTTGACATTTTGTAAGACAAAATTAGAATAATATTAATTTATTTATCATGATATATAGTTAAGTACAGTTCATTTGAAGATTGGTGGTGTACTTAATGTTTTATTGCTATGTTGTTATATGTTATGGTTACAGAAATATACCCTTCTAATAGTTTAATGAAGTGTAGTATTTAAATACAATGAATGCAGTACTATAAATAAACATGGTTAACCGCGGAAGCTGTACAATGACTGTTTGTATGTGGCATACACATATTTATATCTTCCTTTCGCCCCTCTCCCTCTCTCTCTCTTATTCACCCATCCATAAACAAATACCTAAATGTTAGACAACTAATATTAAAAATTAAAAAGAAATTTGCAAACTTACATTAAGTCTTAAGTTTGTACAAAATTTAGGTATCAAACAAGGTAAAAAAAACAATATAGGAAGTTATAAAATAGTTTATTTTAATTTATGGAAAATAGAGGTAGAAGAATTCCAATTTAACATAAGCAATTTTAATTATAAACAAAATACCCTTACACAAAGATTTAAATACACATTCTAGTACTTTTCCACCCAACCTCCCTAATATGCGAGAAAAGTATTGGTATACCCCAAAAAAATTGGAATTTAGTTATTTTTACGTTTTCCATCAAGAACAACACGAAAAAACGGTTTTTAGAAAAAAAATCCTGTGTGTATGTCGTCGTCGACGGCCACTTCTCGTTACATGTCTTGTTAGCACGATACATCCTCCGAAGTGCAACAAGTCACCAATTTTATGATTGCATATTTTTCAGGACATCTCACAGATGAATCCTATTGATTTTCTGCTCCTCCGAGCATGTACAACGGGTGCTATGGCACCTGAAGTACGACATTTTTGTAATTTTTTGAGAAATTTCAGTTTGTTAGCACGATACAGCCTCCGAAGTGCAACAAGTCACCAATTTTATGATTGAATATTATTTAGAATATCTTACAGATGAACTCTATTGATTCTCAACTCACCAGAGTCAGTGCAACAGGTGCTATTGTACTTTAAGTACGACATTTTTGTCATTTTTGGAGAAATTTCAGTTTGTTAGCACACAGCCTACGGAGTATAGAGAAGTGATCAATTATATGATAGGATATCATTCAGAACGTCTCAAAGATGAACCCTATTAATATTCAGCTCACTAAAGCCAGTACAACGAGTGCTATGGTGTTTGAAGTACCAAATTTTGGTCATTTTTGAAGAATGTTCAGTTTGTTAGTACGATACACCCCCCACAGTGTATAAAATTGACCAATTTTATGATTGAATATTGCTCATTGTTCATTTTATAGATAAACCTTATTAAATTTTAGCGCACCAGAGCTAGTACAACGGATGCTATGGTACCTGAAGTGCCAAATTTTTGGTCCTTTTTGGAGAAATTTCGGGTCGTTAGCACGATACAGCCTTCGGAGTGAATACAGGTGACCAGTTTTATAGGTAATTAGATATTTTTCAAGGTGTCTCAGAGATGTACCCTATTGATTTTCAGCTGACTAGAGCGAGCACAGTGGGTCCTATAAATCCAGATATACTACATTTTTGGTTATTTTTTCGGTTTGTTAGCACGACACATCCCCCAAAGTGTATACTTGTGACAATTTTCTGATAGAATATGGTTCAGGGCATATTACACATGCGGAAAAGTTAGTTTTAATCTTTAACACCGTTTATTTTAAATGGAATCCTGTTCAATTGAAGTATTTTTTGAATTTTTTGAATAATTAAATCCAATTACAATTGCCTATCTTATTTCTTCTAGGTAATTGAAGCATGTGTGATGGATCTTTCTTCAATTAAATGGGTCACTTCTTTTTGATAATTCAATTAAGTTACGGATGTCTCACATATATAAAAATGATCTTCCGCTGTAATGCTGGCAGTATCTGAGACAAACACGCTCTTCTGCAATATTCTGTCTGTGGTAACATCTGCTGTTAATTCATTATACTATAGTCCGTCTAGAAAGTATCAGGAATTTAAACTTAAACTGGTGGAATATTCGTATAGAAAAGTTGTTAAAAACGTTAAATAATCTAAACAATTTTAGCGTATTATCTATAAAAATGTTTGATACAAATGCAACTGCTCAAGGTGCTGGATTGTGTAACTTGATTTAAAATTAGGTCTTCTTAAATGAAGCGATCATGGACAATCATCATTCTTTATTATCGCTGTAATGGGTCACTAATAACTTTTTAATAAACATACAATATGAATTCAAGTGTTTAAGAAATTTCTATTGTTAAAATTTTAAAATAAAATGTTTAAAACTTGCTGAAAATCGTGTATTAAACTTTGACAGTTGTGGTTGCAATTATGATTGATTATGACATCCGTCTCTCGTCGTGAATCTAGTCAGTTACTACGTGAATTGGACTAAAGAAGGGATGAAATGCAACATAGTTCATCCGACAAATTATCTTGCGTAATTTTTAGGCCAATCAGCTCCTTTATGCCGATATGCAATAAGCATAACGAATTTTTTTTAAAGCGTGAAATTAAATGGTAATATTTTAATTTTTCTGTTCAAATGGCCGTGGAATTTGAACATAATCAGTGGAATTGACGGATCTCGGAAATAGTATAGTATATGAGACAATAAAGAAGATAAAAAATGGGAGAGATGTAAGGCGTGGACCTGGTTCGGGAAGACAAAATAAGCACCTCGAGTTTCAAAAATTGGCTTACAGATTTAAAAATCAACGAAGAATAAACCTGTGTCCAGAAACCGTCTGCAAGTTACTGTAAAAACAAGGCTACATGTCAAGGCAATCAAAGAAAGTCCCTGCAATGAAGAATATATTTTTGTCAATGTCTTCGAGAAGATAACTTTGGTAATGTGTTCATAACCGACGAAAGTTGTTTCCAGCTTGGTGCAAATCAACTAAAAATCAAGAGAACAAGTTACTGTTCAAATTTTCCACTAAAATAATGGTTTGGGGAGCAATATCTGTGCGTGGTGCTACACCTCTTTATATAGTTGATGATGCCGTTAATAGTGAAAAATATTGTGAAATTCTAAATGGTTTTGTTCTTGAAACGGCTCATGCTTTATATCCAGAGGGCTGGCGCTTACAGCAGGATGATGCAAGATTCCATACTTCTGCATAAATTGCATCTTGGATGCAAGAACCAAACTTGACAACAATTCCATGGCCAGCAGCTTCACCAGATCTTAGTCTCATTGAAATAATATGGGGACTAATGAAGAATTTGATTCGGTCGGTTTTACAGGCTTGGACCACCATCACCGAACACCTAGTTTCGGGTTTGCCTGAACGTTTTTTTTTACTTTGAAAATTTTTGCGCGTCAACCCCTAGGGTTATTAGCGCCCAACAATAAATTTACATTTAAGTCATGTACATAATAGGATTTTCAAACTTTACACAGTAAGTTAACCGCTTTCAGGAAAAGTAACAATTTTTCAACGTCACAGTTTTCTCCGATAATGTCTGTGATATTATTTGGTAAATTATACCGCGATATTTGATAACCAAAACGGGTACACTCCACTAACACATGCACTACCGACACTGGAACCTGACATGTTTCACATATGGGTGCCGCAGAATGAGACATTAGGTGGCCGTGGGAGAAACGAGTGTGTCCAATTCTAAGTCGAGTTAATATTATTTGATCTCTTCTTTTGGCTTGAAGGAATTTCCAGGCAGCTACACTTTTTCTCACTATCCTCAATTTTGATTGAGATCTAGACCAGCAGTTTTGGCAGTGACTGATGACTAACTGTTTAAAAAAATTTTTACAGTCTGTCACTGTAGTTCTTGATACTAAAGTGCAATTTGGATCTTCAGTTTCATTTTTGGCCTCGAGATCAAAATTTAATTGGAAGAAATTAATAGCTGCTCACTTCCGATGACGCATCACTTTCATTGTCAGTTGATGGTTGCGAGTCGAAAAATTCACACTTTTTCCGAAGCTTGGTGCAGCGGGTTTTTATGCTTCTATCTTTCAAGTGAGGATGAATTTCATGTAACATATAGCAAAATAAGGGTAAGTCATTAGTGTAATTTATAGCAATTTGGTCGGGGTGTGGTGAACCGTAACTGTTTGCGAACAAATCCACCAGTTGGTCAAAATTTAAAACAAAGGGTGGTTCGTGAGAATTTATGAAAACTTTTGCTGGTTTAAGCAATGCGTCAAAATCGGGCCTTTGTTTTTTTTTGGGGGGGTTTTTCGGGTGTGACAAAGATATTGTTTGTTGGATTTTCTTCTTCCGCAATTTCAGGTGTTTCCCGGTCGGAACTGGTTCTTTTGATTGCTGGTTCGGATTTTTTTGATGTGGAGGGTAAATCATTTGTAATATGTTGGTTTTGTGAATTCACAATAGATTGAGATGCTTCTACAGGATCTTTTGTACTGGGAGTTTTCTTAGAACTACTTGTCTTATCAGAGGGCTTAGGTTGACTTTCTGAGTTATTTTCGGAAGTGTTGGGAGCGGTGGGTGCATTACAGCAGTTGACAGAAATATGACCTGGCTGTTTGCACTTGAAGCAGGTCAGGCCATCAACGGATACGAAAAGTCGATATAGAGTATTTTCATAGGTTAATGTGAATGATTCAGGAATGTTACTTCCAGGAGATAGAGGAGAGGTAAATACCTGGCGCCGAAAACTAACAATATGTCCGTATTCTGGGTTGGAAACTCCTATTTTTATGAAAGTTACTGGTGATACAAGGTTTAAACCCAACTTCTTCAATTCAATCTCTAAAGTCCCGTGTGGTATACTAGGGCAGACGTCGGATAACGTAATTCTGCTTGCTGGTGTAATGAGTCGTCTTGCCTGAATGTCTTGATTGTTGATTGTTGATTGTGAGGCTAGAATATGTTGCCATAAAGTGATCAACCACTGACTTGTTTGATTGGTAAATACATACTCTGTTGTTTGAAATTCTTGAAGCAAAAGTGATGTTTTTAGGAAGAATTTTAGCTCCTACGGAAAAAATGTACTCCTCTAATTTAACTCCATCAATAGAAGGAAATAGGATACCTTGATCTTTAGAGGGAAAGAGTGAGATAGCTGCAACATTTGAATAAGATCGAGAAGAACTTATTTGTAATTGGGTAAGAGAGGGACTTCTGTGGTCAGAAGCACTCCCTAGACTTGTCAGTTAAGGTTGGTTCGAAGAATGACCCCTGTGATCAGGGGGTTCCGCCAAATTTTCTGTCATGATTAAAATGATTTACATTGATACTCGCAGAAAGTTTCCAACTACAGTTCTGTCCTAATGTGGTCAGGCAAAACCTGACCGATATCAAGAGAACAATAAAAACTGGTATTGTAAACAACCGACTGCGACTTATTTATATATTGATATTTCTAAAACCAAATATCTCTTATATTACTAGATGGAATTTATTGACTTACAGGTATATTTAGAACTGCCTATAAACTGTACAATAGTATACTGTTTTCACTTTAAACTGTTTATTCCACTTTGAGCTTGGAATATGTAAGTGCTGCTTACAAAAGCTGGTATCGGCACTGTTACCAGGACCGGCCTCCGCCTGAACGTTTAATTAAGTGCTTAGAATTAAATGGAGGTTGTATAAGTAAATAAGATGAATTATTTGTTATAATTGTATTAATTTCAGTAATAAAAATAAACACCGAAAAATTATAATTGTGCTTTCTGTGTTCCGGATACTTTCTAGACGGACTATATTTTAAGTTGTTCCTTCAATCTTTTGGCACGTACTTCATCTTTGTGTTCCACATGCGTTCCGTGATTTGTACCATTATATTTCCTTTAAATTATAATGACAAGTAAGTTAAAATATGATATTCAGATTATAGTTGTCTGATAAGCAGATACCATCAGTTTCAATATAAAATTTAGTTTTTGATGGACATATTTCACGAACATGGATGCTTTCTCAGATTATATTACGTTTCTTATACAAAGAAAATCCTACAACTCATGAAAACTAAACAATTATAATAAAAGAGATATACCATTTGAAACAGTCCAATTACACTCATACAAAATTAATTATTTTCCATTTGCAAGTTTTTTTCTGTCCCTGTAACAATAATCAACTTCTCTGTTCTGTAATCCTCCCAAGTTGTATACTATTCCATATTCCAAAAATATAAAACATATTGATTGATATTCACTTCTTGAGAATTAATGTCTTCTTGTAGATATGTGTTATACATCGTTTTCAGAGTCACTAACAAATTCGATAACACAGTAGATTTATCACACGATCCTGTATTTACATTAAAATCTACAGCATCATCAAAAATTTGTTCTTCCTAATTCCATTCAACATGTAAAAAAAGGCGAATGCCTTTCATTACATGTTCGCAAATAGAACACCATTCTTCAACTGATACTTCAGACTAACTAATTTCTGATAAATCGTACCATCCCGTGGATTGTACGTGCGAACTGTGGATGTATGCTTCATCAGAATACACAATATTACAGCTTTTGGTTCTGTATTTAATAATATTTTCTAACAAATTAATTATTTTAAGGCGAATGCCATGCGATTTCGTAATCATCTTTCCGTTGTCCTGTGTGCACTGCCATCTACAATAACAGTATTATTTTTAATCGTATACTTATGCGTGTTTCATATTAATATTTTTTCAATGTTTATCTTAATTTTTTTTCTGATCATAAATTTCTTCCCCTCGTTCAACATTTTACCCCATTCACAAAATAAGTTTCACTTTAACACTTGCATCTTCAATAACTCCGCCAGGGGTATCATCGGGTGGTTGAGTAGCTCGATGGTACTGCTGTCGGTCCCAAGCCCGGATAAAGGAGGAGGGTTGTAGCAGCAGGCTAGCTCCCTGCTATACGAAAAAACCTAACTTGCTAAAAAACCTAACAAATGCCTCGGAAATTCAGACGGATTACATGGTAAACGAAAAAGGACTATGAACATTGGTACTTGGATTGTACAGGGTATTCTAACGAAAATAGAAGAAATTACCCAAGAATTACAAGTATTAAGTATGGATTTGGTGGTGCTGACAGAAACAAAGAAAAAAGGAGCTAGCACAGAAATGATAAATAATTATGTATATATATATATATATATATATATATATATATATATATATATAGCGGAGTCCCGAAACATCAAAGAACAAAAAGAGGAGTGTCTGTTATGATACACAAAAAATATAAAAGTAGGATAACCGACTTTGAAAGTATAAATGAGAATATAATTAGGATTAACGTAAATATACATCAGAGGCCTGTAACAATTCTGGGTCTATATGCAATATCTGACGACGAACCTGTTTCAGCGAAAGATGAGTTTTTCGAACAAATCCAAGAGGAAATTACAAAAATAGGAAAAACAAGAAAAGTAACAATATTGGGAGATTTAAATAGTAGAGATGGCCGGAAAATCAAGGATAATGTGGTGGGTCCATACGGAGAAATAAATGTAAATGACAACGAGGAAAGACTAACTGAATTATGTCAAAACAATCAACTAAAAACTAACGGATTCTATAAACACAAGGATATTCATACATACACATGGGTACAACACACGAGAAACTTGAGATCTAATATTGATTATGTAATTGTAAAACAAAAGAGTACGATGCAAATGAACGATGTAAGAGCATTTAAAGGGATAACTTGTGGATCGGATCATTACATGGTCAAAGCAAAAATACTGTTACCCTATGGACCTGCACTGAAAAGCCAACGTAACAGACAAATCAGCTGAGGAATCGGAAGAGACAAAGGTCAAGCAGTACAATTTGAATAGCCTTATTCATGAAAGCGCACAACAACTGAATCGCAGCAGGTTAAATGAGAAAATCTTTGATGTGTCAGAGTTGAACCAGAAATCTGTGGAAGAAGTCAGAGTCCACGGAAGAAGCAATTAGTGTTAAAACTAGAACCCTTAGTAGAAAAATATGGTGGAACAAAGATATAGAAGAGCTAACTACCCAGAAAAAACAATGGTAGCAAAAATGGACTAACAGTCACTCATAAGAAGATGGAGATCGATATCTAGAAATAAAAAGAATTACAAGACGAACTGTAGCAAATGCAAAGAGAGAAATGTATGACAAAAAATGTCAGGAAATTAATATGCATCTCGGTGGTAAAAAATGCTCTGAATCATGGAAGTTCATGAAAAATATTAGATCGAATGGAAAGAACTGTGCGAAACTTCAACTTATACCAACAAAAACGTGGATCGATCACTACGAACAATTGCTGACAGAAGATAGAGATGAATATCTTGCAACCTCACCAGCTGAAACATTAATTGAGGGTGAAACAATCAACGTCACAGGGATCACAATTAGAGAAATAGTAAAACAACTCAAAAATGGACGTGCTGCGGGCTCGGAGGGCATTCCTGCAGAGTTAATTAAGAGTGGGTCAGATGAACTTTTCGATATACTTACCTGGTGTATAAACCAGCATCTAAACGGCACTCCAGTGTCGGAAGAATGGAAGGTGGCCCATATAACTTCAATCCATAGAAAAGGTAACAAACTAGACTACTCGAAGTATAGAGGCATATCAGTGACAAGTACTCTTAGTCGGCTTTATGGAAGAGTTCTGAGAGACCTAATTGAACTTGAATATAGAAAACAGGAAGGAGAAGAGCAATCAGGCTTTCGAGTGGGAAGATCTTGTACACATCACGTCTTTTGCTTGAAACAAATGATTGAAAAAAAAATCAAATATTAATATGGAAACTCACTTTTTGTTCGTGGATCTGCGGAAGGCGTATGATACAGTTCCCGTAAAAATGCTGTGGAAGACGCTACAAGAAACCAACATCAATCACACCCTTATAAAAGCACTTAAGAATCTTTATAATGGATCAACATCAGGAATCAAAATTGGTAATAATATATCAAAGAAATTTCCGGTAAATAAAGGTCTGCGCCAAGGATGTTGTATCTCGCCCACACTTTTTAAAATCTATATATCAAGAACGTTAAATCAATGGAAGAAAAAATGCAGCGGAATGGGTATCGATCTTGGAGAAAAGTCTTTATACACTCTACAGTTTGCCGATGACCAGATCATCATAGCGAATGACAATGAAGATCTTGAATATATGACTAGAAAACTAAATGAGAGTATAGGAAATGGGGTCTGGAAATTAATACTCAGAAAACAAAATACCTTCCAATAGGAGCTGAATGAGGAAATAACAAATTAGAAACGGAAGAAATAGGACCATGTAGCGAATACACATACTTAGGAGTTGAATTTGATACAACAGGAAAAGACGACAGGGAAGTCAAAAAACGAATAGCTCAAGCCAGACGAACAATAGGCTGCTTAAATGGGATGTGGTGAAGTTCTTATATTGGAAAACATCGGAAATACAATATACACGAAACCTTAGTCAAAAGTAATCTAACCTATGGCGCAGAGACATGGAGAATTACAGAAAACAATAGAAGAAAACTTGAGGTGACCGAGATGGATGTGTTCAGACGATCTCTTAGAATATCCAGAAGATCTTAGAATATCCAGAAGAGACAGAATCCGAAGCGATGACGTCAGACAACGTATGGGAGTGGACGGCTCATTAACAACAGATATTGAGAAAAAGCAACTTATATGGCACGGACATGTACAGCGAATGAACGAAAACAGACTGCCAAAGCCTGCAATGCAGTGGGTGCCACCAAATCGTAGGAAGAGAGGAAGACCTAGGAAATCATGTAAAGAAGGAGTAACTAAAACTATGAGTGCTAGAGATCTAAGAGAGGGTCAATGGAACAATAGAAACGAGTGGAAGTTAGGTATCGGACAATGTCGCTGGACGTTTTAAAACCGATCTTATTATTATTGTCTTCAATAACTAATAAAAACTACCTACTTACCTAAAACTGATACTTTTTATCAGCCGCCACAACGAAAATACAAAAATAAGGAAGAAGTCTCACTATAGTGTCCATGTTTTTCAGCAATACTCTCTAGGGCGTATAATTCCTTAAATTTATTTGTCTGTAAAACTTCAATCAGTTGGTTTGTATAAGAATCTTCAAAGTACAAATTATTATCCATTAAAACATTTTGTAGTTTGATCCTCTTATAGCTCTTATTTGGTATTTTATTGAGCTGTCGTGAATGATAAGAAGCGTTGTCAAGAACAACAACACTATTTGGCTCTACGTTTGGGATCAATGTGAATTCAAACCATGTTCTTATAGTCAACGTTGCAATCTTCCATTTTTTTACATATTTTTAAGGCATTTGGAACCCATCCTTCATTTCCACCGCAATGCACAATAATAAGTCTGGATCCTTTCTTTGCAGGCTTTGTTGGCATAAAAATGTTTGACCCATCAGTCCATCCTTTCTTAACCGTGTCGTCTGCATCATACCAAGTTTCGTCCAAATAGACAATTGGCCGGTTTTCTTCTCTATACTTAGTTACTTGTTCCAAGTATGCATACCGGATATCCACTATTTTTCTGCTTTCCTTGAATTTCATTCCCAATTTTTTAATCCAGTTTTCAATAGTTTTCTTGAAGCCGTCTACATTACGGCCGGTATTTGTCAATTTATTTCTTATTATTTCAATCGTAAGTAACTCATTACTTTTGTAACAGTCATATATGATGGTTTTTATTAATTTCATCACAGACACTTCTAAAGGTCTGACCAATCCCTTATCACATCACATCTTTAGTTCATAAGGCCCAATCTTGGATATTTTACGTATAGTTGATAGGAGAACGACTTATAAATCAGATACTGCTTGCATTAATTCTGTTTCTTTCTCGAAACCAAAGTTTTCCCGTAGATTCTTATACACATTGAAACATATTTCCTTTGCTTCCAATTTTAAATGTCGTCCAATCCTGTTTTCTCTTCAATCACCATTATTTAAGTTTTTGTCGTTAGAACACACAATCTTTTGGACCGGACTCGATATTTTCCAAGGGACGCCACATTGTAAATATTTAATTTTTAATAAAAAATATAATTGCTATACTTACCCAAATTCCTCAAAAAATACTACACTCTTTCTTGATGTCAGACTACTAACTAAAAAGTGAACACCTGTGCTCCCATAAAAAACGTACTTTCAAAAATATTAGTTATAGTTAAGTCAATGATGTGAAAGATAATAAGTTATTTTACATTTATATTTCTAATTCTTCTTAATAAAATGAGATATAAGGTGGTGTTAATTGTCTGGTGTTATGTTTAAGATGTTTTTAAATATAAATAGGTTAATATTGTTGAAAGAAATGTATTTTGTTCTATACATTAACGCTAAGTATCTCCATATTTGCGGGTTAAAAATAATCGTTAGAATAATAATAATTATAAAATTATTGAATACATTTTAACGATTATTAGTTTAAATTATAGTATTAAGTGAATTTCTCGTCAACTGAGTATTTTAAATTATAATATTGACTATGAGGATATTCTCGTTTTGCAGTCAAACGAAAAGCCGACAGCGTAAAGTTCGCACTCTATCTTTACGCCACCTTTATACCAAATATTTTATAATAAATGAGTTTATAAGATACTAGTTTACAATTTCAAATGAATGTTCTTGATAACAATTTACAATATTATAAAAAATGAAGGTACTTTATTTTGATCAAAAATCATATTTTTGAAAATATCTTGAATACGATTGAAAAAATTAAATATCTAACGGTTGTATTCTAGGTTTCGGACCATGCAGAACTTTTTATGAAGAATAACTTTTTTTCGTAATATCGATAAAAAAAGTTTCCCATACTTATGCTGCGAACATAAGTGCACAAATTGTATATATAAAAAATAATTTAAATACAAAATTGAAATAATTTTGTGAAATATCAATAATAATAAAATAAATCATATAATATTATACAAAATAAAACCATTACAATATATACGTATTTTCTCACTTGTATCTCCAACTTTAATGGTTTTTCCTCTTTTCATCCACACTACTTTATTCTCCAAAGTTGATTCCGGACAAGTCAGTGTTAGATGTGATTTTTCGAGCAATACGAACGTTTTCTTATATTTAAATCCTTTTGTTTTCCCTACTTTCCACCCGACATTTGCCCCGTCTACGTCAGGACTGCACGATTCCTCGCATTTTTCCGAATGGATGAAGTCGGGAATTACTTTTGTTCGATTGCTTATATCTGTAAAAGAAAAATCTGGTTACACCTAAGACATTACAACATAATTTCTGGGATACATCAAGTATGTGGATTTTGTTAGTTAAAACTATTTCAAGAATTACGATTGTGGTCAATTATCAGAGCTAGTACATTATTACTGTATTGCATATTAATATTGTCTGTTTGGATGGAATACAACGCAAAAATGCAATTATTGAACGAATTGTTTAAACTTGATCCTGAAATTATGGAGGTATTTTTATATGAATTCCAGTGATCGATAGTTTTCTGCACCGCGCTTCTCATCCAGACTGCAGCATTACTTATAAAATATTGTCAACATACAGTACTTTTCAAAAGTTATTTCTCTCAAGATATCTTTGGAACTAGTGAAATGAGTTTTTTAGGAAGTAAAATGTACAGTTGGGACTAAAAAAAATGGGACAGTTGTTGTTGCCTAGTGTGACTGTGACTTTTCCGTTTCCGGCAAAAATGGGATAGTTTTGTCGTATATTTCAATGAAAAATTTATGCTCTAGTAAAAATCCAATGAAATCAGTTAATTTGAGGTCATTTGATTGAACACAACCAATCAGAACAACATTATACTGAAAACAGATCCCATCGGCTGTTTTCACTCTATCACGTTGCTATGGATACAATTTGATTTTTTATTTCGATTTTGACGTTTTAAATATTTAATATTTCAATGTCCTTGGGTTATTACTACTGAAAATTTTTGCTCTAGTAAAAATCCAATGAAATCAGTTAATTTGAGGTCATTTGATTCAACACAACCAATCAGAACAACATTATACTGAAAACAGATCCCATGGGCTGTTTTCACTCGATCACGTTGCTATGGATACAATTTGATTATTTATTTCGATTTTGACGTTTCAAATATTTAATATTTCAAAATGTCACGAGAATATTAATGAAATTATAGAAGCTCTGTACCTCTTTTCTATAATTAGCAAAAAAATTTCTATCCGAATAACCCTCGAATATTGATAAATGCTAAAAAATTTTATAACAACTTTCTGAAGCTTGTTGCTTATAGGCAACAGACCTCCGCCTGCGGCGTCGGTCTGTTTCCAAGCAACAAGCTTTAGAAATCTGTTATAAATTTTTTTCGAACAGTTATCAATGTCCTTGGGTTATTACTACTGAAATTTTTTTGCTCTAGTAAAAATCCAATGAAATCAGTTAATTTGAGGTCATTTGATTCAACACAACCAATCAGAACAACATTATACTTAAAACAGATCCCATGGGCTGTTTTCACTCGATCACGTTGCTAGTCTTATCAATGTCCTTGGGTTATTACTACTGATAATAACACTAAATTGTAAATAATATTGTTTTTCTTTATTAAATATCAAAGGCCACTAAATAATTTTTAATTTTCAATAAAAAACGACAATTAGTATTTAGTATCCCGCCATTATGCTCTATGACTTCTCTTAATCTAGTGTATACTGTAGAACAATATTCTTCTGTTACTTCCTCCCAAGCATTATTTATAACTTCCAACAAGCCTTCATGCTCTAAACAAAACCCCATTCTTGTTTCTTTGTGACTATTGTTTAATAAAAGTTTCCTTGCTGCTGCGTGGTGTAGTATATTTGATAAGCTGGTTATTTACAGTTTAGCGGTATTAACGGTTCTTGTGAACACATACTTAGTTTTAATATTTGTCGCGAATGTTTCTTCACTTGACATAATAATTTTCTACGTTGTCATTAATTATCTTGAATGATGTCGAATAAAGTTCGTGTATTGAGAGTTTCAGTATTTCTGTTCAGATCAGTTTATTCGACATAATTTTCAACTATGGATCAATTTCTTCGACCAGTGAAATTAGAAGTAGATCCGTCGTCTCCAACTGCTGCCAATGAATGGATTTATTGGCTGAGAACGTTTGAAAACTTTATTGGAACGGTAAATGAGATCACTCCAGAGATAAAATTGGATTTACTTGTTAACCATGTTTCATCGTCAGTATACTCCTACATAAGTGAATCTACAGATTATGACACAGCAATCAGTACTCTTAAAGCTATATTTGTCAAGAAGGTGAGCGAAATTTATTCCAGCAGCGCTATTTTTGACCATTCGCACATTTCAAGGTTACACGCAATATTAAACGTGCGAACAAAAACCGACATATTGCTATTTTTGACCATTCGCCAAATTGCGGGTATTCGCAATAAATCAACGAGCGGTATTTGGTTGTCGTAGACCATATGCGAATGATTAGCATAATCTGACATTTTAAAAAATTATAATCTAAATATACTCGTATATTTATATAATTTGAAATGGACGATTTACAACAAATTGCTAATATTGAGAACCTGGAAAATGTTGAAGAGGCACTATTTCAAAGAAATAACCGATTTGAGATGATCGATCCACTCGAAGTCCTAAGTGAACACCATTTTACTCAATATTTTCGTCTATCAAAAGAACTTTGCTGTTACTTAGTAAACATCATAGTAAACATTGTAGAACCATTTATGAGACCACAAAGAAGAACTACTGACTTAAGTGTCGAAATGAGGGTTAGTTTTTATACCTGTATTATACCTACTAACTAATATAATATAAAAACTACCTATAAGACCTATATTTCATATAAATTTCTGTATTTACAGATTTTGATAGCACTGCGGTTCTTTGCTTGTGGTAGTTATCAAATGGACATTGCTAAAAGCATATTCATGGCAGTATCACAGTCTATGGTTAGTCAGTGTATTAAGGAAGTTTCACAGCAGGATTTTCAGCCATTTTTAAAAAGCAATTCTCACTGTTCTAATAATTATTAATAATTTATTTATTACCAGCGCGGCGCGGGTGCGATAAACAAAATTAAACAATTCTTTTTTGATAACTAACCTTAAAATATCTGTCAATATATTAGACACCTTCGAAATTATCACGTTGCCAAATCTATTTCACACGTACAAGAATTTCACTTTGGAACAGTGCTCAAAAATACCATTTACACGAAGTGTTCGCAAAATATCCGCTCGCAGTAACACGTATACACAAAGTTACGAGCAATGTCAAAAATAACGCTGCAGGAACAAACTTGCAACGCGTTCTCAAATACCAAATGAATCAGTTGATCAATATATATGTGCATTAAACTCATTGGCTAAAGAATGCGACTTCAAACATGTAACTGCATCCGAGAATAGGGATGCGTATATACGAGACTTTTTTATAAGTGGGCTAAGTGATCCGAAAATTCGACAGACTTTTGGAGAATACAACTCTTACTCTTGATCAAGCTTATTCTCAGGCAAGAGCGTTAGGAATGGCAGTTCTTCAGTCGAATTCATTCACTCCTGGCACGTCACCTATAAACTTGAATGTGATATCCCAAAATTATCTTCCTGAAAACGCTATCGAACCTCAACCTCAAGTTAATTCGGTAGCTTCAACTAGTAAGTATTATATTTGCGGAAGGTCTCAAAATCCTCGTAATATTTGTCCCGCACGGGAAGCACTTTGCAGAAATTGTAACAAGAAGGGGCACTTCCGTAATGTCTGTCGCTCGTCTAAAAGAAGAGTAACTGCTAGCAGTTTACCTGTTGAAGAAGAAACATTGACAAATACTTGGAAGAAATATTACTTAGCCGCTACAGGGCCTACTTGCTTAGATAAGACTGTAATTGATGTAACTATCAATTCTCAACCTGCAACAGCCTTGGTCTCTGGCTCTTCTCGGAGTTTTTTTAAATAAATCGTTTGCCAAAGCTTTGAAAATGGATTTAATCCCTGAATATGGAAACATTTTGATAGCATCTAGTTATTTGACATGCCAAATACGCAATAGATGTGAAGTTGAACTAGAGATGTTTGGGAATATCTACAGGAATATTAAAATGTCAATATTACCAAAAGCGTGTGCCGACGTCATCATTGGACATGATATTTTGAAGCAACATGAAGCTCTATATGTGAATTTTGGAGGATCTAGACCGACTCTTACTATTTGTAATCTAGCGGCTGCTGAAGTACCCGTTTCATCACTGTTTAGGCATTTATCGCCTGATATGAAACCTATAGCGATAAAATTCCGTTGATTTTCAAATCAAGATCGTGACTTTATCGAAAATGAAATCCAACGAATCATATATGAAGGTATTATAGAGCGGAGCAACTCACCTTGGCGGGCGCAAGTTGTTGTCGTATCCAGAGAGAATAAAAAGAAGAGGATGTGCATTGACTATTCACAAACAATAAATAAATTCACTTCATTAGATCCATATCCTCAACCAAGGATCGAGGATTTAGTGAATAAAGTAGGTCAATATACGGTGTTTAGTACTATCGACGTACAATCAGCCTACCATCAAATTCCCATACAGAACAGTGACAAAATGTATACTGCGTTTGAAGCGAATGGCAAACTTTATCAATTCCGGCGGATCCCATTTGGTGTTACGAATGGCGTTTCTGAATTTCAAAGAGCTATCGACAGGATAATCGAAACTGAAAAGTAACATGGCACTTATTCCTATCTTGATGACGTAACCATTTGTGGAATCGATCAAGCAGATCACGATCGAAATTTAGAACATTTTCTTCAGGTTGCAAAGCAATATAAACTAACCTTAAATACTCAAAAAAGCAAATTCTCAATAACGCGCATCAAACTACTGGGATATGTTACTGAAAACCACACTATTCGACCTGATCCGTCTCGACTAGAAGCTCTTCTGCATTATCCTCTCCCTACTAATCGTAATGCCATGAAACGAGTACTTGGGATGTTTGCGCATTATTCGAAATGGGTGCGCCGATTTTCAGAACGGATTGCACCGTTAGCTCACTGCATGACCTTTCCATTAAACGACAAAGCTAAAGGGGCATTTGAAGATCTTAAAACATCGATTGCAGATTCGGCTGTCAAATGTATCGACAAATCATTGGTATTTGTAGTAGAAACTGATGCATCCGAAAACGCAATAGCTGCGACTCTTTCGCAACAAGAACGCCCAGTGGCATTTTTCTCCCGAACTTTGTCTCCGGCGGAAAGAAATCATTCTGCCATCGAGAAGGAATCTTACCCAATAACTGAATCACTAAGGAAATGGCGACATTTCTTACTGAATAGACAATTTAAGTTAATTACTGATCAACAATCAGTTTCGTTTATGTTCAATTCAAAACAAAGTAGCAAAATCAAAAACAAGAAAATTCTGCGATAGAGATTAGAATTATCCGAATATAAGTATGACATAATATATAGACCTGGCAAATTTAATTCTATGGCATACGCATTCACTAGAATTCACTGCAATCTAGCAACCAACGGACAAACATTGAAACAATTACACACTACTCTCTGTCATGCTGGAGCTACTCGTTTATATCATTATGTTAGAACTAAAAATTTGGCATTTTCAATAGATGAAATAAGAAGTATAACAAATATGTGTCCGATATGCTGCGAATTGAAATCACGATTCGTCAAATTATCAGGAAAATTGATAAGAGTGACAGCACCGTTTGAGAGGCTTAATATCGATTTTAAGGGACCTCTACCTTCGACATCACAGAATAAATATTTATTAGTGATCACTGGCGAATATTCGCGATTTCCTTTCGGCTTCCCATGTTCTGATGTGTCAGCAGCGACGGTAATACAGAATTTACATAATCTTTTATATCTGATGGAGTTAAAATATACTTAGATAAGTTTAACGTGGCGACCAGTCGCACTGCACCTTATAACCCTCAAGGAAATGGCCAAGTAGAAAGATATAATGGTACAATCTCGAAGACTACTATGTTGGTACTCAAGTTCCGTATGCTAAAGACCTCTCAATGGGAAATTGTTCTTCAAGATTCCCTTCATTGTGTCCGGTCACTTCTTTGTACTGCCACTAATGAAACTCCACATAAACGCATGTTTCAACATCCCCGGAGGTCACCGAATGGCGAGTCGATCCCATCGTGGTTGTTGACTCCCCGAAAAGTACTTATACGTCGTCAAGTGAGGTCATCCAAATACGAACCACTCGTGGACGAAGTAGATCTATCAGAAGCAGACTCTAATCATGCTCTTGTCTGTCTTCAGCATGGCAGAGAACTGACAGTATCTCTGAAACACTTAGCTCCTTGTGGCGAAGGAAAAGAAGTGCCAACAGTTACGAATAGCGATCAAACTGAAGCAGATTCTCAAACACAAGGTGGCACCAATTACCCAGAATCTACTACCAATGATATAATACAGTCTCTGAATACCTCTGACTCTTCTGAAATGCCGCAACAATCTAGAAATTTTAGAACGACTAGAACTGAAGCCCCAGTAATTGAGCTGAGAAAATATAATAGAGAACGCCGTATTCCGAGTTATTTACAAGATTTCGTCATTAATACTGAGGGGGGAAAAATGTAGTATATTTGATAATCTGGTTATTTTCAGTTTAGCGTTTTTACCGGTTCCTGTGAACACATACTTAGTTTTAATATTTGTCGCGAATGTATCTTTACTTGACATAATAATTTTCTACGTTATCATTAATTATCTTGAATTATGTCATATGAAGTTCGTGTATTGAGAGTTTAATTATTTCTGTTCAGATCACGTGGCATTTCTATTCATACTGTGCTACTCTGCGACGCCCCGTACGACAGGATGCTGGAAAATTTGTTGCTGAAACATCTTGGACTACTGTTTCTAATGGATTTGCTCTTAAATGGTTAATCAAAGCAGCATCCTGTTCAGCAGTTGACTTTCTCGTACGTCCTGAGCCTGGAGTTCTATTAATTCTTCCCTCATTTCGCCATCATCTTAAAATACTTGAAACTGAGTTCTTGCTTACATTGTAGAATGCCGCAGTTTGCCTCACTGACCACCCACGGAATTTATATGCGACATAATTACTTTCAAATTTGGAAATGTCAATCTTGAATTAATTTTTAATTTTCAATAAAAAACAACATTTAATATTTAGTAATCGCGCCATTATGCTCTATGACTCTTAATCTACTGGTCATCGATCTATATGATGTGGAACAATATTCTTCAGTTATTTCCTCCCAAGTATTATTTATAACTTCCAACAAACCTTCAACGTTTCTTGGTCTTACGTTTGCCTTTCGAATTTCTCTTAGTAACATTGCCCAAACTTTTTCTACTGGATTCAAGTCTGGGCTTTTACTACACCAATTAAGAACATTAATGTTACGTGCCCGAAACCATTCGGTGTCCATACCAGAGATATGCACTGCACAGTTATCTTGTTGGAAGATAAAATCATTGTTAGGGAAAAGAATCCCAACAGAAGGAAGCATAACATTTTCTAAGTTTCTGATGCTTCACTATTAAATCTTTCGCCAATATGCTATAGAACTCCAAGTCCCTGCTTAGATATCTACGTTCACATACTCACAGAAAAACGACCATTTTTATTTGTGAAATTGACATAATTCTCGTCAGACCGGGTATTTGGTGGACGATAGACACGAATATTGCCGCTATTTGACGATTAGAAAACCTTTTCATCCGTAAAAATAACACGATTTCAAAATTATTCTTCGTTCGTCATAAGCAATATGCTCTAAAGCGAACCCCATTCTTGTTTCTTTGTAACTATTGTTTAATAATAGTTTCCTTGCAGCTGCGTGGCATTTCAATTCAGGCTGTGCTACTCTGCGACGGCCCATACGACAGGATGCTGGAAAATTTGTTGCTGGAATAGCTTGAACTACTGTTTCAAATGGATTTGCTCTTAAATGGTTAATCAAAGCAGCATCTTGTTCAGCAGTTGACTTACTCGGACGTCCTGAGCCTGGAGCTCTATCAATTCTTCCCTCATATCGCCATCTTCTTACAATACTTAAAACTGAGTTCTTGCTTAAATTGTAAAATGCCGCAGTTTGCCTCACCCATACTCTATTTTTGCGATTATTCCACCTTTCGTCATTGAATTTATATGGGCCATCATTACTTTAGATTTTGGAATTGTCTGACAGATGTCAAATATTCAATGTTGACATTTGACATATTCATAAGACAAATAAATTCAAGCAGCTAGAATTAGACAAAAATTTGTTATAAGAGTTCCACTTTTTATTGGCCGCAACTGTACCTACTTTGTTATTTCCATGAATCATTCTGTATAATTTTTTTTTAAATTCTTAAAACAAACCGAATATTTTTGATCTATTACTCCTTAGGGGAGGGCGGGGCAAGATGAAGACGCGAGGTAAGATGGGAACCCACCGAATCTGACGAACCAGGTAGTGACGTCTGTACGCAAATAGCTGAAAATAGTATCTAATGACTCACAATGTACCTCTCTGTAACTAAAATTTCTGTAACAGTAAACGAAGTTCACAGATTTTAGTTGGAAATTAAATTTTAACAAATTCGCATGTGTGTTAAATAAATGTGTTACGTTTGTGTTTTATGTAAGTATTTATGCAAATGTATTTTTCCGGGTTTGATGGTAATTTAATTACTGTTGTTGAGGACATCATACATTTGAATTTTAATAATAATTTAATTATGGGAATTTTGTTCAACCTTTTGAATTCCTGTGGGGCAAGATCAGGTATTTTGGGAGGGGCAAGAAGGGATAGGGTGCCATCTTACCCCGCAAAAAAGTAATAGTAATATTAAAGCAGACTATTGTTTTTATTTCAGAAAATGGTGCGTACTTATAAACGTGAATCAGAACGGGGAAAATGGAGTGAAGAGAGCATGGTACAAGAAGTAGAGGCTGTAATTTCTGGTCAAATGGGATACAGGACCGCATCTACACATTTTGATGTATCAAAATCAACATTAGAACGTAAAACAAAACAAGCGAGATTAAATACTACTCAAATTATAAAGCCGAAACTAGGCCCAGATAAATACGTTTTCACACATCAAGAAGAGCGATAGCTTGTTGACTACATAAAATTAATGGAATCGAGATTATTCGGATTAACCTGTGTTGAGCTAAGACGGTTAGCTTTCCAGCTTGGATATTAGCAGTAGCATCTTTTTAAATGAAATTTCCAATATTAATATCTTATTTTATAAGCATTTAGCAAGAATTTAACTTACCAGGAAAAAAATTCCCCAATCGAATAGATCTGCAAGAAATGTCTCCAACCTTTAAGAAAAACAAATCCTCATCATACTTAACAGGATTTTCTCCTAATTTCGTTCTTAACTTGATCCTGCAAGCTCCCTTTTGAGTTTTAACTCGTTTACCGCCCGGCTTATCACACAGACATTTGCTCCACTGCTGCCAATCAGTCGTCATTTCCATGGATATTTTCAATTCTTCTCTTACTCGAACAAACTCCGGCCCTTTAGATTCTGCGAAAAGTTTGTTGATGGGCGTAAACAGCTCTTCATAATACTGTTTCCAATCGGAGAGATTTCCTGATTCTATGTCTATAATGAAATCAGAAAAGCGAATTAGTATCTAGCAGATTTTTTGTAAAATAAACAGTGTAGCTTCTTATGACAGTTAACTTGAAAAAACGCCATATACACTTAGCAGCAAAAGTATCGCATTATTTCAAAAAACGCCAAAAAATCAAAATGCAAATATTTTTCCAAAATTTATGTATTTATTTAAAGTAAATAGAGGGGAGTCGGCAAATTCGGACTCCCAATTGCTTTTTGCATTGTTACTACTGTTCTGAGGTACCCTAAATTTAAATAAAAACAAAAATGAACTTCTACATCCCTTAGTCTTAGATATATCAAAAATATTTTTGGTATGAATTTCCCACATTGTCAAAAAGTTGACATATACTGCACTTGAGAAAAAGTGCTCTATATTCGGACCCCCATACTTCGGACCACCTAAAAACCTGTTATTTCATCTATTACATCGAAAATAATACACATATATACAACGAAACTGAATGTATTTATTCTATGAGTAAAGTTATACTATTGGCAGAAATCACACACGTAACATCTATTTCGGCACTTTTACAGTCAACGTTTGCCCAACACTGACACAAATTACAATGAATCCACTTCTCTCCTCTAACTATATTCCATTTTGCAGAACATACAATTTACATATGACGATTTCGGCGATTGTCCTGGTCCTGTATCGAGTTCTGTTGATGAAACAGATTTTAAGGAAAAATCAGATGCTTCCCCAGATGAAGATTCCTCACTATCCATTCTAAAATGCAGTTGTTTTATGACCTGTTGCTGCTTGGCTCTGTTGGAGTAAGGTTTCAATATTTTTTCCCTTTCTTTACGTTTTCTTTATTTTCTGCCCATTTTTTGTTTGTCGATCCCTTCTTATTTGCTGTTTCTTCGATTTTTCTACTTGAGCCTTTTTAGTCAGTGATTCCTCTAAGTCTGCTTATGATGATGTGATGACTGCTGACATGCAGGGTTTACGACTTCTTCCAGATGGTTTTTTCACCACTTTTGGCACAAGGATGATCTGAAAGGGACTTGTAAATATTTTTAAAGCATTTTAATGAGAACCTGTTGGTGTGGACGTTAAAGCTGGATCAAAATCTGGTGCTGATGAAGTACTTGGTATGGGTTAATTTACAAACCCGGAAGAGCTAGGTGCCGGTTCAGATGCCTGTTGTTGAGGACAACGGACCAGTTGAGATGGTTGAGAATGTTCCTCACCAGGTCTGTTGTATGAAGAATTGTCTTCGTCAAATGCTCATTAGAGAATTCGTCGTCATCACTGGAATCATTAGGAGCTTTATTCTTTTGTGGTTCTGCAATGAATTCGGCATCAGAAAACTTATTTCTGTTAACTGGAAAAATTCCGATTGTCTTGAATCCATTGATGGCTATTTCCGCCGTCTGGCATTTCCTATATGCGTTTCGAAATAGCTCCATTACATCATAGGCTGTTAGAGGGCGTTGGTTTATTAGTAACCATTGCCTGATCTCCTGACTATAATAATAGTCCAGTCGGTAGAGGTTCGGACTGTGTCAAAACGTGATAACTCAGAAATAACTATGCAGACCTACTTTAAATGGCAACTACAATAACACCTTAATATGCTGACAAAAAAATTTATCAGGAAAAAAAGTTAATAACAATTTAATTGAAAAGTTCGTGTTTTTTAGCGTATTTCCTTAAATAAGTCAGCAGGATGACTTTGTACGAAAAAATGCTTCATATATGATTTATTTGTAATAAAAATAGCTACAAAATGCCGGTGGTCCGATTTTGAAATTTTCAATAACAAAGCCGTGAGATGGAAAAAACGGTAAAAATCACAATTATAAACCAAAACTTATTAAACTTTCGAAAATTACAGTTCAATTTATATACAATAATGACGCTAAAGCTGAAAATCAGGAAAGCAAAACTTTTTGTTCTATGACGTTTTAAAAATCTACTGCTTTGCCAAATTGGTTTGAAGCATCGCTGATACTTGAAATTTGGTATACAGATAGTGTAAATATGCAGAAACAAGTATAAATTTGCAAAATTCAATTATCTTCATTTTTACAGCTTTGGCAAGGTTTTATACGTCACCCTACTTTTATACGCCACCGTTTTTTCCTTATAGTTTTTGCAATTTTCATCTCAGAGAAATCTCTTTGACGTCAATCGATTCCTTCTATTTTCTGACGTATACTCAAACAAAAATTTTTGTGCCACGATCTTCTGGACCGAAGATACGTTGATTTTTTCAAAAAAATCTGGAAGACGCAATAAACACGTTACAGCACTCTGATTTTTGGCTGTTAATATTTAAAGTTAATAACAAGAAAATACCACTTACACTGACTTTTCGGCCTCTGCCGACTGGACTATAAGTCTTTAGAGGAGACAAGACAGACTTGTCTAGGGGCTGAAATTATGCAAGGCAGGGAGATAATTACGACGTGGTTCTGTCTAGCCTTATCAATAATACTGATATTTCTGGAATGACTTGAATGCCCATCGAATAATAGAAGAACTGAAGACTCAGTAGTTGGTTTACTTTTAGCCAGCAAATGGTTGAACCATTTGGTAAATAGTTCTGTTACGAATTCGCACACTGGTGTTGTCCCTGAATCCGACTCTGTCTAAGCTTTGTATGAAAGTTCAAAGTTTGGCGAATGCACAGGGATTTCTTCGAACTGTTTATAATTATTTTTTGTGACTATTCCGATCTAGACATTTCCAGTAAGGTCCACTGTTTTTGTGAGCTGCAATCTAAAAGGATCCAGAAAAAGAGGCACTTAATATATAAGAGAGGCTACCTACCAACGCAGTTTAGTTTATAAATTGATCTCGTGAGATAAATAATGATGAAGTAAATAGTCTAAGTAACTAAACAATAGTTAAGTGTTTATATAAATTAGTGAATAGTTTAGTGAATAAATAAATTAAGTGAGTAGACGTGTGTATGAATTTATCGCACCCGTCGTAATAAAAACTTTTAAATAAATAAATAAAACAATAAATTGGTATCAAGTATGGGGTAATATAAATAAATAGCTACGTAAAAATGGCCAACAGACTAAGTGACCTGAAAGTGACAGAGCTAAAAGCAGAACTGGAAAATCGTGAGTTGGAAACGTCCGGTAAGAAAAGTGAATTAGTAGAAAGACTTAAAGTGGCACGGGTAAGTGATGGGTTCGATCCAGAAACATTTTTATTCAAAGACGAGGCTGCCACCTTGATCTCGTCAATTTCTAACATGGACGAGAATATTTCTGCCATGGAAGAGATTTCAACGAATGTGAAAAACGATATTTCTGCTAACATGGACAAGATGTCTGCTAATATGGACGAAAAGATCTCTACTATGAAGAACGATATTTCTGCCGATATCTTATCGATGAAAAATAACATTGTCGCTGACGTGGCATATAAAATTTCGTCTCTAAAATATGATATCGAGAATAAGATGACAACGATGGACGAGAAAATCAAGATGACAGATTGAAGAACACAAGACATGCCAGCAGAAGAAAAGGAGATCGAACAAATAAAACATTGCAAACCAGAAACACAAAATATTGGCAGTTTTACCCGAGTCAATGCCCCAACGTTCGATGGAAAAACGTCGTGGACCTATAATGTAAAACAGTTTGAAGCAGCCGCTAAAGTGATTAATTGGTCGATAAGGAGAAAGCAGTGTACTTATTCATCGCGCCTCGGGGAGATACCTTAGATGTACTTCATACGATACCTCAGGAAGAAACGGATGACTTCGAGCAGCTGAAGTAGAGGTTGGACATGCGATACGGTCACGAACATTTAGAACATTTCTACCAATCCCAGCTCAAGAATCTAAGGCAGAAACGTGATAAAACCCTTCAATAGTACGAAGTGTATATTGCCCGATTAGTTCGATTTGCTTATCCATCAGCACCACAGAACATGATGGAATGTCTGGGCATACAAGCTTTCATTGATGGTTTACGTGACCCCGATATGCAGAGGACGCTTCGTTTAGCCTATCCGAAGACATTGGTTGATGCATTAACTGCTGTTCTTGAATATGAAGCAGCCACGAGGACTTCGGGGTACAACAAAGTTAGGACGATGCAAGAAGAAGGTAACGAAGACCGACTGGACCAGATCGTTAACTTGATGAAGAGTATGGTAGACAAGAAGCCGAAGAAAATCAAATGCTGGATTTGTGGTGAGCTAGAGCACGTACGCTGCCCTTCTAAGCGCCCCAGGACTCCAGCAACCTAAGAACTCCAGTCACAGGGGAAACTAGACAGGAGCGAACATCCAGCTGATGTCAATCACCGAAATGCCGACTCTATGCCTAAACGCTCATGCCCTGTAGACTATTATCACTGCAACAAGTCGAAATCTGAGGAAGTGGCAATTTCAAGAACTACTGTAGTCAATGAAAAATGATCACCCACCAGAATCAGAGGAGATCAGGAGAATGATCCTCACTTAAAAATGATTCGGCAATGGAAGGAAGAAAATCGGCGACCTACCTGGCAAGAAGTGTCAAGATTTTCACCGACACTCAAGGCATATTGGTCTCAGTGGGACTCCCTTGTCCTGGAAGAAGCGCTGTTGGAAAGAGTCTTTGAAAACGATGATGGTTCCAAGATGAGAAGACAGATAGTTATCCCGAGAACGAGAGTAGCAGAAGTACTGAGAAAGTTACACGACAGTCAATCAAGAGTTCATCTGGGAGTGAAGAAAACCCTTCAGCGAGTCCATGGAAGGTTTAATTGGATGAACACATCGCAAGAGAAACAATATAATGTCGGAAGCCCTTTCGAAAGGATTGCTTTCGACATTGCTGAACTATTTCCGACGACAGAAAATAGTGGAATTTATCAACCGACATGGAGTGCCTTGTCAGATTTTGTAATTGTTAGGTTATTATTTTCTACTTTCTTTTTGATTGCATTTAAAACTGTAATGTCATTTTTTGTGTGACGTATAACTTTTGAAGGTTCAATATTTTTGATTAAATTGGCAATTTTTAATTTCTCAAAAAAGAATAGTAATTTATGCCACAAGTGCATAAACTGGTACTTTTTTTCACGAATAGAAAAAGTTGATCGGCAATTCCATGAGTGAAAAAAGACACTTTATGCACATGTTGCATACATTATTTTTTCTACAGCCCTGTACAAATAAATAAAATTCAAATAGAAATTTGTGATATTTTAATTAAGCTCCTCCGGTAAATTAAAATTATACGTATTCCAAGTTTCATGAAAGTCCATCCTCGATGCCTAGCCAAGATTCATTGTGTTAGCTTATGGGAAGCGTAAAATAAAGTTAACGTTGGAACTTTTTTTAACGCTTTTTTACTTTTTTTCACTCTAACCATAAACCAGCACTTTAAGCGCTGCAAACCGATGACATTCAAGATACTTTAAAGATAGGGCGTAGAAAAAAAATTATTTGAATTAGATTTAAATCTATTTCTGACTCTGTAGCTATAATTTGTTTAATATTATTCGTAAATTTTGAAGGTATGCTGTACTTCAAACCTTTATTTAAAAATTCTATTTCATTATCTGTAAAATTAGTGCCTGAAAGGTTTTCAAATCGTGGTGCAAAGTGTGTTGGTATGTAAGTACTTACAGTTTCATTATGTTTAGGGTATTGAATTCTATGTTGTGTGTTTTCAAGTTTCTGTAGCTTTTGTTCTTATTTCTTAAATTTCTTGTGCTTCATCGTGCTGTCACTTTCTCTTATTTTGTCATCTAAACAGTCAAATTCTACTGGATGTAGTTGGAACGTGAGTTCAGAATGTACAACTTTTATGTAGTTGTCTAAGGAATCTTTAAAGTAAGTATGACTGATGTATGTCACTTCGTATGATTTTGGCCGTTTTCGAGCTGATCTACAAATTTGGAAGTACTCTGTAGGTACGTGTACTACCTTATTACGCATACAACGCTCAATCGTGGAATGTATACTGTGGGAAAATCGAAATTTAAAAAATATGTCACCTTCAGGTGTGTACTCGGGGCCCGAATATCCAAAACCTTATGGTCTCCTTTTCTACGCCCGGGACGAATACTCTTGTATGCCATAACATCCTTAAAATCTTTAAAGTAAGTATGACTGATGTATGTCACTTCGTATGATTTTGGCCGTTTTCGAGCTGATCTACAAATTTGGAAGTACTCTGCAGGTACGTGTACTACCTTATTACGCATACAACGCTCAATCGTGGAATGCATACTGTCGGCCGCCATTTGAGTATGCCCTGCCTCTAAATATTTTTGTTGTATTGTAATCTTATTAATGACAGCTAAATTAATAAGAACATTATAAAGTACAGCATTTCTTGTTTGATAGGTACAACCATCCGAATAGAGTATAATATTTGTACCGTTGTCTTGAAGTTGATTGTCTAGAATAAATTTTTCTAGAAAGTGAGACCATATTGACGCAAATTCTTCAGCATTAAGTCCTCCCTCGATTTAGTTCTAGATGAAACAGTACCCGTCGTTCCTTTTGTGATCATGAAAACACAGGTTGTGCACTCCAAGCTTAGTGTGGTAGTACATCGTACTTACATTTGATTTAGGCGCCAATAAAACAGCCTGCATGTCAACTGAAAAGAGTATGTTTCTTTGTTTTTATCATTTGTGTGTTTCTGGCGTGCTTCTTTCTTTATTTTCCAAGTTCATCATTAAAATTTGTTCTAGAAAGTGCTGTTACGTTTTTAGATGTACATCAGTCTGTTCCATAGAAATTGTACAAAGCTGCTTTGGATGACAACTCTGGCAAAAGATACGATTTAGATGTGGAAGCCCTGCAGTAATGGGACTCCATTTGTGGTAAAGCATCTAAAAATGCAAGTAATGACTGTTGCCTTTCTCTATAAGTATATTTATGATCTTGAGATAACTCCTGCCTCAACTGACTTGGTTTATGCCCATCGCGCACTGAAGTACTGTCCACTGGCTTATACATAATGTACTCAAATACATTGTTTTACACACTCTTATATTACAATCGTTCACTTTTAAATAGTATTGAAAAGACTGAGACCTTCTTGACTTCTTCTTTCCTATATCTAGCTCTGTTTGCTGTACATAATGTAACAGTATCATTAACATACATCTTTTTCTCTCCCCATGTCAGCTATTTCCAAAAATGATTGAATATTACTTTACGGTCATCTTCTTTAATGTCATGGCTCTTCATCATTCCACCTCCTTTCTTACACAGACATCTATCGTTTAATTTTCTGTTTAGTTTGATATTGTTGTATTCCCATTTTTCTTCTTCCGTTTCTTTCCTTCCTAAATACTTTTCTCCTCGTTCTCTAAGCTTCTAATTTTGCACAGCTACCCAATTATTTTTATCAATTAGTGGACGCTTTTTACGTTTTTTGCTCTTTTCAGGCAGATTAGAATCTGTTTCTGATTCAGAACTATTGGCATAAGGTACCAAGGGAAGAAAAGGAATGTCTTCTTCAGAGTCGGAAATTAAATCGACAGATTCACTCCTCATGTCTTTATTATGTTCTGTTTCTACATTGTTTTCAATTTTATAGGCCTTCTCGTTCTTATTAACTGCATATTCCATAACTGTGTCGGATGGACCATCTGCATCAATTTCTTGTTCTACTGCATATGTACAAACAGGGTCTGCAGCACAAATAACCCACAGATAGATGAGACATTGATTGTGGCGCCATCTAAAGAGCCTGTCGACTAAACAGTTGAGTGATGTTGAAAAGTTTTCTGTAATTTTAGGTTTTGGCGGTATAATCAAATTTACTGTATTCTTATTATTTTATTACAAACTAACCATTTATAGTCCATCATTTAACATTTCATTCAATTTATTTCAATAATGATTAGATGTTGAGTTAAATTAAATGAAATATCAAATGATGGACCATAAATGGTTAATTAAATTGGAAAAAATAAAACAGTAATCATATAAACAGTTTATTTATTTTGGTATAAAAGTACACAACAAATAATTTCTTTCATAAAGTACTTTTCTTATTAAACAGAATGACAATAAATGAACTATAATGTAAAAACAATGCAAAAATTAAAAAATAATTTGAGTAACATACATTCTAGATTGAAGTATCATTAGATTTTTAAATGATGTTAAATCTAGATAAAAGTAGAAAATTATTTGTGATAAGTTTATATTAATTTATTTATTTATTATTACACTCGTATAAACACACAGATCTGGACAAACTGCTACTTACATAATAAAAAAAAGTGTTAGCAATGAGTAGTTAACTACTATTTTTGGCAACTTTTTGTGAAAGAAAACATTTGAGTTTAATTACTGTGAATGTTAGAACAAAAGTAATTAAAATACTTTTGAAGGTAAAGTTGTTAACTACTGCCCAGCTCTGTAAATACAAGGTGCCAAGTAATCACATATAAGAGTGCTAAACAGCACTTGTGACTGTACAACATTTAAAATAATATATCTAACATTTCCTTTCCACTTAAACCACATCTTCATTTCTTTACTGGAAGTATTAAATAGGTTTATATCACAAGCTTAAACCTAGTATATTGCATATTTGTATATTTCTACATTTAAAAGCATTTCGTTCTTATGAAACCATCGCATAAGGCAGTTTAAGTTACTCTGCAGCTCCTGGCAGTCTATGATTGTTAAAATGTTTCTTAAGGGCTCTTAAAAATCCTACCGTCTCGTGGAAGTCCTTTCTCGTTTCTGGTTAAGGCTCTACAAGTAAACACACAAAATAACAACAATAGATAAGTAAACACACAAATATGTTTAAAAAGGTATGTCAACAAAAGAAAACAAAATGCGCTTGCTATTGAAATAATAATTTCACACATGTTTTTGTACTAAGCCAAAAAAAATATCAAAAAATGTTTAAATTTTTTTGGTTTTTTTGAAATCCCTTTTTTGGAGCTTTCGATTTTTTTAGGAATTCTTGATTTTTTTTGGTTTTTAACTATTTTTTGATTTATTGGTTTTTTTATTTTTTGTATTTATTGGATATTTTGGATTTTTGGTTACCGCTAGACCAAATACTTAGACGTAATGCCTCAAAAAACGTTAATACTCACTTTTATTTCCCATAAATTGTCATACCATGGGCTATATATGAAAATCGGCAAGGGGTCAATACCTTCCAACCCATAGCTGGTGAAGGGAATAGCTATAACATAAAATAAAAACCAGATTATTATTTCTTCAATGGGTACATTTTGAAATGGAATTGTCTGAGTATGGTGTACACACTAGATATAAATTGAGTGTATGAAAAGAAGAGTACTGAGTGTGCCATTTTATTAAAATTCCAGCTAAGCGCTTTCAGCCATTAGGTCATTCTCAAAGCTGTCGACAAGAGAAAAACATACAACAGGTACAATGTACATACAATGCAATAAAATGTTTGATGTTACATCATTATTTAAGTAAAATTTGTTAAAATTACCCTATAAAGAGGGTGTACACACATATCATTTAGTTGATAATTTCAAATTAGACGTTTCGTTATGTGAATTACAATACACGCTCTTTATAGAGTAATTTGAACAAATTTTACCTAAATAATGATGTAACATCAAACATTTTATTTCATTGGATGTAGCAGTTACAGGGTTTGATATTTTTTGACACCTTCTGTATGTTTTTTTCTTGACGAGAGCTTTCAGAATGACCTAATGGCTGAAAGCGCTTAGCTGGAATTTTAATAAAATTAAACATTCAGTACTCGTCTTTTCATTCACTCAATTTACATTTTAAAATGTCCAAAATTTTAGCATGCTTTATTGAATACAATATAACTTACCATCAATTTTTATTAATTTCCACTCATATGGGAAGGCAAATCAAACTGTCTTAATAACCTCTCTTCGTCTTTCTCAAATCTAAAGAAACACTGTTTTTGAAAATTAAGGGATGATATCCTCCATCGTTTCCTTGTCGACAAATTTAATGATTTATTACCACTGCTTTTCAGCCATATTAATTTTATCTTCCTGGGTTGGAAGAACAAAACTGTAAAAAAAAATATTTACTTTATGAATGCAGCAATTTTCAGTTTAGCTAATGTAAAACACAACCATGATCTTTAAAGTTGTCGATTAAATTAGTAAAAATTCTGTGTTTTATAAAAATAATGATGATGGTTGTTAATTGTGAAAGAAAAAATGCTCAAATTTTTTTAATAAAACTTACTGAGTACACCACTTATTAGACTCCTTCAGAATGCACTTTGACATTGTCTTTTCAATTAATACCAAAAAAGCAATAAAGCAACGAAACAACAGATAAATATTACACTATAGCAATTAAAAAATACACCAAAATACCGTAACCTTACACTTGAACTAAGAAATGATAACAGTTAACATTATAACATATAACATGTGGGGACGAGCAATATGATACCGCGCATACGCAGTAATAAAAATCAATAAAATTTGATTACTAAGGACGTTACAGTTTTCGTTAATTTTTTGGAATTATCTACCGATTTTAGTTACTCGACAGGCTCTATAGATGGCACGGTCTGCAGTGTCCCTAGCCTGGTCTGCAGTACCATGCTGTATGCTATATCTACTGATACGCAAGAAGCTGTAGTGATGGCAGTGTTTCACTCTCCATTAATTACCATTTCAATATTTTTAATAGGAACCACCTCTAATCATTGTCGTTGTTGATCGGAGTCGGCGATGTTAACTATTGGAAACGTGTCGCTGGACTCGTTCGTAGATATAACCAAAGGATGCTGCAACACTAAAGTCAGCAACAGTTGACCACGTGCCATCTGAAATAAATAACCTACTTAAAATCAATGTAGAGAAATGTTAGCACTAAAGGTCTTGAAAACTGTGAGTTATATTAAATGTTTTTCGACGTTTACTGCTGCGGCGTCACTGCCGTCCCTATTAACGGCAACAGACATTACTTTGTTATGTAAATAAAATTATCATTATTTTTCATCACGTTGTAAAACGTTTAGGTACATTATAAGTCCCAAGAAAACAGGTAGTAATGTTTCTAAAACACTAAAAGTTTAGACTAAAACTCCATCAAACTATTTGGCTATGATTTGACAAGTGATTATTATTTATATACAACATATCTGTATGATTTCATCAAATGATATGCTTTAAAAACAATAGTAATACATACCTCTGACGCCCTGACAGTTTTCGCGCGATTTTCTACGTGCACTAGCGGAGTTAGACGTTTTACTGCGACATTAAAAACCGAGCCGAGTTAGAAGGATTTATTGACATCTTATAAAACAGAAATGTACATTTACATGAATGTGGTAGGTTTTCGTACAGGAAGAGATTTTTTTCTCTTTCTGTTGATACCATAAGCCCAATTTCGGTGAAATGTGGAGTTAGAAGGTTAACACTTTTAACCGACGATATTCGAAGATAAAACTTGAGTGTATGTTTACCTGCAGACATTTCATCTACGATGTCAACAAAATAGTTGAATTCTGTATTAACTTCATTTTCCCCAAATATTCTACAAAAATAAAGTCCGCTATCTTTTACAGTAAAATTGTGAATACTCAAACTGCGATCACTATGTATAACTATCCTGTTCAATTCTGGCTCATTTTCCATATCCGGGGTGATTTCAGTAGGTTCTTCCTGTAACGTATCAGCTTTAAACCAATTTTTTGGTTGACCATCGTCTATTTCATCACAAAAATGGCATTTTAATGTAATATTTTCATAAAAATTAACGTCAACTAAAACAAAGAGGTCCGCTGAAATACGTCGATTACGTTCTACACAAATTATTTTTTGTGTAATACACTTCTGAAACGTTATAAATAATAATAATTGTTTTAAAAACATTGATCTCACACCACTATTTTGACAGATAGAAACGTGTGAAGTATAATTGATGGAAAAGTTTGTTTACATAAACAAACTAATTTATTAGGATGATGTATTAATTCAATCAATTTCAAACTATTTTATGCATTATTCTGCCGATCTAATTAAATTTCTCTCTATACGAAAATATTTCTATTTATTCTAAATCTAAATTTGGCTCAGACACTTTTTGCAAACTTCCGAAAGTTTTGAAAATAAACAGTGTGGTTGTCTCGTCAGAGAGACGACAGAAAAATGATTTCAATGTCTTTGATGTCGTATTTTCGTTTATTTCTATTTAATGTCAACATCAATAATTTGTTTCATCGAAACAAATTTTGATATGAGTGCATATTAAATGTATATGTTTGGCGCAAATATATATGGGAATGTGATTTTTAATTCATCATTCGGTTATCGAAAATATGCATAACTAATTTACCTTTGTATTTATAGATTTTTATATCAATTTCAGTCTCTTATCTAATTTATATCTGTATTTATTGATTCATTTTATGATCTTGATTTTTTGTTTCTGCATGTCCGAAAAATCCGAAGAATAACGATTTAGTTCACCTCAACAAGATTCTGACAGTAAGCAAATTGAAAAAATAACTAAAAAGACAATCAAAATACACTTTGGGAAAAATATTAAGTTCCAGGTTTAGCTTAAATGTCTAAACTTGAGAAACAGGTTGACAGCATCACTTACTTTATTAATTAATGTATTAATTTTATGCAGACAATAGTATACAATAGAATTAGTCCATTACATCTAAGTTTGACCAGGAACAAAATCCCTTAAGGCTAAAAATTGCTGAACTACTAGGTCTTGGGGTGGTATTAACTTACTAAAAGCCACCGCCCCTGTTGTTATAGTTGTAGCGTAGTTCCAACTATTTGCCCAATTAATAGGAAATTATAATGGTTTTTAAATAAAGAAGTTCTGACTTTTTATTTTGACTTTCAATCAATAACACACAGAACATTCACCTAAACTATGACAACAAGATACAGGATCAGTAGGAAATATATCAAGTCAAACTACTTCTAATACCTGTGAGGGTGACAACCTTCCTAAAAACCATCCCAAAGCTACATTTTTTATTTTTTTTAGGAATATCTTATTTATTTTCTGTGAATTTAAAGCTTATAAAATTTCTTTCGTAACGGTATATATTAAGTTTTAATTTAAATAAGTCATTACAAGGGGTTGAAGTAGGCAAAAATACGAATTTGTTATATCAATGAATTTTAAACTAAAAATCAAATTGTGTTGCATCTATAGTGGTGAAGCTGGACAGACCCAGATAGCCATATTGGATTAGATTAGATTTTAACAAGCTTAAAATGCACTGAAACCTGATGTTTATTGTGCCCCTCTATCAGAGCTCTTCTCGCCATTACTACAGCTCGCCTTACAGTTCCATGGTTCTAATGAACTCTTGTATATGGTACGGCTTCAACGAGGTTAGATCCTCACTCTTACAAGTTTCTTGATCAAAGCATTTCTTGCATTAGCTTGCAATGGCGAGGCATTCTAGGACTGGGTGATCCGGAGTTTCATCCTCCTCCCCACAGAATCTACACTCGTCAATTTCTGCTAGACCTATTCTCATTAGGTGCTTCCTAAGGCGGCAGTGTCCTGTAAGCAAACCCGTGAGGAGAGGTAGCTTATTTTTACTGAGATTCAAATATTTTTTGGATCTAGCAGTGTCAAAGCTCCGCAGGAACTTTTTGGAATGTTCCAGTCCGGGAAGGCACCGCCAGAAACCTTCTCTTTCGGTTTCCTCTTTCTTCCGAAACTCTTTCTTATAGGAGCATTTTCCTACACCGCAGAAAGGCTCGGGACGAATAAAGGGCGTTTGTGCTCCTTTACTGGCAAGTGTATTGGCCTTTTCATTTCCCGTGATTCCCGAGTGGCCAGGAATCCAGACTAAAGAAACCCTGTTATTGTTGCCTAATTCATCAAGTTTTCTTTGGTACTCCCATGACAACTTTGAGTCAATGACATGAGAGCTCAATGCTTTGATAGCTGCTTGACTATCAGAATGGATCGATATGTCACATTTCTGATAGATTCATTTCCACGCATCTTTCGATCGCAAGTATTTCTTCCATAGATATTCTAAGAATTTCCTCTTGGGCAGATCACCAGATGTAGAGGTGTGAGATCTGTAATCATCTCAAGTGCCCTAGTTGGACACGTCCTCATAGCTCCAGTGACGCACACACAGGCAAGCCTTTAAACTTTGTCGAGGGTCTTCCTCGTGCTTGGATTTTCTCAAAAAATTTAAATGCGATAGTATGACTTTTTTTAGACTATAAACTAGACAAATGATCAACCAATAAGCATGCGCAAACCGCATCTTAGTATATTTTTCCTAACCAATTTTATTTCACTTATTTTGATTATACCAGAATATTTAATAAAAAAAAACAATGAATTTTTTACTATTATGTAAGCCTTTTAAACGTTGTTCATTACAGAATGACATTTCTCAATATTAAAATACACAATGAATAAATTGTGTGCACCGCCAACCCTATTCAACGTTTTTTATATTTAATCTAATAAATTTAGTATTCCGAACATGCAATAAACTTCTGCTTGGAAATGGATATAAATGCAATCGAATTCAAAAAAACTGGGAAGTTGGATTAAATTAGAACTTTAAGTTGCACACAAAATAGCCTCTATCACAATGTTTGCTTCACAGACATGAAAAGTTAAAAGCACTTCAAAACTTGGCATATTTTTTTTATTCAACTGATGTGTGCTGATAGTAACGAGTTTTTAAATTAGGAGGATTGGTGTGAGTTTATATTTTGTTTTTCTGGTTGATTATATTACTATTTATTTTATTGATCATATTACTATCTATTTTATTCAGCACTGTTGACAAATGATCATAAAATTTTTTATTGACAAACATTTCCTCTTTTGTTGTCCCTTAAAAACATAAAAAACCAGTTACTTTCACAAAGCCTCGGCAACCTTGCCACTAACTATTCCAATGCTGGCTTGCTTAGCTTCTGCCAATCATCTTGCAATATCCTCCACAAGTCTTTCTGAGAGGAATAACATTTTCGTACCAGATTATCAAGTTGATTCCATAATAATTCTATCAGGAAACTTCGGAGGCCTTGACATGATAGTCAACATCTTTTGTTGTACAAAAACTTTTACAAACATTTTATGTATTTTTTGGACAACTGTTTTCCTGAAATAAACCCCTCAAAATAATTAAACGAGTACAATATAAATCACCGCATTCTTTTCTAACTTGTTTTGGTGGCCTATTTTTTAAATTTTCACTTATTCAAATTTTTTCATCTACTGCCACCGGACGTGGTCATTTTGCTTTTATAATTTACTAAAAAACTAAAAAAACAAACAACTCTGTCTCGCGATGAATTCATAGAATGAATATTACTAATACAAAATAATAATTATTATCAATACCAAGACAATTTTTATCAACAATTGGATGGTCGTTCAATGGGCTTTCAACCTTAGCATAATTAATAATGAATATTTTGAAGAAAAAGTACTGGAACGTTTAGATTTTAATGTATTGTTTTTAAACGGTTTGTTGACGATTGCATACCTGATATTCCATGAAATAAAATTAATAATATTTTAAATTCTTTTAATAATTTTCAGCCACAAATTTTTCCGGCGAAACAGAGAAGAACAGTACAATAAATTTTTATACATAACATTAATTCGAGCTGATTATAACAAAATAAGAACCAAACTATATCAAAAACTGACATGGTCCGGGCGATATCTAAATTACAATTCTAATCATCTCAGTGTAATTATTGGATTAACAGATAGTGCTATAAAACTTACTTCTCCAGAATACCGTCCAGAAAAGCTCTAAAACATGTCAAAAACACCCTAAAAAACAATCATTATCCAATAAAAAACATAGAACGAATTTTTAAACAACGCACTTACAAATTTTACAATAATAACAAAAATAACCAAATACCAACTGAAATAAATCAAAACCGATACATAACAATACCATATACAAACCAATTCTCAGAACAACTAACAGCCAGTTGCATCGATTTTTTTAAGTGACCCTTAGGCTAAAGGTCCTTTAAAGTATCATTAGTGGATTTTGTCGTTTGCACCGACTTTAATGGCCCTTTAAGACTTCTGTAAAGTTACCTTTGCTAACTCGTTAAATTCGGTCAATTAAACCACCCTTAAAGTCACTTTTAGCTGTTTTGAGGTTAGGTACTTATTTATTAACTACTTAATGTGAGTTTAGTAGGAACAAAAACAACAAAAAACGATGGATTATGTTATTATTGAAGATGTGCTGGTAGAGGATGCTCTTGAAGATGATGTGGGAATTTTGGATTTTGTTGCTTTTGGCTTTCCTCGAAGGTACAATGAGCGTCGTAATTATTATGAAGAAAAGAACCGACTTACTTTTTTTCAGAGATTCAGGTTGACCAAGCCATCTGTACTTTATCTGTCAACACAGATTGGGAGCAATTGGAATATCCAGATGATAGGTAGTCATTTACACACACACACACACACACAGATACTTTTAACTATGGACCAAAATAGATAATTTTCAATATTTGTATGCTTATTTCATAAAAATAAATTCATTTCTGTTAATGTCAAAATGTCCAACAAATTATTTGTCAGTCATTTTCTCAGGTTATAATCTAACCTAAAACATAGATCAATACTTTTAATACGGGGAAGAATGGAATCTCCTGTACTAAGTCCGAAGCCACAAAGTTTTGTCGAGTGCTGCACCATCTATTGTGGTGCAAGGTTACCATTCACCAACAGGGAAAAAATAAAGGAAGAGACCTGCACGATTAGTCACAGTTTACTAGCTATTACTAGGTGGGAAGCCAAGCAAATACTGAAGGTTTTTTAAATTATGCCTATATTGTTTTTTCTTAAATAAACAAATAAAAACAGTCACACAAAGTTTAAACACTTTTTGAAACAACCTGTTATTTTATTTTGGCTTAAAAGTGGGATAGGTTGTTTCAAAAAACTGTTTAAAGTTTTTATCCGTTTTTATTAACCAGGATAGTTTATTAAAAGACGAATGTCGACAAATAGTTTCAAAAATTTAATATATAATTTTGTTTATAAAATAGTACAGGTGATTTTCTTTATTTTCTTGTCAAACTTAAGATAAGAACAATTTATTGATAATAGCATGTGCTAACAAATATTATACATATGATACAATATAATGGATTCCAATGTTTTTCAAACACTAATTTTTTTCCGATATACATTGTGTATTTTGTCATCCAAGGGGCGATCTTCGTGTTTTTCCTTTTACATTTTTTGTATATGTAGAGTCGTCTATATATTTTTGAAGTGTTTCAATGAAAGTATTTGTTGCATAGTTATATGATCTGGATTCAAGTATAAGAAATCCCTAGATTTTTGACTGATTGTATTTTTAAGTTTTGTTTCATCTATGTATTTCACTATTCCTCGTTCCTTGGGGCATTTGGTCTTTTCCAGTACTATCTGTAGTATTGTTGAGAAATGATCTGTAATGTCGGTTTGCAATACTAGGGACAGTATTTCCTCGAGTACGTTGAATTTGGGTTTTAAAAATATGCGTCGAATATCGAATTACTGGAATTTTTTCATATAACGTTTTCACATTATTTTCAAACGATGTTACTTGCAGGTTACTCGGAATTCTTTGTGTTTTCAAGAGAGTGCCAACGCTTTCAATTAAAGTGTTGATTTTTAAATTTAATTGAGATATTTCATCTATCATCAACCTTTTAAATTCTAAAACAAATTTAAAATATGATTACTAAAAATTAATTAAAATTATTCAGTTTAGTCACCTTAATCATCAAGTGTATCTATTTGTGGTGATGATTTATCTCTTTTGTGAAGTGTTCATCTGATTCCACTGCCACAAGGTTTTGACTCTAAGAAAAATTAAAAAAAGGTACATTATAAAATGAAGTATTTTTAAACTAAAAGTCAAATTCAATATGCAAACTTTAGGTTATTATAAATTATGATTTATCTTAAGTAACAAATTACCTCTAGGAACAGCAAATCACACCATATCATTTGATTCTTTATTCTCAAGGGAAATTCTTTCAGCTTCAGACCTCATAGTTTCGGCAATAGATTCCACTTGAATCTCTGGAGAAGTACTACTCGATTTATAATTCCCCGACTTTTTATACAATACTGAAAAATATATTATTTGCACAAAACATTCTAATTAATTTCTTCAAATATTTACAATTTGTTTGTGGTGTAGGTTTAAAAACAGGATAAATGCTACGATTTAATGAGGGACTCTCGTCTGAATCAGAACTAGATTGATGGGACATATACCTTTTATTTTTTTCCGTATCCTTGATCCCCGTCCTTTGTAAATGTCGGAACTAGACGAAAGGTCTGTTGTAATTAAAGCCTTCTTTAAAAAATGTCAAATACAATAATACTGTGTCAAAGTCTCTAATATACTGATCCATAGATAAAGGATAGGTTAGGTTAGGTAGATTATACTGATCCATTTGTTATTGTTTTACTCCTGACATTTTGATGTCGTTAGTAACCTTCCAAGCGAATAGATGGCGTTAAAAATGCAGTTTAGCAGTGGCTATAAAAGATCGCAGGGCATGACCTAAAATTTTCTTCAAACTCCATTCAATATAAAGTAACCTAAAAGATAAAAATAATTGCGAAACAAAAAACATGCCCTGCGATCTTTTATAGCCACTGCTTAACTGCATTTTTGACGCCATCTATTCGCTTGGAAGGTTACTAACGACATCAAAATGTCAGGAGTAAAACAATAACAAATGGAATATATTAGACACTTGACAGAGTTTTATTATATTTGTCATTTTTTAAAGAGAAATAATTTTTTAACTTGTAGATGACTTTACTATAGCACAAAGAAAATCCAAAAAGGCTTTAATTACAACAGAACTTTCGTCTAGTTCCGATATTTACAAAGGACGGGGATCAAGGATACGGAAAAAAATACAAGGTATATAACCCATCACTCTAGTTCTGATAAAGACGAGAATCCCTCATTAAATCGTAACATTTATCCTGTTTTTAAACCTACACCACAAACAAATTGTAAGTATTTAAAGAAATTAATAAGAATGTTTTGTGCATATAATATATTTTTCAGTATTGTATAAAAAGTCGGGTAGTACTTCTCCACAGATTCAAGTGTAATCTATTGCCGAAACTATGAGGTCTGAAGCTGAAGGAATTTCCCTTGAGAATAAAGAATCAAATGATATGGCAAGATTTGCTGTTCCTAGAGTTAATTTGTTTCTTAAGTTAAATCATAATTTATAATAACCTAAAGTTGGCATATTAAATTTGACTTTTAGTATAAAAAGTCTTAATTTTATAATGTACCTTTTTTAATTTTTTTTAGAGTCAAAACCTTGTGGCAGTGGAATTAGATGAACACTTCACAAAAGAGATAAATCATCACCACAAACATACAATTGATGATCAAGGTGACTAAACTAAATAATTTCAATTAATTTTTATATTTAATCATATTTTAAATTTATTTTAGAATTTAAAAGGTTGATGATAGATGAAATATCTCAATTAAATTTGAAAATCAACACTTTAATTGAAAGCGTTGGCGCTCTCTTGAAAACACAAATAATTCCGAGTAACCTGCAAGTAACATCGTTTGAAAATAATGTGAAAACGTTATATGAAAAAATGCCAGTAATTCGACATTCGACGCATATTTTAAAAATCCAAATTCAACGTACTCGATCAAATACTGTCCCTAGTATTGCAAACCGACATTACAGATCATTTCTCAACAATACTACAGATAGTACTGGAAAAGACCAAATGCCCCAAGGAACGAGGAATAGTGGAATACATAGATGAAACAAAACTTAAAAAATACAATCAGACAAAAATCTTGGGATTTCTTATACTCGAATCCAGATCCTAACTATGCAACAAATACTTTCATTGGAACACTTCAAAAATATATAGACGACTGTACATATACAAAAAAATGTAAAAGGAAAAACACGAAGGTTGGATGACAAATACACTACAAAATACACAATGTATATCGGAAAAAAATTAGAGTTTGAAAAACATTGGAATCCATTATATTGTATCATATGTGTAATATTTGTTAACACATGCTATTATCAATAAATTATTCTCATCTTAAATTTGAGAAGAAAATCACCTGTACTATTTTATAAACGAAATTTTATATTATATGTTTGAAACTATTTGTCGACATTCGTCTTTTAATAAACTATCCTGGTTAATAAAAACGGATAAAAGCTTTAAACAGCTTTTTGAAACAACCTATCCTACTTTTAAGCCAAAATAAAATAACAGGTTGTTTCAAAAAGTGTTTAAACTTTGTGTGACTGTTTGTATTTGTTTATTTAAGAAAAAACAATATAGGCATAATTTAAAAAACCTTCAGTATTTGCTTGGCTTGCCATCTAGTAGTAGCTAGTACACTGTGACTAATGATGCAGGTCTCTTCCTTTATTTTTTCCCTGTTGGTGAATGGTAACCTTGCACCACAATAGATGGCGCAGCACTCGACAAGACTTTGTGGCTTCGGACTTAGTACAGGAGATTCCATTCTTCCTCGTATTAAAAGTATTTATCTATGACAAAAAACAAAATTTAATATTGATTTTTCTATGTGAAGTATGTCACCATTTATATTATAGTAATATTAAAAAAATTTACATTTATAACTTTTTGATGATTATTTGTCTTAAATTTACTTAATTTTTACATGTAAGTCCTTATATTTATTTTAAATCATTTTATATTTGAATATTATATATTGTAGTGCCCTGAAAAAGTTTTAAAAAGACACAAAAGCATGGCTTTTTGTAAATAAAAGATCTTCCGTTGAATTTTGGACTGAAACAAACCCGTGGGGATAGTAGCCAAAAAAACTTTACAGGTTAGAGTATGTGTTAGTGAATGTATTACCAAACATTGGAATTCCATTCAGGATTCATGTAGATTAAATATTGACCAATTTTTGGAATTAGTAGACTTTGTGTATAGCATTTCTGTTTTTGCTTTTAACGATGAATTTTATTTTTTGGAACACCAATGGGTAGTTCTGTATCACCCATGTTTACGCAATATGCCATGGACAATTTGATTGCTGAGTGTGTTGGGAATTGAAAGTTAAAGTTAAAACAACCGGAGGATTCCCTGATGAAAACTAACGTAATATACAGTATCCCTTGTAAAAATTTCGACAAAAAGTATGTAGGAATGACATCTCAAAACTTGAAATCACGTTGTGCTCAACATAAAAGCAATGCAAGGCTAAAAAAGCGAAAATGTGCATTATTAGAACATGTTATAGATGAGTTTCACCATGTGGATTTTGATAAAGTAAAGATTCTTGATGTAGAAAGAAACTATAACAAAAGAAAGTTTTTAGAAATGTATCATATTAATAACATTGAGGAACCAATGAATAGAAAGTCTGACATTGAGTCACTTGTAAGATTTATACATATTTATTACACTTTAATAACGTCCACTCCGGAAACGAGGAGATTGATTGCCAAATTAGTGTTTTGAGTTAATGGTTGACTGAGTTGACAGGTCAGTCGAATGTTGACAATACAAACATTATTCACTATTTCAATTTAAAGGAATTTTTTCACATTATGGCTAGCGCAGCTCAGTTGCGAATGCAGATGATTTCCAAAGAGTCGGGCCTCAACGTGAGAGGTTAGGTCCTTTCCATGGTTTATAAGTTACAGATCTTACATTACTCCTCCTAACCAACATTATTACTGTTATTGTGAACGTTATATAATTATTATTGCTTTTCATGGAAATTAACATCAGACGAAAGTGGAGATCGTCAGTATTTGCGGGTGGGTTTGGTTTGGCTTTTTTATCTAACAATAGTTAATGCTGGAATGTATTGACAGTATGGGAATACCGAATGTGAGAAGTTTGAGTATTCACTGACTGTTGACTTATTTCGGCATCCCATTTTTTTACATTTTGCAAAAGACAGGTGGCAGCTGTTTGACAATAGTATGGTTAAATTTAATAGTGTAATTTTTCAATGTTATCGTGATTGCAGGTGTGGAAATTGATATATTATTGTTTTTCTTTGAAGTTGTCACCAAGCAACCAAAAAACATAAAGAATGTCTTAGACGTTTAGATTTTTTTCAACCTTTCAATCGCCCCCCGTAACACTACCTATCGACATTCAGTCGATTTCACGTTGAAATAGATATTCAACAAAATCATTTAATTTCTTGTTGTACGTCTTTTGGTTTTAAAAAACAAGAAACTACTCCTAACTCTCATTATTATATGTAGGTGAGAAACTAGATTTAGTCGACATTTTTGTCTTTATTGGATGAAAGTTTTCCTGGAATTTGTGAAATGTGAGTTTAATTTCAAATCAACAATACAAGTAAGTCGTAATGATTTTAAAATTATTTTCATTATTAAATTAACCGGTTTTTTCTTTCTGGTTTATTATAGCCTTTGAAAATAGAGACAATGTTCTTCGAAAGCTTAGGTAACGTACTAATTGATTCACTTCATCCCTAACCTGTGAGAAGTTTTTTATATCGTTTGTTTAATGTAAATATTGAGATGCTAAAATAATATTCAAAACATTTACCATTGTGTCAGTGCTTCATAAAATAATTCAACTGATACTTTTATATTAGACCATAAAAATCATCTTTAAACAATATAATAATTTGTAAATGTGGCATATACGTCATAAAAAGTATCTAAAACCCTAAAAGAATGAATAAATGTATTTAGATTATTATAATACATCATGTTTAATAAGAATTAGTAGCAAAATCATTATTTTTGATGTTTATTATTATTATGACACAGAGAACTGTCAACTGATTGGAATGTCAAATTTACTTTCATAGCATGAAATGTCCGCGACCGAAACTTGACGCCGCGACAGGAATTTGATGTCAGCGACAGAAGTTAGTTTTCATAGAACTATGTAATTCTGATTGATATCTGAAGGGACAATGAAATATAACACAAAGAATTTTTGTAAATATAATTTTAGGCCAAGTTTATGAGAAATAATAATCGTGACCAAATTTTAATAGAAATTGAAAAGAATTATATATATTTTGAAAAGTATCAGATTGTAGATTTGTCTAATTTAGAATGGAAACGTATTACACAATGAGAGGTTTTTTTTATAAATAGGTTTATTTTTGGAGAAGTATAGTTTTAAATAGATAAATTAAATTATATTGGAAATAAACAAAGCATTAAATATCATCAAATAGTTAAGAAAAATATGGAATTAAATGAAAACCTCTGATTTGTAAATTATTGTTAAAAAAAATCTAGTGAGATGATGAGTTTTGTCCATAGCAACGGACAGGAAAAAGGATGGTTGTTGATTTGGAAAAAAAGGGGAGTATGATATATGATATTTCGGAGAGAGGACGTAGTTAAATAAAACTTTAAAATTATAATAAAATAGAAGTAAAATCCTCATATAACTCAAGAAAAGTAACAGAAAAAAGTTAAATAAAGTTGAAGAAGTAAATTGAGAAGATTTAGAAGGTAATTGAATGTACAAAAGAAAAATGATTAAAATAGATAGAAATCAACGACATTAGAATAATAAACTGAAAGTATCATTGAAAAATATTTATAAACTAATGAAACCAGAAGTTGAATTAATAAGGAAAAATAGGATATTTTAAAAGATAACAAGAAATATAATTTCAAAGCTTACTTGGAGGAGTTGTGTCAAGTATCCAGAGGGAGTAGATGCAGTAGACACATTATTAGAAGAGTTGTGTTGTTGGAGACTGTTAATTGTTGGTTCCAGAAGAAGACATCGGTAGTGCAAGGTTAGTGTTGAGTACTTTATTGGTTAACCAATTAAATAACTAAAATAATTTTGATTTGGCCATTTAAATTCAGTTTTCTAGCATAAAGGTATTTTAATTCAAAATTTATTAGGTTATAGTTAATTTTTCATTTCATCGTATTAGATTTAAATTGTATTGATATATATATATATATATATATATATATATATATATATATATACTTCTTTTCGTATTTTCATTTCATTGTTCTTATAAAATATATAATTAAAGTGTATGTCATTGTCGTTTCATTCTGATATCAGAAAAAATAAAATAAACAAAAATAGGTTCCATAACTTAGAAGTACCAACGTATTTAAAATCCAGAACTCAAAGGGTCTCATGCCCGACTATATATATTTGAGCTAGCCGAAACAACATTTGTATATAAATTAAATAGAAACTAAATATTGCATTTACCCTAATCATAAAATAAAAGAATTAATTATAAAATCATAAATATATATATATATATATATGTGTGTGTGTGTGTGTGTCTGTGTGTGTTTATATACTGTGTATATAACAAGGAAAATGTTATTGAAGTTACCTGCAGTAAATGAGAAAAATATGTCCATACACGTATGTTTTCCAATTAAGCACGAACTTCACAATTCACAATCAAAAATCTATTAGAGATGGCAAAAATAATAGAATTAACATTTTATAGAGTATAATTTTCAAAGTGGCTGGTTTCTAGACATACAAATTGAAGTTATAGTACTTAGGAGTCGCGTGTTTATCAGTTGTAAGTTTTAATTCTGAATGTAGAAGTCACGAAATCCCATATTAAAGTGGGCCAATATTTAATATTTCGTTTTGTCCAGTTCTATCATTTTATTGAGGATCATCATGCAAATATTTGTAATATGGAGAATATAAATGAAATCGACTGATTTCATGGTAATACGTAGACTCTGAATATAGTTAACAGGTTAATAAATAGAAAAATAAAAACAACTGTTTCCGGAATTATTCATATTAGAGTAAATTGCATTGATATTATGGAAATGTTATAGCATATCTTAATCTTACCTCAGAACTCAATAATAGCCTATTTTGAGTTGAACTGAAATAAATTATTCATTTTAATAAAATATTTGCAGCTGAAAAAACATTTATTAAATCAACAAAAAATAAACTTGGATGCTGAAAAAAATATTAAAGAATAATTCGGTATAAACTGCCACCCTCTATCTCCTCTTACTTCAGAGGTATTTGTATTATTTTTTTCCAGAAATTGTTATGTGATGGAAGATAAACAATTTCTTCTAAAATAGACTTCATCTCTAATCTATTCTCCTCAAGTCCTGTGAGAATCATAAGATATGAATTCCAGAGAACAAAAGGATAACAAACAATGCACCAAAGAAGAAATCCTCATTTTTTTTAATTTTCAGCTTCATTTCTCATTCAAAAACGGTTGTCCTTACACTTGCCGCGCATGCCTCAATTCCACGAAGGAAACCTGATCCTAGATGGAAACGAATATCACAGTAAGCTCGCGAACATATAGCTGAATTACGCCAATGAAAATTTTCGTCTGAAAAGCGTATAGTTTTCCGCGATTCATTGAATAAAATATATACAGGCTGTTATGGAAAAGCTCTTTGTGTCATTTGATTAAATATGTTATGTGCATTTTGTTGATGCGATAAGATTTTCTTCCTATTTTTTTAACGGGTCGAGGAAACTTATTATTTATAGTAAAAGGAAAGATAAGGTAAGTGTTGTTATTTGTTATCTATGTTTACATAAATATTATAATTGTCATTGTTATTTAAAGGGAGTAAATTGAAGTTTCTAGAATATAAATCAGATGCAGGAGCTTAGGTTGCCTAATATACAGGGTGTTTCATTGATAATTGAAAATAAATTAGCTGTTGAATCTTGAGCTCACAATATTAAAATTTTATCTAAATCACTTAGATAAAATTTGGCTTCTTACTAAGATTTATTTAAAAATTAAAAAATATTTGTGTGCAGTACTTTAAAACTACGTATACTTGTCAGACTTGGCGGGAAGTGTAGGTACTATACACCTTACTAAATAATACATATATGTTGGAGAATCGAAAAATGGTGCTAAAATGACAATCCCGCGAGTGGCGTAGAATTTGGGGAGCGTCAACCAGTCACTTGCCTGTGTCGTACGCCTCTGGTTATAGACAGGAACGTTTATTTGACATAATTTAGTAGGGTGCACAGTACACTTCCCGCCAAGTATGACAAAGATACGGCACATAATTTTAAAGTACTGGGCACAAATAGGTTTTATATTTTTAAATAAAACTCTCTGTAACTCATTAATGGGCCTTGTTTTATCTACATGATTTATGTTAAATCTTAATATTTTCAGATCAATTTTCAACAGTTAAAATATTACCAAGTATTAATAATTTTGTAAATATAGCTGAACTTTCAAGTTTCGTTCATTTCACACTCATTCATTATTTGTTCTAAGTTTTTCATTCCACCATAGCATGAATGTGTGTTTGAGAGAAAATAATGTAAATGTGGTTTTGAACGATGCATGGAAGAACGTTTAAAAGTTATACACAAAGTATTTTGTTAATAGTTGATATTTGATAATGAATATTTGTACATTATTCTTTATGGTAATTAAAACGGATATATTTATTCAGATTATTTAGGTTTTCATCGTAATAACTCTTTCTCAGCAAACATAGTACCGTCACATAACTATTTAAATGTTCGCATCACAAGAGTGTGCTTTGAATGAATTACCAGCATATTCACCTGATATTTTGCTACAAGAATTGTTCTTATACGTGAAAAATATTAGTTAAAAGAGTAAATCATGCGATTTACAGCTCGATAAATTCATTGAACTTTGTACTTGACAAAAACCATCCTCTTTAAATTTCCTGATTGTAGTAGAGAAGAAGATTTATTAAAATGTACTGTCCAATAAAGTTTGAAACTATCTAGACAAAAACTAAGAAACATATTAACCACTGCCTTGAAAATAGATCCCAAAAATCCAGTCCTAACTCAGAGTTAAATTTTGTCACGTAGGTAACTCATATCCGTAGTTTATGGTTTTCTTGGGGAAGACGAATCCTCAAAAATTGATAAAAATGACGGCTGCCACAACAAGACCCATAAATATAAAGATGTAATTTTATCGACGTTATATACAAGTTCATATTATTTTATTCGGTTGGCCCCTACCATATATTAGTTGACGATTCAAATGAAAATGCGTCAACAAAGACACGTTCCATCTATAAAAATAATTAAATGGCTATCAAATACTTGAGGTGTAACATCAATTATGTCTATATTAAGTTGAAATTCTGATATATGTATTCGTAATGGTACCTAACCATTTCTGTGAGTTATCCGAGACCTCGTTTTTAGATGAACGCCTATAAATGTACCTATTAATAATTATTTAAAGGTTTATGTAACAGGAAATAGGATTCATTTGATAATTATTGTTGAAAATAAGGAAGATTATATAAAGAAACATTCTTAAGGTCAATTATACTGCTTTAAATGAAATTATTACTATGTAGTCACCTTTTTTGTAGTTAATCATACCAGCAATGGTGTACGGTACACATTGAGTATTTGTATGATTTATTAAATATTCCAAATTTTATATTTTATACAGGGTGAATTATTGGAAAATTGGTATATAGTAACGTAATAATCTTCTTCTTTGTATGCCATGCTTGTTTTCAAGCGTTGGCTATCAACGTGTTGACAAGCTGTTTGAACGCTTTTCGGTCGGTAGGTACAGAAACAATTCTTTCGACTGTTCGACCTGTCCAGTGTCTAATATGACGAAGCCCGGATAGTTGTTTTCTTCCAATCCCTCGTTTTCCATCTATTTTGCTATGGATAGTTAATCGGAGCATATGATATTTACGCCCTTTCCTTATGTATACAAAATATTGGACCTTTCAAAATGTTGATAGTGCTTATCAATTCACGCTCTTTATGTAGCGATTCTAGCACACGTTCGTCACACGTGTTATCCATAAATTTTTAGCATAGCAGCTCAAATGCTCTTGATATCTGTGGATCCTTGAATTTCCAGGTTTCGCATACTAGAATTATCTAGTAAAAACGGCACTAATATATATAAAGGACCAACCAGCGGAGAAGTTCAGTTGAGTTTATAAAGTGATCTAGACAAATAAACAAGAATACACCGAAATAGCGAATAGTAAAGTGTTGAAATAAATTAATAATTAAGGTTGTGTGTATATAAATTAAATTTAAGTGAATAGTTAAGTGTATATAAATTAAGTGTTAGTGAGTAGTTTAGTGTTCAAATAAATTAGTATGTAGCCATACCGTGTGTTTGAAATTTATCACACCCGTTTACTGTTTAAATAAATAAGAAAAACATTACATTGGTGTCAGAAGTGGGATAATATAAATAAATTGCTACGTAAAAATGGCCGAAAGACTATGTGACTTGAAAGTGATTGAGTTAAGAGCAGAATTGGAAGATCGTGAGTTGGAAACGTCCGGTAAGAAAAGTGAATTAGTAGAAAGACTTAAAGTGGCACTGGAAAATGACGGCTTTGATTCCGAAACAGTTTTATTTAACGACGAGGCTTCCACATTAATTTCGTCAATTTCTGCTAACATGGACGAGAAGATTTCTGCTATGAAGAACGATATTTCTGCCATGGAAGAGAAAATTTCAACGAATGTGAAAAACGATATTTCTGCTATGAAGAACGACATTTCTGTAAATATTGACGACAAGATTTCTGCTTTGAAGAACGATATATCTGCCGATATCTTATTAATGAAAAACGACATTGCCGCTGACGTTGAAAATGAAATTTCATCTCTAAAATCTGAAATCGAGAATAAAATGTCAACGACGGACGAGAAAATCGAGAATAAGATTACAACGATAGACGAGAAGATTGAGAATAAGATGACAACGATGGACGAGAAAATCAAATCAAATCAAAAAGTTGGCAGTTATAAGAACTCAAGACACGCTTGCGGAAGAAAAGAGGGCCGAGCAAACAAAACCATGCAACCCAGAAACACACCCTAAGTTAGAAGACATTGGTAGTTTTACCCGATTCAAGGGCCCTTTCGATGTAAAAATGTCGTGGACCATCTATGTGAAATAATTTGAAGCAGCCGCTAGAGTGAATAATTGGTCCGGTAGAGAGAAGGCAGTGAACTTAACTATCGCACTTTGGGGAGATGCCTTAGATGTACTACACACGATAACACTTGAAGAAACGGATCACTTCGAGCAGCTGAAGAAGAGGTTGGACATGCGATATGGCCACGAACATCTAGAGCACTTGTACCAGTCCCAGCTGAAGAACCGAAGGAAGAAACGTGATGAAGCCCTTCAAGAGTGAAGTGGACATTGCCCAATACGTTCGATTCGCATCAGAGAACATGATGAAATGTCTGGGCATCCAGGCCTTTATCGATGCTTTACGCGACCCCGATATGCAGAGGACGCTTCGTTTAGCCCATCCCAAAACATTAGTGGTTAAATTAACTGCTGCTCTTGAATATGGAGCAGCCAAGATGACTTCGGGATACAACAAAGGTAGGACCATACAGGAAGAAGGTGACGATGACAGACTTGATTAGATCATCAACTTATTGAATAGTATGGTAGACAAGAAGCCGAAGAAAATCAGGTGCTGTGATTGTGGCGAGCTAGAGCATGCACGCAGTTCGTGTAAGCATCCTATGACTCCTGCAAACCAAGAACCTATTAAATGCAAAGCAGCCACGAAGGGCTCGCGGTACAACAAAGGTAGGACCATGCAGAAAGAATATGACGATGACAAACTTAATCAGATCATCAACTTGTTGAAAGGTATGGCAGACAAGAAGCCGAATAAGATCAAATACCGGAAGTGTGGCGAGATACAGCACGTACGCAGTCCGTCTAAGCTCCCCAAGACTCCTGTAACCCAAGAACTCCAGTAACGGGGGAAATCAGACAGGGGTGAACATCCAGCTAATGTGAATCACCGAAAAGCCAACTCCTTGCCTAGACGGACATGCCCTGTAGACTATTCACAATGCAACAAGTCGAAATCTAAGGAAGTTGCAGTTTCAAGAATTACAGTAGTCAACGAGGAACGGTCACCCACCAGGATCAGAGAAGATCAGGAGAATGATCCTCACCTGAAGATGATCCGGCAATGGAAGGAAGAAAATCGGCGACCTACCTGGCAAGAAGTGTCAAGATTTTCACCGACACTCAAGGCATATTGGGCTCAGTGAGACTCCCTTGTCCTGGAAGAAGGGCTGTTGAAAAGAGTCCTTGAAAACGATGATGGTTCCCAGATGAGGGGACAGCTGGTTATCCCGAGAACAAGAGTAGCTGAAGTACTAAAGAAGTTACACAACAGTCCATCGGGAGGTCATCTGGGAGTGAAGAAAACCCTCCAGCGAATCCTTGAGAGGTTTCATTGGATAAACAGCTCCGACGATGTGAAAGTGTAAAGTGTAAGAAATGTACGACTTGTGTTACGAGTAATGGACCACATCCCAAGAGAAGGGCACCTATGAAACAGTATAATGTTGGAAGCCCTTTCGAAAGAATTGCTTTAGACATCGCTGGATCATTTCCGACGACAGAAAATGGTGGTAAATACTTCCTGGTTGTAATGGATTATTTCACAAAGTGTGTGGAAATTTACGCTATCCCGAACCAAAAGGCCACAACTGTCGCGGATGTATTGATGAAAGAATTTATCAGCCGATATGGACTGCCAGTGGAAGTCCACAGTGATCAGGGAAGAAATTTTGAAAGCCATTTATTTCAGGAGATTTTCGAGAAGCTGGGAATAAAGAAGACCAGGACAACAGCATTACATCCACAGTCAGATTAAATGGTCGAGAGAATGAACAGGAATACTGAAAAATGCCTGTCCAAAGTAGTTTTCAGCCATCAGAGAGAATGCGACCAGTATCTTTCCCAATTCGCATTGGCTTATCGATCTGCCGTCAATGAGTCCATGAGTGAAACACCTGTGAAATTCCTGTTTGGACGTGAAATGAGGCTTCTTTGTGACCTGGAATTTGGCTGTCGACCTGGAGAAGATCTAGCAGGAGAAGACTACGTGATCCAATTGAGGAGGCTGGATGATATTCATGAATTAGTTAGTACAAATCTTCAAGTGGCCAGCGACATAATTAAAAGTAGATACGACACGCAGGCCACAGAAGGCGGTTTTAAAGAAGGGGTCAGAGTATGGTTACACAACCCAACGAGGAGAAAACGATTTTCTCCAAAATTACAAAAATCCTGGGAAGGTCCATACTTAATCAAGAAAAGGATCAATGATGTTATACATCGCATAAGCAAGATCCCAACGGAAAACCAAAAGTTGTTCACCAAAACCGACTAGTGCCATTCGAAGGAGACCATGACCTAGAGAAAAGAGTAAACCATATTCGACATGTGTCTGACCCTACTTTAGATGAATTTATGGGCCCGTATGGAGGTACCGGGAAAGCTAGATATGGAGTCACTTCAGAACAACGACAAGATTTATTCACTGTCCCGGAAGATTATTCACTGGCTTACAACATCCCCGCCCGTATCAAGATCGCATGAGGGTTAGCAACCGTCTTTCGAAAAAAGTTAGGGCAATTAGAAAAATTTAAAGACCAGATTCCAGCACCTGGCAAGACACTGAAACTGAAACATAATTCGCGGTACGTCTTCCACGTGGTAACTAAAAAGTAATTTCAAGATCGATCTATCTACCGCGATGTGTGGGAAGCACTTCGAAACATCTGAGACCATGTGTTAGAATCCAGCGTGAAGAAACTGGCTATGCCTTAGATAGCGAGTAACCGTTGGATTGGCGAGTTATCAGGAACATGGTAGAGATAATCTTTCGAGATACCGGTGTCCAGATATTAATTTGCAGCTATAACCCCCGTTATCAGTATCCGATGAAGACGGTGCCCTGCTATTTCCATAAGATCGGAGAGTGTAGAAATGGGGCCAGTTGCCGATTCAAACATCCAGTCTCGGCTACACAAAAGTTCCAGGAGGAACTTCCATTTAAGGAGGGGGTAATGTTACGAAACAGCACACTGGTATAGTCCCTGAATCCGACTCTGTCTAAGCCATGTATGAAATTTAAAATTATGGCGAATGCGCAGGGATTTCTTAGAACTGATTGTGACTATCTTATCTAGACATTGTTTTGTGACCAGTCTCATTTGTTTTTGTGTAAGCCGCAAACTAGAATTATCTAATAAAGGCAGCGGAGAAGTTCGGTTGAGTTTATAAAGTGATCTCAACAAATAAACAAGAATAGACCGAAATAGCGAACACTAAAGTGTTGAAATAAATTAATAATTGAGGTTGTGTCTATAAATAAAATTTAAGTGAATAGTTTGGTGTATATAAATTAAGTGTTAGTGAGTAGTTTAGTGTTTAAATAAATTAGTAAGTACCCATACCGTGTGTTTAAAATTTATCCCATTGTTTAAATAAATAAGAAAAACATTACAATAAAGTAGAAAGGGGTAACTCTGACACTTGACAACTCTGAAACGTGTGTTCAACGAGAGATTACAAAATACAGAACGTCGGCTTATGCATATTTTACGTGCCAGTTATATTCTGGTCGAGATATCTTCATCGTTCTAAACTCTACAGTCAATCCAGCAACCCAAATACCTGAAGCGTTTCACCCTGTCCAGGATTTTAATATCTAATTTTAATTTGAGATATTCGACATTCATTTTTCCGAATACAATCTATTTTGTTTTGTTTGCATTAATGCTTAAACCCTTATCATTCATTGACTTAAGTGAAACTAACGGTTTCTAGATAATTCCACAATATATTGAGAAAATGTTAAAAATTCTAACATATCAAATATCATCGTCAGAAGTTATATTTCATTTGATGCCTACCTGATGTTTAATAATCATTTTTGACTAGACCAAGAAGTGACCTACCTTGTGATTGACTTAATATATATGGTAATAGAAAAAAGAAGAAATTGTGATATTACAAATATTAAAGCTTAGATAATATTGGGGATATCCTGGATATATTTTTCCTAATTAAGATTGTGCAAATGATGTAGAAAACCAGGAAAACTATGTCTTCTGATCTTTACATTTATCACTTAAGAAGACATTTTAAAAGTGGAGAACTCCCTAGATTTATCTGTTCATTGACGATTTCATATTGTGGGTTTCTTAAGTGTCTTTCAATTTCCAATTCTTCAAGGAATGCTAATTATTTGATTAGTTGTATTGAATTTTCAATTAAGAATTTAGATATATATCCGTAATTAATAAGTATATTGTTAAGTTTATTTGCTAATATATTATTAGGAGTATTAACATAAGAAGCTACAGGTCTAATTGGTTTTGATATTTTATGTAATTTAACGGTTCCATATAATTGTAGAGATTGAGTATTTTTATTTACGATGCATTTCACATAATCACTTAAAATTTTATTCGAATTATTAACAATATCTCTTACATTATTAGAAAACTTTTTTGTTGAGTCTGCTCTAAGAATTTGTACATCGCTAGATTCTATAAAAATATATATTTTTGAATTATAATCTTCAGTTTTTAATATAACAGTGGCGTTTCCCTTGTCAAATTTAGTGATTGTTAGGTCATTATTTTCTACTTTCTTTTTGATTGAAATTTAACCTTTGACGGTTCATTATTTTTGATTGAATTATCAATTTTTAAATTCTCATAAAAAAATTATTTGAATTAGATTTTAATATTATATGATAATATTTGTTTAATATTATTCGTAAATGTGCATGGCATGCTGTACTTTAAACCTTTATTTAAAATTTCAATTTCACTATTTGTAAAATTAGTGTCTGAAAGGTTTTCAAATAATGGTGCAAAGTGGGTTGGTATGTAATTACAGTTTCATGATGTTTACGGTATTGAATTCCATGTTGTGTGTGATCAAGTTTTTGTTCTAGTTTCGTACATTTCTTGTGCTTCATCGTGATGACACTTTCTCTGATTCTGTCATCTAAACAGTTAAATTCTACTGGATATAGTTGTAGTTGGAACGTGAGTTCAGAATGTACAACTTTTATGTAAATGTCTAAGGAGCCATATTCGTTGAGCACATTTTATAACTTTTTGTGCTTGAGTTTTTTTAGTATGGCATTTTATATTTATATAATTGGTATTACTTCTTTTCTAAGGTATTCTTGGTTAAATAAATTGTTTTGTGATGCTTTGCAACGTTTTTGTAGTAACTTCTGGTACAGTCGGGTCAAATATTCTCTCGAAGATTTTTTAATGAAATTTACTGCCTCGACCCTTACTTTGTGGAATCCTCTCATATTACTGTATATATGAACTTAAATGTCTAGAATGTAATGATGTCTATTTGGGTCAAACCTTTAGAAATTTTGAAATCAGATACAGTGAACACTTACGAGCATACAGATTAAAACAACCAGATAAATCCCACTACGCAAAACATCTACTTGACACCAAACATTCATTGACACCTAACCCAGAACTAGAAGTACTACATATTTGTGATGAGAAACGAGAACTGGATTTCCTTAAAGAAATGGAAATTAGAAGACACTTAAGAAACCCACAATATGAAGTCGTCAATGAACAGATAAATCTAAGGAATTTTCCACTTTTAAACTGTCTTCTTAAGTGATAATCGTAAAGATCGGCAGATATAATTTTCCTGGTTTTCCATATCATTGCACAGTTATACTGATCTTAATTGGGAAAAATGATATCCAGGATATCCCCATTGGGCTAATAATATCTGAGGTTCAATATTTGTAATATCATATCTTCTCCTCTTTTCTATTAACAACACAATATATTGTGGAATTAGCTAGAAACAGTAAGTTTCATTTAAAACACTAATATGAGTAGATTCCACGAATTTAGGGTCGAGACAGTTAATTTCATTATATTCTTAATATCTATACGTGTATTATTTATATTTTATTTAGTTTTAACTTGTAGGAAAAATAATATATGCAACGTGTACCTACATAATGGTTTAATGCACTCGTATGAATTACGTAAACTTCATACTAGTGCATTATAACCATCATTATGTACCCGATGCATAAAGTACTATTGTAGAGCTAAGTAATAACACCATCACAACATAATACAACAGACAATTGGAATTGGAACTGAGATAAAAATAAACAACGAAAACTCCAAATTCACTGCGGAAATGGACCATTAGCCCGTTTACGATTGCCACTGTTTTTTAAATATATCTTTATCCATACATTTTCATGTTTATATTGTCTTTGGAGAAATAAATTTCAGTTTGTCATTGTTAAATTGTACATTTGAACCTTCGTTTCCTCCAATTCTCTCATATCATATTGCTCGCGAAAAGTTTAATGTATTTTCATATCAACAGATCGCATGAGCGAACAAGTTTTGTCGTTCATCGTCAAGTTTGAGCATTTCCAATACAATTTATAAAGTTTATCGTCTACTTTAGATGCCAATAAAATGTTTTTTTTCTCTGACAGGAAAAAAATTTGACATTTCATCTCTGTTGACAGGTAACAAAATACAACTTTTCACGAAATTACTTTTTTTCCCACGGGAAAAAAGTGAGTACTTTTTTCCCGGATATATATACATATAGATGAAGGAAGATATTTGATTTTAGAATATTTTATTGAACATAAGTTACATTTCCTTTATATCAAGATTCAGAGAAAAATCGGAATCAGACATTTTTTAACTTTATATTTTCCAAAATAACTACTAAACAATCACTGAGTTCGCAATTTTTGAATCACATGACAGAATTAAATTGACATATATTTGATTACTTTAAAGTTTTCCTTAGCAACGCAGGTCTAATTGTCGCTATAGCTACAACAGCTTATTAGTTTAAAAATTCAAATTTCATATCGATAACATTCTGACTTTAATATATTGTAATAATATGTTCTTTCACTATTGAATCGTCGTTTTTCCTGTCACAGAAAAAAATAGTGTATTATACACGGGAAAAATATTAGATTTTAACTCTCGGTTTGTTGTCTCCCTCCGCTTCGCGTCGGGAGACAACATAACATCGAGCTAAAATCTAATACTTTTTCCCTCGTATAATAAATAACTATTTTTTCTGTAACAGGAAAAAAATTTGACATTTTATCTCTGTTGACAGGTAACAAAATACAACTATTCACGAAATTACTTTTTCCCCGGGAAAAAAGTGAGTACTTTTTTCCCGGATATATATACATATAGATGGGCAAGGACGAGTTGTCTCCCGTCTTGAGCAGGTAGTTTTTTTATAGGTCGAATTGTCTCCCATCATAGGTCGAGTTGTCTCCCAAGGTAATATACATTAAAAGGTATTAATTTTCACAAAGTACACCATTGTTGCCAAATAAAAATTTTTATTTTTAAAAGTACGTTGAACTATTGATACCTTTTTCTTTTTGTAAAATGTCTCTCAGGATATGAGAATCATTTAACTACCTTGAAATAGAAAAGTAAGAAAATAATCCTTACATTCAACATAAAACATTAAAAGAATGTTAAGTTAATCCATCAACATTTTACAAATCCAAAAACAGGTAGGTACCATTAATTTCACATTATCGTTTGAAAGTACTTTCCCTCCTTCGCCTTATAAAGGGTGGTATTAAAAATAGTAAACCATATTTCACATATTCTTCACAAGTTTCAGAGGTTGTAAAGTTTGTTTACGAAGTTGTTGAATAGTTAAAAGTGGTACAGTGAAACTATACGTATAATGGAGGCTACAATAATTAAAAGTGAAAAAGGCAAAGATTTGTTAGTGATCGATGGGTTTAAATTTTCATTCCACAAGTTATTAGCAAGAGACACTCTAAAAAGATGGCTTTGTGCGTCCAGGAAAACGCAGTGCAAAGCTTTTGTTAAAACAAAATTGGACCGTCCAGAAGTGATCGAATCTTCTTTAAACCACAACCATGAGAAATTATCAGAAGAACTTCTAAATAGGCAGACTCTAAGCAATGCTGTAAAAATTAAAGCAATAGAAGATGTTTCGGCAAAACCAATGGGCCTAATTAGAAAGGAGGTAAGAGAATCCCATTGTGAACCTATCACTACTCATGACGTTGAAAGGATGAGAAAAAATATGTATACTGCTAGGTCCAAAATTGCATCAAAACTTCCAACTAATATAGTTGAATTTCATAGTTTATTAAATTCTGTTACTTTAAAAACTAATAGGGACGAATATTTTATTCTTAAAAATGATGAAATAAATAATATAGTCATGTTTTCATGTAAAACAAATATTAATGCTCTAAAAGAAATAAGTGAATTATATGTTGATGGCACTTTCGATTATTACCCTAAATTTTTTTTACAATTGTTTACCATTCATGGCTTTAAAAATAATCATTATATTCCTTTGGTTTTCTTTCTTCTAAAAAATAAAAATACAGTATCGTATAAATTAGCTTTACAATATTTAAAAGAAATATATCTATCTACAACAGGTCACGACTTTCTTCCAAAAACCTATAACTTCAGATTTTGAATTAGCAATACACAAAGCAATTCGCGAAATTTTTCCAAAAACAGAAATTAAGGGATGTCTATTTCACCTAGGTCAAAGTTGGTATAGAAAAATTCAAAGTTTAGGACTTTCTACCGAGTATCAGTTAAAAGACAATTTAGAAACAGATATAACTAAATACCTTACTTATATTTTTGGTTTACCATTCCTTAAAGCAGAAGACGTTGGCGATTGCTTTGTTCTTGATCTCATTGCAATTCAACCAGATGATGAGAGGGTGATTAAATTTAATGACTATTTAGTTGAAACTTACATAGATGAAATTTCTACCTTTCCTCCTAACATTTGGGCTGAAAACTCTTCTTCTTTAAAAAGGACAACAAACGCATGCGAATCTTTTCATTCGCGTTATAATGCTTCATTTTATAATACACACCCAAATTTTAACCAGTTTATAAAAGTTCTTCTAGATTTTCAAATAGATACCTATATTAAGCTTCAAAGTATTGATACCGTGGTCAAAGTATATGATCGAAAAGTATTAATGAAAAAAAAGTTTTTGGAAGATAATTTAGAAAAATTACAAGACGGCAGGATTACCAATTTTCAATTTTTAAAAAATATTTCTTTTAAATGCAGAATCTAATTTGTATTATAAGTGTGTAGAGTGAAAAAGTTTTTATATCATTTTTGTAAATATTATTGTCTTGAAATATATAAGTATATATATATATATAAGTAAACCATTGTATATTTTCCTTTGTTTTATTATAATAAAATAATTATAATTTCCTACGTACTGTTTTATTTTAACAAAATTAGGAAATACCATTCCAAATATTTCGTCAAGATATAAGTAAGATCGATTTGGCAACAACGTTTAGATTTTAAGGTATTATAAGTACTTATGCTAATTACGGATTAAAATCATCCGGGAGACAATTCGACCGTCACCTTTTTGAGAGCAGGTAATATTTTTATTTTGGGAGACAATTCGACTCCGCCGATATAGATAAAGGAAGATATTTGATTTTAGAGTATTTTATTGAACATAAGTTACATTTCCTTTATATCAAAAGTACAATTATTAAATGTTCATTGCATGAATGACATATTCCTTGAACTATTCGGTACAACAGACGAATTTTCTTTTTGAATCAAATCACAGAATTAAATTGACATATATTTTTTTACTTTGAAGTTTTCCTTAGCGACGCAGGTCTAATTGTCGTTATAACTACAACAGATTACTAGTTTAAAAATTCAAATTTCATATCGATAACATTCTGACTTTAATATATTGTAATAATATGTTCTTTCACTATTAAATCGTCGTTTTTCCCGTCACAGAAAAAAATAGTGTATTATACACGGGAAAAATATTAGATTTTAGCTCTCGGTTTTTTGTCAACATAACCTCGAGCTAAAATCTAATACTTTTTTCCCTTGTATAATAAATAACTTTTAGTGCTCACAATTTTATTTATTGGTTAGTCTAGCAAAAGTAATGTTTCATTTTGTAGACAAATGCGCAATGTACGGGTTGTTAATAGAAAATATGTCCGAGTATATCAAACAAACGTATGGAGAAGACAAATGGGAAGAGATTCGACGGGCAGCTGCTGTAGATCAACCAAGTTTCAGCACACACCAAGTCTATCCCGAGGGATTGCTATCGAGATTAACCAAAAAAGCTGTCCAGGTAATGCTATACCTATTCTGTATTTCACAACTTAATTTTCTATGCACTTTTTTAACAATACAAGATGGCCCAAACAAGAATTTTTGAAACCATGCTAATTTCTAAATGTAACAGGTAAGAGGCATTGGGTTGATACCAGTACATATCGCGGCCATTACAGCTCTAGTGATCATAAGTCGCTACACGGAAAAACAGCGCGCGTAATGCATCCGTGCCCAGTGCCTATGACGGAATCTTCACATCGTATGTCAATGATCGGCACTAGCGGATGCGGAGGACATGCGAAAACTATTCCCAACAACGAACGGTTTGCGAATTCAACCGAAATCCGATAAAAATATGGCCGGGAAAGAAATGGTTTTGTTTTCAATTTATAGATTGCCTCCTTAATGGTAATTGTCACAGCTTCTGTATATTTTCGAAGGTTAGGTATGTTGTTGTGGCCTATTATATCTAATGTTGTGTTTTGTGTTAAAAATATTTAAAAAATGGATATTGCCACCATGTTCCCAATGTCAAAAAAGCTTTAGTGCTATTTTTAATTTAAGGAAACAAGCAAAAAAGTTTTATCTAGGTATGATTATTAATACTAAATGACTAAAGAGCGTATAGGTAATTATCTCAAAATTCATAGGTTGCGGTACCTATTTATATTCTACCCTACTTATATTTATAGAAAATAGACTAGAAATATTTAAATAATATTTTTTAAAACTGATGGCTTCTAGTCGATTTAATATAGACAATTCCTTACGTGGGTAAAAACAGTCCAAAAATGGAGACCAACTTTTTAGAGGTAGCTTTACGTCATGATTGCGATTTATTACGATAATCCACTGACATATTATGAAAGCAGTATAAAATATAAGTCCCTAGCATGACCACTTTAGCTGCAATCATCGAATGAAAATTAAATCATCTTTGCTTCTAGAATGAAAATATCAGAATATAAAAAAATGCCAGTTTTTTATTTTGATATATAGTTATACATAAAATTTTATTTTCAATCATTTTCCTGAATTTTCTACTTCAACAACTTTATTTTTCGACCAACTGACAAATTTTTTGGAATCCCTGTATCAAAAACCCCCCTATACAAAAGATCATGGAAATCAGAATCACATTTTTTTTCGATTTTCAATCCATGGGGACACTTAGAAATAAGAATATTGCTATAAAAGTTTTAAATTTAATGTTTTATAACTCGGTGTGAAATATCGGTGGAAATTGCCGTATTCTTTTTATAATGGTATTGTAACACGATTGTGAATTTATACAAATAGTTTATTCAGGAACAAACAAGGAATACAATTTACAATTATCGCTAAATCATTCAACTTCACTCCTGTCAAATTTGTCAACCACCCTCGCAACTATTTATATATATATATATATATATATATATATATATATATATCTGCTGTGGCGCATGCGAGTCACGAGACGTTGCATTGTTTAATATCATTGGCTGTATCATTCCCGCTTTGACGCTTTTAGACCTTAAGGGGAGAGGTATAGGTTGTTTGCATAGACAAATAATATATTTTATTTTCTCTATGGTTGTTTGTTTGGAGACAGCATAGTAAAATTATGCTGTGGTTTGGATGTTTAGTTATTTTGTTATTTGTTTTATCATTGTGTTGTGATTTTTACGTCTTTCTTTCATTTAGACTTTTATTAAAAACTATGTCTCCACGACGGTGCTTTTTATGTAATGAGATTGGTCCTGATTTAAATTTTCATAGGTAAGTATCTACAGGTATATAGAAATAAATTCCGTTTGAAAAGGAATCATCCCATGAGGTACTCCATCTTCATTTAATTTGTCAATATGTATGGCTATAATGTATGGCTATATCAGGGTGTTGATATCAAAGAAATGATTTATAAAAAAATAACTCTAATTGGTTATGTTCTCACTATATATTTCATGTTTATCTACTTCATTTCTATTCCTTTTGAAGTAACCTAGACAACTATAATAGACGTTATTTGAGATTTATGCTAGAAGTGAATAAAAATTTAATTACATAATTGCACTTTATTTGGTCAAATCAAAAATCAGACACGAAGTTTTCGTTGACTCAAATATCTTCGTTTAAAAATATTACAGGCGGCAAATACAGCACTTGCGCATAACTAACATGGCCACACAGAGTGTAGTCGGACCTCTCACTCTTAATAGAACGCATTTCGCTCATTGGAGTTATAGGCACTTAGCAGTACATTTTATTTATTACGTATATGTATCTAACTAACTTAATACTGTCATTGTCATTACCACGTCACTGTCATTACGGGTTCATTACACTGCCCCGTCCTTAAAATAATTCCTCCTGGAATTACTCTGGCCTGATCAGGATTCCCTATTTCAGAATCAAAGTTGTTGAATTCGCCCTTTTTCAGGATGAATTCCCTTGAATGGCGCCAGACGATCATGATGGGCAACCATAGGCTTTCCCCTGGGAACTCTAACAATCCGATATATGACGTCGTTAATTTTCTTCTTGATAGTGTACGGTCCCTCCCAGTTCTGTAGTAGTTTGGGACACCGGCCACGTCGTCGTCGGGGGTTGTAGATAGAGCCATATCAAGTCTCCTTCTTGATAATTGGTCTGTTCTACTCGGGTGTCATGGTATCCCTTCATCTGGTCACTGTTCAGTTGCACTTCGACATATTTATCCCCAGCCTCATCTTCACCAGGCTTGTAGACTAACACCAAGTCGCATGGCAGTCTCATTTCCATACCAAACAGGACCTTTGCAGGTTTTAGACCGGAAGGTTCATTAACAGCTGATGGAATGGCCATTAGGAAGAATGGAAGGTGTTGATCCCAATCTTTTTGGTGTTATGACACAAGTTTCGATACATAGTTAGCTATGGTGCGTTTCATTCGTTCCACCATTCCATCAGACTGGGGATGAATGGCAGTGGTTCTGGTTTTCTTAATACCCAGCCTTCGACAGACCACTTGGAACAATCTGCTTTCAAAATGTCTTCCTTGATCCGAATGTAGCTCAAGAGGCACCCCAAATTGGCTGATGAATTCATTTACTAGGACATTGGCTAAGGTGGCAGCTTCATGATTGGGAACAACATAGGCTTCAACCCATTTCGAAAAATAGTTCATCACTACGAAGATGTATTTGTTCCCAGCATAATTTCGAGGTAAAGGTCCCAGCACGTCTGCAGAAATTCTTTCAAAAGGGCTTCCATCCAAGTATTGCTGCATGTCAGCTCTTCGGCTTCGAGTAGGTCCATTGATTGCTGCACATACGGTACATCTTCGGCACCAATATTTGACGTCATCTTTGAGGTTCGGCCAGTAAAATCTCTCTCGAACCTTCTGTAAGATCTTTGTCACACCGAGATGACATCCTGAGCTATCATCATGAAGAATTTCCGGGACATTATTTCTAGGAACTACCAACTGTTTCTTTGTTTCCGTTCCGTCAGAGTTTTCGACCAGTCTCACTAGAAGTCCATCATCTAAGGTCAACGACTCCCACTGTGCCAAATACGTTTTTAAAATGGGAGGATACGCTGACACTTCGCGCCACTTTGGGCACTGGTTTGCTTCCTTCCATTCGCGGTTTTTCTTTAGGACAGGATCTCTTTTTTGCTGGTCTTTCATCGTTTGGTTCCAGTTGTCAGGGGTTACTTTAATCGGTGCAATTATCCTCTCGTGTTGTTCTAGACGACTGCAATGGCGGCAATCTAGTTGGCATGGTCTCCGTGAAAGAGCATCAGCATTGCGGTGTCTTGTCCAGATGTATGCTCGATTTCAAAGTCGTATTCTTGTAGTTTCTCTATCCACCTTGCTACCTGCCCTTCCGGGCTTTTGAAGTTTAAAAGCCACTTCAAACTAGCGTGATCGGTTATAACCAGGAACCTTCTTCCGTACAGGTGCTTATAGAAGTGCTGTACGGATTTAACAACAGCAAGAATTTCTCACCTGGTAACGCAATAGTTCTTTTCTGCCTTCGACAATGTCTTGCTGAAGTATCAGAGGACTCTCTCTTTACCTACTTGTATTTGGGACAGGTTGGCTCCAATTACTACATTACAAGCGTCTGTGTCCAAAATCAGTTTTTCTTCTAGTAGCGGATAACCAAGGATCGGAGCTGACGTTAGCTGTTTCTTCAATGAGTAAAAGGCTTCTTGGCATTCCTTATTCCAGAAAAAGGTTCTTGTTTCTTCAGTTAGTCGCGTTAAGGGTTTGGCAATGTCCCCAAAATTTTTGACATACCGGCGGTAATAGGAACATAGCCCCAAAAAGCTTCGAATTTGATGTTTGTAAATCGGAATTGGCCATTCCTGAACTGCTTTGATTTCAACAGGATCAACAGCGACTCCATCCTTGCTCAAAACATGGCCTAGATAGCTGACTTCCTTTGGAAACAGGTGGCACTTCTTCAGGTGTAATGTTAGATTGGCCATCTGAAGTCTCTTAAGTACTTCTTCGAAATTGGATAGATGTTCTTCAAAATTCTTGCCGACTATAATGACGTCACCTTGATATACCAGACATTTTTCCCAAGATAAACCCCTGAAAATGGTCTCCATCAGTCGTTCGAAGGTGGCGGGGGCATTCCAGAGGCCAAATGGGAGGACCGTAAACTGCCATAAGCCTGATCCGCTAGTAAAGGCGGTCTTCTCCTTATCTATGTGATCCATTTCCACTTGCCAGTATCCGCTCTGTAAATCTAAAGTAGAGAACAATGTAGAAGCCGCTAGAGCATCAAGGGCGTCGTCGATCCTTGGCAAAGGATTACTGCCCCTTTTAGTAACGTCCTTAAGTTTACGGTAATCAATGCAGAATCCCATCGTTCCATCCTTTTTTTCTCTAGTACCACAGGGGAGGCTACTGGATGGTTCAACTACCCCATTTTGAATCATCTCTTGAAGGGCTCTATCTGTCAGTTCTTTTTTACATGGGGCATCCACCGGGGAACTTGACGAATAGTGCATCTCCGGTATCGGTCTTGTGTTTCACCACCTCCGTTCTTCCGAGTTTTTTTCCAGCACCAAACACAGCTTTGTATGGGTGGAATAGATCTCTCATTTGATTTCTTCCTGAGTCCGACAGGGATGGATCTAAGTTGGCCATCAGCTGCTCTATTTCACTGTTAATATATTTTTCCGTGGTTGTTGCCTGGTGAACCACGGCTGTAACTGACTCTAGGGTGCCCAATTGCGTACCTTTCTTAAGGGAGACTGAGTGATCGTTCGGGTTTATCAAGCGCACTGGTACTTCTTGGGTTGATAGAACAAGAGCTTTGCCGATGAGTATTCCTTTTCCCAAAATCAGGTCGTCAATCTTAGGTTCTATCATTGCTGGTATACTGCTTTGCTCTAGACCATCTAGTTGGCCAGCTACAACGCATTCACAATTCGCTGGGAGTTCGACGGCGTCTGCCAGCGTTATTGGAACAATGGCTTCATCTTTTCGATGCAAGAAAAATTCTTCGGTTCGTCGTCGAAGGTCCAAGCGAAACTCGCAGTGATTCATCACGTCCATACCCAAAATGACGTCTTCATCGATGTCGGCCACCAATACCGAATGTGTTAGAGTAGTGGTACCTAATTGCAATGTCGCTTTTATTTCCCTATAGACTTAGGCAGTTTCTCCCATAGCGGTTCGTAATTTCCAACTGGAAGGCGACATCTTTCTGTGGTTGGCGACGGTTGGTCGTACGATGGTTTTAGTGGCCCCGGTATCTATTAACATGGCATAATTATTTTCATCGATTTGTCCGTCAATGTATAAACTGCCCGTTTGTTGTGTGATCGTAGCCAACTTCACAATGAGAGGGCCTTTTCGATGATCTAGGGTCGATGTCGTCCTCTAGGAGTGGACCCGGGAGTTAATAAATGCTGTCATCACTGTAATGACTTTTCTGTCCCTGTCACCACTGTAATAACCGCTGTCCTCCTTTTGAATTCACAGCCCTCTGTTACCAGTGTATGACAACCTTTGGATCCCTATTTTCTTGAATTTTGCAGCGTGCTGTCACCAGTGCCGTAGGGAGGTAGTTTACTGGCACGAGCCGGCAAGGTCTCGTGGGGCCTCTTGGGCTTATACAATGTGCCAAGCCTGAGTTCTAAGGCAGGTCGCGTCAACCCGTTCAATCCTGCTGGTCCGAGGGAAGGGGTGGTTGGTAAAGGAAACAGACTGGGTGCATAATATGTACATATATATTACAAGCACAAAATAAATGAGTACAGTAATTCAACCCTGGTTGGGACAAAATAAAAGTTATTCGTGAGAGAATGTCCCGGTACAATACATTAGAAATCAATTAGGGAAAAAACGTCTTTCATAGTCTGGAAGTAGTTTCTCCTTATTATGACAAAAATAAAAGATGTCTTGCATATGACTATCCCTGTATAAGGTATGAGAAAAAATTAATGTGACTAGGGTAAAACGTCTTCCATAATCTGAAAGTAGTCTTTCCTGATTATGACATAAATGAAAGATATCTGGCGTAGGAATATGTATAATATATGAAAGAAACTAACAGGACTAGTAAAAAAAGTATTTCGTAATCCTGAAAGTAATCTGACCTGGTTATGATATAAATAAGAGATTTCTTACATATGAATATCCCTGTACAATATATGAAAAGAAGAAAAACCAAAAAAATTAACTAGACTGGTAAAATAGGTTTTTCGTAACCTGAAAGTAATCTGACCTGGTTATGATATAAATAAGTGATTTCTTACATATGAATATCCCTGTATAATCTTTAAACTCCTTCGACTAAAATTTAGGGTTCCCCTGGATTATTAAATCGATTGCAAATCGTACTATTTCCTAAATATGTTAGGTGATGGTCTCAAATGTCAATAGTGCACTTAATATGACCTGGAAATGTATCTTTGGACACCCAGACAAATCAAAATAAATGTCAATACGATATTTGATCAAAAAAAATATGACAGAAAAAAAACTTACGGTTTGAAATATCACAATTCACAACAAAACAGTATCACTGTTCACATACGGGCCGTCGAAGATGGGGGAGTACCAGGCCATACGGCACCTGATTACTCTATGAGGGTTACTTCCTCACTGTCCTCTGTTCCAAATTTTCTGCTATTTATTTCAGAAGATTTGGGGCGAGGATTGTTATTAAAAACATCAACTGTAGTTTTGTTATTTAATTTCCTTCGGTTCGCCCTTGTCTCATATTTTTTATTTTCGTAATTGAAGATTAATTTTCAATTAATTTCTTTATACTAAGTTGCAAGATTTGTCTATATTTTGATAAACAAACCATCGTGTGTTTTGTCATCGACCTTGTCGGTTGTGTAAAATTGTTTGTTTAAATTCTTTTCTGCTCTAGGTCAACTTTTGTTTTTATATTAAATTGAATTCGACTTATTTTATTATAAAGAAAATTATATCTATATAGGGTGTCCCTAAATTTCCCTTTGTCATATGTCGTGTTCATTACACTGCTGTTGAGAATTTTCAGCAGGGGTCTTTCTGTTATGCAGGCAAGTAGTTCTTATGTGGCCAATTTCACCGCAACCCCAGCATCTTTGAAGATACCACCCTCAAGACTTCCTCCACCCCCTCTTTAGGTACACTATGGTTACCAGTCGCTGGTGGCACTAAATCAGGGCTGGTTATTCCCCGTACACGAGCAGGGCATAGTATAGCTTCCGTTGCCGCTCCAAATTCCAATGCAATCGACAATGCCTCCACCAGTGTCTTTGGACGCGCCAGCAGCATCGCTCGTTGAGTTTCTGCATTTCGAAGACCGTCGACGAATGCTTGGACTGCCAGATTTTCTAATACGTCTTCTGTTGCAGATGGAAAGGCACATCTTACTATCCTAGCGATATCCATCTCGAATTCTTGTATCGACTTTCTGACTTTCTGCTTGCGGGTCTTAAGTTGGGATTTGTAGACCGGCTCCAGATGGGCATGACCATAACGCATCTCAAGTCGTCTCACTAAGGCGTCAAAATCTTCCGCATCGCCCTCCTGAATAGACTGCAACACATGCAAAGCCTCTCCTGGCAGTGAAACGGTGAGTGATATGGATTTTTCTCAAGAAGTCCATCCGTTGGCACTAGCCGCAGCATTGAAGTTACGTCAGTGATCTGCCGAGTCAATTCTTCACTCATTCGATCAGCAACCTCATGTTGCTGGGCGATCATCTGACGAGTGAGTTCTTCCATTCGATTCGTAACTTCATCTGACGGGTAAGTTCTTGCATTTGAATCGTAACCTCTTGTCGTTGGGCGGTCATGCGACGAGTGAGTTCGTCTTGAATATGTTGAGTCAATTGTTCCATAACCTTTGGTTGGCTTGTTGATCAGACAGTTTATGACAACTGTTGGATAGTTGTTGGCATAACTCGTTGTTCTGATTAATAATTTGTTGTTGAAACTGGCTAACTCGTTGTTCTGATTACTAGTTTGTTGTTGAATACTGATTAACTCGTGTCTCTGGGTCGATATTTGCTGGGACAACTCATCTCTCTTGGTCGATATTTGCTGGGATACCTCGTTGCTCTGTTTACTAATTTGTTGTAGAATACTGACTAACTTTTCTCTCTGGGTCGATATTTGCTGGGACAACTCATCTCTCTTGGTCGATATTGGCTGGGATACCTCGTTGCTCTGTTTACTAATTTGTTGTAGAATACTGACTTACTTCTCTCTCTGGGTCGATATTTGCTGGGACAACCCATCTCTCTTGGTCAATATTTGCCGGAATAACTCGTTGTTCTGTTTACTAATTTGTTGTTGAATACTGACTAACTCGTCTCTCTGGGTCGATATTTGATGGCATAACTTGTCCAATGGATCTTCGAATTCCACTGACTCGGGGTTGATACCTTCTTAAAAAAAATACTTCCGTAATCTTTTTAGCAGAACCGTCCTGTTACCTTCGGTTTCCAATTCTCGCTCTTCCAGCTTTCTTCTGAGCTCAGCAACCAACAGTTCATTTAATTTATTTCCAGTCATCCTTGTTTCTTTTATACCCCACGCCTGACATCAATTTAACACGATTGTGGATTTCTTGAAACAGTTTCTTCAGGAACAAGGAATACAATTTACAATTCTCGCTAAATCGTTCAACTTCACTCCCGTCACAGTTGTCAACCACCCTTGGGACCTGTCGCACCTCCTTATATATACATTTTCTATCTTCCAGAATGACATTTCGAACCCACCAAAATCATCGATCGAACAATCCAGAACGTTCTATCGCTGTTCAACCTAGCTTACAAAGGATAACTAAAAAAAAGAAGAATGCCTTACCTAAAACTACTTAACAGGGAAAGAAGAATACCTAACCTAAAACTAATTAACATGGGAAAGAAGCATGTCTAACTAACTTAGCACTGTCACTGTCATTAACGGGTTTGTTAAAGTATTAACGCCTATCTTTCGATTTTTACCAATTTCAGTCATTCCGACTCATAAACGTAGTTGTTACGAATTTTTGTAGGGTAAATTTTGGCACAAATTTCTAGTTCTTCAACCCTGTATAATTCCTACAAATATTAAATGGAAGGAACTAAATATAATCATTAATTGAGATGCATATTTCCTCTATCAAATGGTATAAGAATGAAGATGACACTTCGCATAGTTTCAGAAATATTGAATTTTTTGTTCAAGCATGTCAAAAAATTTCCCAAAATTTTGCTTTCCGTGCCAAAAAAATGAAAATTTTTGGTTTTCAGTGAATGTATGAGAAAAATTACACATTAACATATTTTTCCTGTCGTAGAATCCAAAAAATATGTCAGTTTTCCATTTTAATTCATAGTTTTCTGGAAAATCCCATTTACTTAAAATTTCCTCAACTTTTCACCCGAGATCATATTTTTTCAAACAACTCACAAATTTTTTGTAATCCTCATATCAAAAACCCATATTAGCAAAATAGCATCGGAATCGGAATGTAATTTTACTTTTCCGCCCAACCTATCTAATATGCGAGAAAAGTATTGGTTTACCCCAAAAAAAGTTGAAATTTTGATTTTTTTTTCTTAGATATTTTTACGTTTTCCATCAACAACAACACGAAAAAACGGTTTTTACAAAAAAAATCCTCTGTGTATGTCGTCGTCGTCGTTGTCGTCGGCCACTTTTCGTTACATGTCTTGTTAGCAGGATACATCCTCCGGAGTGCAACAAGTCACCAGTTTTATGATTGCATATTGTTAAGGACATATCACAGATGAACCCTATTGATATTCAGCTCACTAGAGCCAGTCTTCGGAAAGCGATGTAGAACCACTAGACTATTCAGAAGAAAAAGATTTAAGAAAAAGAAATCGTAAACTTAGAGAAAAAGGGTTACAATATAAAACTTTAAGAAAAAATAAAGACTCTGAGAAGTATGTTTATGAAAAAAACAAACGGGAGCGGAAACTAAGACCAACCTTCATCTGTGTTGTCCAAGAAAGCTAAAAATAGGTTTTGTGAATCTTTTAGTTTTCTTGAGAGAAAGAATATTTTTTCAAATTTTTGGAAAATGTCGTGAGATATTAAAAAAGTTTTCGTTTTATCGTTAGTTAAGACTGTACCCACTCGACACCCAAAAGAAGCACACTCAAAAAGACAGCAGTCACTTGAATATTTTTTACAAAAAAACGGAGAAAATCTCCGAGTTTGTAAATGTTCTTAAGTACATTAGATTTAAAGGAATGAATGGTGAAGAAATGGGTAGTTGCCGCAGCTAACAACAAACTCAAAGATAACAATGACAAATCCATGCCAACTAAAAAGCGAATCCCTGCAGAACTTAAAATAAGGATTAATACTTTAGAAACATTTTTAAATGACCTTCCCAAGTTGGAATCACACTATTGTAGTGCTTCGTCGAATAGACTTTACTTAGAGCCATTATTCCAAAGTAAAACAGATGTATATCAGGTATACAAAGGTTTCTGTGATACAAACGGCGTTGAAGAACACAGTTTAGCTCACTTTAAAAAAGAAATGAAAATCAAAAATATATTTATTCACAAACCAAAGAAAGACCAATGTGATATCTTCATTGGTTACAAAACTAAAAATGTTATTGAAGAAGACTATATAAAACACGTTAAATGAAAAGAAGAAGCCAGAAATGAAAAAAAGAGAATGACAAAAAAGAGGCTTCAGAAAATTTTGAGTTAGGTATTTTTACAATGGATGTGCAGGCAGTAAAACTAGCTCCAGTATTACGTGCATCTGCAAAATTACTACAAAACAAAGTTGTACATGCGCAACTTTACAACTTTTAACTTAAAAAACAAGGAGGTAAACTGCTATTTATGGCATGAGGCTGAAGGAGGTAATGAGGCTAACATTTTCGCAACTATTATCACCAAACATCTTTTCCTGTTTTTGGAACAGGAACCCTCAACTAAGAACGTTGTGATCTATAGTGACGGATGCGGTTACCGAAACCGGAACAACACTCTTAGTAATGCCCTTTATCATTTTGTTAATGAGACAAACGTAACTGTGATCCAAAAATTCTTGGAGAAAGGGCATATGCAGATGGAAGTCGATAGCGCACATAGCTTGATAGAAAGAAAACTAAAAAATAAAGATATAAAACTACCATCAGATGACATAGAGATCTGTAAGAAAGCACGACCAAAGCAACCCTTTCACGTAGAATTTTTGGATCATACCTTTTTAAAAAAAATTCGAATTTGTGCTATTACCAAAGTATTAGACCAGACCGATTTACACATTAATGATATAAGATGTCTTAAATATGAAAAAAATAAGGGAATATCATAAAAAATTAATTATTCTGATGACGGGACTAATTTGCCTCAAATAATTAAAGTTAATCTAAACCCCCAAATATGGAGATTATATCAAAGTCGCCTAAACATAAAGCAACAAAAATACGAGCACTTACAAGCTCTGAAAAAAGTCTTGCCATCAGATTGCCATAGTTTCTATGATTCTCTTTCGCATTAGTAATGTTTGATACTATTTTTAATTTTTCTAAGAATAATACTTTTGTTTTTTACTTTTTTATATTGTAGATCATAAAAATAACTTTATTTTTTGTATTTCTCAATAAAAAATGAGAAAACTAAATAAGTTCTTTAATCTTTATTCACGTTCCTAATTAAATAGCAAAACCTCGTAACTGTTAAAATTGTCAACTATTATAAAACTCAAAAAGACTTAACTGGCTTTTAAAACTACTAGTGCATTTTTTTTAAATATTAATAGCTTGTACGGTGTCAAAAAACCTAACATTTAATAATGACAAACGAATAATATTCATTAATACATGATTACAGAAGATATGAGGTTTTTTCCCAAATCCTGAAAAATCAGGTTTTTGCAGATACTTGGTTTTGCGGTGTCGACGACGTATGGTACTTGCAGTACCAAATTTTTGTCATTTTTGGAGAATTTTCAGTTTGTTTGCTTGATTCAGCCTTCAGTGTGTATACAAGTGACCCATTTTATGACTGAATATTGTTCAGGACGTCTTATAGATGAACTTTATTGATTTTTAGCTCACCAGCGCTAGAACAACGGGTGCTATGGTATCTGAAGTGCCACATTTTTCTCCTTTTTGGAGAAATTATTTAGGGTTTAGCACGATATAGCCTCCGGAGTGTATACAAGTGGCCAATTTTATAATTATTGTATATTTTTCAAGGTGTCTCACAGATGTACTCTATTGATTTTCAGCTGACTATAGCTAGTACAGCGGGTCCTATAAATCCATATATACTGCATTTTTGGTTACTTTTGAAGACATTTCGGTTTGTTAACACGATACATCCCCCGAAGTGTATACAAGTGACAATTTTATGATAGAATATTAATCAGGGCATCTCACAAATGCGGAAATAGTATATTAAAGTATAAGTGGATAAAGAGGTCTTTCAAACACGCGCGATTTTTCGAGCACGACGGCGGAGCCGGAGTGCTCGAAATAGAGCAAGTGTTTGAAAGACCAGTTATACACGAATACTTTACGCTATTTTTTTTAATGGTGCACTTTGAAATCATAAAATATTATTACTACAAAAAAATGAAAGTCCGTTCTCGATGCCCAGCCAAGTTTCATTTCATAAAAGTCCGCCCTCGATGCCCAGCCAAGTTCCGTGAAAGTCCATCCTAAATAGTATCTATTTTTATTTGACGTTACGAGGTACTGCTGTCAGATCAATAATCAAATAGTTGACATTGATATTAACGTACTTACGTTTCTCGAGTTGTTGTTGTTACCATAGGGACTTTAAAAAACGCGCATGTTTGAAAGTTCGATTTAAACACGCTGAGACGTGCTTTAAATAGGTAATATGAGGCATCAATAAAAAAATTAGTTTTAATCTTTAAAACCGTTTATTTTCATTTTATATACCAAAACTAAAATTGAGAACATATATTTCCTTAAAATTTGAGACTTCGTTCTGGTAGCAACAGAGATTGGATTGAACATACCTATAGTTTTTTCATTAGTTAGACGACGTTAATCAGAATCCGACAAACAGAACTTAGATTCGTATTTAGTTGGGTTATTATTGTACTTTTAGAGTTCTTCAATGAATATTGATGCTATTGAATACATTCTATTAGCAGAAATATACTTTAACGGTGTCATATATGTTAAAGTAAAATTGTACTTTATATGTTAATTGTTCTAAAAGACAGTCGGTAGTCGTTACCTTGACTACAAATAAATATTTTAATTTCAATTTTAATTTTTCTAACTTGTCAGTCAAAAAGCGAACAGTTATGTTAATTTACTGAATAAAAAGTTCACATCAAGATTAAACTGCATTCCTTGTATTTATTTTAATTGGTTATGGGCCTAGAACGCTTAATTGTGTACTAGAATCGTTTTTATTCAAGAAAGAATAAATTCGTATAAGAAACGGTTGGACTGTGAAGTATCGTTGAATAGCCACAGATGGATTTGGCGAAGCACATCAAACCCTTGGCCGGTGAGGCAGACTGGCCGATCTGGAAGCGGAAGATTCGTGATCTGCTCGATTATCATGAAGGTGCATTAGACGTTATCGATAACAAGATTAAAATACCAGAACCTCTAGCTGACGGCGCTAGTGCGGCTAAACAAAAAGAATTCAAAGAGAAGTATGATTTCTTTCGAAAGGCAAATAGCTACGCAAAGTCTATGATTGCTAGCTCAGTTACAGATGCAGTGTATGAGAAAATCATCGATAAAGAAACCGCGCGTGATGCTTTCGAGGCCCTTAAAGAGCAGTTTGAAGCGACATCCAAGGATCAAGTTTTTCAAATTTGTGATTCATTTTTCGCTTTTAGTTGGATGTTAGGTGAGGACGTGTCTACACATTTAGCTAAGTTGAGAAGTCTTTGGAGTGATCTCAACAACGGTCTCACTGCTCGAAATGAAAACAAGTTACCAGACTTAATGCTTGTGTGTAAAACGCTCAATATTTTACCTGCTGCATTTGAGACATTTAGGTCCAGTTGGATGCTGCTCACAAAAGACACAGAGAAAACCTTTGACGAGCTGACTACACAGTTGTGTATGTTCGAAAGAAATTTCAAGAAAAGCACCAACAACGACAAATTTTCTCAAGAAGCTCTAGTGGCAAAAGGCGAGACGCAAAAACAAGACGCGAAAAAGAAGTCGAGAGCAGGTACAACCTGTAATTATTGTGGTAAGAAAAACCATTGGGTCAGTGAATGCAGAAAGTGGATCGCAGATGGACGACCATCCAAAAATAAGTCCGTTAATGACTCTCAAAACCAAGCTAACCACAAAAATAACCAAAACAAATTTCAGAGCAATGCTGTTGAGGTTAAGGAAGGTCTTGTGTTGTCATTTTCAGAGATTTTCAATACTGAGATCAACACTACAGACTGGTGGATCGACAACGGTGCTACAAGGCACGCAACGAATAATTTCGATTTCTTTGTAGATTTTGAAAAATTCAAGAATCCGTGTGGCATAAAGGCTGCAGGAAAAGAGCTTTTGCAAGCAGTAGGGAAAGGCATCGTAAAAGTTGTATCAACAGTGAACGACGAGCGATACATCCTAACCTTGCACGATGTTTGGTACGTTCCCGATATATCGAAGAATTTGTTTTCTGTTCTAGCAGCTCAAGACAGAAACCTAAACAGTATGTTTGAATCAACAGCTACGTGGTGCTCGCTCAAAGTGAATAACAAGATACTGCTAAGTGGAGTCCGAAATGTTCACGGAACACTATTCAAAGCAGCTATCAAACCGATTTTTCCCGCTGGTAATGTAAGTTTCAATGTTGCTGTTACTGATAGTTCTCAATTACAGCTGTATCACGAGAGGTGGGGACATCAGGACAAGCAGCACGTGAAAAACTTGTTACAAAAAGAATTGGGTATTAACGTCAAGTTAGACAGAGAAATTTGTGAACCGTGCGTTTACGGTAAGGCCCATCGTTTAGCTTTCGGTACTAGAAGAAAAGCAAGCCAACCTGGAGAACTGATTGCTACAGATTTATGTGGTCCTTTTGATGTATCATTTAGCAAGAAGAGGTATATGGCCATATTCAAAGATATGTTCACTAAATTTCGATATTGCTACATAATTGCAGAGAAGTCTGACGTCACAGCAGCTTTACAGTCAATGATTGCTCACGCAAAACAGCAAGGTCATTCGATTAAGGCGCTGCTGAGTGACAACGGCGGCGAGTTCGACAATGTGGAGGTCAAGGCTATTCTAGAGAAAAATGGAATTACGCACAGATTGACAGCTCCGTATACACCACAGCAAAATGGTTGCGTTGAACGAGAAAATCGCACAATCGTTGAAATGGCTAGAACATTCAAGTACTCCAATCCCGACGTGAAATTTCCTGAAGCCATTTGAGCAGAATTAGTCACTACAGCTACGTACGTATTGAACAGAACAGGCAAATCATCAGTAGACGGTATGAGTCCTTACGAGCTGTGGATTGGAAGTAAGCCGAGAATTAAGCACTTACGCATCATTGCATCAACTTGCTACGTTCATATACCTAAAGAAAAGAGAAGAAAAATGGACGAGAAAGCAATCAAGGGTTATTTGATAGGTTACGATAACGATGAAAGATACAGAATTTATGTCAAGGAAGAGCACAAAGTTATTGTCTCAAGAGACGTTCAATTTCGCGAATTAACGAGAGATTGCGATCATGAGGTTCAGTTACCACTCAAAGATTCTCATTTACAGAAAGATAACACCGAGGAAAATCCTGAGGTTCCAGTCGAACTAGAAGAGCCTTTGGAGTACCCCGAGATACCAGTTCAACAAGATGAACCACTTGAGTACGAGTCGGAAAGCACGGAACCTGAATCGGCAACCGATGACGAGGAAGAGCCAGCGACGCCCTCGCCAGTACCTGCAAGAACTTTGAGAGATCGCTCGAAGTTGAGAAAGCCAAGTTACCTACAAGAATATGCACACATTGCTGAAAACACTGATTTTATTGACACGTATGTAACTCCTCAATCATTCCAAGAAGCTGTTTCAGGTAGGGAAAGTTTACAGTGGAAACGAGCCATGGATGATGAGATGAAATCGCTCAATGAAAATCACACATGGAAGCTGTCAACTTTGCCACAAGGAGCAAAAGCGATCCCATGTAAATGGACCTACAGAGTTAAAACCAATCCAGATGGTTCGGTCAATCGATACAAGGCAAGACTAGTTATAAAAGGTTTCAGTCAACGCTACGGCATTGACTATAGCCAGACCTTCAGCCCAGTAGCAAGAATGGCAACTATTCGGTCGATTTTAAGCATAGCTGCAAGTGAGCAGATGCATCTAGCACAGTTTGACGTATCTACAGCATTTTTATACGGCGAAATTGAAGAGGTTATTTACATGCAGCAACCAGAAGGCTACAAAAACGGTACTGATCAGGTATGTCAACTTCAAAAAAGTTTGTATGGTTTGAAACAGGCTCCAAGATGCTGGTTCAAACGTTTTGGCAAGTATCTTATCAGTCTCGGCTTCAAAGTTAGTGATGCAGATCCATGTTTGTTCATGCGAAAAGAAAATGACAAAAGTATTATCATGGCTCTGTACGTAGATGATGGATTAGTTGCCGCAACAGATCCTCAAGATTTGAAGATTTTCTTACAAGATTTAAGCAAAGAATTCAAGATCACTTCACAGAAAGCTTCATACTTTTTAGGGCTAGAAATTGAACAAACAGATGATTACATTACAATTAATCAACAAGCTTTTGCTAAAAAGATTCTAGAACGTTTCAATTTTTCAGATTGCAAACCAGTCTCTACGCCAATGTTGAAAGCTTCTGAGATTTCTCAATCAGGGAAAGAAAATTCCAAAGCACATAATTTCCCTTACAGACAGGCGGTCGGAGCTCTCATGTATTTGATGCTAGGAACTCGACCTGACTTAGCATACAGCGTTGGATTTTTATCAAGATCACTGGAAAATCCATCTTTGGAAGATGCAGCTCGCGTTAAAAGAGTTTTCCGCTATGTAGCAGGCACATTGACGAAAGGAATAACCTATACTCGTAAGGTAAAAAGGGGTATTCTTGAGACTTTCAGTGACGCTGATTTTGGAGGATGCACGAAAACTGGTCGCTCTACTTCTGGTGTCGTAGTTAAGTATGCAGGAGGGGCTATTTCATGGATGAGTCAAAGACAACCTACGGTAGCCACTTCCACTACCGAAGCTGAAATTATTGCAGCAAGTGAAGCAGCTAAAGAAATTATTTGGCTCTCAAGATTGTTTAAAAATATTGTAACTTTAAAGCAAGTTCCAATAATTGAGGTCGACAATACAGCAGCAGTGCGTTTAAGCGAAAATCCAGAGTTTCATCGACGAACAAAACATATAGCCATCAAGCACTTCTTTATTCGAGAGAGGGTAACCGAAGGCGAATTAGCAGTTCAACAAATATCTTCTGAGAATCAACTGGCAGATATTATGACGAAGCCTTTGGGTGCAATACGATTACAAATATTACGCGATAAATTGGGTTTAAAGTAACATAGTGGGTACTAAGATGTTTTGTTTGTTTATTTCATTATTATTACAACAATTAACAAGGGAAAGTGTTAAAGTAAAATTGTACTTTATATGTTAATTGTTCTAAAAGACAGTCGGTAGTCGTTACCTTGACTACAAATAAATATTTTAATTTCAATTTTAATTTTTCTAACTTGTCAGTCAAAAAGCGAACAGTTATGTTAATTTACTGAATAAAAAGTTCACATCAAGATTAAACTGCATTCCTTGTATTTATTTTAATTATATAAACATTTGAGGTTTCCACGATACAGCCTCCAGAGTGTATAAAAGTGACCAATTTTATGATTGAATATTGTTCAAGATGTCTCACATATGTACGCTACTGATTTTCAGCTGACTAGAACGAGTACAGCGGGTCCTATAAATCTAGATATACTACATATTTGGTTATTTCGGTTTGTTAGCACGATACATCCCTCGAAGTGTATACAAGTGACAATTTTATGCTAGAATATTGTTCAGGGCCACAGATGCGGAAAAGTTAGTTTTAATCTTTAAAACCGTATTTTTTTTAAATGTCATTCCTATGAAATTGAGATTTTGCATAAAAAATGTCAGCTTTGATGTTTTATAACTCGGTTTTAATGTCGGTGGAAATTTGCTGTATGTTTTTTATAATAGTATGGACGCTTCTCTTTCTATTCTTACCAATTTCAGTCCATTCAATTCATAAACGTAGCTACTACGATTTTTTGTAACATTTTTTTGAATCATTTTTTAACCTTCTACTCATATAATTGCTACAAATATGAAATGGAAGCCACTAAATATGGTCAGTAATTAAGATTCATCATTCGTCTATCGAATGGTATAAGAATTTAATCGATACCTTGTATAGTTTTGGAATAACAGAATTTGATATGGAGGCATCTTGAAAAGTTTTCAAAAATTTCGAGGTCCTGGATAAAAATTTTGATATACAGTAAATGTAAATGACACGAGGAATCCATTTTTGCTATTCGATATTCCCATTATTAAAGAAATTAAAAAATATTTCTTCAAGTAAACTATTTAAAAAAAATTGATGGGTGAAAACCTATAGTCTCATTGGATTCGTCGTGACCGAAGACATCTAATTACAGATTCTTATGAAAATCGTATAACAGCTACTATTTTTAAAACTCCCAAATATTGGAAATTTTAATTTTTTTAAGCCTGTCAAATAGGTTTCAAAATTTCGAAAATTCGATGTTCAATAATTTTTTCACAACCCTGTATATACTCAGCAGATACTACAAAGAATGTGACGTCACGGTCAAAAGTCACTAAACAAATTATACACAAACATGCACCATAATAATATATTTCATATCACTGTTTTGAATGAAACTAACTGTTTCTAGATAATTCCACATTTTTTTCAATATATTGTGGAATTATCTAGTAATATGAATAGATTCCACGAAGTAAGGGTCGAAACAGTAAATTTCATATATTTCACGGATCGCGCCAATGATGTGTCCAGTTCGGGACTTCTCGCGTATGGGAATAGTTTTCGCATGCTCTCCGCAACCGCTAGTATGTTCGCCGGTGTATTAGGTTGGGAGATTCGAAAAAACAGACAATATTAACAGTATCTTCTCAGATGAAACTCATTTTCACGTATCCGTGAATGAACAAAACTATAAAAAAAGTCAAAAGTAAGTCGAAACTCTGTACAGTGACTCACCACCCCTAGCAAGCAATGTATTATAAACGGTGTTGCCAGATATATTCTAGCGATAGGTAATTGATTACACAAATAACAATAAAATCCATATATTTTAGTTCTTTTTCTTATACTTGTAACAAACATCTATGCAAATATCAATTTAATATATTGATTATAGATTTCAAATAGACGAGCTATGCATAAGCACAGCTAGTCTATTTGAATATTTTATTAAAAAAATATTATTTGCGAGAATTTTGGCGTAGGTCAACGTCGAAGACTTACTTACTTGTGAAAAAAGACAGCTTGATGCAGCGATGTGTACCAGACAGAGAGGATAGAATAGGACACCTGCATAATTTATTCAGTGTCTAGTATTCGTAGTCACATTGTGATCGTTTTGGTATTTTATCAATTTGTGCTTTTTGTGTTTTTACATGATTAGTTACAACTTTTTGTTTTTTTGTACGTTGTAGATTAGGGTTACTTTTTAATTTTTGTTAACAATAATGGCCGAATGTAGTGGTGTTAGCGACAAGAAATGGCGTCGTCCAAATTTATTAAGAGAAGAGAAAATTATTATTTTAAATGTTTACGAAGGGTTACACGTACCAGGGATAAACAATTAGGCGTTAGCGATGCTGTGGCTCTGTGCAGTTATTTAACAAAAGTTTCAGAGAGTACCACATATAAAATTTTGGGAATTGTACAAGAAGGGACGTTGACAAGAGAAGGAAATCAAAATTGTAAGCAGGAAACTAAAGAAAGAAAATTATTTTAGACGACCAAACACGTAACGCTGTACGTAGACTGATTCATTATTTTTATTTTAAAAGTGAAATCCCCACATTAACAAAAATTAGTTAAGCTATAGAAGCAGATGCAACGTTACCAAACATCAGCAATACTGTTTTAAGGAGGACTTTAAGACTAATGAACTTTCGTTACCTAAAAAGAAGCAGAAAAAGTACTTTAGTCGAACGAAATGAAATTGTTCAATGGTTCAATTTAAAGCAGATACGACAGTTTCGTAACGGAAGAAGGCAAATTTATTATCTTGACGAAACGGGTTAACGAAGGTCACACTGAATCAAAAGTATGGCAGGACTTGAATATCCAAAGCAGTCGACAAGCCCTTATGGAGGGTTGGTCTACCGGTTTGAAAGCTCCTTCTGGAAAAGGGCGCAGACTCATTATTGCACAGATCGGCAGCGAAGAAGGATTTGTGAAAGGAGGCCTTATGACTTTCGAGTAAAAAAAATCTGGTGATTACCATGAAGAGATGGATGGTAACAGATTTGAAGCTTGGTTAGAGTCAATATTAACAAAAGTGGCTCCCGGTTCGGTAATAGTTATGGATAATGCTTCATACCACAGTCGCCGTCTGTAGCACATACCTACTTCAGCTACTCGCAAGAGTGTTGTAATGGATTGGTTGACAAGTAAACGTATTCCGCACGAAGAACCAATGCTAAAAACTGAATTATTATCCCTGGTGCGGTATTAGAGAGTCAATTATATAAAATATATAGTAGATGAAATGGCAAAAGAATTTAACGTTTCAGTTCTTTAGACTTCCGCCCTACCACTGCGAATTAAACCCGATAGAGCTTATTTGGGCCGAAGTGAAAAACTATGTTGCATGAAAAAACCAAACATTTAAAAGGGTTGACGTTAAAAAAACTGTTTGACGATACTTTAGAGACTGTTACTGCTGATACTTGGCATACATGTATTCAGCACGTATATAAAGAAGAAATGAGGTTTTGGGATCTAGACATACGTGTTGAAGTGGTGACCAAACAATTTATTATAGAACTACAAAAAGAAAGTGATAATTCGCTTTCTGAGAAGTCATCGGAGAGTAGCAGTGACGCCAGTTAGTTTTTTGAGTGATTTTACAGACAATAATCAGCGGTAAGTAATCTTCGCTTTTAAAATTATCATTGATATTAGTTATAGTTTTGGTATTGTCCCCTTATGAATGAGATCCCAGGATTTACAGATAAAAAAAATTGTATCGTTTGGAAATAACTAAAAGATGTAAAACAACAGAATGAGAAAAATGTTTTGCTTCGTATGCTACAAGAGGCTCGCTCGGGTATTAATTACCATAATTACATGATCGTTGCGTAAAACGTTATTATGATCAACTATACATCTCATTAAAGCTCATCCTTAAAAATGTTTATTATTTTTGATAACACCCTGTATATATATATATATATATATATATATATATATATATATATATATATATATATATATAATGATACCTACCATAATAATTTCGTATTTCTGTTCTCTCAAATTTAAACGCCAGAGCGTACAAGTACATTTTGTATTAATTTTTTATTTAGGACTATTAGGAACCCTTCAAAAATGAGGCGCTCATGAAGTTCGCTTCTGCAACTGATTTTATGTACAGTAAGAGTGATGAGTCACTGTACAGAATTTCGACCTACGACTATATCGAAATGCAGAGAATCCCCGTCAATAACACCAGAACCCATAGACAAATAATAATATAAGAGACAGTTTTATGCATAGGCGGTATGTGGCACAACGTTTCTGCGCAAGTTCCCCGCGCATGGAGTCTCTACTGTCGCGAACTACAAGACTGTTTTACATAAACAAAATAGAACAAAATATCATAAATTTCAATACATTTCAAAACATCGCCTTTAGTGTGGATAAATATTATAAAATATCCTAGTATATTAACTTTTAAGTCATTAAAAATGAAAATATACAAAACCAATCTTACATTGGTTGGTGTGAATCTGGTTTCTGTTTGTCAAATGCAAAGTGACAGTGTCAAAAATAACAATTCCGAAAAAGAAGACAATACAAGAGTGAGTATTTTTTAATTTATTTAGGATTTAGTTTTAATAAAGTAAATAAAATTAAGTGAACCTTTAAATGTCACCACCAAGTAAAATTCGTCGTAGTTGTATAGCAAAAAATTGGCCACTTCGCAATTTGGAGTTTAAGAACAAAACATGTTTCAAATTTCCATCTGACATTAGTCAAAGGGAACAGTGGTACAAAATTTTAGAACTTCCTTATACATCCAAAGATCAAAGGTTGTGTGAAGATCATTTTGATGATGAGGCATTTACAAATTCATTACGCAAAAGACTTAATAAATTTGCTTTACCTTTGCAACCCTTCCATCATACACCACCAAAAGTAATTGAAGATAATAATAAAAGTCAAGCTTTTGAAAATACAGTATTGCCCATAAAAAGAAAGCTTATTTTTTGTAACAATAATGATATAGTCTTAAAGAAACTGAATTTGAACCTTTGCCTAAAAAATAATGCTTGGAATCTAGTATTTTAAGTAAAATAAACGAAACTAGGGTCAGTAATTTATCTCCCAAGAAGAAGAAAATGTATTACATTAATAAATATCAGAGAATTAGAATTTGTAAATTGAAAAAGGCACTTATCAGTAGTAATAACAAAACTAAAAATGCAGTTAAGTTGTCAGAATCAAAGTTAATTCAAAATTAGATCCAGCAGACATGGAGTTTTTAGCAGATGATAGCAGTTTATTAGACAACTCACATTCTTTCTTAAATTTTCATAATGAACCAAAACCATTAACTCCTAATACCATAAATGAATTGGAAAAAAATGAATTCCCGTTTTTAGATATAGAATTAAATGATTCAAATTGTGATACTCAAGCAATAAGATATGTTTCTGGTTTCGTTGTTAAAAAAATTACAACTTTTAATTGCGCAGAATGTAAGGCTAATTTGCAGATATTTTAGATGTTTACCATACTTTCACTTCCTTCAAAGAAAATGATGATAAAACACGTCTAATTTATGTTCAAAGAGAAGTCGTAAAATTTCTTTCCATTCTGCATGACATTGTTTATCATTTTCTACCACTTTTAGGTCATGTAGAAAATATTACTGAAAAAACTGAGCTCTTTGCAAAAAGTCATATAAATTTTGATTGGTTCACTTGTCGAGAACATAAATCATACGTATTTTCTCAACTCATAAAAGTTTGTGTCCTCTTATTAATTAAAAAATATTATTATTATTATTACTGCGTTTAATTTTTTTTGTTCCAGACCTGTTCCTGTCTTCATGTAAGGGGGAATCTACTTTTTAAATGCTTTTTATTAAAATATTTGATGTAATATTGGATACACTTTTTTAAGTATAATGCTGTAATTTGAGTAGAAATATGTAATTTTGTGATTAATAATAATATGTAACTGTATGGTAAATTAATGATATAGATAATAATAGTTTTTTCATGTTTTGTGTTACCAATTTAAAACATTATTTAATATTCAAGCTAGTGTGCCATTTTTACTTTTAGTTTCCGCTAAGTATATGTTTATGTTGTGTATTTATACAACTGTAGGTTTCCTCTGATTTACATGTTTTGTCTTTTTAATTAATTTAAAGAAAGTAAATGTGAAGTTTCTTGTTTTCTGAAATAAAAAAGTTAACAAAAAGGTGAGAGCTGGGCAGCTATGGGATGGCGGAGGCTGCAATAGAATTTTTTTGAAAAATGTACAGTCGTATAAATGCCTATTCATAGTGCGTGTGGTAGGAAAAATAACTTTGAAAATTGTGTGGAAACACTGTTAAGTGATATTAGAATAATTGTTTTAATAATAGAATATATTATTGAAAATTTAAATTTTTTGATTATTGTAACTGATAATTTAATCAGATGTTTTTGTACTTTAATATTATCGTTAACGATTAGAATAAGAATTTTAAAGTTATCAATGTAATAACATGTATAAATAACAGACCTATGTATAGTAAACAAATATTTTATTAATTTGTTTTTATATTATGTGCAGGTTAATAAAAATTTTAAATGTGTGCTGTTTTATTATTTATTACCTAAATTATTTGTCTCAAAATTGTTTATCATTATTATTTCATTACAAAAATGAAATATAATTTTTTGGAATGAAATAATTATATAATAAACAATTTTAAGACAAACTGTAAAATTTACCTACCCATAATCCAAACTACCAAATTTAAATATCCCGCCCGTAAGAATTAGTTCTGTTCCCCGCAAGGGGTGCGCTGAGATCGACGCGATGCCAGCTGTTTATATGGGAACGAACACTCTCTTAATATGTTTGTTTCTCCATGCCAGAACCCGCTTCACTCACCTAAGAGCCACTGTTTGATCGAGAATCGCAAAATGAAGTATCATATTATGATCGTTTATCAATGAAGACACGCTACTTCGATAGAGCGCTTGTGTGATTCCCCAGAAACTGATTTTACGAAGGTGTGACACAGCTCGGAGTCTAACAAACTTCTTTTTATGGGAGTACCTTGAAAGCAAAAAATAGCTAATAATTCGACAACATTTCGGCAATTGAATGTTGAACATTCGGCAAGTAATGGAAACTATTTCAGAAGAAACTCCTACTAAAGCTGTTCAGGATTTTTATTGCCTTTTGAAAGAGGGTCGTTTTCGCCAACGTCATTTTTATTATTTTGAATATAGTAGTTTTGCTTTGATTCTAGTTTCAAGAATTTATCTCTGGGCCACCCAATATATGATTTTTTTGAAAAACTTTCCCAGAAAATTACCTGAATCTCAAATGTTGTAGTAAAAATCTCACCTGTAGAACTATTTACATAACGTCCTTTATACCTTTATGTGATTCGTATATCTTTTTCCAGATCCTGCAAGTCAGCGAAAAAGAATTTTCTGACCAAATGGGAGTATTTTTCATTGGGTTTGTAAGTCAGTATGGATACGACAGAGTTTTATCGGTATTAGGAAGGCACATGAGAGATTTTCTTAACGGTCTTGATAATTTACACGAATATCTCAAATTCTCGTATCCGAGAATGAGGGCACCCAGTTTTATTTGCGAAAACGAAACGAAACAAGGATTGACGTTACATTACAGAAGTAAAAGAAGAGGATTCGTGTATTATACCATGGGACAGATTAGAGAGGTGAGTAGAAAAAAGTAGGTAGATATCTATTAAAGTTGCTATTTCACGGCTCTAATTGTTTCTGTTGTTTTAGGTTGCTAGACATTTTTATCACAAAGAAATGAAAATTGAGTTGGTAAGAGAAGAATTATTATTTGATATGGTACACGTAACGTTTCAATTGACTTTTGACAACAGGGCGTTTACTTTAGCATCTCTAGCGATGACCAGAGAAGAGAAACATTTGCCGATAAGTGCTTCAGTATTATTTGAAATTTTTCCATTTTGTATTGTTTTTGGGTAAGTGTTTGTATTCGCCGCTAACAAGAAAATTACAGATAAAAAATGATAACTAACCACTGCCGCCTAAGGAAATATCTTCATGAAACATTGATTCATAACTATTCTAAAATTGTTGAGGAAAATCAGCTCATATGAGTGACGATCCTCTCGATGACGTCGAAAACGCGATAGTAAAATTGGAATGTTTCGGTTTGTCAGAAATACAAAAAGTGAAGATTTATAACTCTTAACCGACAGTAAGGGATATATTTGGATGGATAAGGGTCATTTCTCAGTGCCTGTAATAAGATATATAATTACAAACTGTATTTATTAGAACTAACGAAATACGAAACTGTATCTCTTTAGGTGACAGTGTTTCAAACTAATTATATTATATCTAATTAAAAGATGGATTAACTCATGAGTAGAGAAGCTAGGCGGATTCTGGCTCATTTTTTATGTAATTTAACATGGGAAATCACTAAGGTACATTCGGGTAATTTTTGGCTAAATTTTATCAGCGCATGCGTCGAATTTGATGTGTTATCATCTACAATGAGGCAGGCGTCAGCCAACTTGTGTCATGTATGCTGGTGACGTCACCTCATACTCATTCATTTGATAACGTCATGGGTAATGACGCTTTAAAACTTACTCTACCCAGTTTTTCTTAATACACATGACATATACCAGATAACGCTTGACCCAGAACGGACGCATGCGCAGATCAAATTGTGCCAAAAATGACCAGAATGAACCTTAGCGATTTCCCACCTACTTTTATATAAGGAATAAGCCAGAACCCGCCTAGCTCCTCTACACCCTTGTGAAATAAATATTATATACATTATATATTCGAGTTCATTTTTTTTAGCTCAGATATGATTGTGAGAAGCATAGGAAATTCGTTAATGGTCATTCTTCCGGATCTGGTGGGGAAAAAGATTACGAATTGGTTCGATTTAGTTAGACCTTTAATCGCATTCAAATTTGGATCGGTAAGTTTGATCGTTTTCAAAGAAATGTTGAAGTAAATAAAAGCAGATATTCTAATATTAGTGCTCAGAATGTGCCTTTATTACTATACACGGTTGTTGATTATAAATTACCCACTCCTTGCCTGCAAATAGAAAAGTTTTATACAAAAGTTGTATTTCTGAAGCAAGTCCACTAGAGTACGAAAACATCTTCAATATAGGTGAGGGTAAATATATTAAAATCCTTAAAATTCGTACAAGTTTTTTAATTACCACATGCCAACTAGTTTCTACTTAACAAGTCATCATCAGGACGGATAAGCTACAATTATGATGGTAAATTTAATTTAGCAAATCGAATTCTATTCAAACAACTGTAACTTACCAGTCAATCCACAGGACGTATAACAACATGAATTTAAAATAAACAGCGAAAACAATACAAGACAACAGAACTAGACGAACTAACGTTTCAAATAATTTGATCATTAACACACTCAAGTGAAGATAACTTTTTATAATCTAAAATTCTAAATAGTGGCGGAACTTCAATAGTTGATTTTAAATTTAATGATATAGTATTTTCATTACTAATTGATTTAAAAATTTCTAAGTTCTCCAAAGCGTTCAGTCTAGTTCCATGTTCACAAACATGTAAAATTTTAAAATTTTCATCCACCACAAAAGAATGGTTATTAAGTTGTAAATGTCTGTAGAAAACAGAACTATTCCTTGTCAAATGTTCTTGGATTCTCAACTTAAACCTCCTACCACACTGCCCTATGTATTCGGCGGTGCAATTGTTACAAGTCAACCTATAAACCCCACTTCTATCAAGTTGTGAAATTGGGTCTTTGGTTCGAGAAAAGATAGTTTTTAAGTTTAGTGAAGATTTAAAGGCTACTTTATATTCTGTTCTATTCTGAATAATGTTGGCCAATTGATAGGAAAGTGGACCGTAGTAATAAATGCTAACAAATTTTTGTTGTTCACTCCTGTCCAGTGCATATGAGTCATTCATTAAAAGCTTATCCATCCTTCTGTTAACTAAATTGTCAATTAGAATTGTGGAGTAACCGTTTTTAATTGCTAAAAGTTTTATAGTTTCTAATTCTTTTTTAAAATCATCAGGACACATTGGAATCAAAAAAAGCCGATGAACGTATGACCTGAACAACGAAAGCTTCTGCTGAAAGGGGTGATTGCTGTCAATAGGGATAACATGAGAAGTCTGAGTATTCTTTCTATATATGCTAAAAGAAACGTGATGATTAACCCTCTTCTAATATAAATCCAAGAAATTAAGAGTGCAGTTATTTTCCATTTCCAAAGTAAATTTGAGGTCTATGTGTAAGTTGTACCCCAACACACTCTTTTGAATTCTAATGATTTGGTAGAGAAAATTAAAGACATTGAACTTCCTTCGAACGCCATTCTGGCTTCGGTTGATGTAACCAACTTATACACCAATGTTCCTGTTGAACTAACCTTGGGTCTCATTAGGGATTTATTGGTTGATTCTTCGTTTGATGACTTTGTGGTGGAGAATGTTTTCAGGTTATTGTCATTCGTATTACAACAAAACTTCTTCAAGTTTAATAATAAAATTTATGAACAGACGAAGGGTCTTGGCATGGGAAATCCACTAGCTCCTCTCTTGGCAGATATCTTTATGGACTTTATAGAGAGACAAATTTTTAAGAGCCAATTCTCGGGTAATATCGTTTTCTGGTATAGATATGTCGATGACTTGGTATTTTGTTTTCAGGGGGATGTTAACGTTTTAAATGGTGATTTTTTAAGTTTTATTAACAACTTACACATAGACCTCAAATTTACTTTGGAAATGGAAAATAACTGCACTCTTAATTTCTTGGATTTATCTTTGAAGAGGGTTAATCATCACGTTTCTTTTAGCATATATAGAAAGAATACTCAGACTTCTCATGTTATCCCTATTGACAGCAATCACCCCTTTCAGCAGAAGCTTTCGTCGTTCAGGTCATACGTTCATCGGCTTTTTTGATTCCAATGTGTCCTGATGATTTCAAAAAAGAATTAGAAACTATCAAACTTTTAGCAGTTAAAAACGGTTACTCCACAATTCTAATTGACAATTTAGTTAACAGAAGGATGGATAAGCTTTTAATGAATGACTCATATGCACTGGACAGGAGTGAACAACAAAAATTTGTTAGCATTTATTACTATGGTCCACTTTCCTATCAATTGGCCAACATTATTCAGAATAGAACAGAATATAAAGTAGCCTTTAAATCTCCACTGAACTTAAAAACTATCTTTTCTCGAACCAAAGACCCAATTTCACAACTTGATAGAAGTGGGGTTTATAGGTTGACTTGTAACAATTTCACCGCCGAATACATAGGGCAGTGTGGTAGGAGGTTTAAGTTGAGAATCCAAGAACATTTGACAAGGAATAGTTCTGTTTTCTACAGACATTTACAACTTAATAATCATTCTTTTGTGGTGGATGAAAATTTTAAAATTTTACATGTTTGTGAACATGGAACTAGACTGAACGCTTTGGAGAACTTAGAAATTTAAATCAATTAATAATGAAAATACTATATCATTAAATTTAAAATCAACTATTGAAGTTCCGCCACTGTTTAGAATTTTAGATTATAAAAAGTTATCTTCACTTGAGTGTGTTAATGGTCAAATTATTTAAAACGTTAGTTCGTCTAGTTCTGATGTCTTGTATTGTTTTCGCTGTTTATTTTAAATTCATGTTGTTATACGTCCTGTGGAAATTTTTTGATTGACTGGTAAGTTACAGTTGTTTGAATAGAATTCGATTTGCTAAATTAAATTCATCATCATAATTGTAGCTTATCCGCCCTGATGATGACTTGTTAAGTCGAAACTAGTTGGCATGTGGTAATTAAAAAACTTGTACGAATTTTAAGGATTTTAATATATTTACCCTCACCTATATTTAAAAGTTGTATTGTTAGGGATGTTTTTTTTAAATGCCTTATTAAAATTGAAGTCCAGTGCGAGTTATATATTTTATTTAACTTTTTTTATTAAGCCTTTCTTTCTGATTCCAAAAAATACAACAGTTATTGGGCTTCAATAAATCCCCCTGTATTGCGAGAACTAAATTTTCAAGAGAATTGGTAATTGGTAATGATTCAGTTATTTTTATCTAGACATAACAGAAAAGAGATATGCTAATATGATAAGAAATTGTTTAATACCAATATTTCAAAACCACCCTCAAAAAGACAATTTTTGGTATCAAATGGACGGAGCTTTATATAATAATAATCATTTTGTGATTCATTAACTGACGAGTTTGAAGATCAATTGATTGCAAATAATGGTCCTTTTGTATGGCCTTCAAAATCTCCAATGGTAATCCGCTAGAGCTCTTCTATTATTTAAAAAACATTGTGTATTCAGATCCGATCATAACCAAAGACAGAATGAAAACAGAATAAGAGCCGATATAAACGCATTAACATTAGACATCATTGGAAGAGCACTATATAATAATATTCTTAAATGAATAAACGCAGGTATATAAAGGAATGGCGACGTCCTTGAACATTTGTTAAATAGATATGATTGATTTTATTTTGTTTCTCATATAATTTTTTTAATAAGTATATTCTAACTATATATATATATATATATATATATATATATATATATATATATATATATATATAAACCAAACAACTTAGTAGGGATGCGGTCAGAAGAGGGCTGAATCAGAAGACTTCTTTTTGACTAGTTAAGCTTATAGTGGTGGGGGAACGTTAAATATGTTTTTATTTAAATGGCAATAACTCCAGTATGGGTTGACGGATTTAAACAAACTAGGTCTCGTTTGAAACTTCTCTATTTACTTCTAATTTGCCATATAAATTGTTTCCGAATATATTTTGGTGTGGTACCTAGATGACGCTGTTTGACAATACAACAATTATTACGCATTGTTATGAAGAGTAGTAGGCTATGTCTCCTTTGCATGGTTGAATAGAGGATGAAATTGCTGAAAAGTCAGCGCAATCCGCAACTTCCTATCTTTTTCTAACCGGAGTTATCAATAAAAGAAGCAACATTAGGCCTCTGGCTATAAAGTATCTCCGGAACCTATTGTACAATACTGAAAAAGACCAAAGCCAACTATGGAACTTGAGAAACAAATTGTAATTAATTACTACATTCTATTAATGGCGTCCTAAATGTTCAAATTGCGGTCCATCATTTTCAACTCACATATATTCTTTCCCCCGTAGGCCAAACTGCAGTATCTAGTTTAGCTACTGATATAGTTAGCATACAATCCCCTATTCGTCCAATTATATTATTCCGTGTCGAGTTGCAAAAACTATACCTTTTACTCGACCCCACAAATAAAAATCCAGGCATGTTAAATCCGGCGACCTCTACTCTAAATTCTGTCAGTATTACGATACTAATGTCAAAAATGAACCGATTACTTGATCAATGACACACGAAATATCCAAGCGACCAATGAACACGTTCATCTTTTCTAAATTAGCAACTGGGTTGAAATTCACAAATAAGTAGAAATAGTTTTATCGTGATGGGGTCCTTGAACAAGACTTGGAACGAGCATTCAAATGAGGTATTACTTGTCATATGATCCCATTTAAAATTATCTTACAAAATGGCGACAGTCCGTCATTTTGAATGATGACGTCATGAAATACTATCAAAACGTTGCATTTGTACCCTATTTCAGGCACCCAAACAATTATTGATTTAAGTTCTATGGTTCATGAATAGATAGGGGGGGGGAGACTTTAGACGGGCACTATATAAAAATTAACCTGTTTCAGGATTTTACATTTGCATTCATAATTATGTAGAAAATGAATTTATCTGTTACTTTATGCCGCCACTGATATAAAGATGTTTTTCCACTACTAGCTATGAAGTTGACAATTATTGCGTCTTCTAGCCAACTTATAACGATGTTCCGGTGAACACCGCTGATGATACGCCTATGGTTCGAACCAATCCAGTTTTTGTCGACAGCTGATGGATATATAAACCGACCAACAATTTCAATGAGACAGTCCGGTCGAGGCATTGACTCGAAAGGGCCTCTCCTCCAGTCTGGCGAGGTATTGACTCGTTAGACTCTACCCTTCCGCCGGCAAGGTATTGACTTGCCGAGCATCCTTCTCTCAATTCGGTAGGGTATTGACCTACCAAACGACGGCCACCCGTGTGAGAGGTATTCACTCTCACATATTCCCGTACTTCCCGCCTCTAAGGTACTGACTTAGAGGTATTTCGTCTCGCCCGAGGTATTGACTCTGACGAGCATCCAGAACCTGTATCACCGCCTACACCCGTGTACCGAAGTCTCAGCGTTTGCATCGTCCAAACCACTAGTCCGTAGATATATCTCCCCGGTCGACGAGAAATACTTAGATACGCAACCTTATACGGACCAATATAATAAATATTTAATTTTAGGCCAGGTATTGATCTTGTTGCATATATGTAAATAGCGTCTGTAAATATCTTTATAAGAATAAACTTATTTTATTTTGGAATACTGTCTCTGACTGTACAACCCTACCCGACAATCCGTAACCACCCCCTTACAGAGGGTTACAAACTGAGAAGTTGAATTTCTCTATTAGTGGTTAACATTTTTTTATATTGTTAACCTAAGTTAATAATGGACAAATTCAAATGTTTTTAGAATCCAGGGATAGTAGTTTAACAAAAACGTGTGCAACATAATTTTGTGTACCCAGGAGATTCTCTTTAACGTATTTGCTTTTTGAAATTACGTAACACGATAATATTATTTGAATAAAAATGCCATTAGTTTATAATTCGCGCTTAACCAATAATGACTGATGACATCCCGTAACTACAACATGGCGATACTTACAAACGTTGGGTGCGTTCAGAAAACACAACCGTTGCGTGAATGTTCTGTGAACGCACTTTGATATATAACATTATATGCTGTAATTGCTTCTTCATAATAATTCCTCTTTTTTTCACGCCTTCCGCGTCTTCTTATATTATAATCATGTGGTAATGGTTCCTGCATATCTTCTATTGCATAGGTTATAATATTTCTGTTTGTATCAATTATTACCATCATCTAATAACGCGAGAATTAGATTGTATCTAGCCATAATTTCAATATTAATGTTTTCCAAAAAAGTTATCGTTCAGCAGACACACGTCAACCCTTATTATTTGTTGCTTAGTAAGCGCTCATCAGCGGTTGAGTTATAAGTTATGTTTTATGAACGCACCTGTTTATAAATAAGTTTTAAAAGTGGAAATGTCAATCTGTGTAAGACTACTTGATTATTGTTTTATTAGTGGAAAGGCGAATTTACATTCCAATGCTACTCGATTTATAAAACAAATTTTTTTAATTCTTGTCTTAAATTTGGCTAGTAGTGGAAAAAATTGAATATTTACCACGGTGATGAAGACATTTATAGGCCTCGCACCTTATTCCGCTCGGGGCAAGGCCACTCGCGAAATAATCTTGGTGTTCGGTCAATAATAACAGTCTTCACCACCTTAGTGTATAATATACTATTATTTCGATTTTTCTAGATACTCAACCGTACTAATAATATTTTTGAACTGGTAACAGTGGAGCCCATCTTAAATGACAAACCATCGGAGCGAAGGCGAGGACACGAGTTGGTACTTAGCGATGAAATGGAAGTGTCAGAAGACAAAAATTTAAGACTTAAAGGTAATATTTAGTAAAATGCAATTAGAAATATACTCAGGTTTCAAAATTGTAGACGGTAAGTACTAAAATAATATAATATATATATATATATATAATATAATATATATATATATATATATATATATATATTTGGTTTCCCTGCTGAAATCCGTTATTTTGTGTTTTCCCATGTTTCGATTAACATCTTTGCTCCCAAATTTCACATCCTTATTTGGTTATGCCGTGCTGAAGAGGCAAAATGAGCCAGAAACATGCATGTCCACGGTTACCACTCTATTTCAGTAGCCCTTATTTTGCGTGAATTACCCATGAATCTCTTTGTTGTTGTTGTTAACATATCACGCGATATTCCTACATCTTCTTTATATATATATATATATATATATATATATATATATATATAAATTTCGATTTTCTACTACACCTGTTTTAGTCGAAATTTCAATAATTTCGACTTATTGGCCTGACCGTTCTTCGAAGGGCAAAACAACTACATTCCTGGCTAATACCACGCAGAATATTGAATTACATCCCCTTCGAAAACCGTGACGTCGATCGGCCATTTTGCCGATACGGACATCTGTGGTGATTCGCAACTGATAGCGGAAGAGCATAGTACACTTACGCGTTTCGACCTTCTTGGGTCTCTTCAAGAGTGCCGTAATGCCTTCCAGTTCAGAATCTCTAATCCGAACTGAAGATTACACCCTCCGACAACCTCTCTTGGTTCGTGTAGTTACACAAGCGAGAAGTAGTCAGTTGGCGCCATCTTCACTTTCAGTTGCGAACCAACACCTCAGATAAATGCGACCGTATTAGTCGTATTAAATAAAAATGAATATAATTTCATAAAATACGAGGTGCTATATGAAATATAAATTTCGATTTTCGGATTAGAGATTCTGAACTGGAAGGCATTACGGCACTCTTGAAGAGACCCAAGAAGGTCGAAACGCGTAAGTGTACTATGCTCTTCCGCTATCAGTTGCGAATCACCACAGATGTCCGTATCGGCAAAATGGCCGATCGACGTCACGGTTTTCGAAGGGGATGTAATTCAATATTCTGCGTGGTATTAGCCAGGAATGTAGTTGTTTTGCCCTTCGAAGAACGGTCAGGCCAATAAGTCGAAATTATTGAAATTTCGACTAAAACAGGTGTAGTAGAAAATCGAAATTTATATTTCATATAGCACCTCGTATTTTATGAAATTATATTCATTTTTATTTAATACGACTAATACGGTCGCATTTATCTGAGGTGTTGGTTCGCAACTGAAAGTGAAGATGGCGCCAACTGACTACTTCTCGCTTGTGTAACTACACGAACCAAGAGAGGTTGTCGGAGGGTGTAATCTTCAGTTCGGATTAGAGATTCTGAACTGGAAGGCATTACGGCACTCTTGAAGAGACCCAAGAAGGTCGAAACGCGTAAGTGTACTATGCTCTTCCGCTATCAGTTGCGAATCACCACAGATGTCCGTATCGGCAAAATGGCCGATCGACGTCACGGTTTTCGAAGGGGATGTAATTCAATATTCTGCGTGGTATTAGCCAGGAATGTAGTTGTTTTGCCCTTCGAAGAACGGTCAGGCCAATAAGTCGAAATTATAGAAATTTCGACTAAAACAGGTGTAGTAGAAAATCGAAATTTATATTTCATATAGCACCTCGTATTTTATGAAATTATATTCATTTTTATTTAATACGACTAATACGGTCGCATTTATCTGAGGTGTTGGTTCGCAACTGAAAGTGAAGATGGCGCCAACTGACTACTTCTCGCTTGTGTAACTACACGAACCAAGAGAGGTTGTCGGAGGGTGTAATCTTCAGTTCGGATTAGAGATTCTGAACTGGAAGGCATTACGGCACTCTTGAAGAGACCCAAGAAGGTCGAAACGCGTAAGTGTACTATGCTCTTCCGCTATCAGTTGCGAATCACCACAGATATCCGTATCGGCAAAATGGCCGATCGACGTCACGGTTTTCGAAGGGGATGTAATTCAATATTCTGCGTGGTATTAGCCAGGAATGTAGTTGTTTTGCCCTTCGAAGAACGGTCAGGCCAATAAGTCGAAATTATTGAAATTTCGACTAAAACAGGTGTAGTAGAAAATCGAAATTTATATTTCATATAGCACCTCGTATTTTATGAAATTATATTCATTTTTATTTAATACGACTAATACGGTCGCATTTATCTGAGGTGTTGGTTCGCAACTGAAAGTGAAGATGGCGCCAACTGACTACTTCTCGCTTGTGTAACTACACGAACCAAGAGAGGTTGTCGGAGGGTGTAATCTTCAGTTCGGATTAGAGATTCTGAACTGGAAGGCATTACGGCACTCTTGAAGAGACCCAAGAAGGTCGAAACGCGTAAGTGTACTATGCTCTTCCGCTATCAGTTGCGAATCACCACAGATGTCCGTATCGGCAAAATGGCCGATCGACGTCACGGTTTTCGAAGGGGATGTAATTCAATATTCTGCGTGGTATTAGCCAGGAATGTAGTTGTTTTGCCCTTCGAAGAACGGTCAGGCCAATAAGTCGAAATTATTGAAATTTCGACTAAAACAGGTGTAGTAGAAAATCGAAATTTATATTTCATATAGCACCTCGTATTTTATGAAATTATATTCATTTTTATTTAATACGACTAATACGGTCGCATTTATCTGAGGTGTTGGTTCGCAACTGAAAGTGAAGATGGCGCCAACTGACTACTTCTCGCTTGTGTAACTACACGAACCAAGAGAGGTTGTCGGAGGGTGTAATCTTCAGTTCGGATTAGAGATTCTGACCTGGAAGGCATTACGGCACTCTTGAAGAGACCCAAGAAGGTCGAAACGCGTAAGTGTACTATGCTCTTCCGCTATCAGTTGCGAATCACCACAGATGTCCGTATCGGCAAAATGGCCGATCGACGTCACGGTTTTCGAAGGGGATGTAATTCAATATTCTGCGTGGTATTAGCCAGGAATGTAGTTGTTTTGCCCTTCGAAGAACGGTCAGGCCAATAAGTCGAAATTATTGAAATTTCGACTAAAACAGGTGTAGTAGAAAATCGAAATTTATATTTCATATAGCACCTCGTATTTTATGAAATTATATTCATTTATATATATATATATATATATATATATATATATATATATATATATATATATATAAACAAAATTGAAAATATCACGGGGATTGCAGCCTAAATAATATTAAATATTCTTGTTATACAAAACCGAGCGCTTTCGAAAGACTATTTCTTTCTTTTTCAAGGCTGCATGTTAGAATTATAAGAAATCAAAGAAAACAGGATACATAGTAATCACCTCCGATTTAAGTTAAAGTTAAAATCAATGCCTCAACATTGAATTAAAATGCAATAGGAAACCAAAAAATTGCAAAAGTGAACAAGTAAAAAAATTGAAAAACTGAAACACTGAAAAATTGACAAATTGCAAAATTGAGTTTAAATTAACAACATAAATTGATACTTAGCTAAAATCCCTCCTGAAGGAACACATTTTGGTTTTTTAACTTCACCACTACTACATTTTGACAGAGAATATTATATATATATATATATATATATATATATATATAAAATCTCTAAATATCTTAGGGATTCCATCGTAAGTAGGGCTGAATTAAACTCTTATTTACTACCCAACGTTTCGAAAAAACTTATTTTCTTTTTCAAGGCTGAAATATGGACATGTTGGTACGTTTCATTAATTAACAAGTGAGTTAATAATTATTAAAACAGTTCATACTCGGAACAACAAAAAAATATATTTTATGTATAGATACTTTTTAAGTACTAATTCAAAAGGATCTTTTCGAAACTAGTTCCGATTACATGAAATCTGAAACAGCAATTACTGTCACTCCATGACATGTAAATATTTCCGGGGTTTCATATTATTGCTACTACTATTATAGAGCAGCAGTAATTATTTGTGTTACATTTCATGGTTTTGGAAATGCTAATGCTACTGGTGAGAAATTCATCAAAAATTTAATTGTAGTAATGTTTATAGAACCAGTCTCGATTTGTGAAGTGCCTTGTCTTTCAAAAATAATCAAATATTTCTCTTAGAGAAGTTGAGGTATTTCAAGTGTCCATTTCAATCGAACTTATTTGGATGCTGTGGTACATACAGCACTATGAATAATCTTTATTAACATGAAGTTTAACATTAGCGGCAATTTGTTAGAAAGAAACAAGTATAAATTCAGTGTATTACTCTTTTTCTCTAACAGGATATCATAACCAAGCAAAGTGGGAAACTTGAAAAAGTAGGAGAAGAGTGGTATGAATGGGACACTATTTTTAAACCCTTACCAAAACTTAATTTTTTCACTTTTGAAGGATTTTTTTACAGGTTTGTTTGTTTTGTTATAGGTTAATAAAAAAGGAAAAAGGGAAAAATACTCAGAAGTAATATTTATTTATAACAAAAAAGTTATTTAAAAAAATGTAATTTGTCCCATTCAATACTTCAGAGGCTTGAATGGGACACGTCAAAAAAAATCAAATTATTTTCAATGTTACAAACAAAACTTCTTAACTAACACACTAAATATATAGAAGTCCAATTTTAGGTCGTAATTCGGACTTTAAATAACTGTTTTGTTAAAGGATCCGTCCAAACTGTCTCTCATAATTCTCAAAAGAAGCTGAAAAATTGATTATTTCTTGCGATCTTTTGATTCCCCAATTGCGGTTTGGTGGTTTGAGCTTTTTCTTTATACGGTTTCTTTCAATGTCACTTATCTTCTTTAAGTGGGTAATATAAACTATTAGAATTACCTAATCTTCTTAAAAATTCAATTTGCAATTCTTGGTTTTCTAATTTTGATTGAATGCGTCCTATATAGCATAGCTTATTTTTCTTTGTGGAGCAGTCAACAAGAACGAAGTCATTCTCTTCTAAAACTGGTGTTCCTTCAATACTGAAATCTGAGGTGCAAATTTCATCAATGTCATCATCAATGTCATCGTCTGTATCTATTAATTCCATGCTCTCATCGTCGGAGTCACCGCTACTAGCTTCTTCAAAAAAATTCCTTCTCTTTTTACGTTATATCCTTCTTCCGTAACTTTCGTTATGTGCTTCTTCAACTAACTTTTTTACGGGTGTCAGTTTAGACTCTTGTACTTTCGCTTTTGTGTCCTCTGTTGTTTGCGTTTTTTCTTTCTGGAGCTTTTGGAAAAGATCTTATAGCTTCTGGTGTAACAGCTGGTTGATTGTTACTACTTTTACCTGGAATTGCTTCAGGTTATGCAGAATCGAATGGTTTTTGTAATTTTTTTGTTTGGTGGGCATGATCTGTAACAGAAGAGCATAAGAAATCGGAAGTATCAAAAATCCCTTGATAGAATGTTTTTTAAGTAAAGGCATTCGTGTAAGCTTTATTTGAAAATTTTTACAACATCCACTCATTTTGGACACTCTTAAAATATGTTTTAAAGGGTCCATAAAGGGCCATATCCAGTGGCTGCAGTCGGTGACTGGTGTGTGGTGGGAATATTAGTAAAACCATATTATTAGTTTTGGCGTAGTTTACCACGTTCAAGTTAATATGGGACTCATGGTTATCGAGTAGCAGTAAAACAGGAGACTCTGGTGATGGTTTTGAATGTTTTACAAAATGTTTGAATGCTTCTAAAAAAATTATTTACGTCATCCAACCTGATTTATTTGCAACGCCTAGACTTCCTGTCGGTAACATAAACTGCTTGAAATGGACTATTGGGAAAACAAAAACAGGAGGTCTTGTATTTTCGATTGCACTTATAAAAATCAACATGATTACCAACCAGCCTCGTTCGGCTGATGTTGCTTGACCGACATGTTTGAGTCCTTTTTGTGAACGAACCTTAGGGGGATCTGTAACAGTGGTAAGACCCATCTCATCACCGTTGTATATATTGTCAGTTGTGAAGTGAAAATTGTTCATCACCCTTTCTAAGTTTTTAAAAAAATTGTTGTTTCATTAAAGGCAGTTGCCCAGGATAAGCTAGTTTTTACAGGTTTTCATAATGATGGGAAAATGTGAATTTTTGTGACGCTTCTTAAAGCCTTTAAGCTAGCTTGCTTTTAAATCCGTATCCCACTTTTATGGATATGTTATGTTCAAACCTTTTGCGTATTGATAAGCCAGATGCCTTAACGCTGAATACCCCAATCTATAATACATTTTCGAAGCAGTTATAAGATATTCGACTAGGCAAGTTTCTTGTTGAGTTGTAAAAACACGTCTATTTCCAATATTGGGCGTGTGGTTGAAATTGTTTGGGTCAGTAAGGTGAATCGCACTATTAACCGCTCTATGTAGAGCTGATTTGGAGATGTTATATATTTGGCTTGCTTTACGAATTTATCTTGAATAATACTTTTAACTGCTTTTTCCATATACTGGTGGTCTCCTCGAAGTTTTTCTCCTCTGCTAACCATTTTTATTCTGAAATTAAGACAATGTAACTAATAGTTAGGATTAAATTTTCATACCATTTTTGTTAATTTTTAAAAGGTTGAAAGAAAGGTAAGAGTAACCGTGAGTTATATTAATTATTAAAAGAAACAAATACAAAAAAGCTGCCAAAAGAAAATTAAAAAAATCATTAGCTTAGACAAAATTTCTACCAATTTATAAAGAAATAGAACTGATATTCTCGGAATTACAGCAAATTTAATATTTTAAATAGCCGCCATTTTGTACTACCGTTTCAAAGTTTTCTGAAAAACTAATCAGATCTTCCTCTCGTTTCAGGTACCCAACACGCCTGCCAATTTTCTGCGAAGCTAGATAACTATTTTTTAACATATTTAAACCCTAAACATAGTGTCATGAATGAGACAGTGTCCCATTCATAGCGTAGTTTTCTGTTCCATTCATAACCTATCGCAATTTTTTACATAAACAAATGCAAAAAATGTACCTTAACTTTGTAGCATCTAAAAACGGTAGAAATTGTTCAGGGGTACCTTAGGAACATTCACTATTAAGCTTTTTCTTTTTTTCTAAAACAATGTTTTTATTTACATTCGTTTATCTTAGAGAAAAAAATTACTCGACGCCGACGTGAACATAAATATTCAACTGAAGTGTTGCAAGTTTGAGATCTAAAGGCAACTATTTTTAAAGTTGAGTAGGTATACAGCCTCATCTATACGTAACAATAAAAAGTTATAAAAGTGATTTTAATAAAAGAAACCTACAGTGTCCCATACATGGCACTTCTCCCCTACATAGCCGTAAGCGACGACAAAACAAATATAAATTCATTGTAGGTATTTAGAGGATATCACAAACAGTTAAAGAACGATTTTTAGTAGAGTTTTACTAGCCGACATTCTATTGTGCATTTACATTAATTGTAAAATGCATTGTTCTAACACGAGCACAAGTTATAAGAAGCTTTTAATTATGATAATTCGAGAGGTTGTAAGATCAAGATCATTAATCCAATCTATTTGTTGAACATTTTATTGTAATGCTGGAAATTATTCTAGTTTTCAGTTTGAAAGCTGTTAAAACCTCTACTTTGTTGAGACTCGGCAACGTCGAAAAATATCAGCCGAACACTACTTGTCTGGCTTTTTTGTATCAATAAAAATGGTTAGGTTAGTACAGTACAAATTAAAAAACGCCTTCGATAATAAACATGAATAAAATCGAATTCTAATGAAAATACCTATTATTTTTAAATAAAAGTAATATTCTGATAGGTAATGAAATTAAAATAAACTTCTTAATTATTCAATGAACTTAAATCAAATGTTCGAATAAACCCCCGTTATGAGCTAAACAGTAAACGAGCCGGTCATAAAATTCTTGACGAACATGGGTGAGTATTTCAGGTGCTATCTCCATACAGGCTTGTAGAATTTGTTCCCTAAGTTCTCCTGGAATCCATAGATTATGGATTTCACATAACCACAGAAAAAAGAATAGTTGGGCGCCAAATCTGGAGATCTAGCAGGCCATCTAATGTTACCATTCGTGGAGATTATCCGATTGTGTATTTAAAAAAATTATTGCTAATCGATAATTATGCAATGCACAACCGTCATGTTGGTACCAAATGTCATTTAAGTTGCCACCTAATTGTATGAAAGCAGGAATAATTTGGTTTTACGGCATATTCAAATTTTTTCTCCGATTAAATTGCCGTCAAAAAAATGGTTCAATCAAATATTAACCTAATATTCCAGCCAAAGATTTAACTTTTGGGGATATTGAGTTCTACTCAGTGTTTATGTAGGTTTGTCCTGAACCAATATCGCAAATGGATGAATTATGGGCACCGGTTGTAGGAAAAGTCAATTAATCTATGAACAAAATATTTTTTGAATGGTTTGCATCCAATTGTATTTTTTCCACAGCTATTTCACAAAATATCATTCTATGAAATTGATCGTCTGGGAATATTTCACGGTTCTTTCTCAGTTTAAAACTACGATAGCCATTTTTTTAATACAGTACGAATCGTTTTCGGTTCAACATCAAAATCCTTGGCTAAATGAGTGGACGACTAGACAAAAAAAGTTGAATTTGATGTAGGTTAGTAAAAATTTTTATAATTCATTGGGGTTGGTTATAATTGTTAATTTATATCTCATATTTTTTTCATACGCTTGTTTTTCACTTTTAATAATTTGGGTATATTGTTTTTTAGTTGGCTTGTCCGTTATTACAATGCTTTTACTAAAATTGGATGCTACTACATTTTTCTATGTTCTATGTATATTAATTTTTTATACTCCCTACACAGTTTATCATACCAAGGTTTAGCCTTAGAATTATTATTGGGGTTGAAGGTTTGTGTTTTTTCAATATCTAGAAATCTTGTTGTCAGTCTTATTGCCTCATATATTTGTCTATCCAAATCATCAACAGTGTTTAAGTTTACATCAAAGTCATAGTTGTCTATAATGTTTCTGTAGGATCGAAGTTTTGTAGGGTCTCATCTAATAAGGTGTTTATTATAGCTGCGTGGGGTTGAGCTGATTTGATAGTAATTATTTTCTAAGGTTACTAAGCAGCCCAAATGATCAGAAATGAGTGTTCCACTATTTATTTTTCATCGCTTTTAATGTTTCGCCTCTTTTTTAATTTCTTCATTTTCTATTGTAGCATTTTGGTACATTTTGGATAGCCAATGTATTTCTTTTTTTTTGTTGTAAATGTATATTCATCCATTGTTCTTTTATAAATAAAAGTGATAAACATATATAATTTTTTACTTTTCCGCCCAACCTATCTAATATGCCAGAAAAGTATTGGTTTACCCACAAAAAAGTTGAAATTTTGAAAAAAATGTTTGAGTTATTTTTACGTATTTCATCAAGAACAACACGAGAAATTGGTTTTTACAAAAAAAATCCTGTGTGTATGTCGTCGTCGTCGGCCACTTTTCGTTACATGTCTTGTTAGCACCAATTTTATGATTGAATATTGTTCAGAACATCTCACAGATGAACCCTATTGATTTTCAGCTCACACTAGCCAGTAAAATGGATGCTATGGTACTTGAAGTACAACATTTTTGTCATTTTTTGAGAAATTTCAGTTTGTTAGCACGATACAGCCTCCGAAGTGCGAAAAGTCACCAATTTTATGATTGAATATTATTCAGAACATCTCACAGATGAACCCTATTGATTTTCAGCTCACCACAGCCAGTACATCAGGTGCTATAGTACTTTAAGTACGACATTCTCGTAATTTTTGGAGAAATTTCAGTTTGTTAGCACGATACAGCCTCCGGAGTATATACAAGTGATCAATTTTATAATTGGATATTATTCAGGACGTCTCAAAGATGAACCCTATTGAGATTCACCTCACTAAAGCCAGTACAACGAGTGCTATGGTACTTGAGTTACCAAATTTTTGTCATTTTTGGAGAATTTTCAGTTTGTTTGCTTGATTCAGCCTTCAGTGACCCATTTTATGACTGAATATTGTTCGGGACGTCTTATAGATGAACTTTATTGATTTTTAGCTCACTAGAGCTAAAACAACGGGTGCTATGGTACCTGAAGTGCCACATTTTTGTCCTTTTTGGAGAAATTATTTAGGGTTTAGCACGATATAGCCACGAATACTTTACGCTATTTGTTTTAATGGTGCACTTTGAAATCATAAAATATTATTACTACAAAAAAATGAAAGTCCGTTCTCGATGCCCAGCCAAGTTTCATTTCATAAAAGTCCGCCCTCGATGCCCAGCCAAGTTCCGTGAAAGTCCATCCTAAATAGTATCTATTTTTATTTGACGTTACGAGGTACTGCTGTCAGATCAATAATCAAATAGTTGACATTGATAATCACGTACTTACGTTTCTCGAGTTGTTGTTGTTACCATAGGGACTTTAAAAAACGCGCATGTTTGAAAGTTCGATTTAAACACGCTGAGACGTGCTTTAAATAGGTAATATGAGGCATCAATAAAAAAAAATTAGTTTTAATCTTTAAAACCGTTTTTTTCATTTTATATACCAAAACTAAAATTGAAAACATATATTTCCTTAAAATTTGAGACTTCGTTCTGGTAGCAACAGAGATTGGATTGAACATACCTATAGTTTTTTCATTAGTTAGACGACGTTAATCAGAATCCGACAAACAGAACTTAGATTCGTATTTAGTTGGGTTATTATTGTACTTTTAGAGTTCTTCAATTAATATTGATGCTATTGAATACATTCTATTAGCAGAAATATACTTTAACGGTGTCATATAAACATTTGAGGTTTCCACTTGGCAGCCTTCGTATTAATGCACTCTCTCACAATAATTGTAAGAATATATTGCCTACATTTTAGGTGTAAATTCACATCAAACAAATTCTGATTCAACGTCTCTGGTGGCACTATTTGCTATTTTTTGAGGAAAATGTATTTATAGGTTTACTAAAATTATGTACCGTGAAATGGGGCGAGTTTGATCAATTTAAACTTTAGTTTTGTCATATTCCAAACATTTTCCTATTTTTATTGTCTCTTAGCACTTCAGGTATTCTATTAAGGTCCAAAGAGTAATAACTTATATTAGTTTTAATATAATTGTTAAAAAAATCCACTTATCTTATAAAAAAGAGGTGATCAATCTTAGACTATGAATAGGGTGAGCTTGACCACATCAATTTTATAGCTTTAAACAGTAGTGATTTTAGTAGAAAGTGATCAATCTCGCGTCTGATAAATTCGCTCAAGCAGTTTTTTGAATTTATACAAAAGGGTGAGATTGATCATGCAGGGTTAGATAGATCACACTGTACTTATTGTATTATCGTTTATTCATATAAAAACCAATTTTTTATAGAACTCAAAATGTAATTCAGAACATGTAATAAAATAAACAAAATGGGTTTTAACATTTTTTTATATTAATTTCTCCAGGGAAATGGTATTTTTCAATCCTATCAGAAATCTTCTCATGTGTGGGATCTGGTAGTAAAGCAACTACTTCCTTGAAGGGAACTGTGGATATGTCATCTTCAATTATTTTGAAAATCTTTCTCGACTCTGCTAATTTCAGGCCTTGAACTTCGATTTCTCCGTCTTCTAAAACTTCTTGTACCATGCAGACAGCGAAATTTCATCTTTTGTCGAGAACCAGACAAAAATCTCACTCACCAGCAGGAATTTTCCCTTCTTGATGTTTTCTAATGTAGGAGAGAAGTATGCAACTTCCTCGTCATCTTTGCTGATACCAACTTCATTGTCGACCAGTTTTCTTTTACGTCGAGATTGTTCAGAGCCGGAATTGTACCTCAGGTCTTTCAAAAAATCGGTAAGAGAGCTCCTAAGCTCGTCTCCATTAATAGCGTCTTGTGGTAATTTTTCCAAAACTCGATTGGGGTTGAACGGCGCGTTGAAACCAGAAAGTAAATTTCTTTTTATAGCACTTTTCTCTCCGTCTGGTTTTTTGGGTGGTACTTTATCCATGCTCTCAAGTGTTTGCTTCAACAGCTTAGGAAATTCATTTTTTGGAATGCTATTGGTTTTCAAATTTTGCATTTTCCAGAATAATATAGTTTTGTTCCAGGTTTCTTTTAAGGGCCTGAAGAATGCGACATCCAGGGGCTGACAAATATGGGTAGAGTTGCATGGCAAGCATGCAAATATTATGTTGTTTTCTTCACATTGCCTCAGAACATCGGGATTAATATGCGATGCTAGGTTATCCCCTAGCAACACTTTTCTTCCCTCGAGTCGCCTAGCGTGTGGTAAGAAACAAGTGACAAACCAATCATTGAAGGTTGACATGTCAATCCAGCTGTGTGAGGTTCGGTTATATCGTGTCCTCAAAGACCAATATGGTTTTTCGCAGCATGGGCTGCCCTTGGGACCATTTTCTGTCCAAGTGTCCCATACATTTTCAGACTTATATATGACGTAAGGTGGCAGAAGTATCCCTGAGGCGGATCCACAAATCATGATCGAAGTAGCAGATTTTGAATGGTTGCATACTTTTTCAGGGTATTTTGTACCCCTTCGGTAGATGCAGATTTTTTTTCCGGGATCATCTGAGACATTTGACTCATCATAATTAAAAATATTTTCGGCGGGACCGTTTTCAAGCGTTTGTTCTAAATTGTCAAAGTATTTTTTAATCAGGTCGGGAGATACTTCTGCTCGGCTTTTTATAATATTACTTGCTAATCTCTTACCAGCAACACCTCGATGTCTCTTTAACAAGCTATTTACCCAGTCAATTCCAGGGATATTATCCTTAAATCGAGATACACTTCTGCCACTCTTCCATCCATCCATCCATCCATCCATGGCGCTTAGTGGATATCCCCAGTCTGCACATGTTAAAACACTGTTGATAATGGCTATTTCTTCTTCATATGTGAACACAGATTGCCCACCTGATTTCTCAATATTCCTCCCATGATACTTATTATTTAACGTTCCGTAGGTCAGTCTGTGCTTTTTTGCGGCTTTTCTTAGCGATAAGCCATTTTCCAATACATCGTGCAAACCCTGATTAACTTGTTCTTCAGTGAAATTGCCATACTTTCTACTTCCTAATTTTCTTTTGTACGATCTTCGAATTTTGATGGGTAATCTTCAATCTGTAAAAAAATTAAAATTAATGTTTGGAACGTACATAACGCGGGGTCAGATTGATCACCTGATCAATGTGACCCCATTCAATATTATCCGCCATCTTCAAAAAATTGCCGTAAATTAAAATGCTAAATACCTAAAATTACTATTACAACACCACACAAAAAAATTTTACCACAGAAAAAATAACAAACTTACCTCTGTTTTTTCTCTACCATCAGAAGTACCCGAACTATGAAAATATGCCAAAAATTATGGTTAATTTCAAAGCAATAAATCTTCCTTCCAATGCTGATTGCAATTTAACAAACACGTCAACTAATCTTAGACAAGCCCAAAGAAATAATAACCGCCACGTGCAGCAACTATTTTACATTGTTGCTGGTTGTATTTGGATATATGTGATACAATGACAAATGATCAATGTTACCCCGGCAGATCAATCTCACCCCACTTTACGGTATATGATGTACTTTAATTGTAATAACATTCTTGATTCATTTTCAGGCCAAATGATTTACATGGACAATTGGAGAATGATGATGTATTTGGGAACACCTGTGATGCCAGATCTCAATTCTTTAATAAACTCTGGACTTTATATTAACGATCTCTCTATGCATGATTTCAGTCGGTAAGGCTACTCTCTCTTTCTCTATTCATTAATGCCGTTATAATAATTGTTTCTCTTATAAATATCTTTTAGAGATCTGATGTTAGCCGGTACTCAACAGTCAGTCGAGCTTAAGTTGGCTTTAGATCAAGAGCAGTTGAAAAGCAAAAAATTGGAAGAGTCGATGAGAAAACTGGACGAAGAAATGACAAGAACAGATGAATTGTTATATCAGATGATACCCAAACAAGTAGCTGATAGATTAAGGAAAGGGGAAAATCCAATAGATACTTGTGAGGTAATTGTTAATTATTTATTGAAAAATAGTGTAAGTTATAAATAAATTGGTAGTTCAATGTAAACTATTCTATATTATTTTTCAGATGTTTGACAGCGTGTCTATTCTTTTCTCGGATGTAGTAACATTCACAGAAATCTGCAGCAGAATAACTCCAATGGAGGTAGTTTCAATGCTCAACGGCATGTACTCAATATTTGATAAATTGACAGAAAGGAACAGCGTGTACAAAGTGAGTATCTTAAATAAAATATTGGGTGCTAGAAGTTTAAAATGATCAAAGTAACTTAGAATGATTAAGAGATCTGCCCCATTTCAAATTAAAAATGTTACTATCATTCTCTGCTCACATATTCATACCGAGAAATAAATACTATCTTTTTCATTTGATAGGATGAAAATTTAGCAGAAACTATTGCGAAATTCATAAGTTGAATAATATTAAACACTGCTATGAAATTCCCTTTACAGTTTCCAGTTAATATATGTAAGAAATTAATATTGGAATTTCTTCTATGAGCTCAATATTAGTTCACAGATTCATCTTATAATTGGGTATCATTTTATTTGGAATACATGAAATAAAATGATTATCTACTAATAAGTTACTTGATAATTTGAGGCAATTCCTCGTAATAATACGCAGTTAGGTTGCTGTTTTAGTATTCAATATATTTACTAACATACATATTCAAATGTTTATCATATCATCACTAACTTTCCCATAATATTTACAATAGACCGAATCATCTTCATTATTTAAAAAACTTTTATTTGGTTCTTCAAGCCGGCGTCAATAAAACGATTTTTAGTGGTTTCTTGCTATTTAAATAACCTTATATAATCTGATGTGTATAATTGCTGCACTTTTGTGTATTTTACAACAATATGGTAACACAACAATCGAAACTATTTGTCGTACTGCTGGCCCCAGGTGGAGACCATTGGTGATGCATACATGGTTGTAAGTGGAGCACCAGAGAAAGAAGGTAATCATGCGGAAAGGGTGTGTGACATGGCATTAGATATGGTTGAAGCTATCACAAACTTGAAAGATCCTTCAACTGGTAACATAATGCAAGTGTAAGTGAATGTAGTCATACTACATTGGAGTTGTGTTCGCAGGTCAACATCTGAGAATACGAGTTGGTGTCCATTCAGGAGCAGTGGTAGCCGGTATAGTTGGTTTAAAAATGCCGAGATATTGTTTGTTCGGTGATAGTGTTAACACAGCGTCAAGGATGGAGTCTACAAGTGAAGCTATGAGAATACACATATCTCAATATACAAGGGAACTTTTACCGCCAAAGTACAAAGTTACTGAAAGAGGAGAAATACAAATTAAAGGAAAGGGTAAGTGTCTTGAAAAAAGTGACGGAATTCACTCAAGAATGTATACTCATTCCAACCTCACGTCTGCAGCATACCTCGCTGATTCCCACCTCAGTATGCTACCTTCCCGTTCGGTATGATTATTACATAACGCAAATAAATTTTTCTACTTCCGCTACTAAAACCGCACTTTGAACACGGGTTTGACATGCACAAAACGACTCTTGAAACACTAGTGTTTAAAATGCGAAAAGTCACATCTCGTTTATCTTTTGTTTTTTAAACGTCAAATTAAGTGTATTTTTTGTATGTTAAATTTCATGTTCCGTTATACTTTTATTATTCTGCGTCATTTGATTTGTCAGTCAGCTGTCAGCCATCGTCATGTAATGAATATAGTTCAAATATAATATAATATTTTCCTTTCTGCGGGCGAAGAAAAAGTATAGTAAGCACCTCGTGTCAAAAACGTCTTTAGTCACTCGTTTCACAAGGAACTCGTTCCGCTTCGCTCCACTCGTGCCTAGTAAAACTCGTGACTAAAGTAATCTTTTTGACACTTGTACTTAATATACTATTATATCTCTTCCATTGCGCTGCATAAACATGAGAAAAATGAAAAACATAAATTTGACTTTGATAATACTAAAATAATAAACCAAAATTCTAATTACAAAAAAAGAACAATAAAAGAAATGATACAAATAAAAAAAGAGAACAATGCAGTGAACGATAAACAAGATATCAAAAATCTAAGCCAAATATATTATTTACTATTTATTATAATAATAATATCAACTTGTTGAATGTACCTTGTATATTGTAAGACGTTGTTTCTAAGGCAGGTATTCTTGATTTTATTATTTGTGAAATTATTTTATCAGTTACTAGTTTTTGTCTTCTCTGTGTTTGTATTTAGTTTTAATCGTTCAACATCTAATTTAAAGTTCTTGAGAATGCCCCGAACTAAAAAGCGAAACGTCAAATAAAAATACAAATTGATATAGAATTTATTGTTAACCTGATGCCCAAGAAAAATGAAATAAGTTTATATACAAGGTTAAAGTAAGACAAATACTTTTTATATATATAATATATATATATATATATATATATATATATATATATATATATACCATACACCATATATTCACCAGTTTTATATACACATATATATATATATATATATATATATACAGGGTGTCCCAGACTAATTTATCCAGGCTATATCTCTTAAACGAATAGAGATTTTCCAATGAGATGAAAACTGATCTATGCCATTTCTAATACACTTTAATATGGTGTAGAAAAACCATCCCCTAAATATTCATCCCTTAGTTACAACCCCTAACTTCAAATTTTTTAATAGCACCCTGTACATTTTTTTATAATTTTGGATGTGGTCTTCCATCGTCTATTAAACAAATTTTTTCAAAAATAAAATCGGTTCGTATGTAATCAAGAAAATATCAAAAATTTAATGAAAAAAATAAATAAAAATAACAATTAACTAATTAATATTATTTACATTAGATGTTCGAATTGTAGTCCACCTTCTGCAACACACATTTCGAATCGTGCTAGAAGATTTCTTGTACATGTGGCTTGAATCATTGCAGGAGTAATTTGTCGAATTGTTTGTCTTATGTTTTCTTTTAATTCGTCTCCTTTTTGCGGTTTAGATTGATAAACAATATTTTTTATCACTCCCCAAAAGAAAAAGTCAAAAGGTGACAAATCAGGTGAACGTGCCGCCCACATAATTTCTGGAGAGTTGTTTGCTATCCAGTGGTTTTCGAAACAGTTTTGTAGGTAGTCGCTAACGATTCTCGCATTGTGTGGAGGAGCTCCGTCTTGTTTCCACCACATTTCTTGACGTTCATTAAGAGGAATATCTTCTAGAAAATCGGGAAGTATGTTTTCTAAGAAATCTAAATATCGAACACCTGTTAGAGTGCCGTTAAAAAAATAAGGACCTATAACACGGCCCTTAAATAAACCGCACCACACATTTATATCCCAAATATTTTGAAATCTTGTGTCCATCATCCAATGTGGGTTCACGGGAGACCAATAATTTGAATTGTGACGGTTGACTACACTATTATTGTGAAATCTAGCCTCATCGCTCCACAATATTTTTGATAAAAAAAGTGGATCATCATTAATTTTTAACATCATTCTTTGGTAATCACCTGGTTGTAATCCTTGTACTAAGTGCACTTTAAAAGGATGGTAATTAAAAAAAATTTAAATTCTATGAACTGAACTTCTTGAAATACCACTTTCTTTGGCGAGGGTTCTAATAGACACCTTAGGATTAAAATGTAAATATGCTATTACATTAATAAGATTTTGATCACATCTTTCTCTGCGTTCAATTGTAGCAAGTTTATTATTTGGAAAATGTCCCTGTCTACGTGAGCGTTCCAAATTCTCAAATGTTGCTTCACTTGGAATGTTTCGATTTGGAAACCTTTCTTGATATAATTGTCGAGAAACTCTCTTATTTTTCAGGCATTCTCCATAAATCAGTATCATATCAACGTATTCTTCAGACGAAAATAAATATGGCATATTGAAATATTACTTATAACTATTACTGGTCTAATACTTTTATTTAAAACGGCAATAATAATAATTGTTGATCTGACAGGTCGAATCATGGCAACCTGTATTAAGGGCGATGTCCGAGACGGAAAATAACCGCAAAAGTTTTTCAAATATTGTGACTTAAATTAAATTAAAAAATTAAATACCAAAAAATTCACAAAACGGAGTTCGTGGAGGCACGTATAAAATAGTATAATAGAAACATGCATTATTTAAAACTACCAATAATCTGGTACAGACTCACCAATAATCTGGACTGGGAAAACTGCAATCTTGTACAATTCTAAATATAATTTAGAATTCAGGATATTTCACTATTCCCTTCACTTTTCCGAATTATGAATAAATTTTCCTACAAACACGGATAGAATTTAAAATGGTGGGTACCGAATAACAATTTATACTATCAATTACACTATTCAAATGACTATATACGACTTTACGAATACTTGGAGAACTCTTAAATTTTGATCTCAAATCAAACTGAAACTATTTTCTGAATCAACAAAAACATTATATTTATTTACACCTTACTTCTTTTTAAAAAAAAATGTGTTTTCTGATCTATATCAATCTTTTTCCATAATTTCTATACAAAATGAGAATTTTTTTTCTTCTATTATTAATAAATAGGTATCTACAGGTACATCTGCTCTTAATTTGAAATAATCTTTTTTACATTATGACATGACTTGTCTATTATCTATGTGTAAATGTCATCTGAGACTAAATCATGCCAAATAGTGAAATTTTTCTTGAACCTTCCAGTTATATTGTACAAAAAGTTTTTCTTGGTATTGGGTTCGGTTTAAATTAGAAAACAGACTTTAAATAGTCACGCCATTTATTTAAAAATATATAAAAACGGGACGTTTCGACTGGTTTCCCAAGTCTTTTCCATACCATAATATTCTAAAAACCCATATCACAAAAATGTTTTAAAATGTTTTTTCATATTAAAAGATAAATAAAACTCACCCTGAAACGTAATGAGAAAGTCCAAATTACACCATTTTGTGTGTTACAAACTGATAAAAATATTGAACAATACACATTTAAAATCAATTAACGATGACCTTTGTGGAATTATAATTCGAGACTTCATACATATTGTTTACATACACCCACACAGGAACTGTGTATTTATCATACTGAAACGATTTACGGTCAAGAGTTGCTTGGTTTTATTGTTGGTTCTGTTGCGCAGATGAACTGTTTTTATTCTTTTTATCAATTTTATTTTTAATTTTCAATTTTTAATTATTAGTATATTATTTTTATAGAAACCTTAGTCATAATATACTAAAATATATTTCACTCAAGTTGTTCACGTCCTTTTTGTCATTCACCGCATATTGATTCCTCTTAAAAAATTTCATTGATTCAAAAATTTGCCTCTTTCTATTGTGGGTTTCGGTTCTGAGAATTTTTGTTTTATCATATTTAAAGAGTGTTTGTGTTGTTTTTCGTGCTTGGTGAGCGCAGTTTGGTTTTTTTGTCATACTTGTGTGCTTGTAATCTAGCTTTAAGGTATTGGCTTGTTTGTCCTATATAAACACCATCACAATTGTCGCACGGTATTTCGTATATTACATGTGACTTTTTTAGGGGAGCAGTTTTTGTTTAAGTTTGCTGAAATGGCCATTTAACAAATTGTGACCTTTGTGTGCTACAGGTATGTTATATTTAGAAAGTAAATTTTTAAATTGTTCGGATAGGCCCTGTATATATGGAAGTGTTACATAATTGGTGAAATTATTTTCTTTTATATTCTTTTTGAGTTGGTGTTTATATAGTCAATACCTTAAAGCTAGATTACAGGCACACAAGTATGACAAAAAAACCAAACTGCGGCGCTCACCAAGCACGAAAAACAACACAAACACTCTTTTAACTATGATAAAGCAAAAATTCTCAAAACCGAAACCGACAATAGAAAGAGGGAAATTTTTGAATCAATGGAAATTTTTAAGAGGAATCAATATGCGGTGAATGACAAAAAGGACGTGAACAACTTGAGTAAAATATATTTTAGTAAAGTATGACTAAGGTTTCTATAAAAAGTTTACTAAAATAAAATAACTTTACATAATACTAATAATTAAAAATTGAAAATTAAAAATAAAATTGATAAAAAGAATAAAAACAATAGTTCATCTGCGCAACAGAACCAACAATAAAACCAAGCAACTCTTGACCGTAAATCGTTTCAGTATGATAAATACACAGTTCCTGTGTGGGTGTATGTAAACAATATGTATGAAGTCTCGAATGATAATTCCACAAATGTCATCGTTAATTGATTTTAAAAGTGTATTGTTCAATGTTTTTATCAGTTTGTAACACACAACATGGTGTAATTTGGATATTCTCATTACGTTTCAGGGTGAGTTTTATTTATCTTTTAATATGAAAAAACATTTTAAAACATTTTTGTGATTTGGGCTTTTAGAATATTATGGTATGAAAAAGACTTGGGGAACCAGTCGAAACGTCCCGTTTTTATATATTTTTAAATAAATAACATGACTATTTAAAGTCTGTTTTCTAATTTAGACCGAACCAAATACCAAGAAAAACTTTTTGTACTATATATATATATATATATATATATATATAAAACTGGTGAATATTGGGGAAAGCAGCAAAAAGAAACGGAAAACGTGTACTCTTAACGGAAAATTTTCAAGCTTTCGAGGATGATTGTCCTCATCATCAGGAATACTGAAATGGAAAAACAGCATTAAGATACTGTAGTTGATACAATATAGAAGAAATCGCAACAGGTGCGAACTTACCTCCGAATTGAGGTTAGAATCCATTATGTTGTATAAAAATAAACTACGGATATTAAAAATATGAAACAGTTCACTAACAAAGGTTTAAAATAGCACAATCACAATGAGATGACTAAAAAAGCCAACATCTAACACCATTTTGCAGACAAACGAAACACGAGTGCTTTTTTCTTGTCAAAAGCCGGCCGGAAAGTGATATCATATTTCTTCTAATTTGGAGCGATTAGTTGACAGGCAATGATGCCAACCAATAGTTAAGTGGATGAACGTGACAACAAGTACCAAAAGAGAGTGGTCTCCGCTGTGAAAGTTCATATTTGGATGGAAGAGAAGAATACAGTGGGGTTGAGAAATTGCATTCATAAGAAAGAAGAAGAGGAAATAATATATCCCCAATGGTAAGAGGTTTGTATAATAACAATTCATAGAATCCCAATAATGGATAAAGTAATAATATCTATCAATAAAAATAATTTGTAAATAAAGTACCAAAATTAATAAAATATCTATATAACAACATAATCAATTACAATCAATGGGCATAATCATAGAAAAAAATATATATAGAAAGAATTCATAAACAATTATTTATAAAACAGTTTTAAAATAATTCTGTATTTCAAAAAACAACCTTAGACAGAACCTAACAAGTAAACGAAGATCAATAAAATAACGTAACGCCACACGGAATTTTAGACACCCAAAGCATCTGCTTATATTTAAAGAATAAATAGGAGGGTAATAATAAAATCAACAATGCTACGATGATTGATCAATAAATGACATTTAGAATTAGTAAAAATATATATAAGATATGTTTAGTTAATATTTAATCATAGAAGTTAATTAGAAATATAATAATATAAGTAGAAAACTGTAATTACAGGAAATGTCAAAAAAAACAATACGAAAAACAACAGTTGAGACAAGTATACCAACATAAAATGTGATTGAATATGAAATATAAGAATAAAAATAAATTATTACCGACCTAATTTATGTGTATCGATGTAATAATATAAAACAAAATAAGAAATGAACTGTATCCATGTATATTATGTAAATATTTAGGTTGTAGGAAGTATAAAAATGATATATTTGCATTGACCAATCGGAAGATTTCAAATAATCAATAACATGAAAAAACAATAATAATAAGATGTTAGTGAATTAAATCAATGACGATAAGGTTATAGTTAATAAAAACCAATATTTTATAACAAGTTTAAGTCAGAAAAACAATAAAAACATTAATAAACAATGTGACAGGTGAACAATAATCAAAGATTTTTCTAGAACATTGCCAGCTTCCGGTTATAAACGATAGAAAGGGTTTTGGCGGATAAAAAAGACCCGCGATAGGCAGTTAAGCGTTGGTAACTAAAGAAGCAAGAGGTAAATTGAATGTTATCCAGTTCTTTGTTATAAAATTTTCAAGTAATAAGTATGAATACATATAAATAAGAAATATAAAAAGTAAATTATAATTAAAATAAGTGTAAAGACAAATCTGTGTTGAAACAAAGTCAAGCCAAGTAATATAGTTATCACCCGATAATTATAAGAAGGGATATTGCCACCTGAAGCGGGAAAGCGTCATGGATGGATCCAACTGAAGGCGTCGTCTGTCGAAAAGAACAAGGTCTGTGGTGTGTGTTAATTAGTAATATTTGGTACCAAATAATAAAAAAGTGAAATTTAAATCATAAACACCTGATAATAAAAGTTTAAAATGAATGTAATGAACTAGGAAACGTAATAAAAAAACTTACCATTATCAAATTTGTAGATATACGAGTATGTATTAATTTCTGTCATGTTGAATATTTATCCCGTTACATATATATATATATATATATATATATATATATATATATATATAAAACTTTCCACAAAACAACAAACCACAACCAATTTCAGTTTTTCTTTATCACATGCACAATTGTTATAATACGTTAAAATAATTTTTTTTAAAACATCGAAATTAAGTAGATAAATATTTCAAACATCCTTTCTATTTCACGAACCGAATAAAACTAAAGCAGTGTTTAAATATTTTCAATAATCCTATTTATAAAAACAAGAAGAAAAAAGTTACAAATAGTTGAACAACTTTAAACGCAGGTGTTCATTCTTTCCAAAGAAATATAATGTTTACAAACGCTTATCCAAGTTTATGCAAATGAGTCTGCAAAAGCCATCTCGAAAAGAATGAATAGTTTTTTTTATAATATACATAAAGTTTGTGTGATGTGGAAATTTAGATGTATATAGAAAAATCCATTATTTTATTTTATAGCATAAGAATTTGTAATAAGTAAGAAAAGGATAATCATTTATTTTTATACATAATAGGTATATGACTCCAACAATAGAATAAAGCGCCAAATATATTTTATACATATAAGTAATATTTCAGTGTTTCAAATTTTTTTATCTTTTCATAAATAACATAAAATTACATTGATGAGTAATGTTGATTTTATTATGATTTGCCCAGAACCCTACTGAGTTAAAGAGTAGTGTATAAATAAGAGCAGCCGAGGTAATAAAATTTAGGAATCAAATGAAACCACATGATATTAAATAGCATAATGAATAGGAGGAATTAAAGGTAAAATATATATAAATTAGCTAGCCCAAGAGTGTAATATTTCAATAGTAACAAACATTAATACATTTGATATTCAATTTAAATTCACAACTAAAATAATAATTCTCATATATAAATTACATATACAATTTATCTCCCAAACGAGGAGCAAATAAATTATAGTATTCAAACAATTTCATATTTAAAGAAATAAATAAAACATATTATAATATAAAATACAATCATATTTAATATATATACATACATATATATATATATATATATATATATATAATAAAAGGAGCATATTATTATTATTATTATTTATTAACCTTATGTTACAAACATCACCTATTTTCATTTGAAGAAAGTTTAGTGAGTTGTGTTTGAAATCCCTAAGAGGCAACATCGTAATTAGAGTTGTCTCAATTTTTGGTAGATAGTAGAAGTTGTATATTTATACAACCAGATTCAAAAGCCATTTCATTATAAAGCGAGTGCGTGCATAATTCGAATAAGAATTGCATCGTGTGTAGTGAATGTGTTCCAGATTTCTAAATAAAATTTAGACAGTTTCCTGAATTCTAAGATCAATTAGAATTGTACGAGTTGTCCAGTTATTAGTTGGTGAGTCCGATCCAGTTTTTTTACAATAATTTCTCGAGAAATAATAAGGCCTATTTTCAAATTACATTTGACATAGATGCATCTATTAGATTTTTTATTGCAAACAAAATTAATAAATCATATAAGAAAATTCACATAAGAGAAGAAAAGTTTTGAACTAGAAAAATTTGAGTGAAGCTTGTTTTTTGACATTTAACCATATCAAGATTTAGATCGACAATTGGAAGTTTTATTAAACGTTTTTCATTAGGTTAATTTATAGCATATAGGTTGTAGTAATTTTAAGTTTCGTAGAAATTACGACTGCTGTTTCGTTGTGATAATTTTGGGAATGTTAATTTGTTAATTTGTATTTGAATCTAGTAGTATAATATAGAATTTTGCATTCCTACTCACTATAGTCTTTTTATAACATTATTTCAGAAAATTAAACATTTTTTATTAAATAAAACTGTCGATCAAATCAGTGAGAGTTGGTAATTTTCAGTGACAGAAATATTGTAAACGTCATCAGAGATTTAAAGTGCCTTTTATAATATTAAACATACAGTTACAATAGGTTCTGACCAATAGTGAAACAGATAATTTGGAGATACGTAAAAAATTAAACAAATTTTTGACTAATTAAATTTTTTAACAGTTTGATCCCACCCTGAGAGAAGAGTAATAGGTCGATTATACATATAAATTCATTTTTAGAAATACTAAATTAATATTTATTAGAACCGGGCATATTTTTGACAACTACTGTCAAAATAGAAATTTCTTACATAAAGTTATTAAGTTGTATGTACAAGAATTGTCGCTGCGACAATATACATCAACGTGAGGTGAATTGAAATTTATTATTACAGGAAGGTTTACATTAAAATTAAATAATTAAATTCATATAGATAATTAGAATAATATTATAATTTGGCTGCCAACGCGGGGCAATTATAATTAAAAGAATATTGAATATATATATGTATACATATATACTAAACATAGGTTTATTGGGGAAGCGGCAAATTAAAACGAGTACCCTTTATACTTTTTATGTCCAAGCTTTCAGAATTTATTTATTCCATTATCAAGGATAAAGTATATGAGAATGTATATTATAATAGATGTAAATGGTAAATTGTATACAGCTAATATCATTAATAAGAAAAGTGATCATAAGAATTTAAGTGATATTTATTATTACTTATTGTCTATTGATAAAAACCATAAATGTCTTTCAATTTCAAATTCTTCTTCTGTTTAAATAAACGTTTTGTAGGTTATTAAAATGACATTTCTATAATCAAAAAAGAAAGAAGATAACCACAAATACATTAACTGTATATAGATCTATGGTTAATTTAAACATAACCTTAATTTCTTTAATTATTTCTATGTTCCAATATAAAAAAAGAATAACAATTTAGAACGATTTTATTTACTTTCAATTTGACAATTATTTTTAAAAAATTCAAATATTTCTTTTGATGCTGTATACAATTTACCATTTACATCTATTATAATATACATTCTCATATACTTTATCCTTGATAATGGAATAAATAAATTCTGAAAGCTTGGACATAAAAAGTATAAAGGGTACTCGTTTTAATTTGCCGCTTCCCCAATAAACCTATGTTTAGTATTAATTATTCGGTAAAGGTCAAGTTTAACTATATATATATATATATATATATATATATATATATATATATATATATATATATATATATATATATATATATATATGTATATATATATATATATATAACTCACCAGCAAAAAAAACCAGCCACTAAATACTGGCTCCAATTTCAAAGTTGGCTTCTTCGCTAAACACTCATTTCATTTTGATGATTTTTTTAAATTGTAGAATAATTCCTCTGTAACAATGCTATATCATAAATTTTTATTCAGATATGAATTTGAGCATAAGTTTCTTTCCCGGAACACCCTGTAAAGTGCAACAGCTGTAGCAGCTATTGTCAACTGGAATCACATTGAACTCTGATCTTTTCTGAACATTTTGTTTTTTCAATCAGGACATTGTCTATATTTTTATTGGAGATACACTGTTTCAAAACGAACGCCTTGGACAAAGTGATCGCAGGCAGACATTTCTAAGTGTAAATAATCAAGGCGGCATACGCAAAAACGGATTTTAGATTAACATTGATTGACATTAACATTAAGGGTTTGTCAACCGCTTTAAATAAAAAAATGCCATTATCTGTGACGTATGTTGCTCGTCACAGGCGAGTGGATTCCGGGAGAAAACGGAAGACAATTGACGACCGCTTTATTGTCCTGATTATTTTACGAAATCGTACAACTACAGCTGTTCAGAATCGACATCTGCTACAACCCGTGCGTAGTATTGCAGTCAGTGAGAACACAATCTGACGAATACTTAAAGAAAGCGACCTGTCTTCAAGGATGCCTGACATAGGACCCCAGCTGCTTCTAAAACATCGTCGAGCACGTCTTCAATTTGCGCACCTACTTATGAGGATTGAGCAATGGACTAAAGTCCTTTTCACGGATGAATCATGGTTTTGCCTGCGATCGACTAATGGTCGGGAGCGAGTTTGGAGATGCCCTAATTAAAGATTTATGAACTGTAAAATTTCAAAACGCGTAAGTTTCTATAGGGGTTCTATGATAGTGTGGGCAGGAATTTCGAGGGACGCCCGAACAGATTTAATCTTTATTGAAAACGGCACCTTCAATGCGCACCGATATATGGAAGATATTCTCCAGAACGCTGTTGTTCCCTACTCTCATTTTATCGGAGACGGTTTCGTATTAATGCAAGATAATGCGCGACTGCACGTGGGTGGGTGGGTGTTTATTGAACGAATAGTTTGGCCAGCTTATAGTCCTGAACTCAATTCAATTGAGCATCTCTGAGACCAACTTCAAAGACGCATTTGTCGCCGACCTGCGTTACCCAACAGCCTTCATGATCTGCGAATTGCACTTCACGAAGAATTTGATGCCAGTTCACAAGGATTTGTGAATAACCTCATTTATTCGATGCAACATCGACAGGAAGAAGTCATTTGGCGAGAAGAGGCCACATTAGATATTAGCCCCTTAAAATTATATTTTTTTTGTTAGTTTTCTGATACTTACGTTTTGATGTTTATTTGTTGTGTTTTCATAGCTTCGTCCGTGGCGTTCGCTTTTAAAACATTGAATCTCCAATAAAAACAGAGATAATGTCCTGATTAAAAAAACGAAAAATTCATAAAAGATCATAGTTCAATGTGATTCCAGTTTACAATAGCTCCTATAGCTGTTGCACTCCACATGGTGTTAATTTTCTGATACTTACGTTTTGATGTTTATTTGTTGTGTTTTCATAGCTTCGTCCGTGGCGTTCGCTTTTAAAACATTGAATCTCCAATAAAAACAGAGATAATGTCCTGATTAAAAAAACGAAAAATTCATAAAAGATCATAGTTCAATGTGATTCCAGTTTACAATAGCTCCTATAGCTGTTGCACTCCACATGGTGTTACAAATTTCGGGAAAGAAAATTCGTCACATTGTTATGCTCAAATTCAAATCTGAATAAAAAATTTTGATATAGCATCGTTACAGAGGAATTAATCTACAATTTAAAAAAATCATCAAAATAAAATGAACGATTCGCGAGGAAGCAAACTTTGAAATTGGTGCCAAATTTTAGTGGCCGGATTTTTTGACCGGTGAGTTTATATTGTCTAACTATCGATAAATCTATCTAAATTTCATACTCCCTTATCAAACTTCGTATTGACCTGTGTAGTTGTTACATTTATTACATATTATTTTTCTTGTTGGTTGGTTTCCAGGTACAATGAAAACTTATTGGTTACAAGCTAAAGAATACTGGTCGCCTACATCAGACGATAAATATTCAAAATCTCTCATCAATTCAATCCGAACTATTCCTCAAAGTCTATCAGCAGGACAAGTTCAAGAAATTGGACGTATAGCGACGTACTATCCTATTACATTCAAAGATGTCGCTAGGAGAAGTGTTGCTAGCTCCCCCATAAAACCAACTGCAAAAGGTAACAATGTCACTTTAAATAAATTAAAATATAAAGGAGATTCATAATCCCTACTATGTAATATCAAAAGATTACTGGAAATCGGACAATGAGACACAAAATATATTAAAATTTTTTAAATCGCCTCCAAAGTAGATCCCTTCCGGTAGGTATAGTTTATTTACGATAAAAAGACGATGACGTTGCAAAACAAATTATTGTAATGTTGCCAAGCTGTAGTTTTTTTCCTTTACTTGACGAAAACTAGAAAAGTCAATCTGATGTTAGATTGACAGTTCTTCTTTTTCATGCCTCGTAGGGCGTAAGTCAAAAATATTTATTTAAAAATAAAAGGCTTGTATGATAGGCTTGATTAATTGAATATAAATATTTATTCATGGAAAACTATGGATAAGATACAAGAAACAGAAACCAATCATTCTATATTCGATTTAACATTCAATTATTTTACATAGAAGAGGGTTACATGCCGAACTGTAGATCCTTATACCTTATTCTATGCTCTATAGAACCATCTTCAAGAGCACTGCAAGGGTTTACGCTAAAAGGAATCAATACAAGCTGTAATCATCTTAATGCAAATTTAAATGTTGTTTCTTTATACCAGATCTATTATATTTATTATAATAAAAATAGAACGAAAAAAAAAAGATACACAAAATAAAATTTTGTTACAAGATATAAAAATAAAAAATCTCCCATTTTATCAGTATTATTTATGTAGTGATACTGTGGTCGTTGTTTTCATTTGTGTATTATAAAAAAAAACGTAGGGGTAGACCTAGAATAAAATGGCTGGAACAGGGGAAGGAAGATATGACAAGAGCCGGAATTGGAGGATGGAAGGACAAAGTTAAGGACAGGAAACTATGGAGAGCATTGACAGAGAAACTCTAAAAGGAAAAACGGGGATTGATCCACCCCAAAAAAAATGGATCTAGAAAGCGTGAGGCGGCGAAACCCCAGCAGGGGTATCAAACCATTATATATATTATAAAATAACAGTACCTAATTAATTTAGTAATAGTTATTAGTGATTTTGAAAAGGTGGAAATAAAGCAAATTGGATAAAAATATACAAAAAATAAAACACAAGATTTCCACTACTCCACTACAAAAGCATCACTATCTTCATCGTCACTGTCAAAATTAACAATAAGTGGAGGCACATCCTGTCTATCAAATACTACTTCTCTATGCCACCCATCATGTATAATCTTTTCAGTGTGTTCTACTGTCTTTGACCAAATATCGGGAGTCACTTTTTCTAAAGACTTTTTCCATTCACCTATTGCTTGTTCTGTTGAGGAACCATCAGTTCCCACATGATCTCTATAAATTTTTTTAACTATGCCCCAAATATGTTCAATTGGGTTGAACATACAGTGGTAAGGGGGAAGTCGAAGCACTTTGTGACCATATTTTTCAGATAATATGTCAGCTTCATATACTGTTGGTGGTTTATTCCTACAAAAATGCATATATTTAAACAAAATAAGTTATCTAAGTATTACCATAATATATTGAAAAATGTTTATATCAACTTACCGTTGTACTAAATTCAATAATTAGGTTTTGAGAAAAGTATTTTCAAAAGGAATATCATTTTGTATCAACCAGTTCTGTATATCAGCCTTTTTGGTAGCTGTTGTTGGTACTTTATTGATCACTGTACTGTAATAACTTGCATTATCCATTACAATTGTGGCAGGTTCTTCCAAGTTCACTAAAAGCTGGTATTCAAACCAATGCAAAAAAATTTCTCGGTTCATTGCACCGTGGTAATCATCATCTTATTTTTTGAACGAAAAACCAGCCCTGCTCGAGGAATAAATCCAGAAGAGAAACCAGCATACAATACTATATACCTACAATAAGGAAATAACAAGTTACTACTAGGTTTCCTAGATAGACTGCATAGCTCAAAACAACTATTAATAATTATATAGATTTAAATAAAATAGTGTGACTAGTAAATATTTGAAAAGGTCTTAAAATGGCAGGAATGTTAGTACATCATAAATTAATTGCTAAATTTTATTATTCAATTACCTTGGACCACCAATTTTGGTTTTGTTCACGCTTCTATGATTAGAATCTTGCCAAGAGCGTCCAACAATACCGTCTTTAAATATCCAGGTCTCATCCAAAAACACAAATTGATATAAACATTCCCTTTTTATCTTGACATATTCATGTAGAAAATGTACACGTTTGAATGAAATATGTGGCAACTCCATTAAACCACGACGAGGATCATCTTTTTGGTATTTGAATCCAATATTTTTCACTATCTTCCAGAGGGATGTTAAACAAACATTAAAGAGTTCACGCTCCTGGAGTTTGTCTCTTAAAGTTTTCAAGGTTATGTGTTCCTCTGAAAAAATATTGTGTTAGTTAATTGTGAATAAAATAAAACAGTAAATTCAATATACTCACTGTTTCCATACATTTCGGAAAACAATTTGATCAAAGTTTTATCAATTTCAACAGTAGGTTTTATGCGTTGTCTCTTTTTAGGTGGGCTTTTAGGCTGTTCACCTCTACTATGCTTGGCGGCAATACGGTTAACAGTGGTACCGCTAAGTTGTAAAGCTTCTGCAACTCTCTACAATATAATTACTTCAATTTTTGAAAGAATAATATATTATCAAGTTTAATTAACCTAACCTAACTTTAAAAACATTTACATTTAAATATGTAACAATAATATTAATAATTATGAATACAAATAGCGAATACTATTACTTACGTCTCTTACAGCAGTAAGCGGGGCCCCATTTCGGCATTTTCGTTTAAAATAGCTCAACAAAGATGTTACCATCTCTTGACATTTTCTGTTCAGCTGCTTCGGCATTTTATTAACCACACACTGCAAATTTGCCTAAATAATTAGTTATGAAAATAACTGTATTTTTTTAATCTTAAAGAAGCAATTTTAAAAGCACCAAAAAAACTTGTAAATATTAGACGATGATCGAATGTCAATAAACGTCAAAACAAACTGCGGAACTTTACCAGTTGATTTGACACCGTATTGAAGTTTTGCCAATCCGTTGGCTGTTGAGGATAAATTGTATTCACGGTTGGTAAATTAATATTTATTCTGATAAGCATGAAAGTAACTAAAAATGACATCATCGTCTTTTTATCGTAAATAAACTATATAGAAGTTTTTCATGGTTATTATCATCCATTTTAATTATTTTATGCCTGGGAACCTATCGATAACTATAATTATTTTATTAATTAGTATAAACCTTGTCCAGCAATTTGCGATTAAAACCTCCTCCAAATCAACTTTTCGGAGACTCGATACGTTTCCCCGCTCTCTCTACTTATAAAATTGAATATCTTACTTTGATCTGTTGTCAAATTTCTTCTAGTTCTCTAGGCAATTAATTTATGGTGATTACACAGTTTCCTGTAAAGCAGGCAGCCCGATTCTCGATAAAATGGATTTTAATTACAGAGAACTGATTCACAAGGCCTTACCACACTTGCGACAACCATAATCCCTATGTCAAACATTGTCATTGATCTGAGCTTAACAGGATTTTCAGTTTTTCCTATGCTTTCGAATTATCTGTTGTAATTAATCTATGGGCCTCTAATTATAATTAAAAAATAATGCAGCACGGATAGAAAGTCGCACAACAATAACGCTCTTTGTACACCATGATTGGAACGTTCATATTTAACACTGTAAAGACGGCAATCCAAGTTCTAAATATTTTTTTATTGATCAATAAGTATAACGCAATAGAAAGTATTTAGACAAAATATTACAAATTGAATTATTTATTTTCTATGCAATTCACACATGTGATATTTTCGATACGTGGGCATCTTCCGCAAATACATTTTTTGCAGATAGAACAAATGTCGCTTGTTTTATTTTTACACATTGGTGATTGACATTGATGCCGTTTCTTACTCTTTATTATGTTTGTTGTTACTCCAGCTGTAGCTTGTGTGATGATCCCGAAAGGACGGTAGTGTTAAAAGGACATTAGCATAGAAATAAGATTTAAATTAGGTTAATAATAATTACGATATTTAGCGAGCGTTGATCTAGGAAGGTCAATATTAGATATGCGTGGAAGCACGTTCTAGTTAAAAATGTAAATAGCACGATCAACTAATAGACGAAGGTCAGGCACGCAGGACATTGTTCGAAACGCTTCCTATAAATTAGAAGTGTAACGAACCAAGAATTCAATTGTTATTATTATTCTGAATAAGCTAAATGGTATATGATATTATATTTATGTATTTTAAATATATTAAAAGCCCAGTGATTTTGTATAAGTGATGTCGTTCATTCAACTCCCGAAGAACGGTTATTAGGTAAGTGTTTTCCTCAAGATAATATACCTTCATGGTAAACGTAATGTATACGAGGGGCATTTACTGAGTAACCACCACACTTGGTGTCATCGCTTATCATCTGAACTATTTGTCAATTCTTCTACTAGTTGTTAAATAAATTTTCGTCGGGAATTTTTTTCTTTTGTAACTTCTTCATAAATAAAATTAACTTGTGGTGGTTACTTAGCAAGTGTCCCTCGTATAGACTACTTTAACCATAAAACCATTTATCTTGGAGAAACACTTACCTCGTAACCATTCTTTAAGGGTTGAATAAATAACATCATTTAAAAACTCACTGGGATAAATATATTAAGAATTATTAACAGTAATCATAACTACACGATACAAACATTTGTACCATTCAAAATAATAACAATGAATCACCTCGAAAGTTATCGACACTTTGCATTTATAGTAAGCATGCGATCTCACGAGTCAGTTACCCGTAAGTATGACCTTCCGCATATGTGAATGCGATATTCACATTTAATAGAAATGCTTTTTCCGTATGTTCGCCTGACCTTAATCAGATGGATGCCCGCTATTAACATTGAAACTAATATTTACACAATCTAATCTCTTTTCCCTATGATAATGTCTTTTTACGATACTGTCTTTTCGGAATCATCACAAACTGTTTCAACCCTTACTTTGTGGAATTTACTCATATTAGTGTTTTAAATGAAACTTACTGTTTCTAGTTAACTACACAGTTTATTGAAAAATGTAAAAATTCTAAAAAATTGACAATTGTTTCGAGATTACCTAAATATCATCGTCAGAATTACAGAAGTTACATTTCATTACTACGCCAGACATCTACTTGACACCAATCATTCATTTACACCTAACCCAAAACTAGAAGTACTACATATTTGTGATAAGAAACAAGAACTGGATTTCCTTGAAGAATTGGAAATTAGAAGACACTTAAGAAACCCACAATATGAAGTCGTCAATGAACAGATAAATCTAGGGAGTTGTCCACTTTTAAACTGTCTTATTAAGTGATAATTGTAAAGATCAGCAGATATAGTTTTCCTGGTTTTCTATATCACTGCACAGTTATACTGATCTTAATTGGGAAATATGATGCCCAGGATATTCCCATAGGGCTAATAATATATAAGCATTAATATTTGTAATATCATATCTTATTTTTTCTATTAACATATATTAAGTCAATCACAAGATAGGTCACTTCTTGGACTAGCCAAAAATAATTAAACATCAGGTAGGCATCAAATGAAATGTAACTTCTGTAATTCTGACGATTTTATTTAGGTAATATCGAAACAATTGCCAACTTTTTAGAATTTTTAACATTTTTAATAAACTGTGGAGTTAACTAGAAACAGTAAGTTTCATTTAAAACACTCTTTATAAATAACCAAAGCATTTATTGCAGCTAAATCTAAAATATTATAAAATACTTGAAGAGGCCAACGTCTAGACGAAGCCTTTACGCTGTAGATTCTTGCCATTTGGTCCACAACATCAAGTATTTGGTTTTGTTATATTTTATTGTATCGTTGGTTTCTACAGAGGTATGTACCGCCCACAATAAAATCACGTTTTTATTTTTCTTGCATTGATATCCCATGATTACACAATTTTCATTGTCAAAGGCTTTAGATGAATATAACTCATGTTTGCCATTTTTCAGTGATTTTGGTATTTCCCTTCTGTTTCTGTTTATTGTCGCACTAACTGTTGTATTCTTTGTGGCCAATTTCTTTGCTAGAGAAAGAGATGTGAAAAAGTTGTCCATGGTAATATTTCTACCTTGTTTCAGATAAGGTTCTACGAGTTTTTCCACCACATAATCAGAGAGTCTTTGATTTTGTGGTCTAGTCTCATCTTTACCCAGATAAGGGAACCCATTCAAGAGATACTTCGACTCCACAGCAACTGCTAACCAAAACTTGATTCCAAACTTATCTGGCTTGTTCGCCATATACTGAGTAAAACGGCATCTTGCTTTCGTTGGGAAAAGTCAATTGTTATAAATTCACCGGGGTACATAACAGTATTGACAATTGGAAATGAATTTATTCCAAACTTATGATGCTAATGCGAATTTATCTGTTTGAAGCCTGTCTCTTCTTGTAAACTTCAAGTCGAAGCGAAGAAACTTCATAAATTGCATAAAACGATCTCTCGCCATAGATTTGGCAAATATAGGAGGTGCCAATTTTTTAACCATAAACTCTTCAGTTAAAAATTTTTCTTGTCCAAAGTTCCCCTTGCATATAACAATCCAATAAATGCATCTAATTCTGAGAGAGACATTTTCCAAGTATTTGACTCCTGTTGACGCCGCGCTTCTGTCACCGTACAATTTTGAATATGTTTCAAAATTGATTCATCAATGAATAAGCGAAAAGCACTCAGAACTGAACCTGCGACTACTGATCTGAATAAAAAAGTTCATAAATACGAGATCGAATATAAATAAAAACAGAAAAATACCTTTGAGCATAGGGTGCGGGGCCAGGTTTATTTTTCATTATATTTCTACTGGCAATTCTTCCACTTGAAACTGCTTTATTTAGATCTAGTTTTTTCCAAACAGTTCCATCGGCTGAGTATTCGGTGACCACATCCAGATTTGCTTCACTCCCTGATAAATCTCCAGAAGCAGCAGAATATCTATCAGACGAAGTTTGACTTGGTGGTTGATATAATTCTTCATTTTCATCAGAATCCAGTACTTCGTGACTTGGTGATACCGACTGAGTACTGGCACCAGAAATAGGGGTAAAATCTTGAATATTTGAATCATTTTCTGAAATTCGATCTAATTCCGCCAAATAATCCAATGGCTGTTGCGGAGTAAGACACCAAATGCTAATATCACAGTATAGATACTGTGCTAATATACCCAACGATATAATTCCAGGAAAAGTTGAGTGCACGTGTGAGTAAACAACTCGTAAAAGAGCCGTAAATTATGAGGGGTCAAAATGACCGCCGTCGTCTTTCTAGTAGTAAGTATATGGAATTATTTAAAAAAGTAAAATTAAAAAAGGGGTATATCGTATAAAAAAGCGCAAGAACTTAGGAAAAGTCAAGAGAGTTGATCGATTTTCCATTTGAAATATAAAAGATATACTCAATACAAACGGGTAAACGGTCTAATTGACCGCTGCCGGCTTTCTAGTGTTAATGGATATTACCATATTTTAAGCAATCACTTTTATCAGGCGCGTATAGAGCCCTCGGCCCTGGGAAGGTGGGGGGGTTTATACATTTTTGTTCACACAAAAAAATAGAATAAAAAATGTGCTCATTTTTAATAGTACCTAATCTTTAACAATACCTATGTTACATATTATATTAATTTTTACGTCTAAGAAATAAAAATTAGCCGTTTCAAGCGTTTGGTTTGAAGATGTATGATTCAGGTAAATTATTAGTACATAAGCTAAAGTATTTCTATATGTAATTTGATTTGGTTTTATTAAGCAGATCAGTTAAGTTGGCACATCCCAATAGATATTTTCTACAAAAACATACATGGTGGTTATTTAGGTGAAAGTAACCTGTGATGGCCCCCTTGTTCTTTTTTGTTATAACTTTAGAACTAATTGTAATATAATTACAAGATTTAGCCAGATATATTGTTATCATATGTTATCTTCATTTGTACGGAACAAACTTTTGTACTCACTTCCCATTTGGAGTAAAACATAAAATTTAAAAAAAGTCAAGGGGCCATCATGGTACTCTTTATAAAAATTGTAAAAAGTCGATTTTTATAAAAAAAATTCTTAGTATTTTCCAACTAAAAGGCATTTAAAACTGAAAAATTGTATTAAAAAGATTTACGTATTTCAATTATACTTAAAAAAAAAAGAAGAACTACATTTCTTAGAAGCAATAAAAAATATAAGAATACATTTCATACAAAAAATTATACCCAACCTTCTTAAAAGAAAAAGGGAAATGATTTTTTTTGTAATCCCAAAATTAAAAATGATTTTCTGGTTGACAAACATCACAAATAAAAGTCTTTGTTGACCTAGGAACATCAGCATATTCGCAGTGACACCAGCCGTTGCAACTCTGGCACTTTGGCCAGAATTCTTTAGGACGAGAACGAGAAAAGAACTCGTTGCAATACAGACACGCTGCATCTGATTGATCAATATCGCTCTTTTCAGGCACAACTTCCTCATCACTACCTTCTTATATTTGTTTTCCAATTTTTCTTCCGGCAACGTTTGCTGTTTTCCTTCTGTCTTTATGTAATGCTTCCTTTCTGGACTCCTTAATTTCTTCGATATCTGGAGTGCTGTTAAGGACACCAATCTTTCCACGTTTCCTTTTCCTTGTAGCAAATTTCATTGTTGCCTTTGGGAGAGGAGATAATTCTTCAATTTGTTCTCTGCTTATACAATATTTCGACGTGCTTGCAACTTGGTCACTCGTATTTCTCTGAGAAGTCTATAAGATCTTTTCAACTGGAGTATCATTAACATGGCAGTTTCGTTTAAGATGTTATCAATTTCACTCTGCGATTGTTCTTCGGTATTTGTATTTATAGTCTGTGATTCGTCTTGCGTGGTTTCCAACTCCCTATGTGTTGTTGAAGCAGCTGCAAATTCTCAGTCTTCAAAAACATCTGGATTAAATGGATGTATACCTGTTTTTTCAAAAGAATGGGAATGAAACTATCTTAAAAGATAGCTAAACTATCTTAAAAGATAGCTAATATTATATCAAATAAGCCCCCGGAACCCGGACGTCAGGTCTGCAAAACTTTTTGTTTAATAAGGTTTTATCCTTGCATGAATTTCAAAATGTTGCCACCTTTGTTCAAATTATTGCAGACTATTGCAGTTGTGCAAATATATAGTTGTATTAATTTCCACCAATCTGCGTAGTTTTCACAATTAGTTCGTATAGAAATGTTTTTAAAGTTTCTGGAATATACGTTTCGTAAGAAGCAGTGAGGAGCAGGATATGACTTTGAATCATAAACTTTGGTTCGAATGTCTTCTAAAATTATTTTCGCAGCAGTTTTCACTATTATTTTACGCTCAAGTTCACTATCAGCTTCCTTTTGCTTATATCAATGATCAGTTAAAAGTTTCAGCCCTATATTGCGGTAAGATATAATAGGACCATCGTTTGAACTAACTATTATAATTTCATTGTCGAAAATATTATATAAATGTTTTTTTAAGACTCTAAGTTTAGGCTATTCTTCCTCTTGAAGATCTTGCAAAATATCATGTATTGAAAATTGACATTGATCGCTATGTTCCTCGATGTACCCGGCAATAAACTTCGCAGCTTTAACAGCCAATGTTTCATTTAGATGATGCGGCTCTCGAGATGTATTTTTATAAAAATTTTGGGCACAATTTCTGTGGTATCCCGCAGAAACGGCAGTCAAGTTCTCCACTCCAATAATGCGAGACAGTACATCGCGACTATTTCTGTCGGTCCTATCCTTCAGCACTTGCAATAAATTACTTTTAAATGTTTCACTAGTAACCTACGTGACGTTACTTTTTTTAATTTTTTATCTGTTTTTGAATGAAGTCTTCAGAAGCATCTTGCTCGCAAAATAAACAAAGTTTATCAAACGGAAATTCATGATTGCCTAAACGACGTGAGTTTACTGGTGACGAATCTGAATTTTGCGATCGTAGGTAAGATTGAATAACACGTTCTGATGTATATGTTTTCGCACACCTTTCATGAACAGTTATACTTTTCAACTGTTGTAGCTGTAAATGTTTCATATCCTTCCTCTGGTGACTTGCTTTGATCAGACTTTGAATACTTATTTCTTGCACTACTCGCACTGGTAGCTCCAAAATTTCATTACATAGTATACATGACTCATTCTGTGCAAGATCCTCCATCTTCTATACGTCATGAAAGTAAGTAACTGAAACGTTTTTTATTTTATTTATGTTAACAATTACAAACATATAACTAATGTTAAAAAAAGAAATACTTACATCAAGTTGAAATAGATGCGCAGAGTTTCCAGACACAAAAACACTATGAACTATTAATCATAAACGTTAATAAAGTTTTATTAGAAAAATACTATTAAGTTTGATTATATTTTACTGTATAATATTTGTGCTGTTTAACGTGCACAAACGACGTGTCTTCTCTACTCGAATGAAGAACTCAGACTGAGATCGTAGAGGGCTATAACCGAAATCCTTTTATATAATGAAACATCTGTCTGCCTGCACCTGCCTTCGAGGTCATTTTGGACCGTTGCATTCTGAGAAGTAACAGCAAGCGTAACAACCCCAAATAAATGTCTTTTAATATCAAAAATCAATTTTTTCATATGTGTCAAAAACTATAGTGGTGTATAAAATGTTACCAAATTTGCAAAAATAGTCGGAATCGAATTTTACAAATTGCATTCGATTGCTAATCACTTAAACTATATATTTGCACAACTGCAATAGTCAGCAATAATTAGAACAAAGAAATTTTGAAATTCATGCACATACAAAACCTTATTAAACAAAAAGTTTTGCAGACCTGACGTCCGGGTTCCGGGGGCTTATTTGACATATTAGCTATATTTTAAGAAAGTTTCATTCCCTTTGAGGGATTTTAAAAATTTAAATTTTTGGAGTTTTTTCGATTTTGCAAATTAATTTTTGCAAGTATGACTATCGGACTAGTGCCGTTTTGTAGCTATTTACATTAGGAATAAATTTTGTAATGGACATTTTTTCATACGAAGTCGTCCCGATGAGCTGGATAAGAAAATCTGCTTAAAAACGGCTTCTCGCACCGTAATTTGTTGGGCTCCGATCGCGGTTGCAACTTTTTACCTTATTCTACATGTCATTTCAAATATATTTGCACAAAAACCGTACTGTTACCAAGAAAATGCCAAAAATGCCTGCTTTTGATGCTCCGCCGACTGGACTATAGTGCAACATAGCTTCTATTGGAAGTGGAATACGATACCTTTTTTTTATTTTTTTTTAAATTATCATTGGGGGGGGCAAATTTACTTTATATATTGATATTTAAGTAAGTAGGGGGAAGGGGATTTTGTTTTTCTTGGTGGTGCATATGAGTGCATTACAAGTGGATTCGACTGCAGTATTTCTTTTTTGCAAATTGTCATTGGGGGCGGGGGAAACTTTATTTTGAATAATGCGATGCTACTAACTGAGGAGAGGGTGCAAATGTTTTTTTGATGGTGTATTATGGTGCATTACAAGTGCTTGATGGTACAAAGTATAAAATTTGAAAATTCCATTTGGGGGGGGGTTTAGCGTTTATTTGAATTCCCCCCCATAAACAAATAGCCGTAGTCTCCCGAGGAATGTGGTGCCAAGAAACTAATTCATGGAGCATATTGGTTCATTAGGAGTGCATTACGACAATATGTTTTTGTTGAAAAAATCTATTGGGGCGAGGGGGCGGTCAACTTAACTGACCTTTATCAAGCCGAAATATTTCATCCAATAAATAAAAAAATATTTCGTCCAGATATTTGATATATTTGTTAGCAAAAACTTCATAATCATAAAATTTATCAGAGTGACGACGATCGTATGCCTGCCATTACCACCCCACCCCCTTGTATACGCGCCTGTGGTGTACACTAAATTGTGGTTACGGGTAATACAGTATAACTAATACTGCAATTTTGTTTAGTAAAACTGTGTGTAAACACTGCTCATTTGAAATCAAAACTACCTATAATTATATACTATAAAAATTATGTATTAACTTCTAGAAGTACGATCTAATTCAGCTGGTGCAGTCTACTCATCCGGATGTGACCCGGCTGAAATTTTTGGTTCATTAATATTAGAAGACGCAGATTCTGATGGAAAGTCACAAAATTCGCAAGTAACACTACCTTGTACATTTAAACATAGAAGTACTACTTCATCAAAGATTGCCATTCCTATCGAAAAAAACGAGGTAATCTATATACTTTTGAAATTCCGATGTGCTAATTTTTTCCGACTGTTTGTGAGTTTATTCATTGAAATATTTTCATTGTAGTTCAGTGCAATGTATCCAACACCACTCGCCACTCCTAGCCTGCATCTTCATTCGAATGATTCCACAGATCCTCAGCTACAGTCATCAGATAATCAAGAAAATGTCCTGGACAAAGAAACTCCATGTTCACGACTATGTTCAAAACAATCTATGCTGCTAAACGTTCAATCACAAGACGAGAAGTATGAGTATGGAAAGGTCATGCATGTTTATGCGAAAAAGATGGACAAGGAAAGAGAATTGCCCAATTCCAAAAGTGATACAAGCATTTGTCAGAAGAAAGATACGAATCAAATGAAGAATTTAAGTCACCATCATCATCAGTGTTGTTATGCTGGAGATTCGAGCAGACACCATAGATATAAGAGCAATGCTTGCAGTATTAGCTAGAATTTTGTACGTAGTTAGTTATGAGTCATTATTTCCTAATAAAGAATATTCATTTTTTACTATGTATTTTATTAGTTACCTTTTGTTTCTTAATTGTGTGTCTTCGACATCAACTACTTTGGTTATTAGCCTCGTGCTTTGAATAGGCTTTCTTACTCCGTGTGCCAAGGTTCACCATTGTTAATTAGAGCTAAACATTTGAACAGTAGAGTGGGAATTCACACCTGTATATTTGAAAATAATTTCCAACTGAATAATAATTAGAAAAAAATCCATCGCAAAATCCAATTGGGCCCTCAAAATTTTTTTTTATTGATGCCGCATATTACCTTTTTAAAGCACGCGTCAGCGTGTTTAAATCGAACTTTCAAACACGCGCGTTTTTTAAAGTCCCCATGGTAACAACAACAACTTGAGTAACGTAAGTATCAATGACAACTTTTTTTATTAGTTTTTAAATTGTATATTATCATTGGGAACCAATGTCTTATTTGGTGTTTTCTGCAAAATGTATTTATATATTCATATATACATTGTTTCCCTTTAAATATAAATAAATAAACTTTTTGATTATTGATCTGACAGCCCGTAACGTCAACTAAAAATAAATACTATTTGACGTTCACGAAACTTGGCTGAGCATCGAGGATGGACTTCCATTTTTTTGTAGTAATAATATAATAGTCGCCGTCGTGCTCGAAAAATCGCGCGTGTTTGAAAGACCTCTTTATCCACTTATACTTTAATATACTATTTTGTTGATGATGCCACATATAAACTGTTAACGGCCAATATTGATCATTAATGTGAAGAAATTAAGAAAACATTTTTTATCCTACACTACTCGAAAACCCAATTTTCGTGGCTCTATCGGGACGGGAAAGTAGGTATTTGCACGGCTAGGGGGCTAGGCGAGAAAAATGGCAAATAATGGCTAGGCAGGAAAAACAACTTCACAAAAATAACACTAGATTGCACCCTATTATGAATGACGACGCGGCTGTCACTTTTAAATTTCAAATTGTGGCTTAAAGCTTCATTCACAATGCAATTACAGTTAGTTCTTAAGGCCGCTTGACATGACGCAATACAATCCGCAAGTAATTGCATGCATTTTATTGCAAGGTTGTAGGGGGTTCACTTATATGGAATTATTCTGATTCATTAGTAATAAGGTGCCCAAAATTATACAAAGAAGTGCGCCAAAAGTATATTCTGACAACGAGTTTTTTTACAATCCACTGTCATTAAAAATATTAAACGGTGGTATGTCAAAAGTCATTTCTTTCACTGTACTTCTTTTCTTGGCCTTTATATGTATGCGCGTTACAACCTCCCCCTTTGCTCCACGAGAAGTCCCTTGAGTAGGAGCAAGAGGTAGGCTAGTGACAACAAGAACACGTAGGCTTCTTCACTGGTCGCCTGCGTAACGCGCCATCTGTTGGGTTGTCTGAGGTGTGATCACTTTCGGAATCGGCTGGGGAAGTAGTAGCCACATCCACTTCCTTATCTTCAGGTTCGGCAACTTTCTCTGTAGAGTCGGACTCAGCGGGACCGGTCGGGGTAACTTTGGTAGGTCGACCACGTCGCCGTAACGGCAACACTGGAACTGGACTGTCGGCCGTGTTGGTGTCGTGATACGGAGTCAGCGCTGATACGTGGTACTTCCCTAAGGGAGTATCGGGGTCCAGTAGGGATGCTATTTCATAGGTGGTAGGGGTAACCATCTTGGTGACCACATAGGGTCCGTCTCTTCGGGGGGCGAACTTCGAGGTGAAAGAGCTTCCAGACTTGCTTAAGACATGCACGTCCACGAGAACTTTGTTGTTCACTTTAAAAGTTGGGGAGTCGCGTCGTGCTTTGTCGGCGAACACTTTCTGTCTATCTTGCTGTACCTCACTGTTTTCCCGTGCTTGGTAGAGTGTCTCACTGAGAGTTTTTAAGTAGGGGGTTATCTCCGGGATAAAATTATCGTTAACTACGATGGCACGGAAGTCTCTTCGTACATCGTCCGGGGTGCGTAACTCGCGCCCAAAGGTGAGATATGCGGCACTATATCCGGTAGACTGGGATCGAACAGTGTTCATAGCGAATCTAACCGCGGGGATACTGTCTTTCCATAAGGTGTGGTCAGCACCAGTCAAAATGGCTAACTGTGCTTTCAGGTCGCGATTTTTACGTTCTACTGGATTTGCGGGAGGCCAATACACGGGGATAAGCGACTGTTTGAAACCAAGGCAGTGGGCAACTTGTTGCATTACGAAGCTAACAAATTGAGGAGCGTTGTCGCTGATGACTCGCCGAGGTAGGCCAAAGCGGAGGATAACCTCATCAACTAAACATCGAGCACAGTTCTCGGCGGTGGCAGTTTTAAGGGGAAATATTTCCACCCATCGACTTGAAGTATCTTCTATAACAAAAATCCACTTATATCCATCAGAGGTTTCCGGAAGTGGTCCGAACAAATCGATCGCGAGAACTTCAAAGCGTTGGGCTTGGGCCGGGGTTTGGAGAAGACCGGCCGGTTTTAGGTTCGTCGCTTCGTATCGCTGACAATCTACACATTTAGCAATGTAGTCTGCTACTGCCTTACGCATACCAACCCAGTAGTACCGACTGGCTATTCTATGGTAGGTTCTGTCTACTCCATAGTGTCCAGCTAGAGCAGAGTCGTGGTACTCAGCCAGAATCTTCGTAATTTGAGATTTGGGAACCACTTGCTGTGCTTCCTCGGAATCCATGTCTGGGGTATACCTAAATAGGACACCTTGAATCATCAAGTAGCCGCGCTCGGACCAGCGTTTGTAGTCGGTATTGTCGTGGTCAGGATTTTCAAATGACTCAATGATTTTCTGTAAATCAGGATCGGCTAGTTGTTGTTTTCTTGTTTCACTTGTGGATTCTCTTGGTAAGTCCACTTGAACATATTGGTCTTCCAACTCTTCGATAGGGGGACGTGACAGCATGTCAGCAACAACGTTCAGCTTGCCGGGAGTATAGTCGATTCGAAGATCATACGCTTGAAGGGACAAGGCCCATCGAGCTAGACGACCTGAGGGTGACTTTAGCGACATCAAGTATCGTAGGGGCTGGTGGTCACTTTGAACCACTATAGGAGACCCTTCAATATAACCACGGAACTTGTTTAATGCCCAGACAACCGCTAATGCTTCTAACTCAGTAGTGCAATAGTTTCGTTCTGAACGAGTGAGTAGTCGACTCGCATACTCAATAGGCCTTTCCCCGGGATACTCCCCCTGAAGCAAACATGCTCCGAGTGCATACGAACTTGCGTCTGTACGAAGAAGGAAGGGAAGATCAGGGTCGACCTGTCGAAGGACGGGACTTGAACACAAAAGAGTCTTTAGCCGGTCCACGGCCTGAGATTGGACATGTCCCCAGCTCCATTTAGCGTTCTTTTTGAGAAGGTTGGACAAAGGCTTACTTATTTCGGCAAAATTTTCAATGAATCGTCTGAACCATGAGCAAGTTTGAATAAATGAGGTCAGTTGCTTGACGTTCTTGGGGGCCGGTCTATTCATGATAGATGAAACTTTATTAGGACCCGGTTTGATTCCAGACGGAATGATAACGTGGCCAAGGTAAAGGACCGAGTCGCAACTGAAGGTGCACTTAGCACGATTTAAGTGTAATTTGAAGATCTTTAGACGAGCGAAAACCTGCGCAATATCTTGCAAGTGGGTTTGAAATGAGGGGGAGATAACTATTAGGTCATCTAGATAGGCCAATAGGTAGACATCTGGCAATCCCACCCGAAATTTATCAATGAGACGCTGAAACGTGGCGGGGCTGTTCCTCATGCCAAAAGGCATACGAGTGTACCTAAAGGTACCAAAGGGACATATAAACGCTGTCTTGTCTCTGTCATCGGGGTGTACCGCGATTTGGTGATAACCTGATTTTAAGTCCAGGGTTGACATGAACTTTGTTTCCTTAGTGGCGTACAGCAAATCATCCATTCTGGGAAGAGGGTATCTGTCTGCTCGGGTGATCGCGTTTAGCTTGCGATAATCGACTGTCAGTCTGACACTGTTGTCTTTCTTGGGTACTAAGACAACCGGCGCGGAGTAAGGCGACTCGCATTCTTCGATTGTGCCGTCCTCAAGGAGTTTGTCAATTTCTTGCTTCAATTGTTGTTTTTTTACTGCTGACATGCGATACGGAGCAACTGATATGGGATTACTGTCAGTCAGAATTATAGTGTGCTGAGCAAAAGGGGTCGGCTCTTTATTGGGGCAAAATACATCACGGTTTTGATCGAGAAGCTTATTCAAGAGGGATTTGTCTGACGGCGGGAGGTTGACACCTTCATTTTCTCTCAATTCGATTCGGGCTAGATGGATGGTATTAAAGCTAGGTGCAATAGTTCTAGTCGGTTCAGGAGCAAAAGAGTATCGAACTTCAGGAGAGTCGCCATAATACCAACAATCGCGTGGGATGTCTAAAATGATATTAGCTGCCTTGATAAAATCGGAACCTAATAGGGTTCTACTTTGATCATGTTCAGGTACGGCAATTAGAGTGAGCGGGTATTCCCGATGTTCTAACACAATTTTAACCTGGAAAAATAAGGCATTGACAGTGCTCGCTTTGCCATCCGCCAATGTCATAATCATCGACTTGGTCATATAAGGGGTATTTTATTTTAGTAAAACATCTCTAAGCATAGCTCCGGCTATGCTGGACTGGGCACCAGAATCGAGGAATGAAAATCCATGATGACCTTGAATGGTAACCCGAGTGAGTGGACGCATAGGTGAAGCAGCGGCTTGACCGTCGACATTGTTTACCGATGTGCAAAGGAACTCGCTAGATACGCTAACCTGATCAATTTCAACCGACTTACATTTGGGACAATTGGATTTCACATAACCTGGAGTTTTACAGCCATAGCAGAAGATCTTAGAATTATCGGCAGAGCTGGCAACTCCGCAATCCCGTAGAACGGTGTCATTAACACTATTATTCTTGTGCGCAGCATATTTGCGACATTCGTATCTGATATGACCAAAGTTCTTACAAAATATACATTGAATTCTGTTTTTTTTATTGTTCACTTTATGATTTGCATTTAAATGATCGGTTTCAGATTTTACATTAATTGCATTTTGACTTGACCGCTGACTACCTCTCTGAGTTGTTTCCGAAAGATATTGTTCTATGGTACGGGCGTTTTCAATTAGTTCTTTGAATGTTGAAATTTTATCACGAGCTAGTTTTTCTCTAATGCGAGCGTTTAATAAACCGTAAACTAAATCTAATTGTACATGTTCGGAAATTTCGGAATTTCCTGATAAACGTGACAACAGCGCGCGCGCCTTACTAATGAAAATGTCGGTTTTTTCGTTGCCTTGTTCGCGCGAAAATAGTTCTCGATAAATTTGATATGCTGGCTTCGGATAACCGTAAGCATGTCTTAAGCAGTCCAAAGCTTCGTCGAACGTGTTTACCGATGACTTGATTCCCTGCCACCACGTTGCTGCAGTATCGTGAAGCAGCATACTGAGGCCCTTTCGTGCATGCTCATCTGAGATATTCAGACATTCCTTATACACCGAAATAGCATCTATAAAGGCTTCAATATCCTCGTTTTTATTGCCGTAAAATTTATGTTTACATGCGGAGAAATTAGAGTTATTACTTACGGTTGTTACGTTCTGTTGATTGTGGTTTACACCTGCTAATCTCATACCTGCAATCAGGTCCTGTAACATTTCAGGTGTCATTACTACCTGTTGAATTTTATTTTCGGTATCTGGCATTGTAGTTGATGTAGCGGTATTTCTTCCAGAACGTAAGAACATACAAGTAACTGAGAATAACAGTGTCCACTCTACTATTTAACTTATAAACACACTAACTGCACTAAACTGCTTGGTATTTACGAGTTTGGGAACTGACGGCATCCAGTGTCCACAACTGTGTAATTACTAAAACTTGATTCACTTAATAACCGGTGACTTCTTTATTAACGGCCCCACGTTGGGCGCCAATTTGTAGGGGGTTCACTTATATGGAATTATTCTGATTCATTAGTAATAAGGTGCCCAAAATTATACAAAGAAGTGCGCCAAAAGTATATTCTGACAACGAGTTTTTTTACAATCCACTGTCATTAAAAATATTAAACGGTGGTATGTCAAAAGTCATTTCTTTCACTGTACTTCTTTTCTTGGCCTTTATATGTATGCGCGTTACAAGGTCAAAATATTGCATGTGATGAATCTTGCACGTTGTTTGACATTATGCAAGGCAGATAAAAAACTTGCAAAAAAATGGCAATAACAAAAATCGCGAATCAACAAGGTTAGTTATACAAAAAAAGTGCTAGTCAATCAAATGCACAAAAAATGGACCCGTCGTCAATATTTTGTGAACAAGTGATTTGAATGATATTTGATTGGTTGTTAAACCAAAAGTAACTATATTTCTCCCTAGAATTGCAACTTGCATGCAATAGGAATGGCACCAAACCGATAAAGTTTCAATTCCGAGATCTATCAGCTGAGCTTCATCTGCGCATGCTTGTGATCAAGAAATATTGCGTATTGCATTGCATTGCAGGTAGTATTGCTCCATGTCAAGCGGCATTTAGAAAAATTGAGCTCAGACTTCGAATCGTCATTGAAATCAATTGAAATCTTGCATTCACAAAGAGAAAGTTAATGTAATAATTAGCTGATTTTTGGTTGCGTCCTTTTTGTATTATGAGCTAGAACAATTGTCAGTATTCACGCTTGACAATAATTTGTCAATGTAGAAGTATCAAAGTTATCAAATCAGACAAAGTGGTGGAGAAAATTAATAATAACCTCACAAAATGAGGTAACTTTTAATATAATTACTAATATGTTTATTTATGAATGCTGAACTGCCATGACAGCTTACAAGGTTCTACGACTATTACTAATTGTAATTTGTTCATTGTAACTGTACCTTTAGGATTGTCTTAAAATTAAAACAGATTGAAAATATTATGTTACATAATATGGACGAATCCGGCGGCAGTTATTCTACACCGGAAGGGATTATGCAAAAAGCAAGATATGCTACACTAAATTTGCTACTTGAAAAGTCAAAAGAAAAATATAAACATTTTATGGATTGGTGTTTATTGCATTGCAAGGTACAGCGAAAGTATTATTTTTATCCTATACTACTCGAAAACCCAATTTTCGTGGCCCTATTGGGACGAGAAAGTAGGTATTTGCACGGCAGACGAGAAAAATTAAAAAGAATGGCTGGGCAGGGAAAACAACTACACAAAAATGACACTACATGGCACTTGTTATACACTACCTATAATATGTTTTAAAGGGGCGGGTTGTAACTGATACGAAAATACTAGTTGATGCACTTTAATATTTCCACAATAGCTGTGGGGCAGCTTCTGCAATATTGCCACAACCGTTGTACTATTTAATTTCAATTATAATATTTAATTTGTTCATTTCTTGTTGTTGCTAACTTATTGCCAGCCTACGTAACTTTCTGTCTTATCACAAACCAGGGTTTGTGCCGTTTGTGGTCTGTGTGTCTCATAACAAGTACAAAGTACAAGTGTCATAATATGTTCATTCACTTGCTTCTTCTTTTTCATAGCTCCAAAGGAGCGCTCTGCTGGTGTTATAAACTGCGCGTTTTATTGTCACCATTAGCACCCTATTATAAATGACTACGCGTCTGTCACTTTTAAATTTTAAATTGGCTTTAGGGGTTTGTCATTTTAGAATCAAATCATTTATGTGAAGGATAAAAACTATTGTGTGTTCCACTATGCGAAAAGGGTGTTCTAGGCCTCCAGAAGTGGCTAGGCTCGTCTAAGCCTCGCCTGGCCATTTCTACTGTCGGCCCGGAAAACTAGCACTTACGCGTCTAGGTACACAAATAGCTATTTATCCTACACTACTCAAAAATCCAATGAGCTCGTTTCATGGGTATTAATTAACAAGTAAAATCATATCAGAAGGATTAAAAAGAATAACATATATTTTTCTATGACAATTGACATCAATATCCACAACCAACCTCAAACACATATGATCCTCGCCGACTTTTTAGTTGTTTGAAGTTATATTATTTTATAGTAGAGAATGTGCTTCTGTTTGTTTGCCTCTTAAAAGACATCTTTAGAATGCATCCAGGTTTCACCGAAGCTAATTCGACAAATCTTCCTCAAGTGGATGTAGACATGGTGTGAATCTCAGGCACTCGAACTCCCCTAAACAAAAGAAGAATAAGCAGTGATAGAAGTAGAAGACAAACAGTGTATTCTTTGGTAGAAGAAAAATATTCACTTCACAAAATACGGACTCTGGTACGTTTTCTGTGATTCACTTTGAAATCATTTTTCCAGCACATGTGTTATGTGTTTGCAGTCTTTTTTTAATAGTAGTTATATGATCTGTGTTTGCAGTGATAATTTTTTGCATAGACAAATTATATATTGTTTTTTTTTGGATGTGGTTGAAAACTATAAACCCCCTTTAAAATTAAGAAAATGTTGTGTACCGGGTTGTGACAATCGCATGGGTAAAATGCATCGCTTTCCAAAAACGGTTCCGAAAGTATATGGAATGTGGCTAAAAAATATACGTCCGCAGAATTATGATATGTATTCCGTGGAGGAAGTATATAAAAAGTACGTGGAGAAAATGTAGATATTTAAATGCTTTACAGAATGTTATTGGGTTTTATTGATCAGGAACAAAAGTTTTCTTTTTTGTATTAATAGATTGTTAGTATTAACATAACCTAGGAACTAATCGCTAATAAGCTGAGCCATAAAAGTCCAAATGTTACATTCATTAAACTGTTTGTCAGCCTAAAACTAATTTACTGTTCTGTCAACATTTTGTGTTTTTATACATATATTATTGTTAAAGTAAAATTGTACTTTATATGTTAATTGTTCTAAAAGACAGTCGGTAGTCGTTACCTTGACTACAAATAAATGATTTAATTTCAATTTCAATTTTTCTAACTTGTCAGTCAAAAGCGAACAGTTATGTTAATTTACTGAATAAAAAGTTCACATCAAGATTAAACTGCATTCCTTGTATTTATTTTAATTGGTTATGGGCCCAGAACGCTTAATTGTGTACTAGAATCGTTTTTATTCAAGAAAGAATAAATTCGTATAAGAAACGGTTGGACTGTGAAGTATCGTTGAATAGCCACAGATGGATTTGGCGAAGCACATCAAACCCTTGGCCGGTGAGGCAGACTGGCCGATCTGGAAGCGGAAGATTCGTGATCTGCTCGATTATCATGAAGGTGCATTAGACGTTATCGATAACAAGATTAAAAAACCAGAACCTCTAGCTGACGGCGCTAGTGCGGCTAAACAAAAAGAATTCAAAGAGAAGTATGATTTCTTTCGAAAGGCAAATAGCTACGCAAAGTCTATGATTGCTAGCTCAGTTACAGATGCGGTGTATGAGAAAATCATCGATAAAGAAACCGCGCGTGATGCTTTCGAGGCCCTTAAAGAGCAGTTTGAAGCGACATCCAAGGATCAAGTTTTTCAAATTTGTGATTCATTTTTCGCTTTTAGTTGGATGTTAGGTGAGGACGTGTCTACACATTTAGCTAAGTTGAGAAGTCTTTGGAGTGATCTCAACAACGGTCTCACTGCTCGAAATGAAAACAAGTTACCAGACTTAATGCTTGTGTGTAAAACGCTCAATATTTTACCTGCTGCATTTGAGACATTTAGGTCCAGTTGGATGCTGCTCACCAAAGACACAGAGAAAACCTTTGACGAGCTGACTACACAGTTGTGTATGTTCGAAAGAAATTTCAAGAAAAGCACCAACAACGACAAATTTTCTCAAGAAGCTCTAGTGGCAAAAGGCGAGACGCAAAAACAAGACGCGAAAAAGAAGTCGAGAGCAGGTACAACCTGTAATTATTGTGGTAAGAAAAACCATTGGGTCAGTGAATGCAGAAAGTGGATCGCAGATGGACGACCATCCAAAAATAAGTCCGTTAATGACTCTCAAAACCAAGCTAACCACAAAAATAACCAAAACAAATTTCAGAGCAATGCTGTTGAGGTTAAGGAAGGTCTTGTGTTGTCATTTTCAGAGATTTTCAATACTGAGATCAACACTACAGACTGGTGGATCGACAACGGTGCTACAAGGCACGCAACGAATAATTTCGATTTCTTTGTAGATTTTGAAAAATTCAAGAATCCGTGTGGCATAAAGGCTGCAGGAAAAGAGCTTTTGCAAGCAGTAGGGAAAGGCATCGTAAAAGTTGTATCAACAGTGAACGACGAGCGATACATCCTAACCTTGCACGATGTTTGGTACGTTCCCGACATATCGAAGAATTTGTTTTCTGTTCTAGCAGCTCAAGACAGAAACCTAAACAGTATGTTTGAATCAACAGCTACGTGGTGCTCGCTCAAAGTGAATAACAAGATACTGCTAAGTGGAGTCCGAAATGTTCACGGAACACTATTCAAAGCAGCTATCAAACCGATTTTTCCCGCTGGTAATGTAAGTTTCAATGTTGCTGTTACTGATAGTTCTCAATTACAGCTGTATCACGAGAGGTGGGGACATCAGGACAAGCAGCACGTGAAAAACTTGTTACAAAAAGAATTGGGTATTAACGTCAAGTTAGACAGAGAAATTTGTGAACCGTGCGTTTACGGTAAGGCCCATCGTTTAGCTTTCGGTACTAGAAGAAAAGCAAGCCAACCTGGAGAACTGATTGCTACAGATTTATGTGGTCCTTTTGATGTATCATTTAGCAAGAAGAGGTATATGGCCATATTCAAAGATATGTTCACTAAATTTCGATATTGCTACATAATTGCAGAGAAGTCTGACGTCACAGCAGCTTTACAGTCAATGATTGCTCACGCAAAACAGCAAGGTCATTCGATTAAGGCGCTGCTGAGTGACAACGGCGGCGAGTTCGACAATGTGGAGGTCAAGGCTATTCTAGAGAAAAATGGAATTACGCACAGATTGACAGCTCCGTATACACCACAGCAAAATGGTTGCGTTGAACGAGAAAATCGCACAATCGTTGAAATGGCTAGAACATTCGAGTACTCCAATCCCGACGTGAAATTTCCTGAAGCCATTTGGGCAGAATTAGTCACTACAGCTACGTACGTATTGAACAGAACAGGCAAATCATCAGTAGACGGTGTGAGTCCTTACGAGCTGTGGATTGGAAGTAAGCCGAGAATTAAGCACTTACGCATCATTGCATCAACTTGCTACGTTCATATACCTAAAGAAAAGAGAAGAAAAATGGACGAGAAAGCAATCAAGGGTTATTTGATAGGTTATGATAACGATGAAAGATACAGAATTTATGTCAAGGAAGAGCACAAAGTTATTGTCTCAAGAGACGTTCAATTTCGCGAATTAACGAGAGATTGCGATCATGAGGTTCAGTTACCACTCAAAGATTCTCATTTACAGAAAGATAACACCGAGGAAAATCCTGAGGTTCCAGTCGAACTAGAAGAGCCTTTGGAGTACCCCGAGATACCAGTTCAACAAGATGAACCACTTGAGTACGAGTCGGAAAGCACGGAACCTGAATCGGCAACCGATGACGAGGAAGAGCCAGCGACGCCCTCGCCAGTACCTGCAAGAACTTTGAGAGATCGCTCGAAGTTGATAAAGCCAAGTTACCTACAAGAATATGCACACATTGCTGAAAACACTGATTTTATTGACACGTATGTAACTCCTCAATCATTCCAAGAAGCTGTTTCAGGTAGGGAAAGCTTACAGTGGAAACGAGCCATGGATGATGAGATGAAATCGCTCAATGAAAATCACACATGGAAGCTGTCAACTTTGCCACAAGGAGCAAAAGCGATCCCATGTAAATGGACCTACAGAGTTAAAACCAATCCAGATGGTTCGGTCAATCGATACAAGGCAAGACTAGTTATAAAAGGTTTCAGTCAACGCTACGGCATTGACTATAGCCAGACCTTCAGCCCAGTAGCAAGAATGGCAACTATTCGGTCGATTTTAAGCATAGCTGCAAGTGAGCAGATGCATCTAGCACAGTTTGACGTATCTACAGCATTTTTATACGGCGAACTTGAAGAGGTTATTTACATGCAGCAACCAGAAGGCTACAAAAACGGTACTGATCAGGTATGTCAACTTCAAAAAAGTTTGTATGGTTTGAAACAGGCTCCAAGATGCTGGTTCAAACGTTTTGGCAAGTATCTTATCAGTCTCGGCTTCAAAGTTAGTGATGCAGATCCATGTTTGTTCATGCGAAAAGAAAATGACAAAAGTATTATCATGGCTCTGTACGTAGATGATGGATTAGTTGCCGCAACAGATCCTCAAGATTTGAAGATTTTCTTACAAGATTTAAGCAAAGAATTCAAGATCACTTCACAGAAAGCTTCATACTTTTTAGGGCTAGAAATTGAACAAACAGATGATTACATTACAATTAATCAACAAGCTTTTCCTAAAAAGATTCTAGAACGTTTCAATTTTTCAGATTGCAAACCAGTCTCTACGCCAATGTTGAAAGCTTCTGAGATTTCTCAATCAGGGAAAGAAAATTCCAAAGCACATAATTTCCCTTACAGACAGGCGGTCGGAGCTCTCATGTATTTGATGCTAGGAACTCGACCTGACTTAGCATACAGCGTTGGATTTTTATCAAGATCACTGGAAAATCCATCTTTGGAAGATGTAGCTCGCGTTAAAAGAGTTTTCCGCTATGTAGCAGGCACATTGACGAAAGGAATAACCTATACTCGTAAGGTAAAAAGGGGTATTCTTGAGACTTTCAGTGACGCTGATTTTGGAGGATGCACGAAAACTGGTCGCTCTACTTCTGGTGTCGTAGTTAAGTATGCAGGAGGGGCTATTTCATGGATGAGTCAAAGACAACCTACGGTAGCCACTTCCACTACCGAAGCTGAAATTATTGCAGCAAGTGAAGCAGCTAAAGAAATTATTTGGCTCTCAAGATTGTTTAAAAATATTGTAACTTTAAAGCAAGTTCCAATAATTGAGGTCGACAATACAGCAGCAGTGCGTTTAAGCGAAAATCCAGAGTTTCATCGACGAACAAAACATATAGCCATCAAGCACTTCTTTATTCGAGAGAGGGTAACCGAAGGCGAATTAGCAGTTCAACAAATATCTTCTGAGAATCAACTGGCAGATATTATGACGAAGCCTTTGGGTGCAATACGATTACAAATATTACGCGATAAATTGGGTTTAAAGTAACATAGTGGGTACTAAGATGTTTTGTTTGTTTATTTCATTATTATTACAACAATTAACAAGGGAAAGTGTTAAAGTAAAATTGTACTTTATATGTTAATTGTTCTAAAAGACAGTCGGTAGTCGTTACCTTGACTACAAATAAATGATTTAATTTCAATTTCAATTTTTCTAACTTGTCAGTCAAAAGCGAACAGTTATGTTAATTTACTGAATAAAAAGTTCACATCAAGATTAAACTGCATTCCTTGTATTTATTTTAATTATTATAACAGTCAAAATATTTCACCGAAATATCTTTAAAGAAACGATGATAATAGTGACTTTATTCTGTACGTCATCGTGTTGTATGGAATGTGTGAAAATATTTAATTTGACAGCTGCCAGAATTATTATTCAAATGAGGTTAGATTGCAGGCAAAAAGCAGATATCGATCACAAACAATTCAAAAATAGATGGAATTTCATTGGATCAAACGATTTAGTACTAAAACATAGAACTGAAAATCAATTGGATAATTTTTAAATAAAATTGTAAAGATGAAAGTAAACAGGATTACAAAAAAATGTATAGGATCATGGAAATTGAGAAATTTAAAATTCATTTTAACAAAATAAGAGAAATTTAAGATGTATTTTCAAATTTATAAACCTGGTATGTATTCCGTTAATCAACCGAAGTTACCAAAGCTTTCAGGATCGGTAAAAACAATTTTGACAGTGGATATCTGGCTGGTGACCACGGTTGGGCCTTATTTACGGAACGCCAGTCATTTGTCAAATATCGACTGGCAGTGTACCACATAGAAAAAGTGTATTTCATAAAAATATCCTCTGTATTATACATACTTTTTCTATGATGTACCATATGTTTTTCCTGTATGTGTATGTTATTTTGGTTATGGTTGTTCATTATAATTGGATTATTGTGAACTGTTCTATTTGCTTTCCATTTTCGTGTTTTTTTCAACAAACATTACATACTGATTAATTATATGATAGATGGTGATGGATATTTGTTTTTAATCAATGAAGTTCTGAATTATAATATATATAATATTAATCTACCTCAGTCAACGAATCAATGAAGTTCTGAATTATAATATATATAATATTAATCTACCTCAGTCAACGAATCCATCGCAGTCCTAATTTATAATGAAAAATGTTTAAAATTAAAATTACCTTGTGAATACAGCCTAAAACATACAAGTCAAATAATAGTAAACCGAAGTTACCGTAGAAAATCGACGGTTGTTCTGGTGACAGAAAATCTACCGCTTTTTCGGCAACCAAGTTCCGTAAATAACCTTTGTTTCAGGAACCAACCGAACATTTCATATTTACGGGACGGAAAACTAGTAACCTAAATAACCAAGTTGATATACGGAATGTATACCAGCAGCCGGATTACGAACACTCGAAACGAATCGAATCCGCCATGTTGGTTTTAAAACGCGATTACGAACAAACTCGATACGAACGAAAATCGCAACGAAACTGTCGATAACACTGGCCGTATCGAATACCCTTCGAAACTATTTCTATCCTTTTTTCACAATAAGTCTGTGTTTGTTTAGTTTATTAGTCCGTCGGTTATCTCCACACAGGCCTGCCCCATCTACGGAATTTTCCGTAGGTCTACGGAATTCAGAAGATGTCTACGGAATCTCCGAAAAGTCTCGAAAATCTACGGAATTTTCAATAACAATGATAATAATTGAAGACATGAGTTGATAAAGGTGCTATGTCCACTTTTTTCAAATAATTAGGTTTTGGTTTATTTGGTTCTCTAATAACCCAATGCAACCCCTGAATAAACCTAGATTGTCAGATTTTCAATACTATGGGATATTTTTATTGATAAAGGTGCTATGTCAGTCACGCATTCGCCATATATTAGTAGATAAAGGTGCTATGTCCAATTTGGTGACATAGCACCTTTATCCACTAAACTATTGGAAAGTTCTGTTCACATGTTCGGGTGCTATGTGATATTTTAAGGTTATGTTTATAATATTTATACTGTTTCTGTGACCAAATCCGGGATTTTTAAAGAAGGTTTTTCAAGGAATACGGTTTTAAAACTACATAATAATAGTTCATCATGAGTTCCAGAACTAAGAGAATGTTGGCATTGATAACAGATAAGAATTTATGTCTTCCTAGTGAAGGTAAGTTGTTTTAGTTTACTATTATTATTTTTGCTCTCCCCATTTACCATTAAATTTATTCTAAAAAGGTAAACTTGGAATATTTTTAATATTATTCGTTTTTCGGTACTTTTCAGAGGATAAAAGTTATTCGAACTCCTGTCCAAGTACAGAGAAAATTGTTGAAGAAAACAATATAATGCAAGACATCGCCCAACAAAAGTCTCTGCAAAATGTGAATAGTGTTGAGCAACCAAGCACTAGCGGACTTCAAAAGCAGTGCAGCTCTGAAACAGGTAAGCATAAAATAACATTTTTCTAATTTTGACATATAATGTGACACTTTTTAAAACTGATTGACGTTATGAAAGGTCTTACTTTGTGTAACTAGTTACACAAAGTAATAGTATATTATATACCGCGGGACTGAAGTAGTACATTTAATCCTGAAGGTAAAGTTTATGGCCCGACCGCAGGGAGGGCCATAATTTACCTGAAGGATTAAATGTACTTCAGTCGCAAGGTATATACGATATTTTTCGTACTTCCGGTATGATTTTATTAATTATTTCAATAATTTCAATCAGTTTTTTCTCTCTTCAACTCATTTAATAAACTGTCTTTAAAATAAGTTACCATAGTAACATTGCGTTGTGACAGTTATAACAAAGAATATAATTTAGAAACATTGTCATTACTAGTGTCATTGTAAAGAAACATAATATTAACGTTAATTACCATTCTAATTAATTATATTTTTCAATAAAATATCCCTTAAATTCGTTTGTTTGTGATTTAATCGTTCCGGGAGTTTCGTCAATATTTAATCCCGGAGGGATTAAATGTGACACTTTAGTACCTGTCACAAGGGAGTGAAGTTGTCACTTTAGGCCCGGAAGTACGAAAAATATTATGTAACTGGTTACGAAAAATGGAATATTATGTAACGTCAAACTGACATGAAGTGACAACTGTCAACAGACTTGATTTCTGTTTTCACAATTTTTATCAATAATATTCTATATTTACTATTACTTATTCAAAATTAGAAAAAATCTTGTATGTAATACGTTAAGAAATGCAATTTTGTGTAACTTGTGAGATGTTTGCGGAACTCACTGCGTTCGTTCCACAAAAATCTTACGCGTTACACAAAATTAGGCATTTCGTAACTGATTACATAAATAGCTATTGGAAGCTCCCTACTAAATATATGCAATTTTTTCCAGAGTCTATAGAAAATTGTGATGAAGAGAGCGTGGTTCCGGTGCACTTCGCGACCCTCCGAATTTTATGTTAATTTTAATTTTGTTTGATAGCTTACCTTAAATAAAGTAGATTAGAACAAAAATTTCGCTGGATCATTCAGTAATTACTTTAAAAATCACGAATTTAGTTCGAAAAATGGTACTTTTTCAACACTAGTTAATGCTATTTTACGATAAATATTTTCACTTTAAATTGTTAAGGTTATTATCTTGAACTAAATATAAGTATGTTTCACAAAAAAACCGGAAGAAAACACTTTAATTTTGCCAATTTTAAAAAAATATTCTTAGGCATCATTATTTTCACTTGACACTTATAGGTTATAAATTAGACACTGACATCTTATGTCTAGGCAGCCAGGGTCACAAATTAGGAGACTTTTCTGTCATCATGTGATTTTTAGCGGCGTTGTCAAATGGTGTTTATTTTCTTTCAGTTGAATTAATGTGTGTTGTAATAGATATATGAATATATTAGAAAATTATTTGCTTAATAATGAAGATATCAATCTACTTTACTATTTCAAACGGAAATCCGATCTTCAATAACTCAAATGATTATCCACATTATTATGAAATAATACGTGTTCAAATAGGTATACTATTACGAATATATACCCAATTGAGTGAACAGCTATCGACAGATTTTGAAAATGCGCGCCGGTTCGACGTTTCGCAATTCGCGCGCGCGAATTGCGAAACGTCGAACCGGCGCGCTCGCTTCGCTCGCGATATCAATCTGCTTTACTATTTCAAACGGAAATCCGATCTTCAATAACTCAAATGATTATCCACATTATTATGAAATAATACGTGCTCAAATAGGTATACTATTACGAACATATACCCAATTGAGTGAACAGCTATCGACAGATTTTGAAAATGCGCGTTTGTAACCGAGGGTATTCGAAAAAACTTCACGTTGTTTTTTTCCCAACGTTTTCCACATCCCTCAACACAACAAAAAGCAGGCATTTTCACGATTGGCCATTGTAAAAATAATTAAAATTCGTGTTAAAGGGTTTTAAACAAGCGTTGTGTACAATGCACCCTACAGCTGTGTACGACCCATAAAAAAATAACCATATTTGGTTTGTCTATGGTATGACCCACAGATGTCTTGTTTAAAATTAAATGACAGTTCGTTTGCGTGCTCTATAGCACAAATCAAATTATATCTGTCAATTGAACATTTGTCAAATGTAAAATAATACCAATATAAATATAAAATATGACTAAAATTGAATAAAACAATCCACCTTTAAGTATCAACAATACCTTCGTTATAAAAAGAATATTTATACTTATCGGAATATTTAACGTTAATTTTCAACAATCACAAACATATACATAGTTTTTATATTTATCCCAACCACATAAAATATACGAACTAAGTTAGTACCTGTGGAGCATACATAAAACGTCCAATAAAGTACAGTTTCAATATATTTTAGATCATGAAGATAATTAAATCTTGTGTAAATTATTTCCAAGCCGTCACGAGTCACGGAATTGAGAACTGGCAACGTTGAGCATCTCCTTCTCCTCCTAAAATTTGTGACTATCTGAAATCTAGACATAAATGTCAAATTTTTTTTAAAAATGGCGGTTTTTTAGTACATTCAATTGCGATTTTCTCTTTCAAAAGTGCATAATCCAAGAATTTTTTTCTCTTAAAATGTTCTATAACAATAGGGCTTTCTAGTAAAAAAAATCGCTCCAAAATTCGGAGGGTCGCGAAGTGCACCGGACCCGGCACAAACATGAAAATGTTCATAGAATTATACGTAAAGTGTTTTTTGATGACAAGGAAAATGACAAAGAGGCCGAAAACCTAGACAAAAAAACCATTGGAAATTCAAAAAACGTTGCAAGCTTAGGATTGCTTGACGAAGATATTCTGGAAGTTGAAGGTGATGGAGGAACACAAGACGAAATGCATAACAATAGACAAAAATTTCATGTTACTGCTGATGGGATAAGAAACAGTGCGACGGTTAAACCAGATTTCAAAGTAGCTAAAAAGAGAGCACGGAATCCCGAGAAATGGAAAAGAAACAAAGCTGCAAAGTTAAGACAACAAGGTGAAGCATATGTATCTCAAAAAACTGGTAAAGTCGTGGAAAAAAAAGTAATAAAAGACGGAATATTATGTAAAGAAAGTTGTCGCCTGAAGTGTAGTGAGAGATTTAGCATTCAAAGCAGAGAAAAAATTTTGGAAAAATTTTATTAACTGGATATTAATTCCAAAAATGTCTTGATTTTCAAAAGTATCAAAATGTACGAAGTTAATCGTCATCGGTCTCGTAAAAATTTGAAAACCAAATCTTACTCTTTTAAATATACAGTAACATGTGACAAAGAAACCGCACTGGTGTGCAAAAATGCCTTCTGCTCTCTGTACAGAATTGGAAGGAAAAAAGTGTTTCGGGCTCAACAAGAGCTAAAAGCTGGTCAGGTAGCCCCCTCGCCGCATAAGCAGGGTCATCACACAAATCCTAAAAAGATTCCTGAAGATGTAATTACCTGTATTGAAAACCACATCACACAAAAATCAATATAAAAAATACATTTCTCCTTTACTTAATATTAATAAACTCCACCAACTTTATATAGAGCAATGCGAAGAGAGAAAACTCGAAAATAAATATATGGTTAAGGCCTCCTTCTATCGGCATATTTTCGAAACAAAGTTTAATTTGTCTTTTGGTGCCCCGAAAAGCGATACTTGCAGTATATGCGATGCTGGGGAAAATACCTCAGAGCACACCGAAAATTTCCAATTTGCCTTCGCCTTGCAGAAAGTTGACCGAGAAGTTACAGTTGTTGATAAAGAAAAATGTTACATTACAATGGACCTCCAACAAACAATGCCACTACCAAAGTTATCAACGTCTAAATCATTTTATTTGAGGCAAATGTGGCTGTACAACTTTGGCATCCACTGTATAACTAGTTCAGGACACAAATCCTATTTTTTCACATGGACTGAAGACATCGCCAATAGAGGCAGCAATGAAATTGCAAGTTGTTTACTTCGATTTTGCAAGTTACTTAAAGAAGAAAATGCAGAGATAGAGCATTTGATAATTTGGTCAGATCAATGTGGGGGACAAAACAAAAACTTTTCTGTTCTAAGCCTCTACGAATACTTGATATTGAATAATGTCTTCAAAATTATCGATCACAAATTTCCTGAGGTTGGCCACAGCTACCTAGATTCAGATAGAGACTTTGGACGAATTGAGAAAGTTCTTCGGAAACACCAAAATATTTATATACCAGACCAATATCGGGAAATAATAAAATCTGCCAGTACCAGACAGAGTTTGTGTTTCAATATGGAACATTTTTTCTATGATTTTGAAACACTTCCAGCCAAACTCCATTTATATAAAAAAGTGACCAATACGCTTAATCAAAAAATATACTTCCGCGATAAGGTCAAATGGATTACAGTGAATGAATTTGGCAAATACTCTTACAAAACTAATTTAGACCCATTCGGTCCCTTTATGGAAGTCGATTTGCAGAAAAAAAGGGAAACCGTAGTACAAGCTGAAAAAGTGGTTTTACAGAAGTTACCTAAATGCGGTGGTCTCACTAGTGAAAATATATCGAATCTGCAAGATCAACTGAAATTCATTCCAACAGATTACAGATGGTACTTTGATATTGTTTTGGAAGAAACTAAAAAAAACCCTAAGAAAAATCGGAAGACCTATTAGGCTTTAAGTTTCTTTGTGTCAACTTGTGTTTTGTTTAATTTCATAAGAAATAAAAATTTATTCCAATATACCTGAGTGATTTTCCAAGTTATTTCAAATCAAAAGTAACATAGCTCCTCTATCCACTAAAATAAATAGTATAACTCGCTTTAGATGTTAGTTGATAAAAGTGCTATGTCCATCAAAATCAAAATAACTATAAATCATTAAAGTTTATTTGATTATAAAATAACAAGCTAAGTAGTACAAACAAATACCGACCTTATGAGATACTGTTTGTATTGATTGAAAATTTTGTAAAAAAGTTCCGAGTTGAAACGCGTTTTCCTCATATTTAGTTACTCAAAACTTTAAAAAGTGGACATAGCACCTTTATCAACTCATGTCTTCAATTACTATGTACTGTTATACTGTTTGCTCCGAGTTCTCTGAGTAAATTATTTCTCAAAATATTACCCACTAACAAAATACTTACTACGAAAACGAAGAGTGCGGAGAGTAGATAACCTGATATATACCAATTACCAATCTGTATTTTGTGGTTGTTTAACTTACATGAATCATGAATATAACCATAACCAAAAACAGACGAAAAACTTAAAAATCTTCATTATTTAATTCCCATTTATTGCAGCTTTGGCTACCGATTTTCCTATAGTAATAAGTGAAAATGTGAATTAAATTTCTCGGATAGTTTTGAAAACTTCTGGCCCAAAGTATCAGTTTTTAAAAATGCAAATGATGAACTAACATTTCCTTTATTAGTAAAATTGACAAATCACATTAGAATCCTTTCTCATATTTCTGCAACAGTAGAAATAATTTTTTCTTCAATTAATATAAACAAAACTAGCACCAGAAACTCATTGATTACCAATACCTACCCAGAGTGGACTACTCCATGCAAAAAAAAATAAAAACAATTACAGTTGCTATAACTTTGAAGCTGAAAAATTGTATATCGTCCAATAAACCAATTCAAAATTCACAGAGGCACGCTACTTGAGCGTTCAAGGTCATTAAGGATCAGATGTTCATAAGTTCAGATAACCCCATACTGTATGTTGAAGCTCTATTCTGGATCTACGGAAATTTCCGAACCAATCTACGGATATTTGATCAGGTGCATGTGGCAGCCCTGTCTCCACAAAGTATAAAAGCGAGAATCAACATCAATAATCAATACATCCTCATTTCCATTATCCATAATCTTCGACCATTTTATTTGTCGATAGCACAGACAAATAGTCGATAGGAGATAGGCCTTTATATACGCGGTTGGTGTGCGACAATCAAATTTTTTGAAAATAAAATAGCCTTAAAATGTTCAAGATAAACGAAAACCAATACATAGTATTAATTGAATTTATGGAAAAACATCGGCAATTTGCTCAAGGGCAGTTTTCCGGGCCACAACTTTTAAGCATAATTATTAGAAAACAATGTCTATTTAGATTTCCCAATTTTAAGGCTTGTTAATAGTTTTGAATCTTTCACTATTATGCTATGCCAAACCCCTATTTTTAAATCTTCAATCAAAATCACTTTTCTCTATAGCAGCATTTGTTTTAATTAAAAAAATATAGTTTTAATTTTAAACATGCTTTATTGTCAAAATAAATAAATATTGTAGGCAAAGCAAAATAAGACTAAAAGCAATGAAATAATTATTCAATGAAACTAGCCAATACTCGATGAAAATGAAACTACAATGTTTACTTGATTTCACTATATTTTTTATCACCATAATAATTGTTTCGACATCACAGTGTCTTCATCAGATGGATTTATCGGTAGGTACTAAATAGTGTGTACAGTGAAACTTTATATATAAAACTAACAGGTAAAAATTAACCACAGTAAGACAAGAAATATAACAATAACATTGTCTTAATCTTATTGTTATAAATGTTTAATGATTGGTAATTCCCAAACTCTATTACTTTTGCAAAAGGTTGGTGTACTTATATTTTGAAATTTCCATGCTCTCATAATAAATTCAGTTTTTGTGATGTTTTCAGTATGTAATATTTCAAAATCAATCATGATTGTAAATGTGAGTCTCTTCTACCAAATGTTTGGCATAATGCTGATCCTGTTTTAAAAATGTTATATAAATAACATAAACTACAAATAAAACTACTACTGCTGCTTTTAGAAATGCACCTAAAAAATAGTCTTTAATCTATCTAAAATATCTCTGTACAATCCTTTGTCTAGCTTCTAGACCTGGATTAAGATGATTGTTCAATGGGATGTTAAGTAGATCCTCCTGGTTGTCCTGAAGAATTTCTTCAAAAGGAATATTTTCCTCAATACACATATTGTGCAGTACAGTGCAGGCTTTTATAATGCTACACACAAATTCAGGAGTGTATCTTGCCGTCCTCTCTCTAAGTATACACCGAAATCTGGATTTTAAGACACCTATACATCTTTCAATCACATTACGGTCTCGGATATGTGCTCAATTATATCTAGTTTCTGGCTTCTCTTCTGTCACTTCATGTATTGCAAAATGAACAGACGACTGGCTCATGCCAAAATTGTGTTCCTCGCCTAATGGTCTTTGTATGTTCCTGTTGCATAGAATTGAAGAGCAAAACTTTCTTTTCTGGTGGAATGCCACTTACTGTTGTTACTTGTGGTAAATGTGGAATCGTTAGTTGTATTAGATTTCTTACCATTTGTTTATTTAATCTAAATAACTCCACAAAACGTTTATCAGGCAAAAGAAATGGATCAATGGAGACTCTGATTTGTCTTCTTATTAGAATTAATCGTCTGTTCTGCTGTCTTCTTTCGCTATTTCTATGAGCTGTCCTTACAATAGGTAGTAGCATTTTATAATTTTTTTTATTTAAATATCAGCTTATTTATTTTAATTTAAAAAAATAGAATGGAAAATATTGAATTACAATTAGAAAAATGAGGTTATTTGTCACAGTCACAAATACCACTTGCAGAGACAACACTTGTCATTAATCTAGTAATTTTTCGAAAACTCCCTAGTCCTTTCTAGTAAAATACCGAAATTAGCCGATTGCAATTCGAAGTACGTTCATAATCCACTCTTTATATCGAATCGTCTACGGTTCGAGTTTCGCTTCGAATCGAAGAGTGGGTTCGAATCGAGTATTGGTAATCCCTCTGCTGATTCCTTTCATTGGTTATAGGAATTGTAGTTTAATTATTCGTGTTCTAATTGGTTGTTAAGAATTAATTATAAAAGTATACAGCTCCTCATGAAATTTATTAAAGTTTTTAAAATTGAAATTTAATCGAATATGACATAACCAATCCTTCTTTCTATTACCTGGGTGCTATTACTATCAAATCCGAGGCAACTTTTCGGGAATGTGAAATGCTTGGCTGTTGCCCCCACTGACCTATAACCAGGTCAGTGGTTGCCCCTAAGCGAGAAAAGTTTTTTAACCTCTGTTGTTCTCTGTCTCTTTTTAACATGTCTAGCCTAGTGGTTACGTATGGAAAGCAAAGTAAAGATCTCCTGTAGAAACAAGATACAGCTTTGTAACGTAAAATACAAAGCGAAAACCTGTTCTGGCCAAGTACTGTCAAGGTGGAGGCCAAAAATCTAAGAGAAGAAGAAAGAAGAGTTTTTGTGGTGGGTAATAAAAAAAAGACAGTCTGCTGTGGAGACGGTTTTGAAGTTTGGAAGGAGAGAAGTCAAAAAAATAATATAAAAACGATTCTAGAAGATATTATTTACTAAAATTTTGAAAAGTATTAACTGAAATAGGTGAAGAATTGTAACGACAGTGAAATAAATTATCAGTGAGGGAGGTGTCAATAAAGAATATCAGGTATACCTGTTGGAGCGGATCTGTGCCCGGAGAAAGGTGTTGACGGCGTGTTTTGGAGTGAAACAGAATTCCCGTTCAATTTCGGCAAACAAGGTGATTAAAAAATTATTTTATTTGGCCATTTAACTAAAATTTTAGATTGCAATCTATGGACTTTTAAAATTCTACTAAATTATTTCAATACAATTTGGCAGCAAAACTTTCTAAATTTATCGAAATTTTTTTTGGTTACATTTATTTATATAATAAGTTTGTTTGAATAGAGAGGCCTGATCAGTCTACTCTAAATTAAAATTATATTTTATTTGTTTTGATTTGAGTTCATTTTAATTGCTATATGTAATGACTAGTATTAAATGTTTTCAAAATTAAAATTATTCAATTGGTTTCTCATTTTCATTAAATTTTTTTTTACATTAGTTACAGTTAAATTTTACTATCTTCTGTGATCATAAATATCTGATTTTTGTCAATAGAATCTATAGTTCATTTTATTCTATTACATATTTGATAGTTGGGCAACAAAATTTCACATAATAAAATAAATAAAATCTCTCGGCGCTATATGAACTCTACCTGAGATAGGAGTATTTACAGAAATACGAAAATTGAAAATAAAATTGAAAAGGGCAAGATTCATATTATTATAATATATTTTTTACAGACTATCAGTTTTTAAGGATAGTATCATGTACAAATTGTTTTGAATGCTTTGTGTTAGTTTTTCGGAGCTAAATAAATGATCTACACTCAAGAACAAGTAAAGTGTGCAATAACACTTGAAAAGAGGTATACCTATTTCACAGTTTTGACTTGTTATACATATCCTGTGGTAGATTTTGTTATCAAATCATATTAATAATTATAGTAACGGAGTAATGTTACAAATTCTGCTTGTTTGCCTATAAGAAAGCTGACTTCCTCTATCTCAGGTCTGATAAATGTAGGCAGGAAATTCTTATTCCAAGTCATTCAGATAAGAGCCCTGTTTATCATCTTTAAAATGTTCAAGCATATCCTGCCTCAGTTGTAAGTTAACTATTTAAAGTAGGTAGCCTTTGTAGTGTAAATACAAGAATCGAATCTGTGGGGGCTGAAATGTTGCTGTAACTAGCAGTAAAAATGTGTTCTGTCGACAGTGAATATATTCAAACTTCCTGACAACACAAGCTGGATCCCAACAGTATAGTTTCTTTGTGGACTGCTGGGAAGTTTGGATAAGTTCAACTTTTATGTAAGCTCAACATCTTGAGGTGGCCACACCATCTTTTCAACGTCAATATATCTTAATTATGTAGGCTGAACTATAGTTTTTATTATTCTGTATACTTGTTGCAATGTGAGTATTTTCCGTTATAATTATTATTTATATTTTTGTCAGTGTAAGAAATGTTCTTATATTTTTAGTTGAAGTAAGTTTTACTCCTCAACAACAATAATTGCCAGAACAGTTCAGTAGGATGGTACAATTACCTTCAACAGGTAGGTTATTTTGTATTGTGAATGTAAAGAGTTGTTTATTCTCAGAAATGCAGACAGAATTTGTTTCATGTTATACATTCCCAGACTTATACATTTTTAATGGTTTCATTATTTTTTTGTATGTATGTATATGTGAATAAATAAAGCCCCACAGAAGGCCTGCCTTTGTGTGGGGTTGTCTAAGGTAACAAAATACTTGGAGGAAAAGTAATAATCGTAATGATATCAAATATTCTTTCTCTCCATTAGCAAACAGTTTTACTTGCTGTTGTTTGAACCATTTAACAGTATTTTCCACTATTTAACCCATTACATACCAGTGATGCATTCACACAACACCTTAATTATATTTTTTGTAGGATAGCATAACATATTTATGAGATCATTTACATGTTTTTTATGAAATTAAGACTATAATTGAACTAAAAAAGTTTAATTAAGGCATTGTATAAAGGTTCAATAAGACTTTTATTACTTTTTTATTATTTCACCACTTGATTAGTAAGGGGTTAATATTTCACAAATAAATTACTTTTACTGTTATTGAAAGTGCTAACATTTTCTCTTGTTTAAATAGCTTCTGTATGTTTATTTGTAGCATCGTTTAATAATTGAATCTATTTCAATGTAATAACTTTAGATTCTTTTTAGATTAGATAGAAAATAAAATCTATGTATCTAAAATTTTTTCTGTTCATTATTGTACTTGTAATTTTTTAATGTATCTGTAATAAAAAAAAAATGAATTTGTATTAATAAATTTAAAAATAAACCGTTTTTTGTTTCATCTACACTTCAGGGTGTAAATTTATTATACATTCAAAAATAAGGCAGTTAGTAACAAATGCATTTAGTTGGATAGCCCTTTATTGCATTTTTTTCTTAATTTTGATTGTATAATGGAGAACTACCTATATTTCTGTTGATTCGAATTCTGAAAGTTTGAACCATGTTCTGTGGTTTGAGCTTCAGAATTTGAATCTAATGTAATTTACTACCTTCGAGGTACTGGCAGTACAATAAATATCCGCTTCTATTTACCGCCAGATGGCGGCAGTATCGAAAAATGGAAACTGTAAATATGTTTTAAGAGGTCTACATTATCGGCCTACTTAGAGACACAATTGCTGCACTAATTGTCGCATTAGATTTCATACTCGACAAGAGGGCACTTTCCATTCTATCCTAGGGTCCGTTTTCTGTGATCCAAACAAACAGAACTAGCCATGTAGAAACAATTGGTGTGATTTTGGACCAGAGATTATTCCCTTATATTTTGAATATAACTGCTGATTTAGGCATTTAGATATGCAGTAAGACTTTTACAAAGAGATATATTCGATTCCAGCCAACATAGGTATGTATAACTATATAATTTGAATAAAAGAGTTATCTAATCTAAACATGCTATTATGAAATACAATTGTTTTAATTCTTTTTCTACCTGTATTATCTAATTTTAGGTTCCCTCACATAAAGAATAATGGTACTGTGCTGGCCACCAGGCTGTAAGCATTATAATGTCAGAGAGAAGTGTAAGTTTTACATTTTCAAAGGATCCAAAACTAAGAAGCAAATGGATGAAGCTAACAAGGTACCTACATAATGATAAATATAACATTTTATTTGGTGAAAAAAGAAAATTAGCCAACTATTTTTTTTGTACATGATCAATCTTTGCAAACAAGGTAGAAGCAATCTTGTATGTTTGATATTGTACTGTATATATCAATCTCCCTATAATATATACATTATTATTTGTCATTACAGATTATTCGCTTTATATTTTTTATAAGTTGTTATAGTTGCTTTGTATGATTTTTTAAACATTTGCTATTTTAAATTGAAATTCTTCATTGTACCTTACTTTCCTCTTTCTATTAACTGTAAACCATTGTATTATAAGTAAATATTTCTCTATCTAATAAAGAAATTTGGAAACGTTTTTGTTTATATTATTTGTTTTTAGATAAAATTGAATATGTTTACACATGTAGTTGAAAAAAGAGCCTACAGGTCAAATAAAATTTGAAAGGAACCAACAGAAACTCTGAAACTGATACAAATATGGTATAATTGAGGCAAAGTTGTGACATGATGTTTTGAGTTTTCCAACTAAATGGCCTATTTTCAATCATGTAAATTTGCAAAGTTTCTTCAATTTAATTATCTTAGCACAAAACAAATAAAAATTTATAATTATGAAAACATTTTATAATGTTAATATAAACTGTACAAATTTCTAAAGGTAGAATGTTTTTAAAACATATAAGTACAATTTTCTTCCATTCTTGATGTCTAGCAATTTCCACAATGATATCACTTGGTATCCATAATATTAAATAACACATATCTGCTCATGCAATATGTAATGCACCTTGTATCAGGTGATAATAGCTATATTTTTCAATTATCACTAATATATTTTCATCAAAATGAATTATGTATTTTTTGTCTTTTGAGAGCGGTTTTAATTTTTCGTCATTCGGATACTTGAAAGGACACTTCACTTACATTAAGCATTTTTCACTATCAAACCCATATTCTCATTAAAACAGGGTTTCAGGAGAATGTTGAAAGATGTTTTGATAACACTAGAACAAACAATCACTATTATTTATCTTATATTTTCAGATTAATCAAATAATCCAGTAAACATAGCTTTTAAAATCAAAAATACGGATTGCAGGATATGTTACATTATCATAACTATTATTTTTTATATTGAGTAGATACAATTACTTACTTTTTAACAATTTATTCCTTTCAAAAACACGTATGAAACACTTAAATAATCAAAAATCTTCACTCAAATGGAAATTCTTATGGCAACATCTTTTGTTTGGATAACGCTTCAAATTGTGACGTCACACTAATCTCGCGTATAGAGATGTTCGATAATCATCGATATCAGATAGTAATAATATCGAAGACATCGATAATACCATATACATATAAATAATTATTATTTATTATATATACGTATATGGATAATAGCTACAAAATTCAATGGGATGAGAGGTGGACATAGACAACAAACAATACATTAATGTGAATTATTAGTTTCTAGCCTTATGATTTCCTGCTGATTATATTATTGATACGAGATTTTACACACATCTCGTCAAAAAAACTAGAAATATATCTCATCTCTACCTACTCAGAAATTTTGATTGCAGTTTTAATAAATAGATGGCACAACGTTCAAAAGTAACTAGATTACTTATTTCAGAATTGTAATTCATTGAACAATCGGTAGGTTGATTTTTTTCTCTGGGATTTTTCCAAATATTTATAATAAATTGTTGTCTCTGATAACAATAAGCAAGTCGTCATCTCGCCATCATCACGAATTAAATATTAGATGATAGAACAGGTTTTAGTTAAAGAATAAGTTTTTTTGATTTATTAGGGAAGCTTTTATTTAACTCATTTTTAAACGGTAAGAGAAAATCTATACCTAAAATTATTTTTATTATTTAGGTAACATAAAATACTCTTAGGATTTAGGTAATGTGATTTCTTTTTTAGATAAATTATTAAGATGCCACCAAAAAGTGAATACTGGGAATATTTTGAGAAAATTCATAACTCCCAAGCAAGATGTGGTTCCTGTTAAAAAATTATAAAAACTTGTGGAAATACAACAAATTTACGGCTACACATAGAAAAGATGCATCCTATAATAAAGAAGAGACAAAATGATGCAGAAACAGATGTATCAGAAGCATTAGGAACTAAGAAGTTCCGTAGTGGAATGAATGTCCTACAACTGAAGAGATATGCAAATTCAGCCGCAGTCGAATGTGATTATTAAAAATTACGTCAATCCCGAAATTGACTCTGAATCCGAAAGTGCCAAAAGTGATATTAGCGGCACTAGCGCAACTGCTCCCAGAAATATTGTTAAATTTAAAAATTCATTTCAACTAACATTAACATCAACTTTTTAGAAATATTCATAAGTATACTGAAACAGGTGCCAAAGGTTGTCGGTTATCTGCTGCAATTCTCTTTATGATTTGTAAAGACTCGCAACCTTTTCAAATTGTAGAAAATGAAGGCTTTGTTGAATTAATGAAAGTTGTTGCGCCTTTATACAAAGTGCCTTCAAGGTTTACTTTCAAGAAGATATAATAAATTTGAGGTAACTTAAAAATAGGTTGAAGACAGTTAACAGTTCTGTTGCACCCTTACTACAGACGTATATGGACTGAGACTATGCAGACTCGAAGTTTTCTTGGTATCACTGAAATAATCTGCTACTCTTGGAGTGTATGAATTATCAGTACATCATACTGGAGAGTACACATTTCTCAGATGTTATTAAAAACTTGTGAAGAGTGGAGAATAAGCAATTTTAAAGTCTTGGCGGTAGTAACAGATGCAGGAGCTAATATGTTAAAAGCCGTTAATCTAGCATTTGGTAAAAAAATGTCACATACACTGTTTTGCTCACATGTTAAATTTAGTTGCCCAAAAATCGCTTGAGAAGACACAAAAGTTACCTGAATTAATTGCAGCAATTAAAAACATTGTAACATGGTTAAAGCGTAGTGTGATCGCAAGGGACGAATTACGAAAATGAGTACCACTTAATCTGATCCAAGAAGTTTCCACTCGTTGGAATTCAACTTTCTATGCGATAGAAAGGTTTTTGGAAGTACGTGCCACAATAAATAAAATTTTAAATTGTCATGCTACGGCTCCTCCAATGATTACAGCCAAAGACATAGAAGATCTAATGGAAAGTACAGATATATTACAACCAATTGAAATGGCAACTCGCGAAATTTGTGGGCAAAAATATGTCACAAGCAGTGTAGAGTCATTCCATTAACCAGGATTTTGTCCTTAAAAATATCTGGTTTAAAACTGAAATCAGCTATTGCGCTAAAACTTCAGAAAAACGTAATAACAGAAATAAAAAAAAAATTACATCCAGCAGAATCTATCAATATTCTGGCTATTACCACTTTATTGGACCCTAGGTTCAAAAATATCCACTTCCAAGATGCTGTAGCATGTTCCAGAGCTATTAAAATTATAAAAGATTTGATAGTAATCCAAGAGACTGATAAATCCGAGCAAGCAGACTTGACCAAAGAAAAATATTCAAACGGTGACACCAAAAAAGAGCTCTACCTCTTCAAAGTGAATTCAGTAATACGCCTTCAGAGTTGAGCTATTATTTTAAAAAAACCTAAGTGATTTGAAGCATGAACCGTTAGAAATTTGATGCCATGGAATTGGTTGCTCGTTTCCCAAAACGAAACCGGTTGCGATAAAATATTTAACCTGTATTCAAACTTCCACGCCATCAGTATACTATACGAGTGCGGAAAGTGAGACACTTTTCACACGAGTGGGAAATATTGTAGCACGAGGCGTAAGCCGAGTGCGACAATCCCACGAGAGTGAAAAGTCACTTTCGCACAAGTAATGTATAATATTTTTCCTACGACCACCTGTTTTATTGAACAATATGTAAATATCAGATCGTGTATATTGAGGTGATCAGTCAGATGGTGTATATTGAGTGACCAGACTAATCTACGTTTTATTTGTGACAGTATATGATTGAATATTGTTTCTATAAAAAGTGCACATGTATTTACAATTACTTTCATAGTGAAATAAATAAATAACGATAATTAATGTTTATTTGAAGAAATGACAAAAGTAAGTACTTATTATATACAACTGGGGAACAAATTGAATTATATACTTTACATGGCGAGCATGAGTGTGGCGCGTACAATATTTTTGTGCAGTCACCAATAATTTGACAATAATATAGGAGTAGAATATTTATTGCCTAGCCAAGTTTCATCAATGTCCGTCCTCCATGCCTAGCCAAGCTTCATAAAAGTCCATCCTCGATGCCCAGCCACTTTTAGCAAATGTTCGTACTCGATGCGCAGCCACTTTTAACAAAAGTTCATCCTCGATGCGCAGCCACTTTTAACAAAAGTTCATCCTCGATGCCCTATCTGGTATTTTGTCTTCAATGAACATTTTGACATAAGAGCTCGGGAAAGTAGGTACTTTGCCGAGCAGTTAAGTCAATTTTGCGAACCGGCAACGACGCACTTTCCGAGTTAAAAAATGATCGGAAAAACGCATTTTCCTACGACCACATAGGAGAGTCGCACTCTCTACTCCCATGGAAAGTGACCTTTATTCTCACGCGTGCGGAAAGTAACTTTTTATGCTGCCACTTTAGAAAATGCGTTTTTCCGATCATTTTTTAACTCGGAAAGTGCGTCGTTACCGGTGTAGATCGCAAAGGCTTAACTGCTCGGCAAAGTACCTACTTTCCCGAGCTCTTATGTCAAAATGTTAATTAAAGACAAAATACCAGATAGGGCATCGAAGATGAACTTTGTTAAAAGTGGCTGGGCATCGAGGATGAACTTTTCTTAAAAGTGGCTGGGCATCGAGGATGGACTTTTATGAAGCTTGGCTGGGCATCGAGTACGGGCATTCATGAAACTTGGCTAGGCAATAAATATTCTGTTCCTATATTATTGTCAAATGCTTTCAGGGCTCCGCCTTCAGCGTCGCCCTGAAACTTGCATGCTCGCCCTGTAAAGTATATAATTCAATTTGTTCTCCAGTTGTATCTAATAAGTACTTATTTTTGTCATTTTTTCAAATAAACGTTACTTATCGTTGTTCCTTTATTTCACTACGAAAGTAATTGTAAATACATGAGCACTTCTTATAGAAACAATATTCAATCATATACTGTCACAAATAAAACGTACGATTAGTCAGGTCACTCAATATACACGATCTGATATTTACATATTGTTCAATAAAATGGGTGGTCGTAGAAAAAATATTGTACATTACTTGTGCGAAAATGACTTTTCACACTCGTGGGATTGTCGCACTCGACTTACGCCTCGTGCTACAATATTTTCCCCTCGTGTGAAAAGTGTCACTTTCCGCACTCTTAATGTAATATACTATTTCTAAAGTGGCAGCATAAAAAGTTACTTTCCGCACTAGTACGGAAAGTACTTTCCGCACGCGTGAGAATAAAGGTCACTATCCATGGGAGTAGATATGTGTTACTTTCCTATGTGGTCGTAGGAAAAGACTGCTTTCCAAAGAAAGAATTGCATTAACCCAACAAAGAAACAGACTGAAAGGACAATTACTTTCAAAATTATTATTTATGCAATCAGCAGATAAAAAATTTTGGGACTTTGTCATTTTTATTAAGTATAGGTACACACTCGAACTATTTTTATTTATAGTTTATATTTAGTTTTCATAACATACTTACTTCTAGACATTAGTTATTTTTATTCGTTATTTGTATTTTTATTTCCTCACAGTTTAAACATATATTTATCATCTAAATAAACATTTTAGTGTTGCACATATTTTCCCTAAATTTCATTTTACTTTTACCCCTTACCCATTCTTACAAAAACATCGATGTTGCTGAACATCGATGACTTGAGTTCGATGATTATCTGTTATCGATTTCAACTTATCGATGTCAATATCGATATCAACATCGATGATTTTTCAACATCGCACATCCCTAGTCTGTAACTGTAAGGCTACATTCGTAATCAATTCGCTGACCAAGTGGCACTTTGGCACGCAAGCTAAGTAAATATATTTCATTGTGATCGTTCACAACGCAATTTGGCGTCAGAGTTGAAGTCGTCGAAATTTCTTGCAAGCTGCAAACTTTCACTTTGTGCCGGCTATGGGACATGCGCATTAATTTTTGTTTTTTGATATATCTGTCTGATAGTTTGACATTTTCATCGAATTGTGTGTTTTTGGTTCGTTTTTCTTGAATTTTCCGTACGACTGATTGATTAAAAAAATAAAATGGAGGAGGACATTACTTCCACTTTACTTGCAATAATGCTGATTTTGCTTTAAAAAAAGGCAATTGTTGATGCAGTTTGGTCTTGGTCGTAGAATGGTTTGTAATTGGAAATGCACTGTAACAAAAATTGATCATTGAATTGATATTCCGCGTGGTCAATCACTACTAAACTCCAGTATACACTGCTATAAAAAATAAATCCAATTTATATATTATAACCTGTAACCTCAGACTGAACTAAATACAGACAGAATCATGCTTCGACCATATGTTGAAGGAATCCTGACAATTATTTAGGTATGAACGCGCTTGCGTTAAAGTCGACTTGTGAATGGCAAATTTCGTGCCAGCTTGCTTGCCAAAGTGCCACTTGGCCAGCGAATTGATTACGAATGTATCCTAAGGCCCTCCACTGCGAGAACTGCGACCACAGATAACCCACAGAACTGCGACTCGTAAAGCCTAATAAATACTCACTTAAGCGAAATGCGCAGATTTTTGACATAATGTGTCAAATCCAGATTTAAAAATATTCGTGGCGGGAACTTTTAACTACTCTGCGATTTTTACAAGTATCGTTTGTCATAAATAAAGAGAAATAACAGAACCTAGAATTATTATTACTATTTGTTTGTGTTTGATCAATTTTTATAAAAAGAAAACAGTCATGGATGCTTGTCATTACAACAATTATATTTACGAAGATATTATAGTGTAGTATATGTACACAAAACTAATATCTCTCGAAAACAAATTTATGATCTGACCAAACCATCAAAAAATGGAACTATAAATGACAGAAAATCGCAAAATGGTTAAAATTATTTTAACTTTTTTGCGATTTATCCGCACTTTCGCGTAGGCTAATGTCGCATTTGTGAGTATGGATGCAATACACGAATGTGCGACAACAATCTGGATCAAAGAATACACCAACGGTGTATTCTTTGTCTGGATTTGACACATTATGTCAAAAAACGCGAATTTCGCCTAAGTGAGTATTAAGCTAAGAGTCTATTGTGGCTCTAGCGCGATGGCGACTTGCTTGCCACTGTCATCTCAGTAAAAGTTTGCCATAAGTGCTGGCAATCCATTTTGTTTTCCTATATCCTTGGCATAAACATAACATCCAATCACTTTACTAGATTAAGTTTCGTAAAAATTTATAGATTTGTAAAGGTTATCCATAGATAACCTTTATAAATTGAGAAATTTACCTATGATTCTACGTAAGAAGCATTTTTGGGATTATTTCTAAAAAATAAAATTTAGTTCCAATTACATTTTGGGAAAGTTTGCAAAGATCTTGCCGATTTTGCTGTCAAGCTTCTTAAAATTCCTGCTTCATCAGCACAACTCGAAAGAGTATTTTCAAATTGGTCGTATGCACATTCCCAATTACGAAATATTAACAGGAGATAAGTCCAAAAAGCTGGTAAGCAATTATTATTCCTTGGAAACCAAAGATACCAATAAGTCTGATGAGTATTAGCAACTCTAGTCAAAAAGGCTGCAAAAGTTTTATTTATTTATTTATATATATATATATATATATATATATATATATATATATATATATATATATATATATATTATGTTTCAGAGGTTTATTTTTCTTTAATTAAAAATTATTACACTTTGATATTAGTAAAGTAGTTTTTATTTTTTATACGAATCACAAATACTGTGTAAAAATAAAAATATTGTTGAAATTTGTTTAAAATGTAAATAAAACTAACAAAAATGTGACAAAAAAATAAGGTAATTTATCTCGGTAGAAAACCCCAGGTTTTCGACGCGCGTCAGAAACAAGTTTTCTACTGACCCAACCCTGCCCCAGACACATAAAGCAGGAACTGAAATTTTGAATTTTGAGCAATGTTGCCACTTTTAGTTACAACAAATACTTGTTTAAAATTTATATAAGAATATGCCTTATGTTATAAAATTTAAGAATTAATTGCGACTTGACTTGAATGCAAAAAGTATGACTTTTTTTATTTGCATAACTTTTTATTCTATCAAATTTTTAATTAAATTTCTAATTTCATTTTTCCTGCAACTAAACAGAATTTGTAAATATGGCAAAGCGATGGAATTGTCCGCAACATAGAAATTATATATAATTTCTATGGTCCGCAAGTGAGCCTAGAATGGTTGCGTTCATCCACACCAGTTAAAGATCGCTCCGAAAGTAGCGCTCAGTGAGCGCTCATCTAGCACGAATGAACCGGCAATTTAAAGTGACATCGATATGTCTTTGTCATTCGTTTGTTTATGTATTCAAGAAATTTGGTTCGGTAGTTTTTTTATCTTTTGATTTTGTTCTACTGTTTACTTTGTTTTTCAGAAATATGATTTTAATTGTTGATCTAAGTCATAAGTATTCATCCATATCCATTAATCCCGCTTCATCAACACATAACTGATGCACCCCTCAACTAATTTTATACTCATGACTCAAAGTTAAACTATTTACTTACTATAATTATAACCTAACAAAGAAATTACACTACTCTACTTACAGTAATTTTTTTATGGGTTCTCTACTATACTACACAAGATGATAGGTACTCAACTAGATTTATTAATACAAAATATTTCAAAAACTACAGGAAAACAATACAATAAATTAAAATATAACACAAGGCAGTAATTTCAATATAACTATTTCTACACTACTTTTACTAAACTAAGATTATAATATACAATACTAAATATATTTAATATTAAATTCTACTTCAAACTACACAATAACGTTAAATAAATCAAAAATCAACTACTATACTCAAAACTTTCAAACAAAACACATGGGTCACGTGGGGTGAGCGCTATGATCAGGAGCGGATCGTAAAATAAAAGTGATCTTTTAAATGGCGTCCGATCAGTGAGCGATCATAGTAAAATAAACCGTTCATGCACGCATCTCGGGATCGCTACCTGATCGATCAGGTATCGTGTGTGCGGATGAACGCGACCAATGTGATTCGACATTCGACATCAAAAAGTCATAACAAACATATGGAAAAGTTCTTAAAATCCACCGATAGACTCTATCGATAGATGTCTGTGATATGTCAGGTAAATGTCAGGTAGAATGAAGTTGATCTATCGGTAGACGACTATAAGAACGTATTGGTTAGATTCTATGGTAGATTGAAAAAAATATAAAAAAGAAAGAAGATAAATTTGACAATCATTTTCAAACAGCCATCTTTATTATTATTGACGCAAGTAAACTTTTATTTCTTGTATTACCAGGGACATGTCAACAAAATAAATATACACTGTAATTTATAAATTTTTAATTCGATACAAAATTTCACCTCGTAAAAGCATGGCGTGCGTATTTAGGTCAACCATCACTTTAAACATTTCACCATTATAGGATAATTCCATTTCATAATAATTTTTATTAACAAAAAAACAAGTGTTAAATTTTCAACAGAACAAAACCACCAACCTCAATAAATGAACAATTATTTGTAAGATTGTTCATTGTCATTGCATATGATTGATGATTGTGCTTTCCCCTTCCAAATCTACCAGATTTACCGAGTCTAAAGCCCGGTAGAACTGATGGATGTTCGATAGAACTATCAGTGAATTTAAGAACGCTGGGATGATTCTATCTACAATCTATCGGTAAATTTAAGAACTGCTTTGGTAGACACCGTATTTACCGATAGATGTACCGGTTAATTTAAGAACTTCTCTTATCTAATTAATCTATTAGAACGACAAACGGTGCATACAGGCGTTAATCACAGGAAAATAATCGGCTTGAGTTTTAATTTATTCTATGGTATTAACTGATGACATTTTTGACACCCAAGCTCAAGAAAAGAGCAATAAAGTTTTTCGATGGTGTGAAGCACTGAACGAATCTAACAAGGACAGACTTATACCTATTAGAACAGTAGTGAGTGAGAAGCATTTTTACATGCCATCAGAGAAGAAAGCGCTATTGAAGGTTATTTTGGAACTTCAGCAAAATTACGCCATATTTAATCCTCGTGTGGTGAAAGTTGTTACTAAATAGATAAAATGTAAAGTATTTAGCATTATCCTTGAGTATATTTGTAATTAATTATTCCAGTGGAATCATGGCGAGGGATCCTAATAATAGTGGCGATCATAATTCATCGTGTTTAGATCAGGATGATTCTGAGAAGGTAATAACAAAATGCGTTAATTAAAACAAGTTCGCGCGTTCTCATCACTATAAATAGCATGTTGAATTTGTTGTACTTATTTGTGTTGAATTTATAGTAATAAGTATTGTATTGTTTTTAGTCACTTGTGGGAAAATTTAAATCTATTATCAGTAATACACCTTTGTCCAAATGGTTCCGAAGACAAGATAACGAGAAGTCTACTCTAAGAAGACGCGACGAAGACTATGAAGAAGTAGATCAGTTACAACCCCCAATGAAAAGAGCTAAATTTACTGTGTCTTCAGAAGATGATGTTGGTATATTACACACTCAATCCAGTGACACTATAATTAAAGATAAATTAGTAAATAGAAATTACAATTGCCCAGCGCCAGTAGCAGGTCCATCTGGTTTACAGTCTCGAAAGTTACTTAATAATGTTAATGCCCCTATAAATAGTGATATAAATGTACAATTATTTGGTAGTAGTGACTTTTTGAATGGACATAAAGACTCTGATAGTGAGGAATCTACAAGTGGTTATTCTTCTGTTCTTAGAATGGGAAGTAAGGAACATGTTTGTCAAAGTGAAGGAAGTTCAAAGCAACATTCTCCACTTCAAAGTAATTCCCCTAATAGGAGAACTCTTTTTGATACTCCAGGTAAGTTATCAGTATTGGAATATACCATAATTGTTCTATTTATTAAGTAGGGTATGTAATGAATACTGTTATATTTTAACAATTCTGTGGTGATTTGCCAAAAGCTGATATGCCTCATAGGAAACAACTTAAAAGTTTTTATGGAATTGACAAATACATTATTGCAAACAAACTTCTTCACAATAATATCTATTTTCTGTATATATTTTTATTATAATGTAAAAATATATAGTCCATAAAGGACTGTTTGGATTGATTAGATTTTTCCTCAAAATCTGAATAAAAGCTTTCAAAGACATCATCGTTTGATGTGGAATTGTTTTTTGACATAACAGGAGTGACTTATCAGCATAGTGTATTTAACAAATTCCGACATTATCAAGAAGTGTTTGTATTCATTGTAAGATTCTAGTAAAATGGATGGTCAATGTATTTTAACGGAAACACGAGATTCTGCTATGGATTAATAGGTTTGGAACCATTATAAACCTGTGGCAAAAATTCTGGCATATTGTTTCTTGTTCTTTTAATGTTGAGCTGACAAAACAGCTCATTCTCATCATACGAATACTTCACTTCAATAACTCCCAATTTGAGTTCCTATGAGAATCATAGAAGTTTGATATCATGCCAACGAATATTTGCTCCTGCTTCTGTGAAATTGTGTTTGATAAAAACACCTCTTAACAGAGAAGAATATAGTAAAAAGTCATATTTTTGCATTTCTACAACCTTAAAAGGTTTCTTCCCTCAAACTGTTTGAACAGACTGATACCAATTATGAGGAATTCTTATCTCTATTTTACATAAAGGTTTCTTGGCTCGTTTAATTTGTGTATGTTAGTTACATTCTAGTCTCTAGTGGCCAACTTCTCAGAACTTGTGTGCAATAATTTTTATATTATCCAATTGATGGAAAAACTGAGAAAGTGCAGCTGCCATCTGATTATAACACTATTGGGAAAATCTTTCAAAAATGGACTATACAGGGGGCATTTTGATCTGCTCCAAGGTCTGACACATAAAAGAAGTTGTTTCTGTGTAACAATCTTTGATAGGGAAGTTGTAGGTCCGTAAATTGTCTTTTATAATATACGTCACTGTGTTTTGTTGTCAAAGCTACTGTAGGTAAATTCTGTTGAAGGTTGATGAAAAAATGACATGCTCAGTTTCAGAATTTCTAGCTTTCTCTTTAACGTCCATTAAGCTAGCCGTTTCAACACAGTGGAATCAAATCTAAAATAGGCAGGAATTTGATGCTTTTTTATGCACCGTGTTGGAAAAAAATAAGAAGAATGCGAGGGGTAAACCACTGATGAAAAATGTGTACACTATTTTCTGTATTGCACTTATTTTTGAGTATTATCAGGATTATTTTCTAGTAATTCTAGTATTTTGTGTATTTTCTAATAGTACTAGTATTTTCTGTATTGTCCAAGTATTTTCTTTAAAAAAATCTTTTTCTACAACTGCTATGAAAAGTAGCACATTTCTCATAGCTTATTTAATTTCAAAACCATATATTGCTCACACTGTGAGAAATATTATTTCTCATGGCACTTTGCCCACACTACATACATTTATATGGAGAATCCAGTAGGGGATACTCAATGCCCAGCCAATTTCAGAAAGTTATACTCGATGCCCAGCCGTTTTCGGTGGGTGGTCCTCGATGCTTAGACTTTTTTTACAAAAATATTTGCTTGTATTCTTTAAATTTGTGCAGTTGTAGAAAAAGTACAGTGTGCAACATGTGGGAAAAGTACTTTTCTCACTTGTGTGTTTGCGGCACTCGCCCTTGGCTCGTACCACTAACTTCCACACTTGTGAGAACAGTTGAACTTTCCCCACTTATTGCACAATATACTATTATTGTCAGTTTTTAATTTTTTTATTCCCTTTTCTTTATGTATGATATTCCAAATGGTCTTACTTTTATTATCAGAGGTACTTATTTTATTATCATAATATTTTCTTTTTTCTTGGTTGATAAGATTGGAGTAATATATTTTATATTCATTGTAAGTTTGCTTTGCAATTTGATTTTGAATGTATAGATCAAACAAGAGATTTACAGTTTCTTTAGCACAAATAACCGCATTCATTATCCATTCAGGTTTGCGAGATTTATTATACTGAAGTTGTTTAAAAGGAAAAGCCAAATTAAAGTGTGTACAAATTATTGCACAAAAAGCGTTATATTTTTCATCCACTGTTAATGCTTCATAAACTGAAAATCACGCTTCGGTGCAGAGTAAATTATAGAAATATTCATAATTTTGTGAACTGAATATACGTTTATGTTGGTAAGAGTTTTCGTTTTTTACCTGTTTATTAAAAATACTGATTAACTGACTAAAGTGATCTGATATATTATTATTATTATCAATAATATTTACCTTAATTTGAATGAAATTTGATACATAAATATTATCTAAGCATGTTTTTGATGTAGTTACTCTAGTAGGTGTATCCACTGTGAATTTCATATTATAGGCATTCAAGACATTTTTCACAAAATTTATATCTCTTAATGTTCTTTTGAAGAGGCAGCATGTCTATATTAAAATCACCAGCTACTATCACATACTTATCATCATCAGTTGCTATATTTAACAGTTGATCTAATTTATTTAAAAATTCGCCTGTTTTCGTACTTGGAGGTGTATACACGACACATAACGTAATAAATATTATCTACTTTGAACTCTGCTGCAGTGCATTCAAAAACATAATCCTCACTCAATGAGTTATTATCTTGTCTAATAATTGGTCTCAAAAAGTCAGCACAGTATAGAACCTCATGTGCAAGTTTGGCAGTGCGGTAGTGGAATGATGCCATTGTGTAATTTTCTAACTGGTATACTTTTATTCGGTATGTACTTTGCCAATGTTCTGTTAATACAACAAAATCAACTTTAACAACATTTAATATTACATTTAAGTTGTTGACACAGTTTGAAATACCCTGTACATTTTGATGAAACAACTTTATTGATTCATTATTATTAGGCTCTACTTTATCTTGTAACTGCTATCAATAATTCTTTTATAACAAGGACATTCTGAATCGGTTACTTTATGACTAGTATTTAAAGTTTTTTTCAGTTTTATATTAGTTTCAAAACAATTAATACATTTAATACTATCTGAATTGCACTCTGCCGTCTTAGGATTATCATTACAGTTGTAACAGGTAACTTGATTTTCACATTGTGCCACTATATGTCCATATCTTGCGCATTTATAGCATCTTACTATTGAAAAAAATTCGCTTACCATACATCTTCGCCAACCAATGTTTACCTTTCCATCTTGACATAACTTGTTTCGTAAAGTAACGTCAGTTTCCAGAATAATATTTCCCTTGTTCTGCTTCCCTTTTTGGTTATATCTTGAATGTATTCTTAGTATGCTATTGTCATTTGTGCCAATTTCATTTTGATCCCTAATATTTTTGTATTACCATTTCTTCATCCTCTAATATAGATTCTTCTTCAACTCCTCTTATTATAATCTTAGAATTTTTGTGTAATACTATATTGGTTTCAGAGTTCGTTTTCAACTGTTTTTAAAAATTTTCTTTTGAATGTCTATTGTCACAGTTAATAATGGCCACGCCTTCTTTGACATTTTCAACTCCTACTGCTAAAATTTTTGGATTAATATTTTGCTTAATATCACTTTTTTTAATTGGATAACTCTTAATTCAGTTGAGGTAATGTTGGTACAGTCTTGGCAATATTTTTCTTAACAGTAGCCACATGGAAAAACTTATTTTCCCTTATCAGGCAGTTTTCTGCAAACAGTACACTTCATCTTTTATTTCCAAAAAGTAGTATACAATTCCTGAACTATTAAGAATAGGCAAGCACGTTTTTAGTTATCAAATGTCTTTTTTACTAACATTCATGATTTTTGCTGATTCCTTTAGTACAAAATTTCTTTAATTATCTCAAGCCAAAACACATTCAGTTTAATGACAACTGTCAACTCTCTCTCTCTCTCTCTCTCTCTCTCTCTCTCTCTCTCTCTCTCTCTCTCTCTCTCTCTCTCTCTCTCTCTCTCTTTGTTTACATTTGAAGATGGTCTGTGCTGAGTCTTCTGTTCGATTCATCTAGGAGCCAACAAAATGAAGATTTTTTTTTATTATTGCTGTTTTATTTTTAATTCTGATTATTATGAACTGTGAAGTTAGAGAAATGTCACTGATAGATTCGGAGTAGTCTTTTCATGATTGTGATTCATATTTGGTTGGTTCTTCTTCGGAATCATAGGAGGAAATATAATTTGGATCTGAAATATAATTTGTTATATCAGCACGTATAAGACTTATTTCACTACAATTGTCATTTAAAATCGAATCCAAAGTTGGTAATGTCAATGGAAAAATAATCAGTTTCCTCAGTAAAAATGCCCATTTGTTGAATTTGTTTCAAAACATCATTCAGCGCCCTGTCTACGATTTTTTCAATATCCAGGTTTATAATCTCTTCCTGGGAAATTTCACTCAGATCTGTCATTGCCAATAAACGTTTTTCTTTAGGAAAAAATAAATTCCCACCGATATCACTAATTATATCATTAGTACCATGTATTTGATCAAATCTATAAAGTAAGTATTTTAAACTAAAATTAATATCTGTTGAAAATCAATAGGGCAACTTATTGCTAGGCTATGACTACTAGAACATGATGAATTTCGATCAAAAAATACTCGAGGAATTTGTTGCTGGTGTATTACTGCCCAAATATGGACTATATCACTTTAAAATCAATCGGGCAATTTGTTGCTAGGCTATGGCTACTAAAACACAATGAATTTCAATTAATTTGAGATAAGGCATGATTTTTTCGCAGTATCGGTTAGTGTAATCTTTTAGCAACAAATTCCTGTGCATTTATTTTTATTCAATATTACTTCAATTCAATTCAATATACTTATTTTTATAGTTATAGCGTGTGGCTACGCCAGCTTAATATCATATAATAGTGAGGGGTGGGAAAATCGGGGTAAAGGATGATTTTTTCCAGTATCGGTTACTGCCATCTTTTAGCAACAAATTAGCATCAAATTCCTGTGCATTTAGTTTTTTTCAATATTACTTATTTTTATAGTTAGAGTGTGTGGCTACGCTAGCTTAATATCAAATAATAGTGAGGGGTGGGAAAATCGGGGTAAGGGATTATATTTTGAAGTATCGGTTAGTGTCATCTTTTAGCAACAAATTCATGTGCTTTTAGTTTTTTTCAATATTACTTATTTTTATAGTTAGAGCGGGTGCCTACGCTAGCTTAATATTACGCTAGCATAGTTTGCGTTTTCTTGGAAACGGCATTAGCAACAAAATCAAGCTCAGCGTTACAAATTAGCAACAAATTATGAGCCTGGTCCGAAGGGTGCCCTGTAAAATGGCTACACTAGCATAATATACATGTATCATGCTAACAAACTGAAATATCTCAAAAAGTGACGAAAATGTACTTCAAGTACCACAGCACCCGTTGTATTGACGCTGGTGAGCTGAAAATCAATAGGGTTCATCAGTGACATGTCCTTAACAATATTCAATCATAAAATTGGTGACTTGTTGCACTTCGGAGGCTGTATTGTGTTAAGACATGTAATGTAAAGTGGCCGACGACATTCACACAGGATTTTTTTTCTAAAAACCGTTTTTTCGTGTTGTTGATGGAAAACGTAAAAATAACTCAAAAAAATTTCAAAATTCAAACTTTTTTTGGGGTAAACCAATAGTTTTCTCGCATATTAGATAGGTTGGGCGGAAATGTAAAAAAAAACTTTGGAGTGTTCTCTTTAAAGACATCCCCAATTTGGTGATAATGACTGATAACGCTTCCTATCACAGGCGCATAGTAATTCTTGCAGTGAATGATTCCTGCATTAAAAATGAGTATTATAAATTTAAAACTTTAATAAAACACCTACTTACCCCATATCAAAGAAAAATGTGATTCGGTGTTAAACCTTTGTACAGTACAGTTGTGCGCTCCGAAACGATTAAGTAGTTAAAAAGTAATTAGTGAATATTTTCAAAGTGAACCAAGACAAGCAAGTAAGAATATCAGGTTAACTTTTTATTAAAACATTAGTAAAACAACACATTAACTAGAAGTGAATCTGAATTTAATATCAGATATAAATAACAGAAAATACTTCGCCAGATCCGTATTAAGGAAAACCTAAATGATACTTAAAAATGGATGACAATATATCTCAAATAGGGTGTACACCCACTAATAACACAACCCAACAACCCAAAACATATTCCTCAGTAGCAAACCAACAAACCAGAACAAACAATTTCCCATCCAGAAATCAAGCTATACTATTCGACGCAATCGAAAACACTAGGCTAGAAGACTACCTAAAGGCACTATGCCAAACAATCCAACCAAATAACATAATTTTTTGCTCAAAGCTATCAAACAACAGAATATGTATTTATTTGGCAAATGAAAATTTAGTGAACACATTCATCAACAATCACGGTAAAATCCAAATAAACCAACAAATACTACAGGCACGTCGACTAGTCACTCCTAGTCAAAGATTAATATTATCCAATGTTTGTCCCTCTATCCCCCACTCAGTCCTTGAATATGAACTTAAAAATCTAGGGATCAATCCTCTTTCACCCTTATCTTTCTTGCGAATAGGAATCTCAGACCCAGCATTTCAACATATCCTAAGTTTTAGAAGACAAATATTTATATCTCCATTCAATAACCAGTCCCTTCCCGATTCATTTTTAATCACATATGAACAAACCTCATATAGGATATTTTTGTCCATTGATAATCAAGAATGCTTACAATTTAAACAAACTACTCATACAACAAAAAACTGCCCAAATAGAGCAATCACTTCAACTCACTTTAACCCATCAACAGAATCATCACCAGAAAATCCAGCCGACAATCAAACTGAAGAAGAAACAAACAACATTTCACAATATCAACAGGATCAATCAAATAACCAAAACTCAGAACAAATTTCCGAACCTCAAACAATGAATACCCAAGTAGTTAAACACACCAAAAATAGTAAAACACACCGAAAATAGTAAAGACAACACACCGACTGTCAACAGAAATGAAATCGAAACAACCAAACCACAAAATAAAAGAACATCAACAGAACATTCCCCATCACCAACAACAACTGAACACCTACCTACATTTGTAAAACCAACAAATAGTGAAAAGAAAATAAAACAAACCGAAAACAAAAAACCAAAAAAATCAATAGGAGAAGTGTTAAGTCACACTAAAGCGCTTTTCAAGAATACAGATATCAATTATCCTCTAACCTATGAAGAACTTATAGATTTTTTTGAAAATTGTGAAGGGTCTACAGATCCTCTCAGTATCGTGAAAATGTACACTGAAGAAATAACGGAAGTCACAGACCTACTTACCACAATATACCCCTATTTAAAGGATAAAAAAATGAAGATGAGATGCACTCGAATTAAAAATAAAATTCTCAAACAGATAAACCCTGAATACCAAACAGAACTGGACTCAGATACCTCTATTGAAACCTATTAATCTTGTTTACCTTCACTTCCTTAATTCAGTGGAATATAAATGGGTACTATACCCACCTAGAAAACTTGCAATTAATAATTTCAAAATACAAGCCCATGCTAATATGCCTACAAGAAACCAATTTCAAAAACAATAGAATCCATAATCTAAAAAATTATAATTGTTTCTCTAAAAATCGAGAAAATGCAAGAATAGCCAGTGGAGGTGTAGCAACATATATTACTCGTAGAAATACAATAGATGCAACATCAATTCATCTAAAAACTACTATTGAAGCAGTCTTATGATTATCATTACAGTGAAAGATACAATGACCTTTTCATTGTGTAACATATACATTCCCCCAAATCAGGAACCTACTACAGAAGAACTCACTGAGCTGCTTAGCCAAATTCCAGCTCCTCAGATAATAGTGGGAGACTTTAATGCCCACAACTATATCTGGGGCTCTACTAAGCAGACACCTTTTGGAAAAAAAATTGAAAATCTATTAGAAAAGTACAATCTTAACCTCCTAAATGACGGCCAAAAAACCAGACATGACATAAGAACTGGTGAAGATTCAGCAATCGACCTAACAATATGTCACCAATCGACCTAACAATATGTCACCAATCTCTCTCACAAATACTTAATTGGGATGTATCAACGTATTTATATGATAGTGACCACTATCCCATAATAATTAGCAGCGAACCGGAAAATACACCGGACCCAATAACAAAATGGAAAATAAAATCAGCAAATTGGAACGAATTCCAAGAATTTATACAAGAAAATCTCCACGAGTTAAAGGAAGATGCGGATATTGATCAAGAAGTACACTATCACAGAATTAATAACGCAATCAGCAGATAAACATATTGGACGGTACGAACACAACAACAAACACCAAACGGTTCCCTGGTGGAACTTGGACTGCAAAGAGGCTGTGAAGAAATCGAAAGAAGCTTTTAACAGATTCAAAAGAAGCAAGACGGAACAAAATTTAATTGAATTCAAACGATTGAGAGCCAAAGCCAGATACACAATAAAAAAAGCGAAACGGGAATCATGGAAAGAGTATGTTTCAACAATAAACAGCTCAACTCCAATGTCCACTATATGGGAAAAAGTCAAAAGGATATCCAAACCAAAACAATCCAATACAATACACTTTCTGGAGATAAATAACACTATTTATAAAAACCGAAATGAAATAACAAACATCTTATCAAGTGAATATCAAAAAAACTCAAGCAACTCAAACTACACACCAGATTTTTTGAATCATAAAAACAAAGCAGAGCAGCAAGAAATTGACTATAATAATAATAACCAGCAAACGAACAGTTTGAACTATGCAATAACCATTGACGAACTTGAAAATTCACTCCAAAACTCTAAAAACTCCAGCCCAGGTCCTGATAATATTCCACTCATTTTTCTAAGAAATCTAAGTAAACAAACCAAAGAACATTTACTAAAGATATATAACCTAATCTTAACAAAGAAAGTATATCCCAGAGCATGGACAGTTTCCATTATAATTCCCATTCCTAAGCCAAGTAAAGCGAAATCAGATCCAGAAACATATAGACCAATTTCACTCACCTGTAGCATGGGAAAAGTTCTTGAGAAGATAATTAATAACAGACTTTTATGGCACCTAGAATCAGAAAAACTAATCATACCCGAACAGTGTGGTTTCCGTAAAAATCGCTCCACGTTAGACAATCTTATCGATCTAGAATCTGAGATCCATGAAGCCTTTGCAATAAAGCAGCACTGCATCGGAGTATTTTTTGATATTCGTAAAGCCTACGATACAGTCTGGAAATACTCAATAATCAAAACTCTTTACGACTAGTCAATACGGGGTAACATATTGAAATATATATCGAACTTTCTAGATCAACGACAGTACCAAGTACGAGTAGATGGCGTATACTCACAGCTGAACACCCTAGAAAATGGCATTCCACAAGGGTCAAATCTCAGCACGATATTATTTCTCATAGCAATAAATTCAATTATAGCAAACTGTAAATCACCCATGAAATGCAGACTATATGCAGATGACCTGGTTATCTATTGCAGAGGGAAAAATATGACTACAATACATAAAACCATCGAACAAACAATAGCTACAATAGAGGATTGGTCAAAAACAAGTGGACTGCGTTTCAACACGACAAAAACCAAAGCTTTATGTTTCTCGAAAAGGACTCAACCACAACTTGAAAACTTGTACCTTTATGGACAGAAAATAGAATATGTGAGAGAAATAAGTTTTCTAGGAATGATACTCGACCAAAAGCTGACATGGAAATCACACATTCTGACATTGAAGAAAAAATGCCAACCTGGAATTAATTTACTCAGATCACTAGCATTCAAAAACTGGGGCGCAGACTACTCAAGTTTACTGCACATCTATAAATCATTGATCAGATCAAAACTTGACTACGGAGCGATTGCCTATAACTCTGCCAACAAAAGCCTTCTTCAGTCAGTGGAAGTTATACAAAACACAGCTCTTCGCATCTGTTTGGGTGCCCATCGTACAAGTCCTATCCAAAGCTTACATTGGGAGACTGGAGAGTTACCGCTTTCTTACCGAAGAGAATATCTAAGCATCTCTTATGCCGTCTCTGTAATATCAAACAAAAGAAATCCAGTAGCCCACAACGTCTTATCTGATCGTTTTAAAGCCAAATTTTTATCCAGCTAAACTACTCCTTTCTATCACAGAGTCAAAACATATTTAAACAAAATAAATTCGCATTTCCCAAATATTTATGACGTCCCATCAATAAATTATCCTCCTCCATGGACAATAACGCTCCCTATCCTAGACCTAAGCCTCGCCTACCTTAATAAATCAGAGACTCCAACAGCCAGAATAAAACAAGAATTCCTAAGTGCCTTAAATAAATACGGTAGCATTTATAAGGTATACACAGATGCTTCAAAAAACCAAGATGAAATTGGGGCTGCCTTCTACTCCGAGGACTTTTCGAAATCCTACATACTCCCACCCTTCACATCTATTCATTCAGCTGAATTATTCGCCATCTTAGAAGCACTCAAGAAAATCCAGAAAATCAAGCATAAAAATGTCCTTTTAATATCTGACTCTCAAAGTTCACTAACAGCACTTCGTCAACTGTACTCTAATCACCCTATAGCCATACTGATCAAGAAAGAGCTACATAATTGCAGAAACAGCAGCATACATATTAAATTCATGTGGGTCCCATCCCATACTGGAATAGAAGGGAATGAGAGAGTAGATCAAATAGCAAAAAATGCATTCAACAATCAGAAAGGAACGATTTTACCGTACATACTGATTTGAAAGCGTTCTACAAGAGCAAAATCTGCGGTAAATGGCAGGAAGAAGCAAGACATAACCAACACAAATCATATGAAGTCACTACAAATTCTCACAGTTGGAACTGTAAAAACATAAATAGAAGAGAACAAGTGATCCTTTCTCGTATTCGAATCGGTCATACGCGCATCACACACGACTACTTACTAGCAGGAAAAAATAAACCAATGTGCGAAATGTGTAACAGTGAGTTAACCGTGAAACACCTGGTAATCGAATGTGCGAAATACGACAAGGAACGGAAAAAGAATCAACTACCCCTATCACTAAAAAAACTATTACAAGAAAAGCAAGAAACTAAAAAACTTTTAAACTACCTAAAAGACTGCAAATTAAGTAGCAAAATATAGTGACTATAACCAAGCTACAATAAGTGAACTTCCATCATTTTAACTCGCTAATAACCCTACGTGGTTGATGTGATTGATATATAAAAAAAAAAGAAAAATGTTAAAAAATACCGATATACTGAATGCAAGATTCCAAATGTGGAACCAAAATATAAAATATCTATTCCAATAAGAATTGAAAACAGTGAATAATTTCAGAAGAAAACATCTCTCTTTATAATATTCAGAACTTATCCAAAAAAAATTGAGAATGTTCAACATACATGCACAAATATGGTAGTGCAAAAAAATTTATATACACATTCATAAAACTATTTAAAAATACTTATGGGGACGCCGCTGGAATCTAGTCTACTGTAATGGGGTAACATACCACACGAAGAAACCTTCGAAATTCCATTATTAAACCGACACCGAAACAAAAATTATTTGCAGCTTTTTTACATAAAAATAAACGTAAAAGTTAGATAGATTTGAGCAACGTGTCTTTAATATGAATAAAATTTTGTTACACTAATCTTGAACAATAATTTCGGTAGTTGATCACTATTAGAAACGTGAAATTTAAAATAAAGTGGTAGGCGCAAAAACTTTTTACATTTTTTATGCTGTCAATGTACAGTTGCCCAGCTACTTTCTCCTTTTAATGTTTGAACTTCCAAAAATTATTTATGCGAAATCTAGAAACTTTCATTATAATTTTTTTGGATATCGACTTCTTATTTAAAGGTGCACATATCCCCAAAATTTTTCAGATAAGTTCTGAATCACCTTGTATATTGTTTATATGAAGAGTTTAAAAATAAAAGTCAGTATAATTGTACTTATTATTTTTTGATAAGTACATCGGATAATGTAATAAATATTCAATTGACAATTTTAATCTTGGATGTTATTACATAAAATATCATTATAAGAAAGTGTATGAAAAAAAATTAAAAAAAAATTGTATCAATATTTTTTTGACACTTCCAAGTGTTGGGAATTGGTCTTAGTCAGTTAGTATGAAAAGACAAATAAGAAAAGAATTACGGAGAGTGCTAACTAAGCATTACACTTCAGTTGATTGCGCCAGACTTGCAAATTCTAGTTCTATGGTTTAATATAATTATAACCATGACAATGTTCAATAGATATATATGCTACTGGCATTGATATTGCTGTACATGCCAATATTTGCTGTTTGTTGGCAGCAATAAAGTACTTTCTGAGTTCTGACACCTAGTTTGAGGGTTTAATATAATGATAACCATGAGAACGCTCAGTAGATATACTAATGGCATTGACAGAGCTGTACTTCCAAATATTTGCTGTTTTTTCTCAGCAACAAATTAATTTGTCAATATTTACAGCTGTTTATACAATTATTCTTCAATCCTCGGTTAAAAATATGTAAGTGTTCGAAGTATTTGCATCATTCAATTCAGAATGTTCGCCAATTCTTAAAATTTATAATGTTTGACTTCATTCTATAATTTTCAACTTTTTAACTGTTAGCAACAAATTCAGGTCAATTGTTTTCCTTTGTGTTCTCCTTATAAGCAATACGACAATGGCAGCTTGATGTTAAGTTGGCATTGTCCTTATTTTTTCCCAAATCGGTTTGAGCAACAAAATTCGTATTTCCAAACAAATTAGCATATAAATGCATCAAATTCTTACCTATTTTAGATTTGATTCCGCCGTGTTGACAAGGCTCGCTTAATGGACGTCTCTGTCAATTTTTTTTGCTGTAACCATTTTCCATCAGTTTAAGACGTTTATCTTCCTCATCTATTTCCTTTTTTTGTTCTTCTTCAGTAGTTGCACATTTAATATCATTTTGGAGTTTGTCGCATGTTTTGCAAGTGTCAATATTTGTTTTAATTTTATAGCTTAGTTCATTAAATATTTTCGCATACATAGAATAACATAATGGTTTCTCCTTTCCTTCAGTCTTCGTTTGTTAAAATAATGTCATACATTTTTGCAATGCTAAGTGTAGGTGAAAATACAACTTTGATGAATGGCTTCTTGAGTAGTGGCTCTGTTATTTTGGAAAACTGTTAATATGGTTTATTAACTCTAATATTTCCTCATCTTTTGCATTTACTGGTTTTCTCCAACCACTTAAATTTTCATCTATGAATCCAGTTTAGCACGCACGTCTCTTTTGAATTAGAATATCAACTTTCCCACTTCTGACAGAATGGACTTTTGCAACATGGTCTTGCAAATATTTATTTCCTTTCCATTAAACGTAACAAAGCAAGATTCTGTTATTTGTCTATCTTTGGAAATTCCAGTTTTATTTCTTCCTTTCCGTTCTATTTTTCTAATTTAATTTAAGCATGTCGCTTAATTTAATCCTGTCGGTTAAAAACTGATCCTTGTTAGTAACATTTTTTTTAAATCATCGAAAACTATTTTTTGCCTCTCTAGAGTTGGTTTGTTAGAGGATTAGAGGTGTTAACTCTTTAGCTGGTACCAAAATTCCCTTTCTAGTTGAATAGTTTATCTCTTTTAGTTTCTTTTCCTTCATTAATTTTCTGTTAATTAACTTTCGTTTTTTAACTTGATTGTTTACTCATTCAATCTCGTTTTGTTCACATGCGGCTTGTTCCGTATTTAAGTTTGAAGAACTATCCAATCTAATTTTTTTCTCTATTCTTCCAATAGAAGATTCATTTTCAGATTCTTCTGATAAATCTTTGGCAACATAATTCACATCCCTATCGAAATCTCGGGACTTGTCATCATAACTACAAAATAACAGCTTACAATATGGTTATGTCAATCTACAATTAACAAACTATACTAAGTAGTTATCGCGGTAATTCTAAAAACTAGGTAACAGGCTTACTGGAAATAACTAAAAAATAACAAAACAAAGTGACAGTAAAGTATAAGAACAATATTTTTTTTCTTTTTTTTCTTAGTATCCAAGATGACAGTGATAACACTACCTTAAAGCATCCTTGCTAGAGTACTTTTAAAGACTTTGAAAGAGCTATTAAAACATCCAATATGTCCTACCCATTTAAAAATTCTAGAGATCAGTCCATAAAAGAATGTTTACCATAATTAGTTCTGTGAAAACAAATGGAAAATAAGTTATTTTGTTGCAACGTTCTCTGTTGGAACTGCAAAATAAATTTCAGATAGCAAGGATGGATATAATACACCATTAAGTATTTTATAAATGAGAGAAATGTCATACATAATCCCCATTTTATCCAGAGTAAGCAAATTTATGCAAAATAATAGAATAGTCATTATCAGCAATGAAATTCAAATTAAACCTATAATTACAATATCTCAAGAATTTGTTTTGTAATCTCTCAAGTAATGACTTATAAACATTTTAGTGTGGTGTCCAAATAACCGAACCCTATTCCGGTTGCGATCTGACTAAGCCAACATATACAGACCTCACAGCTTCCAGAGAGAGATCACTACAAACCATCCACTGAATAAGAGGATGGTATCTTATGTTTTCTTTTACTAAAAAAAATTTTAAAGCATTTATCAACATCAAATCTTAACAGGTTTAACTTACACCATTCAGACAGATTATCTGGCTACTCTAGAAGTAAACTAATGTCGCTTTCATTCTGAACCACTAAAAATAATTTGAGAACGGAGAACAATGCCTCCCAAGGAACCCCAGAGTTTACATCAATCGTTCTTGACAAAAATTATCAATTTTTACAATCAAACTTCTCTCACTAAGAAAACTATGCACCCAGTTCACTAATCTGTCTGAAAAACCTAATTTTTTTAATTGCTCAATCAACAGCAAGTGATTAACTCTGTCGAAATCCTTGGAGAAGTTGGTATATATGGCATCCACCTGATAGCCCCTCTTCAAGGCAGCCTACAGCATACTATTACTATTGTATATAAGCAGATTAGTTACTGTAGATCAACCACTCCTAAAACCACGCTGCTTATCAATTATCTTTTTACACTGCCAATTCAAATAGTCAAACATTAAAATCCAGAACATTTGGGATTGAAGACTGCTACACTACAATAGTATTTAGTATCATTTCTTGAACCTGATTTAAATATCTGGGAAATAAAACTTTCTTTCCACATATCAGGAAACACACAAATAGACAAAGATATATTAAATAGCTTCCCCAAAGGATGCGATAAAGAATATCTACACTACTTCAAAACCAAATTTGTAATACCCGTGCAACTCTAATATATGGACTGTCAATATTAATCTTTGGTAAAGTCTTCTCAGCAGATATCGCACTTGAATTTTAGCAGCAAAGAGATCAACAATTTCTTGTTCATGCATAGATATTAAATTATTGAGACTTATATACTTCGGAATTTCATTTGAGCTTCTTTTTTTATTCATAAGTCTCCAGAAATTTCTATTTATTGTGTTTAAATAATTTATATAACAATCTTTCGATAATTTTTTACACTGTGCTCTAACCCTACTACTCCATAGCATTCTTAGACTTCCGATATTTTTTGTGATTGTTTTATTTTATTTAAGAGAAATCAACTTCCTTAAATATTTTGAAGAGTAAAAGGGAAACTTGGTTCTAAATTTTTTCTGCTGAAAAAAACACTGAATACCGTAGTTAATCTTATAAAATTCTGATACAATAACATTTATATCACTATTATCCAAAATGTGACACCAATCTATTGAAAATAAATATTTATTTAGACCCTGATAGTTACCATTTTTAAAATCAAAGTATAACAAGTGTATAAAGTATGTCATTAAAAATAGGGTCCAGAGATTTAAAACATTCAGTGGAACAATCATTTGGTACATATTATAGAAACCATACATTTGTGCAAATTCAATAGCAGATGAATTGGCTGTACATTTCACACTTACTCCGTTTTCAGCGTTCGACCACTGTGTCTCAGGTAAATTAAAATTGCCAACTATGTAGAGCTTAGAATTAGGATACTCAGTACAGGTCTGATCAAATGTCAGATAGTGGTCCCGGTACAGATCTTCAGACAATCTAGGAGGTATATAAATACCCCCTACAATAAGTTCAGCACCAAAAACATTTACATAATACAAACAACTGCTCAAAAGTAAACTTAGAATTACCAACAATTGAAGCCTGTATATGATTTTTCACCATGTTCAGCACTCTGTCCCCTCTATTCTTCCCAGTAATCTGTGCATTATGGTCAGCTCTAAATATGTTGTAATTTCTGCAATTTAGTTCTTCTGAATAGATATCTTCATACAACCAACTTTCTGTGATAACAATGTCATAGTTAGAAGAATTTACTGCCAAACTAAAGTCCGAGATTTATGTTTGCATTCTACTAGCATTCTGGTAGTACAGTAGTGGGGTACTATCTAGTTTTTTCTAATTGCCTGTCAGTGATTTTTTTAGAACCCATTAATATACCGAATTACGAAACTTATCATTCACCTCATTCTTCGACCGTAATCCAGCTAATGGTCTGATCAGAGTTGATCTTATAATCAGATTGCACTAACTTTTTCTTAGACTTCAAAACTTCCTTACTGCATGACGAATCAGCACAAATGACTTTTAGTGGTATACAAAGACAACTTTCGTTTTGCGTATTGAGAGAACCTTGTTCATGCCACCACTGCTCGAACTGATATTCAATGCTTTGAAAACGTCCTGTACCACCGTCTCGTCATGTTCAATCCTCTTGGATAAGACTTCACTACCTAATTCTTAATTATAAATTATGAAGTTCCCCTAATTCTTACACATTATAAATTATGAAGTTCCTAGATTTGGTTGCTCTTTCCTGTATTTCATTAACATTTTCTTCCGTTTTGAGTTCTGAACCACCATGGTTGCATTTCTGATTTTTGACAGTTTCAAGCTCATTTCTTATAATATCTATCTCATTCTTGAACTCCCCATTTGTTGCAAAAGGGCAAGTACACTTTTGAAAGCATCCCTACATGTTTTACAGAAATCATCATAGTATATCTTTAAATAATAAGTATATCTATTAATTCAGATGCGTTTAAACCTGCGCAGGCTACTAGCGGGTGCATAATATTGTGGCAACTATCACAGCACACTGCTTTAGCTCGTTCAAGAATAGCATTATTACATGATTTACATAAATTATTCATGTTATTTCAGGTCTAACCTCATTTTTGAATAAAATGTAAAAATTTAAGAAAATCCAAGATTCAATCGTTATGGTACATTTTATAATTCATAACCAATATTTTCATCTTCTCGACTTTTACTGCAGCTTGTTTCAAAATTATAATTTAAATTATTTTCGCGGCTATTTTCCTCTAATTGGGTTTTGTTTGTTCGTTTTGATTCTAAACAAATAGCAGTTGCCGGAGCTAAATCATTAGTTGGACTAGGAATTTTTTCAACAGTGACTTTTCAAGTTTCATTAAAACTAAGCTCAATTTTTGCCAATTCCAACATTCATTTTCCTCGTGACATGGTTTCGGTCTAAAATTAATAACCTATATTACTGTACTGATTTTTATTAGTTTTTCTAAATTTTACTAAGTCAAAAATTATGTAAGTATAAAAAGGATGTACCTGAAATAAGGCTCGCCAACATATCAACTAAGATAAATTTTTAACACATGCTCAGCTTCTGGCACATATAAAACTTTGGACTCTTACATATCAGGGTGATAAAACCAGAAAATTAAAAAATATGAGATATTAGTAGAGATGTAAAATTGTCAGTAATAATATTTTGGAGAATATTCTCAAGTTGGAGAATGCTTGAACAGAATTTACAATTAATACTGTCATCCCATGGACATTTTTTGTATTATTATTACTTTTCGGTTTTGTGGTACCCTTTAATTTATTTTGCTCCATGTTTTTATACTTATAGACGGTCTAAACTGAGCCGAACGGAACACCAACATAAAACTAGTTTCACCACATCATTTACAATTCACACAGCTGTATAGGAGTATATGTTCCTGCTTCTAGGGGATTTCCCTGAATCACTGTTGCCAACCAGACGTAAAACACTGTTGCCAGAGTTATAGAAAAGGTTAGAGAAACTCAACATTTTAAAAATTATTGCAACATTTTTCAGTGTAAATTATGTAGAAAAACTTCTCTAGGGAATATTCTCGAGAACGAAAATATTCTCCTCTCGCATCTCTACATCTCAGCTTTTGGGAAATCACCACAGAATTAATCTCTGTTACAAACGAAAATCTTTTTTGCCAATAGACTAAATTGCGAGAAAAATTCATAGAATGTTTTGTTCAAAGATAATGATGAAAAAAAAACAAATTTCACTTGGTTTTTGATTAAAAATTATGTCTACCTTGGAAGTAAATCTGCATCTGTGACTTTTGAAATGTGACCGGAAGCCTATATCAGCTAGTCCTCATTGGATGCCTTATACATCCCCAAAATGTTTTCCTAACAGTTAACTTCAAATAATAGTTTTCAAATCTTTATTCTTTACTACTAAATAAATAAATTGCCATATTTTCATAATCCTTTTTTGTGCAGCTTTCAGTTTTTCTTTTCTTTTTTAGCTCCAAGTATCTCAAATCGTACCCTCTTCACAGATAGAACTGCAACTCAACAACAACAAAATACATCAATGAGTTCAAGAAGACCTTATTTTAATGTGTCAACGTTTAGTTCTCCTGATTTTGTAGATCAAACATTGTCAACAGAAATGATTGTAAGATCACCATTCTACAGTGGAAGTACAATTTATGGAGGTGCGTCAGCTTATGGAAACAAATTTGGTAAAAGAGCTAAAGATTTAAGAAATTCCTTGAAGAGGTCAACTCGAATCAAACCTATCAAAAAAAGTGCTGAAAGTGGTAGTATGGTTTTGGGTAAAACAGCTAGAAAAATTTTAGAAACTTTAGAACAGTATAGTACACCTGTTAATGATGCTAAGAAAATTCCAGTAGCTTCCAAAAGGGTTCGATTAGATACAAGCTTACTTGGTACACATGTTGGTGTTAGTCCTTATATCATTTCAGGTGAGTCATCATTCAGTAAGGAATTGCAAGTGCCTACAGTACCAGATCGATTGAAAATGAAACAAAAGTTACAAAGTAGTACTGAAGCGGTAAGGCAGATTGCCACCTCATCAAAATCATGTTTGAATAATATACCTCTTAAACAAGATTCAGCATTGAATACTCCAAAACAGGACAAACCAATTGCTCCAACAGTAGATACACTTATTACTCCACAAGACAAAATTGTTACTGTGCAAAAAGATCAGGAAATTGTTAAACAAAAAGAGAAAAATATTACTGCATCAAAGGTTGACAAACCAAAAGGCACAGTACACAATTTTTCAGTATCAACATTACCTACATTTGATCTAACTGTACCTGCTACAGTTACAGTTCCAGAAAAAGTGCATGAAAATCAAGTTGTTCCTTCCCCTCCAAAAACTTCAAATGTTCAACAACCGACCGTTACAAAGAAAAATAGTCAAAAAGAACAACAGATAACTGTCACACAGTTTAAATTTTCCGATCCACTGATTGTATCTGAAAATTTCAAAAGTATTATTGCTATAAATAACTTCAAGTTCAGTGAACCCTTATCAAATTTAAACAAACTGGAAAGTAAAAACATTATCAAGCAGCTGAAAGAAAAAAATAATGGACAAACTATTGTTGAAAATACGTTAATGGACAAGTTTAAACCTGCTACTGGAACATGGGAATGTAGCACTTGCCTCATCAGGAACCAAAAAGAAAAAACTAAATGTATAGCTTGTGAAACCCCAAAACTAAAACAACAACAAACCGAAAACAAACAAGTCAAATCGTTTGGAGAGAAATTTAAAATGCCCAATAATATGTGGGAATGTTCTGTTTGTATGATTAGAAATTCTAATGATAAAACCAAATGCTTGGCTTGTGAGACACCAAATCCCAAGTCTTCAGTATTGGTAACTTCGTCTCCAAGTTTTCAAGCAACATTTAAACCTGTTGACACATGGGAATGTTCTACCTGTCTAATAAGAAACAAAAATGAGATTGACAAATGTGCTGCTTGTGAAACTCCAAGGGTTGCCAAAAAAACTCCTACGAATGATTTGATTGCTGCTTTCAAGAAGAAAGCTGATGAATGGGAGTGTCCAGTAAGTAAACATATACAATATTGTATAGATATAGAATGGTTAGAGATGTAAAATTCTCGGTAATAATCTTTTTGAGAATATTCTCAAGTTAGAGAATGCTTGATGAGAATTTGCAATTATATACTGTCTTCCCATGGACATTTTTTGTATTAAAACATTTCCAAACGTTACTTTTCGGTTTTGTGGTACACTTCAATTTATTTTGCTCCATGTTCGCGTTTCTAGGGGATTTCCCTGAATCATTGTTGCCAGAATTATAGAAAAGGATAGAGAAACTTGAATTGAATAGATGAGGCTTTTACTTGATGAAGATCCATACTGAACCATAAAATAAAACAATATAATTTGTTTAAAACTTCATTTATTTGAACTAATGTTCAATTTAAACTGGTTGACGCGTTTCACTAACACAGTAGCTTTGTCAAAACGAATGAAGGTATAATATAAAAATGTTTTAACGCATACAGTGCATAACTACAGAATTCTATTTACTAATGTTAACAAAGTATTGAAAGAAATTACCTGGAAATTCATTCACTACAAACATTCCTAAGCTATCTTCTAGGTAAAAAGGTTTAATAAAGGAGAGTTATTGATATCTATTTGGTCCTTAAGAAGATTACCTGAATATTTATTTTTGTTAATATCAAGGGCTTCTAATAAATTTAAACTAAAGTTTTCAGGTAGAACTTTTAGAAATTTTAAAACTAGAATTTCGGAACACAAACGTAGCTATGACAACAAAAAATTAGATTCTTACTATTCAAATCATTTATTAGAAAACCAACACATTTTCGACCCAAATTTTGAAATTCTCCATGTAGTCAGTAAATCCTTTAATTTAAATGTATTAGAGGCCCTTGAGATTAACAAAAATAAATATTCAGGTAATTTTCTTAACTGCCAAATATATATCAATCACTCTCCTTTATTAAACCTTTTTACCTAGAAGATGGCTTAGGAATGTTTGTAATGAATGAATTTCCAGGTAATTTCTTTCAATACCTTTGTTAACATTAGTAAATAGAATTCTGTAGTTATGCACTGTATATATTAAAACATTTTTATATTATACCTTCATTCGTTTTGACAAAGCTACTGTGTTAGTGAAACGCGTCAACCAGTTTAAATTGAACATTAGTTCAAATAAATGAAGTTTTAAACAAATTATATTGGTGTTTTAAATGAAACTCACTGTTTCTAGCTAATCTTCTGGCATTCTGACGATGATATTGATTTATCGAAACAATTGTCAATTTTCTAGAATTTTCAACAATTTTCATTATATTGTGGAATTAGCTAGAAACAGTGAGTTTCGTTTAAAACACTAATATGAGTAGATTCCACGAAGTAAGGGTCGAGACAGTTAATTTCAAATTATATTGTTTTATTTCATCGTTCGATAGAGAAACTCAAAATTTTTAAAATCCTTGCAAAATTTTTCAGTGTAAATTATGTAGAAAAACTTCTCGGGAGAATTTTCTTACTGAAAATATTCTCGTTCTCGAGAATATTCTCTCCTCTCACATCTCTAAGAATGGTTAAAAGAGTATATATACAGTGTGTCCCAAGATTTTTTTACAGGCTGTAACTCCGGATTTAACGAATAGGTTTATTTGAAAATTCGGTAATGTTTTTAGGACCTACAGTAAATTCATCTGAGGTATACAGGGTATCAGTGACGTCATCATAAAAGCAGGGACGTCATCGCAACGAAAAAAATTCAATCGAAGGGGGGATCAAACTTAGCTCAAATGAAAGAGCTTTTTATTTCAAATTCAACAGTGTATCACAGTGAGGTTACTCAAGTAGATAATTATACCAAATTTACAATTTATTTTTTATTTGCAACAATAACCAGTGATCGCTTAAATGCCGCAATTATCATGTCTGGATTCACTTCAGATAGGCCTATTTTTACTTTTAACTAGTTTTTATAAAAGCTAAAGAAAACAGTTGGCTTTGGAATTCTACCTTAATCGCTTTTTGATTGATGTTAGTAAAATCTAATTTCACATTGATACTCATACCTAGTACTGTTTTAAAACAATACATATTGTAAAATATCCGAAGTTGAAATGGTGAGTGTAGGATGAATTCTTGAAATGCTCAGGGCTTATACCAGGAGCGTTTTTCCGAAAGAAGAACACCTTCTCATATGACTTTTGCTATGGTTGAAGAGAAGATGCGGCAAGGTTCATTTCCACACTCAAAGCATAGTAATCATAACAAACCAATGCAGACCGAACAAAATGTGGTGAATGTTTTAGCATATGTAGCGGTTAATCCCCATGTGCCCATCTGAACCATTGTTGCAGAAATTGGGGTTTCTTCAAGTTCAGTTCATAGAATTTTAAGAAACCCACCATTTAAATTGCATTTGAGTTTGAGTTTCGACCAACCGATCTGGATCGGAGATTAACCTTTATCACCATCATGCAAGTTATGATGCAAGACACTCCCAATGTGTTGAGTAAAATTTTGTGGAGTGATGAAGCGCGTTTCCATAATAATGGCATCGTGAATCCCGATAACTCTCAATATTGGTCAGTGGAAAATCCGCGGTGGGTAAGGGAAACTCGCTTTCAAACCAAATGGGGAGTTAATGTTTGGTGTAGATTATTCAAAGGTCAGTTATAGGCCCATATTTTTTGAAGGCTTTCTAAATGGTCAGAGATATTTAAATTTTCTAGAAAATGATCTACCTGCGTTAGTGGAGAATATTCTTTTGAATGAAAGAGATATGATATGACAGGAAGATGGAGCACCTCCACATAATAACGGTATTGTAGTAAATTATCTTAATGCTAGATTTCCAAACAAATGGATTGGAACTCATGGACTCTTTCAAATACCTCCACTATCGCCGGTGCTGTTACCTCTAGATTTTTTTGTATGGGGATACTTAAAAGAGCTTGTTTATAATGAAAAACCTGTAGACACAAATGATTTAAAAAATAAAATTAGTCAAGCTTGTAACAACCTTACACAACCTTACAAAAAAATCGTAGTACACAGATTAGTATAAGTTTTAAATTTGACTTAGCAATTCTCAGACTGGGTGTTCACTAAAAAAGCCGACGGCCACGACTCGCGTTTCGAACGAAAAAAAACCTTCAGGAGCGCGTACAGTAGACGCTCCTTCGTAATTTTCTTTTCTCTTTCTGAAAAAGATTACACTTGATAAGTTAAAACACTACTTCTTAATCTATCCGCGAACCACAAAAAAGCTAGACCGCTTCCGACTGCGAGTTTTTACCAACTGCATCTGTTACCTTTTTGTAGCTTCGTTATTTTTGCTTTGGGAGCTTCGTTTTATTTTTTTGTACATGTTAATTTCTGATAGGTTATCCCTATCGTTCGACGGAGCTGCTGAAGAGTTTTTTTACCTCGATTAAGATGAGTTTTTATTTGATTCCGCAAAATTTCGTTATTTTGACGTAATTGTTATTTCCTGTTAAAATATTATTTTTTGCAACGAATTCAGATTGATTAGCTGACTGTTTTTTCTTTGCTTGCATGTCAATGTCCGCTGTCTTTAATTTCAAAGTTACAATATAAAATTCAATTTGTTATACAGTATTTATTACAATAATCTTTTACAAAAGACAAGTTTGGTTATACAACTTGGGAATATTTTCTGAGAAACAAAATAAAACTAGTTGCTATGTATGGATTGAAGGAATAGCAGGAAGAAGAGCTCAGGAGGTTGGATCTTGTGTCTTAAGGCACTCAAGAACATTGCCAAACACAGTTGAACACTTAATATTGTGGTCTGACTCTTGCGGTATTCAGAACCGCAATATTAATTACACTATTGATGGCAAGTTTACTTCAATCAAGCCCTAATTTAAAAAGTGTTACTTGTAAGTTCCTCGTTTGAGGTCATAGTTTTTTACCACCAATGTCACCAAAGATTTTGGTGACATTGAATGTCAACTAAAACGACATGAACGCGTTTATGCTCCCTCGGATTATGTGAATATAAGTCATGTCATGAGAAGAATTAAATAGTTGTCACGGAAATGAAAGGTTTTTGGGGACCAGCAGATTGGAAAAAGCTATAGTTAATAGAAACGTAGACATTAAGAAACAAAAAATTAATTGGATAAAAGCAAGGCAGATAACTCTGAAAAAGAAAATCCATACTTTATGAAGACTGATTTTGACACAGAGGATATGTGTGTGGACATACAACGACGAGGAAGAACACAGATAGAAAACTTTTTTCTTCATCACATGTAAAACTGTGGCCCAACGGAAAACCTTTATCTGATCCAAAGCTGAAAGGCATTGAAAGCTACATGCATCTTATACCAGGTGATGCAAAACCCTTTTATACGAATTTTACGAGCTCCCGAAGAATCAGAGAAGACATTGATGGATTCAATAATGAGTTAGATTTCAATATAGAGTCATATGGACTTTAAATTTTTTATTCTTGTTTCATAATAATTGATTTTTTTGTACCTTAAAAGATGTTTTCTTGCATTTTTGTTTCGGTTTAGTACAATAAAATATTTCAAAAATTCACTTTTTTTATTTACCTGAAACGTGCCAACCCACATGACTATCTTTTGCCAAAATGTTTACTTACTTAATATTTTTCTCCAAAGCCGTCTAACCCAAAATTTTGGGAATTCAAAGTAAATTATGATGTTATAATACCATTACAGCTGTAGCTACATAAGAAAATCAATGTGACATTCAATTTAATTATTTTAGGTTTAAAGGGCACATCAATAAACTTTAAGTTCAAATTAACAAAATTTATCATTTGTGGGTTGAACGTTTTCTGTTTAACTACGTCCATACACTGGTCATGTTTCTAATATTTTAAAGTTAGTATCTTTAACAACAAATTCTTTTAAAACAGAAAATAATGTAAGTTCAAAATTGTTATTTATTGTAAAAACAAAAATATCGCCATTAACAGGTTAAGTGCCATGTGAGGCCAACGCCGAATCACACACAAAAATTGTATATGGGCCGCGTGAAGCCGACCTGGACTCACATGTTAATGCGTCATAAAATATTGTGTTGCTCCACAATGGCTTCTCGCATCCATTTAAAATACACGGGAGCGTTTTCGGCTCTGCCGGATGGTCCAGAAACCGTACTTGGCCTGTTCTTCTGAGAGTCCAAGCCGGACTCACATGGCTCATATTATTCGTAACTTAAACTGAAATAAATTCAAGTTTTATTTTTCTCAGAAAATGCAAACAACAAGTAAGAATGTTAAAAGTCAAGGTAAAAGTAAATGATACCTAAAGTTAATTTTACAAAAAACAAAAATAATACAGCAACAAGCTTATTTCCAACGTATATATTAATTTAGGATTTTTTCCCTGAATGCATGGCAAAAAAACAGTCTAGGCAATAGAATTTTTCACATGCATCGCACTTCAACGTGGCGTTTACGGCTTTTCTCTGTGCTACTTGGCTTCCTTGTTCTTTGCCATTTTTGCGTAACACACTATACATCGTCTTCCAGCACGACCAACGTCGCTAAGTTTGTGTTCGTTTTCCTTAAAGACAGGTGCTGGTACGACGATAAAATTCCCCATAAGGCCCATAATTACCTGTTCTTTGAGTTAGGTAATTATCATATTCTCGTTGGCAATACTTTGATGTACGGCATGAATTATACTTGCGGTTAGCACGTAGTGTACCAGTTATATAAGTTTTTCGGTGTAACAGTTCATGAGGAAGTGTGACCGATGAGTAATAGTTGTCAACCACAAGAGTTCGCCCTTGTCAACCAGCCCATCACTAGTTTCATTACCACATTTGTTGGTACGCTGCTACCTTCGACATATTCTTTTCCATAATACACGTTGAAATCATATGTATAACCTCCTTCTAGACAAAAGTTTGAAAAGCTTTATTCCAAACATGCCTTTTGTTGGCAATATACTGTTTGAGTTTTAGTCGCCCTTGAAAAGGCACTAAATTTTCGTCAATGCAGACATTTTCTTTGGAAACGAAGGCAGCCTTGAATTTATGCTTCAGTCTCGTAATAACTTCATCCATAGAGTCCGAAATTATATTTTTCTTGTTCTTTACTGTTGGATGGTACAGCTTGTTACACCAATTTAGTACTCACGTTTGTGGTATTTGGGGTCGCACGTTTTCTTTTTCTACTCTGCTCTAGAGTACGCGATCCATATTCAGTAGCACTATCACTGTCGCCTGATGACGATGACGCTTAGTACTCGTCCGAAAGATAAACATCGTCAAACAAAAACTCATTATCTAATGATTCTTCCCCCGAAAAAATTTCTTGCCAATATTTTTGAAGTTTTTCTTGTTCTCGTACGACTGCATTGTACCGCGCTAATATGCATAATAATAAATCAGCGGCGTGTGCCGTCGCTGCCAGTCGCGTCGCAAACATGAATTTACGTCAATCGAAACGCCACATTGGACTCACAATGGCATCCTGTGATACAAAATTTGCTGGTAGCCGTGAAACTCCAACCTGGACTCACATTAAAAAACACATTTTTCGGACTAAAAATCGTACATGAGGAGGTAGAATATTTATTTGGAATTAAATAGAAATATGGAAAGTTAATTTGATAAAAAAGTGATCGGCCAATAGGGACGTTAAATTTTTTAACATTACGGCACTTAACCTGTTAAAAAAGTCTGGTATATACAAACTAAAATGTCCAGAATGTAATACTGTCTATATAGGTCAAACAATTAGAAATTTTGAAATCAGACACAATAAACACTTACGAGCATACATATTAAAACAACCAGAGAAGTCCCACCATGTAGAACATCTACTTGACACCAAACATTAATTAACACAGAACTAGAACTACTACATATTTGTGATAAGAACGAATGATTAGATTTCCTTGAGGAATTGGAAATTAAAAGACACTTAAGAGACCCACAATATGAAGTCGTCAATGAAGAGATACATTTAGGGAGATCTGAAGTTTTAATAGTTTTCCTACGTTTCTTATATTATTGCACAGTTAAAGTCTTGAACGGGAAAAAATATATCCAGGATATCTCCATACTGCTAATAATATACAAGCTTTAATATTTGTGATATATATATGTAATTTCTTCCTTTTTCTATTCCTATAAAGTCAATCACAAGATAGGTCACTTCTTGGTCTAGCCAAAACTAATTATTAAACATCAGGTAGGCATCACATCAAATGTAACTAATGTCCATTCTGACGATAATATTTCAAGACATCAGTCAAATTTTTTAGAATTTCTATAATTGTCTCATTAAATTGTGGAATTATTTAGGAACAATTAGTAGGTCGAATCAGGAACTAAAGTATTTTGCGAAAAATTCAGATACACTTCTCCTGTTGAATTTAAATTTAAAAAAATATGGACCAATAATAGTTGTATTTCTCACAATTTCAGCCCATATGATGATATTTTGTGTTTACTCCGAATGGCATTCTTCCGCACAGTTGGATTTTCATAAACCCAGTATCGAATGTTTTGCCAGTTAACATGCCCTTTCAAATAAAATGTCTCATCTGAAAATAAAACGTTATCAATAAAAATGTTATTTAAATTATTACTGTTTGATTCAGAATTCAGTTCTATGATCAGTCATCTTCAGCTAACTCGTGAACAAGACATACATTATAAGGATGGTATTTTGCTTATTTAAAAATATTTGATACTGAAGACTATCCAAATCCCCCTATATAATCTCTTCACTATACAGTGTGGATCGTCTGCTGCCGAAAAAATTACATCTTGCTGAATACTTGCATTAAGTGTAGGTCTATCTTGCTTTGGTGCATTAGTAACGTGTCCTAATTTACTGTCTTCTCTTTATATTTTGTTTACCATAGATTGAGTGTTAAGTTCACAATCTGGATGCATTTACTACACATTGTTTAATGTTTAAATCTCGGGTCCAGATCATTTTAAACTTTATCAAAGCTTAATGGAGCACCCTATATCTTTATAACCAATTTTATATAATAAATTCCATTTTCAATAATCTGTTTGCTAATAAATAATTTTTTTGTTATTTAGATGTGTATGGTGAGAAATAGTGATACTCAGATGAAATGCCAATGTTGTGAAGCAGCCAAACCTGGTAGCACGAAACCAATCGTTCAAGATGCTGAAAAGAAACCACAATTAAAATTCAATTTTGGCATTGATAAAATAGCAGCTGCACAATTTAAATTCGGCATTCAACCTACTACTACATCTACAGCCACTGCGACGAAATTACCGGATCCTACAACTTCCAAAGTAATACCAATTACTTCAACAGTTCCTACTTTCTCATTTGGCATACAGAAGGATGTCGATATCTCAGAAACTTCGAAAGCTTACATTAAGAGTACTGTATCTTCAAGTACTGTAGAAAAATCTAAAACTACATCTGTTGTATCTAAAATTGTCCAATCTCAAAATAATACAGACACCCCTTCTGAAACAGCTGTTTCTAAACCTACAATCAGTTTTGACGTTGAGAAAGTAAAGAGAGCAGAAACGGTTGTTCCTCATACTACAAAACCAACTGTATCAGAGACAACGCCCACTTTTAAATTTGGAAATATGAGCAAGCCTGTCACATCTCCTACAACATCTGCATTTGAACAAAATAAACCTACTGCCATCAGTAAGTATCAATGGGCTTTTCATTTTTAAGTCATCTAAACTGTGGAATGTATTTTAATTATAAATATCTTTAACTCAGAGCACTTATTGTTTTTTTTTCTTTTGTAGGCAGTAATAATAGCTTTGATGCAAAAACAAAACCTACTTTTGCTACCACCAGTAGTAAGTCATCATCAGAAGTACCATTGATCAATAAAACAGAAGCCAAACCTTTTTTGTTCAAAAGTAATAATACTAACACTGACTCTACTAGCAAAGTTACAACTTTAAATTTCGGACAAACGGCCAGTCTCCCCACCAAGCCACTGTCTACGCAATCATCTGGGTTTAGTTTTGGACAGAATACCACAACTACAAAATCAACTGATTTCAATTTTGCACAGAATACTAATCCCGCTACGATGACGAAATCATCTGGATTTACGTTTGGACAAAGTACTGCAGTTACACAGCCATCTGGATTCAACTTTGGATCTACTTTATCGACAAATCCAGTTGTTACACAGTCAACTGGTTTTAATCTGCAACCAACAACAAAATCTATGAATTTCAATTTCTCAGCAGCGGGAAAAACTGAAAGCGGAACCCTGTTCTCTGGAACAGGAAGTGAGGTGGCTTCAAAAAATGGCATTTTTAATTTTGGTGCTTCTAACCAAAGCAGCACTACCACTACTCAAAAGACTGGATTTAATTTTGGAGGTGCTGCAACAGCACCCATGACTTCATTTAACATAGGAGCAACAACAGCTACAACACAGGCAGCAGTAAGTAAAAATTAATTTTTGGTGTTAACCATCAGTGTATCATCATAAACAACAAATTTGATTAATATCATTATATAGCCAGCCAGGGAAATCAATCTTGACACAACAAAAATGTATCAAATTCTATGGCAAATATTTAATTTTACATATACAATATTCCATTTACTTCTTCCTTCTCTTTTAATACAGTATTCTTTTATTGAATAGTACCCTCGAATCGTTTTTCTAATACTCGGTAGATTGACATAATAAAATACCACTTTATTTATAAATCCTCTTAATATAAGCACATTCACATTTTTTCAGCTTTCAACAGGAAGTGGATTCAACTTTCCCTCACCTTATGAGGCAAATGCTAAACCAACATTTAATTTTACAGACGGACCTGTCACATTTTCGTAAGTATGGCTTTTTTACTGTGATCCTAATTATATAATCTATAAAACAATAAATGATAATTTTATATATATATATATATATATATATATATATATATATATATATATATATTTCAATTGAGGGGAAAATCTTACATAAGACACCAGTGTTGTTGTTGCTGGTAGTGTCGGATTCTTACCGACTAAAAACCTCTTGTTTCCTCCAACACACCACATTCGAACCGCTCTCACATTACTTCGATGTGGTGGCAGGTATGCTGTTCAACTCACTGAGTACATATCCTTTTCCTTGGTCTCGATGACTGTTCTTACTACTTTATATGAACTTTTCCATGCATTTTCAACATTAACTATGTCTCTTGAAAATTTTTCAAGGGTAAACAAGTTATTTCTCTCTTCTTGGTACCCTGCTCTGATCTCTTCCCATCTGGGACAAAGGAACAACGTGTGCTCTATGTCGTCCACGTTCTCAGAGTACTGACAGCGATCAGTGTCCGTGTAAAGGAATGACTTAACGCAACCGCGCCCTGAGAGTGCTTGCGTTAGATAGTAATCGACTTCACTATAAAATCTATTTATCCACTCGTCTATATCTGAAATTATTTTGTAAGTCCATCGTCCCTTCATACTAGTTGTCCAGTATCCAACATGTATTTAAGGATGTACATGCAATGTGTCGGTCCACTCCCTCGTAAATTGCCCTTCTTTCTTCAATTAAGAGGTCGATGGGGGGGATACCAACTAGCACTCAAAGCCTCTGCAGATAATGTCCTAAACGCACTAGCCACTCCGATCGACATCAGCCTCTGTATGCTAACTAGTTTTCTTTTGAGTCGTTTATTATACGTAAACGCGCATCACACTGGGGTGGCATAGAGGATCTGAGATTGAGCCACAGAAGCTAAGATTCGTCTTTTAGAAGCATTCGGGCTCCCACATGGGGCATAAGACTGGACAATAGTGATGGGCAAAACCAGTACACTTGGTTGTACTAGCACACACCGTACAGTACATCAAACTGTACCATACAATTGTACGACGGAACCGAGTGAGGGAAAAGCGTGACCCGTATCCCGTACTAAACAAATGAACAGTTTTAAGTAGTTGTTGAGGTTCTATTCTGTTGCGATTACATTACCATACGAACAAAACTTGCTGGTGTTGTACAATCTACAAAATAATAGTACCTCTAAATATTGTTTTATTGTAATTATTATACTCATATTATTCATAAAACAATGCACTACTAATTGAAATATTTTGGGTTCAAATTTTTAAGCTAAAATTTGTTATAAATTACTTGAAATTGAATATTATATAAATTTTAAAAAAATTATCTCACATTATTATTAAATTGTCTCAATTGACAAGCTAATAAAAAAATTATACGAATACTTTCTTTACTAAAATTTCGTAAGCAATCAGTTCAAAATAATATCCATCTGATCAGTATATTTATAGTATGTTTACCTATTTAATTTACATGTATGATTTATTCTGTTGTGAGATATGAGTGTGTTGCTGGCTGACGGTTGGGTGCTGTCAAAGTATAATGTTTGATTGTACAGTCAGTACAGTAAAATTGTACGGCACGCAAATCATACATTAAAGTGTACCGTACATTTTGTACGACACGCACGCGTACTTCCTATCTCTACTGGACAAGGCAGATAGTGTTTTCTCCACTTTCTCAATCGTATGGTGTATATGTTCTCAGAAAGAAAGCTTTGCATCCAACCATACTCCTAGATATTTCACCAGCCCCTTTGGAGTGATTTTATTTTCTTGAACGTTGAAAGATACAGGATTCTCTCAGGTTCTTCTAATAAGCAGCACAGCTTCTGTTTTCTCTGGCACTAGTCTGAGAGAGTTATTCTTCATCCAATTTGACACCATCAGAATTCCCAGATTTGCTTTTTCCCTAAGGTCTTTCTCCTGTTTATCCACAACCACTATTGGTATGTCATCGGTGAAGCCTATCAGTGTGACGTCTTTTGGCAAGTCCATCGTTAGCAGATCATCGTATAGGATATTCCATAGTGTAGGGCCAAGAACTGAACCCTACGGAACACCACTATTTATTTCTATATTTTCCTTCATGCCCTCATATCCGACTATGATTTCTCGTTCAGAGAGATATGATGCTATCAATGCAAGTAAGTCTTCATTAATTCCTCTATTTCTTAGTTTATTTAAGATTATCTGCCAGGAAGCACTATTAAATGCATTCCTTATGTCTAAAGTTATCACAACGCATATTTTTCAATATTGTGGAGAGAAATCCCAAGCATGTTTTGCAATTTTTATGACTTCTATAATAGCATCTACGGTTTGCCTGTTCTCTCTGAAGCCGTACTGTCTTTCAGCAAGGCCGCCTGTACGTTCCAGTTCCTTCTTAAGTCTAGCCAAAATTATGTGTTCAAATAATTTCCCCTCCATATCTAAGAGACACACAGGTCAATATGAAGAAGGGTCATCTGGTGCTTTTTTACCTTTGTCAAGTAGTACCAGTCGGGCCTGCTTCCACTCTTTTGGAAAGTATTTTATGTCACCAAGTGAGTTGTAAAATCTTAGAACAAAGTCCGTCTTGCTGTCAGTCAGGTATTTCAGACTTTCTGCAGGGATACTTTCCTGGACCTGATGCCTTGTTTGTTTTTAGCTTCTGATTTACTGTTTTTAGTTCTTCCACCGTAAAATCTAGGGTGTGAGGAGTTCCTCTACATTCTAAATGTACCACCTCATCTACCGGAAAGAGGTGACATACCACTGTATGTATTGTATCTGCCGGTAGTTGGGGTTTCGGAGGATAACTAATAATTCTCTTCATAGTTATTTTATAGCCATTGCCCCATATATCGGAATTTATACCTGCACAGTTATTGTTCCAGCAGACCTTCTTGGCTTTTCTTATAAAATTCCTCAACTGTTTTTTGGATTCTTTGTTTTGTTTTGGTTCACGTCTTCTTTTGCTTCTTGTGCGGATTCTTCTTTTTCTTGTGCATTCCTTTCTCAGGTCTGCGATTTCCTGCGACAACCAATATACCAGATTACCTCTTTGGTTGCTCAGATTCCACCCATTGTCTACTATTTTCCCATTTAGTTTGTCCGATTTTGTGTTCTCATGTACCTCAAACAAAACGCAGTTATGGTTACTAAGGGTCTCTCTGTCACTCACATACCAGTTTGTTATTACAATATCATTGGTTGAATGCATTATGTCTATGATTGACGAACTTTGGTTTCACTGAAATGTAGGGCTATCTCCACGGTTTTGACAGACAAAGCCGTTTTCCGCTATCAATTCCACTAGGGCCTCTCCACTTCTATCTGTGTACCTTATTCCCCATTAGGCAGATTTTCTATTGAAGTCTCCTACTATAATACTTTTTTCTTTATGCCTTCTAAGATAGATCTCTATTTCTGTTAAGGTTCTCTCCTTTCCTTATTTGGCGAGGTGTAACAACTGTATACTGTAAAGGCATTTGTTACGAAGTATGTAAATACATGCCCATGTCCCTGATGTTTAACTGCTATATTTCTATCCAGTACTTTTATTGCTGTATCAATTTCTTTATTAAACATCCTGTCCTTTGTGGCATTTTTGTTTGGTTCACTAATCAAGAGTATGCACACATTTTCTTCTCTTGCAGTACCAATTGCCATGTCTTGTGAGGTCCTTTATGAATGCAAATGAAAAATCCTTGAGCAGGTCATTTTTTTATATGAAACTACATCTATAAAAATTTTAAATGAAAAGAGGTAGCGTGTGATACCGCGTTTAAAAGGGTTTTCAATTCTCTATTTAGCAATATGGCACTTTTTGAATTTGAGTACTCGAGAAAAAGGTGATTTCATTTCATACAAACAAGAAGCCCTCAAGTCAAATAAATACCTGTCACAATTGACTGGTCTATTTCAATATGATTCGGGATTTGCATAATTCTTCAACTTTATCATAATATCTATATTAACAATATATGAAACCATGTTTCCCCCTAGAATGAACCTGAGCACTTAATTGAGGAGTTTAATGGATCCCGAGTAGAATTAGAAAAATATTTTTAGCTCAATTTATTCCCCCAACTGTTGTGGTTTTTGTCGTATTAGAATGTGTACCTACCATCAACAAAAATGATAACTAGTTTCTTGTAATAACTTGATAGATAAATTTGTCTGTTTAGTGTGAAAAGTCTCACGAAGAGAATATTTTAACATGTAAATGCAGTTTATTGAAGCTTATTAGTAATTTCAACCTTGTCATGTGTTTTTTCTTGTCACAGCGTTGTGGTCTAAAAAAGAAAGTGTTATATAATGGTTTGAGTTGTGCCAAAATTCCCATTTGTTGATTTTTTGATAATGTTTAAGGAAAATAATTCTATCACATTCACATAGTAAAATTTTTTCAGGTTGGTTGATTTCTGCAACATACACTCTCCTAAGTGAGAGATGAGGGTTTGTGTTGCTTGAATCACTAGTTGTTGTGCAAAATTAATAATAGTTTTCCAAATTCACTATTATATTCAACTAATATTAAAAATTATATGAATCAGAATTACTTACGAATTTGATCGCTCAGGCTCTCAGAGATCCGACACGTGCCTACAAAAAACTAGATCACCCACGAATAGTGAAAACAATACTAGATCGTAGCTCTCGACGCGTTAGGAAGATAGTGAATAGGGTAGTCTCCTCCAATGCGCATGCATAACAGACCAATTAATACGACTTGTGGATCACACAGATTCATAACGACTAACAGAGTGTTAATAATGAGATCAGAGTATTGTGGTTGATAATCTATAGTTGTTCCAATGACAGATTCCTTGGCTTCAGAATCTGCTTTTTCATTACCTATGATCCCTACCTGAGCCTTAGCCCCGATAAATGTTATATTGATATTTAAAGAGCGAATAAAATCAGCAAGTTTTTTAATGTTGAAAATTATCATCATCATCTGTGGCTCTACAACCCAGGTCGGGTCTTGGCCTCCTGCAGAGCCTGCCTCCATGACTGTTGGTGTTGTGCTGCGTTGCGCCACTTTCGGATGCCGATGGAACGTGAATCCTTCCACACTCCATCTAGCCATCGAAGCTTTGGTCTTCCAACTCCCCTCCGACCTCCAGGTGTGCTATCCATTATTCGCTTTGGAATATCTTTGCTCATTCTCTCCTTTGCTCATTCTCTGAAGATGTCTAGCACATCTGAGTCTTCCAACTTTGACTTCCTTGGAGATGTTGGAGCCTCGAGCAGCTCGTATAGCTCCTGGTTGTATCTGATATGCCATTCTCCATTGTCACAAACTGGGCCGTAAATCCTTCGCAGTACTTTCCTTTCAAAATTTTCTATGGCTATTTCATCAACCGTACTCCCTGTCCAGCAATCCGAACCATACATGAGAACAGGTCGTATGAGGGTCTTGTAAAGCAGGACTTTAGTTTTTGTAGTAAAGTGACGAGATTTCATGTGCTTCTGTAGCCCAAAATAGCATCGATTTGCAGCTAGTGTCATTTGTCACCAGCGTACTGAGATATACAAACTCGCTAACAGTTTCAAATGTATAATTATCTATCTCTATACTTCATGGTTTCTGGCGTCTATGTACAGCCGTATATTTTGTCTTCCCCTCGTTAACAACCAATCCCATGTTCCTTACTTGAGTGGCTAAGGCTCTAAAGGCCAATTTTACTTCATTTTCTGAACGTCCGATGATATCTATATCGTCAGCATAGGCAAGGAGCTGAAAGAACTTGTTAAAAGTATGGCCTGTGGTTTGAATAACTGCTTCTCGGATGGCCTTTTCCAGCGCTAAATTGAATAGAATGCAGGCAAGTACATCTCCTTGTCTTAGTCCACTGAAGGTCTTTAGGGGGTCTGACAGATCCTGTTGTATTCTGACTCGGCACTCAACATTGGACATTGTGAGCCTTACTAAATTTACTAGTTTCCTTGGGATATTAAATTCATACAGGGCTCTGTACAGTCGTTCTCTATTTACTGTGTCATAAGCAGCCTTAAAGTCTATAAAGAGATGGTATGTATCAACCTTAAACTCTATTGTTTTTTCCAGTATCTGTCTCAGGGAGAAGATATGATCAGTTGTAGATTCCCCTTTACGGAACCCAATTTGATATTGACCAATTATGCCATCCGAATATTTCACAAGCCTGCCACACAAAATATTTGATAGAATCTAGTACGAGATATTCAGCAGCGTTATGCCCCTATAGTTAGAGCAATTCATAGGGCCTCCTTGTGGAGAGAGTAGTTCCATTCACTTGGCAGGGTCTCAGAGCCTCAGATGGATTTGATATTATATATATTGTATTGAAGGTTCTCTCTGCCATATTTGAATAACTCTGCAAATATGTTGTCTGTTCCAGGTGATATATTGTTATGCAGGCTCTTAATGGCACCCACTACTTCTTCTAATGTTGGTGACGGCTTGACATTGTCAGCATTATTAGTGCCCCTATCAGAAATGTTTCCAGCCCTTGTAAAATTTTCACCCACACTCTCATTTACACTTCCATTTAGCAGAGCATCAAAATATTCCACCCATCTGTTCAGAATTCTTGACTTTTCATTCAAAATATTTCCTTCGCTGTTGTAGCACATTGTACTTCTGGGCTTGTATTATTTCCTTTATTGATTGACCTTCTGATAGAAAAGTCAACTTCTGCTTAGGTCATTGGCTAGTTCCACTTTCCTGATTTTGTTCTCAAGAAATACTCATTTCTTCGTTCTGTGCAGTTTTTCTCCTTTCTTCTCAGTTCTCTGTATTTCATCACTGCTTGCCATGTATGATGTCGCTGCTGCATTCTTAGATGTGCGTCATTCTTCAGATTGGTTGCTTGTTGGCACTCTGCATCAAACCACATTTCTCTTGGTTGTGTTCACCTGCTTCCCAGAACTTCATCAGCTACGGTGGTAATCACAGACTTAACACCATCCCAATATGAGCTAACATCGTTGGTGATATTATCCAACTTCTTATTTATGGTTGTAACGAACTCCTCCGCTGTTTCTTGTACTTTTAGGCGTTCAATATCAAATTTATTTGTTTGTGATTTTGGAGATTGCAAGGTAGTGATCCGAATCAACATTTGATCCGCGATATGTTTGTATGCTCATTAAATCAGATTTATGTCTTGCATCAACAAGTAGGTGGTCTGTCTGGTTAACATTTCTACCGTCTGGTGTTCTATATGTTCCTTTGTATTAATCCTCCACTGGGAAGTGCTACCTACTATCATATTGTGGGACAGTGCAAAATCAATTAATTTTGTCCCATTATCATTAGTTGAAAATTATATTGTTTTTAAATTGTTTGAAAGGCGAGCCCTGGTGAGCTACCAGAACTGATTTGGAATCGGATATGATTACAATGCCTATTGTTTTTAGTTTCAAACGCCATGAAAGTGCTGTTTCTATGGCAAGAACTTCTGCACTAAATATTGAGCACATATTTGAAATTCGGTAGAGAAGTGCAGTATCATTATTGTAATAATAAAGTCCTAAACCCGTTCCAGCTTCAGTTTTTGAACCATCTGTGTGATTTTTAAATGTATTCAATATATTTTTCATTATTGTATTATTCTATTCTTATTGACGACTTTAGATTATTCTTTAAAAATATTCTATTTTATGTATTTAAATAGTTTAAGTGCATGGTTTCTTTCAATAACCAATTCGCATATTTTTTGGGATGTTAACATTTAATCTTACGAATAATTTAGGGTTGTCAATATTTTTTGCAGCTGTTATTAGCCTAAGGGTATTATATTTTAAAGTTTGTATTGCTAAAAATATTCACTATTAATATTATTTAACCATAAATTATATTTGTAGGTCTCAACCGGCGACAGGAGATGGGGGAGCAGTTGTCCCTAGAAAGATAAAAAAAGCAGTTCGCAGGACTCAGCGGTAGTTATTTGTAATACTTACACATGTAAATAGTAATAATAATGATGATGATACGACTACTTTTGGATGACTAAAAGTATCACGATTGGTTGATTGTTGTGTGGTAAGGAGAGTAAGTGTTAAGAATAAATAAATATGTTAATTGAGAAAAGAATTTGTTTCATCAGAAAAAACCTCCCATAATCTATTGTAAATGACTAATTAACACAAGACAATGTACTTGAAATAAAATGGTAAAAAATATTGATGTGTTTCATTTTCTGATTAAATTTAATGAAAGCTACTTTTGAAGAGCTCCTTACAAAAAATTTGTGGAATCAATCGATAGTTTCTTTTTCTACTAATCATGAGTTTCAAGTTCAAAATTTGTGTTTTATCCACAAAAACGAATATTATTTGAATTTATGGAAGTTGACTTCAACTATGGTAAAAAGTCGCGGAAGATTTTAGGAAGAAATCCATTTAGCTTGTGAGATTTTGCAATTGAGGTTTGATTCACCATCGTTTTAACTACTGTGTAATGAAATTTTGTTAATTATTATGAAAAAGAAACTGATATGAAACGGCAAGATACACTACATACTATTGTTGTGAAGGTTCACGCTTTTAATATTTCACACAAAATTTACTGACTCATTGGCAGGTACACAGCGCCAGAGTATTGATCAGCCGAATTATAGAGACTGCACTATAGTTCGCATGGTTTTTGTACGTCAGCTGAAACTTATTAGAACTGTCTGTGGATATGGTGTACACACTAGATGTAAATTGAGTGAATGAAAACGACGAATACTCGGTGTGTATTTGTTTATTAATTTCCAGCTTACCGCTTTCGGCTATTAAGCCATTCTCAAAGCTGTCGTCATTTAAAAAATAGGTGTCAAAACCATCCAGTTGATTAAGAACAATGTTCAAAGTTGAATCACTGTTATGATTAAGTCATTGAATTAAAAACATTAAAATAACCCTATTGGAAGGGTGTAAAATTATAATTTACATGATGTAAATTCATTCAAAAATAAAAACTGAATGATTCAGGTTATTTTAATGTTTTTAATTCAATGACTTAATCATAACAGTGATTCAACTTTGAACATTGTTCTTAATCAACTGAATGGTTTCGACACCTGTTTTTTAAATGACGACAGCTTTGAGAATGGCTTAATAGCCGAAAGCGCTTAGTTGGAAATTAATAAACAAATACACACTGAGTATTCGTCGTTTTCATTCACTCAATTGAAACTTATTAGTTAGTTTTTGTTTATGTAGGCAATATCTATTGTCTGGTTTTAGAAATAATCATTTATTTAAGAATCAACCATTCACGAGTCAGAATTCATTAGGTTCGGATCGTTAAGTCGTCAATATCATAGCAAATTAAAAACGTGTTTTTTGTCATTATTAAAAAGTGATAATAAAACTTGTAAAAGTGCTGTTTTTCTGCAAAATTGGTAAATATTCTTGAAATTTACATATTTGTGTTGGAAAGAAATAGGCCCCCACTGAGTTATAGACTGTCTTCTGAGCTGAGATTTACTTATATATTTCTATTTCTAACTTTTGTTTGTGATTTTGGTATCCAGGATCATATCAATATGTCAAACATCCCGTCACAACCACTGCTCTCGAAATACCACTTCTTCAACCTCCATTAAACAATCTATCTCGATAAACACAAATACCCCTTCAACACCCATAACTTATGCCGCGGCTACTTCAGCAAGACTACCTCCTCCCCCGGTACCATCTCGAGATCAAGCCATCATTATGCCTTCCACCCCCAACACTACTTTTCGATTATATCAAAGCAATAGGTAACATTGTCTCTCCCAAAAACGTACATTTCGCTTCCAGAATCTCTCATGGCCGCATATGTACCTATTTATCATCTACCACTCAAGTCGACGACCTTCTAAAATCGAATCAAAACATCATAGTTAATTCCAACGTCATTCCCATTCGTCGGCTTATTTCCCCCACCAAAAGAATCCTTACTTTCAATGTCAGTCCTTCCATTCCACATTCCGTTATTGAAAAAGCCCTGTATGACCAAGGATTAACACTTACCTCCCCTATTTCATACGTCAAATGTGGCTCGCCTGATGACGAATACGCACATGTCCTGAGCTTCCGCCGTGTAACTTACGTTCTGCCCACCAGTAATTATTTTTCACTACAAACTTCGAATCTTATTACGCATGAAAATACATCACACAGAATATTCATTTCTACTGATAAACTTGAATGCTTTCTTTGCAAACAGGCTGGACATACCGCTGAATCATGTCCCAACACTTCCCACGATCTTCCCCGCACCTATTAAATACTTCCGTCAATCTTGAAACCTCCACTTTAGCTGACCCAGCTACTACTGATACCTTTTCAAACCATCCTGAATTATCCTCTCAAGGGCCACTCGCTCCCTCCTCCCCTGTACCTGGCGAAAACGACCTCGATCTAATGATAGCACTCTTGACTCTCCGCAGCCTATATCACCTTCCAATACTCCTCTCGCTAATCCCAATCCAATGCCTCCAGAATTCCCAAATTGTAATTCAAAAAAATCTGCAAAAAAAAGAAACAAAAAATCGAACATAAACTTTTTGAAAAACCTCCTAAATCCTTCTCCCTCAATAGCATCCAACTTATTGCGTGCCTCGAAAATACTTTCCGCATCAACGACCCTCTACCTGAAGCCAGTAAATTTATCTCCGACACTACCTCCCTACTGAAAGATCTATCCTCAATTTATTCTAATATCAAAGAATGATCTTTGAAAAATCGCATTACACGTGTGACCAATAAAAGTAAAGTTAAACTTCACCCCGACCAAAACAATCTTACTGACGATCCTTTTTCTGATGACGGTACCACCACTGTCTCCTCTACACTATCTCAGTAACTAACCTCTTTCCCCCTTTAATTCGTACCATTCTCTCAAATTCAATGGAACTGCGATGGATTTTATCATCTCTTAGAAAAAACTCAGAAAATCGTATCTTTCCATACCCCTGACTTTCTCTGCCTCCAGGAAACCAATTGACCAACAGTGCAAGCTAAAAAACTTTGAAGGTTATCATTACATCCGTACCAACTGTATGAGAGCCAGTGGTGGTATTTCAATATTTGTATATAGCGATGTTTACTCATCTCATTTCCCACTAACCTCAAATCTAGAGGCAATTGCTGTAACTGCTTGGTGCCCTGATAAGCTTTCCATTTGCAGTATTTACATTCCTCCTGATCACCCCCTCAATGAAGAAGACTTATCCGACCTAATATTTCCGCTCCGATACATCCTTGTTGGTGACTTTAATGCACATCACGCCATGTGGGGCTTAACTCGTGGTTGCACTAGAGGCAAAGTTATAGAAAACGTCATAAACTCCTCTGGAACCTGCTTATTGAATACTGGACTCAATACTCACTTTAACATTTCCTCTGGCTCCTTTTCTGCCCTTGACCTCAGCTTATGTGACCCTAAAACTGCACATTCCCTTTCCTGGCAAGTTTCAGATGACCTTCATGATAGCAACCATTTTCCTATCATTATAATAAGGAAACTATAACTAGAAGCTTCTGGCACTTAAAAAACGCAAATTGGTCTGAGTTTACTTCTCTCTCCCAAACTTATTTATCCTCTTTAGCTATTTCTGCAAACATGAATGACACTCTAAAAATGCTTACTGACAACATACTTGCCGCTGCAGAGGCTCACATCGGTAAGTCAGTCACTTCCTCAGCACAAAAAACTGTGCCTTGGTGGAATTCAACTTGCGAAAATGCCATCCGAGAGTCCAAACATGTTCTTAACAGGTTTAGACGAAATAGAACACAAGAAAACCTCCTCCTACACAAACAGCTCAACGCTAAAGCTAAATTGTTGGTCAAGCAAAGCAAAAAATTCTCATAGCAAAGCTATACCTCCTCGCTGAATCATAATACAAATCCCAGTCAAGTCTGGAAAAAAATTTCACAAATTCAGGGCAAGAAAACCAATACTAAAATTCCTTCCTTAATATTGAAAGATACTGTTATATCCGACAACCAAACAATTGTCGATTCACTCGCACAAAATTTTGATGACAAATTTCATAATCGTAACCCCAATTCTGTTTATCACAATTCTCATATTCAGCCTTCCTACACTTTTCAGTCAAACCCTCATGACGTTGCTTCTGTCAACGCCCCTTTCAGGCTAGCCGGTCCTGATGATTTTTCTTACATCTTTCTCAAAAAACTATCCAATCCATCTCTCTCTAAGCTTCTCGAAATCTATAACCTTATCTGGAATACTAATCAGTTCCCTGACGCATGGCGCAAATCCATAATTATTCCAATAAAAAAAGCAGAGCAATCCACCTTATCGCCCAATTCCTTCCGACCGATTTCACTCACTTGCACTACCTGCAAACTCCTGGAGAAAATGATCAATAGAAGACTACTTTGGTTTCTTGAAAAGTACAAAATCATTCCTAATGCTCAATCCAGCGTCATCGATCCACTCGTGACAACCTTGTTCTTCTCCAAACACATATATCTCTTCCGCAATAAACAATCACCAGGACGTCGTTGCAACCATCTTTGATATTGAAGGTGCCTTTGACTTGATATCTAGAACGGCAATGCTAAATAAACTTTCCCAATATAATCTTCATGGCAACATTCTATCGTTCATTCATAATTTCCTAAGTTGTAGAACTTTCAGGGCTTCCGCTAATGGCAAACTCTCCTTGCCTCACCCACAAAATGCTGGCGTTCCTCAAGGATCAGTATTAAGTTCTACTCTATTCATCCTCACAATAAACGAGCTCTGTTGCAAGTTTCCTGCTCCGATAAAATATGTTCAATATGCTGATGACCTAATTGTTTATTGCCATGGTAAATCAATCTCATCCACTTGCAAACTCCTTCAAACCGCAGCAAACCTTCTACAGGATAGATCTTCTTGCCTGGGATTATCTTTATCTCAAACTAATCAAGTTTTCAGGAAGAACATCTCCTCTACCTCACATTTTCTTTAATAATTCACCCTTACCCACTGTAAATCAATGTAAAATTCTCGGAATAACCTTCGACTCTCGACTTAACTGGAAACACCATATCCATGAACTCAAAGACATCTGTCAAAAGAGATTAAACATAATTAAAACGCTCAGTCACTTTCACTGGGGTTCCGACGAAATCGTATTATTAAGAGTTTACAGAGCTCTCATCCGTTCGAATCTTGACTATGGTTGCTTTATTTACATGTCAGCCCCGAAATCTGTCACAGATTTGCTGAACTCTGTTCACAATACCGCTCTCCGCCTCTGCCTTGGTGCCTTCCGCTCTAGCCCTGCTGATAGTCTCCATATAGAAGCTAATGTATCACCCCTTCCCTTAAGACGACAATCCCTACTCCTTACGTATGCTGCTTCTGTATCCTCCAATCCTGTTCACTCACTTTTCACTTCAACGACTAATCTCCCTACTAACCCTCGAACAATTATTAAATCTCTTCCCCAATTGCTCACTCCTTTACTCAAAGATACTGACCTCTCTCTGACATCCCCGCTCCCACTACCTTCTTCTCCTCCTTGGACCAAAATTATTCCTATAATCGATACCTCACTCACCATTTTTAATAAGCATGAGTCACCCACTGCACTTGTAAAGAAAGCATTCCTGGAATTACTACAAAAAAAAATCTAACGATTTAACACTTTACACAGATGCTTCCAAAACTGGCTCCGGAGTTGGTTGCGCAGTTACCTCGAAACATGAACTCATAGGCTCCTTTACTTTACCTTCAGTGTGTAGCGTCCATACAGGTGAGCTTCACAGCATTCTTCGGGCTTTTAAATATCCCCCCCCCCCGCCACAAAAATATTGCAATATGCACTGATTCCCTTTCCTCCATTCTATCAATTGAATCATCAATCTTCACTGACCACCCAATTGTCCAGAACATACAAACTCTCGTTGCTCATGATATAACAGTCTCTCTCATCTGGCAACCATCTCACATTGGAATTGCTGGTAACGAAATTGCGGATCGCCACGCGAAAGAAGCTGCCTCTAGCAATAATCCAAAACACACAGTCCAACTCGCCAGCGACCTCCAGTTCAATTTCAAAAACTTCACGCAAGAATCTTTGCTACATCTATGGCGCAATAGTACGACAGCACGATATCCATTCACCTACTTCTCCTCTCTCCCTTAGCTTTTTAACAAGGAGAGAAGCCGCTATAATCAGAAGAATTCGAAATTAACTGTCTCGACCCTTACTTCGTGGAATATGCTCATATTAGTGTTTTTAAATGAAACTCACGGTCTCTAGTTAATTCCACAATATAATAAAAGTTATTCAATAATTCGAATCAGCCATACCAAACTCACACACGGTTATCTGATGTCTTCAGGAAATCGTCCTGTTTGCCATAGCTGCAATGCTATACTGACCGTTAAGCACATACTTACTGACTGCAAACAATTTTCCGCTACATATCAACGATATCACCTAAGGCCTAACCTCAAGGAAGTGCTCCACTGCACCACCGAGATCAAGAAAGTCTTACAGTTTCTGAAAGCTACACATCTCTACCATAAAATATAACTTAAAAATAGTAATAGTTGTTATTTAATTTCATGTAAATATTTGTAATTATTTTTCTGTGCCAATGACCAGCGCTGTCGAGGCACGTTAAGCTAAAATAAAAAAAGCGAAGCCTTATATTCTGGTGTCCATACGTTGTATGCTTCAGCGGACGAACGGTACGTGCTAGAACTTCGTACAGTTGGTCCGGTGAATCTTTTCACATGCGTCATTAATATCTGATAACATAACCGACAAAATTCTTAAGTCGTATCTCTTTCTATTAATAGTGAAGAAGAGAACAAAATAATTTGACATTTGTCGGTGTTCGGCTTTCGAGAAGGCAACACGTGAGTGAGTGAAATCTAACTTAAACCAGTGTAATAAGTGCTAAGTGCTAGTGCTGGGACATCGATACCAAACATCGATACTAACATCGAAGGCAACCATCGAATAAAGGAAAACATCGATGTTTACAAATCATCGATGTTTGATTTTTATGTCATGTTATCCAATCGATTAAAAATAAAGCTGGAAATTTGGGAAATTTTCATATACGAGTATTACAAAGTAGATTAAAAAAAGAACAAATTAACTGCTTACTCTAATAGTCTCTCAATATAAATAACATAAATAATGCAAATAAAATTAACAACGAAACAGAATAATCAAAATATATTAGGTGAAAATAAAGCTAAAAATGAAGAATGAAAATAAAATACCGACGTTATAAGTCCAAGTCCCAATATTTTTGATCGATGGATTGTCGAAAAAGCAGTTGAGAAATTCGATTTCCAAGCAGACTGTTGCTTCTTTGTGTAATAGTCTCACCTGCCTTGGAAAAAAACGATCCGCTGGTACCGATGTAGCTAATATTGATAAATATTTTAATGCGATGGGTACCAAACTCGGATAGACAGAGCTATAACGCCGCCACCGTTCTATAGGGTTTGTTTTCAATGGTTCTAACGGATTCGTTAGGTAAAGAGCTATTTCCGACTGGCGGTTTTTTAAAGCCTCCATCTTTTCAGCTACTAACCTTTTATGAGCACGCCATAAAGTGAATTTATCTGATTTAAAAAAAAAACGATAAACAATTATATTGAACGTTAATTAAGTAACTATACTTCATTGTATACTATACCTGAGCTACGCTCCGGTTTAGATTTGGCAGCTTTTTCCTCTCCACCTGCATTAAGAGGATCATGGGAATCCTTCATTGAATTTTGAATAAATTCTATAGCTCTAGCACAATGGAGAGGATTATTGAAATATATATTTTTAATACTGGGATCAGCCAACAGTAATTTGTTCCGAAGGAGCTAACCGGTGCTCAACTTCTGTTGTTAGTTTTAGTTTCAAATAAGTAGCAAGTGGAAAATTTTCTACGCTAACTTTATCCAGACACTGCTTAAAATTATATACAAGAGTTATAATAATACTTCCGGTAGTATATTTGGATCCAGAAATCTCACAGGTAGCTGATTCAAAAGGTTGTATGTGATTTAATACAACTTGAAGTTCTTGGACCTCCCTTGCCGTTAACATAGGTGAAGCTGTATAATTTTAGTATTAACAATGGTATTGATGACGTGTACCGTTAATCTCAAAAATCTTTCCAGCATAAAGAACAATGAATTCCAACGTGTTGGTACGTCTTGTTCCTTCATTTGTGCCTTTCTAAGCAGATCACTTGTAACCACGCTTTATTTGAACCATTGTACAGGGTGTCCCAAATTGGTGTGTTTTGCTGAGTATCTCGTAAACTAGAAGAGATAGAAGGAAAGCAATTAAGATGTTACGACTTATTTTTTGTTAATGTAACGATAGCCTAATTAAATCTTTAGTAACTCCCTGCAGTTGGAAGATACAGGGCGATTATTGAAAACTGTCGAAAACTACAAGGTACTATAACTTCTTAATTAAGAATAATATAAAAAAACGTTATAAAACTTTTGATAAATATAATACTAAAGAGTTCAGTGGCGCACAGTATTTTTTTGTTAGAGAGCTCACTAAGGAAATATAATGCAAACTTATGTTGTTTTAAATGAGACACCCTGTATATTTTGACGTTTTTCATTTCTTTTTTTAATTCTCATTCACCTGATATGACATATTATATATCCATTTTCTATGGTTGGAGCTACAGTGCAAATAAACCATTTATGGATGTTATCAGGTGAAACACCCTTCAAAAATTGAACACTCAGTAACGAAATTTAACATTTTATTATAAGGATACTGATGGGTGACAATTTTATTTATGAAAATTATAATTATTAAAAAATAAAACCAGATTAAAAAAATAAAAACAATAAACTTATGAAACAACAAGAAATATTGTAACAACTAATCTACCTATAACTAATTTTAGTAGAATGTAAAAATTACATTAAATGTTCAAAATGTCTCCGTTTTGTTGTAATAATAATTGACACATTTTTCTTACTGATCTTACACAATTGAGAATGTGCACTGGCTTTATTTTTCTAAATGCGGCATGAATATTTTGTAATAAATCTTCCCTATTCTCGAAGTTAGTCTTGTAAATATTATTTTTTTCAAATCCCCAAATAAAAAATCAGGAGCAGGAGAACGAGGAGGCCACCTAACCGTTCCATAAGTACCAATCCATCGATTAGGAAATTTTTCGTTTAAATAATCTCCAATGAATAGAGCATTATGGGCAGGTGCTCCATCTTGTTGGAATCAAAATGTATCCCTATCAGTTAACACTTCTTCCTCCAAAAGTTGGTGTAAATTCATTTCCAAGATATCTATATATCCAGCAGCAGTTAGTTTATCATCAAATATATGATAAACTAATTTATTATGTTTTACAAAACAACTAACGTTAAAGCCGAATCTGCCTTGTCTCCTGATCCCCTGAACTAAGTGTGGATTTGAGTAATTCCAATATAGTTCATTATGTCTGTTAAATATTCCTGCACTGCTTATGCAAGCTTCATCGCTAAATATTATCTTTGAATAATAATTTGGCTGTTCATTACATTTTCCTATATGCCACTGTGCAAATTGTGTTCTTCTCAAAAAATCGTTTGGGTATAATTTTTTACGGACGGATGTCCGATAAGGCCTAAATTTATATTTCTTTAAAATCCTTCCTGCAGTAGTTGTTGGAACACCTATTTCATTTTCAATTTGACGCAGAGAAGATTCATGATGTGCTTGGATATATCTCAACGTATTTACCTCTCTTTCTTCATGATTTTTTTTGTACTTACGCCGTGGTTTCACAAAACATCCATACTCGATTAAATTTGAATCGAGTTTTTTAAAAATTCTCTTGACAGGTTGCCTTTTTTCTGGATATCGTTGAAAATATAATTCAGACGCATCACTAACATTCTTTTGATATTCAATATATGCCACATACATATTATATTTTTCATAATTTTCAAAATTCATGTTGTAGACAAGACTGCACGTCGTTAAATTAATTCTGACAGGTAACACAGGTTTTGTTTTATTTTCCATGGTAAGAGGACGAAAGCCTACTTGATGAAATGAACATTCTTATAAGATATAACAATCATGTCAATTGAGGTAAACAAACTAAAATATAACAACATATCGGGTTAAACATAATTAGAAATAAAAGTGAAATCGGTAAGAAAATACCGACGTCTTATTTCGTGATGTTATTTACCAAAAAAACGGATTCAATAATTTCCAAAATGAAAATAATATAGGTACTTAAAATCAATAATCAGGTATATTTACCTACTTTGTTTTTAGTTCACTGATTTTATTTTTGGTAATGCTGAATTCGTTGAAGATTATTTGAACGAAAAACTTTTTAATCGATGAAAACGGAGGACATTTTGAACATTTAATGTAATTTTTACATTCTAATAAAATTAGTTACAGGTAGATTAGTTGTTACAATATTTCTTGTTGTTTCATAAGTTTATTGTATTTATTTTTTTAATCTGGTTTTATTTTTTATTAATTATAATTTTGATAAATAAAATTGTCACCCATCAGTATCCTTATAATAAAATGTTGAATTTCGTTATCAAGTGTTCAATTTTTTAAGGGTGTTTCACATGATAACATCCATAAATGGTTTATTTGCACTGTAGCTCCAACCATTGAAAATGGATATATAATATGTCATATTAGGTGAATGAGAATTAAAAAAGGAAACGAAAAACGTCTAAGTATTCAGGGTATCCCATTTAAAACAACATAAGTTTGCATTATATTTCCTTAGTGAGCCCCCTAACAAAAAAAGTCTGTGCGCCACTGAACTCTTTAATATTATATCTATGAAAAGCTTTTATACCGTTTTCTTATATTTTTTTTAATTAAGAAGTTATAGTACCTTGTAGTTTTCGACAGTTTTCAATAATCGCCTTGTATCTTCCAACTGCAGGGAGTTACTAACGATTTAATTAGGCTATCGTTACTTTAAGAAAAAAAGAATTCATAACATATTAACTGCTTTTCTTCTATCTCTTCTAGTTTACGAGATACCCTGCAAAACACACCAATTTGGGACACCCTGTACAATATTTTTAACTTTTTTAATAAAAGTTAACTATCAATCCTTCAACTTGTTCAAGAGCTCTCGTCACAACTAAATTTAATATGTGGGCGAAGCAAATAATATATGCTTTCGTTTACCAAAACTAATATCCACGGCTTTGATCATATAGACCGAAAAAGTATGACGTCAGAGAATAGCCGCTGATGGAAAACAAATCAATAATTTAACTTATGTCTTGTCTTGACCGTTGTAATATTTTAAAAGTTTATTCCTTTTTTCATTTGTAAAGTGACACTGTAGTGACTATCAAGTAAGTATGCCTTATTGCTTCGCTCCTAAACTTCCATCATATACTCTATATCAACGACATATCCACTGTCTCCACATTTCTTTAACACTTTAATTTCATTACAAAACTGCTCCGCAATGCTGAACAAATTAGCAATAGCCATGTTTAAGCATATTACAAACGTAAAATGAACGTAAATAAATATTTGTTTTCCCTCAGTAACTGTCAGCGGTTATGTTTATGACGTCATAGCTTTTCGGTCTATTAGCAGCCCCATCTGTCACAATACTAGAAATTTTCTCATGTGTAATTTGCCATTCGTCACATACATTAGTCAATTTTTTAGCGATATATTCACCGGTATGTCGTTCATCTAACTCATAAATACCCAAAGTTGAATCCAAAATATCATTTCCTTCTAAAAAAATGTAACGTAATACCAAGAAAGCTTTTGGATTTCACGGTCTCTGTCCAAATATCACAAGTTAGATTACAATTACTTGCACTTTTAATTTTTTCTGAAAAAGGTAACTAATCGCTTTATATTTGTCGTCAATTGATTTTGAAATAGTTTCTCGAGATGGAAGTTTATATTGTGGACATATGGTACGCATAAGTTGTATAAAACCTTCATTCTCAATAATGTTAATGGGTTGATAGTCACGGCATATCATAAATAAGATTGAATTGGTGATTTTTGAATATTTTCTACCACCTTCTTTATGTGATTTTCTGTAAGAAAAACTCTCAAGCATGGTTTTTTGCCGTTAACGCACAGATCATTTAGACAAAGTATCCGAGTTATCATCCTCCTGATCCTGTATATAAACTGTATCTGTATCTACTTGTACATTTTCCATTGGTCCTGTAATTGTTGATGGATAGCATAAGCATGTTCAGATTCATTATCTTTTCGGTTTTCTTTATGTGGGATCATTATTCGCTTTTTTAAGATCTCTTTATGCACTGCCTGTATATGACATTTTAAATTTGAAGTATTACCACAGGTTTTAATGTTTTTTGAACAAAATCGACAAAGGGTGATATTTTTATTATCTTCAGCTTTTCTGAAATACTGCCATAAATCACTCTTCGGCGGCATTCTTGTCTTCCTTAAAAAATATTTAATATATATTTCAATAAGAAAAAAACCTGCAGTAATAACACAAATTCGCATTGTTTAATTAATTTATATAAATTATATTTTTCAAACTTACCTCGTAAGAATATTAATATCAAATATTGCAAATAAAAAATAAGTACTTGATGGTTAACGTTTTGTTTGAGAATCGGAACGGTACAATAAACAAAAATGTATATCACCGACGCAGATGTAACGTCAAACAAAAGCAAAAATGACGATGCGAGTGATTCCCCAGTTAGAGGACCAGGAACGCCAAAGCAGTTAGGTAACATAAAATACATGGTTCGTTAAATCGAAATCGTAAGCTTATTTTGACATCGAAATAACATCGACACCAAACATCGATGTTGCTGACAGTTGACATCGATGTCAAAACATCGAATTTCGGTAACAATACATCGATGTTTTAAAACCATCGATGAATATCGCCCAGCACTAGTAAGTGCCCCTATTTTAAGGAACGTTGGTAAGTGAGCTTATATTAACACAACCTTTGTATAGCATACCCATCATTCCTGGAAATTTGGTTAATCTCTCCTGTTATTATTTTATTTTTCATATTGTAAATAAATCATTTAATACTAGAGACAAAATTAAAAAATAAATTAACGGTAAAGGGTAGAAATGGGGGAAAAATCAGGGGGGCCTAGCTCCCCTGAATGGTATAAGAGTTGCGAAAATTTAACACAAATGAATGTAGATGAAATTGATACTGATATAAAAGAACCGGGAGGACAGAAAAAAGATAAACAAGATATAAAAAGTAGTGATAAATACTCGTTTCTAGACAAAGCACCGTTCGAAGTTTATATCGAAGCAGCTTTGGAAAGTAAAAACATTGGAAACTATAATTACCTTGCTATCGCTAGAGAAATTTTTGATTTAAAAATAAACAATATAAAAAAAATAAATAAAAAAGGGAAAAATAGAATCAGTGTAGAATTCGTAAAATATACAGACGCTAATGAATTTCTGATAAATGACAACGTTAGGAATAAAGGATACGATGTATTTATACCAAAAAAAACATCTCATGCAAAGGAATAGTTAAATACATAGATACATCAATCTCAGATGAAATATTAAATAATTACTCACAAGCAAATACCGGGGCAATAAAAGTTTTAGAAGCAAAACGTGTCCTACGGAAAAGAAAAATCATAGACAGGGTAGACTCCCGGGTGGAAATGACAAATAATTTGAAGGAAGGGGACGAAGGAAGTAATAAAGTAGAATTAGTTCCAACAGAGACCATAAGATATACGTTTTCGGGAACAACCCTACCGGCAATCGTGAAGATCTGCGGAATTGAACACAGAGTGTTGCCATACATCATGCCAATTTTGCAATGCTATAACTGCTTAAATTTTGGACACATTAAAAAACATTGCAAAACCAAAAAGAAAAAATGTTTGAATTGTGGAGAAACACACCTAGAGGAAGACAGAGGAGAGTGTACAATGAAGTGCAAACACTGTGCGAGTTTGGAGCACAACAGCATCAATAGGAACTGTCCAGAGAGGGAGAGAGAGCAACTAATTAGAGAGGCGATGTCGCTGGAGAACGTTTCCTTTTATGAGGCAAACGAAAGATTCCCCAAAAGAGGCAAAAATAGTAACACACAAGAGGGATTTATAAGAAGGTTGAAGGAATTTCCGGACCTACCAACTAACCGATCAAATAAAGACAATGGTATTACAATAAGCGAGAGAAGAACCTCATATAATAATCAAAACACTCCTACAAGAAACACCTACACACAAGTAACAAAAGCCAAGAAAAGGAAACCCACCTCACCAGGGTATGATAAGGAAGCCCATCAGGGAGCCTTGATAACCCCCAATGGACAAATACCATATTACCGTAGAGAAAATAACCAACTACACTCCCCAGTATCAACACCTACACACAATCAACGTCAGTCCCCAGCATCAACCTATTATTTACCACCCTCGGAAGTAGGTAGTGAAGATGAAGAAAACAAAACAATTCGAGAAAACCCAGATATGCTACATGAAATCATGAATACGGCTAGTAAACTCAACAAATACGACAAGGAATACACACTCCAATTTATGGCAAGGCTAATTAATAAACCAGGAGACAGAATTTTCAATAATGAATTACAACAGAACCACGAAAATTAATGAAAGAAAAGATAAAAGCCTTGACAAAGACTCAAAAAGAAATTAAAAAATTTTACAATGGAACATCAGAAGCGTCAGAGCAAACTACGATCAATTAAAATTTCTACTATACGAACTAAAACCACACATAATTTTACTGAATGAAACATGGATGAATGATGAATATCATTTAAACATTAAAAATTACAACATATACAGACAAGACAGAACCGATGGATACGGGGGAATATGCACCCTCATCAAAAGTGGGTTAGAACACTATCTTATACCAGTAAATAGCAACATTTCGGAAACACTACAGGTAATAACAATTGCAGTACCATCAGTTAAAATCAATATCACTAACATATATAATCCAGCAGGGAAAAAATTAAAATTAGAAGAGTGCAATGAAATTCTATCTAACACAACCAACCAGCACATAATCATGGGAGATTTTAATGCCCATGATCGAATGTGGGGATGCAATAGTAATGATGCAAATGGTAAAACAATTAAAGAATTAATAGAACGCGAAAATCTAATAGTACTAAATGATGGCAAGTACACACGTATGGGTGATCACAACCACAATCCATCGGCACTAGATCTAACTATATTATCTAACAGCATTGCAAAAAAATGTCATTGGAATGTATTTGAAGACCCAGGTAATAGCGATCACTTCCCCACCATCTGCCAATACTCTGATGGAACGAATTTTATGAATGATGAAATATACAAAAGAAATTTTAAAAAGGTCGACTGGAACTCATTTAACAAAATAATAACGAACAAATTGATAGACAAAGAGGAAAATTTAGATTACAATGATTTTTATGACTCTTTAAATGTAGCAGCAAACGAAAGTATACCTATGATTAAAATAAGAACGAATCAACAAAAATATGCAGCTTGGTGGGACGAGAAATGCTTCGAGCTAATCCAAAGACGTAGAAAAAGCATCAACAAATTCGTAAATTCACCTAGCTTGGAAAATTATATAGATTTCAAAAGAATAAAAGAATATGTAAAACTTAAATTAAAAAACAAAAAGAAAAAATCTTTCAGAGAATTTAGCAGTACTATAAATAGGGAGACACCAACCAATAAAATCTGGAAAACAATAAAAGGCTTCAAAAATTATTCCCAGAACAACAACAACTACTTTCCGAACCGCAAAATAGCAGGAACAATCCTAGAAACTCTAACTATTTGTAACATCAACCCGGAATTCAGTCTGGCAGCTTGTAATGACATGTTCGAACCCATAACATATAACGAATTTCACAACATAATTACGGGGAAAAAAGACAAAGCAGCTGGAAAAGATGGGATCTCTTACTCGATGATAAAAAATCTAAATAAAAACATACAAAACAAACTAATTGGGATATATAACAACATTGTGGAAACAAATAAAATTCCAACAGAATGGAAAGAAACTATAATACTACCATTCCTGAAACCTGGGAAAAACCCAGAAAACCATAACAGCTATAGACCGATCGCGTTAACATTGTGGCAAACCTAATCGAAGCGAAAAACAGAATGAAAGAAAAATATCAAAACATATATGTAAGCGAAATGGATCCGTGCTTTAAGGAAGAAATAAGATATCAAACAGAGAGAATTAACACGGTTTTTGCTGAAACGAAAAAAGGCGAAACATATTCACAACAAAAGTTCATAAATGAATTTGCACCGAATTACAGTGAATACACATGGATCTTCACAGATGGATCCCTGAACCCGGAAGACAACAGGGTGGGCTGCAGCGTATACATTCCGTCCTTAAATTACAAATTATCTTTGAGATTACATAACTATACACAAATATGTACAGCGGAAATCATCGCAATAATTAAGGCTATCGAAATAGCAAAAAACAAGAAAATTAATAAATTCATGATATTTTCCGACTCTCAAAGCGCCATCAAAAGCCTTAACAATCAAATAACAGGTAAATTCAAACAAATTACGTTAATGGGAAAAAAAATAATAGTGGACGCAGTAAAGGTAACCTAACCTTTGTTGTGATTATCTTTTAACATGTCTAGCTCACAAGAAGAATACGAAAGTAAACACGAAAACTACAAGCTTCGGTTTAAGATAAACCAAAGCGAAAACCAGCGCTGGCCAAATACTGTCCAGGTGGAGGCCAAAATAGAAGAGAAGAAGAAGAAGAAGACATTTGTCGGTTATGTTATCAGATATTAATGACGCATGGGAAAAGATTCACCAGACCAACTATATAAACGGATTTGAAATCAGCGTGGTATGAAACCTCTACAATGAAGAAAAAATCGTCATTTTTGTTAGAATCATTCATTAAACTGGAATTGCTGTTTAGAAGTCTGCGCACTATGGCGAGTTAAATAACTATACTCAAAGTTATTTCTTAAAAACTTTATTAACTACTATACAATTTATGCGTTGTTAACTCAGAAACTGAACTTGGAATGAATTTTCAAATTACAATCATTAATAAGGAAAGTTTACAAATACTGACTCATCATTTTATAAAATAAATAAATCTATAAAATTTTACAGGTCATCTATTATGGTTATATAACTCCTCCCCCCATTGGCGAAAATAATACGGATGGAGGGTTGTTTTCGGACTCATTATGGTCTTCTGAGGGTTGCTCTATTTTCTTGGGTCTTCTTCTTCTCTAGAGGATAGTCGATATTATTATAATATTTGACAAACTGGGTATATTCCAGAATAAGGGATGGACTTCATCATTTTGTTTTGTTTTGGTGAATTTTGCTTGTTCTCGAAGAGTATTTATGGCTTCGAGGTTTATTGAATGTAGCTTCACCGGTAAATCTTGATATAGATCTGTTTTTCGAAGCAATGGATTCCATTCTAATTTTGGAAGTATTAGTATGTTTCCATTTATGCTTTCTTCTGTGTTTTTGTACAGAGAATTCTCTACGGTTAACACTATACAGTCCTTTGGAATCTTCAAGATTGAGTTTTGTTTAATCATTGCTATTCTATTTTTCTCGCAGTTTATTGTGATTTTCACTGGATTTTCAGCAGGTAGTAGTAGTAAAAATTTGCTATTGATTTGTTCTATTATATGATAATGTAGAACTGCATGGTTGGTGCATGTGTCGTTTACAATGTCTTCATGACGTTGGCAGAAAAATCTACCTTCGATGGATGGGCATAGTTTTTCTTCTTGTTGATGCATTTTAGTACCAAGTATAAGGAATGGAGTTTTCGGAATGATTAGAAAGTTTTTATATGGTAAGGGAATTATATGGTATGTTAGAAAATCTAAAATTATTGGTATATGAATAGAGAATATTAACTTAGAATTTTCGATTCTTACTTGTATCCCTGATAACTGATAATAATTGTAAGGATTCTTAAACTTAACGACCTTTTTATTTCCGTAAATTGTTGAAACTCTATATATCAGACTAGTTAGTTCATTTAAAGGTATAACTGAAGTGTGTAAATTACCTAAGTGAGCAAATATAATTGAGTTTTCAAGATTATCAACGAAATTTATTAAATTTTGACAATTCAAAATTATTTGATCTAGAGCATTAGGTAAGTTTAAAAACAAGAACATTTCGTCTGTTAAGTTTTTAGAATAATTACAAATGTCTTCTAATTTTGTCTGTATTTATAACTGATTATTGATTTTGAGTTTAGACTAGTTTCTATAATGTAAGCTTGCCCATATTTTGAAAATGAGTCAAGGATTGTCAAAAATTTAGTGTTTTTAATTTGAAACATCTATATGAATAGTTTCGGATGGCTTGCTAGGCGTGACCGTTAGAGAAAATTTTATTTGCGATGGATGTCTGTCATATGTAGCTTTCTTACAAATTTCACAAATATTTATATATCTACTGATATCTGAGGTTGTCAGGCCAATAATATATGTTTTTTAGAGCTATTTGGGTTTCATTAATGCCTCTATGGATGTTTTTGTTTCGTGATGATATTTAATACAAGTTTCTCGTTTTCAAGGTCCCTAACAAATTTACGTGATATTATTAATTTATAAGAACGATTTTTAAAATGCTGTTGCAATGTAGTTATTAATAATGGAACTAAGTCTACGTTAGAATTTTTTATAGGAATGCAATAAAGTTCTTTGGGGTCGATATAATCTCTAAAAAGATCTATAATTTGTTTTCGAATGCTATTTAAATCATCAGTTAAGTAAGCTGTTATACGTGATTTATTTGTAAATATTTTACTGCTTATTTTATGAAAATGTTTTGATTTACCTTCTGTATTATTATTATTTGTCTTTTATAAGAATTTGTTACATTTTCGGTAATCGTCATTTCCAAAATAGGATTTTCGATTGCTGTGTATCGTTGCATTGTCGTCATTGTGAATATCAAGATTTTCAGTTTGTGTAGATGCAGGTTCATTATTTCGGTTTTGAGTATTTTGATCATTTCTTATTTGGGTTGAATTTATTGAACTTAGTAAATCATCTAATTCATTAACAATCTCTATATATGAAGTTTCGTCATCAACTGGTTTCGATAAGGTTTTCTAAGAAATTGTCTGTTACTTGATTTATATCGCCTGGTTCTCCAATCAAAGATTTATTTTCGTCGGACTGATTATTTTGTTCATTTTGTGATGTCATGTATACTCTGCTAAGAACGTCGACATTTTTATTTCTATTTCTCGGTTTATAGTGAATTTCATAATCAAATTCGGAAATTAATAGTAGCCATCGTACAAATTTTGCCTTCGGTTCTTTCATATTAAAGAGGTATTTTAAAGGTTTATGATATGTAATTACATTTGTTTTGTGCCCATAAAGATAACACCTAAATGTTTTTAAAGCAAAGACTATCGCTAACAACTCTTTTTCTATAGTGCTATCATTTACTTCGGCATCGTTCAACGTTCTCGACGCATATGCAATTGGTAAATCAGTACCAATTTTGCCTTGGCTATGTACAGCCCCAATTGCGTAATTATAAGCATCAGTAGTAACATTGAAGGGTTTTGAAAAATCAGGGTATTGCAAAATGGGTGCGTTTGTCAAAATAGTTTTACAGGTATTGAATGCATTTATAAATTCCGGTACATGCTCTAATTTAGTACCCTTTTTCAAACATTTAGTAAGTGGCTTCGTTAACTTACCGAAGCCCTTGATAAATCTCCTACAATAACCTATTAGTCCTAAGAATGATTTTATTTCTTTAATATTTCTGGGTAAAGGAAATTCTTTAAAGGCTAGGATTTTCTTAGGATTGGATTTTATACCATCAGTCACAGCATGACCCAAAAAAACTACTGCTTTACAAAGGAAATGCCTTTTGTCTAATTGTATTTTTAGTTTTGTCTCTCTAAGTCTTTGAAAAACTATTCTTAAATTCTGAATATGTTGTTCTAACGATGAACTGAAAATAATTATGTCGTCCATATAGGCATATTTTATTCTGAAGATTTTTCAATACGTTGTCCATGACCCTTTGGAATGTCGCTGGAGCATTCTTCAAACCAAAAGGCATTCGCGTGTTTTCAGGGTCCATCTCTATTTGGTGGAATCCGGATGCCAAGTCCAGTGTAGTAAAGTACTAACCGGTCAGTTTGTCTAGAATTTCTGTCATATTCGGAATTGGATATCGGTCTTCTATTGTTTTTTCGTTAACATTCCGATAGTCCACAACAATTCTGAATTTCTTCTTTCCGCTTGAATCTTCTTTCTTCGGGACGACCCAGATTGTACTACGCCATGGACGACTTTGACTGTGTCTAATGATGCCATCATCTAACATCTTTGATATTTGTCGTTGAACTTCCTCTTTAAATACATATGGGTATCTGTATGACTTAGTGTATACGGGATATTTTGTGTTTTACTTGATTTGTGAAACTTAATTTCTCATTTTCTTTATAAAATATGTCAGGAAATTCATTGCATATATTATAAACTGCAAGTTTCTCTTCTGAATTCAAATGATCTGTTATAATTAAATTTTCAATATATTCATCTAATTCAGTATTATCAAAATTTTGCATGTCTTCCATATGGAAGATTTCAAAGGTATTTTTGTGCCATTCTGTATGCAGAATTACTTGAATAGGTTGTTTTAAAATAATGTTAATTCTTTTTATCAGTGTTATTTATTATTTCCGTTTTTGGAAAGCCGTCACGAGAGATGGTTAATGTTTCAGGAAAATAAATATCGTCAATTTTCATTTCAGCAAAGCAAAGCTAATATTTCGTTAGCGTCAACGGAAATATTGAATTCGCTTTTATCTAACTCATATAATAGCGGAATTTTTATAAAATTATTTCTAAGTAAATTTGTGCTAAAATCAACAGAAAATTTTAAATTGCGTAATTTATTAAAACCTAATAGCCATTAAAATGATTATGAAACTGATATACGATAAATTTCAAATAAATGTTAGAACAAAATTCAGCAAAAGCAGGAACTGCTGTAATAATTAAAGTTGGATCTTCATACATAATAAATTTGGGGAAATATTTTTCTACAATAGCCGGGCTTAGCATACTAGATTTGCTACCTGAATCTATCAATAATTTGAGAGGTGGATTTTGTATGACAGTATATGGTAAATCCATTGTACAAGAATTTGAAAATATTTCATTTTTATTTTCAGCATTATTGAATGATACAGATGGATTTTAATTATATCCCATAGGCGTATCCGCCGGAGGGTCTATTAAATAATTATCGATTTCATATTGGGTTTGATTTATCGATATTTCATCGGAGTTTTCAAAATTATGATTATCTGTTTGATCAAGTTCTTCACCAACATAATTTTGTTGATTGTTTTGTCTAGGTCTGAAAGTATTTCTGGTATTTATGGACATATGGTTCTGGTTTTTTGGTGGGATTTTGCCCAGTTGGTGCAAATACGTTTCGGGGTGGCCAAAAAACTTGACGGTTTGTCGGATTATGTCTATTAAGATGACGAGGTTGCCTTTGAATCGGCTGGCTAAGAAAGGTATTAGTGTTTGAATTGGTTTGAAAGTATTTATTTTGTATGGGTTGGATATTTGGATTGGGGTTGATTTGAAAATTTTGATTTTGTCTGGGTTGGATAGTTGGATTATGATTGTTTTGAAATCTTGTCGGTATTTGATTGTTTATCATAAAATTTCTCTGAGGTTGTTTTCCGGATTTCCAATACGGGTAATTATAGAGAGAAGCAGAAAATGTATAACAGTTTTTCCTACTTGACTAAGTACTTTAACTTTAGTTCGTTCTAAAGACGACAGTAATCCTTTTGTAATTAGTATAACTTTGGAGAGGGTTACTTGGTTCTCTGCGCTCATCTCAACAGTAACTGCTTCAAAAAGCTTTAAAATTTGGCAAAGTTCTTTTAGTATGGTCCATTCTTCTTCAGTTGGAAGATTAATAGGGTTGAGCAAAAGACCAACTGCTGCAGCCAAAGGTTCCGATAATATTACTAGTCTCTCAAACATATAGAATGCAGAGTTCCACATTGTAGCCACATCATTTTTTAACTTTAAATTGATTCCTTCAGGTTTCATTTGATTTCGAGTAGCTGTTAATTTAGCTGTTGCGTGCGAACTTCGATCTACAATTTTTTTTAAAGTCATCTATATTTGTTAATGCATCTCTAACAATCAAATTTATCATATGGGCGAAACAGGATATGTGAGCCCGTATGGGGTCAGTCTGATCGCTGCCACAATATCTGCAGCGTTGTCTGTACTGATGGCATTGTAATTCTTGAGATAGATTTTAGTATGCTGTTCATTATAGTTGAAACACGAAAGTAATCAACCATAAAAATTCCAATCCTTCGTTATAAAATGCGCCATAACAGCTATGTATCCTTCCATGTTGATATAGGTGCAGCCATCAGTGCTTATCATTATATGATCAGAAGTTTTTTAAATTTTTGATACTTTTCGTCGTATTTTACGGGCATAAAAGATAATACATATGATGGTTCCAATATTCATGTACAAGCTTTCGAAATCCACGGTCTGATATAATTTAGAACGGTAATACTATATCATCGATTTTTTTTCTGCCGTGATAACGGAATTGGCTTTAAAATAAATCCCTTTAAACTTGACTGTTTTTAGTACGCACAGATGGTCCTTGTTTTTCTTTTTCAATGAAAGGCAGCTGTTCTCCATCGCATTTCTATGCTGTAATCTGCTGTTCCATAGTCGATGTTGATGGGCCTAAATAAAAATAAAAAAAATAAAATTATTAACAACAATATGTGCAACAACGACCCAAAAATATAATATGTTCAGATATTTTCGGCTTTTTGCAAAAACTAGGTTACTATTTAAAGCTTGTATTGAATATAAAACTTATAATTTACTTGTGCTTGATCTGGTTCATGATCAATATTTTTATTTTCCGGTTGCCTAGTTCTAGTTTCCCTCCTTTCTATTGTGTTATCTATGATCATGCTGGGGTGTTTATTTTTTACACGCTTTCGTAAATTTGTTACACTTCCATTTTTGTAAGAATAAATGTTTTTACAAATATTACACTTAGCTTTTTTATTGAAAATTATACCAAAATATAACCAAACGGCAATTTTTTGGCTAATAAATCGAAACTAGTAACTTAAGATAAATAAATTTAAAACAGAAGTCTCAACTGAATATACCACCCAAACACGGCGTCGATATGGAGAAATAATACACGGTCAATATCGCTTATCGCATAGTGGTATCGTTACACCAAAGTACATGTAGGTATAAATTAACGAGTATTTTCAACAACAAGAATCGGTACTTTGGGTATTGGGTAAATACTCGTTACTTTGTAACGAATATGTACAATTAACAAATCATTGATGAATAAACGTTAGCATACTTTATTTATTAATATTTTTATTATATTGTTGTGCTCAATACGGCCCGGTCCGCATCCACCTACACCGACCGTTAGCAACAAGCCGTAGAGGGGAGCGAGGAAGCACAGCGACTGTCACAACTGACAGCAGTCCATTAATATTCGCGGTTCGCTACACATGTTTTAATTTTGTAAATTATTACGATTCTTTGTAATCAGTTGTTAGTTATATAATCAAAGTTTTTTACGTGCAATTCTTAAAATTATTCACTTGTGCCACAACATTGGCCTTCGAGTCGGATGAAAAATTAATTTTGCTGACAACATTACAGGTTAGTGCCTCCTGTCCTACACCATCCTATATCGAACACAATTTTATTTGACATAAACTACATACTTTACCTTACGAATCACAGACATTCACAAATCTATTTACGTATTATTTACAAGATACAAACTTGCAGCCAGGTATTTGGTAGATTTAACGTTTTCTATTTCTCTACATTATGTCAAACATTAATAAAGTTAGACGTACTTCCATAAAAGGCGCTTTGACCAGATTTACAAACCATTTTCGAGATTCTTTCGATTCGGTCGAAAAGACAGAACTAACATTCATTCGCCGGAAAGACAAAAATTTGAAGATGATTTCTATGCAATTACTTCCACCGTTAAAAAATTCATTCTTTCGAAAGAAGTTAAAAAAGACACTATCGATAATAGTTTGCAACATTTTGCAACAATCCAATAATAACATTTCTAACAGTTCCGTAACTGATCGGCATTTAGTTAAAATTTGTTTACAACTCAATTTACCTCTCAAGCAGTGGTATTTTTTAGAGATAGTTTCAAATCAATTATTCACGACAACGCAGTGATATCAAACGTTCAAAATTTTCACTATTTACGTTTTTCATTGCAGGGAAGTGCTGCAGATAAAATAAAATCCTTACAAATATGTGATGATAACTACGAGGTCGCTTGAAAACTACTTTCAGATCGTTTCGAAAACAAACAAGCATTCATAAAAATCACGTTAAGGCTCTTTTTGAATTACCCACACTTAAAGAGGAGTCGCATAAAGGTTTAAATTTAATACTAGACAGTATTGAAAACAATTTAAATGCATTGAAGGTTTTGAGTCGTCCTACTGACCAATGGCATGATTCAATTATTCACCTCGTAACGACAAAATTTGACAACACTACAAAACGTGAATGGGAATCACGGGCCGACTCAAAAAATATACCGAGTCTTGAAAATTTATTGGAATTTTTGAAAGACCGTTGTCGGCTTTTGTCGTTTTTAGAGTGTGAATCTATGGAAGGATTTAAACATCGCGCTTAGAAACAATCCATCCAAAAACATACGAAATCGTTCGCTACTATTTCAAATAAGGTCATATGCGATCTATGCAAAAATAATCATAGTTTGTATTCATGCTCTGAATATAATAAATCAACAATGGAAAGATTGAACACTGCGAAGCGTTTAAGGTTATGAATAAAGTGTTTAGGATCTAGTAACCATCGTACGAAAGAAGTCGGCTGGATGTCGGCGGTGCCACAAAGTGCATCACACTATGTTACACTTTCAGGATAGTGATGCGGGCGAGAGCGGCATCTCGGTTGACAATGGTGTCACAAATAGTACGGGGGCTTTTGGTACAGTTAACGATTCTATCAACTTGCAACATACACTCACAACTAGTCTGTCTACTCCATCACAAATATTACTTTCTACCGCAGTAATTACAGTTTACGATGAATTTAATAACGCACATCAATGTAGAGGTTTACTTGATAGTGGTAACAAGGTGTGGTATTTAATACTATATGTTGAAGGCCATTTTAGTTGTAGCAATAAGAAGAAGAGCCATATATAATCTTACTTTTTATGTATATTAATATAGTTTTTCCCTCCATATGTTCACATGTACTTTCCATTAATCTATTAATATAAGTTACGTTCTCACCTGAGTTTTATTAATAGTACGTGCAAAAGGCACTGTCATGTAATATCAATATATTACATATGAGCGACGAGGATGGGATTCGAACCCACGCGGGCATAGCCCAATCAGCATTCTTAACAAGCTCGATTACCCCTCTTTTCTCTAAATCGTTAAGTTCCTTATTTAAAAGCTCTTTAAAAGAAAAAGGCACTGTCCGTGGTTTGGAATAAATAGGTTTACAATTAGGGTCGACCTTTAACTCATTTTTTTCCAATTTATAATGTCCTAAACTATCATCAAATAAGTGTTTATATTCTCCCAACAATTTATCTAAACTGCTGACAGCCTGAATATTATTTATGTTTCTCAAGTCAGCTTTTATTTGAAATTTAAAAATATTCATCAAGTCTCTACCTAACAATGGTGTAGAACCGTTCTTAATTATAATAAGTCTGCAGCGGGCCGAAATATCTGCATACCGAGCCTTAACAAAAATTTCACCTACTGGTGTTATGATGTTACCATCATAAGTTTTTAATCTCAGCTGTGTATCTTTTATTTTGCAATTTTGAAAATCACTCAAATATATGGCTTCTGGTATGACAGATATTCCTGCCCCTGAGTCTAATTCCATTAGTAAGGGTTTATTTTCAATTAACATATTTACCTCAATAGGTTTTACATACTGGTTTAAAGTTTCAAAATACATTTCTACGAAATCTAACTCATTTGAGCTGACATTATGACTATTATCTGAAAGTTCAACAAAATTAGTGTCTACGCATACCTTAGCTAGGTGTCCAACCTTCTTGCACTTTTTACAAGCATACTTCCTGTACTTGCATGTCTTGAAATTATGGCCACCTCTGCCACAGCTATTGCATTTTGCTCCAACTCTTCCAGACTCCTCCGATTGTTCACCCCATTGTTTCTCCATTGGCTTACTAGAATAATTACCAGTCACCGGTGCTCTTTTTTATGTATACTAAGGGCATTGACAGCTGTTATATTTCTTGATTGCATCAAAGCAGCTTCTTTCTTAAGGGCCACCTCCACAATTGTTTGAAGTGTAGCCGTATGCTCCTCTTCACAAACTCGCTCTAGCACTGGACCCCTTCTCAGACCAGACACAAATCGATCTTTTAAAATTTCATTCAAGCTACTCCCAAACTTGCATTCGATCGCCTTATTTTTAAGTTTAACGTAGAAATCCTTCACCTGTTCATCTTCAGCTTGCTTAAGGTCATATAATTCCACTCTCTCTCTCTCTCTAAAAACTGATACTTTTTTAGTGAACGGCTCTCTCAGTATTTTGCACAAGTCTTCGTAGGACTTATCTTTGGGAAGAACAGGATCGCAGAGCCCCTTCAGAACATCATAAATTTCGTCCCCAATGGCTGTAATTAATACTGCGACCTTCCTGTCATTTTCAATGTAGTTTGCCAAAAAATACTGATCCATCCTTTCTTGATATGTGCACCAATCAATGTGTTTTCTGTATTCGGGCAGGGTCCCGATTTGACCTCTAACGATTACTTGTTATGCTTCAGCCATCGTTAATAAAAATATAGGTACTAATGTGTTGCTCAGGCATTACTAAAAAAACACTTCGTGGGTTATTTCACTGCTCGTCGCCAATATGTAATATATTGATATTACATGACAGTGCCTTTTGCCTATTGACAATGATATTTTAATGTGGGGATATAGAGTTATTATATTATACCTCCCAAATTTCGAGAGAAATTGTTACGAGAATTACATGGTGCTCATAATGGGGTCGTACGTATAAGGTCATTAGCAAGACAGTATCTTTGGTTGGTGGCCGGGGCTAGATTCTGAAATAGAAAATTTGGTAAAAACCTGCAACGCTTGCCAGGAAAATTCAGTAAACCCTCCAAAAGCTTCTTTAATTAAATTCCAAGAAGGTAATCATGTGTTCGATAGGATACACATTGGATTCCTAGGACCCTTTCATGGTAAAACTTATTTAATTATTACTGACGCTTACTCTAAGTGGCCGGAAATTTATGAAATGTCCAAAATGGACTCTAGTCACACAATAGACAAACTAAGAGATTGTTTTGCTAGGTATGGGTTACCAAACACTATTGTCTCAGATAATGGTACACAGTTCAATGCACAAGAATTTAAAACATTTTGTAAAAATAATGGTATTTCACACGTTACAACCGCTCCTTACCATCCGTCTACCAACGGTGCAGCCGAAAATTCGGTGAAATATTTCAAATATGCACTAAATAAAATGTTAAGTGAAGAACATTCAAATAAAAACATGAGCACCCTAATAAGCAAGTATCTTTTCTCATACTGGAATACACCGCATTGTACTACCAATCAAGCACCGTCAAAACTAATGTTTGGTAGAAAAATTAAAACTCGTTTTGATTTCCTAACAAACTCTGAAGCCCTTAAGGCCAGGGAAAGACAAATTAAATTTCATAAAGACAACCGTGTTCTGCAGTTAGAGGTGGAGAGGTAGTTTATACCAAATATTACCGTAATACCAAACGTAAGTGGACTAAAGCAGTTATTATTGACAAAATTGGTTCACAACGTTATTTTTGTTCACCTGTAAACAATAAAGATCTTGTGTGGAAGAGGCATTTGGATCAGATCCTCAAAGTGGGACACTTTTATGAACAAGAAGGTAACGTGCTAGCTTCCCCACAAAATCTTGAAAAACCTTTTGAAATATGTCAAAGTGTAAGTGCGCAATCAATACCGGACCCTTCTGGTAGTGAAGTTTCAAACGAAATAATACCGTCAGGAGGTTCTGAAAACCCATCTAAGACAAGTGAAGGGGACGGTGTTCCAAATTCAAGGAATGAGCCTGTTTCAACGGAGTTAAAAACTTCTATTAACACATGAATGCGGAAAATATGAAAACATATATCAATCAAAATTGTATCTTATGTATAGCTTCCTTGGGGCCCCAGATGCTCCGATGTGCTACGTTCACTAAGATTACAAGCAATTTTGATTTTCTTTACAAAACAAAGGTGAAAACAATGAATTCGCACTATTTGTAACTTTCGATGCGAGCACGACGAATATTTACCGGCAAGTCATTTGGTTCATTAATTGCTTCCGCTTTTTATGGGAGATTACAGGTTTTCGCTCTGTCCTTTTCCATCTGTGCATTTAATAGTGAGGAATAATTCATTAAAATGGCCATAGGCGCGCTAAATTTAGATTTAATTCTAAATTTCAATTACAAAAAGAAAAGAAAATAAACAATATGTTCCTATTAGGGAAAAGGTTATATGCAGCGTTGAATTCCTAACAACACAAATGTTACTCATAATATTCTAGATAGGCCTCGTAGGCAAATTAAACCGCCAGATCGTTTAAATTTATAAAGGTTAGCTAGGTGTGGAGGATTGTGGTATTTAATACTATATGTTGAAGGCCATTTTAGTTGTAGCAATAAGAAGAAGAGCCATATATAACCTCACTTTTTATTTATATTAATATAGTTTTTCCCTCCATATGTTCACATGTACTTTCCATTAATCTATTAATATAAGTTACGTTCTCACCTGAGTTTTATTAATAGTGCAAAAGGCACTGTCATGTAATATCAATATATTACACAAGGTAAATTTTATTTCCGAGAAACTTTCAAAACATTTAAACTTCAACAAACATTCGATATACATTTTCAATCACTGGTGTGAATCAAATGCACAACAAAGTTCAATTTTACGTCTCCTTGAAATTCAAATCTAACATTAACGATTTCCAGAAAACAATATATCTTGTATTATTTTACCACAAATTACAGATTATCTACCAACTTTGTCCTTACATTCAACAAGGCTAAACATCCCTAAAAAACTTTGCAGATCCTAATTTTGATAAACCGGCTCCTATAGATTTACTGATAGGGGCTGACACATTCTGGGACCTCTTGAGTATTGGCCTTGCTACGTTGCAAAAAACAACATTGCGATGGTTAATATCGGGTCCGTTGTATATAAAGGGTGGAGGTTTTACATCACACCATTGTAGTATTTCAATAACAACAAACGATTTAGAAACACAATTTTTGGGAATTTTGATTTCACGGCCTTCCATGGCTCGTACAACATGAATCCACTTGACCTTCCTATGACATAAACACCGCCATTTTGACTCCGTCCGAACTTCGCAATAATCTTGTTACATTCGCGTTAACTCTACTGATGACTTCATCTCCTAAATCCTTGCAATTATCGAGTCACGCTTCTCTATAGCTACTGAACTTGACAAATCACTTTACTTCCTCATTCAAATTGTACAGCGTCATTATTTTTCTGACGAATATCACAAACTGTCGCATTGTGAGCCAGTACATAAAAAGAGCAAACTTTTGAGCTTGAACCCATTTTATGATGAAGCGAATAAAGTGATTCGTGTAGGTGGTCGATTGAAGGAATCCGACTATGATTCTTTGAAGAAACATCCAGTGATTCTTCCTTCAAATGGCCACCTGACTATGTTAATTGTCCAACAAGAACATAATAGGCTCTTGCACGCTGGTCCTCAAGCCCTTCTGGCTTCGATCAGAGAGATTTTGGCCACTATCCGATCGCAATCTGATGGAAAGGATCGTGCACGATTGCGTACGATGTTTTAAATGCAAGGCCAAAACACAAGAATATAATAATGGCCATCACGAGTCACCCCATCGCGTCTATTTTCGATTTCTGGAGTTGACTACGCGGGACCATTCCAGAAAAGGTAGAAACTTCAAAACTTTCAAGGCATGTGAAGCACTATTTGTTTGTTTCGCCACTAAGGCTATACATTTAGAGGTCGTTAGTGATCTCACATCTGAATGTTTCTTGGCATCTCTGCGTCGTTTCATGACTAGGCGGGGTAAATGTACAAAAATCTACTCCGATAATGGTACCACATTTGTTGGGGCTAACAACGAGATGAAATCTTTTTTCGATTCCTCCGGAACTAACATTACTGAACAACTCTCAACCGAGGGTGTTCAATGGCACTTTATAACTCCTAACGCACCACATTTTGGTGGTATTTGGGAAGCTGGCGTCAAATCTACCAAATACCATTAGAAACGTGTACTGGGTAACGCTTCTACTACCTTTGAAGAATTCGGCACTATTTTATGTCAAATAGAGGCGTGTCTCAACTCCCAACCACTCTATCCAATGTCAACCAATCCTAATGATACAAATCCCCTTACCCCGGCACATTTCCTGATTGGAGAAAGTCTGATGGCGTTGCCAGAACCCAACCTATTGGACATTAAAGTAAATCGTCTTTCAAGATTCGAAAGAGTACAACAAATAACTCAACACTTTTGGTCTCGAAGAAGCAAGGAGTATGTATCCCATTTGCAGACTCGAGAGAAGTGGAAAACAAACTACCCGCAGCTAATTAAAATCGGTGTCTTGGTTCTGATCAAGGAGGGTGGACTACCACCCTTAAAGTGGAAGTTGGGCAGACTTTCTCAAGTCCAAAAAGGTGCTGATGACATCATACGATCTCTGAGAATCAAAACGTCAACCAGTGAACTAAAACGCCCAGTGGTCAAAATATGCGTCCTGCCAAACCAACAATAAATATACATTGAAACCCTGGAGTGTTTCAAGGCGGGGGCCATGTTGTGCTCAATACGGCCCTGTCCGCACCCACCTACACCGACCGTTAGCAACAAGCCGTAGAGGGGAGCGAGGAGGCACAGCGACTGTCACAACTGACAGCAGTCCATTAATATCGACGTTACTCTATACATGTTTTAATTTTGTAAATTATTACGATTCTTTGTAATCAGTTGATAGTTATACAATTAAAGTTTGTTACGTGTGTTGTAATTCAAACACTCTTTTTTTATTATGCAAGCACGCCACTTATTTTAAAGTCTTCCAGAACCTTCTAACCTGGCCGGCTTATCCCTAGTTAGCGACTGCGCATGCCAGCGAAAATGCCTCACGCAAGGGGAGAAGTACCGTACCCTTCCTAGAATGATGAATTAACAAGTCCCTCTTCCTCACGTGTTCTGTTTTATTCTGTAAGAGCTGTTAATATATTTTTCCAAACCACGAGGTGGTTAAAACTTCCTGTCCTGTAGTACCTATTTCCAACAGAAAGACATAATAGCACTTGTGAAAAGAAATGTGATTAAGTGCGTATTGCAGTGTTTTTGTGCATTCTTTTGATGGAATTTAAGGTAACATTTATCTTTATTGTATAATTAATGGATGAAATATAGAATTATAACACCACTCACCAACTATTTGTTGCCCAATGTGGAAACCACTGAGTCTCCGGTCCTTCGCAAACTTAAATAAGAAATAATTCGTTATTTTTATCATAAAGTGGTATTTATTGAAGCACTTTTCCTTACATCGATTGGAATCAAAGGCCAGCTGTGTTATCGAAGGATTGCTGTTTTACACATAGACATAATTAGATTCAAACAACGTGAAATTCTTAAAATTATTCACTTGTGCAACAATATAATTTATTCAAATTTACCTTTAAGATCATTTAATATAATAATTTGCTAGCTAGAATAACGCTAGACCATTTTATAATTTGTTTCTACATACAATAACCAACTCTATGACACTTAAAATTACTAAAAAAGTGTTCAAAGAAACTTCATTGTGACACGGTAAACAATGTTATAATGAAGTCTCTTTTATACGCGAATTGTAAAAAGTTAGTTTTTAATTTAATGCTGACAATTTGATATATGATATGATAAATGGCGTGATATTATTATAAGATAGGCACATTGACTTCACATAACTTGCACAATTATTATTTTCACCACTGCACAGAGCATGGCAATAAAAATAGCTGTGGAGCCCCATCGAAAGTCGTCGTTCAAAAAATTCTTGACTATGAAGATTCATAGTCAATAAACACAATGATTGAATACAAAAAGGATCCGGAAAGGAATGTTGTGTAAACAATGATAACTAACGTCATGAGCAACAAGGATAAAGACAACAAAGAGAAATCCGTTTACAGGTCTCGAACCCCTAATCATCATTGATGGAAGGGGGATGTAGGGAAACCAGTGAGCCACAAAAAAAGACAGCCCGATGCCTGATGATATGCATACCATAGCCTCCTGATGGGCGGTCCTTAATGGCTACCTGCCTAGTGCGTGCTACGCCCTTAAGAAACGTATATAATATTGATGCCAGGAGAGTCACACTTGTATCAAAAATGCATTTCGAATTCACACTAAAATTAAATTGTTGTCTGAATATGGTGTCCACACTAGATATCAACTGCACACTCATTACTCGTCGTTTTATTCATTAAAATTAAATTCACTAATTTAAATTATAAATTCATGCATACATTCAATAACTGCCCTGCATCCATTTTAATATCCTTTTATCCTCGCCACTTTGCTTCTTGATCAACTATATGACCCGATTTTCTTACTTATTTGTTCTCAAAGTGAAAAAGGTATTCTACTTTGATTAATAGTTAAGTTCATTAAACTGAACAAAGACCACATTCAGGTAATGTGATCTTTGGTGAAAAATAAAGTGGGGGAAATCCGCAAAGGAAAGAGAATCTACGGCAATGGTTGATACCAGGATAAAAACCTTGCTGGAAAGTGAGTTATAAAACCAAGAAATTTTTATCTTGATGGGAAAAATATAGGGTAATTTGATAATGATTCTCTGAAATAGTGGCAATAAATAAAAACACGTTCATCACTTGCTTTTTTAATCATAGTCAACATCGTATATACACAATTTATAAATTTGTCTATAAAATCACGAAAAAAGTTTTTACAACCTAACTTAACCTAACAATATTAATCTACTTTTTAAACCTAAAAAATAAATAGATACATATTAAACATACTCGAATAAAGACAATAATGTAACCGGCGACATAATATATTATGATGAATGTATATATATATTTTACAAAAAAAAGTTAGTTACGGTCTCCTAAAAAATTGTTAATTACATGATTACTAACGGCAATTTTCGCTAAAAATGCCCTTAAGGGCATATTTACAGCATTTAATCTTATTCTATAATAATATAAATACAAATTATACAATGTTTCTTCCATACAGTACTATTCCCTCTTGTTGAACCCTGTAACAATAAAAAATGTTTCGATCGTTTTTTTTAACATCACCATCAATAAATGAAAAAATTATATATCTGCGTTGGTTGTTATTATAAGCATAAGTTCGATATTCGATGGAGTAAGACAATGAAAGAGAAAATAAAAAAACCATCTTGAATAATTGAGGAATTAAAGAATAAAAATAGAACTGTCTATATTCTGCAATGTAATAATTACTAAAAATTATGCTTGGTAATTTAAATACAGTACAAGTTGACTTATTTTATTGTACACTTAACAGCAATCAAAAATACAGAGTTTCTATGAGCTATTCTGTTGGCTATTAGACCAATAGGTTGGTATTAAGATTGTCTTGATGGGACTTCTCCTGTGAGAAGGTCTGTTACACTTTATTTGAGGTCAATTACTGGTCAGTTTCGTTTCAGCCTTCGGTTGTTTGATTCTTGGGTTAGAGACTGTAGTAATAGATTAGAATGGGTGTCTAGCTTTAGGTAGTGGTTACGACTTCTTTCTTGTACTGAGGTCTTGTTGGATCAATTTGTTTGTGACCTCCCATGACTAGTGTTTGAAGGATTTTAGATTGCCCTCGTTGTATGAGAGCGATTGTAGATTTGCTGGCGCATCCCCATAATTTTATTTTGTAGTGAAACTGACGATCTTCTTCCAAGAAGCCAATGTAGTTCTCGGAACTTTAGGTTGATCTGCTTTAGTTTCTTGGCTAAGTGTTCCCTCCAATTGAGTTTAGAGTCTAAGTGTAATCCCAGGGATTTGACTCAAGAAGTTATGGCTATCACAATGTTGTTAATAGTCAGCATAGGACATTTGGCTTTTTCTTATTGTAAATGTTAAGTGCTGGGAATTGTTTTCGTTAATTTTTATTCTTTATCGGTCGAGTGATTCTTCAAACTGGAATAACTGGTGTTTGAGATTGGCAGAAGCTATTATTGGATCTTCATGTATAGCCAGTATCACAGTGACATCGACAAATGTGCCTGTCATAGTAAAGTCTGAGGTTGGGATCTCAGACGTACACATCAGGTACAGGACTGGCCCTAGGACACTAACTTGTGGAATTCCAGTTTTAATGGGTTGGAATTCAGAGGTCTCATCACTAACTTTTGTTCTGAAGGTTCTGTTTGTTAAATATGACTGAAGTAGAGTGAAATATGAATTTGATACAGAGAGTTCAATTTTATTTAATAGACCTACATGCCAGAATTTATTGAAAGCCTGGCTCACATGTAGGAAGGCTGCTGAGCAGTCTTTTTCCTTTTTCCCTATACTTGTGTTGATGGCATGCACTACTCGATGACACTGTTGAGATGTACAGTGTTTGTGACGAAATCCGAATTGGTGCTCTGGAATCATATTTTAGGATAGGGAGTATACGCTGTAATACCAACTTTTCTAAGACCGTGGATAAAGTTGATTGGTCTGTATGATGTGACTTCCTGTAGCTGCTTCCTTGGTTTTGGAATGAGGATTCTTTCAGATTTTTTAAGTTCCTTGGACCAGTAGTTTATTCTGAATATGGCGTTATCGTATCTATTCCTAGCACCTTTTTCTTTTTTAAGAGTTTAAGAGACCTTGTAAGTTTTATTGATGTTTGTCTCTTGCCTGGATGATTGAGTGGAGTATCAATTGGATTGTTTTGTATAGGGAAGTTGTTGTTTGGAGTGAAAACATTCTCAAACAAAGATGTCGGCTTTTTCTTTGCTGCTTCAAGCCCATGTGTTTTTTTGGCCATTTATTAGAGGATAAGTTGATGGTATTGGTTTACTTGGATATTTGATTGGTTTCCAGATGGAATGATGGTATCGGTTGAGGTTTATTAAGTGTTGGAAGTAGCTATTGTCATGTGCTTCTTTAATTTTTAGTTTGAGTACATTACTTAGATGAATGAACTCTTTTATCATTTGGGGTTTGACTCCGCTGCCAGTTTGCTCTTGCTTTTCTTTTTAAGGCAATTAATTTTTTTATTTCAACCGGTATATTCATTGTTCCGATCTGCTCTTCTATCTGGGGAGTAAATATTTTTGCCGTATCTTATATTGTTCTGATTGATTTATTTGCCGCATCGTCCTCAGAATATTTTAATCTTATTTTCAGGATTACATTATGTTGAATTTCATCTCTGTACTTATTCCAGTCTGTCGTATGGTTCCATAATTTGAGCTGTTGTTTGATATTTATTGGGGTTGCTACGATTGGAGTATGATCCAAAGAAAGATCGTAATTCGGTATTACATCAGTATAAGTTGAAGCTATGCCACAGTTTAAAGCTTACAGAAGCAGTTATTTTAATCGTTGTCGGCGCCTTTGATCTCTATGTTTCAATTTTTTCACTGCACAACCAGAAATTGTTTCCTACACGTATGGAGGTGGAGCCAACTCATACAATGATTATTTGAAAACTTACTAAATAGCCAACCACTGTGCATAATAATAAGTGACAAATCTCCTGGACATCTTCAATTTATTTCCTACAGTAAAATCGGCAAAATGATCTAAGTGCTTCTGAAAGCAATAAACTAACTAAACTAAATCTAGCAGGTCAGGTAATTTGTTGGGGTCTCTCGGCCAATATGTCGGGATACCTGTTGATATGAATGAGTATTTTTTCTCTTGTAAAATGTTTGCCAGTTCTCTACTTTTTGTGGTGGTGATTCTTGAGCCCCATAGTGTGTTTTTGCTGTTATAGTCACCTCCTGCTATAAACGTTGATCCTAGTCTTTGGAAGAGACTTAAGAAGTCTTCTTTTCTTAGGTTGTGGTGTGGTGGACAGTATACTGAAGTAATTGTTAGTTTATATGGAATTGTCATGATTTTCACCGAGGTAGCTTCTATTTGGCGTATTTCATAATTGGGCATTTCGTGGTGTTTAATTGCCGATTTTATTAATATTGCTGTGGCAGCACGTGCCGTATCGTCCGATCGATTGGTTGGTGTAATAAAAGTTGTAGTTACGGATTTTGAAGAAATATTTATGAGTGAAATGTGTTTCACTTATTAATAAAATGTCTATAAGGTTGTATTGGAGAAAAATCTTTATTTCGTCTTTGTGTTGGATAATTAGAATTTATTGACAGTATTGTCCTCTGTTACTATCTTTGTTGTTTGACCCTGCCCTGGATTTGCATATCTGTTTAGGTAAGCGAGTTGTTTGGCTGTGTGGTTTGTTGTTGTTGAACTGGGTCTGGTTGTGTTGAAGTGTAGTTCGGTTTTGACTTTCTGCTCATGTTCTATTGTTTTGGATTGTGAGCCACACAGCACAAGTTGCTGGAATGTACTTGCTTTTTTTCCATACCTTAGTGTCATGTCATACAGTACGATTTGGAATGTCCATACATTTGACATTGTAAGCAGTGGGCTATGTTTTTGTCTCCTCTGGGCGGCTCAGCTATTAATCTGTTCTGTAGTCCTTTGATTTCATATATGTTCTTGTTATTTATAGCTGGTTCCAAGTCTATGAAAAACATGTTTAAGGATTCTTTGGTTAGTCTATGTTTAACGTTTACAATATTTCTGACTTTGTGGTTCATACCTTCTAGATCTTTTTTTCTATGCTGTGTGATGGAGATGTTTGATAACTACCTTGTAGGCCCTGTTTTATTTGGGTAGGTAGGTATGGGCTAGTACGTTTTTTTCCATCAGGTATTTAGCTAATGCTCTATAGGACTCCACGGTTGTGGGGTTTATTTTAATTACATTATCCGTCATAGAATTCGTGTGGTATTAGTCTTGATATTGATACACAAATATTGGAGGTAGTTTTTCAATCTTCTCTTCTGGTAAATTTTTACTAGTTTCAGGTTTCTCTTCATTATTTGCAAAGGTGCTAGCTATATTTGTTGCTTAAGGCAACGTCATTCTTCGTTTCGTCTTTATTGGAGGTGTTTTTTTTTGACACTTACAGTCTGTCACGGGTTGTCTTTAGAGCATTCTGTTTCATCTTCGGAGGAGATTGTGTGGACTATTCGATTGCTGTTTTGTGTAAACGGTTGGCTGTAATGTCTTTCATTTGGCAGATTATTAGTAGTATTTGTTCGGAACATCGATGTTTGTGTGGTACACACTTGTAGTTGGGTTGCTTGGCTTTGTATTGGTGCAAAGTTTGGTAATTCATTCAAGTATGCTCGACTCATTTGCATTTGTGAATTACCTTGTATAAATATTGGCTGCCGATTGTTATCAAATCCGGCGAGGTTTCCCTGTGTGTACATATTTATTTTTTATAGTTAATTTGTATTGTTTCTATCACATCAGAATTATCGCAAAAAAATCACATTTTGATTAAAGATAAAAACTCAACTCTATACAGAATCGTGTGTCTGAACTCATTAACGTTTTTACCGCACTTGGTTATCTTTTAGATTCGAGAGCGAAAAACACGTCTTTATCCTTCGACAATCAAGTGACTACAATCAAGTTGACTTTTTAAGCAATTTTTTGGTTAGATAAATTTCGGTTTTCTACTGTACACCTCAGTTTTCGTCAAAATTTTAATAATTTTGACATATTAGTCTGACTGTTCTTCTAAAAGAAAAACAACTACATTTCTGGCTAATACTGAATTACATCCCCTTCGAAGGTCAGTGAACTATGCCTTTCTCCTTGCGGTTGCGAATCACCACAGATGTCTGTATCGAAAAAAGGGTCGATCGACGTCACGTTCTTCGAAGGGGATGTAATTAAATATTCTGCGTGGTATTAGCCAGGTATGTAGTTGTTTTTCTCTTCGAAGAACATTCCGACTTTTATGTCAAAATTATTAAAATTTTGCTAAAACGGAGGTGTATAGTAGAAAACCGAAATTTATCTTTCATATAGACACGCCTCGTACTTTATGAAATTTTAATTCATTATAATATATATACAGATTCGGCTTATATTCTTCTTGGATATAGGCAAAACTATTAAGTAGCAATAAAAGAGAACTATATTCATATGAAGCGAGAACGTAGAAGAAGGCGGTGATATCCTTACTATTCTTTGCGAAACCAACCTAACCTAACCAGTGTTGCCAACCTTGGAGTAAGCTTTTTCCCTCCACTTATCTTAAAAATCCCACTTTCTTGGAAAAAATCCCTCCCGTTAACAAAATAGGTTTTATACCAGAAATACAAACATGTGCATATCTTCAAAAACAGATTTTTTATAAGCAAAACGAATGTAGTTACATAACAAAGTATAAAAAGTCTAAAAAACAAAAATCTTTTAACAAAACGTTACGAATACGTCAAAGAATTAACAATTTCATTTCATACATATTTTTATTATGTAACTTTAAGTGCTTATTATTATACCTAACTGCATACTTGGTACAGTTTAAAGTTTAACCAAAAGAAATGGTCAAAAACTGTAAACCGTTTATTAGTTTTCATTCATTCGAATTCTTTTCTAATAATCTTTGAATATTTTTTGAAAATATTTCACAATTTGGACTTGAGTAAAAAATTCCCGTTTTTAGTTATCTTTTTTCCTTTTGTGTTGAAAATTCTCGCAAAACGGGAAATTTCCCTCCGGTTGGCAACACTGGATATCACCCGTCGACTTCCGACACACACACACACACACACACACACACACACACACACACACACACACACACACACACACACACACACACATACACACATATGTATTCAGTTTTATTTTTAGAGAGACAGTCAGCCGAGTCCATGTCCATAGAGTGTGAAGGGTAAGACAATAATTTCGGGTGTTTTGATTTAAAATAGAAAAACAACTAAATATGTCGACTGTTTATACCACACGAGAAAAAATTCAAATTGTGAAATGGTTTTATGGGGGTCATTCGGTTCGAGACGTGAATTTATTTGCTGTTGCCTTTGGAAATATGCCAATTCCTTCGGCTAACACATTTACTGTAATTATAGCCAAATTTGGCTATGTTAATAATTGCAAAAAGTGTTGTCCATCTATTCGACCACGTCGAAATGAAATGACCGAAAAACGGGAAATTATGGAAGCACAAGTCTGTGCACTAGCTGAGGATACACAGTCTTCAAGTAAACAAATTGTCGATGAATTTGGCTTGAAGGAGAGACGGGTACGAAATATTTTAAAAAGAAACGGGTATTCCCGTTTCAAGGTACAGACCACTCAAGAAATGTTTCCTGACGACTATTTTAAACGGATGGAATATTGCGAAATAATAATGGAAAGAATCAATCAAAATATAAATTTTTTTGGAAAATATTTTATTCACGGACGAGTCTTCTCTTCTTCTTCTCTTCTCTTCTCCATCGAAAGCATAATCCATCCGTGTTACGCTATTGGTCACAGGAAAATAAACATTTGAGTGTAGCTGTATGCACACAATACCCAAAGAAAATAAATGTATGGACGGATATCCTAGGGGATAATATCATCGGTCCTTTCTTTATTGAGGGTAACCTGGATGAACCGAGATATTTACAACTGTTGGAAAACAGTATTATTTCTGCTCTTAGAAACCTTCAAGTCGACTTCAATGATATTTGGTTTCAACAGGACGGATGTCCAGCACATAATGCACGGATAGTGATTAACTACCTGAACCAAAGACAAATCCTCAATCATACAGACCAATATCCTTAACTTGTACAATGTGCAAGCTGATGGAAAAAACTGTTAACAATCGACTCACTTGGTTCCTGGAGAAAAACCACTTGCTCACACCAAAACAAAGTGGTTTTAGGAAGGGTAGATCAACATCAGACAATCTAATTAACTTAGAATCATATATTCACGAAGGGTATGCTAACAAACAAAACACCATAGCAATCTTCTTCGATATAAGTAAAGCTTATGACATGACCTGGAGATATAACATTCTTAGAAAGCTGAGCTCCTGGGGTATAAATGGCAATCTTCTAAAATTTGCTGAAAACTTCGTGGGAGAAAGATTCTTCAGAGTCAAAGTTAATGGAACACTCTCCGGGAAAAGAGTGCAACAGAATGGTACCCCTCAAGGTTCGGTTTTGAGCGTCACCCTCTTTCTAATTGCGATAAATGAAGCTGTGAAGAATATCAAACAACCTGTAGAAGCTAGCCTTTATGCTGACGATCTTGTGGTATACTCGCGAGGAAAAAATCTTACCACAATCCAAAATAACTTGCAGGAGGCAGTGATTTCAATTGAGAGTTGGCTAAAATGCACTGGTTTCAAAATGTGCCCAGAAAAAACTAAGTGCATGTTTTTTACTAAAAAAAGAGATCTAGCACTGCCTAATCTGAAACTATGTGGCCGGAATATCCAAGTGGTGGAACAGATGCGTTACCTAGGAATGATTTTCGATAGAAAGTTAAACTGGAATGCCCATCTTAACCATCTCAGAACATCATGTCAGAGCGGCATCAATCTACTGAGAATTCTGTCAAACCAAAATTGGGGTTCCGACAGACAAACGCTCTTACTTCTCTATCGAGCTCTAGTAAGATCCAAAATCGATTATGGCTCTATAATATATGCCTCAGCAAGTAAATCAGTTCTGAAAATTGTTAACACGGTACACAATACAGCAATACGGCTGGCCCTTGGAGCATACAGGACAACGCCCGCTGAGAGTCTCTACAGTGAAGCTGGGGAGCCATCATTGCAGCTGCGACGACAGCAGCTGAGCTTAGCGTATGCATCTTTAATATCTACTGATAGTCAGCATCCAGTATATCATAACACCTTTTCAAACCGTTTTCGCAATCTGTATGAAAACCGAAGAAGACTAACATACCCTTTCTATCAGAGGATCAACAAGTTCAGTTCCGAATTGAATGTGACTTTCCCAGTTACTCTTCCCAACAACAACTCAGACACGCCACCTTGGCTTATTGCCTTGCCACCATGCAACCTATACCTCTCCAAATTCAACAAATCTGAAATTATTCCTAATCTGCTTCACAATCATTTCCTCTCATCAATAAATGAATATTGTGATTATACTCATATCTACACAGACGCGTCCAAGTCAAACCAAGGAGTAGCATCAGCTTTTTTAAGCCCGAATACATCCTGTGGATTCAAACTACCTCCACAATGCAGCATTTATAGTGGTGAACTTTTTGCAATCCTTCAAGCAATCAAATACGCCGCTCATGAAGATATCCACAATACTTTAATTCTTACAGATTCGTTAAGCTCGTTACAAGGTATACAACTCATTTATTCAGATCATCCCCTGACAAGGCTCATCAAAGAGTATGTTCACACAATTAGGAAAAAATCCAGACGATTGGTCTTCATGTGGGTCCCGTCACATGTTGGGATCTCTGGCAATGAGCGGGTTGATAAAATTGCACGTGAAACCATGAATGAACCAATCTTTCAATAGCAAGAGGGAGTACCGTATACTGATCTGAAAAAATATATGAAATATGTGGTCTCTAACTACTGGTCATCTGTCTGGGCAGAATCTGGAATGAAACTTAAAGAAATTAAAGATGATATCAAACCATGGAGAAACATCCCTAGCCAAAGAAGACACCAAATAATAATCACCCGTTTGCGCACTGGACATACAAAGTATACCCATGAACACTTGCTGAAAGGAGAAGAAGACAAAATCTGTGATATGTGTCAGGTGATAATGTCAGTTAAACATTTCATGGTCGAGTGTCCGAGGTTCGCGGAACAACGCCGACGTACAGTATAAGTGCAGATTTAAAATCAACTCTTGGTGTGTACTGTAATTTTGAAAACACAATCGGATTCCTCTCTGAAATAGGTTTAGTCAACAAAATGTAAATTACTAAGCTCGTTACCATGTTGCTTATTACTGATTCCTATCTTTGATATGATGCTATTCAAATATTATTGTATGTTATAGTGACGTTACCAGCCTAAATGTTATTTCATGTTACTGTTATGTTATGTTGCTAATAACCCCAGTGGTGGATGCAACTATTATTTTCTAAATAAAAAAAAAATAAATAAAACATTTGAGTGTAACTGTATGCACACAATACCCAAAGAAAATAAATGTATGGACGGATATCCTAGGGGATAATATCATCGGTCCTTTCTTTATTGAGGGTAACCTGGATGGACCGAGATATTTACAACTGTTGGAAAACAGTATTATTTCTGCTCTTAGAAACCTTCAAGTCGACTTCAATGATATTTGGTTTCAACAGGACGGATGTCCAGCACATAATGCACGGATAGTGATTAACTACCTGAACCAGCAATTTCCTGGTCGAGTCATTGGTACTAGAGGAACTATAAAATGGTCCCCACAGTCGCTAGTTATTTTGGGGGAATGCTTAAAAGCAATTTATACAGGTTTGTGTTCGAACGAATTACCAACTTGGACGAATTAAGACAAAAAATCACACAATTCTGTGCACCAATCAGACCTGAGCAACTCAATGATATGAGAACATCATTGTGCAATAGGTTTGGTTTCTGTTTAGCCCAAGCTGGTGGTTTGTTCAAACCACTCTTGCATTAATTGTATTTTTTTATTTGATAAGAATGTTTATTTTCAGTTGTTTTTCATTTTTTTAACAGAATTATAGTTTTTTTTTAAGTCTGCTATGACAGAAGAGAAATTAAGTAAATAAGTTGGAAGATAAGATATTATTTTATTTAAAAGATAAAAATAATATCTTTCATTTGAAATTAAATATCGTAAAATACTCCGGCAATTGCTGCAGTTCGATGTACACCCTACCGATTATCTACTAAACTTAAAATCTTGACAACAACAGAAAATCAAAATTCACATTGCGTGCGGGAGGAGCGCGTCCCCACTAATCAGTTCATTACAGAGTGGGGTTTAACGAAAGCTGTCTGTTTTCCTCCCGTTATACTGTAATTTACAAGAAGAATATAAGCCGATAGTATATATATATATATATATATATATATATATATATATATATATATATATATATATATATATATATATATATATATATATATATATATATATATATTATATATATGCTGCTTTAAGCAATCACAAAAGAAAACAACCATAGTTTTAATTTTGATAACACAAAAATACTTAAGACTGAAAATAACAAAAAAAACTGGAATTCTATGAAATGGTATATATTCAAAAAAATAAACATTGCATTAACTCAAAAACTGGTACAAATAATCTAAGCAAAATATATTACAACCTAATAAATTAACATTTCTCAGTGTACTATACTTTAATACATTTTTCAGTATATATATTTTATAACTATAATTAAGTTCAAACCAACAACAAAACACAAAAAACAAGAATTCAACCAAAACTTGTCCTTTCATTTTCACCTTAAGTTATAAATGTCGATAATACGTTTGTGAATGTTTGTAGTTTCTTGGCGTGTTATTTTTAACAAATGTTTTAAAACAAGGATGACTTTCCTCAAATTTTTGAGGAGGATATATGCATCGTTTTGTGGTAAGCTGTTTTGTTTTGAAAGATGTTTTATAAATATTGACACTGCTTTTTATCTGTTTGTAGTATTTTGATAAAGGCTACACCGTATAGCCGAAACGTTAATAAACATGTTTCTTGTAAAACTAAGTTTTCGTTAGATTTATAATAAGGACCTAATCCCAAGATTATAAAAAAAAAACAATATATCAAAGAGGTCCAAAAACTTTCCTTCAACTATATACCGAGCAAGGGTGAAAATATGCTCTCTTACAGCAACATCAGAGATAACTATGGAACAGATGTCGTAAATAAAATGAAAACACTTTCAAAAGTAATGTTGAAAACTACAAAGCAAAAAAACCGCAGAATATTTTTGTTAAGCTGTAAAACCGAAAATTTAACACCTTCATTCTTAAATATAAATTTAAAACATATAATTTTTGATTGTAAATATCTTCAGCAAAGATTTGAGGAGAATACTGTTGCCAAATTTAGGATAGACACACTCAATTTATTAATCACTGATACTGTGAAAAACTTGAACATTTTAAGTATTAAAAAAGAAAACATCTCTAGATTTTTAAAAAATAATCTACCTTCTGACATTTTTAATAAGTTTTTGGAAAAGGAATGTGACAAAAATGAAAAATTATTTAACCAAATCAAACAAAAAAATATAAATAAAATTTCACGTCTACAACAGAAAATAAAAGATAATAATAGCTCTATTGAAAATAAAAATTGGGTTGAAAATCTAACCAACATTCATGTACCGAATAACGTATTAGAAATTTTAAGCTTGGGACCAAATTTTGCAATACCTATTAAGAAGCCAGAAGAAATACCAATCACTGAGTTAATATGCAATATCGAATATAATTTACCAAATGTTACACCCACAAATAGAGACGAAATTAGGTCAAAATGCTGTAATGTAATCACAAACCACAAAAACAATTATAATAAAAAAAAACTTAATAGACAGCAACAGTCATTACTTAAAAAGGTAAAACAAACAAAAGTCTTTCTAAAAGAAAATCCTGATCTAAAGATTTTGAAACCTGATAAATCAAACAAAACTGTATTAATGTATACCCAAGATTATGACCGAAAAATCAATGATTTAATTTCAGATCAGAAAACGTACAAAGAAATAAAGAATGATCCAACAAATATTTATTAAAAGGCTAACAATGAGCTAGTAAACAGATGGGAAAAAAAATTGTATATATCACCCAAAACTGCAAGCGGATTAAAAATACTAAATGCTATACCACCCAGAATATATGGGTTGCCTATCCAAATATCTAAAAAATATTTTAAGTAATGTAGTATATAACAACAAGTATTACATTAAAGACTCATGGGATTTTAAAAATAAAATCAATAACGTTAAACTACCTAATAATTATATTTTAATCTCTTTAGACGTCGTGTCACTATACACAAATGTTCCATTGGAGTTAACTCTAACATTAATAAGAAGTAAATGGGACTTAATAAAAAATCACACTGAAATCGAACTTGAAGAATTTTTGGAAGCAATTAAACTTACTTTGACTTCGACTTACTTTCTATATAATAATAAATACTATAAACAAATAGAAGGATGTGCAATGGGCGCATCCATTTCAAGCGTAATTGCCCTACTAGTATTAGAAGATCTAGAAAAAACAGTAATAGATAATCTGAATATTGAGCTCCCATTCTTTTATTGGTACGTTGACGATTGTTTATTAGCAATCCCTCATAATAAAGCTGACTACATTCTAGAGCAATTTAATAACTACCACGAGAAACTTAAATTTACGATTGAAACTGAACAAAACAACCAAATTGACTTTTTAGATCTAACATTACATCATAAAAACGACAAAATTGAAACCGAATGGCACACAAAACACACGTGGTCAGGAAGATACCTCAATTTTAATTCGCAACATCCTTTTTCACAAAAAAAATCAGTAGTAATGAGCCTAGCAGACAGAGCTATAAATTTATCAGATCCAAAATATGGAATATCTTCAATTAAAAAAGCAAAAGAAGTTTTGGAATTGAACAACTATCCACGGAATTTAGTCGACAACATATTTAAGAAAAAAATACATAAAAAATATAACTCACAAAACCAAACATTAAAACAGGAAAAAACAAATTCTAATTTTATAACATTACCCTATGTGCCTAGTCTGTCAGAAAAAATACAAAATATATTTAAAAATGAAAGAGTCACTGTAAGTCATAAAGGACATAATCTACTAAAAAGTAATTTCAGTAAATTGAAAACTACCATCCCCAAAAATCAAAAAACACATGTGGTATACGAAATACCCTGTAACAACTGCAATGGAGTATACATTGGTCAAACCACTCAATATCTAAAAAATAGAATCAATGGTCACAAATATGACAGGAAAAATAAAACTGCTTTAAGCAATCACATAAAAGAAAACAACCATAGTTTTAATTTTGATAACACAAAAATACTTAAGACTGAAAATAACAAAAAAAACTGGAATTCTATGAAATGGTATATATTCAAAAAAATAAACATTGCATTAACTCAAAAACTGATACAAATAATCTAAGCAAAATATATTACAACCTAATAAATTAACAACATTTCTCAGTGTACTATACTTTAATACATTTTTCAGTGTAGACTTGTATATATATATATATATATATATATATATATATATATATATATATATTTATAACTATAATTAAGTTCAAACCAACAACAAAACACAAAAAACAAGAATTCAACCAAAACTTGTCCCTTCATTTTCACCTTAAGTTATAAATGTCGATTATACGTTTGTGAATGTTTGTAGTTTCTTGACGTGTTATTTTTAACAAATGTTTTAAAACAAGGATGACTTTCCTCAAATCTTTGAGGAGGATATATGCATCGTTTTGTGGTAAGCTGTTTTGTTTTGAAAGATGTTTTATAAATATTGACACAGCTTTTTATCTGTTTGTAGTATTTTGATAAAGGCTACACCATATAGCCAAAACGTTAATAAACATGTTTCTTGTAAAACTAAGTTTTCGTTAGATTTATAATAAGGACCTAATCCCAAGAATATAAAAAAAACAATATATCAAAGAGGTCCAAAAACTTTCCTTCAACTATATATATTATTGTGGTTTACTATTTGTGTTTCAAAATCAATAAAATTTTAATTCAATTCGCCCGGTATATTTAAGAAATTATTTTGTTCAACAATAATGCCACACAGTGCACTTACCTTTATCTCTTCTTATTATTAATTTCTATATGAGAACTCAGCTTCTCAGGATCTGGGTTCATGGGCTTTTTATATATAATAAATCTTGTTATTATTATTTTATATGCGCCAAATATTTGATATTAAAAAAATTCTGTTAAATTAAACATTTTTTTTATAAATCTCTGTAGTGCGGTCCTGTATACTTTATCTCAAGGAAACCTTCAGTGGTGAATGCTGTCTAAACAGTATTGCCAACTTACAAAAGAAAACACTGAATCAAGATTCACAGATATATGATTCTATTTATTTGAGAGAAAAGAATTTTTTATCTCGTAAAAAAAAATCAAAAAATACATTATTTTTCCTTGCATACGATATATAAAGAAAAATAAAACTTATCTATGATGGTCTTTCACACAAAATTCATACCAATGAAATTATACATGTACGTATGCAACTTATTATGCGTTTAAGTTGTGTTGGTAATTGTACTCAACAAAAACATATACAAAATGAACGATTGTGATATGTACATAAGAATATCGGATATAATTCAATACCTAATGTTCCTTTATATTTACAAGTAAGTTTTCATTAAAAAAAAATTATGAAATACCTTTTGTTTTCCACTAATGTTCTATAGAAGAATATTCATTTTTTCTTGCCTTTTAGGAAGTTCTGGAAAATTTCTTGGGAAGCTGGATACACAGTTCATTTGAATCAACTCGTTACTGAAAAGCCTTTTAGTGTTTTCTTCTGGGATTGTGTAAAGGATATTTACACTGTATACATGGAATATTTAATTCAGGAATCGTTTTATAAGGTTAGTTTCACTAGTCTTTTTGGGAAGCTGGATTCACAGTTCATTTTTATCACTTCATTACATTATACAGTGTGTAGCACTATTTTTTCACAATAACATCCCCTAAATTTTGCGTTTATCAAAAATTTTTATTCTAGGAAAAATTTTATGAACGCAAATTTTACTTGAATATTTTATTTTAATATTGTCTTTCGATTTGACTGATAATAAAATTTCTTTTTATTTCAGGTCGCTGTTGTAAGATGATTCTGGAATCCTGTGTTGCAGTATCCTCTTCAGTTAGTTTTAATTTATTTATAATACTATAATTAAATGTATACAAATTCTTAGTTTACTTTTGTATCAATTTATGTACAATATGATTATTCATGGATACTTTCATAATGGAGGCTTTCATTTCAATTTTTTCTATGTATTTGTATAAATCATGTATATTAAATATACCTCTAATCCTTTCTCCGTCTGTGTATTTTAACACATAACTATTTACTCCATCGTCATTTTCTATAATGTATGGCCCTTCGAAAGGTAGTTTTAGCTTAGCACATGTTCTCCTGTTTCTGTCTGATACTCTTAGAGCACGTACTACTACTAAATCTCCTTTTTGAAACGTCGTCTTTACTTTCTTCTTCTTGTTCATGCTACTTAAATATTTATTGGCATTATTCTGTAAATTTTTGTTGACTTTTTCCAAAACCTCTTCATAATTTTTATTGATTTCTGTCTCCCATTTCCTTTCAGGTGTCAATTTTTTCATTAAATATATTGGACTTTCCATGGTGACAGTGTTAGGTACATTGTTTATGTAGTTTTGAATTTCCTCAATATGATTCTCCCAATTTTCATGAGTCTGGTCTTTCAAAGCTATTCTTAGGAATTTAATTACTTCTCTGATGTATCTTTCTGAGGGGTTTGCAGGTGGATGTCTGATACTAATTGTTTTTACCTGTATTTGATTTCCATTGCAAAATTTCTTAAATCTACTATTTACAAAATAAGTTGCATTATCTACTATGCATTTTTCTGGTTTTATAACCTCCTCCATGTAATCAGACAATTTTTCCATTACAATTTTGCACTTCGCCGTTTTAGTCGGATATAATTTTATGAATTTTGAAAATAAATCTACTATTATTAAAATATGAGAGTTCCCCTGCTTACTTTGTATTAGGTTACTAAGAAAATCCATTGCAACTATTTCACCGCATCGAGTTGTTAAAATTGTTTTTGTGATGTTTTCATTTCTTTTATTTCTACTTTTTCCCAGTTGACATATATGACATGTTCGAGTAATTTGTTTGGCAAGGCTTTGGTCCCCTTTACAAATATAATTTTCCCTAAATAACAACCATAGTTTTCTAGATCCTATATGCCCACTTTGTTCATGCAAACTTTTCAATATTTCCCTAGTTAAACTTTCCGTAATGATGAATCCCCAATTTTCATTACAAATGTATTATTTTTTTTATATCCCCTTTGTTTTTCTTTTTCAGTTAAATTTATTTGATCTCCTATTATTTTATTTAATGAAAATATCCCATTTAAATCTTTCATCACATTCACCCCAATTTTTACAATTCTCTTATTTATATTATTTTCCCCCTTACTTTCTCTACTCAAAGCATCTGCCACAACATTTGTTTTTCCTGGAATGAATTTTATTTCAAAATCGTACTCTTGCAAAATTAACCCCCATCTATGGACTCTACTATTTCCAAATCTGTTTTTTAAAATTGTTGTTAATGCAGAATGGTCCGTTTCTATAGTGAATTTTGCCCCTAGTAAATAAAATCTAAATTTGGTAATACATAAAATTATGCTTGCCAACTCTAATTCTGATACCCCATAATTCCTTTCATAGTTTTTTGTGACCCTTGACACGAAACATATGGGTACTTTTTGGGAAGCTGGATTCACAGTTCATTTTTATCACTTCATTACTGAAAAGTCTTTCAGTATTTTCTTCTATGATTATGTAAAGGATATTTACACTGTATATATCAAATATTTAGTTCAGGAATCGTTTTAGAAGATTAGTTTCACTATTCACTTTTTAATATTGGTTATAAATTTTACAAGTCTTATAATTATTATGAAAGAAAAATAATGTGTTTCTTTTGGCTTTTCTTAGCACCAACCCTCTACTACTTTTTTCTTTCCAAAAAAAATCAACAACCTTCCCTTATCTCCCTAAGCAACCACTTTTTTCTAAACAAGAAACCTTATTTTTCATTAGCCCTCTGTTTATTGAAATCATAAAAATATTTGTAACCAATCAAAATTACTCATAGTTCTTTATTCATGGATTTCATTATATGTTTTAAGATATTAACTTTTTAATTATGAAACATAATTTCTTACAATTTTAAACAAACAATTCATATCTATATCATATATATTATTAATTCTTAAAATTTTTAGCTGTTGGCCTTGCTCTACTCAACTGACACATATTTCAAAAAGATGTCAAAAATTTTATAACCCTAATATTTTTATTTGGAATTTCAACTTTTGGGTATATTACAAGAAACACCTCCAGGGCTTCCAAATAGTCCGATGGCATCTAATGGGAATTTAAGATATGCACAAACATTTCACGATTTCACCCCGAAGAGTGGACTCATTCATTTCATAACAGGTGCTGTTATTTTTATAAACTTTTCTCTTTAATAGTTTGAATTCTTATATCGGTGTCATGTACATATGTACAAGGTACATTATAAAGTCTAAATAAATTTCTTTAGTTCGATTTAGTTTAATTTAGTTTAAATTTGACTCTCAAATAGTTTTTACTTCAATAATTTTATACTCGTTAATATCTTAAGTTGTAATTAACTTGTGTTAGATATATACAGTGTGTAGCACTATTTTTTCACAATAATATATATATATATTTTTTTTGGAAAAATTTTTCTTGGGATTGTAGGTTCCTAGTTAAACAAATCAAATGGTTTTTTTGGCTTTAATTAACATTTTTGTTTTTGTTTACGTTTCGGACATATCGTGTCCTTCATCAGAACATAATTCTACAAATAGATGACAAAAATTAACAATTTATACACTACATATGTCTATCCTAAAAATAACTTACCATAAAACAAGAGCTTGGCGAGCGCATGTTAAAATATGTTAAAATACACGAAAACAATCATTTTTATTAAAAACATTTAGTATCAATATAAAACCCACATACAACTGCCAGTACACTACATTATATTATGACAATAATTACTTCTTAAAAGGAACAAAAATTTTTATTGTTAGTAAATAGAACTAGTTCTTTTTTTGTATTGTATTCAGTAATTGTGATGGAACAAGGTTTTTAATACACATCAATTTTTGTCTTTGAAAAATTTTTTACTGATGTTATTATGGTATAAGGATTTAGAAATATTACAGGATGTCATTTCATTTATAGACAATGCACCGGAAAAGACATCTATTTGATTAAATTAACATAAATTTTTGATAAATTATTTGTGTCAGATTTAGCATTGATAGAATATGGGTTTTTTTGGATTTCTATCATTTCATAGACTTCTCTTTTTTTTTGGTGGCTTTCAATTCTCAATATTTTTGTGCTGTCATAGTCAAATGTATGTTTGTGTTCAGAACTATGATTTGTCAGGGCTGTTCTGTTTTTTTTATCATACTTGTGGCCATTTAGGCGGTTTTTAAGATATTGACATGTCTGTCCAATATATACACCTTTACAGTCTTTGCAAGGGATCTCATAGATGACATTGCTTTTTTTTTCTTTGGGAATTTTTGATTTTAGTTTACTAAAATTTGATTTTAAAAGATTATGTCCCTTGTGAGACACTGTTATGTTGTGATCTTTGAAAATGCTTCCAATTTTTTCTGAAAGTCCCGAAACGTATGGTAAAGAGAGATATTTTTTTTGGGGTAAATTGTGTGAAATATTTTTATGTTGAGTTTGATTGTAAAAGAGGTATATACGGTTTTTAAATATTGTATTAATTAGTTTACTTGGGTAATCATTTAGACAGAGAGCTTCTTTAGCTTTTTTTATGGCGTTCTCTCGGTATTCGTAATCAGAAAGTTTTATGGCTCGATCTGCGAGTCCTATGACAACTGATTTTTTTTGAGATATCGGGTGTTGAGAATTAAAATTCACGTATCTAGACGACCAAGTATCTTTTGTGTACCATTCAGTTTTAATCGTGTTGTTAATGTGGTGAAGAGTTAAGTCTAAAAAATTTATTTTATTTTGTTGTTCTCTCTCAACAGTAAATTGCAATTTGTTGTGGAAGCTATTGAAATTGTCAAGAACATTTTCTACTTTGTTTACTGGTACTGGTGCTATACAATCATCAACGTACCTAAAGAAAAAAGGAACTTGGTACTCCAAGTTTCCAATTATGGATTCTTCCAGATCTTCCATAACCAGTTGTGCAATTGCGCTTGAGATATATGCTCCCATTGCACAACCATCTGTTTGTTTGAAAAATCTCTCTCCATATACAAAATATGTAGAGTTTAATGTAAGGTTCACCGCTTCCAAAAATTCATTAAGAGGTATGTCAGTATGTGATTCAATTTTATCCCATTTTTTTATTATTACATTTCTGGCTAAGTCAAAGGGTATGTTTGTATATAATGATATTACATCTATGTTTCGGGACTTTCAGAAAAAATTGGAAGCATTTTCAAAGATCACAACATAACAGTGTCTCACAAGGGACATAATCTTTTAAAATCAAATTTTAGTAAACTAAAATCAAAAATTCCCAAAGAAAAAAAAAGCAATGTCATCTATGAGATCCCTTGCAAAGACTGTAAAGGTGTATATATTGGACAGACAAGTCAATATCTTAAAAACCGCCTAAATGGCCACAAGTATGATAAAAAAAAACAGAACAGCCCTGACAAATCATAGTTCTGAACACAAACATACATTTGACTATGACAGCACAAAAATATTGAGAATTGAAAGCCACCAAAAAAAAAGAGAAGTCTATGAAATGATAGAAATCCAAAAAAACCCATATTCTATCAATGCTAAATCTGACACAAATAATTTATCAAAAATTTATGTTAATTTAATCAAATAGATGTCTTTTCCGGTGCATTGTCTATAAATGAAATGACATCCTGTAATATTTCTAAATCCTTATACCATAATAACATCAGTAAAAAATTTTTCAAACACAAAAATTGATGTGTATTAAAAACCTTGTTCCATCACAATTACTGAATACAATACAAAAAAAGAACTAGTTCTATTTACTAACAATAAAAATTTTTGTTCCTTTTAAGAAGTAATTATTGTCATAATATAATGTAGTGTACTGGCAGTTGTATGTGGGTTTTATATTGATACTAAATGTTTTTAATAAAAATGATTGTTTTCGTGTATTTTAACATATTTTAACATGCGCTCGCCAAGCTCTTGTTTTATGGTAAGTTATTTTTAGGATAGACATATGTAGTGTATAAATTGTTAATTTTTGTCATTTATTTGTAGAATTATGTTCTGATGAAGGACACGATATGTCCGAAACGTAAACAAAAACAAAAATGTTAATTAAAGCCAAAAAAACCATTTGATTTGTTTAACTAGGAACCTACAATCCCAAGAAAAATTTTTCCAAAAAAAATATATAATGAAATAAGGTTCAAGAAAAAAAAAACTAAAAATATATATATATATATATATATATTTCGATTTTTTACTACGCCTGCTTTTAGTCGAAATTTCAATAATTTCGACGTATTGGCTTGACCGTTCTTCTTCGGAAAAAACAACCACATTCCTGGCTAATACCACGCAGAATATTGAATTACATCCCCTTCGAAAACCGTGACGTCGATCGGTCATTTTGCCGTCTGTGGCGATTCGCAACTGATAGCGGAAGGGCATAGTACACTGACGCGTTTCGACCTTCTTGGGTCTCTTCAAGAGTGCCGTAATGCCTTCCAGTTCAGAGTCTCTAATCCGAACTAAAGATTTTGACCTCAGACAACTTCTACTTGGCTCGTGTAGTTACACAAGCAAGAAGTAGTCAGCTGGCGCCATCTTCACTTGCAGTTGTGAACCAACACCTCAGATAAATTCGACCGTATTAGTCGTATGAAATAAAATGAATATAATTTCATAAAATACGAACAGATTAATACATTATTTTCGAACTTAGTGCAAAAATTCATATGGTTTTCATAAAACTGGCTATAAAATGAGACGGGTTTTGAAAAACCTGAATTTTATGGGCTATATCTCACAAACCAAAGATGAATTCAAAAAATGCCTAAAACTTATTCTATGATAGGAAGGGGGAACTAAAATGACATAAAAGAGATCTCACCACCATCAACCCCAACTAAAAAAATTTAAATACCAAACATAATTAAAAAGCTTACAAAAAATACTAGCCAATATTATAAATAATAATTGTACAGGGTGTACCAATAATTACCAAATTATCTGATACAATCTTAAAAAGCACTAAACGCCAATAAAAACTTATTTTTAATGATAAATGTCAGTCCGTAGATACTTTTTTGTTAAATAAAAACTTTAATTTGCCTTTTTTGCAAAACACATTGTAAACATCTGTTGTTTGTTTTTAAAATTGTTAGATATTAATTTGGTAATTATTACTTATATTACACAGAGTTATTATTTGTAGTATTAGATAGGATTTTTTGTAATCTTTTTAATGATGTATCACAGGTGGGGTTTACTATTTAATTTTTTTAGTTAAGGTAGGTGGGACCTAGGGGGTTGATGGGGGGTGAGTTCTCTTGTATGTCATTTTAGTTCCCCCTTCCTATATTAGAAACGATTTTAGGTGTTTCTGCTGAATATTTCCAACTTCAGAGCAGCTATTTAATATATTTTATAAAATTTAACTAGCCATTCAACGTTTTCAGACAGATTATTCATTAAACCTAAGTCCCAGGATTACTTGTGGGACAGGACTTGGAAAATTTTACAATCCCGTGACTATACTGTCAATATATTTGAATTCTCAAGAAACTTTATGGATGGAGACACCATACAAGTTCTAATTATCTAATTACAAAAATAAACAGTGCCCCATTAATTGTCCAGGATCAGAAAAAGAGGATGGCCAATCAAAACAGATTAATGATAGTCATGAGAAAGTCTAACGTTCAAAGGAAGCGTTTTGGGAAAACCTTAGCTAGTGTCAAATATTCAGGTATACAAAATAAATGTGTTTATGAATCTTGGGTAACAAAATGAAATAACATATGATAGTTACTATGTATAACAAAATAATTATTTACCATGGGGGTTTTCGGAAAGAAGCGGTTCAATTCCCTGGTACCAATCGTTTTCCGAATTGTTACTTTTACTGCTCTTGTTCAACTGCATTTGTACCACGCTTTTGAGATCTTCCAACAATTCATTCCTCTTTTCGTCAGAGAGTATATTAGATTTAGTGGTATAAAGTGAAGTATTAGGCGTCTGGTGTTTTAGATGTCCATCACTACGACGATACAAATTTGAAATATTGGAAGTACTAGAAATATAAAAATGTATTTGTTAAAAACTATATGTACTATCCACTTTTTTAAATGAAACTAACTGTTTCTAAATAATTCCACAATATAACAAAAGATTATAAAAAATCTAAAAAATTGACAGTTATTGTTTTGATATTACTAAATATCGTCAGAACGACAGAAGTTGCATTTCATGTGATTTCTACCTGATGTTTAATTATTATTTTTGGCTAGACCAAGAAGTGACCTACCTTGTAATATGAATAGAAAAAAGAAGAAGGTGTGATATTACAGATATTAAAGCTTTATTAACCCTATGGGGATATCCTAGATATCTTTTTCCCATTTAAGATCAGTATAACTGTGCAATGATATAGGAAACTAGGAAAACCCTGCTGATCTTAAAAATTATTACTTAAGAATATAGTTTAAAAGTGGAGAACTCAATAGATTTATCTGTCATTGACGACCTTCATATTGTGGATCTGTTGAGTGTCTTCTAATTTTTAATTCTTCATGGAAATGTAGTTCTTGTTTCTTTTGACAAATATGTAGTAACACTAGTTCTGTGTTATTTTATAATGAATGTTTGGTGTCAAGTTGATGTTTTGCATAGTGGGATTTCTTTAATTGTTTTAATCTGTATGCTCGTAAGTGTTCACAGTGTCTAAATTGAAAAGTTCTAAATGACTTTTTTAATGGAGATATGTGATGGTTTTGTAATTGTTTAGGAAATACAAATTATAATGCCACTTTTTTCTCTTTTTTATTAATTTATTTATTATATGCAATGGATAACCGTTAGTTACAGTTCGCTAACCCACAGTTTATGCATGGTATTGAACTTTGAGCTTCCCTTATAATTCACAGACACTGAGCCATGTTTTAACAAATTTGTACAACTGATGATTCTGCAGAATTGCATATTTTTAGTCTATAGTTGCCTTTATTCTAGTATATAAGTTCGATTAATTGAATATATTGTGATTAAGTAGTGCAGTTGTTCTCAACAAAGTATCTTTTTAAAAAGTTACTTTTGGGGCAGTAACCCTTAATTGGGACAGTCATAAGTATAGTGGAAGAGCCGTTAGTGATCCTCTTCGTTTTTTAACGTTTATCCACTTCAAGAACCTTTGGGAAACGTTGAAGTTCGTCCAAAAGTGTCAGAAGAAAAATAAAAGTAAGTGAATATTATCCATAATTATCAGAAGAAAGAAGAATAATCGATATAAGTTAAGAAGGAAATCTTTTGGGAAACCCAGTGAAGTTCATCGAAAAGCTTTAGAAGTAAAGAAACAAAAAGTAAACGAAACTAGAAACCGGAATACACCTCAGCATCATGCCTGAATTTAATCCGAAACATCTAGACATCCTATCCCAATACGTTGGAAATCCCAACGAGCTGCACAACTTCATTAATACCGCTACTCTACTCTTCAGCCATTTCTGGGACACTAACAAGACCCAAAGTTTTCAAAATCACCTCCTATTCCAAGGAATCCTAAGTAAACTGACAGGAAGAGGTAAGGAAGTCATCTCAGTCTATGGATGTACAGAATGGTAACATACCAAAGAAACTTTGATCCAAACCTTCGTCGACCAACATAATGAGAATTATCTCACAAGAGACTTAGTAAATCTACGCCAAGGACGCAATGAATCTCCACAGCAGTACTACGAGAAAGTAATGGGTCTCCTAAATACAATATCTAACTATATAGAACTTCACAACGGCGATATTAACATAAAGGCAAATAAGATGAGCTTTTCCAGAAACTAGCTTTAACAACTTTCCTAGCAGGACTTTGAGAACCCTTAGGATCCACTATCAGAGCAGTGAGACCAAGCAATATATCTACGGCAATCCAGTACATCTAGGAAGAAAATAATAGTAATCCCAGAAATCAGTAAACACTCAACCAACAACCATCAGGCATATCAGCGCTAACCAGCAACATAAGTCACCATCTCCTCTTGTAACTTCACAATGGCAACCATCAACTTTCAGACCACAATGGCAACCATCAACTTTCAGACCACAATGGCAACCACCACCTCTCCGACCGCAATGGCAGCCACAACCTCAACAGTCTGGATTTAGACCATCGGCACAGCCAAATAATTTCATTCCACAAAGCCAGAAAGTATTCCCTGGACCGTCAAGATTTCAACAATTCAGTAGGCCTCAACAACAAAACACCTGGAGTAATAAACCTGGAATATCTCAGCAACATAAACCAACACCGATGAGCATTAGCACTAGAGCTACGACTCAGAACCGAAACTGGGAACCTCAACAACAGCAAAATCCACCAAGATTCACATCCGAAGAATTATTTTACATTGAATATGCTAACGAAGCCTATGGTTATGATACTAACGGATTTGATGATGAAACAGCTCACGACTATTACCATCAAGAAAATCAGTTTTGCGAGACAACAGAACCGGATGAAGAAACTTTCCAAAATGACTACGAAGAACAAACTACAAATTTTCGGGAAAATGCCGAAAACAACAACGTGACATAATAAAGCTGAATTCTTACCAAGATAAAAGGGAACTACCCTATATAACCATCCCCAGCCCTCCTCTTAAACTACTTATCGATACTGGCGCTATCAAATCTTTCCTCAATCCCGACATCGCCTCGAAGTATTTCCATGACGATATCAAACATGAACCTTTCATAGTAACCTCCATTTTCCAAAATCATTCCCAAGATTATTACCCATATTTTCCGAATTCCGGAACGGAAATTTCAAATTCTACCTCTTCAAATTCCACAAAACTATTGATGGCCTAATAGGCCTTGATAATCTCAAGCTTCTAAAAGCCAAACTCAATTTTCCTGATTCTGAACTAGTCATAGAAAATTCTATTCTACCTATTCAATATTACGAAAGTTCAAAACCCAATTTTACTCCATCCAACTCAAACCACAGACAATCCGAGTACCCGTTAAAGAAAACCAAGGAACTATCATACATCCTAAACAAGAGATACAAGGAGCTTTCCATAAGGAAAATCTAACTACAGTAGCCAATGGTCTAGCATGGACAGAACTCATCAATGCCACAGACGAACCAATACAGATAGCACTAACAGATCCAGTTAGAAGTTCGGAGATCCATTTATCCGATTACCGTATTTACACAGCCGACATTATAACTCAGGAATGCCAGAGGACAGATGTCGAACATTTACAAAAATGTATGCTTCATAATTACAAATTAAAAAAATACTAGAACTACATTGTACTCTGGTTTACAGCATGTAACAATCCGTGCATCTTTTCTCTTGCACTCACACTTACCCGGAGGGAGAATCGTTTATTCAAAACATGGCAACCTCTACTTGCGGTCATTTTTTAACTGGAATCCATGGATTATCGTAAACGGGAAATATAAATCTTTAATTTTCTATTAAAACTTTTTAAAAAACAGATGACTGCAAATAATTGACAGTAATATACCTATTTACACCTGGCAACCATAACGTTGCGGCTGACTGCGAGCTGGCAACCATTTTTTCTTCTATTCTCTACATAATTTCCTTTATAATGACGTAAAATTGATTTAAAAAAACATAGCTGCTATATTAGCAAATTAATTATACAAAAATTAATTACAGGTAATTGCGGCAAATTTTTTATAGGCAACCTATGGCTAACCCATTGCATACTCCCTCAACATTCATTTAAAATTAATTTCATCAAAAAAGTTCTTTGAAGAGGTTGTTTAGTTAAGCAAATTCGTTGATATCTGATGTTGTTTCAGTTCTAGCTATCGGCTTGGGTTGAGTGTGGACATTCCTTTGTGTTGGAGGGTTGGCCGCTTTGGAAGGGAGACTCGGAAAATCTGTGTTGTTTTGTCCTTGGTTTTGAGTCCATGGGTTAAATATTGGTAGAGGCGCCGGTATATATTTGGTAGCATTTGATTTATTACTATTAATTTTGGTTTTCCTGGCCTCGCCATTCTCTTCTTTTAATGTACTTGCGACAGACCTCGTGACAATACGCACACTTGGCTGGCTTCGATCTGTCTTTAGGACATTTGGGTGTGAGGTGAGAAGCCACGCATTTTAAATTCCCTTTGAGTCCTGGTGTGTTCAATGACACGTACGTTTATGTTTAAAAAGTCCAATGTAATTTTGGAGTCGGTCACTACGAGGTATAATAGCCTCCCTTTCGTGGTCATTCTATAAATGTCTTTAATATTGATTTTGTAGACATATAGTCCTTTATGTCCTGTAGCTGCAGTCCTTCCGTTAACACTCTTAAGACGAATTCATGGGTTTTATCCTCCCTTCTCGAGTAAGTACGAAAAGGCACATTTTCTCTGATTAAGGTCTTCTTAAGAATTATTATTTTAAATTATTATAAAGCTATATACACAGGTACAGGTACATATGAAAATTCCTGACGAGCTTACAGTCAATGATAATGATGTGGATAAAGTATGTTTATTAAATAAAGCCATTTATGGTCTAAAGCAGGCACCAAAGATTTGGAATGAGAGATTTAATATCTTTATGCGTAACTTGCATTTTAATCGTTCCAAATCAGATTATTGTTTGTTTACTTATCTAAACCAGAATATACAATGTTATTTGTTGTTGTATGTAGACGATATAATTAAATTCGTAGTTAATATAAACTACTTTTTAAAAAATAACTTTTATTTCTACAAACTAAAATGAGACTTTACAACTAGGAAGCTATATAAAATCTGAATGTGACAATGAAAAACGTTATAAAGAAAACAATCCGTGAGATTGCAATTCAGCAGTCTAGCGGTGTTCTATTACCATATGCGTTCCCATAACTCCTCCACCATTAGACAGAAATTCAAGGAATTTGTTGAATTTCAGAGTTCCAAATTTTGGGGACCATTCTAGATTTCTTCGCCTTGGCTTCTTCTTCGGGTTCTTCTTGTTAGAATAAATTTTACAGTCCAATACAAAATAATTATTAATATGATGAAATAAATAAAAATAGTCCAAATATTAAAATTTGCAGATATTATTGGAGACGAAATGTTAGCGATTTTTTGTTTTTGAATATCTAAATTGATAGAATTTAATTGGATTTTTTCCATTTGAAAATTTGCTATTTCACTTGAAAATGTTAAATTTGGAAGGTTTATTAGATTCAGTTCGGTTTGATAATTTTCAAAATGTTTAATTTTAATACCATCAATGTCCACTTCGCACTCCGAATCAAGTTCTAGAATAAAAGTTCCCTGAATTGGAAAATTGTCTTTGTTAGATCCGCACTTTTGATTAACTACACTTATTTCAGGAGATATTAGAATCCAATGATTCCTCTCTAATTTTTGGATTCGTAATTTAGGCATTCGAACAGTTAGCTGCTGGCATGATGAGACGTTCTTGAAGTAGCGAAGCATCTGGATTTCACATGGGATTTCTTCTTGGATGATAGTGGGTCCTTTCTGGTAGCAAATGTACTGTTCAGATAAAACATCTTGACAATTCTCGTCGAAAAACATATAGGAAAGGTCATTTAGGATAAGGAATTTCGCTTGAGGTAGAATTACTTTGAAGGAGTTTTGTGTGGGTACAGGCAATGAGTATATGTGGAAATAATTATAAGTTTCGCTTTCTACTATAGGAATTTCTAAGATAAATACTATTTTGTATCCCTTGGTATAACATTTTACTTCTGTGACCTTTTCATATAAAAGAATGTTTTCTATTTTTGGTTCAAATGGAAGCTTATTGAATTTCAATTGTTTATTTACAATCATTAATTCATTTAAAAGTTCTCTAGGTTCAATTATTGAATTATGAACTGTATTTAACTTGGAAAATGTGATAGCTACTTCGATTTTCTCTAGAATATTGTAAATTAATTGATAAGTTGGAGCGATTTGAGAAACCAATGTATCCGTGACATAGAGGTGATAATTTCCTTTTTCTTGTTCGTAATAAGTTTCAATTTCCTCTATTCGTTTCAATAAAGTTTGTTGATTTTGTGCCAATGTGTTTGTATTATTTTTAAAAATATTAACAGAATTTTGAAGAAGTGTTAATTGTGAATTGACTATATTTTTTAATTTTGATTGATTCTCAGAAAGTGTGTTAATTGCTTTATCATATTTTTCTGCATGGTTTTGATCTAGATTGCCCGTTAAAGATTTAATTATTGAGCCAAGTCCGTTTATTATTCCTCTTTTGATTCTTATATTAAAAACTGGATTTATCTGATTTAACTGGATTTGTATTTTTTGTTCTAAATTTAATATTAGGTTGCACATACTTTCAAATTCATGGATTAACACGGATTTATCTTCATTCTTTGGAAATGTTTTCTGAATTCTTTTAAAGTGATTTTGTACAGCTTCAAAATGGGTTACTATATCTGAAATGTCGAAAGTTTGAATAAAAGACCAAAAATCAATTTTATTTTGAGCATTGCCTAATTTATAAGGTAGAAGACCGGGGTTATTATTTAAGTTATGGAGTCTTGGGTGGTTTGATCCCTCATGGATGTGGATGGACAACCTGTAACAGTTGGAGGTTGTTTTAGTTCCTTTATATGTATTATCTCTTTTTTATTTTTATTTTTCTTAGAAGTTATTTCTACTTTGTTCCTATTTAAAATTTCGGTTATTTCATAAGGTCCTATAAATTTATTATCTTTTTTACTATGATAACGCAAGTTTTTTTTAAACACTATTTGTCCTAACTTAAAATCAGTATTAGTATTATCTTTTTGGTTATTCTTATCTACAATTTTATCCTTTTGTTTTTCTATTGTTTCTTTTACATTTTCATATACATGTTTAAGTTTTTCCTTATGATTTTCAGCATAATCTGAGTAAAATGCTGCGGGAATAAAAATTTCATTTGAATTTCTCGAATTAGTGTGTCCGAAGGTTAATTCGAAAGGAGTAAATTTAGTGCTAGTATGTATTGAGCTATTGTAACCTAAAATTGCATAGTCAATTAAATCGTCTTCATTAGGGTGCATTTCTTTTAGAATTCTGAGATGTTCTATTAGACTGGAATTGAATCGTTCTGCTACACTGTTTGATTCGTGATGTCCTACAGTGCCAAAATGTATTTTTATTTTATGTAAATTCAAAATTTCCTTTACAGTATCATTATTAAATTCAGTACCATGGTCAAGAATAATTTTTTCTGGTATTCCAAAAGAACAAAAGTATTTTATTAATGATTTACTCACATGAATAGCCGTTTTGCCTTCGACTTGGTATGCTTGTGCGAACTTTGAAAATGCGTCAATAATAATTAAATATATTTTATTGTTGTAATGAAATAAATCTATGTGAACAATTTGAAAAGGTTTTGATGCTGTTTCAGTTATTACCAGAGGTGCGTATGGAGGATGTCTGCCATATTTTGTTCGTTGACAAATATCACACGAGTTTATATATTCAGTAATAGTAGTTTTCATATTTTTCATATAATAGTTCCGTTTTAAATATTCATACGTTTCTACAATACCACGATGGTTAGTTTTGCCAACGTGATGATGTTTTATTAGCATTATTTATTCTTCCTTTTCCTTGATTGTGTTTACTTGTTTTAAGCATCTAATTAATTTTGGGCCTTTTTCCGAAAAGTGTTCTAAATATATTTTATTGAAATCGTTATAAAGAGAATCATTGTGAAAATACATGGAGTAACAACGTTTCATAATTGTGTAGTCTTTTAAAAATTCAAGTATAAAATTTTCATTATTTTGAATCGGAATTTTAACATTTATTATTTTATGATTTTCGTAGGATTCCTGTTCAACTATTAATTTAGGATATGGATGGGGTGTGACTATAATTTGATTAACTTTATTGTTAATTATTTCGTCATATATTCGTATACCGTCATTTGTTGTTTCATTAAAAGTGGTGTGTTGTGTATTTGAGACGGTGTCAATTGTGTCAGCTGTTTGCAAATTGGCATCGGTTATATTGTCATTTATTTGTTCGTCTATAAGGTCATTTAAAAATTGGTCTAATTCATTAGGATCTGTAATTTCGTCAGGATTATTAATCATTGAAGCATTTTCGAGTGCGTTAATAACTACTCTAGAAAGTGCATCGCAATTTGAATTTAAAGTACCTTTTTTGTAAATTATTTCATAGTCAAATTCTTCCAAACGTAATCTCCAGCGTATTAATTTTGAATTCAGTTCTCTGAGATTAAATAGCCAAATTAAAGGACGATGGTCACAATATATTTTAAATCGTTTACCGTACAGATATGGTCTAAAGTACTTACAAGCCCATACTATGGCAAGTAATTCTCTTTCAATAGTACTATATTTTTGTTCAGAGTTATTTAAGGTTCTTGAAGCGTATGCAATTGGTCTACCCGAACCAAGTGGACCTTGAGATAATACTGCACCTAATGCTACGTTTGAAGCGTCCATGGTTAAAACAAAGGGCTTAGAAAAGTCTGGATACTGAAGTAGAGGTGAATTGATTAATAGATTTTTACAAGTGTTAAAAGCAGAGATAAAATTTTGATCGTGTTTGACTTTAGCATTCTTTTTCAGACATAAAGTTAACGGTTTTGTTATTTTAGCAAAATCTTTAATGTATCGTCTATAATAGCCTAATAGTCCTAAAAAGCTTTTGATTTCCTTTTGAGTTTTTGGTATTGGATAATTTTTTATTGCACGTATCTTGTCAGGATTTGGCTTTACTCCGTCTGGTGTAATAACATGCCCTAAGTACGCGACTTCTTTTCTTAGAAAATCAGATTTATCAAGTTGGATTTTAAAAGTTGATAGTCTTAATCGGTCAAATACTGTTTTAAGTCTTTCTACCTGTTCTTGCAAGGATGTAGAGTAGATTACAATGTCGTCTAAGTATACTAAACATATTTCGTTATTCAAACCTCGTAAAATGTTGTCCATAACTCTTTGAAATGTAGAAGGGGATGAACGTAGTCCCATTGGCATACGTTTAAATTCCCAATGTCCGTTTTGAGTTGAAAATGCTGTCTTCGGAATGTCCTCTTCGTGCATTTGGATTTGGTAGAATCCGCTAGCTAGGTCTAGAGTACTAAAATATTGACTTTTGCCTAATTTGTCTAAAATTTCGGTAATGTTTGGTAATGGGTATTTATCTGGTATGGTTTTTTCGTTCAATTTGCGGTAGTCTATTACTAAACGGAATTTCTTTTTGTTTGATTTGTCTGTTTTCTTCGGCACAACCAAATTGGCGAGGATACGGAGAATTGGACGGTTGAATAATACCTTGATCAAGCATTTTGTTTATTTGTGTTTTGACTTCTTCTTTATAAATTTCGGGGTAACGATATGTCTTAGTAAATATTGGGGTATCGTCTGTTAAGTTTATTTTGTGTTTTATTTGATTAGTGAAAGAGAGCGGTATCTCTTCACAATAAAAAATGTCACGATAATCATAACATAATTTTTTGATAACGTCTTTTTCTTCTGGATTGCAATGATTTAGATCAATATTTTTCAAATTTTTCTTTAAAATAAGGTCATGTTCTTCGCTAATTTCATGATCAGTTTCCATTTTTTCTATGAAATTAATTTCGTTAATATTTAAAATTTCAATATCGATTTATTCGAAAAATTCGATTTTTTCAGATTTAGTGTTAGAGTTTATTATCGTAGTAAGAGCAAAGTTCAATAAATCAACGCCTATTAATCCGTCATATTTATCGCTAAATTTAAAGAGATAGAATTTGTGATATAATGAAACTCCAAAAATTTTGAAAATTGGTATTTCGATCACTTCGTCATGATATGTTATATTATGAGCACTTTGTATTTGAAAATATTCTTTAAAAATTTCATTTGGATAAAATTGATAAGCTAAATCAGGTTTAATTATACTACGAGTACTACCTGTATGGATCAAAAAATTTGCTTTTAGTTCGGGGATGTAAATATGTGGTAAATTTGATCTGGATATATTTAAAGTTATTAGGGGGGATTGTTCTGTGAGGCTTCTTGTTGAAAATTTTCGTTTGGGTATTGAGAAATTTGATAAGAATAATCGAATTGATATTGATTAGAATTGTCATATTCTGGATATGTTTCATCGGTTTCATGTGGATTAAAATAATTAGAATTTTGGACATCATGTGTTTGGTATGAGCATTCACCTTGTATTTGATTGTCAAACGGGTTATCGAATTCATAATTATGATGATTTACATCATGTGCAAACAGTTCTGTGGACATAAATTTCCTCTGAGGTGCTAACATTGTATTACCTGATGATGTGTCCATTGGAGTAGGTTTGTATGGTTTGTTGGGATTTGATTGATTTCTGCTTTGATTTGAGGGTGCTCTCAATATCTGGCTTTGCCTGGGTTGATTGGAAAATGGTTGTCTCTGAGTTTGAAAATAATTATTGTTCCTCCACTGGGGTTGTGGATTTTGGATGAAAGGACGATTGGAATTATTAAAATTCTGTTGTGGTTGCGAGAATTGATTATTAAATACACCTGGATTTTAATTTCGATTAATTGGAATAATGGGTTGAGAAGGTGGCGAATTGAAATTGGGATGATGATTAGTTTGTCTGGATGGAGTGATTCTCGGTATTGGTTTGTAAGATTGATTATTTAGAGTATTACTTCTATTCTGACTATACATAAAATTTTCTTCTTCTATAACTAAAGACATAGCAACTTCTAAACTATCTGGGTTTCGCAAACGTATATTATTTTGCAATTGACCAGTTAAACCTCTAATAAAAGTCTTAAGTGCTAAATCGTTATAATTTTTAATTTAAATAGTTTTTTCTGCAATTGGATCATTTGAAGCATTTAATTTTGAAATTACTAAGCTACGTGCTTCCTGACATCGCATACCGAAATTGTATGGTGTTTCATTTTTTAATGGTCTCAAAACAATTAAATCTTGCACTAAGCAATCTATATTTCTCTGATCTCCGAAACATAATTGAAGAGCTTGTTTTATTTCTGCCCATGTTCGTAATTCAGTTCTTGAACCTATAAGCATTAAAGCTCTACCTACTAATTTACTTAACAATGCGCGTAATAAAAAACTATTCAATTGTGGATTTGTTGCATCGGAAAATTGAGAAATTAGTGTGTCACAGTTATCTAGAAAAATATTTAAAGTATAAGGATTACCCTCGTATTGTGGGATAGTATCAATATATAATTTTAATAATTGATAGTTTGGATTAGCCATTGTTTCAATTTCTGGTATATTACTTTTTTCTTCCAAAGTTATACTAGAATTAAATAAATTTGCTAATTCTTCTACAATTGAGTCATTCATCAACTAATCTAAATTATATTACTTATGTTCAAAAAATATTTTACTTTTGAAAAGTATATAAAACGTAAATAAATATGTGAAAAGTTTATATGAAAAAGGAAAAAATGGAATGTTTTTCGACTTACAGTACTATGAAGAAAATGTTCATTCTTCTCCACTAGGATCTGGGCGATGTGGTCCCTCTTCCCTGGACTGGATTCTTGAACTTAACGTAAAACCACAAAAATAACACAAAGTTCGAAATTGCAAATAAACCGTAGATACGGACCGGTGTCACGATTTTTGTTGAACCGATTTACAATCCTACTGACTGCCTGCGCCAATTAAATTCGTAGTTAATATAAACTACTTTTTAAAAAATAACTTTTATTTCTACAAACTAAAATGAGACTTTACAACTAGGAAGCTATATAAAATCTGAATGTGATAATGAAAAACGTTATAAAGAAAACAATCCGTGAGATTGCAATTCAGCAATCTAGCGGTGTCCTATTACCATATGCGTTCCCATAACTATATCTTATTGGCATGCAACAATGCTGAATTTCTAAAACATGTTAAGTACAAACTATGTGAAACTTTTAAAATGAGATTATGTATTGTAAATAATTTTTTCTACGCCCATGTCTGTAAACGTCAAAAATCGCACTGTCAACATTCCTTGTAAATGACATTTAACAATAACATGCACGTAATGAGATCGCATAACATACACGTGCGTTTTGAGAAGAAAACTTAAACTTCTTGGTTTAATTAAATTACAATCAAATTTTTATTTACGTAAGACTTTATTTGGTCTATTTAACCAAATTTAGTCAATTAAAAAAAATAAAAACTTTTAGTATTAGCCAGATATATTTAGGATTGAAAGAGTGATGCCCCTAAATGTAGACAGCACATTATGCAATTTCTTTAATAATAGGACACGTTTTCTTAAGTAGCATGCTATGAAAATAAATGTCATGTCATTTATATTGTCAATTTCTTGAACAAAATATAATTGTATCCGAACATTTTCTCAACTTTATCTACGAATATGTCTGATAGTAGTGAAAGTGATGAAATTATGAGCACGCCACCGGAGATTTTAGAAATAGCCCAAGCTGCCACACATAATTTGTTACCGCTAAAATCTAAAGCAAGGTACGAAATTACTTATAAATAATTTATGGATTGGCGACACAAGCATAACATTAAATCCTTTTCGGAGAATGTTTGACTTGCATATTTTGGAGAAATATCAAAAACTATGAAGCCATCTTCTCTATGGGCCATTTATTCGATGCTAAGAACTACACTAAACATTGATAATAACATTAACATAGCAAAGTATCCAAAACTAATCGCCCTACTAAAGCGGAAATCAGATGGTTTTAGAAGTAAAAAATTGAAAATCCTTTCTACAGAACAAATTATTAAGTTTCTGAAAGATGCCCCAGATGATAAACATTTGTTGTCAAAGGTAAACAATTAAAATGTATAATTATCATCACATAAAAAAGAGTTTTTGTTTTTTGTTTTCAGGTTATCCTCATTATTGGATTAAGCAGGGCTTGCCGTAAACAAGAACTTACAAATATAAAAATGGAACACATTCAGGACACGGGAAAATCCTTGATAATTGATATTCCAGATTCTAAAATTAAAACGAGACATTCATTTGTAGTACCAGAAACGTTTTATATCACATATCAAAAATACATGAATTTGCGTCCTGTTGAAATGGAATTTCTTAATTACAGAAATGGAAAATGCATAAAACAGGTTGTGGGGATAAACACAATCGGTAATACACCACGTAAAATTGCTGAATATCTTGAGCTGCCGAAACCAAAGCAATATACTGGCCATTGTTTCAGGAGATCATCAGCCACTATGTTAGTTGATGCAGGAGGTGATATGCTATCATTAAAACGACTTGGTGGCTGGCAATATTCTACAGTGGCGGAAGGCTATGTGAATCAATCTCTTAAAAATAAAAATGACAACGCATTACGAATATCGGAGGCAATTACCAATTATCAATCTTCTTTTGATAAACCGAGCAGTACTACAATTATAAATAACCGTTCATCACCATTAAATAATAAGGCACAATCGATTTACAATAATCGTTCAATTGTTATTAACAACTATTATAATAATGTTTAAATGATTGCGATGTTTTTTATTCAATGGAAGAAAAGGAATGGGCGTAGAAAAAGTATAGTACGTGACACGAGTTGTAAGCCCATTACGCACTCATGAAATTTATGCACTCGCCGCTGCGCGACTTCGTGCATATACCTTTTCATTTCGTGCGTAATGGGTTACTTACAACTCTTGTTACGTAATATACTATTTTAGGCATAAGCATCAAGAGAAGTATTGATAATTCAGTTATTACTTTAGATCAATCACAGGCTATTAAAATTTTAGCATGAATCCAGAACTTTTAAGACACCTCTTAGGATTTGTAATGAACTAGATGAGTGGAGTTGACTGTTGAGTTTGTCATTCACTACTGCACCTAAGTAGATGTGTTATTTGTTTTTTCTTCGATAAGGTTGTGGAAAGAAGGACCAGTCGTAATTTTAAGTAACGTTTAATAAAACACTTAAATACGACAATGTTAAACACGTAAATCACTTTACAACAAAATATTAATAAGATAGAGCAACAAGAATGTCCACAGCGAGTTGATAGTTGGTTACAGTTTTATTAAAGATACTAAATGCTCGTGTGGTAGATATCTATACTTTTTCGCTAATTCTCGAACGAAGTCACAGAAATTTGCACGTTTTTATATTTCGTCATAACACGAGAGATATTTTAATACTTCAGGTTGATCTAGATATAGTTTACGCACACTGTATGTATCGAACGCGAGGAATTGTCACACTTTTTTATGTCGACCGATCCAGAGTGTTTTTAGTTCTTCCTTGATGTTGAGAAACTGACCGCAAGTTTTTTGGGAGTAGAACTTTCTCTTTCAGACTATAACTCTGTCAGTTGAATGGTGATATTTTTTGACATAAAGTTAATTACCCACTTTACCGTGAAGCGATAAATAGTGTTCTGTTAGTTAATTTATGCCAATCCATAAAACATTCATTTCGAATACTTGATTCCCTATTCATTTGTGAAAGGGTTTGAAATATTGTTCACGGTGTTAATTGAAGGATCGTAGATCACTCAAAGTTATTTGTAGTAACATTTTAATAGTTTTGGAAAGTTCTATAATCTCTATTTTATAAAAAGATAATAATGTTCATTTGAACCATGTAGAATTCAATTCTTTGGTCTTTTGTTGAGCAGGCACTTAAAGCTAAACTTTCTTTTATTATTGGGCGTTTACGACCATTAAACTGAATAATAAGGGTTTAACGTTACAATAGACATACAAACTTGTCCGAGAATTCACAGTAATGTGAAATTTCTTACGATTGATTTGTCATCGTTATATATACAGCATGTCATCTCACAACACCTATTGAAAAAAAAATTGAATTTAGATGAAAATGTGAATGAATATCTTAAAACCAAGTTACCTTATAAGAACCTACTAGGTAGTTTGATGTATATTATGATGGGAAGTAGATCAGATATATGTTTTTGTATCAGTTATTTTGGACAATTCCAAAACTGTGGAACAGATCAACATTTCAAACATTTATTGAGAGTTATTAAGTACTTAAAGAGCACTGCTGATTTGAAACTTATTTTTAAGGATTCAAATGATAATTTAGTTGGATATGTCGATGCGAACTGTTCCTGGCTTCTGCTTCAAACTTTTTCATAGTTTAATATCATGGACTTTCAAATAACAATCAATTGATGCATTGTCCAGTACAGAATCTGAGTTTGTAGTTATCTGTATGGCGGGATGTGAGTTGTATATAAAAAATATGCCAGATAATTTAGGAATAAATTATTCGTTGCCTATAACTTTTCATGAAGATAATCAAAGCACAATAAAATTACTTAAAATTTTTGAAAATATCAAAAGGTGCAAGCATATAGATGTCAAATTTCATTTTATTGTCGACTTAATTTCCACTGGATTTATAGATGTCACATACATACATACATACAAGTGCATAATTAGCAGATATCTGTATAAAGTCTCTAGGTCAGGAACAGTTTCAAAAGTTAGTTTTGATGCTGAATTTAGGTTAGATAGGTGAAAATGTCTGACATGTTTGAGGGAGGGTGTACAAGTCTTACAAAGAAGATTTTTACGACTAATAATGGGGAAACATTACTGTACCAATGTCAAATATCACTTTAGCAGTAATAAAGAGTAACCTCGTAATCATCAATATACCACTCGAAATCGTAACTTACTCAGTTATCCAGTTATACAACACTATACCGACAACATTGAAGGATATATATAGCAAGCCAATCTATAAACGAAAGTTAAAATCATTTATATTGGATAAACCAAGAAACTTTATAGATAACATAGTAATATAGTAACGGAATTGCAATATATTAACCTAATCAATATTATCCTCTTTTCTTGACCATACAAGTCAATCACAACGAGCCATCATCAGCATTCCTGATTTGAATCCTGATTATGTATGCCTGCATATGAATGTGTAATTGTGTAATATGGTAGAGAAAGTGAATTGGTATCTGTGAGTGTATAACCGTGCTTGTAGGTAACCATTTAATTATTAACATTTAATTTGCTGGCGATGTGTGTACATGTTTAAATTTTGGTTAACATTTATATATTTATATTTTACTTCTGTATTTGCATTTATCTATGTATATTTATATTTTATACTTTCGTATTTACATCTATTTATGTGTATTTATATCTTGTGCTTTTATATTTGCATTTATTTAGAGGTATTTATATTTTGTGCTTTTGCATTTATATTTATTTATATTTTGTGCATTTGTATTTACATTTATTTTTGTGTATCTATATTTTGTACTTTTGTATTTGCATTTATTTGTGTATATTTATATTTTGTACTTTCGTATTTACATCTATTTATGTATATTTATATTTTGTACTTTCGCATTTACATCTATTTATGTGAATTTATATTTTGCGCTTTTGTATTTGCATTTATTTAGATGTATATACAGGGTGTCCCGGGACTAATGGGAAAAAAGTCAGGAGCGTATAATCTGAGCTAAAATAATGTTAGTACTTCATATAAACTTTTACTATGCAGGCCCTCGTTTTCGAGTTATAGGCCTCCAAAGTTTTAATTTTGAATTTGGTTTTTATTTGTATTTTGTGTACTAGTTATTTGATCTTTATAAAATTTACGGCAAAGCTATAATGTATGTGTATGTTTATTTTGGTAAGGTGAACAGATTTACAGTAGTGCATTGAAGCCAGGGACGGACTACTCGCTATGGTTAGTGATCCAAAAATTTTGCAGGTATGGCACACCCTGTATGAAATTATCGAAATTCACATCCCCACACATTAAGCTAACGAAAAGGTACTCTTGTTGGAATTCGATAAAATAAGCCGTTTGGCTAATATTTACAGTTTTATTAATGCACTACGTACCAGTTTACGCATTCACCATTTTTATAAGTACACAACGAGGTAAAACTAACTTTTAATAGATGTCCAAAATTTACCTAGAGTACTACAAAAAAATAATTTAACGATAGCAGAAGATGAAAAACATTAACGACTTATTAATTGGAAAGTTGGTAAAAACTTTTTATAAGTGTTTTTACCGTTTATCAAGTTACCATAGGATTAGTTGTCAAACGTTGTGTAGAATAGTTCGTAGTCAGTACTTGTCAATAATTCATAAGTCCTTAATTTAACAGTTACAATAGCAGAATTCGCTTTTATTGAGTACGCAGATAAACATCTAATGTATGGACTGGCTTCTCGAAATTGTTTAGAGGCCAAAAGGCTTTATGAAGAACATTTTGCAAACAGAGCATTGCCAGACAGACGAATGTTTGGGCGTATTGATCTCAGGTTACGAGAAACAGGTATGAATAAGTAAATGTAATTTTCCATGTATACAAAACAAAATTTTAAATTTTAGGAAGATTTTCGCCAGAAAAAGCTGGAGAAGGTCCAGTACGAAGCATACGTACTGTGGCAGTTGAACAAGACTTGTTAAATGCAGTTGATAATGAACCATCGAGTTTTAGAAAATTATCAAGAGAACATAACGTCTCGAAATCAGTTGTTCATCGCGTCCTAAAAGAACAGCTGTTATATCCTTTTCACATGAAAAAAGTACACCGTATGACAGTGGCTGATTATCCTGCTCGACTTGAGTATAGCCAGTGGTTTCTGCGACAACAACAAGCAGACAACACATTTATTAGTAACGTTCTCTTTACGAACGAACCGGGTTTCACCAGAGATGGAATCATAAATTCTCATAATATGCATTTATGGGATGATGTGAATCTACATGGCATTATCCAAACTAGGATCCAGCATAGATTCATGGTTAATGTTTGGCAGGAATAGTTGGCAATAATTTGATACAGCCATACTTTATTGACGGTACTTTGAGCGGTCAGAGATATTTGGAGTTTTTTGCAAAATGAGTTATGGAACCTGTTTGATGATGTGCTACTACAAACTCGTAGGAATTTATGGTTCATGCATGATGGGGCCCCTCCTCATTTCAGTTTAGATGTATGACAGCATTTACACACAAGGCTTCCTAATAGATGGATTGGTCGTAGAGGCCCTTTTCAATGGCCACCACGATCAGGAGACGTTAATCCTATGGATTTCTTTCTCTAGGGTTATCTCAAAAGTAAGGTATACGCAACGCCTGTGCAAACAAGGCAAGATTTAATAGACAGAATAGTGTTACACAGCAATGTTATTAGAAATAGTGTGAAATTGCTCTTTCAAGTGCAAAGAAACAACCTTCGTAGACTTAGAATGTGCGTGGAAGTGGGAGGAGCTCATATTGAACATTTATTAGAATAACGTTAGTTTTTGTTGTTGTTTAGGAATTAGTTTTAGTCTAATGTTTTATAACTTGTGTTTTTTGAGGTTTTCTTAATGGTTTAATAATGTTATGTTCGTAATTTTGATTAAAAGCAAGTAAATTCTGGACATCGTATTAATAAGTTAGTTAGGTAGATTTGTACGTAGTGCATTAATAAAACTGTAAATACTAGCCAAACGGCTTATTTTATCGAATTCCAACAGGAGTACCTTTTTGTTAGCTTAATGTGTGGGGAAGTGAATTTCGATAATTTCATACAGGGTGTGCCATACCTGCAAAATTTTTGGATCACTAACCATTGCGAGTAGTCCGTCCCTGGCTTCAATGCACTACTGTAAATCTGTTTACCTTACCAAAATAAACATACACTTACATTATAGCTTTGCCGTAAATTTTATGAAGATCAAATAACTAGTACAAAAAATAAAAATAAAAACCAAATTCAAAATTAAAACTTTGGAGGCCTATAACTCGAAAACGAGGGCCTGCATAGTAAAAGTTTATATGAAGTACTAACATTATTTTGGCTCATATTATACTCTCCTGACTTTTTTCCCATTAGTCCCGGGACACCCTGTATATTTTGTGCTTTTGTATTTATATTTATTTATGTGTATTTATATTTATTTATGTGTATTTATATTTTGTGCATTTGTATTTACATTTATTTTTGTGTATCTATATTTTGTATTTGCATTTATTTGTGTATATTTATATTTCGTGCTTTTTTATTTATATTTTGTGCATTTGTATTTACATTTATTTATGTGTATCTATATTTTGTACTTATATTTAAGATTATTTATGTATTTATATTTCTATGAGCATATTGTAATCACGAAACAAGTACTCATGTACTTATCGTTCATTTCTACTTTATTCGCTCTTTACAATTGTAACCATTATACTTATTTATTGTGAATAAAGTTATTATTATTATTATTATAGTATTGGTTAGGTTAGGTTACACAATAACTTTTTGGTTTAATATTCTTTTCTATATAGTGTATGTGCAGATATAAGGTTATATAAACGTTTTTTTTGTTCCCGCTTATGTTACCGGCTTTTGTACTATTATATTATAATATATAATATAAAAACTGTATTCTACTAATTTCATTAAATACATAACATTTTGAAACAGTTAACTATTTGAATCTTTTAGACGGATAATTTTTACAAAATTTATCTTTTCTATTTGCACAATAGTTACACACTTATTTTGCAGTAATGATCCAGGTTTTTATCATTTTTTTCTTAAAAATTATGCAACATCTAAACATAAAACATGTATGAGAAGATGTAAAAGGTACCTCTAAGTTAATTGTATATTTACAATATTTAATATTTCTTATGAGAAGATCGCATTGTAAACTTAACTTTAAGGACGATTTTCTCGAAACATCGATAGTATGGGATGGAACATTTTTGCGTATCTACATCCATTTGTGATAAGAAACAAGAGCTAGATTTCCTTGAAGAATTGGAAGACACTTGACAGACCCACAATATGAAGTCGTCAATGGAAAAATAAATCTAGGAGGTTCTCCACTTTTAAAGTGTCTTCTTAAACAATAATTGTAAAAATCAGCATGTACAGTTATCCTAGTTTCCTATATAATTGTACAGATATACTGATCTTAAATGGGAAAAAGGTATACATGATATCCCCATGGGTTTAATAATATTTAAGCTTGAATATTTGTAATATCATACCTTCTTTTTACCATTCATATATATTAAGTCAATCCCTTCTTGGTCTACCCAAAAATAATTATTAAACATCAGGTAAGCATCACATGAAATGTAACTTCTGTAATGCTGATGATATTTAGTAATATCGAAACAATTGTCAATGTTTTAGAATTTTTATAATTTTTTCATTATATTGTGGAATTATTTAGAAACAAATAGTTTCATTTAAAAAGTAATATGAATAGATTCCACACAGTAAGGGCCGAAACATTAAATGTACTATTTATTTATTGACAAAATTTCAAATCTAGAGTAGTCCGATATAAAAATTAGACTACAACTATTTTTGAGTATGGCCACATTTGGAGTCATTAATATATTTACCAATTATATGTGGCAAAAATGTCATAAAGAATCATATACCTCGATCCGTAACTAGAGGGCTGCTGCGATTGTCTACTACTGCTCGATTTCCTGGGAGAATAATAGTCTTCACTCTCCCTAGAAGGACATATAGGCGCATACTTGTGATAATAATCGGAAGATGGCCGCTGTCCTAACTGAGATCGATTAGATTCCATACTGGATCGATAATTAGCATTTCTTTGTGAAGATTCTGGCCTTGCACTTCTATCATTTTTTCTAATGCTGCTTTGATCTCCCAGTCTTCTTTTATTGCCGTAGTGTGCGTCCATACTCGATCTGTCGATGCATCTTTTGTATGGATATTGCGAGAGATCGGGGCGGTCCGATTTGGAGTTACCTAAAACATATATAAAGAAAGTTATTGAAGGACTTTTATAAAAACAATTATTGATTAAATAAGCACAAGTCGAATGTGAAGCATAGTTCAGTTCACCTCTTTACATTCACTATGCATTTCTAGTAATACATAAAAATATTCATTTGACAAACATATTCAAACTACTTTCAAATTTCAAGGGTTATGTCCTTTTGAGTGAAGACTGTGTATGAAGAGGGTTGAAATTACACTCTAACAATTTTCAATTGTTGGTGAGTCATCAACAGATTAAACATATTCACTGGCAACACTGTTAGAACAATACGAGTTTTAGGATCTACCGGAATAATTTATATCTATCAACATAATATGATCCCATAATATTTACTCTTCCTACAAACATTTCTGCCGAATTTATCTACGCATACCCCTGCGAAGAGAATAAACAAACAATAGTTATTCACTTTGTTTCAGTGGCATTGTAGTATAATTTGGTAGTAATATTTTTTATGGTAGTCAATTTATTGTGAATTAAAATGTGGCGAGTATGGTATTGTGTAGTAACTTCATAGTCAACGTTATTCAGTGTATTTAGATATTTTCTGTGAAGTTAATTAAAGGAAGTTTTATGTGAAAACTCTATATTTAAACCTTCGATTGTTACAAATTGATCACACACAATATGCAATTTTTGGGCAAATCAGTGCATGAGAACCAGCCTCGAAATTTTCATATTTGACAAAGAAAATTTAAAGTGGATACCAAGTTTATGGCCGTGATTTCAATATAACGTCCAATTTGTTGTTAGCTGGATACATTTTTTGTACTCATTTAATACACATTGTAGGTGATACATTGAAATTACATATTGAGTTATGGGACTAATATGGACTGCTTCTAATAATTGAAGTAAATACCGACTATGGTCTTAAAAGCTATATAACTGGGGGGTTTTATCTTTACAGCGTTAGGATGGAAGCAGTAACAGTTCTGTTCATATTTGATCTGTGGGGAGAGTTGAACACATTGTTCCTTAAAAAAGTGGTGACTGGAACTGTGCCAGCGCCAAAGGTACATTGTAGAAAGAGATAGAATTGGATGAGTTGTGGAAAAACATTGTGTGCAGAAAATAAACCTCCAATCATCGATGCCGTTCGTACAAAATTAATAGATAATGATAAGTTTTCCATAAATGAACCATGAAACTTTTCAAATTTCAATATTCCCGACGTTCTCGTAATTTAGATTTATTGGAACCACAAAAAAATAGTTTTTTGGTGACGGAAATACCTTCGCTTTATCAGGATACATCGACCTGCAAACAAAAAGATTTATTGTTTGGATAAAACGTTGGTGAATACTGGCCACACAATATTGAAGATATGAGAACATACTACAGTGAACAGATTTCGACAAGCATTCGCGGATGGTTTAATCACTGGATGACGATGACTAATGGGTAAAGGACAACAACTCATTTTTGCCCATATGGGTAGTGACAATGGATTTACAAACGACAGCACCTTAGCGTTACTGTCTAAAAATAAACGGTTTTAAAGATTAAAACTAACTTTTCCGCATCTGTGAGTCTGAACAATATTCTATCATAAAATTGTCACTTGTATACACTTCGGGGGATGTTTCGTGCTAACAAACTGCAATTTCTCCACAAATAACCATAAATGCAGTATATCTGGATTAGGCAATATTCCTTTCTTTCTTGAGGAGATGTCCTAACGGCGGGTCCAAGAAGGAAAGTGGAAGTTCTTAAAAGAGGAAAGGGTTTTAGTGGGTCGGGGGTCTCCCCATCCCCACACTCCCCCAAGCGCCGAAGCACCAATGCCTGGGGGGTCTGCTAGCAGACGTAACCGGGAGGGCAGAGGGTGCTAAGAATACGCGGAGTCTAAACCACTACCCATGTGAAACTACATCGCTATAACTGCCGCACACTTTCTAACCAGACCAAAATAGTGGAAAAAGAGGCAGAAAATATCAAGTGGGACATCATAGGTATCAGTGAGGTAAGACGAAAAGGTGAAGAGTTATTGGAGCTAGAGTCAGGCAACATCCTCTACTACCAAGGAACACCAAACGGTAGAACAGGTGGCGTAGGATTTCTAATAAAGAAAACATGGGAAGACAGAATCCTAAATATGACAAGTATATCAGATCGGGTAGCGAGTATAACATTACGACTATCCGAAAGATATACCATACAAATCATACAGGTCTGCGACCCAACAACAAGCCACTCAGAAGAGGAAATAGAGGAATTCTATAATGAAATCACACAAGCACTAGACTATGACAACAGCCATTTCAAATACATAATAGGCAACTTCAACGCCAAAGTGGGAAAAAGAAATCATCAAGAACAAACCATTGGGAACTTTGGAATTGGGAACAGAAATGAAAGAGGGGAGTGATTAATACAACACGCACATCAACAACATGTCAATAGCTAACACATTCATCAAGAAAAACACCAACCGAAAATGGACATGGCAATCCCCCAATGGAACTACTAGAAATGAAATCGACTTTGTTCTAATTAATAAAATCAACACTATCAAAGATGTAAATGTCCTCAACAAATTCAGGACGGGTGGTGACCACAGATTAATCAGAACTGAAGTTGCCCTCAACACAAGACTGGAAAGACTAAAGCTGGTAAGTAAGCCAACAGCAACAGGAATAGATCTCAACAAGCTAAAAGAGAATTCCGATCGCTACCAGGCGCGGCTCCACGATATGCTGCAAGAACAGGAGGACAACGCAGAAATGATGGAAACTATCCTAAGATGCGCCAAAGAAGTAGGAGGCCCCAGACAACCTAACCAACACAAGAAGCTGTCTGAGGAGACCAGAGCACTCCTAAAGAAGCGCAGAGACATTAAGACAAATAACAACATTCAGAGAATAGAATACACAGAACTCTGTAAAACCATATGAAAAAAGATTGTTGAAGATATCAAAAAATATAACGAAAGATTAATCGAAACGGCAATCGAGAACAGGAAAAGTTATAAGAATGCCAAAAGGTTGATGATCATAGGCAAAAAACAGTTGGTCGCTCTAACGAATGAAAATGTTAGAATAACAAACAAAGAGGACATAATAAACCTAGTCACCAAATTCTACAGCGAACTATACAAAGCCCCAGAAATCCTAGAAGGAAAAATGTCGATACCTAGAGAAATAAATGAAATACCAGAAGTTCTCATTGAAGAAGTAGAAAAGGCATTAAAAAGCATGAAAATTGGAATAATGGCCGAACTACTTAAATTTGCAGGCAGACACACTTGGAAAATCCTGGCTAATATATACACAAACTGTCTAAGAACGAGAAGCATACCCCAAAAATTGAATAGCGCCAACATCATCCTAATCCATAAGAAAGGCAGTAAAGAAGACATAAGAAACTACCGCCCAATAAGTCTGCTACCGGTGGTATACAAAATATTCACTAAAATCATTAGCAATAGGATACAAAACACACTAGATGCTGCCCAACCAACAGAACAGGCGGGTTTCAGGAGCAGCTTCAGCACAATAGATCATATTCACACATTGAGAGAAGTTATCAGTCGGACAAAAGAATATGAGATACCACTAGCACTAGCCGTCATTGACTTCGAAATGGCATTCGACTTAATATAACCCAAAGCCATTATAGAAGCCCTCACAAATCAAGGTGTCGAGAAACCATATAAAGTTAACGAGTTAAATGTTAAACATTTACGCCACTGCCCAAAATTGAATGCTTTATCATGAATGGCAGTGTTGCCGGTTGCGGGATATGTATTATATGAATCACCATCAATTCGAAAATTATTTAATTACAGAAAACTTTGATGTTAATTTAACAGAAATGTTTACCGAGCCAGAATTCATTTGTAGTATTGAGATTTTATGAGAACAATATGAATGCAAACTAATGGGTTATATCTACATATCACTTAGTTGCCTACAATACCCTTGTTTCTTTCACATTCATAATCTTTTATATAAACATTCTAAAATAATAGCTGAGGGATCCAACCATGCTAGTTTTTGGAGAGACTACATAAAAAAATAGTCAATATATGTAACAGTTTTTTGTTGGCCATTATAATTTCAAGTAAAAAAGGCACTTTTTGTGTGTCATAGGGAATAATACAAACATATAACTTTCTATGAATTTGAATCTTTCTTATATGATTTTAAATTTAGCTACATTGATAACTTATAAATCAACGTGTTTACTTACTTGAAGCCACTTGATTTGGATTGTTAAAGCAAGGGTTCTTATTCCCCTCGATGACCAAACGGTCAAAATCATCATCAGTACTCTTGTAGGTCTTTTGACTTTTTGATTTACTACTGGACTCCACAGCATTCCTCTTGTCCCAATCCCGAATACTGTCTCTGGATGTTCTGTTGACAGGGTGATTGCTGTTAAAATTATTTTGGTTACCAGATGATGTAGAGTGCGCTGTGTACTGTGTACTAGAAGCCACTCTCATTTCTTTAAGATCAGCAGTTGGAATCCTGTCCTGTGTGTCTTTGTCTTCGGCGTGGCTCGATGTTTTAGACTTTTTTAATGTTTGATAATTATCAGGACTCTTTTTTCTTTTATTCCTTCTGGTTTTATAATCACTTCGAGACTTATTTTCTACTGACGAATCTCTTTTTGTAACTGCCCTTTTTCTCTGTTTGACTGCATCGTAGATATTGAGTGTCACCTGGATTTAAAAAATATTATTACAGTTCATAATATTTGAGTTAGACGTAGCCAAACAACTAAAACGTAGCAAAACTATAATTAATTCTTCTATTTTGAATATTTAAGGTTCATTATTTCGTAGTGTGAAGTGACTAAATCGTATCATTCAAGGGTAGCTGTTAGAAGAATAGTTATTTACTAAACAAGTGAAAAAGTATTAGATTTTAGCTCGAGGTTGTGTTGACTCCCGACGCAAAGCGGAGAGAGACGAAAAATCGAGAGCTAAAATCTAAAATTGTTCCAGTGTATAATACAATTTTTTTTCTGTGACGGGAAAAACGACGATTTAATATTGAAGAAATATTACAATATATTAAAGAAAATTATCGATGTGAAATTTGAAGTTTTAAAGCGACAATTAGACCCGTGTTGCAAAGGAAACCTAAGTAATATAGTAAGTATATAGTAAAATAGAAGTAATTAAATATTTGTCAAATTAATTTTGAGATTTGATTTAAAAATTGTGAACTTAGTGGTTGTTTAGTAGTTATTTTGAATAATTTAAGGTTAAACAATTCTGATTCCAAGTTTTCCCTTACTCCACCGGAGTTAGTAGAAGCAACGAAAGTAACGTCACAAACATTATTGCCAGCTAAATCGCGGAATATTTACGAATCTGCGTATTCAAGATTTTTGGAATGGAAGATGAACAAGACACGCAGCATATCGTATTTTCAATAAACTAGAACTCAACAATGAACGCACCAAATTGTAATGCTTAAAATGAGGCTTAGGAAAACACTATATACCTCGATAACAATAGCGGTTATAAAAAACTTTTCAGGCAAAATTTATGGACTAGAAGTTTTGTTGGAAACATTTTCTCCTAACATTATTATTTAAATAATTATTGCAAAAAAAAATTCACTTGAAAATTTTTCCGGAAAATCTAATCGCTTGCGATAGTGAACTTCTCTCATTTTAAAATATTCACGTTTAACTACCTGATCCTAAATTTCCAGGTCTTTTGGGGCTTTTGTGTAATTTTAACAAATTTTTGTGTTAAATGATTAGGCTAAAGTCTGATGGTTGTATTGTTTCCTTTCCAAAATACTTCTGCCTGGGTCCTTGTAAGTTCTTGCATAAGCAGGGTATATGAATCGGTGTTTCATCCCTAAATTCGCATTTTCTACAGATAGGTTCACCGACTTTTCCACTTTTGTATAAATATTTGTTTAGGGTACAATGTCCAGTAACCAAATGGGTAACTGTCTTCAAGTGTATCTTGCTCAGTTTAAGTAAACTGATTGAGAGTTCTGTGTTTACATTTTCCAGTAAGCTTTTTGTGTGAAGGTGACCTTCTGTCAACCTCCATTTGATTTGGTGTTCCTTGTCTAGCCAGGTCCGGATTTCCCCTCTTATGTAATCCTTTGTGATTCCACAGAATGGTTCCGGACCTATGAATTCTCCTTTAGAGCCTTGTTTAGGTAGCTGGTCCGCCAGTTCATTACCTGCAATCCCTTCATGCCCTGATACCCATACTAGAGACACTGTGTTGTCTCTTGCCAGCTTGTTAAGGGACTCTTTGCAGTGTTTAACCAGTCCAGATTTCATTGTTGGATTACTGATAGCTTTCAGCAGTGCCTGACTGTCAGTATATATACACCCCACAAAAATTATCGCATCACTCATTATTTTTTAAATATTTTAAATGTGTTGCCTGTTTACGAATTTTATTATTATTACGAATTAAAACACCAATAGATACGCCTTTTGCAACATTTATTTTATATCAGTTTAATCTACATAGGACAAAAAGTTTGATTTACCAAAACATAGAAAATATCAAAAACATTGTACAAAACATCTATACAAAAAATTTAACGGTGCTTAAACTAAAACCAGCCAATGAATTTCTAATAGCGTGTGTTGACGCCTCTCACTCTAATTACAGCGTCCATTCGTCTTGGAAGGCTTCTAAACAGGTTCTGGACGTATCCTTCCGGCATGTTTTCCCAGAAGTTCAAAAGAACATTTTGAAGATCATCTAGTGTTCTTATCGGTGCCGGATGTTGCTGAATTTGCCATCCTAGATGGTCCCAGACATGCTCTATTGGGTTAAGATCCGGGCTACGTGCAGGCCAATTCAGGGTGGGTATCTCGACCTCTTCTAAGTACTGCCGAACCACTCTAGCAGCGTGTGGACGAGCATTATCGTGCATTAGTACAGATGTGTCACCGATATGGGGCATATAGGGCGCTACATAAGGTTCTAGGATATTGGTTATGTACCTGTCAGCATTTAGTCTTCCATCATTCCTTGGAACTAACTCCGTGCGACCCTCGAAAGAAATTCCTACCCAAACCATGATAGAGCCCCCACCAAAGCTTTCAGTTTGACGAAAATTAACCTGATCGTGCCGTTCACCACGTCGCCTATATACTGGTACATGCCTATCTGATGAATACAGACAAAATCTTGATTCATCCGTGAATAAAATGTTGGACCAATCTTGAATATTCCAATTTGCGTGTTCTCGAGCAAATTCCAATCTAGCTACTCGATGTTCTCTGGTAAGATGTGGACCTCTAGCTGGCACTCTGGCTCATATACCTGCTTCTCTCAGCCTATTTAGAACTATTTGTAGGCTTATTCGGACACTACGAGCAGCCAACATTTAATCTGCTTGCGGCCTTCGAGCGGTGGTATGCCTAATTCTTAACGCCGTTAACCTCAAATAACGATCATCTACTACCGAAGTTACCCTTCCGCGGCCTTGTCCGGGTCTTCTGGTTAGCTGCCCTGTTTCTTGGTAGCGAATGACAACTCTGGATATGGTGCTTTGGTGAACTCCAATTACCCTGGCGACGTATCTTTGACTGCGGCCATCTTGTATGAGCGCGATGATTCTAGCGGCTTCTTCATTCGTCACATGTCTTGTTACACGTTGAGGCACATCCATTATTAACAAAATAAATTTAAATTTTCATTATACAATAACACAATTTGCTTAGAAAGTTCTCGATCTCAATGCATTCTCCAAGACAGAAATGATTTACTCGAGCATTTTTGCTTCCAAAAAAATTTGTAAGAAATTGTGATAATTTTTTGCCCATGATAAGAAACCAGAAATATCTATTAAGTTGATACATATACAGATTGTCCCAAAAAACTAAAATTAAGTATTAAAAATATCCTAAAATACCAGTGATGCGATAATTTTCGTATTGTGTATATTTTTATTCTTTGTCTAGTATAACCTCTCTTGATGTTTTCATCAATACAGGCTATAGCAGCCTGAAATACAGACATATATCTACCAAGGCTGAAGAACATTTTCTTCCTAGGTCCAGTGCCGTGGTTCGTTTTTGATCCATCAGTGAATGATATACCTGTTCATATCCTTTAATTCTTAAATAAAGCAGTAATTTATAATTTTTAAATTTTTATTAACACAACCTATTCCTGAAGCCGACTCTGTTTCAACACCGTCAACACATATATAACCTAACATATAGTTGAGTTTCAAAATAGTAGACACTAAATTTTCAAAGGTAATACCAGGAGTGCTTCAAATTTTATCGATAATTTTTTTCTTTTCCACGAAAACATTATTTGGCAAAAAAATGAAAACAAACCGATTGATAAAATCACGAGTCCGTTAGGAGGACTGATTTTATCTAAATTCGGCTTGTTTGAATGTTTTTGCCTCAAATAAACAAGTTTGAGTGATGAAAATAAAAAATTATTCGATAAAATTTGAAGAACGAGTTGTATTTGGGAAGATTATTTTTTTCAACAATTTACAAGGATTTTGCTTTATTTTTTCATTTTATTTTATTGAATTTAAAGAATACATAAGCTAACTGGAAAAATAATCAACTTTTTGAACAAGAGAAAAAATTATTATTTGAAAAATTACGGTTTTTAAAAACACAGTTTTTGTAAATAGTTTGGCCAGCAGGAACAGCTGTCTCTTCCAACTCATGTGTGGAAATAATATTGGTAGATGTTGCCGCAGTTGTTGATGTATTGGCAATAAATACCGATTTGTTCGTTCTAACTTTATCCATGATATTTTTATGGTGTTCGACATCAATATGTAAATATGGCTTCAACGATGCTGCTGTGGCGTGACCTGTTATTTTGATGGCATCTTGTTCCTGTATACCTTTCTTCATTAGATGAGTAACCTAAGTTGATCGGCCTGAGTGATTAGTTATTCTTCTTTTCTTAGTGTCAAGTACACATTTTTCAGCTGATTTCTTTAACCATTTGTCCATTTCATTCTTACCCACTGGTACATTTTTATACCAAGTAGCATTTGCATTTTTCCAATAAGGATTTGGAGTAAGAAAAAATCGATCAGTGGTGATATTTTTACCGTGTTTATCCATAAGCTTATTATACAATCTTATGGGGCACCGTTCAGGATTCTCTGAGTTAGGTGTCAACCATTTTGTGTCGGTGCATTTTTTATTACCACTCTGGCAAGTTTTACTAAATATAGGATTACATTCTAATTGTCCTGTTGTTTCACCTGAATTATTTAATTCCTCCCTGATATAATGGATAAGGCAATTAACACCTTTGCCTCGCCAATTCATAGGAAATAATATGAAAGAACTTCATTTGGAAACCCGAAGGCGTATTTTCGTCACACGAACCGATCACACTCATATATTCTTCTTCTTCTAGTGCTGTTGCACTTTGCTTTCTTTTTTCTTTACAACTTTGCAATTCTTTTCTTTTGGCATTTCGCACATCTCTCGCTCTTTTAAATTCCAAATTTTGAAACGAATTGAAGATTATATTGAATTCTAGGTAGTATTTTTTCTGTATCAACTTGGCTGTTACATTCCATATGGTTTTCAAAGTATATTCTTTGTAATCTTCGCCGTTACATTTTTTCATATTTGCTGCCCAGTCTTCTAGAATTTTTGCAATTTCTTGAATACTCGTATTTTTTTGTAGTTGGTAGTTTCTGATTCTGCAAAATGCTTCAAACTGATTCCATATTCCTTTTTGTGGATTTTATTGTGTTTTGTGGAGTGGAATTTTGTATTAAATATTCAATATTCTCTTGGGTGATGGCACTGAATCGGTTTGTTCTTTTTTCAATAAACTTCGAAGCACGTTTTAGTTGTCAATAATGACAAATTCAAAGTAAAATTTTTACGTTTAATGTAAACAAGGTATTATCGATGAGGAAGCAGTTTTATCAGTATAATACAGAATTATTGGCTAGAATAATGTATTGCTATTGGTTGAAACCACTAAAATGTCAGATTTTGACAAGTGAAAAAAAATAATCAGAAATATTGCATTAAACTGACAGTTATTGTAATCAGGCTAGATTTGATTATAGATAACTAAAATCACAGCCTAACTACAATTATTGTTGTCGGTTTAATGCAATATTTCTGAGAATTTAGTGCCTACAATTTTGGACCTGAACTATAGATTAGGTTACATATCTGTTGACAGTGTTAAAACAGAGTCGGCTTCAGGAGTAGGTTGTGTTCATAAAAATTAAAAAATTATAAATTACTGCTTTATTTAAGAACCAAAGGATATGAATAAGTATATAATTTTATTGGTATTTGAAAGAGCTATTTAATATACAGGGTGGACCCTGTATGTTTCCATAGGTAAAGGTTGAGTTTAGGTGGAAAAACTGAAATTTCTAAATTCAATCGTTAACAAACTTCACGAAAATGAATTAGTGGGAACAATAATATTGTGGGGGTATTTCTAAGCCAACTGTCTATAATTTAGATGGTGCCATAAAGATAATTTTTTTTAAAAATATTTAAAAAAATAAAATTAAAACGTTAGAATTGACATTTGACAATTGAACTGTATGTAATTAGGGTCGTAGAATCCAAAAATGTAAAAATATACAGGGTGTCCTATTTAAATTTTCAGTTTTTGTGTAATTTCCGGTGAAACCGGAAGTCGACCATTTTGTTTTTTACGTAAAAAAAACCCTTCAAAATTTGAATGAAATCTAACGACCCATTTAAAAGTTACAGGGGTGGCCCCTAATTCATTTACACCCGGTATACCCTAAAGCATGGCTACTGGGTAATATCAGAACTAGAGGGCCCATGATGATGTCAATGGGCTCGTTTCATGAATTTCAATGAAAATGTCACAAGATATATTGGGTCTGAACTAAGTATTTGCAACTAATAACGCCACTCAACGATTTCAAATAAAAATGCAAAAAAAATATTGAAATTTGAATTCTTGTGGTAGGCTAGAGCCAATGGCAAACAAAGAAATTCTGCGCTGTTGTCACGAAGGAAAACTTTATAAGTAGACTAGTTATCTTTTTTCTTTAACACCCATTAAAGAGAAACGCAAAGTACTGTCAAAACGTACTCTTTCAAATAATGTTCTGCTAATCGGGTGCCTCTTATTAAAAAAGGTAGCTCTCGCGTAGTTAAAGAAATTTGGAAATATATATTTTTAACTGCAGTGATGATGGTTTCAAAATAGAAAATATAATGTAAAATGAAAATTAAATGTTCTCCATGTAGGTTGAGTTGATTGGAAAACATGTGATGTAACACACATACACAAATTCGGTTACCCCAGAATTCCGAACTCGATTTAGTACCGGATCGCTTATTCTTCTTCTGTTTAGGGGAATTCGAGTGTACTGAGACACCATGTCCACATCCACTTGAGGAAGACTTGTCGAATTAGCTTCGGTGTAACCTGGATCCATTTTAAAGATGTCTTTTAAAAGGCAATCAAACAAACACACTTTGTACTATAAAATAATATAACACAAACAACTAAAAAGTCGGCGAGGTGTTTGAGGTTGGTTGTGGATATTGATGTCAATTGTCAAATTTTTCTAGTCGACTTAGTAGTAGTATAGTAAAGAAGGAATTATCAAGAGAACGTACTTTCTATCTGGCAACAAGGTTTATTTAAATCTAATGAAATGTTTAAATCTAATTTTCGAAGATATTTAAAACTTTTTGAGATAAATATCGTTATTATAGAGAAATATAATATGTTATTCTTAATCCTTCTGATATGATTTCACTTGTTAATTCATACCCATGAAACGAGCCCATTACCTCTTACAAAAGCTTGGTCCTGAAGTTTTGTAAGGGTCAAATGAATTTACATCCTATCTACTAAGATGGGGATTGAAAATCTCATTTGTTAGTTTCTATTCCTCTTTGGTAGCCCCTGTTTTGGCTACCGGCATGTTATCGTAATGTGAATGTATCTTTGCCGAGCTTGGAAAGTTCACACTAAGGAGGTGCTCTAAAGCTTCCTCCTCAGTATTTGTGCACTCTCCGCTCGGCAACTGGATAGAGCCTAGTTTATTAGAAGTGTCCCTTTTAAGAATCCTGTAATTCTGATCCTATCTGGGACACATTCTATGTCCTCACAGAATTCCCTCCAGGATCTCTTCTGTGATTCATTGATTTTTTCATTATACGCACCTAATTTAGCCTTATATGCTCCCCAACAATACAACCATCAGAACTACTCAAAATCCCCTCAAATAAGCTAGTGACGTATATCAAGGATACGAAAGTTTTGGAGTGAAAGTAGATAACATTTGGAACGGTACAATGACTTAGGTCAGGTGCTCGGGCTGTTGAGCACAATCCAAACGAATTCATGAATGGACTATAGTATGCGGACAGTTAGATAAACTGAAGGTATATATGCGCAGTTTTAACTTGATATATAGAATACTTATTAGAAAATCTGTTCTGTTCTGAATAGCAGAATAAAACTGTTAATTTTTAAAATAAAAATCCTAACCAATTCAGTACTCTCATGCATATATTTGCAAACTGTGTACTTGAAAATATAAAAATCCGTAGAGATATCCAGAGCAAGCAAAAAAATGTTTTTTTTAGTACAATGAAATTTCTAGATGTATACGGGGTGTCAATTTAAAAACGTACCACCCTCTATATTTCGGCCCTATAGAAAATTTAAAAATATGTGAAGCCACGTCACACTTATTTTTCAGGGAGACGGTTTGCAGGCTGGGTTCCACTTAATCACCTCAACTCTCTAGAGTGTGCGGACCAACACCCAAAATGCTGTTACCTTATTTTAAAGGTCACTTACTGCCTTTTCAAAAATAGCACATACTTGATCTTTATTTTTAGTACTTTTGGAGAAATCAAATAAAACTGTGAAGATATTTATGTATCAAGTTTTTTGCAATAAAACATAAAAAATTAATATAAAGTAAGTTATTTTATTAAATTTTCGAAATGTTGTCCATTATTTTCTAAACAGTGATAAAGTCTGTTCTAAAACTCCTCTCTAACATTTCGAAAAACTTCTGCCTGATGCTATCTACACTCAGCTGTTATTCTTCTCTTTAAATCCTCCAAATCTCGAGGCTGTGTTTTATAAACAATCGATTTTAGAAGAAATCTAGAGGCGCTAAGTTGGGCGATCGTGGTGGCCATTCTATTGCTCCTCTTCGACCAATCCATCTGCCAGGAAATTTATCATTTAGCCAATACTTCCAAGAATACCAGCCCAACCGTTCAACCGTTCACATTCTTTAGATACTGTGTATGACCTTCCCTAAAAAGTCGCTAATTTTCATCGCTCCAGTAGCAAAGATTTTGCTTGTTAACATGCTCATTCAGAAAAAATGTACACTCATCAATGAAGCAAATATTGTGCAAAATATTCCGGTTTTCAATTATAAAAGCCGCCATTGTTTCACAAAACTCAATTCTGTCGAAATAATCGTCAAAAATCTGCTGAAGAATTTGCATTTTATTTGGGTGAAATTTATTTAATTGTGGTGCTTTCCTTACTGGTTTGTGAGATATTCCTACTTGGCATACCACACTGCAAAGTGATGTGGAGGGTTCTGCAGTGAAGGTGTCTAAACTTCTATTGGTGCTGCTTCATCCAAAACAACGCGATCATTTCTTTTTTTGTTAGCAGCGGAACCAGCTTAATTAAACTAATTCCAGGTCATATTTATCATTTAATTTACTTTTCAGATGTATTTCATTAAATATTGTTGACGTTCTTTTTGCCACATTACCGATAAGTGCTCAAGTGTGTGATCATGAAGGTGATGATATAGAATTTATAACAAATTCGGATATGGAAAGAGAGGGGGAGACAGAGAAGCAATTTTATGAGAACTTCAAAATGTAATTTATTTATTCTGATTGCATAAATGTATAAACTAAATACAATGTTTTCATTTTAGGACCTAATTGAGTAACATAAGGAACAGAAAAGCACTAAAAAGAAAAACAAACAAGATAAATCGGAAGTACCATGGGAAAAACGAAACTTATATCAATGAACCTCACACAAGAAATACAAGAATGTATCAACACTAGTCTTGAAGATGTAAGCGTACCTATTGAATATTTTTTTTAATATTTCCCGAGATTTTTTTGTTTGCTTATCATGATGGGCTGTCTCAGCCTTCCTAGAATTAAGATGTACTGCAATATAGAGCACTAAATATACAAATTTTTTCAAATACTATGAGCAGAGACAGGTTTTTTGAATTACGACAAAACTTGCATGCTGTGAATAATTTAGAAAGATCTGCAGATTCAACCGATAAATTATACAAAGTAAGACCTTTCTTCGACTTTCTTAGAAGAAGATGTCTTGAACTGAAAAGAGAGAAATATTTAAGTGTGGACGAACAAATAGTGCCATTTACCGGAAGACTAGACATCAAACAATATATTAAAAATAAGCCTTATCCTTGGGGGATTAAAATTTTTCTTTTATATGGTGCTAGTGGTATAGTCTATGCTTTTATAATATACCAAGGCTCTACAACCAAAAGAGATGTTAGCAAAATTTGGCTTAGGTGCTTCAGTTGTATTATACTTAAGCAAATATGTTTCAGAAGGTTCTTATCTTTACTTTGATAATTACTTTTCTAATTACACTCTATTCGAAGAGCTAAACATAAAATATATTCATACAGTTGGAACTGTGAGAATCAACGAATTTCCGAAACCGCCTTTCACTCCTGATAAACTACTAAATAAGTTGTTAATGACAAAGAAACGGTGGTATTGTGTAAGTGGCAGGATAATAAAACAGTTTTCATTGGAAAAGGAAGATGAGATGGAACAAGAAAAACAAAACATTTGTGAAAGTAAATAGACCCGAGTATATAAAAATTTATAACAGAGGTACATATGATATTCCATGCTTTTGATTTCGCATTTATAAATAGCTGGTTCGAATATACAAGCAAATGTAGACAATTAGGGACCCTAAAGAAAAACATTCTAGACCTCTTGCATTTTAAACTTAGGCTTTTATCATCCCAGGAGTGGATCTTCCTCACCACGATTTGTAGTCTCTAAGAGAAAAATTGAGGAACTAAGACCTCTGAGAGAAGTTCAAATTGTGGACATTTTCCGGAATATGATGAGAAAAAACAAGCGACTAGGTGTTAAAACCTAACTGATACAGAAATGAACTACCATCAAACTAAAATATTACTGCTGGAAAAAATTCTACAGATAGAACAATATAAATTTATCTACAAAATAACAAAAAATCAACAAAAATGCAACACAAACATGAATATAATTAATGAAATACATTCCTATGAAACTAGAAGTCAAGACCAAATTTATCTACCCCAGGTGAGAATGAACATTGCTTTAAATAATCCCTTTTCTAAATGTCTTCAGTCATTCAATCTTTTGCCAAACAATATAAAAAATAAAGATGGTTGTTCCTCATTCAAAGCGGAAATGATGCAATTTGTAAATGGCCATTAAACTTAAAATATATAGGTTCCGGTACCAGCATTTAATGCTGATTTGGAACAATGCTTCACAAAAATTATGATTAGATATATGTTGTTCGATAGCTCAATAAAATATTTAAATAAAATGAACTGTAGAAATGAAAATGTAAATGATTGGTTTTAAAAACTTCACTTACCAATAAAATGTTCCGCTAAGATTCCATTACATGCTCTTTGGGAAATGGGATAAAGGAAAATCGAGCACTTTAAGTTATTTGTCACACGTGAGAAATCACTAATGTATCGGTTGATCGGTTTTTGTGCCACAACTGTATAAAATTCGCCCCGCTGGCTACAGAAAATTCTCAACTAACCGTTCGTACCACGATTGTGCTAATTACTACTACAGGGAAACTAAATAGGCGTAAACATATGTTGTTATATGTATATGTGTGTGCGTGTGTATATGTATGTATGTATGTGTATATCATCATCATATATATATATATATATATATATATATATATATATATATATATATATATATATATACATCTTACTATCATTTCTGCATCCGATAGAATGACTTTTGCATTTAATCCTGCATCCTTTGTAAACTGACGTCCGTATATCGGACGCAAGACTACATCTTTCGTTTTTGGCAATTTCTGATGAATATTTGTCCCATAGAACATATGGAAAAGATAAACCACCTAAAGTACTATTGTTAGCCACGGGTGTCAAACTGCCATCTTTTGCAGATACTTCTATATTCAAGTATTAACCAAGGTCAAATGGACGCAAAGTTGATAGGAAATGTACGAAAAAGGTATAGTTTTAGTTCAGCGAATTTCTGCTGGTGGCGCACCAGAATATACTTTAATATACATAAAATTACAATTTCGTAACATTCTGACGTCCAGTAGATTTGGCAACGTAGTGTCTGGTATTGATAACAATACATTTTAAACTAAAGGCTTTTCTTTAGTTTGCGGGAGTATAGTATAGTTAGAACTTTGGCGAACGTTACGTCCGTATTAGTAGTGGTGATTTGTAAAAAGTTTTAATATCAGCCTGAACCCGTAAGACTGGTAAGTATATGTATGAACTTTATTTACGATTTATGGTTAGTTAGCTGATGTGTTATATAAAAGGCGGGAAGCGTATGCACGAAAAACTAAACCGCAAATTACCAATACTTCTATAATAGCATGGGTAGTTTAGTGTCAAATAAACATTAATGAACGTCTTAACCGTGCAGTATGAAAAAAAAGGAAAACTTTGTAAATAAGTTTTGGGTCGCGTCCTATTATTTGTACAGGTTGGCCCATTTTCGATGGATACTATAATCTCAGGCCAATTTTTTTTGAGACAAATTCAACGGTGGATACGCAATAAACTTAACTTATATATAGTTGGCTTTAATTCTATTAAGTTGCTTAAGCTTTTCAGTTGTATAGTATATATGATTAGGATTAAAACCATATTTTTGAATCACGTGAAGTAAATTAGCAAAAAATAAACCAATATTATGTTTGTTGTGCCTTGCTCTGAAAAGCTTCATCCATTCCTCTATAGCACTCTCCAAGATTCTGGAATTGATTTTTCATTGGAGATACCAAATATGTAGGCGGATAACCGGGTTTCTTTAACTGATAATCCGTAAGACATATTTGCAGCAGTAATCAAGTATTGACTAAGCAACTGTTTTTCATCATCTGTGTAAAGCGGATTTGGTAACCCCATATTGATAATCAGCATCTCTGATTTTAATGTTTTGATTAATTATGGCTAACATAGCTTGCTTCATCTTGGCTGCATTTTGTAAATGGGCTTGCTTACTGTCCTTATGTGATTTGTAAGTTTTCTAACCCTTTTTTTGTTAATCTTTTTCTGCAACAAGAAGAAACATCTTTTATCAATGCTCTTATATGCAGGATCAAAGTAACCTTGATTTCACCATATTACTCATATGTAAATAACACTACCTAAGGTATTTTATAAAAATTAAATTCAGAATTATACCTAGTCAAACCATAAAACTTTATTTAAATAATATAATACAATTGCCTGGCTAAAATAACTACTGTCCATTGCAGCCTCACTTTGCACAATTCAATTGGTTGGCAATTATAAACTGGGGTTTATAGTGGGACATTCCCAGTATGCACCCCATAATTGTGTCCCAATATACAACACTACCTTTTTCAGGTTATGAATTTCTGTAGTCAACAGAAACGTAAATATGAGTATATTGATTTAAGCTTACCTTGTAAACACTTAAGGTGATATGTAAAAAAATTAACACATATATCTTCTGGTGAATAATGCCTATATTCCACTCGATTACGACACAAAAATAAGAACTTTGCTTCTTAGAAATTGACACTAAAATAAGAACTTTGCTTCTTAGAAATGAAACGCTTGTTGTCAGTTTCAGACAAACTAAAGAATTTGCTGATAATGTTTTCAACTGATAACAGAGGGCAATGTAAATGTCACTCTAATTAATTCGTATTTTTCCTTAACTTATTTTGCGGGTAATTTGAATTGTCCCAGTATGTAACCTGTTCTAGTAAACAACAGTTTCCACTATAGTCAATAGTCATTACTGTTTACATAAACATTCTGCTCATCATGTGATGAATCTTCAAATAAAGCCATTTGTTGTTCTTCGGTCAAACTACAATAAAATTGTTGAAAGCATTCTCTACTTTTCACAAAATTTGCTCAAAAATATCCATCTGAATAAAAAAGAACACGCTGTTCGAATTGTAAATCTAATGGTAACGACTTAGTAATATGGCATTATTCGAGACGTCAATTGACTCATCCATTTGAATAGTGATCCATTCCGATTTCCAAAATCTTGCAGCATTTGTTTTTCTTTGTCAAATGATAGATAACTCACATATTCTTTGCAGAGGCAGAGTGTTCATTTTATCTGCAGCTGAAAATACTTCTATTAAACAAGGCTTTTGATTAGTTCTTCAGCAATTGAGTATGGTTTCTTGAATTTGACAATATGTAGAAACCGCTAATTTATAAGCAGAAAACTTTTATTAAATACCCTCTTTTGAACTTTCATCTCCAAACTTTTTCTTTGAAAATAGTTCAGGGGCTTTCGCTCCAGCTGTGGGCGCTTCGTTTGTAAACGCCGCGAAAGCTTGGAGAGTTTCATGCTTTCGTTGTAAGTATGTCTCCACAGACAACAAATTCAGGTTTTGGACAATTTTCATCTGACTATGACCGAAGAACAAAGCCATATTTTAAGTAATCTGCAGTATAGTGCCTAACAAAGCCTTTCCTCTAATGTCGAGATTGGTTGAAACGGCAAATATTTTTCGTGGACTGGCGGTTGAGAAACATTGTTATATACAAGACTGTAGTGAGGGAAATTATATTCCACATTTCATGTTAACAAAAAACACAAACTATTCCCGTGTACTTAGAAATACAACTGAATTTCACCAAGTCGAGACCAGTGGCAAGCTGTGTATTAAAATCAAATCAATCACTGCATGCACATGTCCAAATCTTTAGAGAGTACTTGGGTACTCTCTCTGGCAGAAGCGAATTCTTAAGATGTCTGGTATCATAAGGGTACATTTTTTTCAGTGCTATTTAGATGCACCTTCTTAATTATACTTGTAATATGTTTGTCTTATGATTATATTCATTAAAATTTTCAAACCTTCGAATAGCATTCCACGTACCTATCAAAATGAATGCCCACGTTATGGCATTTCATTGTGAAAGTAATAAAAGTACAGTTATGTATTTTATAATCAACTTTGTACTTGCATCTCAAAAAATATGCAACTTTGAGCTTATTTTATTTAATTTTAGGCTATAAAATCATTCAAACTATCAAATATAACCTTGGCTGTAGTAGGCAAAGGCAATTAATCACAAAATAACAAATTGGCATTATTATAAATGTCAGTACGCTTCATTTTATATGCTTTTCTGCATTTGTTAAATAAAATGCCTCTAACTTAATTTCTACTAATTATTATTTAGCTATGTTAATAGATAGTTAAGTAACAACAGTTATTTCTTTTCAAAAACAAATGAATAAAAGGCATTTTGTATAATTATATGGAATAAATAAATAAACAAAGGCGGAAAACATTTGATCAGTGGGCTTTGAAATAGTTTAATAGTATCTGAAAATGATTCAGTTCGTATGGACTGCGATAATCGGACATCGGACGAACACATATGATCTCTTGTAAAAAGCTGACATCTCCAGCTATACTTTTTTTGCCAGCACGACCTTCACTCCACCATTCACAATCGTTTCTCGGCCGTGCAGTGGAAAATGGTACTGAGTTTTATAGTATATTAAGTACAAAGTGTCAAAAAGGTTACTTTAGTCACGAGTTTTACTAGGCACGAGTGGAGCGAAGCGGAACGAGTTCTTTGTGAAACGACGTTTTTAACACGAGGTGCTTACTATACTTTTTCTTCGCCCGCGGGAAGGAAAAAATTATATTATATTTAAATTATATTCATTACATGACGGACGATGGCTGACAGCTGACTGACAAATCAAATGCCGCAGAATAACAAAATTATCACAGAATATGAAATTTAACATACAAAAGATAAACTTGATTTGACGTTTAAAAAAACAGAAGATAAACGAGATGTGCATGTCAAACCCGTGTTCAAAGTGCGGTTTTAGTAGCGGAAGTAGAAAAAATATTTTATTTTATTTTGAATATACACACAGGAGGCTGGCGGCTACAGTACCAAATATACGAATTCACCATTTTGTTAAAACACATAACACTCAATATAACTTTATTTTGCAATAAATATTCAAACATTTTTAAATGTTTCCGAATCTTGTGAAAATAGTTGGATTAGGTTGAAAACTATGGGAGTACCTTTGCAAATATAATTCAGATGCAACGTCTAAATTTTGTCGGCTTCATTCGATGAATGCGTACATTATATCCCACTTCATAAAACTTTCAAATCTTGGCATTTGTGAAATAATGAATTTTTTTCAAGACCGAGAGTAGAAATCGATTTCTCTGATATCAAAATCGTGACAGAAAGGCAAATTAATGTCTAGGTAAATATTATTCCAAAAATGTTTATTATGCATCAAGCTGTTTCTTAGAACTTTTTCTAATTTTCTTGTAGTAAATCGACCACTGCAGCATTTTATACTTTAATAATCAAGCAATTGTAATTCTTCAACACCCATATTTTAGCACATAACAACTCAATCAAGCTCGTTCATTTATGCATTTTCACGATGATCAAAATTTGTTTCCTAATTTATTGCCAAAGACTACCAGTAGGTATTTTTAAAATTAGTAAATGTCAATAAAATTGGATTTTTGGAAACGTTTCTTTCACTATATCTTGTATGAGTCGTGAAAAGAGTAGTATATATGCAACTCAGAGAGAATGCTGTTTACCCTCAATGTCCCCCTGGTTATAAACTACATCTTTCTCCCTCATTGCATAATCTACTATTATATGTAATCCTATCAATAATAAAATTTTCTGCAAACACTTTATGCTAGATACTATTATGTTTACTACTAGCTTTTGTTTTAATAATTGTGCACAAGACAGCAAACTTTATTAATAGTGATAATTTGTAGAAAAATACAGTAAAATTTATATTATTATACCTAATAATTTCTCACCATAAGTAAACATTTCTGAAATATTTAAACAGAATAATAAATCTTTTATATATATTATATAACCATGTTGTTAAAGCATACTTTAAATTTTATTCTTAACGCCTACTTGTCACAGGTTACCCGCCGTGGTTTAATTGTTTATACCGTAATGATACAAAATTCCTATTATTCACTTGTTTTTGAAGAGAAGTATATTAAACTATTTTTGAAAAGCATAAAAAATAAGCAATTTAATGAATTTAAAAATTTCGTACAAACGCTTCCCGCCTTTTATATAACACATCAGCTAACTAACCATAAATCGTAAATGTTGTTCCTAAAGACAACCCTTTCTTATCTGCTCTTCCACATAAAGAAAAAAAATCGGCAATTTGCGGTTACAAAGTAATGCATCAATATGCCAAAGCGTGTGGGGCAAAAAATCCTGATGGTCTTACTTCAACCCGCCTTAGAAAACATCTGGCAACTTTAACTCAAATTTTTAGTATGAATGACGGGGATATTGAACAGTTGGCATCATTTATGGGGCATACTGTAAATGTCCATAAAAATTCGTACAGGTTGTCCGATGATGTGTTTCAAACGGCTAAAATTTCTAAGCTGCTTCTTTTAATGGAAAGCAGACTAGCTGGTAATTTTAAGAGACAAGTTCTGGATGATATTGAAATTAATTTGGAAGAGGATTTACTTGAAGATTCTAATTCTAAAGGAGTAGACTCTGAACTCATTGATTCAGATGACAATATAAATTATTCATACAACCTCGTTGCTCCCGCTATTTTTGCATCTGCCCCAGCTATAGATAATTCATTCTATGAAACAAAAATGTCTACCAATATTTTCTCCGCGAAAAAGAAGAGACAAAAAATTCCTTGGACTGCAGAACAAAAATGTCTCGTCAAAAAAATTTTTGCAAAACGTGTACACCAAAAAATGTAAAATTTAAAAATATTATATTTTTGGTACGAATTGTGTCAGACTCTTAAATGTTTTTCTACAAGCTAGAACACAAGATTGTTGCCAGGCAATAAGCCGTCATAAAATAGTTATTAAACTATTTTAAAGGTATCCCGTGTGTAAGTATCCTTTTAATAATCAGCCTACGAAAAATCTAATTACATATACTTCGGAAATGATCTTGTTCTTCCGGCTGAATGATTTCGACGAAACCGTTACACATATCGTATTCGACTTTTATAACACGTTCTGCACCTTCCTTGTAAGAACGCTATATGGTTTCTCAGCACAACCAAGAAGATGTTTAATAATAACTAATAAATCGACGTTGAAGATGGGATTTATTTACTATCATAAACTCCTCCCCATAAAGAAAAAGATACCTCAGAAAAAATTATCATTAGACACGACATTATGCTATGAGTAACGCTTAATAAAAGCACTCACTGTTTTCATGAGCGATTCGAAAGCTACATCATTTCCTGAAAAGAACATAATATCAAACATATAGACATACTTCGCGTTTTCAAGTGAAATTTCTTGTAATAGCTAACTTTTTAAGTCAATAAAAAAGTAAAACAAAAAATGCATAACATATTAAAATAGCCAGTGAATAAAACTTAAATATATTAATGAAGTAATAGAAATTTTTAGAACGAGATACCTGAGAAAGTAACTTAAAAAATATCTAAAAGCATTCTAGAATTATTCCGCAGTAAAAGTAGGTATCCAAAAAAGAATCATTATCTGTAAAAAGTATGATGTTATTTACATCTCACTTTTTCGACAAAGTTCACCGTTATTCTGTCTTTGTCAGCTATACAGTAAATATGGCAACACTGCAGGACGTCACATTGATAGAAAAATTAACAGCAGTTTGAAAGTAAACTATACAAGGGACGCAACATTAACTCACATTTAAAAGGTCGTAAAAATGATAGTAAAATGTAAAAATAACGAATATAGTTATTTAAAAGATAATTGAAAATTGAGACCATTGCCGGGATCGGGGTGACGTGAGCAACAATATATTCGTACTTCCAGTTCTCTATTTGGCTTCTTTCTTGTGGACGATAAAATGTATGAGTTTTGAAAGGATGCAGAAATGATAGTAAGATGTATATATATATATATATATATATATATATATATATATATATATATATATATATAATGGATATTTTTGTGGGGATGTGGCAATAAGACTCCAGAGTAAATTCTTTAAGATATTTATTCCCGAGCTTTCGAATGATTTTCATTCATTATCAAGGGCTATAAATAATTGGTCAATGTTATCATTAATAATAATTAAATGAAATAATGAATACTTACATAAAATCTATAGTGAATTTTGGAATAGTTGTAAATTTTTATAATAAACTCTTTTAAACATAATTCAATGAAAAACTCAAAAAACAATATGACAATAAACAAAATATTTGATCTTGAACTACTACAATTTTTATTTTTTAATCATAAAATTAAAGATTGTTATGAATCTTCTGTTATTTTTTCATAATCTAAAAGATATGCATAGATAACACTAAGGTTATTTAAATCTGTTTTTTTATTTATTACATAATTTTGTTCTGCAATATGTTGTTTCCAAAAAAAGGCGTTTTCTATAATTACTTTCTATTGCTAAGACTTTGGCAGATTGATAATCCATAGAATGGCCTTCATAAAACACGTGTTCCGCTAAAGCACATCTATCAGGATATAATCTACTGTCACTTTTATGAGAGGCGATTCGATTGGTTAGCGATCTTTTACTGTGACCAATGTATTTCTTATTTCAGATATTGCAAGGAATCTCATAAACTATATTAGTTAATTTAGTAGTAGGAGTCTTGTCTTTGATCTTACTGAAAATTGATTTTATTGTAACACATTGTTTATTCGCACTTTTGATATTATGTGGTTTGAATACTCCAGAAATTTTAGGTGTGATAGATTTTATATATGGAAATGAAATATAAGTTGGAGATGTAATATTAGTAGTTAAAATGTCACTGTTTTCTTCGTTTCGTATTATGTCAACAGTAATGTCATTTATATTGTCAGAAGTATTATATAAAACATGTTTCAAAAGATATGAAGGATATGAGTTATTATAGAAAAGTTTGTAGAGTATTTTTAGATTTTTATCGTGAAATATTGGATTGGAAATTTTTAGGACTCTGGTTTTCATCTGTTTAATCAAGTTAATTTTTGTACTACGTCGATGATATGAATGGTAATTTATATATCTCCCAGAATTGATAGGTTTCCTATACCAGTCAATCAAGATTCTATTATCATTATTTCTAATAAATTTGGTATCAAGAAAAGGTAAAGATTGTTCTGTATTTTCCCTTTCCATTGTAAATTGTATATGTGGATCGAAGCTATTGAAGTAAAAGAGTATATTATTTATTTCATCACATGGAAGAGATAATATTATATCATCTACATATTTTTTGATGAAAAACAAATTAAAGGGTAAAACAGAAATAACATAGTCTAAAATATAATTCATGACATAGTCTGCTAATATAGGAGATATTGAAGAGCCCATAGGTGTTCCAAAGGTTTGTTGGTAATTTTTGTTATTGTAAGTGAAAAATGTATTATTAAAAATAAATGTAATTAATTCTAAAAAAGTTTCTTTTCCCAATTTGCAATTTTTACTTATATCATTCCATTTATGTTGAAGAGATGTTAAACATATATTCAAATGGACATTACTAAACAGTGATACCACGTCTAAACTTAAAAGAACGTAATTTGATGGTAATAGTAAGTTATTGAATGATTTACTAATTTCAAAGGAGTCTTTAACATAATATTCATTGTTATAGTCGTAAGATTTTGTCAATATTTCAGTTAACCAAAGAGTAAGAGGTTCAATTGGAGTATTAATTGATGCTACAATTGGTCTAGCTGATAATGTTGGTTTATGAATTTTAGGTAAGCAATAAAATTTTGCGGAAATACCGTTATAAGTAGTTAACTCTTTTTTTGTACTTTCATCAATTAGTTTTTTATTGAATAATTTTTTTATTAGTTTGTTACAATTATTAGTGGTTTTAAGAGTTGGATCATTATTCAGTTCTTTATATGATGAGTTATTATCAATTAACTCATTACATAAATCTAAATAATGTTGTTTTTCCATGATAACTGTGATGTTACCATTGTCTGATGGTATGACTATTAAATTTGGATTTTCTTTTAGAAATTTTTTTGTTTTATATAACAGTTCTCGGAATATAGAATAGTAATTATAGAAAACGCCTTTTTTTGGAAACAACATATATTGCAGAACAAAACTATGTAATAAATAAAAAACAGATTTAAATAACCTTAGTGTTATCTATGCATATCTTTTAGATTATGAAAAAAGAACAGAAGATTCATAACAATCTTTAATTTTATTATTAAAAAATAAAAATTGTAGTAGTTCAAGATCAAATATTTTGTTTATTGTCATATTGTTTTTTGAGTTTTTCATTGAATTATGTTTAAAAGAGTTTATTATAAAAATTTACAACTATTCCAAAATTCACTATAGATTTTATGTAAGTATTCATTATTTCATTTAATTATTATTAATGATAACATTGACCAATTATTTATAGCCCTTGATAATGAATGAAAATCATTCGAAAGCTCGGGAATAAATATCTTAAAGAATTTACTCTGGAGTCTTATTGCCACATCCCCACAAAAATATCCATTACAAATAAGTTGGCAAATATCTTTTTTCAAATTAAATATATATATATATATATAGTTAGTGTAATTTTTCTTGAACCTTCCAATTATATTGTACAAAAAGTTTTTCTTGGTGTTTGGTTCGGTTTAAAATTAGTAAATAGACTTTAAATAGTCATGTTATTTATTTAAAAATATATAAAAACGGGACGTTTCGACTGGTTCCCCAAGTCTTTTTCAACCATAATATTCTAAAAACCAAATCACAAAAATGTTTCAAAATGTTTTTTCATATTAAAAGATAAACAAAACTCACCCTGAAACGTAATGAGAATATCCACAATAACATCATGTTGTGTATTATAAACTGTTAAAAACATTGAACAAAACACATTTAAAATCAATAAAACGACGACATTTGTGGAATTATAGTTTGAGACTTCATACACATTGTTTATAAACACTATATACACCCACACAGGAATGGTGTATTTATCATACTGAAACGATTCACGGTCAAGAGTTGCTTGGTTTTATTGTTGGTTCCGTTGCGCAGATGAACTATTGTTTTTATGCTTTTTATCAATTTAATTTTCAATTTTCAATTACTAGTATTATTGTAAAGTTATTTTAGTGAATTTTCTTATAGAAACCTTAGTCATAATATACTGAAATATATTTTACTCAAATTGTTCACGTCTTTTTTGTCATTCACCGCACATTGATTCTTCTTAAAAATCTCCATTGATTCAAAAATTTCCCTCTTTCTATTGTGGGTTTCGGTTTTGAGAATTTTTGTTTTATCATAATTAAAAGAGTGTTTGTGTTGTTTTTCGTGCTTGGTGAGCGCAGTTTGGTTTTTTTTGTCATACTTGTGTGCTTGTAATCTAGCTTTAAGGTATTGGCTTGTTTGTCCTATATAAACGCCATCACAATTGCCGCACGGTATTTCGTATACTACATGTGACTTTTTTAGGGGAGCAGTTTTTGTTTTAAGTTTGCTGAAATGGCTATTTAACAAATTGTGACCTCTGTGTGCTACAGGTATATGATATTTGGAAAGTAAATTTTTAAATTGTTCGGATAGGCCCTGTATATATGGAAGTGCTACATAATTGGTAAAATTATTTTCTTTTGTATTCTTTTTAGGTTGGTGTTGTAATATATTATAAAGTCTGTGAATGCGTGCTTTAAAAACGGAATCAATAAGTGTTTTTGGGTAACTATTAATTAGGAGTGCCTGTTTAGCTTTTTTTATTGCTCGTTGTCTGTATTCTATATCAGTAAGCTGAATAGCTCTATCAGCAAGTCCTATTATTACAGATTTTTTTTGGGAAAATGGCTGCGCTCACCAAGCACGAAAAACAACACAAACACTCTTTTAATTATGATAAAACAAAAATTCTCAAAACCGAAACCCACAATAGAAAGAGGGAAATTTTTGAATCAATGGAGATTTTTAAGAAGAATCAATGTGCGGTGAATGACAAAAAAGACGTGAACAATTTGAGTAAAATATATTTCAGTATATTATGACTAAGGTTTCTATAAGAAAATTCACTAAAATAACTTTACAATAATACTAGTAATTGAAAATTGAAAATTAAATTGATAAAAAGCATAAAAACAATAGTTCATCTGCGCAACGGAACCAACAATAAAACCAAGCAACTCTTGACCGTGAATCGTTTCAGTATGATAAATACACCATTCCTGTGTGGGTGTATATAGTGTTTATAAACAATGTGTATGAAGTCTCAAACTATAATTCCACAAATGTCGTCGTTTTATTGATTTTAAATGTGTTTTGTTCAATGTTTTTAACAGTTTATAATACACAACATGATGTTATTGTGGATATTCTCATTACGTTTCAGGGTGAGTTTTGTTTATCTTTTAATATGAAAAAACATTTTGAAACATTTTTGTGATTTGGTTTTTAGAATATTATGGTTGAAAAAGACTTGGGGAACCAGTCGAAACGTCCCGTTTTTATATATTTTTAAATAAATAACATGACTATTTAAAGTCTATTTACTAATTTTAAACCGAACCAAACACCAAGAAAAACTTTTTGTACAATATATATATATATATATATATATATATATATATATATATATATATAACCTCTTTTGCGTGATATGCCCGCTAATTCTGTTTATATATATATATATATATATATATATATATATATATATATATATATGTATGTACGTATGCAATTTTTCGAGACTATTAATTGAGCTTGTCCTAAACATTGTAATTAGGTGTAATTAGTTTTAAGAATCCTTTATAGTCTGAACATGTAATGGACTAAGAGATTATTTTTTCATATATTGTACTGTGACTTTGTACACTTGTTTAAATAAAAGCATACGTAATAAAAAAAAGTGTAAGGGTAAAACTCATGTATTCTGTGATAAGTGTAATGTTCACTTGTGCCTTGTAAAAGGAAGAAATTGTTTCACTCTATCTGATATTTTGTAATTTAATATTTTGTTTTGCTTTATATTTTGTAATAAACGGCTTTTGTTATGAGTACGTATTATCATTTAGTTCGGTTATCCATTATAATGGACATACCATCAAAATCTAAAACAGGTAACTTTTTTTAATAAAAACGTATTTACTGACTTAGGAACATGCTTTTGAGTCGCCTTATACTTGAAAAAAAAATTTTTAACAACCAAAAATTCAGGTCTGAAAGGGTTAAAATGAGGTATCAGTCAAAACCCCCTTTCCATTTAATATTTTGGGGGTTGTGTCCGCCAATGCTAGAGGATTCATGTAATTTAGTTGAAACCCAGCTTACAAACTGCCCCCCTTAAAAATAAGTGTGACGAGGCTTTGCATATTTTTGAATTTTTTAGAGGTCGAAATATAGACGGTAGAACGTTTTCAAATTGATATGAATGTATACAGTGCTATTCAAATATCCCGCCCCCCTCGTAAACATAAACTACTGAAATTTGGAAGCAGTTGTACACTGGCCTACTAGTGATGTTAGGTTACGTAATAGTCACAGATGACGTCATAGGTTCATTGTGTCCAATAATTATAAATGGAAGCCTACGACAAGCACACCTCTTTTACAAGGTATTGAAAAAACCTATTCAATAATACCAATATTGTTTGTGTTTATGGTAGATTCGATGTATTAAATCAGTAAAAAGGCAAATTCAAAAAATGCATTCAACAAATTCAGAATTCAAAGTCCGCCCCTGGATAGTTGTAAAAAAATCTGATTTTTTTGTAATTCTCCAATTTTTGGTATGTTTAATACTTTAATTTTGTTTATCACATGTTTAAGTATTTCAAGAAGCAAGATGGTACTTGCCCTAGGTGATTAAGTAGCAGCGATCTTAATATTTGGTGAAACTAGACAAAATATTCCTGCAGCGGAGCGCATGATTAATGAGAGATTTCCCGATTACCCCATTTCGAGAACTTATTTGAGGGAGTTGCTTTGTAAGTTTGAAACAACAGTTTGGGAGACCACAAATTTCTAATGATACAAAAATAAATGTAATCGCCTAAATGGTAGTAAATCCTAATTCTTCTACAACCCAAGTTGCATCTACTTGAAGTCAGTGAAAGTAATGTATATCGGGCGTTTTTTTTTAACTCATTTAATGGCACTGGCAACCGCCAACTGGCCAAAACTTCGTATCTTGTAAAGTATACTCAAGATAGTCTGTATTAGCTTATGGTTTGTCAATTTTCACAGTATGGAAGAATAAACTATATCAATTGATTAACTGTTTTTCTGTTACAATTTTTTTTCAACTTTTTTCTGCACATTTTCTTTTTAATATTTTTTTTAATTCATTATTTTTTTCAATACATACGCACTTTCAATGTGTTAGATGCCTCTATAGCCTTTTTTTTAATTTAATATTTTTTTTTTCTTTTTTTTTAATATTTTTTTTTATTTCTAATCTTTTAATTTTTTTTATTATTATTTTTTTTGAGACAGGGACACTTGTTAGGAAAATTTAATTGCCGGAGGACCTCCCGGACAGGTGTAGACTTACACAGGTGTTAATCCTTGGATGGGTAAACATGAGAGTGGGAAACACAGACTTATTCTATATTTACAATTTTAACCCGCGTCATTTATATATTGATGTAATGCAGTGAAACATTCCTGATTGCTTATTAGATATTCCAGATTAATGGGTAATGGGATTTTTTTTTTTGGACTAACTGATGAAAGAGCTTGTTGATCTGTAAGGTAATATTGCGACACTCTAGGATGACATGTTTTAGATTTCCTATGCTACCACATGTACAATCTGGACTATTTACTAGTCCAATTTTAAATTGATACTCAGGATACATGGCATGGTTGCTCCTCATTCTGTTTATATTTGTAATGATTTTCCTGTTTTGGTATGTTTTAAACCATACTTCATTTGGGATATTTGGTTGTATTGTTTTATAAAAGCGACCTTTGATGCTTTCTTGGAAACCTGTGTTCCATTTTTCTTTTGTTTGTTTTCTGAGTATCGAAAAATAGTCTGTAAATGGGTTTTTAAATCCTACTAGTTTTTGTCCGTTTTCTGCAGCGGATTTTGCTAACAGATCTACTTTTTCATTGCCCGTAATACCTACATGTGCTTTAATCCATACTAAAGAAATATGTTTATTGTCAAGTTTTATCTGGCAGTGAAGAGTCAGTATATCAATTATTATGTGATTTTTAACTGATGTAATTGTTGTGGTTTTTATTTTTTCCAGTGAGCTTTTGCTATCAGTGAAAATGACAAAGTTAGTCTTGTCCAGTATTTGTTACTAGTGCATAACTGAGATAAAATTTGCAATTTCACTGACATTCCATTATTTTTAGCTATAAGTTTTAATGTAAATTTGTCTGCAAGTAAAACCCTTCTTATTTCCATTGGTGGTTCTCGAAATTCAGCCTCAAGTATATTTATTGTTGTATTGTTCAGATATCCACCGCAAATGCGAATACTTCTATTTTTTATTTTTTCTAGTTGGGTTTTGGCGATGTTATGATAGAATAATGAACCATAGTCTAATATTGATCTCATTAACGATCTATAAAGTAAAATTGCTATATTAGGGTCTGCTCCCCATTTTTGCCCACGTATTGACTTTAAAATGTTAATTGCATTTGCTGCCCTTGTTGTGATGTAGTTAATGTGTTTTTTAGAGTTAAGCTTCATATCCAGATATATACCCAGGAATTTGACATTTGTTTCATATTTAATATTGAACGATGACAGTTTAATGTAACGTGGTGTATTGTACCTTTTTCTTGTAAAAGTACAAACGTTGGATTTCTGTTCTGATATTTTTAAACCAAGTTCCTCGGTCCATTTTTTAATAATTGCAATATTCTGTGAAAGGGTTTTATTACAGCTGTCTATTTGTTTTGATTCTGCATAGACACATATATCGTCTGCAAATTGTAATATTTTAGTGTCTGTTGTTAATAAATTTTCTGATTCCTGTGTGTATATTATATAAAGGAGTGGGCTTAAGATGCTTCCTTGGGGTAGACCTACCTGTGTCTGTCGCATGTCAGTGAGGCCTCTACTTGTTCTGATATATAGCCGACGTGTTGAATATATCTTTAAAATATTTATCATAATTAATTGTCTTTGGTATGGCGAGAGCCATCATTTTTGTATATAAGATATCGAGGTTTACATTATCGTATGCTCCTTCTATGTCTAGAAAAATAGCAGAAATTGAGTTGTTTTTAGTGAAAGCTATTTGGATATCAGTGACCAAATTGGTTAAACTTTCTTGTGTAGAACGTTCCCGTCTGAAACCATATTGTGATTTAGGTAATAATTGATTTTTTTCTAACCAAAATTCTAAGCGATTTTTTATTAGCCGTTCATATGTCTTCAAAACACAAGATGCTAACGATATGGGTCTATAGGATTGGTAATTATCAGGTGGTTTGTCCTTTTTTAATATTGGTATTATTATGTAATCTTTCCAGTCTTGTGGTATTGAGGATTGGTGGGTCCAAATATTATTAAACTGCCTGAAGATTTGTTCTTGAGAGTTTCTGCTCAGATTGGCTAACATTGGGTAGTGTATTTCGTCTTTTCTCGGAGACGAGTTGTTACTAATCTTAAGAGCTATAAGTAGTCCGTTTATCGTGAATGGTCTATGCAGAAAATCATTTGGTGCTTCAGGTAATTCCATATCAGCTTCCGTTTGTGGTACCCAATCTGGAGCCAGTTTACTATGAAACTTGGGAATCCACTTATCATCTAAGTCAATAGTTTGATAATTTTCCTGCCTTCTACCTCTATATCTATTTATTCGCTGCCACACTTCTTTAATAGGGGTACTGTTGTTCATAGAGTTGCAGTAATTCTTCCAAGATTCTCTTTTCGTTGTTTTTGTTATTTTTTTAACCATAGCGTCACTGTGTTTGAATTCCAATATATTTTCAAGGTTAGGATTCTCTCTATATTTGTTATACGCTAGTTTTCTTTTCTGGACTGCTTCTTCACATTCGTCATTCCACCACTGCTTTCCTCTTGATTTGACTGTTTGTGGGGTATTGTTGTTGATGCTATTTTATTGATAGAATTAATTACGTCTTCATATGTTGGTTCCTCATTGATGATGGAGAATATTTCTTCACTAGTTTCTGTATATTTACTCCAGCCTGTTTTTAATATCTTCCATTTTCTGCTGTTGTTGAAACTGAAACTATTTGGCTTAATGAAGCAGTCAATTATAATTGGTGAATGATCAGAACCACAAGGATCATCATGTGTTTTCCATTGGAATAAGTGTGATATATGTGGACTAGTAACTATTAAGTCAATGGCACTGGCTCTTGAGTGTAGATTGTATTGAATTAAAGTGGGAGATCCATCATTTAGACAGATGAGATTGTTGTCTTCTAAACATCCCCATGCCTGGTTATGAGAGTTAAAGTCCCCTCCAATAACAAACGGAGAAGGTATAGATGAAAAAAAGGAATTCCATACATTTACATCAATATATGTAGCAGGTTTTATATACAAGGATACAAAATATGAATCACAACTAATAGTTTCACATTTATTTGGTATATCAGGAAAAACAGGTAAAAATACTTCTCTAAATTTTATATTTTTTTTATTAGTACAGCTACCCCACCCCTTCTGTCTAGACGGTCGGAACTAAGGATATTATAAAAGGGAAAATTGACAAAGACCCCTGGTCTAAACCAAGTTTCTGATAGTAATGCTATGTCCGCATTAGTCTCACTCAAAAGATTTAATAAATTCTCTTTATTAGAAATTGCAGATCTGCAATTCCATTGGCAGATCTTAAGTTCTGCCATTGATAGGCCCATTATAGGTTCATTCTTTTTCGTTTTTGAGTATACTAAACAAATCTAATTCTTGTATATCGTATGTATTTTTGGCTTTGTTTTTCAGCTATTGTTTTGATTATTTCCAAGAATTGTGGTGTATTTATTAATTCCTTTACTTCTTCATCCATTTCTTGATGTTGTGATCTGAGATTAGAACAATATGTAGCTGATTGGGAGATTCCCCCAGAAGTGGAGGGTAGATTGCATGGAGCTATAATTTTATTATGTGCTTCTAATGTGAGATTTTGTGAACTGGGTCTGGTTCTTTTGGTAGTTTTTATTATTGTTTTGAGTATAACAGGATGACCTTTTTGGAGGAGATGGCTCAGTCGATGTAACTGTTGCAAATGTTCTTTTTGGAGTTTGATTGTCAGCATCTTTGTATGATACATTTTTTTCAGACATTAATTTTTTATTTCTTTTTGTCGTTTGAATTCGGGACATTCGTTAGTAGCATTGATATAGTGTGACCCGTTACAGTGGAAACATTTTGGGGGTTATTATTTCTGTGCAACTATCTGTAGGATGATTACCTTTACACTTTAAACATCTCGTCGATCCTTTACAGTGCTTACCCAAATGACCATATCTAAAACAATTATAACACAAAACCACTTTCTCAACATATGCTTCAACTTCACATATTACGTGATTAATTTCGATATATTTAGGAAGAGTTTGCGATTTAAATGTGACTAGTATCGTTCCAGTTGGGACATACTTGACAGTTTGATCCGGCAATATCACTTTTCTGGATAACCTTTTTGTTGATTCTTTTTGAACCTACAATGCAAATCGTGTTCTTTGATATTATTTTGAATGTATTCATCTGAATAATCTAGTTCAACTTGTCCAATTAGGCCTCTTTTGTGCAACATGAATCTTGGGATGTACGCAACTAAATTGCTCTTTGGCAGTTCTGAAGATTTTACTAGTGTATTGGCACTTCTAAAATCTTTACAATTTATTCTGATTCTATTTTTACCTATGGATTCTATTGACTTTATTTGGTTGTTAATTTCTTTGTGATATTTGTAAATTATTTCTCCAATTTTCATAGCACTTAATTTTCCAGTGAAATTTTTCGAAATGTTTTCAATATATAATGAATACGGGCCTGTGCCTGTAGATTAAATAAGTATATTTCTCTTTTTTGTGTCTTACTAATTATTGTATTGGAATTAGTTTCATGGTTGGGTTTTTTGCTTTTGTTTACTTTGTTTTTATTATCATTTGGATGTTTTGTAATACTTTCAAAAAATGTACTAATTTGATCATTACTTACTTTGTTTAAAGTTGAGTTATTTTTTTTTACATTACCGTTCGAAGAATTATCAATATCCATAGCATCATTATTTTGTTGTTCATTTTGACCAAAACCTGAAAATCCGTCCTGAATTCCAGGATCAGGGGGATCTCCGTCCGATTGGTTACTCATTATTTTTATTCACTAACTAAAATTACTTCTACTTATTTATTTTAAATGTAAATTAGGTTTATTGTTCAAGACTACTTTTTATCGCACTCCGTAAAACACGTCTATGTACTACAAAATGTAGAATTGTACTGAATATCGGGCGTTAAAAAAATAAAAAATCAGCCATATCATTAGAAAGACATCATTAATATTTTAAGTAAAGAATTAGAAGACTTAAATAAACAAAACGGAGATTTAAACAAGGAACTGAATGAAAGTTTGGCCCAAATGAAACATATTGGAAACCAACTTAAGGAATGTAATACAGTTAAGAAAGATATGCTACAAACTATTCAAGTACTGAGTAAAGACAACGACGCCTACGCCTCAGGAACAACCTGATATCAACCAAAGAAATATTAAAAATAATAAAGTGATAAGAAGACAATAAAAAAGGTAATGACACTGTGTGACGAAAATGAGAGGGGATTCGCCAACTACATTAGACTTAAGAACGACAATACAGAAACCATTATCAAACGTGGAGCCCTATTTGGAGAAGTAATTGAAGACATCATCAAACTAACCAAGAACTACACTACTAATGATTTTGTTACAATAATTGCGGGTGCAAATGACTTTAATAAGAAAAAATATACCAGTTTCAGAGAAGTTAACAGTAAGATAAAATATTGTACTCATACGAATATAATATCGACATCAATTCCCGTGTTAGGTTTTGTACGAAGTATTGCAGACAAAATATAATGAAATTTAATAATAAATTGTCAGAATATGCTGGCAAGTTAAACGAATATTCTGAAGGTAGTATAAGTACATAATTCGTAGATATCAAAACATATTATTGCAGAAAAATATTAGCGGCAATAGAGAATTCAAAAAATATAGAACAAACCTTAAATTTGTAGAAATTAATAATCATATTAATAGTGTTGAATCTATTTTACAACCACGTACAATAGAAATAAGCAGCCCTTAAGTAATTTTAGTTCGGGTGAATTTTTGCTTTACTTAAAGGCACAAAGTCTTCCCACTAATTTTGATGAAATCAGCAATTTAGTTATAAAAACAAAACCAATTGTGGTTAGCTTATCAGAAACACAAGTTACATCAGATATTTTTGAGCGAAATAAATATTGAGGGTTATCAGATATTTAGAGTAGATGGGATGAGTAGACATACTGGCGGAACTATTATGTATGTTATTAAAGGATTAAAAGTAACAAACATTAAAAGAATAAGTGTCGATAAGAATTACTGGTTTCTTACTGTAAATATTGTCTATCAAGGTGCACATTTTTTAGTTATCTCGTTATATAGATCCCCAAGTTGAAACTATATGGATTTCATTAATTTTTTTGAACCTTGGTGTGAGCAGAATATCTGTGATAAGAGTTGATGTGGTTATTATTGGAGATTTTAATATAGATTATTTGTCAAATTCAATTAATGCGGTTTGGCTAAAAGACATGCTAATGAACCTTAGTTTAAAGAATATTGTTGTAGAGTGTACACGTCCGACATGGAGGGAAGTATTTTCAATAGCTTTTAAAAGAGGTGTCGCTTGCCGTAGGGTTCCATTTAAAATTTTGGTCACAATGATCCGATGACGTCATCTGTGACAATTACGTCACATATCCTCACTAGTAGGCCAGTTTACAACTGCTAATATTCAGTTTCCAAATTTAACTAGTATATAACACTATATGTATTAGTATATAATAAATAGATGTGTATACAAAGTAAAAGAAAAAAAAATCCAATTGCTTCTTCTTTCTTAAATTTCACCATTATACTCAAGAAATCGTGTGGTTCTGCACGTACACATTCTGCAAAACATGTAAGCCCCGCCCCCTTTCTAACGACTCTCTAGAACATTCGATCAGCTATTTAAAAAGTATCCCAACCTACAAACTGCATATTTCATTGTCAGAACGTGAACCAAGCAAGTGATGTATAGATCACTCATTTACCGGCAAATAAAATGACCGGTTTTTCAATGGTTAATTAAAATAACAAGTACTCATTAAAATGAAAATTAAATAAAATTAAAAATATAAGAATAATGAATCAGTGAAGTAAAATTCTTAATTGCAAAAGCAACGTGAACCTTTATAATAAAATCTTAAATAAAAATAGTGAAAAGTGCAACTAAGTCTAATTACATCACACCCACCCGAGAGTGTTATAATCAATGATAAAATAAAATAAATATCGTCACAATAATACTGTGACTGGTCCTTCGACAAGAAAAAACAATTTAATACCGCAGCTGAAAACCTAAACAAAAGTTGAGTCTGAGTCTATGTACTGTTTTTCTTATTATCACTACGATTCATAATAGATTGCATAAACTATATAGTACAAAGGTAGTTCTAGATTAGTCTGCTATTATTTGATTCTCATTTATTTGGTTGTTGCTATCATTATATATAAATGGAACGTAAATTCTTGCTCTTAATGTAGAAATGTTACAAATTGTAATAATTAAATAATTTGCTTCAATTTGAACAGCAATAAAATATTGATCAATGTCTTATTAATTACAAAAGCCAAAGCGAAAAAAATTCTTATCCAGTCATATTTCACAACTAAGATGAGTTTTTCTTAATAGGAACCAGTTATTTACATCACTCTATCTATGAATGAAAAATACCTATTATTACTGTATAACTAATTTCAAACGCTACTGTTAGAATAAATGAATTACATAATAAAGTTATTTGTTCCTTACCTCATTACTGTCGTAACCAAACGAAGAAGTGTCTGATCCCCCTCTAGAAGACCTATCCCGTGAAGAACGTTCCGAACGGTTTGGGCTAACTGAAGACACTCTGGCCCCTGAAGATCTTTCATCTGATTTTTCTGAGACATTATCTCGTAAAGACTCTTTAGTTGTGCTAAGTTGGACTGTTGACGTAGTTCTGTGGTTTTTATTCCTTGAAGAGGTTTCAGAGTTTTGAAGATATGAATCATGTTTGACAATTGTTGGTTTTTCTTGAAGGCGGTTAACTGTGATTTTCGGAATAATTGGAAAAGTTAGAGATTTTATTGATTCTTTAGATGAGACTTTAGTTTCTTGTATAGCTTTAGTTTCTCGTAGAGGTTTAGTTTCCTGTATAGCTTTAGAGAACACTTCAGTTTCTTGTACAGGTTTTGATAGTATTTTAGTTTCTGGTAGAGCCTTCGACGGCGCTTTTGTAGTCGGTCCTTTACTTTCTTCTAGAGCTTTGGAAGGAGCTTTAGTTTCTTGTATAGCTTTAGAGAACGCTTTAGTTTCTTGTATAGATTTTGATGGAGTTTTAGTTTCTGGTAGAGCTATTGACAGTGATTTTATAATTGGTCCTTTACTTTCTTCTAAAGCTTTGGAAGGAGGTTTAGTTTCTTGTACAACTTTAGACGGCGTTTTAGAATCTGGTAGAGCATTGGGCATCTGTAGCGTTTTAGGATAATTACGTTTACTTACATGGTCGATTTTAGAGATGTTGACACTCTCCGTTTTTGTAGAAATTTCCCTTTCTAATGAAGTACTATTTATACAACCCAAATCTACTGATTTTGGAGAGTGCTTTAACATGTCGCTTTTTACGTCCATATCTTTACATGCTGGTACAAGATTTTTGAAATCGTATTTACCATTTTCACTGAGATCTGATGATACAAAGGGTTTAGATGTTTCGTGTTTCGTTTTATTGGAAACAGAATCAATTTGTTTGGTCACTCTATCTTTTTCAATTGGTTGTTTGCTGACTGTATCATTAGTTAGGAGTACAGATGGCGATTCTTCTTTGTTTAAATCTAAAAAATAAAACTTTGTATTTATGCTAATATATATCAACCTGATAATTTTCAATTTCTATCATCAACCAAAAAGAAAATTATTTGTAGATAGTTATGATTTTTCCCTAGAATCGAAACGACAAACTTTTACGGATGTAAAAGAATTTAAAGGACGCAAAGTTTAAAAATATGGGGATTTTAGGAATAAATTCTAGAAACTTTTCACCCAACTTGTATATCTGAAATTTAAAAAAAAATAGAATTAAAAATGTATTTTTAGGTGTTTCTCAGGTCCAGATTTATGTTTCTGTTTTAGAACATAATATATAAAAATAAAACAGAATTTAACGGGCAGATCACGCAAAAGAGGTTACAGAGAATGAGTGGTAACCATAGACATGCATGTTTCTGGCTCATTAGCCGTCATCAGAATGTTATACCGTGACGAGAACCATATAAAATTACGCTTTTCTACCACCGTGCGTAAAATACGAACTTTAGGACACAATTTCGAGTGCGTAAAACTTTACTCTACACACTAGTGTGTTGAGTTTTTCTTTACGCACTAGTGCATAAAATTCAGAAGTTGTTACATGACTTTTTTATTAACTGACATCTGTATCAATAAAGAAACTGAATGCTACTTACTTACATACTTACTTGTAGCAGTTAAATTTAGTCTCTGAATAAGATAAGTTGGATATGGCAGTGACAATGTGTTAGTAGAAAATTTGCTTTTAATGTAACTAGTGTTCAGTATTCTATTGAATAATTCCTAAACTAACTCAAGTAAAACTTACCAGAAGGTTTTGATGCAGAAGCAGCGCCTGTGGGAATTGTGTTGATTGCTTGTTTGTTTAGACAATCAACTGGGAGTCTTTCTGGTTCAGTCAATTTCAGTAACTCACTCACTTTTGCGGAAGGGGAAGAAGACATTTTTGTCCACTTTCTAGGACAAGTCCTATTACATTTTCTACTCGGAATCTCGACATTGTTTCTTTTCATATGACTCTGAGTAGATTGCTTCTCTTTCATCTTTTTGTATAAAGCTAACTGTTGTACTACTTTTTTTGATTTGCTAGTACCTTCACTTGGACATGAATTTCCGCTAGTTGAAATCGATTTTTCAATGGCACAATGAGGTGTTTCGCTAGTGGTATCTACTTGACCCTGATGAGTTAGTTGTTCGTTTCTATCAATTGAAACTGTTTCTATATTATCTACAGAAACTGCTTCAGTGGTAATATTTAACATATCGTAAAATTTCAAATTAGCATCAGTCATTTTAATATTCGCATCTAAAGATTCTGAAGCTGAAATCGTAATCTCTTCCGCCAAAATAGGATTAGCAGGACCACTTTGCTGATTAAATAGATCATCATGAAAGGATTGTTGATTTTTTTCACTGTTTTGTTCACCCCAAGGTTCGGAGACTGTACAATCGTTAATATATCCTCGTATAACTACTGGAGTATCATTAGCCTGATTGGTATATTCAACAATTACTTTTGGTTCATTATCCCACGATTGAAATGGTTGCGATTCTCGTCTTGATGCATTTTCATCCGCAAGATCTAACTCCATAAGGGATGAAGTGAAATCTAAGAATTCACTTTCGTTACCGAAGTTGAGAATAACATTCGTAAATTCTTTCGGCGTTAATGACATTTCACCTCCATCCTCAGCGATACTCATCACTGGATCACCTAAGCAAAGATATTGTAAATTCAATATTAAGTAGCACAAGATGTGAATCTATGTTGGGCTCCATAAACTAGTGAGGTAATTGGTGTAACAATGGGGATGGATATAAAGTAATATATGTTTAAAAGCACTTATAAATAGAGAAGTTTTGCTACATTTTAAATTTCCGTGCATCACAATTGACTAGTTGATAGACCAATCATATTGCTGCTAATATTTGATAGGCTTACAGTCAATTTCGAAACTGGCACAAGCATTAACCAGGCTTAAGGGAAACAAGAGACATCTTCTGTGAAGCTAATTAAGTAATTCTCAACTGGCGTATCCAGGTCGCGGGGGTGCGTACGGTTTTGAGAAAAAGTTCTATTGAGAACCCAGTATAGCGAAGATCACAATGGCCAAGCATGCATATAAGGCTTTAAAAAATGGCGAAAGTGGAAACCCTGGTTTATAGGAAAAAGCAACGGTAGTAACTGACCTAGATTCGGCGACTACCTACAGCGTCGGATCCATAGTGTGCATAGAGTTTTGGAGTCAGAGCTGAGCATGCTGTTACATGTAAATAATTGAATGGGCGAAATGAACAATGTGCAGAATTAAATACAATACAAATCTCCAATGGGGAGCCCCATCGAAAACGGGCAGGCGGGGGTGTTAATTCTGCTTCAGAAGCCCAACTTGATTTTCAACCACTAAGTTGTAACTCCTAGAATATCCGAGATTGGAGAACAGAGAAAGAGAAGGTAACTGAAGAATTTAAAGAATAGATTTGGATATTATGGTAGCCACAGAAACGAAGAAGTGAAATGGGACTCAATGTGTGCAGTGGTTTATAAAATGAAGAAAGAACTGCACTTGGGAGTATGAATTCTAGTTAAGATGAATTAAGACAAAACAATATTGGAAACCCATCAACGAAAGAATAGCGAAGCTAGACATGAACATTTATGGGAAACAAATTAATTGTCCAGTTGCAATAAAAGAAAATCCCAATTGGACAGGCTTATTTCAGTAACATGTTTGCATAAAACCCAAAATAAAGAATTAGATACAAAAGTAATAGAATGTTTTGAGATGTACAAAAAACCAAAGTAACATTCTGGCATCAAATCAAAAACAAAAAAATAAAAAAAAAATCTGGTAAATTTGTGAATTTTCTTAAATAAATGTTTTAATGTACGATTTAGAGAAAAATGTTAAATACAAAAGTTGTAGAACGTGTTAAGGTCTATGAAAAAGCTCAGTAACTTTTTTGCGTCAAATGAAAAACAAATGAAATACGATTTTTTTTCAACTTTGACAGGCCGCCATTTTGTTTTTACTGGGCCGATTTGGCTAATTAACGAACTCGTCCAAGATTTTGGCCTAACCGATTTTGGTAGCCAGTTTGGTTCCGATCCGTCAAAAAATACGCCCTCTATCGTGCTTACAAATTCCGTTATAACCTTTGGAACGGAGGGTGATTTTGGCATCTAGGAACACCAAAACGAAAAACTGCATTGAAATTTTTCCGAAGTCGCGTCATGCTACTCTCTACAATAGCCCTATTTCGTTCTGAAATAAGCTTAAAAAGAAAAATTTATAGAAGCCTTACAAGAAGACATTGAAACAAATAAAACCACACAAGAAATAATAATGGCGAGAGACCTAAACGGTCAGTTTGGAGAGATAGTCCTGGTCTTAAAATGTCTCAGAATCCTGTTCATAATGTTGTCTTCCCATACACCAAATAAATAAATTATTTAGTAGAAAATTCAAAGTAAACTGAATAAGCATATAAACAACGAATCTCATAAAAAATTTCAAAAGAAAAAGCCATGCTTCTGTAAGGAAATAAAACGATTATGCAAAGAATAGAAAAAGTGTGGAAATGGAGGAAGCACAGAGAGAATTAAAAAACATCACAAGCGCTATAGAGAAGAAGGAACAGCAAATGAGCTATTAAATATTGCATAACAGCAATTAGCACAGTTCATTAATAAAATATTAGAATACAACCAAGTGTGCAAAGACTGGAAAACGAATTCTGCTGCTGGTGATTGAAAAGAACAGGAAAACTGGAAACCATGTTTTAAATACTTTGCTGAAAAATTACAACCAACATTTTAAACAAATTAATATCATTTGAAGACAAACAACATGGCTTCCGGTGAGGAAAATCATGTACAGTTGGAGTATTAGACAAATTACAGAGAAAACACTTGAATAGAATCAACCCTAATCAGGTGAAGGATGTGGCATTTCTTTTATATGATAGACAAATTCTGCTGAATATTATTAAAACAATCGAATATGAATACAAAGACAAAAACATGCAAGCCCGAGTAGGACAGCCCAGAGAGGAAATAGATGCAAGCTTTGATATAAGCCTACTATTCTTTAATTTCATAATAGATTAAATAGCAAGACAGTAAAAGGTAGTGAAGATTGTAAAATGGGAAATAAAGATCCTCTACTATGCTTACGACACCATCTTAACAGGAAACATTTGGAAACGGAAAAAAAACACAATTGCATGGAGCCAATAGAGCAGCTGCTAACCTTAACAATACAATATACAAAAATAAGAATACTCAGAACAAAGACAGGAAACACACCAGATGTTGGATATAGAGTGACAAAATCAATACAACATACAAGGAGGAAAAGACAAACGAGTAGATATTGAAGGGGAAAAGAGAATGGAACAAACATATAATGAGAGAGATAGGGTAGCAGGTAGCAGGATATATACACAACAGGTGAAAGAAGTGTAGCCAATAAAGAAACTGGCAAATTGCTTGATAAGAAGATAGAAGGATAATAAATTCATGAAGTCATCCTTAAAATATTTAAATAGAGGAAGATAAAATTTCAGGGTGACTCACTATTCTTCATGATAAATTGTATGACCGAGTTATTGCAGCAACATATGTTTTGGAAAGGATCTATCTGAAGAGTTGTGAAGAAAAAAGGTGATATAGTTGCCAGTACAAGTTCATTGTGAAAAAAAATAACCTGCTTACATCAAGCAGATATAGGTGCATTGCATAGACATTTACTGTTGACAAGATTGTGCGAGAGATGCAAAGACAGTAGTTAAATCATTGGACTTTTAAAAATTAAAAACCAACAGAAAATTTTACATGGAAAATCATGACCCACGTTCATAATACTCATACCATGACTAAATAGGAGACAAATTATTATAGACTGATTGGAATCTAAAAATATTTACATCAACTCTAAGCCTGATTTATATAATATTGTGAAGCTTCATAAAGCAACATTTGAAATTATCGATATTGATGAAATATCAGCACAACATGAAGTTTGAGAATAAAATGCAGAGTTAAATCTGATATAGTTAGTATCAGTACCACTTATATCTGATAACAAAAAATAGGTTTCAATATTATAGATGCTAAGCAGGTATTTTTTTATTGACTTAATATTGAGTGAATCAATATTATGGAAACAGATTCATTAAAAAAAAAGTAAGAGACAATTTTATTATTGATTGGGCGAGATACTTAATTATAGAATGAGAAACTCTCCGATAATGACTTTGAGTAACTTGGATGTCTAATAATTTATTATTTATTATGATGTAATGACTAAATATTGTAAACAGTATATCCAAACTAATTTCAATTGTTCTCATCTTTTTCCAAATTCTACTATCACTCTTTCATTAAAACTTATATACAGTGTGCATAAATGTTATGTAAATGAAACAAAATATGCTGATACTTACTTGTATAGTTCGAATAATAATTGTGGTCATTAGTACCATCTGAAACTTTCATTTGGGAACTGCCGGAAAGTTGATTTGCAGGAGGTAAATAAAATTGGTTCTCAAAAGGTAATCGGTGCTCCATAATTTCCTCTATCATAGCTAAAATAAAAGGGAATCAAAATTTTAACACTTAACAATGTTAGAAATTAAATTAACTAAATCAGTTCTCAACAGACTCTTCTTAAATCAAAATTTTGGAAATTAAGCATAATTTAACTCATGGTTTGGTGGCACTATGAATATGAATGAAACGTGAAACACAAGGCACAAATATGTGCATAATATGAACATTTATGTTTAAGAAACAGAGTAGAATACTGATTATACAAGGTCATGTGATACCTCTAAATACTTAGAAAGAAAACATAACACGATAAAATGTAACAAATAAGGCTCAACTGAAATTTAGTTATAAGTACTTAGAACAAAAGTAAGATAAAAACCAAACGGGAGTAGTATGGATGAATAATACTGGGAAAAAAGCTTTTAACTTCTGAAATGATTTAGACTCATTATAAGGTTAAAGCATAAAATCGTTAATCATAATAAACTTGAAGTATTTTAATATTTATCAAACCCAATTAACAAAATTGGGTACCTAAAGTCAAATGTTTTACCTTTATTTTTCTATACAAAGTAAATAACAGTACAAAGACAAGGAGTTATCGGGATCAGGATTTGCATCAAGGAACAGATATCTGGATAACATATATTTAGGTTCGTTTTTCTTGCATAATCTGAAACAAATTAATATTTGTATTGAAGTTTCAGTGAAGTTATGCACAAGATGATAAAATGGTAGATTATAACATTTTTTTTCTTTATTATACCATAGTCATAATTTAATTGAAGTACCTCGTGATTCTATCACATTAACTTTTTTCTTTCTATTTTTATTTACAATTTTTTGTTCTGGAACGAGTTCTTGAAAAGACAAGTTTAAATAATTAATTATGAACACAAATACGGGCGGCCCAGGGCCGCCCGATAATTCTGACGACATGGACACTATCAATCACAAAGATTCCTATAAAGATTTAAAATTATTCAATTTAACAAATAAATACACTATTAAAGATAAAGGTCCGTTTTATGTTTTTGTAGAGCACTTGAACAAAAACTTCAGCAGGTTATTTCCAATGAAAATAGGATATTTTCTGTTAACTGAAGACAAATTTAAACAAAACATAGTAGATATAATATCGGTAGGAGTAAGTAGAATAAAAGTAATTTTTAAAAACTATGATATAGCGAATTCATTAGTAGGCCATGAAATCATGGAAAAAAATCAGTTGGTTGCGTACATTCCCACATTCTATAATCACCGCAAAGGTCTTGTGAGATGGGTACACTTTTTTTTCTGAAGATTTTTTATTCAAAAACATTGAATGCGATAATATGAAGGTGGTCAAAGTTCAACGTATGAAGAGAAGGGTCACGGATGGTGAAGGTGAAATCAAATTTGTTGATCGTCAACTAATAATTGTCACTTTTGAAGGAAACTTCATTCCAGAAAAAATTAATTTAACCTCATTTTCCGTGGAGCCTTATATTCACCCGGTTGTGCAATGCTATAGCTGTTTGAGATATGGCCACACAGCCAAATTGTGTAAATCAAAATCAAAAAGATGTCAAATATGTACTGAAGTACATACCAAGGACTCAGAATGCCCAAATCCTGGCAGTTTTTGCATATATTGCCAAACCAACAATCACCCTACGATATCCAAAGAATGCCCTATGTATACAAAACAACATAACATCAAAAGAGAAATGGCGTTTAAAAATATTTCTTTTAAAGAAGCCGAAACCATAGTTAACAATCCTTCATATTCAAAAATCATAACGAATAATAGATCACAGTACATCCCCCCCGCATATATGCTACATAAACCAACTGTACCCTCAAAAAAACGTAAAGCCTCTACCCCTCCCATAACACCCCCCCCCCCAACTTCCTCAAAAAAAACACATGTACCAAAGGCATCTAAAACAGCTCCCATTATTCCAAACCCTCACAGGGATGATTTTGTTCAATATAAAGAGAAAGTCATAGAAAATATCATTAACTTCATCCATACTAATTTCGATCTAAAATCTAGTACTTCAACTCACCTCAACCCACTCACAGACTCAAATACTAGGGATTTTATAGCTACGGCCTTAGAATTCGATACAATTGATACCGTCAGTATTAGCGATGAGTCAAGCTACTAGGCAATTGAAAATACTTCAATGGAATGTAGCTTCTATAAATAAACGTAAACCAAATTTATTGAACCTGCTATCTCATGAAACTTTTGACATTCTTATACTTTGTGAAACCTGGCTAAAACCAGGTGTTAATATGAATATATATGGTTATAACAGTATACAAAATAACAGAATTGATGGCAAGGGGGGCGTTGCCATTCTAATATCCAAAAATATAAGATTCAAAATCAAATCTATTAAACAGAATTTTAGTAATAATATCGAAACATGCGCTGTATTCATTGAAGACATGAACTTATCCTTGGTATCTTTATACAAACCACCAAAATATAATGTTAGCGTGAAGGACTGGGAAAACCTATTTTCACAGTTCAATGGCGATACCATATTCTGTGGAGATTTCAACTGCCACCACACCCTCTGGGGTTCTGCTGGTGATCAAGTCTGTGGGACACGACTTGTTGACGCCTTAAACAACACCAATTACATAATACTTAATGATGGATCACCTACCAAAATTAATAGGCCCACACAAAATAAATCTGCAATCGATCTCTCAGTTGCATCACCCAATTTAGTAAGTAAATTGAAATGGTCAGTACTTACTGACCCCTTGGGATCAGACCACTTCCCAATTCTATTACAATATAATACTAATTATACTCCCCAGAACATCTCTCCTTCAACCAGATGGAATGTCGCTTCTGCAGACTGGACACTATTTTCAAGCCTATTTTCCCTGTAATCATTTCAGCTTATCAGAATTGGAATCTGCTCTCTTATCTCGCCGTGGAACGGCGCCCGGCAGTGATAATATCACCTATAAAATGCTCACATTTTTACCATCGATAGCTAAGAATGCACTATTAGATATTTTTAATAAATGGTGGCTTAATAGCCGCGTCTTTGATGAGCTTAAAGAAACTATCATTGTTCTTATTTTAAAACCCAAAAAGGACCCAAATAATATATCTTCTTATCGCCCAATCTCGCTCATGTCCTGTATTATGAAAACGTTTGAACGCATGATAAAGGCTAGGTTGGAATGGTATTTAGAATACAATTCAAAACTACCACATTCGCAGTACGGATGTCGACGCGGAATGGGAACGATGGAAGCTGTCTCCCAATTAGTCTCAGATGTACAATATTCATTCTCGAAAAACTTGTACGTCGGTTGTCTGTTTGTGGACTTAAAAGGCGCATATGACTCGGTTGATCTGAACATTCTCACTGAAAGTTTAATTTCATTAAACGTTCATCCTCAGATTTCATACGACATTGTAGACTTGTTTCGCAATCGTAAAATATACATTAAAGACAATAATAATGTATTGCATGGACCAAGGGTTGCCAATCACGGATTACCTCAAGGTCCCCTTCTATTTAATGTATATACTTATAGTTTACATAATATCTTTGATTCGGATGTAAAATGCATACAATACGTTGATGATTTTTGTTTCTACACCACACAGGATAACTATAATCAATGTGTCAAAGTACTGAAGTATATTGCCTTAAGACATGGTTTAGTGATCACGCCTTAACAATTTCTCCAGAAAAATCAGCTGTTATGTTTTTTACTAGACACAGATTGCACCTCACTGATACGCTCACTCTGAGTGGTCTCAAAATACCAATCAAAACAGAATACAAATATTTAGGCGTTGTACTAGATAATAAACTTCTGTGGGGTAGCCACATAAACCATCTCAAGAGTAAAGCTGAAAAGGGGATAAATATGTTGAAATGTGTCACAAAAACTAAATGGGGAGCTGATCTTAAAATCGCTCTCCTGTTCTGATTACCAGGTTAAAATTGAATCATGCTAAATTCCCAGCACATCTTCACAGAATTGGTGTAGCAGAAACGAACATCTGTTCATGCGACAACGAATCCATTGCTGACTTGAACCACATACTTTTTTCATGTGGAAAATATAGCAGTAGTCGTTCTAACTTTCTACGTTTCATCACCAACAGAAATATAGCTCAACCCTTTAATTTAACCACTCTGCTAAGTATGAATAATAAAAATGTCCTAGATCAATTAATCACTTTTCTCAGAGAAAGCAAACTTGATATCTAAATTAATTTAAACGGAAAATATATTAGGACCTAATTAAACACCATTTCTGTGGCAAACGGATTCTGTCCAATGCCAACCCTCCTTTTCACACACACACATAATTGTCTAAACTAAGCATGACTCCCTCATCTAACTTCGACATTTTTTAATTAGACAAGCTCTACTTGAAACAATTATTGAGCATCTAGTATCGTCTGTTTAACTTGAAATAGACAGTACTCGTTCTGTATAGATGTCCACATTGAGCAAATTTGAATTTAAAAGTGACCATACACATGAGAAAAGCAAATATCTTGGATAGTTTCGACAGCAGTCCAGGCAAGACTATTAGCTTGTTCATTGTTAATCCAATGTGCACTTTTACCCATACCAAATGTATATTCCTCTTAGATTGAAGTAGGTACCAGTATTTTATTTTAATTATGTAGTTGTCTGGAAGGTTTATACTCTTTACAGCTTTCAACACAAACAACAAATTAGAAACAATGACAAAATTATTCTACTTAGTGTTTTTGGCAAACAAGAGAACTTCATATTATATAAGTTGGAATTTCTGGAACAACGCCCATCAGACAGTGTAAGTGTTGGTGTAATGGTAGTAAATAGTGTGTTCAATAACTTCATATGTGACAACTGCTGCTGCATAAAAAACTGAGAATGTGCTACGAAGACTACAAGCTTGTTCAGCATTTTCGAGAGAAACATAAAAGCAAAACCTGCTCCAGATATTGTCTTAGAGGTGTCTGTTCAAATAATTAATGCATTTTCACATGTTGACAAAACAGAGTTGAGAACATGCTTGCTTATAATGTGAGTATTTTGGTTGAACTAAATCATATTTCAGGGAAAACATTTACAAAAAGACATCATTTGAGTATTTGGGATACAGAGATGAACGAGAATTTGTGAAAAGCCTCACATAAGAGAGGTGATTTTTTTTCTATTTCTATTTGACAGTAATGTTGACATATGTTAAGCTGTGACATAGCTAAAGATTGAGAGCTTGTAAGTAGAGTTTGGTGAAGCACTTACACACTCTTAGATATTCAAGAAGTTGTTCAAGGGCTTGTGCATTTAATGCCATTACTGAGGTGAACTTCATTGCTCTATCTTTATAACATAGCATTTTAAATTTTCTGTTTGATATTGTAGCTTCAACTCATTATTTCAAAATTAAAAATTCTCGTTAATAGATCTACTACTGTAATTAACTATTACACCAATTCTAAATCTAACGAACCTTCCTTAACGACAGTGATTCATTTCAGTCTAGGACATATACTATTTTCTAAATCAAACACAATATTTTTTATACAATTTAGAAATCAGAATGTGAATATTGTACTCGTAAAAACACCAAATAACTGATGAAGAAAGTTGAAATAGAAAAAAATTGTATATTCACACATCCACCTCAACCCTTCGGTGTACGGGTTGGGTCTAACATACCTACTGCGGACTGTTTCAATGGCACATTTATACTACATTTAGCATAGGGCTGGATCTCTGGTCATGTGTACCTTCCTAATGGTTATCGTACTTAAGATTGCTGTGGTGTGGTCAATTTCACTTCTATGTTCAATAAAAATTGTGTTTTCGGTCTATTAGACCCAACCCGTTCACAGAGGTAAGTAATTTTGTTGTGTGTTCCTTACAATTTATTATTATGTTGCAGTATTGGTCTAATTAGTAAAAGAAAAATGGATTATACATGAGACAGAAATGGATACTCATATTATATATAAAAGTAACTCAGAAAAGAGCAATATTTGATTCCACAAAAAATGTCAACAACACAAGAAGAATATTTTTGAATAAACTCGCCCAGAAGTCTTATTCTCCCCTGCATAAGTCAACTGGTTAACTGCCAATATTTGTCTAGAGGTCAGACAAGAAGAAGCAAAAAATAAATGGGATGCCATTTTCTGAAAATCGATAAAATAATATGCAAATGATTCAGTAAGGTAGATCTACATAGCCTATATAGAGATCGGATATCAAAGTATTTTTGCCTGCAATACATTTCTCTAGTTTAGAACATTCTCAACAAATATTCTCAAATGCAGAGAAAATTTCAAATAATAAAATATGTACAGGGGGGTTTCCGTGATGCAAACACAATTATAAAATTTTTTTTTAATGTTTTGTTATTTTTTGTAATATTTTTAAATTTTTCTTTGTAAGCATTGTGTAAATACATATAAAAACAATATGTAATTGCAATGTGCAAAAATATATTTATTTTCTCCAGTAATTGTTTTTTAATTAGGGTCTGTGAGACCCAACCCATATGTTGAAGTACAATAATTTCACCGGTGTACTGAAGGGTTAAGATTTGTACAATGCCAACTCTAAATAATTGTTCGAGAGAAAATTAGTGCTCCATAATATCATTACGTGTAGCCAACCCAACGGAAATTTTATTAAAATGAGAACAGAGCTAAGGAAAACATGTAAAAAGTAGTAGTGCCACATTGATTAATATCAGTAACTAGTAACTCATTTTTACTAACAATTTAGTAATTACGATTGGTAATACTGTGAGTACCTCAAACAACAATCTAATTTAGATTGGGGAATTGTGTATCAAGTGATACATATCTTTCTTCCACTTGCCAAATAACTTATAAGCTATAGGTGAACTAACTGGTAGTGTTTGGATTTTTCAATAAAAATATAGGTACAAAAGGGCGTATCACTATTTATAAGAGAAAAAATTACCTGGATTTTGTAAATTTTCTTGGGGCTGACTCTGAAGCTTTTTCAATTCCGCAGTATGTACTTCTTTCGATGCATTATCACCTAGACTGGATTGCCTTGAAGTTCCAGGTTTATGAAGATCTTCATCGACAACAACTGTCCGAATTTTTTGTTGTACACTAGGCTCTTCAATGCTATTTTTAAACTCGGTAGGAGAAAAATTTTGATTATTTAAAAATGGTACAAGAATTCTATCCAAATCTGGTGTTTCAAGAACTGTTCTACTGTTGTTGTCCTGTAACGTCCTGCAATTTTCTTCAAACGCAATACTTTTATCTGTACTGCAAAAATACTCATTGTTACGTTTATTGAAGATTTCTGCTTTCTCCTTGCCGTCTCCATGAATTTTGAATTCAGAATTCAATGATGCTACAGTAGTAGTAGGGGATGTTATAAATGATCCCTCCTGTACTTCAGAGATTTTATTATTTTTAGAAATAACTGAATTTTTATAATAATCCCTTAAATCAAACTTGTTATCAGTTATGTTATTTAATAGTTCATTATTGTAATTTACAACTTCATCTGATAAACTGTATTCAAGACTTGCCTGTGGCACTTCAAATTCTATTTTATCGCCTATTCCTTTGTTCTCTAATACAATTGACGTTTGTTCAGGAACTACCTTCATACTTTGGACCCCTACAATGTTATCATCTTCTTCAAGTTCCACTTGGTTTATAGAATTGTCCTGAACCCTTTCTGGAAGTAGCTGCTTGGGTGTTTTATTATTAATGATTTCTTTATCAATAATTGTATTTTCTTGATTTTGATCCATTGCAAAGTTCGTATCAACCAAGATTAATGAAGTTTCCAGTTGTAATTTTTTACTCCCATCTTCTTTATTTTGATCACTTTTTAAAGTAGAATCTTCTATTACCGATGTATGTTTTAATTCTTCCATATCAATATTTATATGTTTTAATTCTTCTTTATTGGTAGTATTTTCATCTTGTAGGAATGGACCTATTACTAAAGATGAATCATCATTTTCTTCCACTTTAATTTCTTGAATCGAGTGTTTTAACGGTTCTTGATTATTTTTAGTATAATTTTCTTCATTTGTACTAGATTTAAGGATTGTATCTTCCAACACCTTTTCAGTTATTGATTTTAATTCTATATCGTCAATTTTGTTTCCTACACTTTGGTAGTTTTCAGAAATTGTAACTTCCGATGTTAGTAAATTTCGTAATTCTTCATTATTGTCGACTGCAGATTCTATAATCTGTTTTGGTACCTGTGCTGTATCATTTGTTATCAACGTCAATTCGCTTTTTCCTTCTTTAGTTTTCACCGAACTGCATTGGGATGTTTCTATAACCATATCTTTCAGCGATTCATTTTTACTTTCAGTAAACTTTTCTGGAATATCTCTGATTTGAGCATCTTTTGGTTCAGGTTCGTTTGATGAAACTGGAAGTAATACAGCAGCCATATCAACAACTTCAGTTGTTTCAAGACTTTCTGTTGGATGAACTTTTAAGTCCACAATTGATCCTTGTATAACCGAAAGATTTTCATTGACGGTGTGTAATACTTGATTTTCATTTTCCAATTTACTTGATTCTATAATCACTTCTGCAATTACATTGTCAGTAATGTTTAACTCCTGATATGTAATTTCAGATTTATGTAATTTTACACTCTCCAGAACCACATCTTCATTATTAATTCCAGAACTGACATCCTTTTGGCCTACATCATTAATATTACACTCTTGATAAGCAATGTCAGATTTATGTAACTCTACATTCACAGGGACTATTCCTTTATTTCCAATTCCAGAATTGGAACTCTCTTGGTTTACAGTATTTATATTACTCTCTTGATGTGTTATTTCAGATTTATGTAATTCTATTGTATCTTTATTCTTAATTTCAGAAAGGGCATTCTCTTGATCTGAAATATTTGTATAATCTTGATGTGTAATTTCAGATTTATGTGACTCAGCAGTCTCGAGAACCATTTCTTCATTGCCAATTTCAGATTTACGCGTTTCTACAGTTTCAGGAGTGATTTCTTCATTTCCAATTCCAGAATTTATAAAACACTCTTGATGTGTAATTTGAAATGTATGCGACTCTGTAGTATCAGGAACCATTTCTTCATTTCCAGTTACAGAATATGCACTTTTTTGGCCTAAAGTTTTTGTATTACAATATTGATGTATAATTTCAGATTTAAGCGACTTTACAATCTCAAGAACCATTTCTTTATTTCCAATTTTAGAATTTATATTACACTTTTCATGTGTAACTTCAGATTTGTGTGACTCTACAGTTTCAGGAACCATCGCTTTATTTCTAATTTCAGAATTTACATCTTTTCGTTCAACAGTATTTGTACTGCATTCTTTTTGTTCCGAGAATTGTAAAACACCATTTGACTCATCTTTCTCATCTGATACAGTCGTTTTATTAATTTTATTTTCAAGAGTAAAAGGTAAATGTGCACTATTTTTTGCTTCATAATATGTAATTTTTTTGGACATTTTTCTTGAAAGGGTATTGCCGTCTAGAAATGGTACTTTCTTCAATTTATTTTTAAGTCTTAGGCTTTTTCTGGATCGTTTCTTGATTGTATCCCTTACTCTCTTTGTATGTTTCTTAATATCTTTCTCTATATATTTCATATCATGTAGCTTATTAATTTCTTCTTGCGTTTTTTCAATAAAGTTATTGTCTCCAACTTCCATCTCATTAATCTGATTTGTTTCTTCTGAAGATACAACTGTTAATTCAATATTAGTATTTTCTTCCCAACTTTTGATGGTTTCTTCTATCACTGGCATGGGCACATTTTCTATTAAGGAGCTATCATCATTAGTCAATTTAATTACTATGGTTCTATATATTTCTTGATCAGCTTTATCTAATTCTTTTCCAATTTCTTTTTGTAAATCTTCTTGAACAACATTAGTTGCTTCTTTATCTGTATGTTCATCAACTAAGCCAATACTCGTTTGAATATCTAGAATATTAGCAAACTCTTTGGAAATATTTTGTAAATGTTCTTTTTCATCAACGTTACAAGCCTCACTATGTTCAACTTCTCCAGGAATTAAGCCAATATGTGTGACATCAGTTTTCTGACATCTATTTTGTTCCGTAATGTCTATAGCTGTCTGATTTGATGTTTTGGTTATGATTTCGGTTTTAAAACATTCTTGAACAACATTAGTGGAGTCTTCGTGTTTATTTTCTTTAGAAATATTGTCAATACTCATGATATTTTCGATTTTATCCACATTTTTTACTGCAATATCTGTATTTGAATCATTTATTTTTCCAGTTTTGTTTTCAATATGTAATTCTTCATGAGCTGTCTTCCTTTGTTCAGTTTCTTCAGAAATGCTGTCTATGCTTGTGAGTAACTTCTTTTTATCTTCATTTCCTCCCACAACATGTGCACTTGGTTTACTTTTCTCAATTACAATTTCATTTATTGAAGATTCTTCTACACTGCAAGGTATATTGTGGTAGATTTCACCAGAAACGTTTAAAATGTTAGCTTTTTTATCTTCTCTTCCTTCTGTAATATCTATATTTGTTTCCTTTAATTTGACAGTTGAGTTTTCATTTTGGAAATCTTTTTCAACATTATTTGACCTCTTTTGTTGTATGTCTTCAGAACAGTTTTCGAAACACATGACATTCTCTTTTTGATTTTCAATTTCGTCAACAATACTCATGTTGTGGTAGATTTCTTTAGGAATTGTGTTAGAACTTGTGCTGTTGGTTTTCTTATCTTTATATTTATCTATAATTTCTGTGTAACTAATTTTAGAAGTTTCATTTTTAGCTGATTTCTTAGTTTTAGTCACTTTATTTAGTTTCGAAGGTATTTTCATCTCTTTACTGTTTATTTTCGTTCTTAAAATTCGTTTGTTTTCAGTTATATCGTCCTTCAATGTAGAGGTAGAACAGTTTTTATGCATTTTGACTACTGTTTCATCAGTTTTATTTTCCAAATCAACATCATTATCCAATTTTTGACATTCAACTAGTGATACAGATGTAGATCTTGATTTTGTCGGAATTGATCCTGTTGGTATTTCTGATTCTTTAGTATAAGATTTCGATCGAGAGTTTTTAGAAGTTCTTAATGTTTTTATTGTGGAACTGATCACATGTTTTCTCAATTTTTTATCCAGATCAGTTTGTGGGTAACTATTTCTACGACTTGATCTGCTATTTTTGTTTTTGATACATTTTTCAACAAGCTCGTCTATTTCTACCTGATCAAACAAAAATGGGAGTGGTGCACTAACTGCCACTGTTTCTTTACTTTCTTTTGTTTTCGATGTAGACTCAGGAGTACTTTTACTTGACATTTCTTTATTTTCAACTTCACTAAGATCTGTGTTTTTCTTTGACTTTGTATGTGTATTTGTTTCTTTGTCTTCTTTATTATTCAAAGTTGTATTTTCTTGTGACTCTATTTTTTTATTTTTGGTTGAATCTACTTGTTTATTGATACTAGCAGCTCTAGTGATTCTTTTTCGTAAATTCCTTTTTACTCGGGTTAATCCAATTTCCTTATCGATCTCTCTATTCATTTCCTTTATATCAAGATCTGTTTTATGCCTTTTTATACTAATGTTTTCTTCTACAAATTTGATTCTCCTTTTAATATGCTTGTTTTTCTTTGGAGAAAACTTAATATTTTCTTCAGTACCATATTTTGTATCCTTTTTGATTCCTCTATGCTTCCTTGTGTCTTTAATTTTATCTTCAAATTGGATCATTTCTTTAGTTTTCTTTTTAATGATGTCTGCATCTTTCTTTGTTGTTTCTAAAATTCCCCCTTCAAGTACAGTAACACCTTTTGAAGTATTTCTAATATCATCTTTGATATTACTGAAACTTTTATTGCATCCTTCTTCAGTTTCATTAGATGAATTTGTATTTTCTACAAAGTTATTGGTTTTTTTTGTTTTCTCTAGTGCATCATCACTAATAGATTTATTTATTTCTGGAGAAGCTTGTGTCTCAAACATTTTTATGTGATTGTGTGTATCTCTTCTTGGTGAAATTACAACATTTGATAAAATTTTTATTTTCTTACATGCAGGTACTTCGTTAGTTGTTATTTTGTCATTTATCATACTGTCTACTTTTTCAATATCCTTTATGGTAGCATCCACACTTTCTGCTTCCGACTCACCTTCAACATTATTTTGCTTTGTATCTTTGTTGCTAGTTTGTTCAAGTTTCCCTTGGATTTCCGTTATATCTGTTCCTTCATTTTTCAATCGTTGTTCTAACTTTTCTGTGGTAAATTTGACAGTGTTTTTATAAGAGAGTTTATATCGCCATTTGGGCGGTATGTAAATAGGATAATTTACACCATCACCAGGCAATGTACTTTTATTCAAGATTTCTTTTTTAATTTCAATTGCCTCTTCCACGTTAGAGTATTCATTACCAGGAGAAATAGATCTATCGACATATGTATCTTCTTGTTTATTCTTTTCTTCCAATCTCATAATACTAACGTAAGGATTCAAATTGTTTTCATATGATTTAATCTGCGCTTTTGTTTTTGGTTTTTTATTTTTAATATTTCTCTTAATGGTCACATTATTTTTGCAACGAATTCTATGTTTATATTTAAATACAAGATTTTCTTCATCTGTATCTTCGTTATAAATTTTGTCATCACTATCTTCCATTTTTTTATCATCAATAACTAGTTTGTTGAATTCACTGTCGTTACTATCTTTATTAGTTAGAGAATCAGGCAATTGACGGATTTTTACGTTATTAATGGGGAGGGTAATGTTAAATTCTTGTGGTTTCATTACATTTTCACATATATTTTTTCTATAAGTGCTTCTTGTTATTCGCTTGTCATCATCAAATTTGTCTGCTGTTTCCATTAAATCGAGTTTCCTCTTGACTCTACTTTTTACAGACATATTTTTTGTAGGGGTCAACTCCTTCTTTGTTTTTGTTGTTTTAGCATCACCTTTGGGTTTTCTTCTACTTTTGGGAGTTTCAGATTTCTGTTTTATTTCAACTGCTACTGAAGCTAAACGATGCAGATCTACAAAACGTTCTTCATTCAAATGTTTGTCTTTGTACATATTCCAAACTTGATGTGAGAAATTGGGTACGTCAAATGTTTTCTTAGAAATCCCGTCAATTTCTTTATTTTTATCATCAAAACTACTTATTAAAAAACTTTTATCATTTGACATACCAGATTCTTTCTTATCCAATTTACTAAAATCAGTTAAAATAAGCTCCTTATTATTTATTATGCTGATAATTATTCCAGGTTCCAAAATATTTGTTTTAGTCTCTTCCTGTATTATTTTTTTATCGTTTAGACAATCAGATTTTACTATTTTTCCAATGTTTTCGGCTGGCGAAGTTTCCATTTCTCGTTTCAAACAATAAGACGAAGCTTTATTTTCAGTAGAAACTTTGGCAACATCAAAAAAGATTTCTTCTTCACTAGGTGGTGCTTCTACAATAACTTCATTAATAAATGGCGATTTATGAAAGGAATATTTGTGGTTAGTTTCTATGGAACTAGTGGTGCCCTGATATATTCCTTCTAAATTATCTTGTTTTTGTTCATCATCTGCTGTTTGCATAAGAGGCTCAACTTTTTCACAGTTATTCAAAAAGTGTTCGTTTTCAGAGCCTTTTTTTCCCTTGTCAAATGTAGCTTGATTATTTTCATATTCTTTTTCATTTTCAGTAATTTCAACAGAAACTTCTTTGATATGAATTTCCAAGCTGCAAGAAGTTTTGTTTATTTTCTGTTCATTATCAACTGCAATTGATACACTCTCAACATTTTTAGTTTCTTCTTCTTTAAGTATTAATTCAGTGTGAATAGTTTTTTCTGGTGTTGTTTTTTCTTCTCTTTGAGTTGTTTCTTTATTACAAATAACATCATATATAGCTTTAGCATGTTCAATAGTTTTGTTACTTTCTTCCTGCTCCCTATCACATGGTTCATTTATTTTAGGTGTTTCATCTTCACTAGCAACACTTATTTCTTCATCAACCATTTTTTTATTAGTTTTTGATGTTGAAACTTTCCTATCAATATTAATAATAGTTTTTTCATTGTGTGTTTGTTTAACAGTTGTATCTCCAATAGACTCAATTTCTACAGTTTGGGATATTTCTGCATCTTTAATAAGGAAACATTCAAGAATTTCTGTATCACTTTCAGTTACAGTTTCTATTTTCTCCTTAGTAACTTCTTCAGGCTCCTTAACTTTCTCGAGTGTAAATTCATCTTCTTCATCAACTTTCATATCCATATTAATACTAGTTTTATCCTTGGGGGTTTGGTTGTCGGTTGTACAGTCAACTTCTACAGTTTGGGATATTTCATTATCTTCAATAAGGAAACTTTCAGGAATTTCTGTATTACTTCCTTTTGCAGTGTCTATTATTTCTTTAATTTTTAAAGCTGAAACTTCTTCATACTCCTTTTCTTTTTCATGTGTAACTTCTTCGTCAACTTTCCTATCGATATTAATAATAGTTTTTTCATTGTGTGTTTGTATTGTAACTCCAATAGACTCAATTTCTACAGTTTGGGATATTTCATCATCTTCAATAAGGAAACTTTCAAGAATTTCTGTATCACTTTCGGTTACAGTTTCTATTTTCTCCTCACTTTTTAAAGTGATTTCTTCACACTCCTTAACTTTTTCGAGTGTAACTTCATCTTCTTTATCAATTTTCATATTGATATTAATAGTAGTTTCATCCTTGTGCGTTTGGTTGTCGGTTGTACAGTTAACTTTTACAGTTTGCAATATTTCATTATCTTCAATAAGGAAACTTTCAGGAATTTCTCTATCACTTTCGGTTACAGTTTCTATTCTCTCCTTACTTTTTAAAGTAACTTCTTCACACTCGTTAATTTTCTCAAGTGTAACTTCATCTTCTTTATCAATTTTCATATTGATATTAATAGTAGTTTCATCCTTGGACGTTTGGTTGTCGGTTGTAGAGTCAACTTCAACAGTTTGTGATATTTCATTATCTTCAATAAGGGAACTTTCAGGAATTTCTGTATTACTTCCTTTTGCAGTGTCTATTATTTCTTTAATTTTTAAAGCTGAAACTTCTTCATACTCCTTTTCTTTTTCATGTGTAACTTCTTCGTCAACTTTGCTATCGATATTAATAATAGTTTTTTCATTGTGTGTTTGTTTAACAGTTGTAACTGCAATAGACTCAATTTCTACAGTTTGGGATATTTCAACATCTTCAATAAGGAAACTTTCAAGAATTTCTGTATCACTTTCGGTTACAGTTTCTATTTTCTCCTCACTTTTTAAAGTGACTTCTTCACACTCCTTAACTTTTTCGAGTGTAACTTCATCTTCTTTATCAATTCTCATATTGATATTAATAGTAGTTTCATCCTTGTGCGTTTGGTTGTCGGTTGTACAGTCAACTTCTACAGTTTGGGATATTTGAATATCTTCATTAAGGAAACTTTCAGGAATTTCTGTATTACTTCCTTCTGCAGTTTCTATTATTTCGTTAAATTTTAAAGCTGAAGCTTCTTCATATGCCTTTTCTTTTTCATGTGTAACTTCTTCGTCAATTTTCCTATCGATATTAATAATACTTTTTTCATTTTGTGTTTGTTTAACAGTTGTAATTCCAATAGACTCAATTTCCACAGTTTGGGATATTTCTGCATCTTCAATAAGGAAACTTTCAATACTTTCTGTATCACTTTCGGTTACAGTTCCTATTTCCTCCATAGTTTTTAAAGTAACTTCTTCACATTCCTCAACTTTTTCGAGTGCAACTTCATCTTCTTCATCAACTTTCATATCGATATTAATATTAGTTTTATCCTTGTCCGTTTGGTTGTCGGTTGTACAGTCAACTTCTACAGTTTGGGATATTTCTGAAACTTCTTCATACTCCTTTTCTTTTATATATGTAACTTCTCCTCTATCACATGGTACTTCTTCTATTTTAGGTGTTTCCTCTTCACTAGCAACTATTTCTTTATCAACCATGACAAAACATTCGTTTTCAATAGAGCATGTTTCAGAAAAATCTTCCTTATTTTCAAATGTATCATCTTTATTATCAAAACATTCTTCTTTTGTTGAATCGTTTTCAATTTCACCATCTTCAATTTGTGTAGTGTCTAAATTTTCTTGTGTTATAGAGCGATTATGTATATCTTCTTCCTTATTATCTGATCTTTGCATTGTTAAAGTATCTATTTGTGTATTGTCAAAATTTTCTGGTTCCTCTACATTTGTTATTACTTCAATGTTCGAAATATCTGTACATCCGTCTTTAACTGAAAAATCAATTTGGAGTACTGTTTCATTGGACATAGTTTTTTGTAATTGTTCTTGTATTTCTACAGCTGGAAGCTCCTTTTCTTCTTCCCTCTTCTGTTCATATCCAATTCTAACTTTGGGTGAAACTTCAACGATTTCTTTGTCAACAATACTTTCAACAATCTCTATTTTTTCCTCATTGTTCGAATTACACACTTTACTTGAAAGGTCAACTTGTTCAACGTGGAGTATTTTTTCATCGTTCAAAGTTTTTTCCAATTGTTCTTGTATTTCTGTTACTGAAGATCCTTTTTCTATTTCCCTCTTTTGTTCATATTCAATTCCAACTTTGGGTGAAACTTCAATGTTTTCTTTGTTAACAAAACTTTCAATTACAAAGGGTACCGTTTCTATTTTTTCTTCAATGTTCAAAATATCTGAACGCCCGACAAGACTTGAAAATTCAATGTGTTCCATTTGGAGTACTTTTTCACTGGTGATAGTTTTTTCCAATGGTTCTTGTGTTTCTATTACTGCAGATTCTTTTTCTTCTTCCCTCTTTTGTTCATATTCAATTGCAACTTTGAGTGAAACAAGAACGTTTTCTTCTCTAGCATCGTTTTCAATTACAAAAGGTACAGTTTCTATTTTTTCAATTTCTAATTCATCTTGATTATAAACTTCGGCTAATATTTTGAATTTTTCAATTTCTTCACCAAGACTTCTACTGGTTTCTTCATATGTATCAACTAATTCCTCTGTATGTCCAAGTTGAGATAGTTCTTCCTTATTCTTGGTAAGATTTGTGTCAATGTTGGTTTCCATTATAGGAATTATTGCTTCTATAGTTTCATTTGTCTTTGAAAACTTTTCTTTTTGGTCTGAAGCTTTAATATGTTCATGTGGAGATGGTTCTTCAATAACTTTTGTTACAATACCAGTTATAGCATCATTTTTATCATTTGGTCGAATCTTGAACTTATCTACATTTTTAGTAAGAGTTCCTTGAAAAACTTCTGCCTCAGTATTGGACATTTGTGCTGAATTCTCGGTACTTTCATTTCTTTTGAAAATATTTTCATTTTGGTTTACAATTGCAACATTCACATGCTCTTCGTTTTTACAAGCAACAACTTCTATGAATTGGGATTTATCTTCATTTTCAATAAGGAAACTTCCTGGTTTTTCTGTATCATTTTCTATTTTTTCATGAGTTGAAACTTCTTCATACTCCTTTTCTTTTTCATGTGTAACTTCTTCATCAACTTTCCTATCGATATAAATAAATGTTTTTTCATTGTGTGTTTGTTTAACAGTTGGAATTTCAATAGACTCACTTTCTACAGTTTGGGATATTTCGATAACAGTTTCTATTTTCTCCTTAGTTTTTAAAGTAACTTCTTCACACTCCATTACTTTTTCGACTGTAACTTCATCTTCTTTATCAACTTTCATATTGATATTAATACTAGTTTTTTCCTTGTCCGCTTGGTTGCCGGTTATACAGTCAACTTTTTCAGTTTGGGATATTTCATTACCTTCAATAAGGAATCTTTCAGGAATTTCTGTAGTACTTCCTTTTGCAGTTTCTATTATTTCATTAATTTTTAAATCTGAAACTTCTTCATACTCCTTTTCTTTTATACATGTAACTTCTCCTCTATTCACTTCTATATCAATATTAATATTTTCATTTTCTGTTTGGTCCTCAGCTGTAACTCCAAGATATTCAACTTGGACCAGTTCTTCCTCATTAAAAGTTTCTTCAAAATGTTCAACATCCATGTTAGTTATTTGTTGTTCATATTCGTTTACAGGAGATTCAATTTCAATATTAAGTTGCTCATTAATAACAGTTCTTTCAAAATCTTGTTGATTTTTGGGTATTTCATCAAATGTTTCTTGATCCGTCTTCTCCTCCTTGTGTATAACGCCCTCTGGAATAATTGATAAAATATGTTTATTCTTGTAATTTATCTCATCAACAATTTCAATTTCCTTATATTCTCTCGTTTCTACATTTGGTGGTGTCTGTACAATTTCATCTTGATTATTGACAAGTTCCAAGGAATCTTCCTGATTATCTGGATTAACAAGTGTGTCCTGATCTTGAATTTTAAATTCAGTTTCACCATTGTTATCTAAAATATGGCTTTCTACAAATTCCTGGTATGATTTTAATGAATATATTCGCGAAGGCTGTATTTTGGACGAAGTTTCTTCATTATGGCATACATCTGGATTATTGTTAGTAGAAATCTGGTATTTATCAAAGGAATTATGGTGTGTATTTTTTCTTGAATCACATTTCCTTACAGAATCACTGATAGATCGTAAGGAATACCTTTTATTTTTACATTTTACTTTTATTTCACAGTTCCCATTTTCGTTGTAATCATCATTATTAAGGTCAACTGTTACATTTTCAGAAACGTTTGAAGTACAAGAATGATTTTCACCTTGACTATTGTTATTAGCATTTTTCTGCTTCCTGTGAATATCATCAAAACTACTTTTACCTAAGACTGTTTTCTTATTATTGATACCATCAACTTCTGTAATTACCTTAGACTCAACTATATTTAATGGAACTTTGATGTTTTCTTTGAGAGGTACATTTTCTTTAATTTTAAGAGCACATTTATTATCTGCACTCTTTCCTTCAATAAAAAAATGATTAAAATCAGATAAAGTACATTGGTAAAGACTTATCATCAATTCTCTTGGGCATATTTCTCTGTACTTCACTTTATCGGTAAGCTCCAGAGATACTTCTTCACTCAGAGATTTGTTAGGCAATGAGTCTTCATTTGAAGTTGAAAGGAGTCCTGAGTTCGATACTACTGTTAATAAATCAGAATAGGCTGCATTGCTTTGATTATTTGTCAAATTTGTATCTACAACTGTTGGCTCTGTAGAGTCAATATTGACTTTAAGAGCACTAACAGAATTTTCAAATGTTATTCTAGGTTCATTTGATTCATTTTTTTCGTGCCGTGTATTATTTTCATTATCAGGTAATACAATAATCTCGTTTATATTTACACTTTCATTATGATTTTCAAATTGTTGTAAAGAACTTGATAAAATTGTATTTGAAAATTCTTTACTTTCTTCCAAGGATCTATTAATTGATAATTCAGTTATTTCATATGGATCTATGGATTTATTGGTTGATACTTCAGTTTCTTCGTCTAGATCTATGATTTCCATAGTATGTGCTATTTGTTGAGAGGAATTTGGTAAATTCATATGAGCGAATTCCACACTTTCCTTTACATAATTATCTGTCAGTACTTTAGTTACTTCATCTTGATCTATCGCTTTATTTGTTGATAGTTCAATTACTTCATCTAGATCTACAATTTCCATATGATTTTCAACTTGTTTAGAAGAATTCGATATAATCGTATCTGAGAATTCTATGCTGTCTTTTATGGTTTTGTTTGTTGGCAGATCACTTGTGGTTGTGTCATCACTAATGTCAATAATTTCTTCTGAAGTCATGACTGGTATTTTGTCTTCATCAACACTAGATTCAGTTAAAATATTATCAATTTCTTGTAACAACTCATCATTGTCACTTATACTGCTTGGACTACTTTGTTTAACTATGGATTTTATATAATCTTCAGATCTACATTGTAATTCATAATTGTCCGAGGTATGTTGGTTTTGGTTCAAAGTTGTATTAGTTGTCATTGTAGCAGAATGTTTAATTCTTTCTATTTTCTTGGTTTCAATTTCTTTAGTTTCAAAATGTTGGTTTTGGTTCAATGTTGAATTGGTTGTCATTGTAGCAGAATTTTTAATTCTTTCTTTTTTCTTGGTTTCAATTTCTCTAGTTTCAAAAATAATTTCTTCATCACTGTCTAATCCACTTTCGTCTAAACATATTGTGTGAACGAATTTGGTATTCTTATTTGTATTTTTTCCTTTGCCACCCAATATTGGTCCATATTCATCTTTGATTTCATCAACGTCATCTTCCAAGATTGGTGAGACTTCATACTATATTAAAAAAAAAGAGTATATTCAGTCATGATAAAAAAATAATGGAATAAAAATAAATTATCAAACTCCTGGAGTCGTTATTACTTATTTACAGTCTACAAACATATTATATACAGGGTGAATCACGACCAACGGGATGGAGGCTTATAGCGAAATGGTAAAAGTATTAAAATGTTTGTCACTTTAGTAGTTTGTACATTCATATAGGCTACATTTTAAAATTATTTTGAAATATACAGGATGTTCCAATAAAGTGTGGCGTATCAAAGTCATATTTTTTCTTACGGCACACCCTATATTTCATTGCATTTACTGATTGCCCCTGAAAAATATTATACTCCTTCATAATGGTTCCCTATACCTAAATACAGAGGGTTCCGAGTTATGCTGACTTTTTTTAAAATATGAACATTTCGAAAAAAATTAATAACTCATTGATATAACAAACTGTAGCAAATTTACTCTTACATATAAATAGTTGGACATTCGTTGAATGTATTCCACGATTGAGTACTAAACATCTCTCTACAGGGTGTTCAGAATTTTCAGTTTCATTATTAGATCATTCAATGTGTAATATCGGGCTTACTTTAAATGGAACACCCTATATTTTAATAATTCACTATATTCAAAAAATGTCCTCTTTCGAATGGTATAAGGGTGTTTTATACCTAGGTATTAATTTTCGTGCAATTTAGAATTTTCTTAAATTGTATGGTAAATCGATTTTAAAAACATCTGCAATTCTCTCTAAACTTTAAACTAATGATCTTGGCATAGTGGTTGGTTAAAAAAACAGTGAATTTGCTAATAAATATGCACACTTGTAGTTGCTGAGATACACTAGCTCTTTTTTTACCGATAAGTATTTAAGTACATAATAAAACAGAAACAAATTTTTAATAAAGCAAAAATATAAATACTACAAAACGAACAACAAATTATTAAAAGCAAAAAATGAAAAATTACTATACTAGATGCTCAAAATGCTTGGCCATCTTGTGCAATGCAACACGTGATTCTAGGTTCCAACGATCTACTTAGATTATTCAACATATCGGGTGTTTTAGACGCGAAAGCGTTCGAAATTCTTAATTTCATATCGTCTGGAGTAGTAGGGGGTGCAGCATACACAATATTTTTAATATAACCCCATATGAAGAAATCCATCTTGGTCAATTCTGGTGACCTAGCTTGCCAATTATAAGGACCGCCGCTACCTATCCATTTATTTTTAAATTTTCTATTGAGGTAGTTCCTAACAGCAGGTAAAAAGTGAGCAGGTGCTCCGTCTTAATTGTAGCCACATTTTCCTTCGGATGCTAAGTGATAGGTTTTCGAGAAGGATCCAGAAGTCTTTTTTCAAAAAACTCAAAATGATCTTCCATCCAGGTGTCCGTCAAAAAAATACGGGCCGATAACATACTCACCCACAATCCCTCCCCAGACGTTTAGACTCCATCAGTGTTGGCGATCAACTGTACGGAATAAATGATTGTTAGTTGTATCATGATAATGGAAATTATTTCTATTTATTAACCCATTATTGTGGAAAGTAGATTCGTCAGTAAAGAATACATAATTAAAAAAATTAGGATCTTCCCCAACTTTGTCGAAAGTCCATAAAAAAAATTTAAACGTTTATCATAATCCTGTTGTGTCAACTGCTGTGTAGTTAAATATGATACGAATGGTAGCGATTTTTCTTGAGTATTCTACAGTCTACACACACTCATTTGACTTATTCCTAATTCACTTGAATTTTTTCTAGAACTGGTATTAGGATTTTTCGTAACCGACAGCTGTACATCAAATTCGTTGGCGTTATCGCCAGTAACTGGTTTAGTTTTGTGCATCTTCTCATATGCAACGCTACCAGTATCACGGAATCCATTGAGCAGTCTTTCGTAAACTTCCCTCTTTGGGTGAATTCTATCAGGGTACTTTTGAGCATAAATTCTAGATGCTAGGAGACAATTTTCTAAACATTACCCAATGCAAAGTATCATGTCGACTTTTTCGTTTAATGGGTACTGCTTCATTTTTAGTAGCAATAAAATTTGAAACACAAGATTGTTCAGAGAATTAACAGAGAAATGTTATAAAATGACATTAAGTTCGGTACCGACCAGATTATGTATGCATTTTTTGTTTGAAAATCGATTTACCATACAATTTAAGAAAATTGTAAATTGCACGAAAAGTATAATACCTAGGTATAGGACATCCTTATACCATTCGAAAGAGGATATTTTTTTGAACATGGTGAATTATTAAAATACAGGGTGTTCCATTTAAAATAAGCCCGATATTACACATTGGATGATCTAATAATGAAACTGAAAATTCTGAACAGCCTGTAAAGAGATGTTTGGTACTCAATCGTGGAATACATTCAACGAATGTCCAACTATTTAGATGTAAGAGAAAATTGGCTAGGATTTGTAATATCAATGAGTTATTAATTTTTTTCTAAACGTTCACATTTTAAAAAAGTCGGCATAACTCGGAACCCACTGTATTTATGTATAGGGAACCATTATGAAGGAGTATTTTTTTGGGGCAATCAGAAAATGCAATAAAATATGGGGAGTTCCATAAGAAAAAATATAACTTTGATACGCCACACTTTATTGAAACATCCTGTATATTTCAAAATATTTTTATAATGTAGCCTATATGAATGTACAAACTACTAAAGTGACAAACATTTTAAAACTTTTACCGTTTTGCTATAAACCTCCATCCCGTTGATCGTGATTCACCCTGTAAACCTAAAGATTGAAACTTATTTTTCGAATCGTCTCAAAGCACAAACAACAAGAATTTGTCAATAATCAACCAAAATCATTTGGTAAAAGTCGAATTTACGCATTTGCATGCACCTTTACAGAACGGAAAATTTTCTACAAAACTCTTTTTATCCAGTACCGCTATCTCAGTATTGACAGATAGAAATATATAGAGCGTCTTTTCTCGGAATGTATATGACATGGCATCCATCTGTTCTTACCAAAGCAAAGCAGTATAAAATTTATATTCTGTCTTATCATAAACAAGAATAGTACTTTAGGAATATACTCAATTTATCAAAAATGTATCCTCTAAGTTACCTCTTAGAAATGAAATCAAATATTGAAAAATTTATTATGTGTCCGAGGTTGATAGCAAAATATATCCCATTTCTATCCAAGCATACTGGTACTATTATACTTGACTTTGCCACAACTAATAGGGTTAGAAAATGAGACTGTAATGTTTACTGCATGTTGCACTGCTATTTCTTAATATCAAACTTAGTTAGGTGAAGGATTAGCTTAAGGTGAACTTAAAGAAAAGATGTTTTGCACAGTAGTTACTTGTACCAAACCTTATCTATGTTTAGCAACAGCGTAAAATTGTTTTCATGACCAATGCTCAAGAACAATTTTTGACAGAAAGAAGAAGAATAGTAACCACACTTTGTGAAAAATAAATAATATAATCGTTTCATTCAAATCAGTAGTCTGAGGAACATTAACACTGATTCATATGGGCAATAATATTATTGCTGAAAATTGGTTGTGTAATCAGTTGATATGTATTACATAGAATTAAATAAAATTCTACAGCCACAAAATATATTGCAGTAAAAACTGACACTGAAAATGTTTTTTACACATCATAGGGATATTTAATTTCATCTACAATCGTGTTTAGTATAAGGAGAACAATTGATTTGATTACTCTAAATCGACGGAAAAATGTAAGTTCGTTGAAAGTATGAACATAATCTGCCCTCACAAAGAATTGTCTAGGCAGACCACATATAATTAAATGTAACTCATCCAGTTCATCATCATCTTTTAAGATTGTATGTGCCATTTTGTTACTGATACAAACAGACAGGAAAAATTCGAACAGTCACATCTCAAAATTTCTGAGAATACGCTCATATCAATGTCCAACAGAAGCGAAATCACAAGTGGGGTTAAATGGATCCTAAGCTTGGGAAATCTGGAGCTTATCTTGACTAGAGCTTAACTGATTTAATTAGTGCAAAACAAAATTCGAATGTAAGGTCCGCTTAAATCTTAATGTAAACCTTAAGTAATACCCATGCAAATAAGTGTTAAATATCCAACTTAACCACACTTTGTTTTAGTATAGTTTGGAAGTATAATCCATTTTAGAATTAAACGAATAAGAAACTTCAGTGACACAACGTTAGAATTGCTCAAAAACGCATTGGACACTTCTTTTAATATATATTGACATGAAAAACTATAGGCATAATCACAGAAATGAAAATATGTGTGTATATTAAAACATGTTTATCTCAATTTCAATGAAAAACCCTGAATATGTATTGTAGTTTCAATGTTCAACTGAAAATATTAAAATATTCCATAAAACTTACACAATTGTCAATATTTAATGTTTGTGGTGCATTAGATAACCCATCATCTGTTCCATAATCGCTGGTAGAAGTATTTCCGTAAATACAGAGTGATGGATCTGGAGAAAAGTTACTATCCAACAAAAAGGGTAGTGGTTTATCCCTGAGAGCATCTATTTTTTCGAAATGGCCATTTTTCTTTAGTAACGTCCTAAAAGCCACAAATTTTATTAAGCGTTTAGCTACCCAAACATTTGTTCATATGCACTGCTTATAATAGAAAAAAATATCAAATGCATACTTACACTGTCATATTCTCTAATATGATGTACTTTAAATTATAATGAGTTCTAATTTTAACAAAGATCTCAATGATGGATTTCATTGATCTTTCTGTAACTTCTCTCCTCTTTAGCTGCTTACTCTCAAAATAATCATTATAAATACTGAGCAAAATTCGAAGCACTCTCTCTTGAGTTTGTTTTTCCCTATTTTTTGAATAATATTCCCTTTTGTAAAGGATTTTGCATTCCAAAAGGACATATTGCATGAGAAACTGTGTATATTCTTCAGAAAATGGATACAATTGGGTAGCCTATAAAACAATAATCATTTAATATATTCACATTCAAACTTAAAGTGATGCAGACATGAAGTTATCCATTCACCACAGAATCCCGATAAGTAGCATGTGTCTTCAGTTTATTGTTTTTATTTAATATAACCAGATAAATCAAATTTGGTATTTGTTACAGTATATAAACTGTTAATGATTTCCCAAAAATGGAAGATATGATTTAAAATATGCACTGAAGAGTTGTCACTAATCTCAATTTGGAAAAGATGAGAAAGACATGTTATATTGTAGAATGTAGAATTTCATAGTGTTCACACATTCTATTTTATCTATTATTAATAGAGCTATGATAAAAAAGTGAATCAATAAAATCGCAACAAATTATTATTATCAGTGTAGTGATAAGAAATTGGACAACACATCAATAAATAGGAGCTAAAAATGAGCTCAACATTAGCTTTTAATGGGTCAGGAGTCAATTATAACCAGTCTGCACATCTTATAATAAGTACATGTACACCATAAGATTCGAACTTCAAACTTCCATTATTGCTAATGAACAACATCCCACACAGTTATGCATTGAACAATAAACAATATTTTCATACGTCATCAAATAATGATGAAGAATTTGATTTGATAAGAACGAGCAAATAATTCTATAATAAGCAATAAAGTATTTGGCATATGAAGAATAAAAATAAAAAGAAGAAAAGTTTATGCAAATAGTACACTATCTGAGGCAGTTCAAATAACAAGTTAAGTTCTTATAAAGAAAATGTCACCAGAAAAAATTCAACTAGTGAGAAAGTTGCCCATTTCCATGAGAATAAAATTTGCGACACAAGCCGAAGGCGAGTGGAAATGGCCATTTCTCGCAAATTCAATACTATACTTTTTCTAATCAAATTAAATAATTAAGTAATAACTGTAATACGTTTTATATCACTTTCTTATTTTCAACATAAACATTAACCCTACTGTATTTCTTTTCCGACTTTTGTGGCAAGAGGTTAAGTGTTTTATGTTTGGCAGCCTTTTGCACATCTGGGAGCAAACAATTCTATATATCATCCACAATTTATTTCCATTTTTCTTGTCATTTTGGAGATGAAACAAACGCACATTCGATGACAGTCAATATCTATTAATTTTTGAGAACGTAATGAACCATCCTATAATTGGCATAGTAACGATAAATACTACCCCTGGAGAAAAGTAAAATCTCGGCATCACATTGGAAACCCGTTGTAAACCACTATTTTGTTATGGCGGCTACACACGTTGTGTATTGCTCTGTGCTTAAATTAAATTTTATTGTGTTACTTCGGTAAGTCTGTATTTAAAAAGTGTTTAGTATTAGTTTATAGGTGTATGGTATTGAAAAATAAACATCGGTTTTTTCATATAACTATCTATAAGTACGTTTTTACACTATTCTGCTGTTACGTCCTATTGCATTAAAACTTTATTGTATTATTTTGTGTGATACGTCTTATTTACATGCACGAATTATATGGAAGAGTTGTTAGACATTGTTTTTAAGTATTATTATAATACTATATTATCCGTTTTTTTAACAATAGCTTTACATGTGTTATTTTCTTATAATGAACCTTGAAAAATCGAAAATATTATTTTTTTGATGATTTTTATTAAACTTAAATAGGTATAAAACAAGCGCGTAATTCATGGGGTTTTTTGATTCCAGGAAAATGTAAAATAGGTGCCGCAATCTTGTTAAACTTGCAATAGAAAAAAAAAACGAGAGGAAGATGTAAAAACTTATTTTATTAGCCCAATCTCATATCAAATTGCTGATGTTCTAGAAGGTCAGGAAAACACAATTAGATTTGAAATTAAATAATGCGAAGTTGAAAGTATGCAAAAGAATGTTTTTGGGCACTTTGGGCCTCAAGGAAAAAATGATACATTCGTGGGTAAAAAAAAGTAGCTCGAGTATACTAGAAAAAACGGCAAAAGCAGTAAATAATAATAGTCAATCAAATGAAAACGACTGTCAAAAATATCAAGTGACATTAAAAAATATAATTTTAAACTGACATATATATATAAAAAACTTCAACTTGACAGTTCAATTTAAAAAACGTTTGTAACATCATTTTTGTGAAGATTACTATCAATAAAACTTATTTACGAAACAGCTCGGTGCTTTATATTCAACGAACTAATATTTTCTTTATGGTGCCGAAACCAGGGAAGTTTTATTGTCTAGTAATTTTTATCGGATCGAACTAAAACGATTATAATGGATTTAGTACTTCGAAAAACGTTACGCGCAGCATTAACGAAGCTAGTGAATAACGCGAACGACATTATTAATAACGAAACTGCAAATACTAGTGATGTGCCCGCGTTAATAGCTCGCATTGAAGCACAGAAGGACAGTTTAAATAGTGTTAATGAAGACTGTATCCCACGTTTAGTGATGAACATGCTGAAGCTGAGTGCGCGAAGATTGTGGAATACGATGATCTCGCTGTTGCAACAGTTGCGAGATTGGAACAACGTCTGAAACTGCAACAATCTTTACCGCCACAAAACGATCAGAGAAGCTTGGAGCAACAGTCATCTAACGGTAACGTTCATAGTCAGGAAAACATGTCGGTAAGATTACCAAAACTAAATTTCATTAAATTTAACGGAGATATTGAGGCTTGGCCGGCATTTTGGGAACAATTCCGTTTGGTCGTTCACGAGAATGGTTCTTTAAACGATGCTGCAAAATTTGCTTATCTTAAGTCTTATTTGTCTGATAAAGCCGCTGTAACCATTAACGGATTGACTTCTAGTCAGTCATCGTACAAAGACGCGATAGAACTTTTAAAAGAAGAATATGCTAATTCTGAACGTATAGTGGACAAATATATACAAAAACTTTTAACAATAGTTCCAGTAAAAAGTGAAAGAGACATTTTCGCGCTTCGTAAACTGTATAATACTGCGTCAACGATTACCCGTTCACTGTCAACACTAGGTTTGTCACCTCAACAATACGGACTAATGGTTAAATCTATCATTTTTAAGGCTCTACCATATAATTTGCGCGTTTTGTTCAACAAACAAAAAATTACAAGTGAAACGGTTAGTAGTAACTCTCTTTCGCAATCGGAAAATTCAGACAATACCGTAGATTATAATAAGCAAATTAGCAGTTTATTGCAATTTATTAAATTAGAATTGGATTCAATCGAACAAGCTCACTGTGAAAAGATAACGGACTATAAAAATTGCAAAGATAATAATAGCAAACGAACATTGTCAACTCAAAATAATAGTGCATCAGAAAACGATCAATTTACGGCCGCGAGTTTATTAACTGTAAATAATGAAAACTGCTTGTTTTGCAAATCAAAAACGCACAAAACAAAAGATTGCAAAGCGTCTGTAAATATCTCGCGAAAAAAGGACATTTTAAAAGAAAACAATTGTTGTTTTCGCTGTACCAGACCTAGGCATTCTTCAAAATTTTGCAAATCGCGCCTATCTTGTGCAAAGTGCAACCGTCGTCACGCGACCTCAATGTGCGATCCTTCAGTTGCCAGTAACAATATTCGAAACGGAAATAGCAGCTATTCTCAGTCTAGTCTCACCGAAAATCAAAATAATCACATTGTTGACAGCACTCCTAATAATGTGACAAATCGAGATAACTCTACTACATTAATAGCTAACGGGGCAAATAATAACGTTTATTTAATGACAGCAAAATGTTTAATAAGTAATGATACCGCTAATGAAATGGTGATTCGGTTAGTTATAGATGGAGGTAGCCAATTAACTTTCATAAAACAATGTGTATCGCGTTCACTGGGTTTGCCTGTAGTCGGTACTCACAAAATTTCCATAAATAGTTTTGGAAATACTCGTGGCGCACCGACAACTTTGTGCAATCGAGTACAAGTAGGTCTCAAGAATCAGTTTAACGGAAAACTAATCGAAATTACAGCCGTAGAGGTTCCAGAAATATGTTTTGACGCTTTAAAACCACCTTCTATTAACGATCCAATAATTAGAGATTTTGTTTCTAAATACCAGTTAGCTGATGTTAACGTTACAAATAATCAGTTAATTAACGGTATAACTTTACTGGTTGGAGCTGATCATTATTGGAAAATTGTTACAGGTGACACAAAACTCATATCCAATGATTTAACTGCCGTAAACACAAAATTAGGGTGGACAATACATGGAGTTTCAAGTATTGTAGAAAACTGTGAATTTTTTGTAAATTTTAATTGGGTATCAGCATTAAATGTACAGGCAGACTTTGAACAGGACAATGTAGATATTAAGAAATTTTGGACATTAGAGACTTTAGGTATTAGTGAAAACGAACATTTAAAAAATAATTATACGGAAGCTTTTATTAAGGAAAAAATTCATTTTAAAAACGGACGATATGAAGTTTCGCTGCCGTGGAAAGCAAACTCTAGTATAGACTCTAATTATATTGGTAGTATAGCACGTATGAATAGTTTAGTGTCTAAGTTGCGCCGAACCGGTAAGCTCGCTGAGTATGACATTGCTGTGCGTGAATACTTAATAAACGGATGTGCAGAAATAATTTCGCCTGATGAAAACGAACAAAACCGCATTTATTACATGCCGCATCGTCCGGTTTATCGCGAGGACAAGGAAACCACAAAGTTGCGGGTAGTATTTGATGCATCTGCGCATGCGCCAGGTTTTGAATCGCTAAATGAACTATTATACTCCGGTGACAATTTGGTGCCTGATTTGTTAAAGATATTGTTAAATTTTCGAATAGGCTCTATCGGTTTAATCGCCGACATCGAAAAGGCCTTTTTGCAAATATCACTTGAAGAAAAGGATCGCGATTCCCATCGTTTTTTATGGTTCAAAAACCCACTTAACGAAAACAATAACACACATTCGTCGCAACTCGCTACATATCGCATGAAACGTGTAACGTTTGGTGTTACATCGAGCCCATTTTTGCTGTCAGCTACTCTGCGCAAACATTTTCTAGCACAGCCAAAAAAGCTTACGAATACCTCCAATATTCTATTGGAATCATTTTATGTAGATGACCTGATAACTACTGCTAGTTCCTTCGAAGAAGCCAACGAAATTTATGAACAATCCATAAATATACTTCAAGAGGCTAACATGAATTTAAGAAAATGGTTCTCTAACGATAGAGAAGTTATGAACACGGTCATAAAAAATCCTAAAAAGGGCGAAACAAAAAAAGTATTGGGTATTTTATGGCACACAGCTACTGATGAACTTGCAGTTGACTTAAAATCCGTAGCTAATAACAATAAAGCGGTAACAACAAAACGAACAATACTTCAAAATATTGCAAGGATTTATGACCCATTAGGTATATTAGGTCCATTTACAATTAGAATGAAAATTTTGTTGCAATATATTTGGAAACAAAAATTAGATTGGGACACTATTTTACCCGAAAAGTATCTGACAATCTGGTTTATATGGTGTTCGGAACTACCTACTATGGATGAACTACAAATCCCCAGAAGTATAACTTCAAATAAATCCAACGAAATCGAACTTCACGTATTTGCTGATGCTAGTATCCAAGCTTATGGTACAGTGGCATACGCGAAATGTCTAGAAACTAACGAAATAAATTTTCTATTGTCGAAAAATCGTGTAGCGCCTCTTAACCAAAAGGGTAACAAAGAATTAACCTTACCCAAGTTAGAGCTTACTGCAGCATTATGTGCCGCTGGATTACAGGCATATATTTTAGAAAATTCCAAATTGAAAATCAAGAGTTATTTTATGGTCCGATTCTAAAATAGCCTTGTATTGGATCCGTGGCAAATCACAGAAATGGAAACCGTACGTGAACAACCGAGTGGAAGAAATACAAAAGCTAAGCAAGGGTGTTTGGAGACACTGCCCTGGAAAGGAGAATCCCTCGGATTTGCTAACGAGGGGAGTCTCAGCGAAGTTTTTGGTGGAATCTAGTTTGTGGCAGCACGAGCCCTCTTGGCTTAAAGAAGACTCAACAAATTGGCCAAAAGATGAAAGCTGCGACGAAACAACGTTAGAGGTCACCAATTTGTTTATAACTAAAGTCAAGATACCAGAACCAAATGGCAAACCAATATTTCCATTGGAGAATTATAGCAAAGTGGAGAAATTTTTTCGTATAACGGCTTATGTTAAACGATTTATTAATAATACTTGTAAGCCCGCAGAGAAAAATTTAGGAAACCTATCGGCCGATGAGTTAAACGAAGCTGAGAAATATTGGCTAAAACATACGCAACATGAAGAATTTACAGAAGAAATCCAAAATTTAAAAAATAAACGACCAATAAGCTATAAATCCTCTATTCTACTTCTAAATCCATTTTTGGACGCATCTGGTATAATAAGACTTGGAAGCAGGGTAGAAGAGTCCTCATTAGCATATGAAAGTATTTATCCAATAATACTACCGAAAAACTCAGAATTAACGGAAAAAATAATATGGGAAAGTCATGAAGAAGTAATGCATACAGGCGTATACGCGACATTAGCTAAAACTAGAGAAAAATATTGGATAATTCGAGGAAGGCAGAAGGTAAAATCTATATTGGGAAAATGTTTGAAATGCAAACGACTTAAAGGTAAATCAGGAGCAGAACCTTTTGCGCCATTACCTAAGAGTAGGCTGACCGCTTCAAACCCATTTCAAGTAATTGGTATAGATTTTGCGGGGCCGCTGTATGTATATGAAGCAGACCAGCGAATAAAAACATATATTATGCTAATCACCTGCGCTGTTGTGAGAGCAGTTCATTTGGAGTTAGTTCCTAACTTAACGACGGAAAGTTGTGTTCGAGGGTTGAGGAGGTTTATAGCTCGTCGAGGAGTTCCTGAGATTATATATTCGGACAACGCCAAAACGTTCCGTAGAACCGCTCAGGAACTTCAAATATTTTCTACGTTACTCGAGCAAAGCGAAGTTCAACAATTTGCTCAAAAATATCGAATAAAATGGCATTTTATAATCGAAAGAGCAGCTTGGTGGGGAGGATTTTGGGAGCGCATGGTAAAAACAGTAAAAGATGCTCTTAAAATTACTCTCGGTAAGGCTCTTATAAATAGTGATGAACTCCAGACAATTCTAACAGAAGTAGAATCAACGGTCAACTCAAGACCATTAACATATATTGATGACGACGACACCAATTTATTGATTTTATCCCCAGCGCATTTCCTAGTGGGAGCAAAAAATGTTGGTTTTTCCCTAAATCTAAAATTGCCTGAAATCAACCGAAACGATATACTCAAACAATGGAAATCGAGGGACCAATTGGTTTCCAAGTTTTGGAAAAAATGGACAACGGAATATCTTCAGCAGCTGCGAACGTTTCACCATAATCATCGTCCTAATTCTAGGAGCTTAAGAATAGGTGATATCGTACTATTGCATCAAGAGCATACGCCCAGGCTACATTGGAAGATGGTTAAAGTCATCGATGTGTTTGTAGGGCGCGATGGTCGAGTGCGGGCTTGTGAAGTTCGATTGAGTGACGGGTCTAGACTTCGTAGACCAGTGCAACTTCTTTTTCCGTTAGAAGTTGACGATTCTCCGCCGCGGGAGGATGTCAAAAATATCAAGTGACATTAAAAAATATAATTGTAAACTGACATATATATAAAAAACTTCAACTTGACAGTTCAATTTAAAAAACGTTTGTAACATCATTTTTGTGAAGATTACTATCAATAAAACTTATTTACGAAACAGCTCGGTGCTTTATATTCAACGAACTAATATTTTCTTTAACGACAAAAGGAAGAATGAATTGCCCAAGCAGCCATCACACTACTGTAGAAAGGACAGTTCTTAAGCCTACTTAGAGCAGGTTTTTCAATCAAAAAGTCAAATCTATAAATTATACAAAGAGAAATGTGCAGAATCTAAAATTGAACCTTACTCACTTTTTCCCTTTTGCAGTATATTTGAGGAGATGAAACTTTCGATTTTTCTTCCGAGAAAAGACGAATGCGATTTGTGTTACAAACATAAGATTAAGAAAATATCTGATGATGAATACAATGTACCTACATTTTGCAAAAAAACAGAGCAAGATCTGAAAAAACTAAAGATAAGGAAGACGCTGTACAAAATCAGGTTTATACTTTCACTATAGATACACAAGCGGTAAAATTATGTCATTTTCTAAATGTGAGTGCGTTTTATTACAAAACAAAACTTCAAAATTTTACCATTTATAATCTAGAGTCCCATAGTTGCGTTAATGATCTTTGGAATGAAACTGAGGGTAACTTAAGTGCATCAGTGTTTGCCACATGCATAATAAAACATTTAAAAGAAAATTGTTTGGCCGATAAAAAAACCTATAATTTTATTTTCTGATGGCTGTTGCTACCAGAACCGTAATGTTGTTCTGTCAAATGGATTAGTGCACTTTTCGATTGAGCATAATGTTATAACTGAGCAAAAATATTTGGAGAAAGGTTACCCTCAAATGGAGTGTGACTCTGCTCATGCTTTGATTGAAAAAAAGTTAAAACATAGAATAATAGAGCTTCCCAGTGATTATATTTCTGTCATTCATGAAGCTCGAACAAAACCTACACCTTTTGACGTCTGTTACCTGACACATGATCAGTTTCTTAATGTTGATGATAAATCTACATTTATTTATACTGCTATTAGGCCAGGAAGAAATAAAAAAATGAGCCAACCGTTACAGATCTTAGAGCCCTAAAATATACGCCAGAGGGCAAGATATTTTATAAAATTGATTTTAATGATAGCTATAAAAAATTACCGCAGAGACCAACATGAACTAATGTTAAAGTAGTTTCATATCAAAGATTATTACAAGAGAGGCTAAAGATACAACATTCCAAATGGTTACATTTGCAACAATTAAAAGATCATCTCACACCTGACGTTCATTTATTTTATGATTCTCTTTCATATTATTCAGAATAATGTTTTGCTCTTGTACTTGTTTTGTATTTAAATTTGTTTTTTTTATTCTCTAAATAGACGATTGTAATTAAATTTATTAATAAAAAAACGATTATATGTTTTTTGATATCACCCTTTTAATTTGATGTAACCCACAAAAAATGCATTTTTATTGTGACATATTTGACGTATCACACCCGGATATTAAAAAAATAATTTATGGTCATAAATTACATTTTCGAACGTAGCAAAATGTCGTTTATCCTATCCTTAGACCAAAAATTATAAAGTTCTTATGTTTTTTTTGACCTGTTATGTTTTTGCAGCCTCCTGAAAAATTTACTTTTTGGGGTTACGTCCTATTGCAAATAAGCCATCGATTCTTTAAATAGATAATCTGGAGAACGTGCGCGCCGCGCTCTAAAATTCGATAAACGAACGTCAAAGAATTTGGAGCTCGCAAGATTGTAATACTAAAATAATCTTTAGGTAATGCGTTTTCGAAAAAATGTAATGATAGAATTTAGTGCTACCCGCATCGTGTATAATTAATTAGTTGATACAAGAAAGAGAGCGCGCCTCACTCTAAAATTCGTTAGACGAACGTCAAAGAACTTGGTGCTCGCAAGATTATGGTACTAAAATAATTTTAGGTATATTATTTTTGAAAAAATGCAGTGACAGAATTTAGTACTACCTGCATCGCGTATAATTAATGAACGTTTAGATGATATTGATTCTAATTTGGAGTATTATTGAGGGAATGACAGATGATGATGATTGGATATTGAAGGAAGCGAGGAAAGTGAAGGTGAAAATGATGATTGTGCAGGTCCTAGTACTTTATCACATCGCAAATCACCAGCAATACCAAGTTGGAGCTAAAATATTACCTTCAATGGGGAAAATATAACTGAAGAAGTATTTCCTGACCTAGCCGAAGTTCAATTTTTTTTAAAACTAGAAAATGGATATTAAAAGTAATCCTACATCTTTTTGACTTATCCATTGTAAATAGTTGGATAGAATACCGTCGAGAGTATAGCTAATAAATATAAGGCAAAAGAAATTAAAGATTGTCTTAATTTCTGCCTAGAATGAGCCAAAAACTTATTATGTGGAACCAAAACTGACAGAAGGAGATGATGCCAACATGGATGGTGAAGCCTCATCAAAAGAAATCCAGACCGTCACCTTTGCCATGAATTTGCAGACCCCATTGTGTTGCACATTGGAGATTTGCAAAAGCCGATCACAAGTTTCATGCAGCAAATGCAATATCTTTCACGTATAAACTATTTAATTCCACGTGATGCAGGTAGCACTAAATTCTGTCATTGTATTTTTTTGAAAATACGATGCCTAAGGAATATTTTAGTACCATAATCTTGCGAGCACCAAATTCTTTAACGATTGTCTAACGAATTTTAGAGCGCGGCGCTCTCTTTTTCCCGTATAAACTATTTAATTCCACGTGATGCAGGTAGCACTAAACTCTGCCATAGTAATTTTTTGAAAGTACGATGCCTAAGGAATATTTTAGTACCATAATCTTGCGAGCACCAAATTCTTTAACGATTGTCTAACGAATTTTGTAGCACGGCGCTCTCTTTGTCCCATATAAACTATTTAATTCCACGTGATGCAGGTAGCACTAAATTCTGTTATTGTATTTTTTTGAAAGTACGATGTCTCAGGAATATTTTAGTACCATAATCTTGCGCGCCCCAAATTCCTTAACGATCGTCTAACGAATTTTGTAGCACGGTAATTTTTTGAAAGTACGATGTCTAAGAAATATTTTAGTACCATAATCTTGCGAGCACTAAACTCTTTAACGATCTTCTAACGAAATTTACAGCGCGGTTCTCTCTCTTTCCCATATAAACTATTTAATTCCACGTGTTGCAGGTAGCCCTAAACTCTGTCATTGTATTTTTTCCAAAGTCCGATACCTAAGGAATATTTTAGTACCATAATCCTGCTAGCATCAAATTCTTAATTCTTGATGATCGTCTAATAAATTTTAGGGCACGGCGAGCATGTTCCCCAGATCAACTAGTTAAAGAATGTTATATTTTTTCCATTTTTTATCATTATCTTAGAGCACTTAATTAGCACTAACTTATGGTGTACTTGTCGTTTGTACTGAATCACAATATCTTTTTTCTGATATGAAGGACTAGGGTACTAAATTAGCACCTAAATAGCACTAAATTTTTGACTAGTTGTGAACTTGATTTGCGATGTTGGGGGGTCCAGCTTAATAGAGGTTGAACCATTGTTGTTCAGGCACAGCTAATAGTTGTCCAGATGTAGTTACACATATAGAGAGTAAAAAGAAATTAATCAAAATACACTAAATTCACTTAACATCCAAATTCAACTCAACTGGAAATAACAATCCACACTGCTCTATCAGTAAAAATCAAGGTTGATTCATCTATAATGCTACCACTAAACCTATTATGGTATCCATCATTGGGAATGTGTGAGCAGCTGTAATTCAAGAAGCCAATCTATAACTGGACCAAAGTATCTCCTTTGTAAAGGACATAATCACAAAACAAAGCTCAAAAGGCTAGAATCACACACCTCTTATAAAATCCCACATTGAAACTGTGAACAGATAGGATACTAAAAAAAAAATTGCCATATGTATCAGTAGAGAAGACTCACCACACCAATAGAGAAACGTGCACTTGGGACAACCTATTAGCTTTCAAAACTTTTTGATTTGTTTGCCAATAAAAATGATAAAATAAAAAAATACAAAGTGAGTATTAGATTAGCAATAATAGATATTTATACATTAAATGAGTTACTATGATGTTAACTCCCGGAGGGAAAATAAGTTTTCTGAGGGAATTAACATCTAGTAGCAGTGTATACAATATTTTAATTCTTACAAGTCCATTACGATTTAACAAAGTTAACTGCACCGCTATACTAGTCCCAAGCCTGGGGCCTCACCACACAAGAGGTGAGGAAGTGTGGAGGGATCGAGGAGTAAAACCTCGCAAAAGAACCTGTGTGCAGCTGGCCCCGGCTGATAGTACCCTGTAAGGGCCCCTTGTCCAGGGTTACGGATGAAGATCCCAATGACGGGAAAGGTGTAGAGGAACAATCCTCAAAATGGTAGAACCGCTGGAAGGGGCAATCCTCGATTTTAGGAATAGTATAAAATCAAAAAAAGGGAAGATGAATCTCTTGAGTCGCAGATAAGACAATCTGACTAGGAGAGAGACACTCCAAAATCAAAGCTCTAGCCCTCCAGGATGGGGGTTGAGGAATCAGGCCAACCCCTCGATACTCGTCAAAAAACTAAAAGGTTAAAAATTTCAGTAAAAATTGGCCTCGGAACCTGTGGAACAAAAGAAGACGACCCAAGCTTAGAAAACGGACAATAAATATTGGTACTTGGAATGTTCAAGGCCTCCCCCAAAAATTAGATGATATAATATTCGAATTAAAGAACGCAAATATGGATATAGTGGTGCTGACCGAAACAAAGAAAAAAGGAGTATGCTCAGAAAATCTTTTGCTCAGGGGTATCAAAAGACAAAAGAGGCCAACAAGGAGTGTCTATACTTATTCGTAAAAATCTGAGAAGGTGCATCACATCCTGGGAAGCAATCAGTCAATGAATCATAATAATGAACCTAAGTATACACGGAAATAAAGTTACAATCATAGGAGCGTACGCTATTAATGATGATGCCTTAGTCAATGATAAAGATGAATTCTTCGAGCAACTGTCATATGAAATCTCCAAAATTGGAACATCCCGAGAAATAATACTGGTAGGAGACCTAAACTCTAGAACGGGAAAGAAACATCAAGATAAAATAGTGGGACAATTCGGAAGACACTGTAAATGACAATGGAAATAGACTCATCAATATGTGCGACACAAATTACCTGCGAATTCTGAACGGCTTTTTTCAACATCGAGAAATACATAAGTATACCAGGGTGCAAACACTCTAGAAACCTAAAAACTATCATAGATTATGTGATAGTCCGGCAAACTACAACACTAAAAATACAGGACGTAGAGCCTATAGAGGTGCGGCGTGTGGAAGTGACCAAAATACTACCATTCCGTGTAACAAAGGAAAAAGGAAAAGACACAAGCGAACAAGAACAAAAAAACAAAGAAATCAGGTACAACCTAGAGCCTTAACCAAGATAACGTAAAGGAATTTTACAAAAAAGGACGTGATGAAAAACTCATACAAGAAAGCTTTGAAAACACAAAAGATCAATACGAGTATCTTAAAAGATGTTTGAAAAACGCCGCACTGGAAGCCCTGAGAGAATACGCAAAGCCCAATCGAAGAACACCATATTGGTGGGATGGAGAAATAGAAGAAACGATAAAAATAAAGAGAGACAAATACAACAGATTCCTCAACACAAAGTCGAATCAAGACAAAAAAGAATACAAAACAGCCCAAAAGAAGGTACGCACAGCTATAACAAAAAAGAAGAACGAAAGCTGGGAAAGAAACTGCACAAGACTCAATACATACCTGGGAGGTAGTAGAAGTACCGAAAGCTGGAAAATGTTAAGATCTCTCCGTCAAGAAAAGACAAAAGATATTATCTCACCAATAACATTAGAAGAATGGGATAAATACTTCGCGAAACTGCTGACTGAGCAGGACACAATATCAGCAACTACAACAGCCACAATCCGACACTCAAATACGAACCATAGCATCCCCACTTAGAATCAACACCAAAGAAGTAAAACTGATTTGTCAAGCACTGAAAAACAGAAAATCTCCTGGTCCTGGTAATATCCCACCGGAGTTACTTAAACACGGTACAGAAAAGCTATATCGACAATTAGCCTGCCTGTTCCAGAAATGCATTAATGGAGAAAGTTTGTCAGAAGAATGGAAAACGTCGTACATAACAACGATACATAAGAAGGGAAGTAGAGACGTGTGTGATAATTATAGAGGAATTGCTGTGCTTGGTACTATTTCGAGAGTCTATGGTAAGCTAGTGAAAAAGAGAATTGAAGATGAATATTGTGATAGCGAGGTCGAAGAACAAGCTGGATTTAGAGCTGGTAGATCCACTGTGGATCACTTATTCACAATAACACAGATAATTGAGAAAAAGACGGCACGGAATCAAGAAACACACCTCCATTACGTGGATCTCAAGAAAGCGTACGACAGTGTACCCCCAGCTAAAACTCTGGGAGGCTCTCAAGAAAACCAACATCAGCATAACATTGATAAAAGCTGTTCGATAACTCTATAAAGAGAACACAAGCCAAATAAAGAAAGGGCTGAAATTATCAAAGGGGTTCAACATTAACAAGGGTCTTAAGCAGGGTTTTTGCTTGTCACCAACTTTGTTTAAAATCTATTTAGAACAAGCTCTGAAAACATGGAAAAGAAAGTGCGAACAGATGGGAATACCACTGAACGATCACATACTATATACTCTGCTTCGCTGATGATCAAATAGTCCTAGCTCAAGACTACGACGACTTAGGATACATGACCCGTAAATTAATTGAAGAATACGATAAGTGCGGGCTGGTGGTAAATCTTCAGAAAACGGAATATATGTGCATTGGTGGAGAACAACAGGACCTTATCTTGGAACAACAACATCAGATAAAACACTGTAAAAAATACAAATATCTTGGAATACACATCACAAATGACGGTAGTTTGGATGAAGAAATCAAACACAGAAACAACCAAGGAAGACAAGCAATCAGACAACTCAACAGTATTTTGTGGGATAAGGCAGTATCGAAACAAAATAAGCATTGAATTTACAACAGCATAGTGAAACGTGTCACAGCTATGGTAGTGAAGTGTGGCATCTAAAGGAAAAAACTCGTAAGTCTCTTGAAGCCACCGAGATGGATAATTGGAGATGCACCGCCGAAAAATCAAAACTGGAAAGAGTGATAAATGAGAGAATTCGAGAAATTATGGATGTTAAACACAAAATGATGGAAGACATACAAATTAACCAACTCAGATGGTATGGACACGTTCAAAGAATGACAGAAGACAGAATCCCATAGAAAATACTAAATTGGACACCACAGGGAAGAAGAGAGGAAGACCCAGACTGAGTTGGAGAGAAGGAATAGATAGAGACATCAGAGAAAGAGGAGTAGATGAGAATCTCTGGACCGATCGAGAACAATCGTGACTGGAAATCAGAAGACGGCGGAGAACGTTATAAACTGATTTGTATATATAACTGCATCTTCAAAGGGTTTTAAGCAGGCTTTTTTATTTGAATTTGATGGCTAAACAATCATAATTAACAATGTTTCCGGTTACCAAGGAGTTGTTTATTTATGACACTTGTCGTTTTCGTCAGATTTACGCTGCAAAAATGAATTTCCTTAAAAATGAGAATGCTTTCTCAAAAATAAAACAAAATACCAAAAAGCTCACTATGTTCTGGTCCCGAGGAAGTCTAAAGAAGTGTGTGAGAAACAATACACAAGATTTCAAGAGTGGTTGAGCAAGAATTGCATTGAAACCATTGGAGGCACAGTATTATTGACTTACTTTCAAGAAACGCTATGTAACCTTCTTAATATATAATACCTACAGATTTCACTTATTTATATGCATTTAAATTTGTAGTCTGAAAAGTATTCTGCAAGTTCCCTGTGGAGCAAATGACCTATGCTGAAATCTATGATATTACTTCATAAATTCTACATCAGACAGTTTATTGAATTGGAAGTCCTTCTAAAAGAAAAAGCAAATGTTATCAGCCAAGAAAGTCTGCAACATTTGGTTGGGACGATATTGTCAATTTCTTGCAGAATGCACCTGACAAGAATTGTTTATTGCATAAGGTACTTATTTTTTTGCATACAAAACTTCAATTAATAGTATTACCTATTTAATTACTTATTGTAGGTTATTTTGATGATGTGATACTTTGGAGGATCTTGAGCTCATAAATTGATCAACATGAAGATTAGATATTGAAGACAATTTACTATTATTATCTTTAGTGAGAAAATATACGCAACTGTGGCCCCATGATGTTCAAAGATTTTTCATAAGCTATAGAAATGAGTGTTGCTCACGTCAACCAGTAGGAAAGAACACATCTGGAATTGTCCCATGTAAAGTTGCAAGTTTTTTTAATTTGCCAAACCCCAAATCCTATACTGGACACTGTTTGCATCGAACTTTAGCCGCCCAGTTAGCAGGTGCAGGTATGACTAATTTGAAGAGACATTGTGGATGGCGTAGTTCTACTGTAGCTGAGGGTTATTTAGCCAATTTTATCCAGTTGAAAAATAATACAGCGTGAATGTTAGCTGGCAAAAATGCAGCCTCAATGTCAACTACTATTGTCAATACTGATTTAGAACACAAATCCTACCTGTCAAATGCTTAGGAGTTAATTTTGGGGGGAAATTTGATAACTTCACCATTATTGTGTTCAATTCATCAACATATGACCAATTATTATCAGCAGGACTCATGAATGGGTATGTTTGTTGTTACTATGACATTATTTGAAAGATTCGTGAGAAATAAAACAATTAAATCTGGTACTTTGAATCTGATTTTCAGAAAGTGATTGTCTATCAAGTATGATAGTTCATTTACTTATGGCATAAGTTTCACACAATTTAGTGGGGATTTGTTACACTTACCTTGAAAACAGTTAAATTGTATTCATGTAAATACAGCACTTCATTTCTAACAGTATCAGCAAATGTTGGAACTTCTCTATACACTTTTCTCTTTGATTTCATTTTCCTACAAATATAAGAATGAACATATTTAAAACACATGTCAAGAACTGGTGGTAGAAGTAAATTTGTTGTCTTCATTTCCTTTCTTCTGATCTTCCGGACTTCTTTCTTCTGCCTTCTTGTTACATCCATATAAATGCCAATTTTAGAAATATTAAAAATCAAATAAAAGTTTTAATTGATGACTAAGTTACTAATAACAGTGCTTGAAAAAATTAACTACTAATTATCAGCTATTTGTATGATTTAATTAATGAAATTTCTGGGAACTGATTATTTGTTTTCTTCATTCTTCACTAGGCACATTCTTCAGGCTGAAGTGGAGTTTTTCTGTTCAATATTCTTCTTTATACTTAATTATGAAACTTTCAAAAGTGTTAAAAAGGAAGCAAACTAGTTTGCACAATTAACAATATTATGTATAAGACAAAAATGAATTTTATATAGTAAGAAAGTTTACAAATTATGCTTTAATCTCAAGCTGCAAATGAAAAGTACATTGAATTTACCAATTTAAAAATGAAACTATTACTTAAGTGAAACTACACATAAAATGTAACCTAAGTACTTTGAAACATACTGACTCAGTAAACATTTTGACAACAACAACTAACAATCAATTCACATGCTCAGATATAGTAACCATTTCTTTTGAAAAATCACTTGATGACTTTACATTACTTGAAATAAGGTACTTTGGACAATAGAGAACAAATGGTTGGTTGGATACAGATTGTCAAATAATTAGTTTGTATTGGTAAATATAAGCAAAGTAGTTTCACTTGAAAATAATTGGTAAAATGAAATTACCATTTCGATAATAACTTACTTGATATACTCCTGAGCAATTCTTCTTGACATCTCACTGCTGAAATCATATTCAAAGTGGGATTGCATAAAGTTGTATTTTGTGAATTTCGAAGAATCATATTTCGATGTTCTCATTATGTGACCTGTAAACATCATACAATATAATATAAGTGGTTGCGATTAACAACTAAAATATTGCTAAACTAATTTTTTTGTACATCAAAAATATAATTACCCCGTGCTTGCATTTTTTTAAGTGGACATTGCTGCTCAAGAATTGGAGTCACTTGAGATTTATTGGAAAACATTGTGCTAAAAAAATAATTCCATAAGACATTTCATCTCCAAATTATAATAAACTACATTATCATTAATACACTTCTTGGAAATTTCTTTAATTTGCAAATTATTGAGTTAAGTAAAGCCATTACTGAATATTGGGTGCAGGATACCTCCAAATAAAGTAAATAAACAAATTAAGCAACATACTAATATAGCCTTCTTCAAGGAACCATAAAATTACTTTCTAGGGTTGCATTATATCTAAATTTGCGTAGTCTAGATTATTATAGGATGAACGGTTCCTACTGATGCAAAAAAATAACAATTCTATAATATCTACAGTATGAATTATTTATTATAGCAAATGAAAAACCCGAGTTAAAATACTTAAACCATTTTAAACGATTATACATTATAAATGTATACTTATGGTTGTTGAATTATAAACAAAAGCGGATTTAAAATGCATGCTGATGTAGCAAGGTGTGCTATATAAATATAAATACAAATTACATTCAATGAAGAAGGAAAATACCTACATACATTCCACCCAATTATATAGTATAGTCAAAGAAATAGGACTCACCTTAACTCGCTGCTCTAACTCTGTATAATATAATTGGTCAAAAATATCCAAAACAATGATACCACTAATATATTTTTATTAGCAACCTCCATTGTTCATATCTAATATCTAGGTTTTTTATTTTTGTTACTTTTGCTTCTCAGTTGATCCAATGCGTGCACAAAGTTATGTCGTCACTGTCATATTATTTTCCATTGCTACCAATAGATTTTAAATATCAAATTTAGTAAATACAAAAATTGTATATTCCTTTTTTCTACGCCCTATCTTTAAAGTACCCTGTATTTCCTATATTTCATCGGTTTGCAGCGCTTAAAGTGGTTGTTTATGGTTAGAGTGAAAAAAAGTAAAAAAGCGTTAAAAAAAGTGCCATAACGTTAACTTCATTTCACGCTTCCCATAAGCTCACACAATGAATCTTGGCTGGGCATCGAGGATGGACTTTCATGAAACTTGGAATACGTATAATTGTAATTTACCGAAGAAGCTTAATTAAAATTTCCCAAATTTCTATTTGAATTTTATTTTTTTATATAGGGCTGTAGAAAAAATAATGTATGCAACATGTGCATAAAGTGTCTTTTTTCACTCATGGAATGAAAAAAGTATCACTTTATGCACTTGTTGCATAAATTACTATTATAATAACTTGAAATAATGAAAAAAAGTTAATTTAATTCAAAGTGCAGAGACAAAAAAGTATTGACTGTTTATTGGAAGTCCCTTCAGATCATATATTACCATGGATATCCAGACGAACTGCAAGTTATGTTGCCAGCATAGCACAGACTTATTTATGAATTCCTTCTTCGTCAAATAAATTTTGGTGCCAGTTATGTTGTTTCTGTTTTTCAGGCACATGTAATGGAAGAGAGAAAGATTGATAGGCGTCTGTTAAACGCAAAAGGAGATGGACAATCTCTAAGTATGGAAACAGAACGTACGATGTTGATGTTGCTAATACAATGCCTGAAGTAAAGAAAAGAATTGATAGGTGTTTCTAAACGCAGAGGGCGAAAGACAATTTAAGTATGTCGTGATGTGGTAACAGTACCTACAATCGTTTTTTTAATACAATCTGCTTATCCATAGTAATATATATTTATATATGATCTAGGAAGTTCCTAATTTTATTTTTTGATGTTGGCGATCTACAATTCTTTATACGTCATGTCAGCCAACCAATAAGGTGAAGGAACATTTTCTCATTAGATGTGCAGCTACACGGTTGCCTTGTTGCCTATTTGAAAAGAATTTTTTTTAACAAACAACACAACCTAATTTCCACAAATTATAAAAATCTGTACAATTCGACATTCGACAATTTCATATTTTATTTAGAGAATACAACTACTGTGAACTCCTTTTTAATTGCAATAAATTTGTATTCCAAATAACAGCAGTTCATTGTATATTAGATCGTTAAATAGAAACATTTTGTTTTTTTATAGTTTCATTCTCTTTAAAATATAGAATGTAAATATGCTGTGTAGTGTTTTTATTTAATATGAGCGATTTCTTTGCTCCCGCCGAACAAGTCATTTTAGATATTAACAAGTTGATCCAAAAACTTGATATGGCAACATTGTATGAATTGTTCCCTTATGTGACATGGCGTCAGATAGAAAAGTTTCTTCGTAGAGGAATATTAGCGCTACTATTGTTTTTATGACATCATTTGGCAAAGCGGCTTATTGTAAAAGCCACAAGTATTTTCTAGAGATTTGCATTGATGGTAATGCATGCAAGGAAAACTCAGCGGATAAACGATGGGTAGGCACTACGGTCTTTGACTACAGAGTCAGTGTAACATTTTAACAAATTCTTATTATTTTTGTAACTACACTCTTCTATATTTTATTAATAGTTTGTTCTTTTGTTGTGCAGGTACTTCGAGAAGCACCAAACCCATCCCTATCAGGTAAACAATTTGTTAAAAATCTAAGTATACTTACAACAGGATAATTGAATTGGATATTTCACTATTTTTTTGTCATAATCAATTCAATTACTAACTGTTGTATGATTTTTATACGTGATTATCAGAATTAAAGAAAAAAACGTGAAAAACCAGATAATTGAATCTGTTTATACTATTTGTGAGATAAAAAAAACTGTTGACTAAGAATACCCACATAATGAGGTCATTACTATGGGAATTTTTAAATGATCTAGGAATTTTTAAATGTTATTTTCAAATCAAAGAAAACTAAAATGCTAGGTTGTCAAAACAATAATAAAGATGGCTGACATTAAAATCAGGTAACCTATCAAATAATTGTGAATTGATAGTATATATCTGTATCTCTAGTTAAGTAACAAATCTTGGTTAATTTGCCAGTAAAAAACCAATTTACCATACATACTTCATCTCAATGTATAATTTTTATACCACAACATATTATTTAACAAAGAGTAAATTATTTTAGAACATGTATTAAATTTCAACTATACTGCTCAAATTGAAAGCAGATAGCTATTAATTCTACTTATTGAACCAAAAAAACTTTTTCAGCAAAGCTGTATAATAGGAAACAAGAATTGTTACAACTTTTGAATACATGTTTCTAATTAAGTATAAGATTCATACTTTTATTTTTTACTATATTATAGGGTTTCTAAAACAATTCCTGACAACTAATCATATTATTAATGCTCCTATTTACAAATTGAAATAACAGATATATTTGACCTCCGTTTTGAGAGATTGCAAGCAAGAAAAATATAAAATTTGTCTATATATTTACAAAAGTATAAATATTTTTATAAATTATATTGAACCTAATTCATTGATCAATTAATTTTTCGAGTAATTTAGCATAAATTACATTTAAGAATATTTTTGTTATGTGTGTAATTCTTAGGAGATTAGTAGAAAGAACAGACATTAGTTTCACTTTCAATTATTAGTATTATTCATAAATTTTAAAAAACATTTTTATTATTATATTCTCAGAGTTCCAAATACAGTTCATCAAAAAGTTATGGATCAAGTAATGATAGATATGAAAGAATCCGAGATTCGCCCAATGGGAATTACAGGTCGGACAGCCCTGATTCTCAATCACCCAGGGACCGAGATAGAACTTATCAATCCAAAAACTCCTATATACAGAAAATCCGTGAAAAGGAGAGAGAAAACAGAGACTATAAAATGTCCAGGGATAAGTATTCAGGTAAACATTTTTCTGTACATGTATCAATATTGTAATTGATATGATAAATCGACGTCTTAATCTGCAAACAAGCCAACTCCGTAGACGCTAATTTTTCACTACTGACATAAAACAGTTTAAACAATTAAAAGTGGAACTTGTTTTACGTATTTCAATGTTATTTGTTTTTACTTATTACTTGATGTTGACAAAAATTGAAATAAAGTGAATTGAGTTGCCCAATTATTTTTTTAATGTGATAAAAGGAGTTAGCTTCATTGCATTTTTATTTATGCATTTTATTGAATGGAGTTGGCTTTTTTTTCTGGGAATATTTAATCAAACAGCCACTAAAAAATAATGTTTTATTAGGTAATACAATTTTTTTAACAAAAGTTGTCAAACGTCATGTTTAATAAAAAAAAAAACAAATTACTTATGTGGTAAATTATTATAATACGAATGGTAATCAGAAGGAATGGTGTCCTGAAGGTCTTGAAATTTTCTAGCTATTAATGGCAACCTATTAGAATGCAAAATCGGTAGTTGATCAAACTCCTTTGATTGAAGCAATTCACGACGTTGCGGAAGTAATCTCCATTCCTCTGTAAACCTCAGTTTATAAAAAACGCTTCCATTAGGTTGGTACTGCAGGGCTCTGATAGAAAAATTGAAATAAAGTGAATTGGGTTGCCCAATTATTTTTTTAATGTGATAAAAGGAGTTAGCTTCATTGCATTTTTATTTATGCATTTTATTGAATGGCATTGGCTTTTTTTTCTGTGAATATTTAATCAAACAGCCACTAAAAAATGATGTTTTATTAGGTAATACAATTTTTTTAACAAAAGTTGTCAAACGTCATGTTTAATAAAAAAAAAATTATTTATGTGGTAAATTATTATAATACGAATGGAGTCCTGAAGGTCTTGAAATTTTCTAGCCGTTAATGGCAACCTATTAGAATGCAAAATCGGTAGTTGATCAAACTCCTTCGATTGAAGCAATTCACGACGTTGCGGAAGTAATCTCCATTCCTCTGTAAACCTCAGTTTATAAAAAACGCTTCCATTAGGTTGGTACTGCAGGGCTCTGATATCATTCACCTACGAGTATAAAAAAATGCATAAAGGTGAACACAGAACTAAACATAAGAGAAGTAATTTGATTTAAAGAGGAAAAACTCACCTTTGAGTCTCCTTTCATTTTCCCAGGTCTAATGGATTTAATGAATTTGATATCATCAAAAGACTTGAAAAATGAATGTGTTAAATATTCTACATTGTATGGTCTTGGATTCTTTCGAGCACTTCGGCGAATACCAATATATTCGGCAGGTACATTATTTTATTTCGGAGTTTTTTCTCGATAGAAGCATGCATAGAATCCACTTCCATTTGCGTATGCCCAACTTCGAGATATTTCTGTTCAATTGTAATATTTTTAATCATCACTAAGTTTATCAGAGCATTGGAAACTGTTACGTTTCTATTTTGGGCAGCGCATCCATCGCTGTAAATGATAACTTTTTCTTGCATGGTACCTGTTGGCATTTGAGGAAGAACTTTATCCACGAGGAGGTGCGTAAGAGTAGAGGCAAATTCTTCTGCGGATACCCCACCTTCTGTCTTGTTCCACAGGAAACAATAGGCTTCTTTAGTTTTTAAATTAAATGCACAAAAATTATGCACATTCAGCTTTGACTTATAACATAGTGATGAAACATTGGATTTCGTGGCTGCTAGCAGAGCTTGGACGTCGAGAGCAAACACAATATTATCTTCTTGGTTATTGTAATTATCTTTTTCTGCACGGGCCTCATCTTTTTTTATTATGTGAAATTTATGTTCGTCCTCTGGTACAAAGCCTAGTTTAAATGACATACATTTTTCGCAGGCATCTTTTTTCGGGTGAAATAAAGAGATTTTCTCGGATTCCAAAGTATTATTAAATTTTGCTACAGATAGAGGGGGTATTTGAAGAACACCAGTCTGAAACATAGTCATACAGTGCTTTTTTGGATGTCCATTCTGGTAACAGATAATACTTCGAAGTCTCTTTTCGGCAATAATGGGATTCCATTTTGGGCAAACCTTTAAGAAATGTTTTCAACGAATTAACTTCATTTTGAAATGGATTTTTTCGAGTTTTTTTATTGTTGTTATCTCGGTAATAGACTGGCTACTTATTCTCGCAATTGCAAAATTTTCTTTTGAACTGTGTTTCCAGTTCCATATAGCCGTTTTACCGACATCTAACGTATTTAAGAACATGGTCTTACAGACTCTTAAATAACTCTTCGTTTACTTTTAAGTGATAGTACATCGAATAAGATCTTTTTGACGATGATGCATCCTTCCTATCTCTTGGTCTAATGGTAGGTATCATTTTAACCAGGCCGTCAACGTAAATCATTTTTTCTCCCCAGCTCAATAACCAGAAAGTATTAAATATTTCTTTTCTGGTTTCGTCTGATATGTTGCGACATTTGAGAACACTATTTCTTGATGAACACAAACAGCGAGCTTTAATTTTTCTGGAATTTCTCATTATTTTGTTGTCCCTATTGCCACCTTTTTTTCCTACCAAAATACTGTTGTCCTTTTTCTCTTTTTTTGCATTGCAGCGATCAGTCCAATTAGAGTTGTCTACTTCACATCTCTTTCGCCGTTTTGCCTTATTTTTTTCTGGTTCTCCCAAGGAGTGGTCCGAGTCGGTATAACCACTGTCACTGTCTGAGTAGGTCACCAAAGGTTTATTTCCTGGCTTTTCAACACTGAATGTAGTAAGAGGTTCCAACAGTACATCTTGAACGATTGGCAGGTTTTGGTCGGGTAAAAGTAAGTGATCTGAATTAGGAGAGACTTTTTTTGGTATTATAACGATTTTATCGCCACAATCTTTTAAGAGATTCAAAGATTGGTCTGTTTCTAGAAGCATATGTGTAGAATTATCTTGTAACGTTATGGTATTTTGTATATTGTGGTCAGCTTCAAGCAGGTACCTCGATGATATAGAATATTTTTTTATATTACTACTCGCATCTACTCTTTCAGGGAAATTATCGAAGTTCATAGTATTATTATTGGATTATCTGCAAAAAAAATTAAAACTTTTTTAATCTCTAGTCTCTTGATATTAGTGCACAAACTTGTCTTGTTTGCACGCTGAAGGAGGTGACGCACGGAGCGGATAGTAATTTAAAATTTTTTAATAATAACGCTAATTAATTGACATGAAAGTTCATTTTTACTAATTCAGTTAGAACAAAATGGTTAACTTCATATCAATATTAAAATTCTTAAATTTCAATTTTAATGCAAACAAGCTAATTCCAATATTCACAATAACTCTTTTTTAGCCGAAAATAAATTAAATATCTAATCGATTTTGTACTTAAAGGTTAGAGTAACTCACCTTTTATAAGTTGGTTTAGTTTTTATTAATAGAAACACAGTAAAAACCACTGAAATCAACGTAAATTTAGGGACAACCGGTAAAACAATGTTAATAATATACAAAATGGCAGACTAAATAGCAGTCGGCGCTTTTTTCAAAGCGGTGCGTTTATGTGGGGAGTTGGCTTGATTTTGTGCACGCCGTTGTCACACTTTATGTTTAGAATTTGGAGATATCGTTTTGTAGAACGGTAGACAGTTAAACGTCATAGTGAATGATGAAATAAAACTATTTTTCAAAAAAAATGTAGTTGGCTTGTTTGCAGATTAAGTCGTCGAAATAGTGTCCACATTACTTTTGTAAGAAAGATGAGAATTCAGATAAGAGATAGTATTTCTGATATTCACTGAAGATTATTTTGTATCTGCTGCTAATTTATAAAAAAAAAGTTAGTCTACAACCAGCGTTGTTTTTACACATCTGCGTGCGTAAAGATACACTGGTTGCAGTCATAATAAAGTGACATAACCATGAGATAAAAGCCTTTTGCACTCTAATGTAAATATTGGTTTGTGTTGGTATTGTTTTATATTTCTTGATTCTAGAAAAATATTGTACAAAATGTATTCATAAAGTGTCTTTTTTTCACTCGGAAGTTCACTCCCCTTTGGGTCGTGTGTACAGTATTGGAAAAAATATATTTTTCTACTTCCGTTACTAAAACCGCACTTTGAACACGGGTTTGCCATGCACAAAACGACTCTTTAAACACTAGTGTTTAAAATGCGAAAAGTCACATCTCGTTTATCTTTTGTTTTTTAAACGTCAAATCAAGTGTACCTTTTGTATGTTAAATTTCATGTTCGGTGATAATTTTGTTATTCGGCGTCATTTGATTTGTCAGTCAGCTGTCAGCCATCGTCCGTCATGTAATGAATATAATTCAAATATATAGTTTTTTCCTTCCCACGGGCGAAGAAAAAGTATAGTAAGCACCTCGTGTTAAAAACGTCTTTAGTCACTCGTTTCACAAGGAACTCGTTCCGCTTCGCTCCACTCGTGCCTAGTAAAACTCGTGACTAAAGTAGCCTTTTTGACACTTGGTACTTAATATGCTATTTTGGCAGAGACAACAAGGAACGCAGTTATATCCTAATACCACATAATCGAGAGAGACGAAATGCTGTCCTCCCCTCTTGTTACCCCACTTGACTCAAAAGTGTTGTGTAAAACTGGCTGTGATCCGACCGATGAGGAATCTACGGAATTGCCAACTTCAAATCACGTCTAGTTTAAAAACAGTATGATAGTGTCTTGTGGGTACAGTACATCTCGGCACTGGAATACAACATTATCGCATAATTATGAAATGAACTAAAGATATTCCAAAGTAAAATCTTTATATTGTTTTATTTTTGGATAAAACAGTGAAACTGTGTTATTAGAATTGTGATGTAATTTTGAATTATAGAAATGTTTTGGTTTAAAAAAATTATATTTTAACTGGAATACATATCATCTAAAAAGTCAATTTAATCAACATTTTTGCCAATATTCAGGTAATGAATGTGTTATGTAGCATGGTTAATCAAAAGTAGAATAGATGAATGTGTTAATGACACATAGCACCTTTTACCGTTTTAAACAGTGCCAAAAATCGTTCATAGTACATTCATCTATTTCTTAATAATACGAGTCATTGAACTTGACACATTCTTTCATTGTACATGTGAAAACAAGCTAAAATTTCCAGTGCCTCCTGAGTGCCGCGTAAAGTGCTTTCAGCCAAAGAGGAAGACATTTAAACCACCCACATAAAATAAGTAATGAAGCTGTTGAATATATTACCAACCATATTTCCAAATTTCCTTCAGAAGATTCTTATTATTCAAGGGAGAGCAATCCTTTTAAGAGCTATTTACTTTCAACTTTAATATAACAAGTATGTACCGGATGTACTTTAGAAGAATGACGACAAGAACACCAACCTGAACGTTTTTTCGTTAAAAAAATGTTACGTGTTACAATATTTTATATTGCTGTACGAGACAACCAAATATATTTAATACAAAATTTAACCCCTCATTTAGTACTCCAAAAAGCGATACCTGCAGTACTTGCGATGCCGGTCAAGCAAGAGAATATGAAGACTGGTTTCCTCTTGATGCAAAATGATAGAAAAAATGCCCTCTCTGGTCTGAGCAAATGCTATATTACGGTTGATCTTCAACAGATTATACCTTTGCCTAAAATTACCAAGGCTTTAATATTTAAGGCGACTTTGGTTTTATAACTTATCGTAACAACCAAGGGACAAAATGCTTTTATGCAAACTTGGACTGAAGATATGGCGAATCGAGGATCTGTTGAAGTTATAAGTCGTCTGTCGCAATTCAATCAGTCATCACAACAAGTGAACTAAAAATCATTTAATTGTTTCGTCCGATTCCTGTGCAGAACAAAATAAAAACGTCAGCATGATTTGATATATATTGATATCATTGAATTCAATATATTTTTGTATAAGCTCTTTCTTCCCGGAATATCCATTGATATTTGAGTATACTATATTAATTAAGGACATGCTCGTAATGGGCGAAGAGAAGTTTTTTCTGATCCAGTTATTATTCTTAAAAGTTTAGTAGGTTTTCCTGTAGCTCTTGATACGATTCTTCTGCAGAATCTGTGATCCATGTTGTTTTTGGTTAGAAATTCGCTGACTGATGCAATGACTACCTCAACCATTTTGTTCAAAGTTGATATAATAGATTCTTTTGTGGTGTCAGTTTTCAAAAGCAAGCCTTGCTTTGTGTTGATTATTGTATCCTTTGCATTGGGATATATTCTCGCCCAGAAATCAGTGAAATTGATCCGCGTGTAGGATTCCTCATTTGGGATGTAGAATATGTGTTGGTATTTCTTTCGTTGAATGTCCCTCATTATTAGCGAGTAGTGTATATTGGGATTCCTTGTTGGCTAGTTTGTATTTTGTTGAGATTGTTTTTGTATTGGGTTTGTTATGGCATCTTTTGTGCTAATATTTGTTGTGTTTGATTTTTCTAGAACGACATTGTTAATTTCTTCATGAATCAACTCTTGGGTTCGTTTTCTTTTATGCTTGTTTTTTCTTTTTCCTTGAACTTCCGTCCAGTTTTCCGCTGGATTCGAAGCATCCATTTCAACATTAGAGCCATCGCTTTCCGACGACATGTTAATGTTTATTCACACAATTATCCGCAATAAAGACAAGTTTTTATATGTCACTTAATATATTTTTATTGTAAGTAGTTTCTGTTTAGACTAGAGATAACACCGATTTTGCTAATTAGCTTTTAATTTACGGTACGTCCGCTCTCTATGAAGGTCCGAAACAAACTGACTTAAGAACATATTGTACATTTGTGTTTTAACTTAGATTCTACCTCCTGAATGTTTGCATTACTCTACATTTCGTATTTCCGTTTCAAAATACTCACAAAAATTTAATACCAGCTCTTGAGCTTTTGTGATTTAAGCATTTTCCCTGACATGTTCTTAACAAAATAAAATATTGTCAGATTTGCTTAAAGTATACACAGTATTCCCGTTACGTGAATTCTTGGAGATACTAAATCTAATCGTAAATAAAGAAAGGTTATGGGAATATATCTGAATGCAAATGAAAAAACACTTTGAAAACTATTCAATGTCTGAAAATTACAGTGTCAAGATTTTTAAAAGTGACACCTATCAGAAGAGGTCAAAATGAATCCTTACGAGTAGAACCTAATTAATGTTGTTTGTTGCTACCTATTTTCAACATGAGGTCATAATAAGGCACCCATTACTTAAAAGACAAGTAAACATTTTGTGTTTCCACTATCAGTAGAAAATGATATAATGAATAAAGTTTGTGTTTATTCATGTTTACTGTTTGTGATGTCAGGGAAAGGGTCAATTTGATGAAGTATATATCTGTTTGAATTTTCATAAAAATGAATTATTATTAGATGGTTATATGTTTTAGAAAAAATGTGCTTAGATGTTTTTATATTCAATTAACAGATAGTGCCAGGTCACCAAAGGACAAGCGTATTAGAGAATCTGAACACAGGATAGGTTCTGATAGAAATGATGAAAAAAGTATCATGCATTCAATTAAGACTTCTCAAATATCATCTAGAGATAGAAAACCGATGCATAATAATTGTATAGATAAGGTAGGCTTTAATATATAATCCTTTAATCAAACAGTTTGATATAGATATAATTGTTTTCTAGAGAGAAGATAGAGATAGAGTTGCAAGAGTAGGGGACTGGTCTGAACATGTCAGTTCATCTGGAAAGAAGTATTATTACAATTGCAAAACTGAAGTATCCCAGTGGGAGAAGCCTAGAGAGTGGATGGAACGAGAAAGAGATCGTGATCGATTCAGAACTAGAGATAGGGATAGAGAATCTGATAGGAATTACAGTAGTTGTAGCCGTTCTACTCTGAGTAAGACTTTTTCTAATATCAATTAAATTTGCCATTTTATAAATTAATTACCACTAGACAAACACACTTTTCACTATTTGAGTTTGTTGATGTGACGTAACTCTCTCTCGAAGAAATTAATTAGGAAGTTAACGTTAACATTGGTGTAGGGCACGAGAAACATTCCAACTCGCGAGCGGCAAATAGTGGCAGTAGCAGTACCAATATCAAAGAACACAGCCGGGAAAGCGCCACAAGTAGTCGACATTGGAGTAGCAACAGCAGAGATGATGTTGATACATCCTCCAAAGATTCTTTAAGACTCTTACAGAAGCTACCAGAAGAAAATATTCAGACCTCCCAAGATATGGACATCTCACCAGGAGATAGTACTCCTACATCTGAAGTTTCTTATTCAACTAGTACATCTCAACAGGTATAGTTGGTTCTCTATTTAAGATCAGTTAAACTATCCTCTGTAGTCAGTTTTGTGTTTAATAAAAAAGAAAATATTTCAGACAAATGACCAATCAACCACCGTTGGGCCAGTACTTTTAGCTAACGCCCTTCCAAAACTAATTTCGCATCCAATCCATATCCCTTCCGCTCCATTGGGAAGGACGGAATTATCACCTCAACATACGCCAATTCCATCGACAGTAACAGTTTCCAATACACCTGGACCACCAGTTACCCTAGCATTGACCACATCATTACCAAGAATGGTTTCACAAAGCACGTCCACTTCAGAAAGTTCAGAGAAGGTACTCCAAGGAGGTCAGCTGAGGCCTACAACTAGTACAGCTGTGACAGCTGCTGATAGTGGGGTACTGACTAGTCTTACTGTTGACATTAACCACACTGGGAGTGTAGTCGAGGGCCCACCTACGCCTACACATTCGGAGACGCCGGATTGTGCAAAGGGTAAGGTATATATTTTCATCGATTTTCTCTTTTAATAGGGGAATCGGTCTTCATATTAATTTGCAATACAACATTTGCAAGGTCTATATGAAAAACTTATCTTTATCCTCAATCCACAAATTGAAAAATGTTCAAGTAATTTTTGAGTTAAAGCAAAATAGATTTTCTGCCAACTACTAAAATAGCTCCTTCACAATATTTACATGCTGCACTGTAACTCATGAATGTGTTAACGAACTTAGATTATATATAGCTGAAAAGACGAATAACCTGAGTTCGGCTGCGGTCATAGTGGCAAAAAAATTACTCCTTTTGCGGCACATGGCGGCTATTTGGAATCGTCGGAAAAGTAGGGCATGGTGATTTTAGTGAATAGCTACTCGACGATGATTAACCTTGCAAACATTAGCCTAGTACAAATGGTTGAATGTTTTTTTTTAATTAATGTGTTCTCGTCGGTATGGTAAGTCACACTGGAAAAGTATGACATTACGCCACCGCCTACTTATTTTTCATCGACTGTCGGAAAATAAGAATTTCTGTGTAACAAATCGTTCGATACTCGTAATTTATCTGACACGTTTGATTAAGGTTCAAGCGCTTGGGCTGCCGGTACCAGCGCTATGACTATCCTTTTCGTCATTATGTAATTGCCATACTTGGTACAAATGACCTGAAATTTTGTGCCACTGTCTCCCGGTCTATCATATCATTTTTTATTCGCAAATCATTTATGCTTGTTAAATGATACACAACAAATGTATTTTATTATTAATTTGATGATTATTTTAGCTGCAGTAGTACCTGTGAGTAGTCCCTCTGGAAGTTTACAAACTCTACAGGGTGTATCTAGTTCTTTACAAGCCTTGCGACCGCAAGGACCCACAATTACACCTTCTTTAGCTAATCATTATAGAGATGATCTAGTGAATCATGTAAGGGGATGGCCAGCAGAATTGTTAGAAAAACAGGTAAGCATTTTACAAACAAAACTCTTGATATAATTATATTTTTTGAATATTCGGAAATGTTTTATATTTCTTTCTCTAAATCAAACAACCTAATCTGAGGTAATACGCTTTTGATATATCTACAGTGTGACACAAATGTAAGATTGTTCCAGTGGACTTGCCTATTATATATTAACATAAACCTTCTAATGTCTCATTACAAAATAACCAATGTATGCTTATGTACAGGTAAATTACGATAAATCTGTGTTAAGCGAACACCATTTAAAACAGCGCAGTTTGTGATAATTCTCTGGCTAGCACATTTGGCTGCATATACAGTAGAAACGCTGAGTCTTTTCCATCACGTGACTGATACAACATCAACCATATGCATCTTAATCAAAACAATACGACAAACGCTTGTATGAGTTTATCTTTTTTTCGGTTATTAGAGGAAGACAGTACCAACATAGTATGTGTTGAATAATATCGTCAACTAAGTCACGTGATGGAAAAGCTTCACCGTTTCTACTGTATACTATTGGGATCAGTCATTGAATGATTGTATTGAAGGTGAACTGACAATATATCATATTACCTTATTATAGAACCCTTGTGTTAGTGATGGTACCCCGAGTCTGAATTCCAATGCAGGGCTTTTAGTGAAGTCCCTTTTTTTGGAATTTGATGCCTAAAGTCCCTTTTTTGTGATAGGAGGAGAATAATGAGATAATTCCCAATGGTGTAAAACCTGAGGGGGCTTTTAGCTTTTTATATAATAATATTTAGACCAAAATACTAGAGAGTGATTAATGCCTGAGTTATATCAGTGCCACGTGATACCGAACCGAAAATACCATAACATAATAAAGCTGACTATTGCGAAACCTCCAAATTAGTAGAGGTAGCAGTGAATTCGCACAATTATTCTTGCCTCTGTGGTATGGTATTTTCACTTTAGTAGAGCAAAGAACTGACTGAATCGCGATGTTAGTCACTCTCTAGTATTTTGGTACTCACTAATTATTACCGGTCTTATTAGATCACTTGATCTAGGATTTCTGGTTGACATAATTAGTTAACAAGTCGTGTTGGAAGAAGAGTCACAAGTGAAGTGTAAAATTTTTGATTTCGGGATGTTTTAACTAAAAACTAAAAATTTCATGGTTTTTAGCTATATCTAAACTACATTACTAAGCATTTATGACAACTTGCATATATGTCAAATGATCATCCCAAAAAGGTTGCAAGCTGTGTTGTCATTTAACGTCTTGTGAAAATATTATTTTAAAGAGATTTGAATAGTTGTTCTTTTAGGAAGCGATGAACAACTAATTTTGAAACATCATGTTCTCTTGATAGTTTCCGTACACTTGTTGATGCCTCACTATCAACTGCATTTAACCTTCATCGTACGGTGCCAAAAAATACACAGAATACAGTGTGGGGTACATTTGTACCCCAGCTTGAATGCTGTTTCCTGCTTTCCTAATTTTATTTTATTTTAAAAAGACAAAAACAAAAATCAATGAAAATTATAAATTGTTTATTTATAAGCATATTTACCAGAATATCTCATAAAATATTTGTTATAATACGAAAACAAAACAAAACGTGAAAATATCAAAACAAATCAATTATATTAATTTGTATTTTGACATTTTTCACATACAACTTGTTTTTTGGAGTGAACAGCACACACAAAACGATTACACTGACTCCACATTTGTCTGCATTATCTATCTTTCTTCCAATCACATAAATAACAGCGTCCGGGAGTACACCTCTCTACTTCTTGATGTTCTACTACATTTGTATTTGCCAACTCAGGAAATACATCAATAATATGGTTTCTAATAGTTGTATGCATATTTTTTTCTGTCTGAAATCTTCTGATAGCATTGCCTTTGATCAGCGATTCTCCGAGCTCCAGCAGGAATTTTCTACGGCAATATTTATTAGCTGATTCATTAACTCCCTATAATAAATGCATTTATTCCAGAAATATCCAATAGTTGTTCAAATATTGCCATTGGCCATCTATTAGTGATTGTACGTGCTGAATACTCTTTAACCATTTTATCAGTGGTATCTACGGCACTCTTTGTTTTATTATAATGAAGTATTATATCTGGTTTGAATTTACTATCTTCTCCAGAAACTACATCATCATGGTGTTCTGTAGATAGTAGTAGGACCGCCTTGGATTTACTGGGAACATAAGATACCAAGGTATGGTCTTCCCTGAAAGCAAACATGGAAGGGAACACAGGTTTGTAGGACTTTGGTAGTAATTCTTCGGGAATATATGGCTTATTTTTACGTAACGTACCACAAAGTGTCATTTCATTTTCAAGCAACTTATCTGCTAATGGTAAACTGATAAAAAAATGTCGGTAGTAATACCATATCCAGGTCCTAATGAGCCAACAAGGTCTAGAACAACCCTTTCTCCTTGATTTTTTTCCAGAACATTATTAATTTTTCCCAAATATGGTTGCATATGAATTGTATATGCATTTTCACTGTCCGCAGCAGCCCAAATTTTCAAATCATATTTATCTGGTTCCCTCTTCATATACACTCTAAAGGAACAACGACCTCTAAATGATACAAGTTGTTCATCCACTGTGACATGACTGCCAGGATTGTAGCACTTTTTAAAGTTTTCTGTAAAAAGATCAAACACTTCTCTAATAGGGGCCTCTCTCGAATTTAGATCATCAAACCGAATAAATGCGGTCATGGCCTGAGAACGTTCACGAGATATTAACGCAGAAATAATTGGGCGTATGTATCCTTTTTTAGTACCCCACAGCATTATTGTTGGTTCTTTTCGAGCTTGCAAGGAACCCAAAATGATGAGAATACCAATATAAGCCTTAATTTCAACTACATCTGTTGGTTTCCATGTTTTTGCTTTTGCATTTGGATTTTTTTTATTCCAAATTGTAAATATCTAAAAAAAGGATAAAAATGCATAAATACAAACAATAAATAGCGTAAAAATTGTTTTTTACCTGATCTGCTTTACTGTTGGTATGGAAAATAATAAGATCTAGTATTTCGTCAGTCAAAAACTGTTAAAATGCTTCAAGCTCTGAGGAAATGTTGCAGCTATACTGATTTAGTCCAGATTTTGTTTTGATAATATTCCGATTTCTACGACGAGTGGCTCTAAAGAGTAGTTTATTCCAAGTTATATTAGCTTTGGTCTGATAACACAAATTATCTCTATACAAATTTGCATCATGTGTTTGCCCCCCACTACTGCCTGCTTTCGCACTGTCCGTCGTGATAATGTCGTCTGCGTAGTTTATCACTTCTGGCTCACAATCACTGTCTTCACGCTCAAGTTCAAATTCAACGTCATCTAGACCAAGATTCAAAAACTGCTCTAACTCTTCATCATTCAGTTTTTTAGGATTTAGCACTTTTATATAATTTGCTGCCATAGCGTATATGTAAAAAACACAAGTAAAACGAATTCTCTCTACAATGCACTAGCAAATACTAACAAGACAAGCATAAACATGCACGATTAAGCCGATCACGCCACCAGCAATTGCGTCGCGCATGCGAAAAGTGTATTTAAAAAGTATAATTCGAAATACGGTGCGGGGTACATTAGTACCCCACGTCGGACTTTATTTTTTATCATAAAAAGTATAAGATAAATTCTAGTAAATGATTAAAAAATATCTTAAGAAGGTTCTTAATGACAATCGGCAAAGCAGAAAACTAAAAATTTACGAAAATATCCTTAAAATTGTGACTATGGGGTACATTTGCCAGGGTACATACACTTCCTACTGGACATTCGCCATCTCTTTTTGGTGAAAAGCTTCCTAACATTTCAAATTTTGTTCTGTGCAAAATTACATTTGCCTATCCATACCTGTTTCTCGCAACTTCAAATCAATACACTCAAACATTCGTCTGTCTGGCAATGCTCTGTTTGGAAAATGTTCAGCATAAAGCCTTCTGGCCTCTTAAACAGTTATTAATTATTGACAAGTACTTACAGCTAACAATTTAACAGAACAATTAACAACTAATTCTATGGTCACTTGATATGCTTTACAAACTATTTTAAAACTATTTTACCATATTTCCAGTTAATTATTTGTTAATATTTTTATTATTGACTATTGCTAAGTTATTCATTTCTACTACAGTAGGTAAAATTAATAATTTGAAAACAATAATATAACATATGTTGTAAGGAGAAACTCACGGTACTTAGAGGAGTACAAAGGCGATTTGACGGTGCTCCTAAGTCCAACTGATGAAAAATATATAAGAAAAATACTTATGAGCAATCAAGTGTATTTAGTGTTTAACTTGAATGATATATGTAAAAAAAATTGACGCTAAGGGTTAAACATTATTTAAACAGATATATCATTAGTGACAGTATGACACGCTTGACGTTTCAATACACTCACTTGATCTGTCCATTTCACTGAACAATCAATGGAAATATTACCTTCCATCCAAATGATAAAGCATTTCCAGGATTATTCACGAATTAATTCCCTAAAAATTTCTTTATTTAGCCTGTAATAGGTAATGAAAAGGTCTTCTGGTATGTCAAACGGATTTTGTGAACCGCGTAATATTTTTCATTCTATATGCATGTAATTCCTGAAAAATAATTTTATATTATAATTTAAAATTTGGGAAATAAGGAAATCGACAATACGAAGCTCCTGTTACAAGTAAACACAAAAGAAAATAAGTCAAATATCAATTACCAATACAAAAATATTGTAGATATAAAACAAAAGAGTAATCGATTTAGTAGGAGTTATAGCGTGGTATGATCATACGATCTTTACATGTATGTACCCTGTATCCATAAGTATCACAAGCCGAATAATTATCTAAAACGTTGTAAATACCACACTTATCAATGCTTTGATATGGGAATCCAGCCCAAATCAAGCCGCAAATGTTCAATTGTACTAACATATAAATTAATATTAGTAGATATAACTAATATAAAATCACTTAATAATCACGAGTGATAATGAGAATCATAAAACGATAATATAAGTCTTTATTGAGAGGTGATTCAACAAAACGAAATTCTCTGCTATACTTAGCTGGATGGCACGTTTTGGGTTCCAACCAAACGTCCACAAGGTCACAATCGGGAGTAGATATCTGGTAAATCTTCAGGGATCGTCTCGGCCGGGAATAATTTTTGCTTGTATATAGCACGTCGAACCAGGTGTGAAATCGAGTACAAAATCCAATCTCGATAATCAACAGATTCCAAAATAAATCCCATTTTAGACGGGAATATATAACGTAGAAGTAGGAAACTGAAAATGAAAATCCTACAACAAGGAGAGAAAATAATCAATCTCACCATCTACAAAGTTTTTTTTTTTCGTTTTTTGGCTTTGGGAGTTGGATCCCATTCAGCCACGAACTAAGTAAATAAGTAATACAAAGTTGTAATTTGTGAAAACTAAAAATAACTCACCTCAATTTATCAAGGAGGGTTCTCAAAATTCCAAAATCCAGCCACGTGGAATTAATCAATCAAAAGCCTCCACCAATAGGCTTACAAAATGGCAAGTTCTTGCAGATATTGAAAGAAAGTTTATTCGATCTTAGTGAATCGTGGTTCCAGTGCAAAATAATATCCCTTAACGGTGGAAAATCGACTTCCAAACTAATTGCTTCCTCAAAATAGTCGGATTACCAAACAATTTGTGGAAATTCTATCCCCCAATTTGGTTAAATGTGAATGAAACCACCTCTTCAAATTCATATCTTCCAATTTTCACATTTTTGTACTCACAATTCTTTTTGAGTCTTAATAATTTGGTTTTATGTATATTTATCGTGGATAGAGTTAAATATCTGGGAATAACAATAAGTAGTGATGGAGACAGAGAAACTGAGATAAGGGAAAGAATTGTAGCCACAAACAAAGCATTTCAGGCTAACAAAAAATTATTAAAAAATAAAATAATTAGCAAGAGCACGAAAATTAGAATATATAACACAATAATTAGACCAGTGATGATGTATGGGGCAGAAACATTAACTATGACTAAAAAACAAGAGGATATGAGAATACAGGAACGAAAAATACTAAGAACTATATTGGAACCAAAAAAAATAGGTGAAGAATATAGAAGAAGAACAAATATGGAACTATATCAAGAGATACAAAAAGACATAGTAAGAAAAATTAAGGAACAAATATTAAAATGGTTGGGACACATATGGAGAGCAGGTAAGAGACCAATAATATACTCCATGATAGAGTGGAAGCCCTTAAGTAAGAGAAGAAGGGGAAGAACAAGGATAATTTGGTTGCAGGACAGGATTTGGTAGTAGGTGATCTCAAGACTATGGGAATTAGATACTGGGAAGAGAAAACGCAGGACAGGAGAGAGAGAGACAAGTAATCACGGCTGAACTATTAACAAATAAAATTGAAAATATCACGGGGATTGCAGCCTAAATAATGTTAAATATTCTTGCTATACAAAACCGAGCGCTTTCGAAAGACTATTTCTTTCTTTTTCAAGGTTGCATGTTAGAATTATAAGAAATCAAAGAAAACAGGATACATAGTAATCGCCTCCGACTTAAGTTAAAGTTAAAATCAATGCCTCAACATTGAATTAAAATGCAATAGGAAACTGAAAAAGTGAACAAGTAAAAAATTATACATGTTGTGAAAAGGCAAGACCGTTCCTGTGGCGAAGCAATTTCGGCGAGTCGGAGATTAATACCAACCGTGTAGAAGGGATACGAGTTTTACCGATCACCGAAGCATTTTTAGATTTATTAGCTATACAGAGTGTCCCAAAATATTAAATAGTCCACAACAGTCAATAAAAGAATGCATATTAAGAAAAAAAATTAAGACGAACTATAATTACCTGCAGGAAATGAATGTGCAATGTTATTTTTATTGTCCACTGGGATTTATTAAAATACCAATTTAAAATTTGTTTAGTTATTCTTAAGAAATAATGTAAGAATTTTATTCTAAATTCAGACCATAACAAACCATAGAGTAATAATATACAATAGAGAGGGCTATTCATTCATATACATGTATATTTTTGCGGCCAACAATTCTAAACGCCAGTGTGAAATAATGAATGAATTACAAAAAGTGGAGATGGAATTGTGGATCCATGGCCTCGGTAATTTCGACTGTTCTGACAAACTTGGCACCGACGAACCATGATAATCCAAAAACATTAAATTAATTGACATAAAAGTATATTTTGTCACCAAAGGTCTTGAAATCACATCAAAACTAAATGTTTACTCTCTAGTATAAACAACCCACGTTTGACATTATTTATCACAATACTACAGCCTATTCCAAAATTATCGTCGAGCACACTCTGACAATATTTGCATCTCTCTTTATATGGTCATTAAGCAAGGACAAAACTACTAAACAGGTTACCCTTGACACATAAAACAGGTACTGAAATTTTGAGCAACGTTGCCAGTTTTAGTTATAACCATAAAGGTATCTAATGTTACAACAAATACTTGTTTAAAATTTATATAAGAATATGCCTTTATTAAATAAAATTCAAGTATTATTAATTAATTTTAAAAGCAGAGGCTCAAATGCATATATTGGTATGACTTTTTTTATTTGCATACCTTTTTAACACATTTTCAACTAAACTTCTAACCTCATTTTTCCTGGAACTAAAGAGACTTTGTAAATATGGCAAAGCAGTAGAAGTTTCCGCAAGTGAGCTTAGATTGTGACTCGATGTTTGAGACAAGAAAAAATCAAAACAAACATATCTATTTTATTTGTTAATCGCAGCAAATAACTAACGATAGAAACTATTTTTTTGAGGTTATATGGTGCACACACAAGCGTTCTATTTAAATTTGTCGTGTCACAATCGAGTACTCGGCCCGAGCAAATTGATCGCCACTATTATAATATTTGTAATGTCATATCTTCTTTTTTCTATTCATATTTTTTACACACGAAAAATTATTGTTGACGTTCTTCGTTAAACATAAACACAATGCAATTTCTACTGAGACGTTCCGTAACATGCTTTTTTGCGCATGATTCAAAGTACCTAGATAGAGTAAAATGGAATAATTTTCGTTAAAAATTACTTAATGGCTGAAATAATGTATTTTTCGGAAATAGCAGATGTGTACCTACACTGTAGAAGGGGATTTCAAAATCAGTCACAATACCTATTACTGAAGAAAATCAATCAACATATAGTATGAGAGCATACTTTATTTTTATTTTGCTCAATATTAAAAAAATATTTTATTTATTAGGCGCAAAAGTTGGCAGAGGAAGCGCATATAATGGGCAGTATACAATGTTCCAAAGTCTCAGCAGAACTAAAATCTGCGAGGTCGATAGTTCGACTAACAGAAATTCAAGCTACTTTACAAGAACAGAGGTAAGAATCAGTTTGCTTTTTTGTTGCCTCTATATTTGTTATGATATTTGAGTATTTTTCCTATTTTCTGAAAACCCGCATGTGCATCCTAGGTTTGAAAAAATTCCTTTTCCTTTTAACCCCTGTTTTCTGTCTTTTTCAGGTTAAAAACAAAGTATTTTAATTGTACTTTGATTAAAATAAAATGGATTCACTCTTGCATAAGAAATAATATAAAATGTACCAGTTATGGTGTTTTGCGTGAAGAATTAGAATATTTCGCAAATCGCGGAAAATATGATAGGTATTTCATTTTAACCCTTCTATATCCATATCAATTATTATTTAAAGAAAAAATCTCGCAATAGAGGGACTATGAGCCATAAAAACATTTAATAAGTTGGAAGGAATCATTGGCAACATTCTGTATGTTAATATTGCTTGATAAAGACCCTTAATAAATACATACAGTGCGGACGTTGGAATCAAATTGATGAAATATTCGTCTATCCAAGAGTCTTTTAACAAAATGCTTTAACGCGTCAATTTTTATTTTCAACTCTGCAATTGGATATACTAACGACGCTGCCACTTTCGTATACATGACGTCTTCGATTTTTTTTTAATATAATGATATATTTTTTCTTCATTTTTGAATTCCCCAATAATAGGCGATTACAAAAATGTATAATACTTATAGTCCAACGTCATTGGTTTGTGAAGTACAGACAAATATTATATCTGAAATTTTATTAAAAGGACTGAACTAATAGATTTTAAATTTTTACTAGTTTGAATAATTAACACAATACATTTAAAAATTAGATTAGATAGATAGATATTTATTTCGTACTAGTGACATTATACATTTTTAGAACAAAAAATATATACATTGTATGGTACATGTCAAAAGACCTCTGTAAAAACGAAATATGAGGTATACATAAATTTAAAAAAAAACAGTTAAAATCTACAATGTTAAACGTTCTCACTTGTTGTGCAATGTTAATATGCGCCAAACTATATTTAAAATATTTAAAAAACAGATCAAAAGTAAAAAGCAAAAGCAAATAACAAATGTGTAACACGCAAACAATTATAAAAAGATATGCGTAGAACACTGAATCACAAATCCAAAAATGTATTGCTATTTATATTAGCTATACTATATGGTTCTGCAGACACAAGACATTTCCTTATAGTCCTCCTAAATCTATGTATGCTAGTAATATCCCGTAGTTCTTTAGGTAGTAGGTTAAACGTTAACAAACATCTATATAAGCAACCTTTTTCAAGCAATGATGTTTTATGAATAGGGTATCGGAAAATGTATTTCTGTCTCGTATGATACTCATGTGCAATTGTATAATCTGAAAAATATTTCCTATTTCTATACACATAACAAAGACACTCATATATGTATATACCAGGTACTGTTAATAAATTTAAAGATTTAAAATATCCCCTACAGCTTTCATGCAGTTTTAAACCAGCCAAAATTCTAACTGCTCTTTTTTGTAATACAAAGACAATCTGACTGTGTGAACCACCCCAAAAAACAATTCCATAGGTCAGCGATGAATAGAAATTCCCATAATATGCAGTTATCAATGTATGTTTGCTAACTACTTTTTTTAATTACTTTAAAGAATAACAATTTCTACTTAATCCACCACATAGCAGCTGCATATGCTCCACCCAGCTCATGTGCTCATCTATTGTGACTCCTAGAAACTTAATTTCTGACGAAAATATAGTTACGTTATTGTTAATCTCAATATTATCAGGATACACAATTTCATTACGACTGTGTTTAAATAGAATGCATTGCGTCTTTTTGTTATTCATGATTAAAGAGTTCCCTTCAAACCATTCAGCCATTTTTAAAATTACAGATGTTGTCTTAGTTTTAATTTCATTATAATTATCTCTAACAATGAGCACATTTGTATCATCAGCATAATTTGTTAGTGTAGTTGTTATATCATTTAAAAACAGTTCTAGATCATTTATGTAGAGTATGAACAGGATTGGACCAAGCACACTGCCCTGAGGTACACTCAGTGTAACTTCTCTGGCATTAGAAGTATATTCAGAAGAGTTTGTTTTAATGCAGACTTTTTGAGAACGGTTTGCTAAATAAGATTGAAACCAATCATAGCATCTACCCCAAATCCCCATTTTTCCATTTTGTCAAGGAATAATTGATGGTTCACACAGTCAAATGCCTTCGATAGGTCCAAAAAAACTCCAAGGGCGAGACTACCACTATCAAGGGCGTCCAGAATTCTCTCAATAAAATCGAAAGCAGCAGTTATAGTAGATTTTGCTTCTCGGTATCCATGTTGATTCGAAGCTATGATCTGGTTCTTATTCAAAAAACTAACCAATCTTTTTCTCATAGCAATTTCAAAAACTTTGGAAAAAGTAGAGAGGAGACTTATTGGTCTATAATTTTCCACCAATAATGTATCTCCGTTTTTAAAGACAACTGCTACTTTCAGTCTGGGAAAACTCCACCCGAGAATGATGAATTTACAACATGTGTCAGTGGCTCTAAAACAAATGTTGCTATTTTTTTAACAAAATATTACTGATACCATCCTCGCCACTTGAGCATTTATTTTTCAAACCATTTATAATTTCCAGAATTTCAACATCATCCACCTCGGATAGGTACATAGATAATACATTGTTATTTATATGATTCAGCTTTCTATTTTTTACCGAAGAGTCTACAAGACGCAGCCACTGTGACAAAATATTCATTAAAAATGTTAGATGCAACGGACATAGATGATATTGCTTCATTATTTGACTTGATACCAGTGAAATATTCGTGTGTTGATTACTTGTTCAAAGTGCATGCCATTGAATTCCTGGCAATAACCAAGACGAGTTCTAAATTCCTCCAACACTCTAGTTAATGTTTCCGGATGAATGAGTCTTACTTCATTACGAATTCTATCTTTCAAATCTTTGGTATTGTTAGGTCTATTGAAATACACTTTAGATTTGAGATAAGCCCAAAAATAAAAATTAAGCGGGGCTAGATCGAGAGAACTTGCTGGCCACTCTATAAATCCTCTCCTACCTATCCACCTGTTGAGGAAATTGATATCTAAATAATCACGCACTATCCGCGCATATTGTGGTGGTGCGTCGTCCTGTTGAAACCATATCAAGTTATTAGGCATATGTGGATTTTGGTTATCTGAATATAACACTGCAATAGCTGGAACAATATCATTTTGTAGCATTTCTAAATATTGCTCAGCAGACAACGTTCCTTCAATGAAAAAAGACCACAGAATGTTATTGCCGTCAATTTCTGTCCAAACATTAACTTTTTCAGGATACTGAGTGTGAGCCTCCATCATCGAATGAGGATTAGTATCTGACCAGTATCTACAATTTTGCCTATTAACAGTTCTGTTTAAATAAAACGACGCTTCATCTGAAAATACTACGTGCCTCACAAATTGTGGGTCATTATTACTTCGTTCCATCATCACTTCGTAAAATTCCATCCCTCGATCAAAATCTTCCTCATTGAGCTCATGGACTAAATTAATTTTGTACGGTGAAACTTATTCTTTTTCAAATACTTCAAAACTGTAGATTTACTCCGTGAGTTCTCCTTTGCGATTTGTCTACTGGATATGTGTGGATTTTTTTGCACAGTTAGTAAAAAATCCAACTGCTCATCATCACCATTTACAGTACGATCTTTATAAGTATCTCTCACATGACCGACTTCTAAATTTCTTTACAATTTTCGATACAGTGGATTGACTAATAGAACGATCTGGATACTTATCATTCCATAAATCACAAACTTCTTCTTGGGATCGACACGTGTTACCATACCCACACATTATTAAAATTTCAATTCGTTATGCTTCACTTAAACATACCATTATTTAGAAAGTTAACAACTAAACATTTGACAATGCACTATTTATTGTTTGACATTGGTATTGTAAACAAAACCAATAAATATAAAAAAGACAGAAACGATAAACAAAAACCTACTAAGTTTGTTAGTCCAGTCCATAAAATTTCAGATTAAAAATTTATAACATTTGTCTGTAATTCAAAAACCAATAACGTTGGACTAATAAGTATTACACATTTTTGTAATAGTCTATTATTGGGGAATTCAAAAATGAAGAGAAAAATATATCATTCTATTAAAAAAATCGATGACGTCATGTACACGAAAGTGGCAGCGTCATTAGTATACCCAATTGTAGCGTAAGATGCGCAGTTGAAAATAAAAATTGACGTGTTAAAGCATTTTGTTAAAAGACTCTTGGATAGACGAATATTAATTTTATTCTAACCTAAACGTCCGCACTGTATAGTGAAGTAAATAACTGACTCCTGTTAGGAAATACCTATGCAAGATGTGAAATTGTAACAGGTCCATACAATTATTTACCTAATATGTCATTCTCATTCGCTATCTGTTGTAATTATTGGATTTTCTACATTATTTTCAACAATGATATAGGACTTTTTCACGTTTTCAACGTATTTGATGATATATTTTGTGGAAGGCTGTTAAAAACATATGGCAGATTCCGTTGATTCCAATTATGATCTATAGGGTTAAATATACAATGATATAATAGTGGAAGTCTTGAAACAAATCGTTTGCTGTTTCATCACAGAAGTATGTAGCTGCGTTTGTTGTCCCTTAAAACTCTGTGGTGATGTTCTGTAATCCAAAGAAGGAAGTTCTTGTTCACATATAGTGAAGGTGCATTTCGAAACCATTTGTCATTGGATCCAGCAGCCAAAACTTTAATTTTATTATGTCACTTTTGTCTTGCAATTATCACTTCAGTCAACCTCACTCTTACTGGATGTAATATGTGTTGAGCTCAGTTTCATGTAAATAATTGGCCATTGTTTGACTACATTTATACATGTTTTTTAATAAATTTCTATAACTCTAAATCACATAACATTGTCGTGTCACTATGACTTTGTTCCTCGTTAATTTTGCAAATTATACTCTGTATATCACATTTTTCTCTTTTTTCTCAGTGAATTCACAATTTTCCATACAATTGACATGTTCAATGAAGGTTGAAAATACCTTGTTTATATTTTCTATGGTATAGGTAGATAAGTGTTTTCTGCTTTTAAAGGTGTTGTATGCTGAGGAACACTGGATTCTCACATATTTTTCATGTCTATCACACGAAATAATATTACGATGCTTAAAACTAACTAGTACTGCAGTCTACGTCTTACGACAAGTAATATATAAGAGTAGCAGACAGGTACAATGACCAATGACTAATTTAACCAAATTTGTTAAGTACGGACGTTATTGTACCGTCGTATATACTGTGAAAAGAGTCCAAAAATTTAATTTCATTTTCTGTTTGTCTACTTTTTCATTATTCAATTCAGTCACTTCATTATATGTCTGAAGTATCTTATTCTAAATACTGTACTTGTTAATTTATACAGTGTTAGGAATATTCTATGGCAACATAGGGTTTTTAATACAGAGTCCAAATGCGACAATATGCTGTAAAGAAACAATTATATTCAGTGTCTCACCTATTTTCTTTAACAGGGTATCATAACATGCCAAATAAGTATCGTTGCAACTTTTAATTTGTTTACAAATAGCACATAGATGACTACAGTCCTGATAAAACGATTTCGTCTACAGTCGTAATTCTTCTATTTTTATCTATCCCCTCTTCATTTTCAATCTACACGTTGAAAGTATAAGTGCCCATATAATATTCCTTTTTACTAATAACAGAAATCATTCTTCATTAAATTTCATCGTAAAACGATAATCGTCTCATAGTCAACGTGAAAATGTAAGATGCACATGGCATTACCAATGTGTTAGAGAGAGACAATCGTGAGATAGAAAATCAAAAGTCAGCGTAGATTATTACAATTAAAATAAGGATACTAGAATATACGTCTGGGTACGTCACTGACTGTTTGCGAATTAGGATCGATCTTTGTAAATCTTATAAAATGAGTATGCAGATACACCAAAAAGTGCAAATTGTAAAATGGTATTACCAGGGTAATTATATTGAGAAATAACAGAAAATTTCTTTATTGTGGCATTCGAAAATACCCAACCAATTAGCAAGAAACAAGTGAGAACGGTTATAAAATTTTTTGAAGAACATGGATGTGTCACTCCTACAAAACATGGACCGTGTACACAAAATTGTCAAACCCAACACGAAAAAGAAGAAAGAGATATTTTAATCCGTGCAAGTGTGGAAAATAATCCTCTAAAGTCGTTCACTCATTTAGCCAAGGATTTTGACGTTGATCTGAAAACGATTAGGAATGTATTAAAAAAAGCCATGAAATATTTCCAGACGATCAATTTTGTAGAATGAAATTGGTCTGCTTGTCACTACTTATTGAAAATCCTTCGAGATGGTATTAAAACGTATTAAAATAATTAGAAGAATAAATATTAAAACAAAAAAATAATAAGAAACTTTTTGAGCATATTTCTCTAAACTTTAAAGAGCATTTCTAGATTCTGCCATAACAATGAACCTTATTCTGTCCACCATTTACTTCTTTGTATACACAGGAGTTGAATAAACCAAGCTTTTAAGTTCCCCAATATAAATCGTAATTAATTCTGGGCAACAAGCTTACCATGGAAATGGATTTCTTTTTCCAATCCATTTATCGGGGAAAATGATTCCATACATCAATGAGAAAGAGAGGAGGAGCTCCATCGTGCATGAACCATATATCTCTTCGAATTTAGAGGAACATAATATAAATACAGTGGAAAATAGTTTCGTAAAAATAGTACCTGGAAAGCGTAAAGCTTACATTCATCTTGCCAAAACGTACATCAAAGACATATCTTCATATTCATTTAAGGTAAACTGTGTTGTGTCATACTACCAATAAAGATAATTGGTATTAGTTTTAAAAATGATATAAACGAAGTCGCCTTATAACTCGACCTAAATAATGAATACTTATGTTTAGGCTACAGTCATTACTTAACAGCAGCCTTCTTGATAAAAACAATTTAATTTTACTTTTTCTTAAGCCACTAGCATAGTCAGACTTTGAACGCTTGTACTAAAACGTAATTGTTTTATTGTGTTTCAATACTATCTCAATGGATTTTCAATAAGTATATATATATATATATATATATATATATATATATATATATATATATATATATATATATATATATATATATATAATGGATATTTTTGTGGGGATGTGGCAATAAGACTCCAGAGTAAATTCTTTCAGATATTTATTCCCGAGCTTTCGAATGATTTTCATTCATTATCAAGGGCTATAAATAATTGGTCAATGTTATCATTAATAATAATTAAATGGAATAATGAATACTTACATAAAATCTATAGCGAATTTTGGAATACTCGTAGTTGTAAATTTTTATAATAAACTCTTTTAAACATAAATCAATGAAAAACTCAAAAAACAATATGACAATAAACAAAATATTTGATCTTGAACTACTACAATTTTTTATTTTTTTATCATAAAATTAAAGATTGTTATGAATCTTCTGTTCTTTTTTCATAATCTAAAAGATATGCATAGATAACACTAAGGTTATTTAAATCTGTTTTTTTATTTATTACATAATTTTGTTCTGCAATATATGTTGTTTCCAAAAAAAGGCGTTTTCTATAATTACTTTCTATTGCTAAGACTTTGGCAGATTGATAATCCATAGAATGGCCTTCATAAAACACGTGTTCCGCTAAAGCACATCTATCAGGATATAATCTACTGTCACTTTTATGAGAGGCGATTCGATTGGTTAGCGATCTTTTACTGTGACCAATGTATTTCTTATTACAGATATTGCAAGGAATCTCATAAACTATATTAGTTAATTTAGTAGTAGGAGTCTTGTCTTTGATCTTACTGAAAATTGATTTTATTGTAACACATTGTTTATTCGCAATTTTGATATTATGTGGTTTGAATACTCAATACGATAAAAATCTAAAAATACTCTACAAACTTTTCTATAACTCATATCCTTCATATCTTTTGAAACATGTTTTATATAATACTTCTGACAATATAAATGACATTACTGTTGACATAATACGAAACGAAGAAAACAGTGACATTTTAACTACTAATAATACATCTCCAACTTATATTTCATTTCCATATATAAAATCTATCACACCTAAAATTTCTGGAGTATTCAAACCACATAATATCAAAATTGCGAATAAACAATGTGTTACAATAAAATCAATTTTCAGTAAGATCAAAGACAAGACTCCTACTACTAAATTAACTAATATAGTTTATGAGATTCCTTGCAATATCTGTAATAAGAAATACATTGGTCACAGTAAAAGATCGCTAACCAATCGAATCGCCTCTCATAAAAGTGACAGTAGATTATATCCTGATAGATGTGCTTTAGCGGAACACGTGTTTTATGAAGGCCATTCTATGGATTATTAATCTGCCAAAGTCTTAGCAATAGAAAGTAATTATAGAAAACGCCTTTTTTTGGAAACAACATATATTGCAGAACAAAATTATGTAATAAATAAAAAAACAGATTTAAATAACCTTAGTGTTATCTATGCATATCTTTTAGATTATGAAAAAAGAACAGAAGATTCATAACAATCTTTAATTTTATGATAAAAAAATAAAAAATTGTAGTAGTTCAAGATCAAATATTTTGTTTATTGTCATATTGTTTTTTGAGTTTTTCATTGATTTATGTTTAAAAGAGTTTATTATAAAAATTTACAACTATTCCAAAATTCGCTATAGATTTTATGTAAGTATTCATTATTCCATTTAATTATTATTAATGATAACATTGACCAATTATTTATAGCCCTTGATAATGAATGAAAATCATTCGAAAGCTCGGGAATAAATATCTGAAAGAATTTACTCTGGAGTCTTATTGCCACATCCCCACAAAAATATCCATTACAAACAAGTTGGCAAATATCTTTTTTCAAATTAAATTATTTATATATATATATATATATATATATATATATATATATATATATATATATTTTAAATTAATTATTTGCCAACTTAATAATCAGGATTATTTTTTTGGGTTTGTGGCAATGATACCAAGTGTACTCTTTCAAATATTTATTTTACGAGCTTTCAAATACAATCGTATTCATTTTCAAGTACTAAAATTTATAAAATATGGTCAAAAATTAAAATAAAGGGTATATAAAAAAAATACTTACATTATTTAACGAGATTGCAGGTAAAGTTGTAAAATATATGTATAATAAATCATTTCAAATAGTATCCAAAAATTATTATAAAACTTCAAAAAACAATATATGTATTAAATAATGTTACCAAGTCAATATGAATTTTTTCGATTTGTATTACTTTGATGTTAAAAATAATTTTATTATAGGTACTTATATGATTTGTACTCAAATTTTTTAAATGTTGCTTTTCAAATTCTAATAAATATGCCTATATTACACTAAGATTATTCAGGTCTGTTTTTTTATTTATACAATCAACATCTTGATTGATGTAAGCTGTTTCTAAAAACAGACTTTTTTATAATTCCTTTCTGTAGTTAACACCTTAGCGGATTGATAATTCATGCTATGGCCTTCATAAAACACATGTTCAGCAAGTGCACATCTGTCAGGATACAACTTGCTGTCACTCCTGTGAGAGGTAATTCGGTTGGAAAGTGACCTCTTAGATTGACCATAGTACTTTTTATTACAAGTATCACAAGGAATCTCATAAACTATATTAGCCAGTTTATTGGTAGGAGTTTTATCTTTTATTTTACTGAATATTGACCTAATAGTAAGATGTTGCTTGTTACCAACTTTTATATTATTATTTTTGAATATTGCATACATTTTTTGGTGTAACTGATTTAATATATGGTAGAGACACATAAATTGGCATATGATTATTGTCAGTTTCAGCGTCAATATAATTCAAGTTTGATGTGATGTTATTAGAAATGTCAGTCATTCTTTCAGAAGTATTATACAAAATTCGTTTTAAGAGATATGGAGGATAAGAGTTTTCATAAAAAAGGTTGTACAATAATTTTATATTTTTTTGATGAAATATTGGATTTGAATCTATTTTTCATTTGACGGATTAGGTTGATCTTTGTATTACGTGGATGATAAGAATGATAATTAATGTATTTACCTGAACTTATTGGTTTTTTATACCAGTCAATTAAAATTTTATTTTCATTATTTCTAATGAATTTAGTATCAAGAAAAGGTAAGGATTGTTCTGTGTTTTCTTTTTCTATAGTAAATTGTATATGAGGATCAAAGCTATTAAAATAGAAAAGAATATTATCAATTTCTTCCAATGGAAGTGATAAAATTATATCATCCACATATTTTTTGATGAAAAACAATTTAAATGGTAAAACAGATATAACAAAGTCTAAAATGTAATCCATTACATAATTCGCTAATATAGGAGATATTGAAGAGCCCATAGGTGTTCCAAAAATTTGTTCGTAGTTCATATTATTAATTCTAAAAGAGTTTCTTTACTAATTTTACAATTTTTACTTATATCACTCCATTTTTGTTGAAGGGCTGTTAAACATATATTTAAGTGTACATTACTAAAAAGGGATACTACATCTAAACTTAGAAGAATATAATTAGGTGGTAATATTCATTTTCATAATCATATGATTTTGTTAATATTTCAGTTAACCAAAGAATAAGAGGTTCAATTGGAGTGTTTATTGATGCTATAATTGGTCTAGCAGATAATGTTGGTTTGTGTATTTTAGGTACACAGTAAAATTTTGCAGAAATACCGTTATAGTTAGTTAATTTATCTTTTGTATTTTTGTCAATATATCTTTTATTGAATAATTTCTTTACTAATTTATTACAATCATTAGTTATTTTATAGGTAGGATCATTTTTGATTTTCTTATATGATGTATTATTATCTATTAGTTCTTTAGATAATTCGAAATATTGTTGTTTTTCCATTACAACTGTAACATTACCTTTATCAGATGGTATGACTATTAAATTTGGATTTTCCTTTAAACATTTTTTGGTTTTATATAATAATTCTCTAAATACAGAAGATTGTTTAGGTTCATGAATATGATTAGTTAGAACATTTGAATTATATTGACGCTGAAACTGACAATAATCATATGCCAATTTATGTGTCTCTACCATATATTAAATCAGTTACACCAAAAATTTCTGCAATATTCAAAAATCATAATATAAAAGTTGGTAACAAGCAACATCTTACTATTAGGTCAATCTTCAGTAAAATAAAAGATAAAACTCCTACCAATAAACTGGCTAATATAGTTTATGAGATTCCTTGTGATACTTGTAATAAAAAGTACTATGGTCAATCTAAGAGGTCACTTTCCAACCGAATTACCTCTCACAGGAGTGACAGCAAGTTGTATCCTGACAGATGTGCACTTGCTGAACATGTGTTTTATGAAGGCCATAGCATGAATTATCAATCCGCTAAGGTGTTAACTACAGAAAGGAATTATAAAAAAGTCTGTTTTTAGAAACAGCTTACATCAATCAAGATGTTGATTGTATAAATAAAAAAACAGACCTGAATAATCTTAGTGTAATATAGGCATATTTATTAGAATTTGAAAAGCAACATTTAAAAAATTTGAGTACAAATCATATAAGTAACCTATAATAAAATTATTTTTAACGTCAAAGTAATACAAATCGAAAAAATTCATATTGACTTGGTAACATTATTTAATACATATATTGTCTTTTGAAGTTTTATAATAATTTTTGGATACTATTTGAAATGATTTATTATACATATATTTTACAACTTTACCTGCAATCTCGTTAAATAATGTAAGTATTTTTTTTATATACCCTTTATTTTAATTTTTGACCATATTTTATAATTTTTAGTACTTGAAAATGAATACGATTGTATTCGAAAGCTCGTAAAATAAATATTTGAAAGAGTACACTTGGTATCATTGCCACAAACCCAAAAAAATAATCCTATATATATATATATATATATATATATATATATATATATATATATATATATATATATATATATATATATATATATATATATATATATATATATATATATATATATATATATATATAGACATATAGACCAGCACTCCCTGTGTCGGGAGTATAGGCCGCTCTTTTCGATCCCTTTTGTATGGTGGATCAATCCGTGTGTTATCTTCTGTTTGCTACAGTATGTGGTGTGAGTTCGCCATCTTTGTAATTTTTTTCCATTCCTTTCTGTCCTCTATTTTTCTTCCCCAGTTACGAACTCCCATTTTCTTTAGGTCATCAATCACCTAATCTTCCCATCAAACTTCCCCTGGGGTTGGCAGGCTTCCAATCACTGATTTTACTTATTGGATCGTCATTATTTCTTCTTCGAAGATGCCCGTACCATCTTAGATGCATTGTTTTTATATGTCTGACTATATCTTTACAATTCATGTATTGACTTATTTCGTAGTTATATAGCCTTCTGTACCCTTCATTTGGGATCTGTTTTGGTCCTATTATCCTCCGCATGATTTTCCTCTGTAGGACTGTAGGAGACTTTCTTCGCCTTTATCAGTTAGGCTCATATTTTTACCGGCATACGTTATTACTGGTCGTATTGCGGCTTTATAAATTTTAATTTTGGTTTTTTTAATGATGCATTTGTCCCTTAGAAGTGTCTGATACTTCCAATACACTTTGTTCCCTACCATTCTTGCGTTTATCTCCACACTTCTGTTGTTCTTCTCATCAATGACTATTACCAAGTATCAGCACGTTTATTTAGTTATTTTTTTATTAGATTGGGTAATATCTTATATGTAGTGTTAAGCAGCTTATACTCCTGTAATTTTTGCATTTGGTTGGGTCTTCTTTTTCGAAGATTGGAACTATATGTCCAAATGCTCCACTGGTTTGGCATGCGATCTTCTGTCCATATATTCATTATCAGGTCATATGTTTGTTGAAGTAAGGCTTCTCGTCCATGTTGGATTAGTTCGCTACTTATTTCATCTGGACCTGCCGCCTTGTTTGGGTTGAGTTGTTTCACAACATCTATAAATTCCTCGAAAGAGGGTCTGTCCTGTTCACCGATTTCTCCCTCCGTTACTGCATCCTTATAAGTTTCGTCCATAATATGATTGTTTTGGTATAGATTTTGAAAGTATGTTTCCCATTCATTTTTATTTATTTTTACTGTCCCAATTGTGTTTCTGCCACTGTATTGCTTTCTAACATATTCAAAGAGTTTTCTATTATCCTTATTGTTCTTTTCTATTTTTTCCATTTGTTCTGCAACCCAATTTAATTTTTTCTTCTGTAGATTTTTTCTGCTTTTTGCTTTATCTTTCTGTATTCGTCCCGCTCTTCATATTTTCCTGTTTCCAACCATTTACTTCTTGCTTGTTTTTCCATACGCTTGCCAACTTACTTTCTTCGCCGAACCATTCTTTGGATGCTTTGTTTGGTGTAAGCCAATTTCTTTTTCTGCAGAGTCTATAATGCTATTTTTAATGATCTTCAATACATTGTCTATATCTCCTTATTAATTATGAGTTCTCATTTTGTTTGTTACGGTTTCCACATAATTATTTCCACCTTTCTCTCTTTTCAGCTTTTTTTAGTTCCACTTTTTTTTGTTGTGTTTGCAAGGTTTATATCTTGTTATTTTTATGTTCATCTTCTCTATTAGTAAAATGTGGTCTGTGTCTGCATTTACTCCTCAGTATGACCTTGTGTCTTTAACCATTTTTATCAATTTCTTTAATATCAAAACATGATCGATTTGGTTGCCGCTTCTCTTTCCTGGGAATAACCACATTCTCTTGTGCTCCTTTTTATTCTTAAATTTTGTACTGATTATGAATGTATTTGTCTCCGTAGCTAGGTAGCACATTCTTTTGCCATTATCGTTTGTGATCTCTTGTATGGTTAGTTTTTCAGCTACTTCTCGATTATTTTCTTCTTTTCCTATCTGGGCATTAACGTCTCCTATTATTATCAAAATGTCATTTCTAGAGATATCTTCACATGCATCGATTATCTTCTCATAAAGCTTTATTTTCTCTTCTTCGTTTGCTTCTTCCGTTGGGGCGTAGGTATTATTTATACTTATATTTGCTTGTTTATTCTCAAGTTTTAAATAAAAAAAAACCTACCGTCGATTGGCTTAAACTCAATTACTTTGTTTCATATTCTTTTACTGACCATTATTGCTATTCAATTCCTTCCTTGTTTATCCGCCCCTGAGTAATACAATGTAAAGTTTGTGTTTCCTATTTTTCCTTGTTTTTCCATCTGATTTCTTGTAGCACCAGAAAGTCTAAATCATAATTCTTCATTTTGTGCGCTATGCTGTGCATTTTCCCAACTTTTAGCATTGTTTTGATATTTCATGTTCCAATTTTCAATGAGTTTACTTTTTGTTTCACCCGCTTTACTCTCTTTGATATTTTCCTAACGTTGTCTTTGTTTTTCGTTATAGTTTTAGTTACTTTTTTTTTCATTGTTATTGGCCTTGGTCATTTTTACAATATTTCGATGCTCTTGAGCTACTTTTGCTGCTAGTTTTTTTCTTTTTTTATGTCCGTAAGATTTTTAAATATTTTTGTAGTTCTTTATCAATATCCTCTTCTTCTTCGGCCATTGATCTACTGCTGAATGTTCTTCATTTGGGTTTGGAACCTGATGGTCTAACTGTATCCTTCCCTTGCATGTTTTGTTTTAATTCATTCATTGAGTAAGCCATTCCGTTTATTCACAGTCTGTTATCATTTAGATTCGCTTGATTGTCCTTCATTCCTTGCTTGTTTCACGTATGATCTGAGTTCTTTCCTTCTCTAGTAAAATCTTCGTTAATGTATATTGTTGTACATATTTATTTTGTTTGTTTTAATATTACTACTTTCTTCTTGTATTCTTTCAGTTCCAGTAAAATCTGTCTTGGTTTACTAGGGTTAAGATTTTGTTTCCCTATTCTTCTAGCTTTTAAGTTACAGCTCCAGCTTCTCCATTACATTTTATAAGCAGTAACATTGCTTGGTCTGATCCCCAATTTATATTTCCTAGGCTTTTCATTATATTAAGCCGCTTAATACATATTTGGACCAACTTCTCTATGTGATCTTTCCAGGTAAGCTTATGGTCGAAGATCATTCCTAGAAATTTTGCTGGTGATTTAAAGTTAATATTTTGGTTATAAGGCTTCAATTTTGGAGTAGCTTATGAACGTTTCCTGCTAAATACCACACCTGGTTTGGTAACAGAAAATCTGAAGCCGGATTGATGTGACCATAGTTCCAAATTTATGATGAATTGTTGCATAAATAGAGATATAGTTATTATATTTTTTCTTTTTATGTAAACCACTAGGTCATCTGCGAATACTCTTGCTTTCACTGGGTTTTTTAAATTGTCAAGAATGTTGTTAATGGCAATCAAAAATAAAGTAGGGTTGATAACTGAGCCTTGTGGGGTTCCATTTGCTTGGTGGTAAGCATCAGATAGTTCGTCATCAACCTGAACTTTGAATGTTCTGTTGGCAAGAAAGTTGTTGATAAAAGCTAGGCAATTTCCTGTGATATTCCATCTTTGTAGTTGCATCAGGATGTTTCGAGTCCAGCAAGTATCAAATGCTTTTGAGATATCAAAGAAAATGGCTACACATACCTGTTTGGTGGCAACAGCATCATTGATCTCACTTTCCAAATCCACAATATTGTCTAGAGTTGAGTGGTTTGGTCTAAATCCAGTTTGTTCTATGATTAGGAGATTAGTAGTTTCGAGATGCCACATGAGTCTTTGGCTGACAATTTTCTCTAGCAATTTTCCCATTCAGCAAGTTAAAGATATTGGTCGGTACAAGTTAGCTTCTTGTTTGGCTTTTTTACTTTTCATAAATGGCAGAATAATACCTTCAGACCATATCTTGTTGAAAAGTTTCAGTAGATGTCATCTTGCTGAAGGTGGTAGATACTTGTGAAATATGACTGGAATATTATCTGGGTCTGGACTCGAATTTTTCATTTCGTCTAAGGAGCTGTCAGTTCTTCTATAGTGATAGGAAGATTTAAAGGGTTATCGAGTGTATCTTCAAAACTGATGGGAGTTTGTTCAATTTGAGCCTTGTAATTGAGAAAGTCGCGTTTGAAGTTGACGGTTGTTCTTGATAGGTTAGGCCCAAAATATTGGCTTAATCTATTGTGGATGAGTAGTAATGATCATTGTGTTTAATGCTACGAATAGTGCTGTTTGAACTATATCCATTCATTTTTCTTATTTTGGTCCAGACTGGGCTTATTGGAGTGGAAGAGTTTATTCCAGAAACATTCCTGCTTTGATTTTTTCTTGCATTGTTTGATTACAAGTTGTGCCTTTGCCTTGTATTTCTTTAGCTTTACGCGACTTTGGAGAGTTTTGTGTTTCCTGTACTTGTTCAACGCTGCTTTTGCTTCCCTGATAGCTTTTTCGCACTCTTGATTTCACCAGGGGACTGGAGTATGGCCTTTTATGTCTTTTGTTTGGCCAATGTGCTGGCTGGTACTATCCAAGATGATTTCATTGAAGTTCAATACACATTTCCTGATATCGTTGGTAATATCGCAGTTATCCATATTTAGTTCAATCTGATTTCTGAGCTATATTTACAGGTTGGGGTGAGCCAGTTATGTTATCTAATAAAACAATTAATTGGTTGTTGTCCAGAATGAAAGGTGGCGAATGATTTTCAATAAACTCTTTGCAGAAGATGGTTGATTGTTTCTTGTTCAATATATTCTTTTTTGAGTTGGTTTTGGTTTAGGGAATAATTTTTCTGGCATTATGTTATTATCGCTATTGGGTGTGGGGGTATCTTCCATAGGTCTTTTGTTTGTGACGTTGGCCATATTAGGGATATCTGTTGTTTCCGTTTCTGCTTTCATATTCATTAATGTTGTGGACTTCTCTTGTGTAAGTAGGAAAGTCTTCTGTTATTGGATCAGAAGTCAATTTTTGTGTTTTAATGTTATTTGTTGATGAAGATAGTGGGAGAGTTTGAATTGGGGTTGTAATCAGAGTTTGGGAAGTCGTAAGCGGTTGATTATTTGTTGTTGAACTAAATGTGTTAGGTTCTGTTTGGTTGGACCTATTGATACATTGTGAGGCTATATGACCATCAACTTTGCATTTGTAGCATGTTAGTCCATATTTTTGGAGGAAAACTCGGTAGCTGGTTTGTTCGAATTCAATCAATATGGATTTTGGAAGCTGTTGTGTATAAGGGCTTACGTAAATCTGTCTTCTGAAACTCAGGATGTGACTATACTCAGGTAATTTTGCACCAATTAGCAGTTGATGTGAGATGGTTGGACTTACATTGGAAAGTATGATTCTATCAGTCGGAGTTATGAGTCCATGAGCTACTAGTTTTCAGCCGTTGAAGATTATGGAACCATAATTGTTCATGAAGTTATCAACTGATTTGTTTGCTAAGTACATACAAACACGATTGTTCGAAAGCCTTGATGAGAAAAGAACATTTTTTGGTTGAATGATTAATCTTAATGGGATAAGGTAATCCTGTAATTTGGCATTGTTGATAGCGCAAAAAATGATTGTTGGTCGCTTGCTTGGTAATACAGCTTGGTTAACTGCTGATGAATAACTTTTGATAACTGTTGTAGTAGCATTTGAGTGTGAATAATTCTGTGGTGATTTGCCAAAAGCTGATATGTCATTTTTTTCAATTTTTAGGTTATATCACCCTGATATGTAATCGAGTCCAAAGTTTTACTACGCCAAAAGCTGATATGTCAATCCAAGAGTCTGAGCATGCGTTACAAATTTACATTAGTCGATATGTCTGTGAACGCAATTTCAGTTTTTGCCAAAACCTGTTATGTCTGACATATCATGTTTGGTCGGCTTTGGGAAGGTGACATAGTGGTGACATATCAAGTTTTGACAAATAGTATTAAGGTTATGTCAGTGCAGCTTCTGTTTATTTTAGTTTAGTTTTTAATATAAAAAGCCAATAAAACAGGTAAGTAGGTTTATTTGTTGTACTTTAAGAAACTAAATACAACGGAGGCAGTGGTTTTTGGAATTCAGTAATTAGAACTAAATTAATTTTTTAATTAAGGGCCGGTTTATTCACATTTAAGTAAATTTGATAATTTTCACGTAGTTATCAGTGATCTACCAATGGGGAATCGTTAATCATAGCAACAACTGGATAAATTTACAAATTTAATAATTAAACGGCGAATTAACTGAGCCTTAGTAAAATTTTAAAAAACTAAAGAAAATCATTCCAGTACTAATATTAATACAGGTTATTGATTTTTTTAGATTTAAACCATGTCACGAGGAAAACGAATGTTAGAAATGGTAAAAATTCAGCTTAATGAAATTAGTGCCAATGAAACTCAGAAAGTCACTGTTGAAAAAATTCCCAGTCTAGCTGATTTAGCTCCTTCCACCGCTATTCTTCTCGAACCAAACATAAATGAATTTCAACCAGAGGAAAACAGAAATAATTTAAATAATTATTATTCTACACCTGAACCAAGCTGCAGTAACAGTCGAGCAGATGAAAATATTGGTTATGATTTACAAAATGATTATGATAGCGAGTCTTGTGACGACGACAGGGATGTCGATTATGTTCCTAAAGATTCATCGGAAGAATCTGAAAATGAACCATCTATTGTAAGAATTGGGCCGAAGACAATCAGATTAGATAATTCTTCAAATCTAAATAGGGAAGAAAACACAAATCAAGCAAATGAAGAAAACAAGATCGAAGCGGCAAACGATCAAGGTAGGAAACGAAAGTCAGTTAACAGAAAATTAATGAAGGAAAAGAAATTAAAAGGAGAAGAGTATTTAACTAGAAAGGGTATTTTGGTACCAGCTAAAAAGTTTACACCTGTCATTAGCTGTTGCAGGAAGAATTGTGCTGATAAACTACCTCCAGAGAGTCAAAAAATAATTTTCGATGACTTTTTAAAAAATGTTACAAACAAAGATCAAGTTTTAAGCGACAGGATTAAATTGTCCGAAAAAAAAATAGAACGAAAAGGAAGAAGTAAAACTGGCATTACGAGAGAGAGACAAATAACAGCGTCTTACTTTGTTACGTTCAGCGATAAGGAAATAAATATTTGCAAGACTATGTTTCAAAAAGTCCATTCAGTCACAAGGGGAAAAGTTGATATTTTAATTCAAAAGCGACGTGCGTGCCAAACTGGATTTATAGACGACAATTTAAGTGGACGGCAGAAACCAGTAAATGCAAGAGAGGAAGAAAGACTAGAAGTAATAAACCATATTAACAGTTTCCCAAAATATCAGAGTCACTACTCAAGAAGCCATACATCAAAATTGTATTTAGCACCTACGCTTAGCATTGCAAAAATGTATGACATGTATGTTAACAAAAGAAAGACTGAAGGAATGGAAAAACCATTGTGTTATTCAATGTATGCAAAAATATTTAATGAACTAGGCTATAAAATAAAAAACCCAAGTATTGACACTTGCAAAACGTGCGACAAGCTCCAAAATGATATTAAATGTGCAGCTACTGAAGAAGAACGAAACAAGAAAGTAGAGGAGAAAGATAAACATCTGGAACTGGCGGAAAAAGCTTACAGTCAAAAAAAAAATGACAAAGAGAGAGCTAGAAATTCCGAAACTGAGCGAGTCATTGTTTTCGACCTTCAACAGAATTTGCCTACGCCGACTTTGACCACAAGTGAAGTATATTATAAAAGACAATTATGGACCTATAACTTTACCATGAGAGATTGTTGTACAGAAATTACAACTTGTTTTATGTGGCACGAAGCTTTGTCAGACCGTGGAGCAGATCAAATTGCCTCTTGTATAGTTCACTTTTTGAAAGATTTGCCCGATAGTGTTAATAAGGTAGTTTTATATTCAGATTCTTGCCCCGGTCAAAATAAAAATAATACTGTGGCAGCTGCACTTTCTTGGTTTCTGCATCAGTCGAAAAATATAAACATTATTGAACACAAGTTCTTAGAAGTTGGCCACTCCAGACTAGAATGTGACTCCGATCATGCACGTATCGAACGAGCCAAAAAAGCTGCATGTGATACCGAATTAAGGATTCCTCATGATTGGTATCAGTTTGTTCGAACCGTTCGAGGGAAGAAACCTTTCAAGGTTGTTGAAATGCAAAAAGAAGACTTTCTGCTATATTCTTCTTTGTTAAGAAGCGTTTTTGTTAAGCGCGATCACACCGAAGAAGGAGCAAATATACGTTGGCATGATATTAAAGTGTTACGCTTCTCAAAAGAACTGCCACTTGGAGTTATTGAAGTGAAGTATTCGCACGATGAGAATGAGCAGTTTTGTCGGCTTAACATTAAAAGAAGAGGAAACGTTATCCCCGAATTTTTACCACAGGTTTATGATGGTCCCAAACCTATCAATCCAAAGAAGAAAGAGAATCTTGTGTTTCTGTTAAAATACATAGACAGCGTTTACCACCCATTTTATCAGAATCTTACCGTAAATGCAAATGCTGAAGATGCTCTATGAAATTTTGTTGTTATAATACTTAACTTTTGATAATAAAGTATGTTAATATAATACACTGTGGTGTTCCTTTAGATAAACACTTTCACAGTATTAAAAAAAAATGATAAATTTCATAGTAAAAAAGTCATTTCCATTGTTGATATGTCAAAAATGATTTCACGGCAAAAGTTGATATGTCATTCAAAGTCACTTTTTTCAATTTTGAAAAAAGTTTTAATCAAAATCAACGGTCCCCTGTGGTCTACGTATTTTAACATTCTAATAAAAATACTTACATACAGAAAATAGACATTATTTTGAGGGACTTGTTTGCGAAAATAGATTTGTCATTTTCTTAAAAACTTTAAAGTGGCGTCCTGTAAACTTAATAAAATCGACATATCAGCTTTTGGCAAATCACCACAGAATTGATAGAAGACATTTAAATTTGATTTTATTTGGCCGGAATTTGGAATACGTCCCTGGCCGCTATGAGTGAATAGTGGCAAGCGAAACTAGTTTGTTGCTTCTTAAAGGTGATATACTAATTGAATTGACTGTGTTTATGATGTGGAATTCACTAAGTTGAGATAATTTGAAGAGCAATATAAGTAAAGTTAACTTATCGTTTATGAAAGTACTCTCACTGATCAAAAATAATTAAAAAAAGATTTAAACTAACTAAATTTGTAATATTTCGGGAACTGCATAAAACTAGACTAGTCACTTGTTCTATCAGAGCCGAATGCTCAATTGTTGTACATTCCAGTTGTAGTGAATTTATTTCTTAGATTACGGTCCTGTATTGTCACACTGATTTTGTTGTATTAACTTCCCATTAACAAGTAATTAGTATGGTATCACAACTGTTTTTGTTGAACAACTTGTTTATGTTTCTACTTTGAATATGTATGTTTATATACAATAAATGTTTTAAACTCACCTATTTCTATATGGTTTCCTTTTTTTTTTTGTTACTTACTACTCCAGCTTTGAGTCTGATATTACTCACTTTTCTAAATTTCCACAGATTTTTAAACTACTTTTTTTTGGAGTTCAATCGGGATCGAGATTTCACGTGCTTCGCCTTTGCTAGTCAGGGTCGAATTCCATTTTCAATAAGTAGTGACAATTAATTGAATTTTCCTCCTAAATGTCTGTTTTTACACAATATGACGAAGGTACTCATCTACGAATCCGATTTAAAAATTCAAATTTCTCTTAAACCGTCCATTATAACGACTTCAAACGAGAGAATGTTACCATTAGTAAATATATTGGGAAATTTATTTTTGGAATATATTTATTATACAGGTTGTCCCTGTTAAAATTACCGATTGGAAGTTTATTAGATACAGCTATTTGTATAGGATTCCCATAACTTGATAATTAGATAAAACTTTTTTTTCATAAGAAACTGTAAACAAGATTCATTCTTATCATTCCAATTGAGTTTTGATTATAAAAATGAGCTCTCCTACTAAACATAATAAAAGACATCTTTAATGGTGCCAAGGAGCGATTTGAAGTTTACTTCCTTGAAGTACGAGGAAAAATAAGAGAAGCATATAAAATTTTTCGTAGTTGAAGGATATAAAAAAACTCACTAATAACTGATGAAAGAGTATTACTAGAGTATTTTTATCTTTTTGCGTTTCACGGGCATAGAATAATGCAGCATTATCTTAGTTTATAGGAACAACAAATAACATTGAATGTTTCGAGTAGATATATTTTCGATTTTGAATAATTGCACTTTCTAAATATTTATCAATGGTTCTCCGTTTCTATACAAACTGTTTTTAATTTTGTAAAATAGCACAATATCAGTGTGTATCGTGTGTTTTAATAAAATTCAACAGAAGTTTTCATTTTTCTTTCTTTATTACCTTTGAACATTAATCATAGAATTCAGTTTGGACAAAGGACTACTTTTGGGTAGGATAATAATTTCATGAAATTTAATTGGCCACCATTTTTCATTGGCCATGCCTAAATTAAACTTGTCTGAAATTCAATGATGTGAGTTATTCACAGCTGGCTCTGGTACAATGTGGTTAATTTTTGGAGGACGATTCTTTTGCATGCTACTTGGAAGGTCAGTTATTGAGAAGAATTATACTGGGTGATTCATTACTAATTGGAAATGATTTAATAGTAGAATCCTGACTTCAAATTATGAAGATTTAACCTAAAACACCTAAATAAAATGTAGCTGCTTACTGAGTTACAGGGTGTTTTGTTTAAAAATTTAAAAACTATTTGTGCTCAGTACTTTGAAACTGTTTTACCTATTCATTTCATATTTGGCAGAAAGTGTAGACACTGTACACCCTACCAAATTAAAATAAACGAACGTTTCTGGCTACTACCAGAGGCGTACGACAGGGGCAAGTGACAGGTGAATCGTTCCCAAATTCTACGCCACTGGCGTAATAGGAATTTTAGCACAATTTTTTTATTCTTTAATACTTTTTATATAAATAAGGTCTCTTTTTTTCATAACGATAAAGTCAATATTTCTCAAGATATTTCAAGTTAAACACGAAGCTGCCAATTTTGATGTGTAATAACTATGTCGATGTTTTGGACCAGTGAATTGCATTAAATACGCAAATAATAATAATAATAATAATAATAAACGAATTTATTGCTTCCATATATTAATACAAGAAAAAAAAGAAAATACACATAATATACGGTTGAAAGCAAAAGGCGAAGTTCAGCTTACAAGTTGATGTAACATCAGCTTATAAACTGTACATCACTAGGTTTGTGTGACAACAAAATAAATTACAGTTAAATCTAAACTCAATCGTACGGATATCAGTGTTGCATTGAAAATAAAAGTTTCTTGTAGGTCTTCTTAAATCTTTGCAATCTGTAAGTTTTAAACATGGCAGGTACGTGATTATAAATCGAGCATATTTGATAGGAATAACTGCGTCTGAAAATTTCTAGTGTGAAGATTGGGGGTGAAAGGGTTCCTTTGTATCGGATATTTAAATTATGTAGATCAGATCGATAGGTAATTTTTCTGTGCAAGTATGAGGGTGTTTTATTATAAATAATTTTTTGAAAAAGAACAGCTGCATGTAGAATCCTTCTATTAGCCATATTTAGCCAACCATTATCTTTCGTTTTGTGTGAAATATGTTCTCTTCTGCGTACAACGAATATGAGTCATAAACATGAATTTTGCACTTTTTGTATTTTTCTTTGATATTGGTTGGATAAAAACGGTCCATATAGTACATCGGCATAATTAAATATAGACAGTATCAGTGACTCACAGAGATTTGATTTGACATGTTGTGGGAGAAAATGCTGGTTGCCATATATATTTTTAAGAGTGATGTATGCGCGTTGTATAAGTTGATTTATGTGTTTTTCAAATTTTAGATCGGAGTCCAACATTATACCTAAACTTTTAGCTTCGCTTACATTCTGAAGAGTTTCATTTTTTATTACAATACATACACTATCAGAAATCTCATCTCTTTTATTTTTGTTGCCAAAAAGTATAACATTAGACTTACTACAATTAATGCTTAGGCAGTGATCCTCTGCAGCTTTAATAAGACTATTAAGTTCCTTATTTATATACCCACATGACTCCACTACAGTACTGGGGTGGAAACTATGATAAAATTGAGTATCATCCACATACAGGTGTACATTACACAACTGAACATTTTTTACTAGACAGGAAGTATATAAAGCAAAGAGCAATGGCCCCAGAATGGAGCCCCGAGGGACTCCGCACCGTAAATCCATATACCCAGAAGAGTGTCCGTCAACCACAACCATCTGTTTATGTCCTCGAAGGTAAGATGCTATAAGGTTTCTGGCATTATTGGAAAGTCCTATGTAATGTAGAATTTCCAGCATTAAATTGTGGTTATAATAATAAGCTTTATTGAAATAGAAATCCTACTACAATGAATATATATACTTAATTAAGATCAAGAATTTATCATACAACATTCAACCTTACTACTAACATTAAATCTAACATTAAATCTCAGTCTGATAAAATATGGGCCTTTAACAGTCTCTTGAAAGTCATCATTGTCACTGCACATTTAACACTAGATGGAAGATGGTTATACTCATTCATACATTTGTGAAATAAAGATATCATAGTACTATACTTGTTTGTTTTTAGAATATTAAAATCCTGAACATTTCTTGTACTATATGAATGAATCTGCTCCCTTAATGACACAAATTCATCAAAATATGCAGGTAACATGCCCTTTTTTAACTTAAAAATAAAAACCATAGTAAGGTAGTAAAGTCTTTCTCTCACTGAGAACCAACCCAATGTAGACTGCATGATCTCAATTGGTGTATAACGGTTGCAACTTAGAATTATTCTCATACCTCTATTGTGCAAGATTTGTAACGATTGAATTGAACCCATGTCACCCAAATATAGAACACTAGAGCAATAGTCGAAATGGGGCTGGATTATACTTCTGAATATTGTCATTCTTGAGAATAGTGATAGATTCTTGCTAATTCTATTAAAGAAAAAAAGTTTTTTGGATATCTTTTTGCGAATATACTCAAAATGAGGTTTCAATGTAAGTGTATTATCTAGTACAAACCCAAGATATTTTATCTGATTCACCCATTCAATATCTTCATCATTAACTTGTAATTTCATATTCCTAATGTCAAGATTATTTATTTTATGACTACTAGAAATTATCATTGATTTAGTTTTACTTGTATTAAGTTTTAACCTGTTGGTATTCAAAAACATCTGAATTCTTTTTAACAACCGCTGCATCCTTCCAATTACCTCAAAAATATCATAACCACTGTATGCAATCAATGTGTCATCTGCAAATAAATTGATAAATTCCAGCTCTTCAACATAATTAATAATTAATGTCATTTATGAAAATTATGGTTAATGGTATTGAAGGCTCTGCTAAAGTCTAGCAAGACCAGAACAGTGCATTCACCCTTGTCCAAAGCTCTAACAACATCGTCAATAATATGGAGAAGAGCCGTTGTACAACTATAATTTTTTCGAAATCCAGATTGTGTTATAGGCAATAATGAATACTGATGAACATATTTCTTCAGTTGTACTTCTATAGCTCTTTCGAGTACCTTAGATAAAGTTGGCAGTATACTAATTGGGCGCAAATCCTTAATTTCAAGTGGATTTGTCTTTTTGGCAATACTTTTACAATGGCTCTTTTCGACAGTTCAGGAGAAATATTATGAGTTAAGAATGCGTGTGATGTAAGGAATTATATATGGACAACATAACTTTAATAGTCTTAAATTTAATTTTTTTTCGCCGGCAGCATTTGTCTTTATACTATTTATTGTTTGGTAAATAAATAAACCATTAACCTCCTGAAATTCAAAATCGGAATCTATTATTTTTCTTAGTTTGTACGACGAAAGTAATTATTCAGGAGGCTCTCTCATATAACATGAGTTGATTATAGAATTCATTTATTTCAGCAGGATTTTTCAAATTGTCCGGTATTGTGCTTGATTTGTTAGGTATAATACTATACATTTTTAGAGTTTTCCAAAGAGTTTTAGAATTCTTGTTACTAAGTTCGTATGTAAAAAATGCTTTCTTTTCTCTTTTAATCGCAGAATTTGTGTAGTTCCTCATGTCTTTATAAAACTGAAAATGATGGTCAAGTTTAGTTTTCCTATTCTTGTGCAGCGCTTTATCTCGTATTTTCATCATAGCGCCAGTTAACCAAGGTGCTCGAGGCTTAGATACACGCGATGTTATAACGGCACATGCCTGTCGAACAGGTTCATTAGACAGTTGACCAGTTTTCTCTTTTAATAGCAGAATTTGTGTAGTTCCTCATGTCTTTATAAAACTGAAAATGATGGTCAAGTTTAGTTTTCTTATTCTTGTGCAGCGCTTTATCTCGTATTTTCATCATAGCGCCAGTTAACCAAGGTGCTCGAGGCTTAGATACACACGATGTTATTAACGACACATGCCTGTCGAACAGGTTCATTAGACAGTTGACCAGAAACGTTATTTTTTCATCAGCCCCTTCCTGATCATATATTCCAAAAAATGGAGTATTATATAAACCTATTCTAAAATCATCTTCATTAAAATATTTAAAAGACCTATACGTAATCATTCTGGGGCCATGTTTTTCAACACTCAGTTTTACTTTACATGTAGCTATATCGTGATCAGAAATGACACCTGTTGCGTGAATAACTCCCCTGTCAATAACCTAGTCAGATGATGTTACGATACCATTCAGTAAGGTAGCAGTAGTAGCTGTAATTCTTGTAGGAGTGTCTATGATTTGTTAAATACCAAAGCATTCTAACACAGATGACATTTTATCAACATAAATATCATCGGCATTTGAAAAATCTATGTTAAAATCTCCAGCGCATATAATCTCATCTACAGTGGGATGAATCCGACTCAGGATACCTCCCATTTCAGCAATAAAAGAATTCTTACTTATTTTAGGAGGCTTGTATATTGCACCAAAAGCAAGACCGTTCCATGATAATTCAGTTCTTCACTATATATATTTTATTATTTACGTAGATACACAAGCCTCCTCCTAAGCTACCTCTGTCCTTTCTATATAAAATATACCCATCAAAATTAATTAAGTCACTATTTACATTTTCATTTAACCATGTTTCACAAATAAAAAATATATCAAATTGATGTTCATTTACAATTAACTTAACATACTGCAAAGAAGGCAGAAGAGACCTTGCATTAAGACAACCTATAAATAAATTACCGAGCATTTATCTCTTACGACAATTCAAAAGTATTCCAAATTAAAATAGATAATTACAAAAACTTGAAATAGGTAGTAATTAACTACGGTTCAATAGAGAATTGAACACAAACGAATCCCATCTGCACTCATGTGCCACTTTTTAGTCTTTTAAAATTTCTGTATTTGAATAGTTATTTAATAAGTGATTTCATAAAAATAACACAGACTATTAATCTGACATATATCAAATAAATCAAGAACAAATTTTATATTTTAGCATAATCAAAGTTTAGCAATGTCATCAATGAAGGTAATCTTGATAAACTTGTTATCAGCTAATTTCAAGAAGACGATACCTGAATGTGTCCAGACTTTACCTTCTTTTCCAGCTTTTTGAATTACCATCTTATACAATGTTGATTGATCTTTCGTTAAATCTTCTTTGATCATATATTTAGTACCTTTAAGATACTTTTTGTTAGAAAAATATTTTGCCTGGTATATCCATTAAACAAATTTACCAGCAACGGTCGTAATTTCCTTGCATTAGGTTTTTCTAGTCTATAACAGCTTCCAATATCAGATTGTTTAATATTTAAGTTCATATTCGTATCGAAAATGAGTAGAACTTGATCTAGTATACTCTCATCATGTATCTCTTCCAATCCATAGACTATAATATTGTTTTTACGGAACCATTTATCATATTTCACATTATTTTTAACCATCAACTTAATGAAAAATTATCCATCAAATGCAATTCATCTGATTACCTTATTTACGTAAAAAGTATTGGAGAATCAAAAAATGGTGCTAAAATTCCTATTCCGCCAGTGGCGTAGAATTTGGGAACGATTAACCTGTCATTTGCCCCTGTCGTACGCCTCTGGTAGTAGCCAGAAATGTTTGTTTATTATAATTTGGTAGGGTGTACAGTGTCTACACTTTCTGCCAAATATGAAATTAATAGGTAAAACAGTTTTAAAGTACTGAGCACAAATAGTTTTTAAATTTTTAAACAAAACACCCTGTAACTCAGTAAGCAGCTACATTTTATTTAAGTGTTGGGTTAAATATTCATACTTTGAAGTCAGGAGTCTACTGTTGAAATTATTTCGAATTAGTAATGAATCACCCTGCATAGTGTAAATCCCATTGTGGAAACAATTCTTGATTAATAAAAATATTGAAAAAATTGAATGTAAAATGCGTTAGTATCGATGTGATTTCTAATAAAATTGGTTTCATTTTCAGAATATTATTTTTACGTCAGCAGATAAAGGAATTAGAAGAGTTAAAGTCACAAAATTCATTCATGTCGGATGATACTTAGTAGTCACAATATCACAAGATTTTAGTCATTTACGGTCAACTTCAGTGGATAAAATAATAATAAAAATTACTTATTTATATTTTGTCCCCTTTTTAAGTCAATCATTTTTTTCTTTCTTTAAGGATGGTATGTAATTGTAAGTTTTTTGAGTCCTACTAGTTGTAGAGATGAAAAATGTATATATAGAAAGGAACATTGTGATTGTTGAATAGCAGTTGAATTTGCATATAGACACAAAAATATATCAAACCAGAAACTCTCCATTTAGTAGAAATAATGAATTTTGTGCGTGTTTGGGAGTATGTAATTTTTAAAATAATTTCTCCAAATTTCTAATATGGTAATTGATGACCATACTATTTGCATTTAACACGTACTCTATACACAAATAATATCATTGTAGGTAATTCTATTGTTTCGGTTTTAACAAACCACATTACTATCTTTCTCTACTCTATATGTATTTACTTGATATTGATTTTGATTGTTATGAAAACATTGTATTTTTGTACAACCAAAACATCTTTAAACCGTTAATGTGTACTGAAATGTTTATTAGTTAATTAAAAAATTATGTTTATCTATATTTGCTTCTTAGTTTTTGTTTATCTGCTTTACATTATTTTCTAATATTGTCGACGTTTTTTTTGTTGTCAAGGATGTTTTCAGAAAAAAGTATATGATATAAAGAAAAACATGAAGTGTTCACAAATGAACTTCGTTTATTGCAATATACTGCCCTCCTAAGAAAGAAGGCAATAATCTCCATTTAGTGATGGGAACCATCGAATAAAAACTATCGAATAATTCGATGGTTGCCGATTATTCGAATTATTCGATAGTCAGAAAAGTATTCATGAATAGATGAATATGAATGAATTAGTAGAAGCAATAAAATTATTCGCGAATGAATGAATGAAACAGTAGTAGCATTAAGTAAGTAACCATCGCTGTCATCGAAAATTGATAACTATAAATACCAAATTATTCATAATTCATGAACAAATTCTGTTAGTAACTAATCAATTACTAATGCGTTGCAAATAACTAATTTTTAAATGTCTTTATTTTAAAATTCATTCAGTTTTTAGTGGGTAAGTAACTAGCTAAATAAAGAATCAAATTATTAAATTTTTCATTTCATTTTCTAAAATTCAAAACATGGAATTTTACTATTTGAAAAAAATATGTTGTCCCAATTTATTACTGTGATTATTAGTTATCTGGCCAACTTTAGAAAAAAATATTGCTGATGGACAGACGTAGCTGGCACGGAAGAATACTTATACCTAAAGCACTATTGAGACTAGTGGACTTTCCAATCTGTTTCAATGGACATATCAGGACAATTTTTATCTAAATCGTAAGCTGCTGAAAGTGGTGTCGTTTGTAAGATCGTCCGTTAATTTGATGGTGAATAGTTTTTGGGCATTTTCACTATTTGAATTAATTCCAAAACCTCATTTTTTAAATCTGGGATCAAGAAAAATACATTAGCACATTTCATTACTAATTTATTCGAATGAACTCATTCGATGGTTAGATTCATTCATTTAGTAATTATTCGATAGTTCAATTTATTCGATGGTTCCCATCACTACCATAAATGCTAGTTTCGAGATAATGTAGATTTTGGTAAACAATGAAAATATTTATTACAATAATTGGTAAGAATCAACTGAATAAAAGTAGTAAATCCAATTAGCTGGCAGTTACTGTTTTTTATTGTAGCATTTCTCCAACGGAAAGCACAGTGACAACAAAAATCATTATTAACTTTATTAGTCAATAACTCTCTTATCACACCATTAAACTCAATTATACATTTTGTTGAAAAACGTATACTTAGTCAAACATATCATTAATTATTCAAAAAAACACAAAATCTATGTATTAAACATCATCAAACTCCGATCTTAATCGGCTGCTACATCATTGACTTGAAGGTTCTGCCAAAATTGTCTTCGATTTTCAGGTTCAAATTTTGCAAAATCGTTTGCTTCCTTCTGCAATTCCTCTTGACTTTGAAACGACGGCAGGTTCCTTGAACCCACGCATGTTTACTTTTGACACGGTGGCAAGTTGCACGCATCGTCATTCCGGATACTCAAGGAGAAGGGTTGAGACTTGTCTTTTACCTTGTACGTCTTATTGAAGATAACAATTCTGGCTTCATTTACATCGCTTAACTTCTTTAACCCGTACAGGTGGCAAGTAAAAGACTATAATGTGAAACGAATCCTGCACATGGTGTTCCTTTGATCCCAAATCCAGAAATGCATTTTGAAAAGTTCCAGAAGTCATCAGAAACTGTAAAGGTTTCTTTTTCCCTCGTCGGTACAATGCTGGGTTGAAATCGCAACCAGTGAATGCATGCAAACCTGGAAGTGACTTCGAAATTTTTGGGCCAAGTTTATTGTAGAGAGCGGATACGTCGATGTATCGGCGTGTATTGTCAATTCCAAGATCCATCCAGATTTCTACTGTTGCTTGCAGGTGTTCCATATTTGCCAACATGATCACCAAAATATCAGTATCCGATGTTCTGATATGCGTTACAAATACGTTGTAAACAAAACCATCTGCGCGATCAGCTGGGGACGGAGTGGGAGAGTCATAGATAGACAAAGAGTGAGACAGGAATAGAAACGCGGGAAGGGGAATACCGGCATCACGTAGCTGGACGCATTAAACTTTATCGATTATTTTTCCTTACTTCGGCTTACGGAAATCGTCAGATTATATATTATTCGTGAACGTTGAATTATTGCCTTCAAAATAAAATATAAATTAGCCACGCTCGAGAAAGTCGAGATGACGTTTTTTTTTACAAGTTTGTAACCTACCTACTTCTTATCGTCAATCGAAAATTGTCAGATTAGTGGAATATACCCTTTTTAGGATATAACTAACTTACCCTACCTTAATCTGACGCGCTCGAGAATTTCAGATAATCAATTTTTTTTACTAATCTGATCCTTTATCCTTGACGCGCGGCCACATATACGGGGCTAATACTTGTTGGAGGTATTTAATGGGGTACTAGGTACCTCCCTGTATGTTAATCTGCCGCGCTTTAGTAAATCCCAAAATCCCCTCTAGGGCTCCCCTACTATAATTTAAAAATTCTAAAATTAGTTTAATCTAAAAGTAAGTAAGTTTACAATGAAGTTATTTTTATACTCTGACACTACAAATTAAATAATCTGTCCACTTCTGGTTTATTGCTGTTTTCAGTTTATTACCGGAGTTTGTGCTATCAATGTGATGGAAACGAAGTATAACACGTACACACAGAGTGACTGATCACAGTAAACTGACAGGAACCAACAAGCTTCACTTAGTTTAAACCCAGAAACTAAGAAATGTGGTGGGGCATGTCGCGATAGGGTCATGCAGTTGCTAGATTAAAAAGCAGTATCTCCATTTTCTGTAGGAGATCCTTCTAAGGCTGTTATAAGTTACTTACTGCCTATTAACTAAGGAATATCTAACAAGTAGAGTTACTGTAATTTTTATAGTCTACCATGGGTGAACGCTTACTGCTTTCTAGCTTTATAAGGTGTACTTATAATTGTATAAGGAGTCTATAGAAAGAGGAAATTCGAAACTGGTAAAAATTGGAGATACTGCCTTCTTGCTTAGGACGGCAGTATACATATTATATATAATCCATAGTATCCATGTTAGGTTGCCATTCAGGTTCTTTCTAATCAGAATCTTATCTTGACCTTCATTTTAACTTGGTTCCAAGTTATTTTTCTCCAGTTTGGCACTTGATCATTGAAACAAAAGTAATTATGAATCTGTCTCGGAATTCTTTTGAAGGAAACAACTTTTTGTACTGTTGTGAAAAGGTTATTAAACTTTAATTTGCAGAGCGCTTTCGGCTGAATGTCATCTTCAGTGCGGTCACTACAAAGTTTTTAATTATAAAAATTGATGATTATGTATAAAAGTTATACTTACTTGTCAATTTACAAGTCTAGCCTGTCCAAACATTGTAAAACAAGCTATGTTGTTTTCACTTTTAAAATTGTTGATTGTTAAAATTGGATTTAAAATTATTAGTAGTAAACTACACATTTACCCATTTTGCTAAGTAATTCCCAAAATTTTTTGAAAAAAACTATTAATGTTTTTGATTGACGTGAAGTGACAAACATAACAAACTTGGAGACAGTCATGACGATTCGTAGTTAGGGCGCCGCTAATAGAATTAGTCAACCTATTGTCATAATTGAAGGCTTTTTAAGAGTCTGTATAGTCTATTTAAATTGACTTATGTATTGAGGCAATTGTTATTTCTGTTCATCTCAGCTGTTATTTCAGTATTCTCGTAAATATCCAATAGCTTAAAGTTTCTAGTGTTAACTTCAGAAGTGTTTAGTTAGTTTCAGGATCAAATTAATGGTTGTTGAATTTAATATGGACGTCGAATGCTGATGTATCTGGACGTTTTATATGTTCCTTTATACATACCTCCAAAGCTCTGCAAGTCCTTCCCACATATGACGCTTCACAATCAGCACATAAATGCCATTTTTGGACAATTTTTTGATCTTATCTTTAGAATTAACACATTTATTATATAAACAATTAGAAGTTTTATATACTTTGACATTAGAAAAATTTCTGAACATGTTGGTTAATTGATGAGACATGTGAGTGAGTGTTTATGAATGGTATTGATAGATTTAAAACATTACTGTTTGTGATAGATGGATAGACGAATTGTTGGTTTATTTTTCTATTTTTTTATTTATTTATATACAGAGATGTCAATTTACAAAAAAACAAATATTTTAGAGACAATGTTTAAGTTACCTTATCAACAAATACAAACATAATCAACTAAAATTAAATTACAACGAATTAATGTGCCTCATTTGATTTTTGAATAAATATATGAACGCGTCGAATATATCAATTATTTCACACTTTTTATTTGCCAATTTAACTACCCTTGTAATTGACTCATTTCGGCCATAGTTTGTACTGCGATGAGGAACCATGAACAGTTCTGAAATTCTTGTTATTGGATTAACATTCAGTTTAAAGAGTTCAATTAAATTTGGACAACTTATAGTTCCATTTATAACTTTGTGCAGAAATCTCAAATCAATCTCAGCCCTTCGATGTTCCAAACTTGATAAATTCAAAATGTCGGAATATTCATTGTTTCTCCTCTGATATCCAAGCTGGAATGCACATGACCTTAAAAATTTATTTTGGACTTTCTCAATTCTATTGATATCCGCCTGATAAAATGGACACCATATCATACAATTTTATTCAATAACTGACCGAACAAGAGAGTAGTATAATATTTTAGAAGTGAATAAGAAAATTTTATCTGAAGATCTTGCAATGAAGCCCAATAATTTAAATGATTTCAAAACAATGTTATCAATATGTGTCTTAAATATAACTTTGGAATCAAATAATATGCCAAGATCTCGAACACTATCAGCTACTGAATAATTAACATTTTTCACTTGGTAAGAGTATTGAATTGGATTCATAATTCTCGAAAATGTGATTTGATAACATTCGTTTATATTAAGATGAAGCATATTTATATCGCACCAACGGAACAAACTGCTGAAATCTATTTGCAACAGTTCATCATTCCAGACATTGTCAGTGATCCGATAGAGGTTGAAGTCATCAGCAAACATCAAGTAGCAACTGTGTTGTATTACTTCTGATATATCATTAACAAATAACAAAAAAAATAGTGGACCCATATAGGATCCTTGGGGAACCCCAGATGTTACCGAGATTTCTGATGACACAGAACCAGCATATTTGACACATAACCAGCATATTTGACACATTGAGTCCAACCTCTCAAATAAGATCCGATCCAGTTCAAAAAGGTACTGTCAATGCCTAACGTAAAGAGTTTTGCAATTAGAAGGTCATGATTTACTCTATCAAATGCTTTTGAAAAGTCATTATAGATAGAGTCAACCTGGTGCCTTTCCTCTAAACTGTATAAAAGAAAATGTTAATAAGTAAGCAAATTTGTGTTGGTGGATATTCCTGAAGTGAAGCTGAGTTGGTTTTCATCAATTATGTTCCTGGTGTCATGAGTAAGGTTCTTAGTAATCAGACAGTCAAGCAATTTGGGGATTTCAGATTGCTTACACACATGACGATAATTCTTTGTCTTTACATCTTGTTCTGAGATTACTAAATTGTTGATAATGATATATTGTCGTGGATATGGCAATAGGACGTATGTCTAATAACTGTACTTTACAGGAGAGCTAAAAACGTTCTCTAATTTTACTTATCCAATGGAAGGATTATTATTGATAGTGTATTTTATTGACTTAGCTATAGAATAAAATGCCCCAAATAGATTTAACGAAATTTAACATTATTATTGTGATCCTGGGACATACGCCATTGTGCAACTTAAATTTGCACTATTCCCCAAGTTCGATTCAAACATTAAATCGATGGGTGCTAATGGGTAGGCAAATAATAAGTCTTCTTACAAGCACATATTTCAAATAATTATTAGTAGTAATAACAGCAAATTATATTATACCAAAAAAATTAAACATTATAGTAAAAAGTTTTTTCAAATTTGGGCAGTCTTCTCGAGAGTTACATCCACGTTTTAGCTTATCGTAAAACATTCGGTAATCATTAGGTATGGATTGTTTTAATTCTTGCAAGTGAGTGAATTTTGTAACTTCTATAGATGGTGATTCCCGGTAAAGTGGTGTTGCAGGAATTCGCCCAATATTGGTGTGTAGAGGTCGATAGGGCAACTCGCTCCATTCATCTTTGAAGTATGACTATTTGTATTGTATTTGGACTTCAGCATATATTGATATGCACATACGTCCGTTACGTGGGGATCGCCCTTCTTTTTTTCAGGTCGGATTGATGAGAAGTACAATAGCAAGTTTGTATTCTGAAAGTGGTAAGTATAAAGTATAAATCGGTTTTGCTATTGATGCATATCACATTGAGAAAATGGAAAATACTCTCATGCATCACTTTTTCATTTGAATTTGAATTACTAGTACCCTAACATAGAATTGAGTAGATCTACTGCTCCCATATAAGCATTATATACAGTAACACATGGCTTCTAGCTTTTCTGCAAAATTTCTTCACCACAGATACGGGCCTGACCTCCAACGTATGTTGACATGGTATTCACAATTTTATTATCAAACCATGAAACAACGGTTGTCCACACCATTTACATTGGTCACTCCTTCAACAATTGTACCTCCACACTTCTTTCGTAGCAACTTCCTTGGGAAATTCGAAATTACGCACACGATTTCTTCTTAATGTCCGTAATGGTAAAATACCATTTTAGGTGAAGTATATTTGTAAAAGAATACTCGTAAACCAGATATCGAAAAATAATTTGTAGTTCAGATTCCTGGGAATAGTTTCTAAAAGTTTCACAACATTGGTGCTTGCTCCTAGGTCTGATTGATTTTCTTCAAGAGTAGTAGTTCCACAATAAAAATTATAAAAAAATCCAGACATCCCGCTTAGAATAAAAACCTTGTATTCCCAATTATGGGGTTTCTTGAGATTATATTGTTTGAGACTTGATCGCGTTTTTGTCGGGATTATTTGTTCATCTACGGTCATATGCTCTTCTTTAGGAACAATCAACAAACGTTCACGAATTTTGTTCAGCAATGGCTGTCATTGGGGAACCTCCCATGTATTGTTATTGAACTGAAGAAATTGTTTGGTTTCTTCGAATCTATTGCAGGTCATAGCACGTGAGATGGAGGGAATATAAAACGAATTATTCCAGTAGGACCTGGTTGAAGGGAGTTGACACATATATGCAAACACCGCAAAAAAATGCAAACTTCCTCTGGATATATTGGGTGGTTTTCCATACTTTGTATGGGGTTAGACTGTTTCATTGGTCAAAAATGAATTAAAAATTTGAATAGGATCCTCAAGTTCTTCTATGAAAATGGGAGGCGTTTCATCCCGTTTGAATTTTACGAGGTCTTCAGAAACGGCTAGGAACCTCTTTTGCCAGGTAACTTTTTCGTTTTTTTTGCTTTGTGATTATTAACATTTTTTGCTAGTCGTGGTCGATCGTAAATTTGTACCTCTTTGATGATCTCGTAAAGATTAACATTACATGGAAAGGGGTATGTTGCAGTCACTTTCAGTTTCGTCGATGATACATTCTTCAGTTGATGAAACATTATTTTCAATAACAATACTGTAGAGTTTTTGAGATTGATTTGTTCGTTTTTTCGATGGTCCTCATCAGAAGATAAATTTTCACCATCAATCCCATTAGTAGGAATTCATACATATCTAGTACCAAAAAATATTTTGCAATTCATGTGAAAAAGAAAACACCTGTTACAAAATAGTTATTTTCCTAACAAGTACGGAAAGTGATAATTTCCCGCACGCGACTGCCGTTGACCCGAACGACGCGATGCGGAGTTCGGGCAAGCAGTCAAGGGCGGGAAAGACACTACGTATGAATTAGGAACATTATTTTTTTCTACGACCGCATAAAGATTCAAAAAGCACATTGAAAATATATATTTTATTTCAACATACAAAACATTCCATGCAAATCCACTAATTATTATTAATATTAATGTTGAAAACACAATTTGTTGCATTCTGCAAATGCGTCAGAATAGCCGGTCCAGAATAGTTAGTTGGTGGTAACTGTCTGTTTAGAGTAACACTCGTAGATTGCAAAGTGCATGAAGATGACGGAGACGGCATCGGTTGCAAGTTGCCAGTACATGAAAGAATTTTATTCGAGATGGTTTTCTTCTGTTCTACAAAGTCCTCCAAATAACTCTCAGCAACAGCAGTTGACTTACAGCCTCCAAGACGTTTTATGTTGGTTATCCCTTCGCCTGAATCTGCTAGAAACGTTGCCGAGGATCGTCTAAAACTGTGACCTGTGTAACGTTTTGGGTTAGGTAGGCCTAAGTAGCGATCTCTGCCGGCATTTTACCAAATGTGTTTACGCCTACGCCTTTTTTGTAATTGATAAAAAACGACGGTGCGTGGTGGTAGGAGGCCGTAAATTTGCATACTTTCTATAGAGCTTCAAAAAGGTTCCATTATTTATGTCTTCAGATATAACAAAGGATCTTGAGGTATGGTTTTTCGAATCGGAAATTTTCACAATAATTAGGTTTCCTTTATCTTGAATATCGTCAAGCGTGATTTTCACAAGCTCCGCTCTGCGAAGAGCACCGGCTAAAGCAAAAATGGTACCTACTTTAATCATAAAATATATCTCATCAGGGGCTAACATAAACTTGGATATGTCTTCTTTGGTAAAAATCTGCGCTTTATGTGGTCGAAAACCAACATTTTGCTTTTTTAGGAATGATGTCAATTTATGAAACTTGCATATGTCCAGGTTTTGTTTTATTTTAATTAAACATTTCACCATCGAATAACGCGACCATAGGGTATTGGATTTCAGTACCTTACTCAGCTCGGAAAAATACGCCAAAAAAACCTCATCTCTGAAGCAATTCACTCCTTTTTCCTTACACCAGTTTAAAAATTGGTTGTATTGCTGTTCGTATCTTTCTCGTGATTTACTTGGTAACAGGTCTGAATTTACCTCATCTGCGGCCTTTAATATTGCTTCTGGGAGCACTTCGTCTGACGAATCCATTAAAATATTGCTTTTATTGAAAATAATTTGTAAAATACCAGAATCGGACACTTCGATTTCAAACTTTGACGTCTTGATGACAATTTGGTTGTCATAACAAATCTTTGGTACCACACCAAACCACTTGACTCAGCTTAGTTTGATTGTTATGTGGATTGATTTTGAGAAATGTATAGGGTAGATATATAAAAGTATCGCAATTTCTTCATTCCAATGAATGAAAAATAGTCTGGGTTAGTTTGAATATTAAAACCTATATTAGTTTTAATAGTAATATACAGGTAAAATCAATGAAATGTACATTTAATAACGATAAATTGACATATTTTACTTCCCCGCACTAGTGCGGGAAAGTGACACTTTCTAAACTAAAATGAGTGCGGGGAGGTGGGTAAAAACGCACGGTCGTAGAAAAATATAATTTCTTCATGTCATATTGTCCCAAATTTGCCACAAGTAAACAAAGGCAGTTTGTGTCTCGTATTTATGTGCAAAAATGTTTAGCTCGACATCAATAATGATACTAACCATTTACCTTTATGGAAATAATTTTTTCTACACAAAATAGGCCAAATTAAAAAAAAATATTCAACTTCCCATAAACTCGAACACGCTAGCGCGTGTCGACATCCCGCTGTACACTAAATTATGCATTACATCACGCGTCAGATGGTGCAAGTCTGACATGTAAAGAAGCCAGCATGTCAAATATGGGACAACTTGAATTTATGGCTTAAACTGTTTGGAAATTTAAAAATAAAATATTTCTTTGTGTGTACCTAATATAGCACATTGTGCAGTAAGGGGTTAAATCAAATTTTAACAATCAACAGTTTTAAATGTGAAAACAACATAGTTTGTTTTTGAAATAGTGTACAATGTTTGGACACCCTAGTCTTGTAAATTAACAAGTAAGTATAACTTTTAACATAATCATCAATTTTTATAATTAAAATCTTTGTAGTGATCGCACTGAAGAGGGCGTTAGGCCGAAAGCGCTCTGCAAATTAAATTTTAATAAATTTTGCTCAACAGTACAAAAAGTTGTTTCCTTCAAAGGAATTCCGAGATACATATTTCTTGTGCACACAGCTGTAAATTTAAATTATGAATATGTTTGAAAATAACAGCAAACTGAGCAACCACTTAGATATTATAAAAAAATCGTTGTACTTATGCTAAAATTTAGAGTATAATGTATAATTTGAATTTTCAAGACAAGAGAAATATTAATAGAGTCAATGAAGATAAACCAAAATTAAAGTAATAATAGAGTATTATTGATTAAAAAATCGCTGTTAGTAATATACTAATTTGTTATTTTAGTGTCTTTTCCATTATTAGTACAACAGTCACTTGGAATCTTACACATTTAAGTAAAGAACAATTTATATACATTACAATTCTTTTAAATTGGAACACAAAATTCAAGGTTTAGTTAAGCGTGTCTTATCACAAGAGTTCTTGTACCCCAACCAGATCAATGAAGTTGTCCATATCGTGAAGGCGCTCAATCTACCTTTCTAAACAGTGATACCTCACTTATTTTCATTTTTTGTAATTGGTGAAACATCAAACATCATTTTAAATGTAGTCATAGAATAATTTTGGTTATTTTTTAATCTCTTGGAAAAACGTTTTAATTAACAAACTATATTGTAAAACAACGTCGATTGTTTTAATCCAAAGACATTACTGTTCACATATTTGAATCGTTAAATTCAAGCCTTTGTTAAACATTGTGTACTCTTTATAAATTATCAACATTCATTAAATAAAGCACATTCTAAAATAAAGGGTTTACAACAGAATTTCCTGCAATTACAATCTAAAATATCTTGAAAAATATCTATAGATCGATAATCTACATACAGTTCTCCTTAGTAGATATGTTTCTAGAAGGGTTAGATAGAACGGTTTGCCAAAACGTCTCCGATTAAGCCCGTGTCTTGTTAGAATAAGGCTTTCAACAGATTTTGGCATTTTTACCATATACTTACTGCAGTCCTTTTAAAGAGATCTATACTCTTACAACTTTCAATTGGGGGTGACTAATTGCCTATCATGTGATTGAGAATTTAGAATGTGCGATATAGAAAGGTTGATTGAAACTTGTAAGAAAAATGTTCATTTTCTCTTGATCTTAGTCATTATTGTGTATCTAATTATCTGATTAATTATCTGCCCTCCACATCCCACACTGTCTAATATACATCTTTATTATCAATTTCAGATGCATCCCACTTATTGGAATCATAATTTCCAACTTATATCGCTCATTATTATAAAAAAATTACATTTTTCAAATCGGTAATGATTTTCTGTTTGTTGATTTGTACCTGTATATCAGTTACTATTTGTATACATGGACAGTCACCTGTATTTATACAGTCTATAGTGGGCAAACGGTGACATTTAAAAAAAATCTCATACCCATATGAACATCAATTACGGCTACCATCTAAAATGATTTACAGCTATACAGGATGTCCCATCAAATATACGATTTTTTAAATGGAACGTCCTATACTTAATCACATTTTTGAATTCTATGTGGTAAATTAGCTCAATTATGAATAAGGTTTCATATACCTAGGTTTGCCATTCTTGAGATATTCCATTTTTTGCGGAAATGAAGAGTTGACGCCGAAGTTTATCCCCGACGAATCCATTTTATTTAGACAAGTGAAGTTTACAACAGTGATATAGAATACCTTGAAATATTAATGGTGATATTTGCCGTTCCATTATTTTATAATAGGGTGTTCAAATATAAAGGTCACTTTGGCCAAATACAAACATCAATTTATTATTTCAAATGGAACACCCTGTATATTTTCCTTTCATAATGCATAAGGGTTCTCTATATCTATCTCTAATCGTTCTTAAGTTATCAACACTTTACTAAAAATAATGTATTTTTCTCATCAGTAATGTTTCATCAAGGCGCCTTATATCAAGTATGACATTAGGTATACTTGAATTACAAATCAATCAAGGTAATTGGTGTCATATATCGCAAATTGTATTCAACCTTTGTGAGATAACAAAGAAAATAGTAACTTAGTTTACTAAATATTAACACAGTTAAATGAATGTCAATAAATTAATTACAACAGATGCTCAAATTGTGCACCATTTTCTGTAATAAAGAGTGTAACCCTACACTCAAATGATCGTCTAACATATCTTAAAATGTCAGGTGTAACTGTAGCAAACACATTCCTAATCTGAATTTTCATATCATCAGAAGTAGTCGGTGGAGTACTATACACAATATTTTTCACGTGCCCACATAAAAAGAAATCAATTGAAGTCAGATCTGAGGATCTGGGTGGCCAACTGTACGGACCTCCCCTTACTATCCATCTATTTGGACATTTTCTATTTAAATAATTTCTTACCGCTAATTGAAAATGCGCAGAGGCGCCTTTAGCACAAATATTGCGTTGTTGAATATGTTGTTACTAAAATAAATCTCCGTTGAAATGTATGGGTATAAAAATGATTATATTGACGTCAAAGATTTAAAATTACATGTATAAATAAAAAATGTCGTTGTTGAATGAAACGTGAATTGATTATTTTATAATTTTTGGTCTCTATGAGACAGCGAACCATTTGTTATTGTCTCCGCACCGATAAATATGATAATTAAACGCCCTGTCTGACAGTTGATTGTCAGTATATCTGTCATCTACGTTCTTTGCCATTTGAAAACGTCAGCGGCATTGATACAAACGAACGCAACTAATATGTCAGTTTTAATTATGTTAGGTTAAAAGACCGGAAAGTCAAAAATATTTTTAATAATGTGTGTAGTCGCCACAGCGCCATCTACCTGCAACCAGATTTTTGCTCTTACATTTAAAGGAATATGCACCAAGAGATCCTAAATCGCCGTTTTCAAGAATTTTTGTCCATCCAATCCCACCTAACACATTTATACTTCAGCGATTCTGACAGTCCACAGTATGAAAAAAGTGACTATTTTCAGTGTGATAATAGAGAAAATTATGACGATTCACTAAACCATTATTGTGGAAAGTAGATTCATCTATGAATAACACAAATTTGAAAAAGTCTGCTTTGTCTGCGACTAAATCAAGAGTCCATAAGCAAAATCCTATTAAGTGGTAAAAGTAATCGCTGTATAAATACTGTGCAGCTGAATATGATACGGATGGTATTTGTGCTTTCTAAGAACCCTAAAAACACTGGATTAACTTATACCTGTATGTCTGGCAAGTTTTCTGGTGCTTGTGTTCGGATTTTCAACTACTGATCCTAACACGAAGAATTCAGCTTCTTTGTTAGTAGTAACTGTCATCGTCTTCTTTTGCTTCGTGTAAGCAACACTACCTGTATCACGAAATCTTGCCAGCACCGCTTCAAAAATTATCTTCTGAGAATGGTGTCGTTCAGGATACTTTTGTACCATTGACGCCAGAAGGATGTTTTCATGGCATTCGCCTATGGCTAAAATAATGTCAATTCTTTCTTGAAGAGAATATTGTTTCATTTTTTAACCCCTTACTGCATGAATTATTTGTTTTTTATGAAAAAATGCACTAGGTGGATAAAAATATCAGGATTACTGTAAAAATATATAAAGAATCCTTTATTAACTATTTTTTTTTGTTTTTTTGTATTTTTTTATATGTTAGATGCACAATATGCAGTAATGTTACAAAACATCAAAATAATGTAGGTATAAACAAATAAATCAATGAAAACTTATTCAGTATGGAACTTGTAAAAGCAGTTTCTATCTTTGTTTAAGCAAAGAAAAACACCACATTTTTCACACATTATATAAGACTTTCCATCACAGGAATATTTGCACCTTGGCCACTTATCACACCATATTGGAAGATGGCCATATTGATCTCTTGGATGGGATGTTGAGCCCCTTTTTTCTTGTTTTGCAAGTTATCCATTACTCCACTGGTACGGCCTCTTTTCTTTGTTGAATTTACACAAGCACTCTGCAACGACCATTTCGAAATCTACCAGAGGTTAATCTTTGAACTCGTTTTCTCTTCTTCTCCAAAGTATCCATGCATTGACAACCATCAAATCAATAATTTGAAAACATATCCTCATGTACCATTTTTTTAATCTCATTTTGATCCTGTAGTATACCAGAATAGAATCCAAGAGATCTACTCCTCCCATATATTTGTTGTAAATTGTTACAGTCTTTGGACACGGAACCATTATATGTTTGTTATCGTCGAACCTCAACTGTTGGTGTACTGCCAGCATATGTTGACAAAATGTTTACCAATTTGTTGTCATGCCATGAAACAACAGATATTTTTGTGCCATCAATTGTGGCGACTTTCTCCAGCATCGCTCCTCGGCCATTCAATTTCAGTTCATTCTCTTTTGGCATATTGCTGTTTGGCACTCTGTTTATTCTATCCGTTCCAAGTGGTAACATACCGTTTAGTGTCAAGTAGTGGGACGTTGTTGAACCAATTGTCTAAAAATAGTTTGTGATCTTCTAGAATTAGATAATTGCAGTATTGACATATAAATACAGGTCCCTATCAACTGTTCTAGCTCCTTTTCAGTAAGATTCAAAGGCTTTTGTGGTCTCGTTTGAGTTGAATATAATACTTTGGTAAACTATATGCGTGATCATCTCCTTTGCTACAAAAAATGTGAAAAATGCAAAAGGAGAGTCTGCATCTCTTTTCAATTCAGGTGGCATGTAAGGAGAACCAAGAAATTTTAGGTCCTCATCTGATGTGACTAAATTACCTCACTTCCAAGTAGGATGATTCTTGTTTGTATTATTCTTCAGTTTACGCAACCGTAGTAGGTAGATCGTCGCCGCTATCGGAAATGTCTTCGAAATCAGTTTCTAAGATGATAATATCTGATTAATTTTCGTCCATATCATTTTCGTCTTCGTCGTTAGACTCTGGAGCTAATATAACAGGCGGTTTTCCATCTTCTGAAAGTCTTTCGTTCTCACTACCATCTGGTACATCCATTGGCACACATTTGCTGGCACCTTAAAACATTTTTGGATCCATTTTCTAAACGAAATAAATTTAATGTCCGGAATGCTTCTTGTGCCATATATGTCCACGAGAGTTGTGGCGAATGTGCATATTGTTCCAAATATGCCACAACAATATTACTCATCAAAAACAGCAATAAAATAAAGAATTATCTGAGTTTACAGTAATTCCTTCGAGAAACTAGTCTTCACGTGGATACTTTTTTGAATCAAAATCTGCGACAGAAACTCTGATGATCGTGGATCAAAATTTATTCACACGGCGGCCATGTATAAATTTGTATGAAACTGCTTAGGAGATGTTGCTACACTACAAGAATTATGAGATATGTACTTTATATGACCAGCTATGCATAAATAGTTTGGTATGTGGCTTTATTTATAACGGTTATGTGTGAAAATATGAATTGTGCCAAATATGTACCATGATGCGGTAAGGGGTTAAAATGTTACCACAAAGTATTATCATTATAATAAAAACAAAGAAAAATTAAAATTATCTAGCTAAACTAAACGATATTGTAAGTAAAATGACAGGCTCAGACATAAACAACGCTGTTTGTTAAGTTTCGCAGATCTCCTAAGAATAGACACCAGGAGCATTACTAATGACAAAAATACATTATTTTTAATGGAGTGTTGAAAACTTCAGAGATAGTTATATGGAACCCCTATGCACTATGATATAAAACTAAGAATGCTATTCAATGCATTGAAAATATACATGGTGTTCCATTTGAAATAATGAAGTAATCGATGTTTGAATTTGGCCAAAGGGAACTTTAATAATTGAACACCTTATTATAAAATAATGGAACAACAAATATCACGACTGATAGTTCAAGGTATCCTAAATCATTGTTGTAAACTACACTAGTTTAAATTAAATGGATTCGTCGGGATTAAACTTCTACGCCAACTCTTCATTTCCGCAAAAAATAGAATATCTCTAGATTGGTATATGAAACCTTTTTGAAAGTTGACCTAATTTTTCATATAAAATTAAAAAATGTGATCAAATATCCATTTAAAAAATCGTATATTTGATTTGTTTAACTAGTTTTGGGACATCTTTTGTAGCTGTAAATCATTTTAGATGGTAGCCATAATTGATGTATATATGGCAAGGATTTTTTTTTAAATTTCACCGTTTGCCCACTAGAGACCATATAAATACAATTGACTCACCATGTATACTGTTTGGTTATTTGAACTTCAGTTGTGATAACGTAAAAAAACTCTTTCCTTTTTGATTAAAGTATGAGTTATTTTAATTTAAAACAAAAAGAAACTACACTGATAAAACATATTACAGAATTTTTATTAAAGTGGTGAAATATAGCGAATGATGCTACGCGTTTTTTTTTATCAAAGAAAAGGATTTATATGTATATGTCTTAGGGATGTACGTAGTTAGAAAAAATGCACTAAAAAAATTATTTAATTATGCTTGTTCCTTTCTTTGGTTCAGGAAATACAATGTTGACGACAGATATATAGATTGAATTCATACTTAGAATAACTTTTATTGACGTACTTATCAAGTGAACCAATAAGAATCTCCAATATCGTTTTTAATATACAGCTTCGGAAAAAATTAATCTATAACTAAAAATGTTTGAATGGGATTAAGTCTTGAGAATTATTTATAACTACAAATTGAAATTGAGAAATCGGAATTATAAAAATTTGTATTCAATATAATTTCATTTAACTTCTATTCTTATTGTCCACTCGATGAAATCAAATGAAACTTTTGATTGACTTGGAACTTTTTCATAAATTGCTGTATCTGTTTGGGTGTATATAATGTGAAAATGTTTCATTTAAAAAAAATAAAGTACTGATTAACACTTCATTTTATGTTTATATAAATATAATAGCTTCGTAAGAATTAATTTTTTTTAATTTATTTTATTGAATATTTATATATTGTTTAGTCTAACTAGGTATTGAAGAATTATTACTACACTGAATATTGTTAATATTTTATATTTAATAAATTTGTGAACACCGAAATATTGGCTTGATGTCATAGCATTCATTAGAATATATAATATGCAATGAATGTTTATCTAATTAGCACATTATTTTTACTAAAGAGATAAACGTTTTTGTTTGAGAATATGTGTTTTTGATTGTTTATTTTCAGTTTAACTGCCATTTCAACAACTTTGTCTAAACTTGACGAGACTGATTTCAGTAAATGGTAATTTATAAACATATTGGAACACATATTTATTCCCTTACAAGCTGTTAGTAACTTCAGTAAAACAAAAAAAGTTTATTGATTTCCTTGATTGTCTTGTTTGTTTTTGTCAACAATCAATGATATTTTTTCCTCTGGTACTATTCTTGTTATTTATTTGTTTAGTATCTCATCTACAATAATCATATATTTGGGCATAAAATCAGTGCTTTAGGATTCAGTTTGAATCGTCGTTATAGGCAGCACATTACTGGAAATATGATACAAGCTGTTTTTCAGCATTCTCGCAGGTTTAATATCCCAAATTAATGCTTTATGTACGATCAAAATGTTTCTAAAACATCGAAAAGTGAAAACTATTATAAAACCAGTAAAATTATGCTTGTATACTAGTCATTTTCTGAAATCTAAGATTTCTTGAAATAATAAGTTGTACCATAGGAAAATACCACCAGTGATTACAGGTATTACAAGAGAGTGAACTGAACCAAAAATTATGATAAAACACAAATATGTATGGGGCTACTGTTATATGATGTTCAAATTTAATTTAATATGTTTTAATTTAAGCCGATACATCTGCTATTTGTGTTTAAGTAAGTTCATGTCATTTTTTTTCTCTATCGATCCATTTAAAAATATATTTTAATCATTGACATATTTGATAATTATTATTTAATGTAAGTAGCAACAGCTTGTATAAGTACTAGTAGGACCTCCTTGGCATTTTATTTAATATACTAATAAGTGAATAAACTTAAACAAGACTATCTTCCTAGATAGAGGAATTTCCGTGACCTTGTATTTTTATTATATATATATATATTTATATATATATTGGTTTTATGTTTTTTAGATTTAGATAAATTAATATTTGATAATAGACCATAGTTTTTTTCTATTGTGTATATTTTCATTTGTTATTTTTGTAACTTATAACTTAATTCACAATTTATTGTTAATATAATATTATTTTTATAATTTGATGTTTTTGTCAGTGTAGTTTTCTTTTTAAATGTTAAATATATCTTTTCCTTCCAATTTTTGTAGTCATTAATATCTACTTAAAGAATTGTTTCATTGTGTGTTGTTTTACATTCTATTCCACCATGCACTTCTTGTACAGGAAAAGTAAATCCACTAAATATTTTTTGAACAATCTACGTTGGTTATTGACACGCACGTCAGTGTAATTGAGGGGGTTGGTGTAGTGGTAGTAAATAATGTGTTAATTGAAAATATTATTTTGACAGCAGTTCCGGTATACCGGAAGATATATTAAATTTATTTTTAATGGAACACCCTCTATATTTTTACATATGTATGTTTTATGTTTAATTTTAGGACTACAATATCTAATAAGTCTTATACGAGGATGTATTGATATCTAGTTAGCCTAGACCAGTTCTTTGCATAAACAAAATATTGCGTTACCATAGCACCGGACAATAACTTATTAGGAGTGTCAGTGTAAAGTTTGACGTCAAAAAAGTAAACCAGAGTTACGCAATAATTTTATGGGAAAAAAGATGTCTACCGAAATTGTGAAAATCGAAAAATTGGAGTATCGAGCCATCATCAAGTACCTGTATTTAAAGGGGTTAAGAGGTAAGCAAATTTACGAAGATATGCTTAATACCCTTGGTGATGTCCTTCGTATGCGACCGTGAAAAATTGGACTGCAAGCTTCAAAAGAGGTAAATTTTCCATTGAAGATGATGACCGATCGGGAAGGCCAGTTTCTGTGTCAGTCCCCGAAAATATCGATGCAGTTCATGACATGATTTTATCAGAACGTCGAATTGGACTAAAACGGATATTTGAAGCACTGAATATTTCATACGAACGCGTTCATCATATAGTTCACGTCAATTTGGACATGAGAAAAATTGCTGCAAAATGGATCCCCAAATGTTTGAATGTTGACCAAAAGCGTGCAAGGGTAAAAGCATCGCGTTCGATCTGTGCTCGATTTGAAAACGATATAGATTAAACCGATTTGCTATTATGGATGAGACTTTGGTACATTTCTACGATCCAGAAACAAAGCAACAATAGATGGAATTGCGACACTCTGGTTCTCCAAGACCTAAGAAGTTTCGTGTTCAAAAATCTGCTGGAAAAGTTCTTGCTTCAGTTTTTTGGGATTGCCATGGAGTAATCATGATTGACTTTTTGGATAAGGGTAGAGCAATAACTGGAGATTACTATTCGACATTACTGACTACTCTACGAGAAAAAATTAAAGAGAAAAGACGCGGAAAGCTATCCAAAGGTATTTTGTTTTTGCAGAACAACGCCGCTGCACACAAATCTCATGTTGCCATGCAAAAAATTCGTGATTTAGGATTTGAATTACTAGAACACCCCCCTTATTCACCAAATCTGGCTCCGTCCGATTATCATCTCTTTTCTCAACTGAAAAAAAGTGTAAAAGGTCGTAAATTTTCTTCCAACGAGGAGGTAATAAAAGCTGTGGAGGTCTGGTTTGCAGAGCAAGAAGAAACATTTTTTTTAAAGGTCTAAAGACGTTGCAGGTTTGCTGTAATAAATGTATCAAATTAAGAGGAAAATATGTTGAGTAATAAAATATTTTTACATTGAAATTTTGTTTGGTTCTATAGTAGGCTAAGAATTTTTCAGTATATCCTCGTATATCTATACTTTACTGCTTTGGAGATATTCAACTTTTTATTAATTTCTTTAAGAGTTTCCACACAATTAAATTTATAATAAAAGCCATTTGATGTAGGAAAGTTTTTATTTCAGTTAAGGATCATATAGTATGTTGTGAATTTTTATTTCAATTTTTTTACCAAATATAAAGGGAAACTCAATTTTTTCAAATGAAAGACCATGTATATTTTAACATTTTCAGATTTTACAAATAATTTGGCCCATTTTTTAATTCCTTTCTCACTACCGTATCTTTTTTAAGTTATTCAATTTTAAACAAATTGGTTTTTTTGTAATAATACATAGAAATAACTAATAATATCTTTGTTTTTTCAGAGGGCTATGTCTACTAATAAAAGTCAAAATCTCAATGTTAGTATACCTACTGAGTTTGTATGTTTTTTTAAATTGCTGCCAATTTTTAAATAACACATGTCAAAATTAGGACATAATAATAAAGTCTTTACATTTTTTAATTATTTAAGATGAACGTAGAGTCCGACCACAATAACTTTGGGACACGTTGGCCCGAGCACTTCGACTAGTACGTTAGTGTTTTGTGTTGTGTTAATTTGCGATAGTTAATTCGTTGGATTAATTTCAAGTGAATAAACTTATCTTGGTATGCATTGTAATTTAATTTATTTATGGGAGACTCATGGGCTGAATACCGAACTGCCTCCTGATAATGAGGTAACAGATAACAAAAGATATGATATTCACGGTTTGATACCTTTCTTTGTTTTGGTTGAAACACTTGATAAAAACACTCGATTATCGGCTGTCAAGGTCTGTCATTAGTTGTTTAAAGAAACTAGTTTTAAAAACGATATTCAAGACATTAAATTAGTAGGTAGAAACAGAATTAAAATAATGTTTAACAACTTCCATCTTGCTAATTCAATTATTAACCATATTATAAGAACATATAATTTGGTAGTATATATACCGCGTTTTTACGACCATCAAAAAGGAATTGTAAGACACGTTGATACGTTCCTGGAAGAGAAATATATTCAAGAAAATATTACTAGCGATAAACAGGTCATGGAGGTTAAAATAATGAAACGAAAAATAATAAACTGATAAAGAAATTGAATACTTACCTCGCCGAATGTTGATACTTACATTCATAGGAAACAATATTCCTTCGCATGTAACTATAGATTTAGTAAGATTCGCCATGGAACCGTACATTTATCCGGTAGTTCAATGTTTTAAATGCTTAAGTTATGGTCACACACAAAATTTTTGTAAAAGTGAAAATTATACTTGTAAAAAGTGTGGCAGTATTCATGGGGTGGGATTTTGAATGCACCGACATAGAGTTCTTTGCCAAATAGAAGGACATAAATCAATATCTAAGGAATGTCCCAAGTACAAGCAACAATTTAACATTAAAAAAATTATGTAAAATAATTTATCATTTAAAGAAGCAGAAGAGTTAGAAAAAAACCCAACGTATGCTAATATACTGAGTAACAATAGATTTAACCTATTAAATAATGAAAATAACTTCCCTAGCCTGAATGATAATGATAGATGTGTTAATTCTAATATCCACTTGTTGCAAAAACCTAGAGCTACACGACAGATCAAGCGACGGTTAGTCGACTCCGATCTTCGGAACAATCCTAAGATCCCCTATCATAAGATCCCAACCATGCAATTCTTCTTCAATATTACCAAATCCACATCGAGAGGACTTTAGGGCATACAAAGAAAAATTAGAATATATTGTACTAAATTCTATCCCAATGATTATAGAAAATCTTTTTAAGAAATTTAATCTCGGAATATATAATGAACAGGCTTTCTTAGAAACTCAACAGCACCTTAAAAAATTAATAAATAGTAATCTGGACATCCAAACTGGATTGGATACAGATGGTGATATGGAATTTGATGATAAAAAATATAAATATTTTACAATGGAATTGCAGATCTATAATAAAAAATAAAGCTAATCTCTTAAACTTTTTAGATACCTCAGTAAAATTTGAAGTTATCATATTAAGTGAAATATGGCTATCTAAAACAAAAACATTCAATCTAAAGGGATACAATTTTATTCACTGTGATAGGCACGACGGTTACGGAGGAGTCGGGATATTAATAAAAAGTCATCTTACTTTCTCTGAAATAGCTATTAAGAGAAAATTTAATAACAAAATTGAAACTTGCGCGGTACTTATGAAAGATTTCAATTTAACAATTTGCAGTGTATAAAATATAAAGGTAAATAAAAATGATTAGGACAAATTATTTTCGCAATTTACAGGAGACATGTTGATATGCGGCGATTTCAACGCACATTATAGTCGATGGGGTTCCGTTAAAGATAATAAACAAGGTAATATATTAATTGAAGTCTTAGATAACGTAAGGCTAATAAATTTAAATCAGGGTAGACCTACTTACTAGACCACATGAGAACCCCTCACCAGTGGACCTCAAATTTATAACTCCCAAGTTGGATTGGAAAATGTGAGTGGAATATCTTGGAGGATACGTTAGGATCGAATCATTTTCCTATTCATATTAAAATCAATCAGTGTATAACCCTGCTCCAATACAGCCTGCTAGAAAATGGATAGAGTCTTCAGCTGATTGGCAAAAATGTCAATACTATATTTTTAATAATATAAATAATTACAATAACCTCACTTCTAATACTGATCAAATAGAATTATTATTAACAAGCGTAAACAGCGCGGCCGCTAACTCTATGAAAGTTAGAACATCAGCACGTCCAATATGGTGGGATCAAGAATGTAATCATATCGCTAGGGAAAGAAAAAAGGCTTTAATAAATTATCAAAGATTAACAAATTTTGAAAACTATATAGAATTCAAAAAGAAATAAGCTCAAAGTAAATTAATTTTTAAACAAAAAAAAAATGTTGGATAGATTATGTCAATACTTTGAATAAAAACACTGCTATATCAAAAATATGGGAAGTCATACGATAAATTTCAAATAAAAATACGGTTTATAAGAAGAATCCCCTTCCTCAGAACTTAATAAATCAACTTCTTGTTCACTTGGCCCGAGCTATGTAAATAATAATTTGACCATAATAAGAAATGATACAGTATCTAACAAATATACAGAACTTGAACTTCAATTTGAACTTGCGGATTTAGATGCTTCAATTAAAAATACCAAAAGTACAGCTCCTGGGGATGATTTAATTACATATGAGTTAATTAATACACCTGTGATATGTAAAGAATTACTTTTAAAAATATTTAAAAATTGGTGGGTTAATCAGGCATATATAGATAATTTTTTAGAAAATAATTGTTACTTTTTTGATAAAACCACAATAAGATAAAAATTTGGTCACCTCCTATAGTCCAATTTCATTGATGTAGTACTTAAGAAAACCATTCGAACGCATCATTAAACTAAGATTGGAGTGGTTTTTAGAAAAAAATATGATGTTATCTAGGTACCAATTTGGATTTCGGAGAGGATTCGGTACTTTAGACGTTGTTACACAATTAGTTTCATATATACAAATGACATATTCTAACAATTAATATTTGGTTTGTCTGTTTCTTGATCTGAGGGGAGCCTATGATTCTGTGGATCTCAATATTCTAAAACATAAGTTAGTGAATTTGGGATTAAGTGGAAAAATCTGTGATAATTTAATAAATCTATATTACGGCAGAACAATTCATATACGCGACCATAAAAATGTACTTCATGGACCCAGAACTCTCTTATCAGGACTTGCCTCAGGCCCTGTTCTCAGCCCCACCCTGTTTAATATATATTCAGCTAATATACATTCTTTATTCAATAATAATGTTAAATGTTTGCAAAATGCGGATGATATATGTATATACTCCAACCATCAGTCCTATGAAGATTTCCGTAAAGCCCTGGATCTAGCAATGCGAAGAGTTTTAGACTGGTCGCGTGAAACTGGTATGACATTATCTCCTGAAAAGTCCTCTATAATGTTCTTCACTGGACATAGCTTGCATACACCAGGAAGCTTAGTAATGACTGGGTGTAGTGTGCCAGTGGTCAAAGAATGTAAATATCTGGGAATTCTTCTGGACAGAAAACTCCTCTAGACAGGGCATATTCAGCATATAAAAGGTAAATGTGATAGAGCCATAAATTCTCTGAAATGCATATCGAACCATAGGTGGGGCGTTGACCCCAAAGTTGCACTTATGTTTTACAGGGCCTACATGCGTTCAGTTATAGACTATGGTAGCTGCCTATAAGGTTCAGCAAGTAACAGTAATTTACAAATCCTAGATAGAATCCAATACAAATGCCTTAGGTTATGCCTAGGAGCAATGGTTTCAACCCCAGTAAATATCCTATTAGCTGATAGTAATAAACTTCCATTAGAATTTCGTCGTCAAATACTTGCTCAAAATTATGTTATACAGATAAGCAGCCTTGAGACAGGTCTTGTAGAAGTTCTATCGTCATTAAATATAGAAAACTTAACAAATCATTATTGGAATAAGAAAAATTCATCTCCTCTCTCAGATGCCTTCATTGAATGTCAAAAATATCAATCATATGTTAATAGAAGCAGTCTCTTGCCTATATACACAACTTTTATAAAACATCCCAAGATCATAATACCCCATTACTCAGAATCAGTACAAATATTCTCCTGAAATCAATTGTTAATTATACAGAGCACACAGTCATCTACACTGACGGTTCAAAAACAAATTTACTGGTAGGATGTGCTATATATGTTTTAAACCCCAAAATATATGAAAAATATAGATTACCAAATATTTGTAGCATATTTACTGCTGAATTGGTAGCCATAGAAAAAGCCATAACATACTTAAATATTAATAAAATCAAAGAGGGTGCAATTATAAGTGATTCAAGATCAGTATTAGAAGCAATTGAAAATAACAAACACCTCAAGCACAAAAAGCTATAAAATGTGCTCAACGAGTTTGGCTTAAAGAAGGATGTAAGAAATGGTTTAGAATAAGGAACTCCTTAGACAACTACATAAAAGTGGTACATTCTGAATTCACGTTCCAACTACATCCAGTAGAATTTGACTGTTTAGATGACAAAATCCGACAGAGTGTTAGCACGATGAAGCAAAAGAAATTTAAGAAACTAGAACAAAAGCTATAGAAACTTGAACACACACAACATACAGTTCAATACTATAAACATCATGAAACTGTAAGTAATTACATACCAACACACTTTGCACCACAATATGATAACCTTTCAGACACTAATTTTACAGATAGTGAAATATAATTATTAAATAAAGGTTTAAAGTACAGCATACCACCAAAATTTACAAATAATATTAAACAGATAATGGCTACAGAGTCAGATATAGCTTTAAAATCTAATTCAAATAATTTTCTTTATGAGAAATTAAAAATTGCCAATTTAATCAAAAATATTGAACCTTCAAAAGATAAATAAACAAAAAGTGACATTACAGTTTTAAATTTAATGAAAAAGAAAGTAGAAGATAATAACCTAACAGTTACAAAATCTGACAAGGGGAACGCTACTGTCATATTGACAACTAATGATTATAATTCAAAGATATATAACTTTATAGAACCTAGCGATGTAAAAGTTCTTAGAGCAGACCCAACAAAAAAGTTTTCTAATAATGTTAGAGATATTGTTAATAATTCAAATTATCTTTTCAATGATTACGAAAAGAGGTCCATTATAAATAAGAATTCTCATTCTCCACAATTATATGGAACCGTTAAATTACATAAAATAACGAAACCAATTAGACTTGTACTTTCTTATGTTAATACTTCTAATAATATATTGGCAAATAAACTTAAGAATGTACTTAATAGTTACGGATATACATCTAAATATTCAATTAGAAATTCAATGGAACTGATCAAAAAATAAAAAGCATTCACCTTGCAAGATAGCTCTAAGCTTATTTCATTTGATGTTACCAATATGTTCACTAAAATTCCTCCTAAAGAATGTCTAATACTTGTAAGAAAGTTACTAGAAGATAAAAATATTAATCCAGGAATAATATCAGATATACTTAATTTATTTGATGTATGTATTAATCAGAATTATTTCACTTTTGACAATAAGATATATATTCAAAATGAAGGTTTACCAATGGGAAGCCCCATATCGCCAATTTTGGCAAACGTTTTTATGGACAGTTTAGAAAGAAAAATATTTGAAAGTATATTTCAAAAAATGTTTTATTTTGGTATAGATATGTAGATGACATATTAGCTTGTTTTATGGGTATGGAATAGTCACTGATGTGACTATTCCATACAGTTCCAATCATCCCATGTCCCATAAACTAGCGGCATATAATTCAATGATACATAGAACATTTTCAGTTCCTATGAACAAATGTAATTTTGATAGAGAGATTAACACAATTAAACAAATAACAACATCCAACGGTTACCCATTAAATATGATAAATAAACTAATTAGTAAAAAAGAGGAGAAAGTGGCATTACAACTAATATTTCCTAAACAAACTAAAGAAATAAAAACTTATAAAACCATTACATAGGCAGGAAATATTTCTAATAATATTTCAAAGATATCTTTAGCAACAAATACAGAAAGTAACATAAGTACAAAATTGTTATATGTAAAAACAAAAATATCACCATTAAAGAAATCTGGTATATATAAACTTAGATGTCCAGAATGTAATGTCTATTTGGGTCAGACCTATAGAAATTTTGAAATCCGATACAGTGAACACTTTTACAAGCATACAGATTTTAAACAACCAGATAAATCCCACTACGCCAGACATTTACTTGACACCAATCATTCATTGACACCTAACACAGAAATAGAAGTACTACATATTTGTGATAAGAAACAACAACTAGATTTCCTAGAAGAATTGGAAATTAGAAGACACTTAAGAAACCCACAATATGAAGTCGTCAATGAACAGATAAATCTAGGGAGTTCTCCACTTTTAAACTGTCTTAAGCGATAATTGTAAGGATCGGCATATATAGTTTTCCTGGTTTTCTATATCATGGCACAGTTATACTGATCTTAATTGGGAAAAATGATATCCAGGATATCCCCATGGGGCTAATAATATCTAAGCTTTAATATTTGTAATATCATATCTTCTTTTTTCTATTAACATATATTACGTCAATAACAAGATAGGTCACTTCTTGGACTAGCCAAAAATAATTAAACATAAGGTAGGCATCAAATGAAATGTAACTTCTATCTTTCTGACGATATTTAGGTAAGATCGAAACAATTGTCAACTTTTTAGAATTTTTAACATTTTTCAATAAACTGTGGAGTTAAACAGTAAGTTTCATTTAAAACACTAAAAATAACCACCTTAATAAACATTAATCAGATATTTTATGCAATATTAAAAAAATGTTGTGTAATATAGACGTCACATTTATTTGGGTGAAGAGTCACATAGGTATTATAGGCAATGAAATAGTTGACCAGTTGGCTAAGGATGCTATTATTGATGGGGTTCAAATAAATTACACTACTCAGGAGGATATTAAAACAGCTCTAAAACAAGGGACTATACAGAAATGGAAAGTAAAATGGATTGAACTTACCCAAAAATCCACAAATCAATATTTTTACTACACCCTCAACTTGCATTGCTACAGTCATATATAACTGATTATGATGTTCCCAAATTTTATGTATTAACAATTTTGAGATTGAAATTCCAGCATGGGAAATATCCATATCATGTTACTATTGCAGATGTTAATCATATAATATTTAATTGTATCGAATTTAAAAAAGAAACAGAAAATCTTTTTAAATCCCTTAGTAAATTAAACATACAGTTCCCCGTAAATCTAGCTCATTTATTCGGGCTGAATAATAAAATAGTTTTTGACACTCTGGTGGAGTTCTTTAGACAAACAAAATTTTACCTGTAACGGTGTTGAAATGTAGATTCAAGTAACACTTACGTTCTGCTTATCATTAAATAAAAAAAATCTGTGGCTGAAGGATTTATTTCCAAGCCAGTCCCCACACACACACAACTTTGGGACACCATTATGTATCCAAAACCATAAAGTTTGATATGCATTGAATAAATTATTTGAAATATATTCCTAAAAGCAGCTTGAAATGGAGCAATACGACATGCAATGCAAGACGCAATATTTCTTGATCATAAGCATGCGCAGATGAAGTTCAGTTGATTGACTTGAGCACATTTTTTGAAGCTTTTTTATTTGTGTTCTTATATTGTGTTTAAGAATGGATAAAGTAACCTGCAGAAAGTAAGTACACAATTTATTTCTCATATGTTTCTTGTTATGTATCTGCCTTCCTCTATATTTGTTTACATTATTTTTCCTACCGAGCCTACTATTGAATTTCTAGCAAAAATACTGAGGTACATATGACTGAAATATTTTGAACCAATGCAAAAATGAAGTGATTGATCTAAACTGACCATTTTTTTAAATAAAAAATCTGTGATCAAAACGATATACAGCATTTGACAGATTCAATGAAAATAAACACAACATATGAATGTTCTTTATTTAGAAAGTGTGACATAATACAATTAGTGATCAATAGAATAATTATATTCATAATTATAATAAGCAATATGCATGTGTTTTTTATTTTTTAATCGATTTCTGACATTGCCAACCTTTGATAAAAGTTAAGTCAGGAAACATTATTATTTGCTGCAAAATAAACACATGGTCAGTTTAACTGTACTAACTTAATTCATGTTTCCAAAATACAATTTTTTTACAAAATATGAAAACGTAACTTAAATAGTATAAAACTTGAAACATTTAAAAACTGCGTATTTAATATATAAAAATAAGATTATAAGTTCATCACGATAAACTACATTGGGAGGTATGATAAGAAAGCAGTTTTGTTGCTGAATAATGCTATGGTTTTTCTTTGGGTTGACAAAAGTCTGGATTTATAAACATTGTGGAAAACTGAGAATGTCCTAGTTTATAAATCTAGCAATCAGTCAGGCAGGCCCCAATTGAATTGTATAAAGATACAGGGACAGTATGCAGTAGAATAGATTATACATACCCAGATAACACTCAAATTTATTTCTTAGGTCTGGTTTTGATAGGCCGAGAGCGGCAACATCGCTGTTGATTCAGCTGTACCAGCAACACTCATGCTTGTATCTCACTACATCAGCTGACTATCATGACAGAAATAAGCGACAAAAGGCAATTCAAAAAAACAAAAAAAACCTGACAAATGTAACTATGGACGATGTAAAAAAAATCATGGTTTTAGGACCCAGTTCTTGGCAGAGTTGCAAAAAATCAGAAAGAGTAAGACGTCAGGTGCATCCACGGACACTATTTATAATCCAAAATTGTGGTGTCTTGAAGAACTATTGTTCCTTCGACAAGGAATACACATTATGTCAAGAGGACAATCAAATTTAGAATTAGGAACTGACGTATCAGAAAGAATTCCAGAAAGTGTATGTATATACTAGCTTTAATATTCATCAAAAAGTTTCTCAAACTTCCATTGTCTTTGTTTTTTACTTCATAACGTATGGACCGAAACATTGTCTACCACCTTCAATCAACAGCTTGATATTAATATTCTAAAAACAATCATTCTATCTAAAATAATTTTTTTCTTGTTATAGCAGGACCTTGAACCTGAGCTAATATTTTATGGGGATATCACTCGGCAGAGTGACTCAGAAATTTTCCAAAGTGGGAATAAAGATGAATAATCCCCATCTGTAGAGCGCTCCAGTAGAGGCTCGTCCTGAGAAACTCGAACACCATCTCGAAAGGGCTCAAATATCCTCAAAAGACCTTAACCCTTTCGATGCGGCGCTCTGAGTTTACAAAAAGACCGCTCAGTGCGGATGACTTATTATGCTGCTTCGTTGACGCGCGCTGCAATATTTAAACTTATTTGATTATTGAATCAAAAAGAAATATTGATTTTTATATTAAACATATGCTATTATTATTTGCATTTTATTTACTATCCACAAAAGAATGAATAATAGCTAATTTCATTTATTCTAAACAAGTGTACATATAAACAATAAAGAACCTGCGCGCCGCTCTCACGTTTTGAAAAATTGTTTAATGACGACTACCGTGAATTGTTTGAACCAGTGATGTCAAATGCCCGTTTCCATTTCCGTCTTGGAGGGAAAGATTCCTGCTTGGTGGCGTCCTTTTCGGCTGTGTTTGTTGAAAAATGATTTTACGACGTTAATCTCGTGCACGTTTTGTGTTTTTATTATTATATTATACTATAACAGCCTCAATGTTGTTAATATTGTTGCTAATTTGAATGTCAATTTTCCCCAACTGATGCCATGTGAGGAGTTCTTCAATCTTATGTTTCACATAAAGGAAAATAATTTCACATTGGACGTAAGTACACTTTCGTCACTTTATTGATGGAGTTGTGAATAATCCCATTTTTTCCTCTATTTGTAGCGTCCCTGATGATGAAAACGAACGTTTTCGAAAGCTTGGATGAAAACCAATAAAGAATTCTCTTTTTCCCTGTTGCTGCATTTCCCAATATTTCTGAGTTTTATATATATATATATATATATATATATATATATATATATATATATATTAAACTGATATGTAAGGTGTGTAATTTGAATGTTTCAAAACAAATATACTTTCCCTAATTTGCCCTACGTTGGGCCGACATGTTAAACTGGATAGAACGGGAAGAGAAAGAATGATTTAACGTTGTTATTAGTTTAGTTTATATTTAGTTTTGATTTGCCCGGTATATTGTAAAATTTAAAATTTTATTATTAAGATGATTACACTTTGAACATGAGAAATTCTTTAACCTCAGAGTAGGGTTCAGATATAGAAAAACAAAAATTCAATTTTTAATGTGAGCGCCTAAATTTGATTAGATATCTCTATCTTCATAAAAATTTTGTCAATCAAAAATGTACTTGCTTTATTTAATAATACCAAATAAATTCCAAAGACGGTCCTGTGTTTAGTGTTGAACCTCTCTACGATTCATAGATGTCAGTTTAAACTACCAATGGTTTAAACTAGATGGAGCCATCACCACAAAGAAATGAAATATATCAAAAATCAATTTTACAATGTTCTTCAAAATAGAAAAACGTTATTTAATGTTATGAAAAGACAAATACATTGTTTTTACAGGACACAAATTAATAAAAAAAAACCTATTATCTATTATGATCACTCATTCGAACAAAATCATGTACTCAGATGAATAATTATCTCTATATACAATTCCAAAATAGGCAACATTTAATACAAATCTTATAATACGAAATCTTTTATATAAACGTCTATGATTTAAAAATGGCGAAAGACAAAGGTTGCAAATACCAAAGTTCAATTCTTTGCACTAAATCGGTAAGTTTATTTAACTTTCTTCACGTATAATGAAAATAGTTTAAATACCTTATTCTTGTATAGTAATTCACGTCAATTATTAGTTTTCTTTACTTTATTTCAGGTTACCTTCTGGAAATTACCACATCACTGGTCCAGCTTGCACAAAATCAGGAATCAATGATATATTTCGTCCACATCAATACATTTCAGTCAAATCACATAATCCAAAGCTTTCTAAAAGGTATGGTGGATATATCAATCCCACCATACAAAATATTAATCTATTTAAAGAAAATATTCCATCTAAATCTTTCATGACATTTACCCCAATTTTAACAATTCTTTTATTTTTATTATTATCCCCCGTACTTTCTCTGCTTAACGCATCTGCCACTACATTTGTCTTTCCTGGAATGAATTTAATTTCAAAGTCATATTCCTGTAATATTAAACCCCATCTATGAACTCTACTGTTGCCAAATCTGTTTTTCAAAATAGTTGTAAGTGAGGAATGATCGGTTTCTATCGTAAATTTTGCTCCTAATAAATAAAATCTAAATTTAGTCACACAGAAAATTATACTTGCCAATTCCAATTCTGATACCCCATAATTCCTCTCATAATTTTTCGTTACCCTTGATACGAAGCATATGGGTACTTCCATGCCATTTTGCATCTGTAATAGCACTCCTGCAAACCTTTCTTTGGATGCGTCTGTTCTTAATATAAATGGTAGATCATAATTTGGATGATAAACCTTCAATTGTTGAGTAAATGCTTCCTTCAAATCATTAAAAGCTATTTCAGTTTCCTCAGTCCACTTCCATTTATTCTCCTTCTTTAAAAGCTTAATTAAAGGTATTTGTTTCATGCTCAAATCAGGTATCAGACGTTTGAAATAGTTCATCATTCCTAGAAATCCCCTAAGAGATTTTAGGTTTGATGGTGTCTTATATTCTACTATTGCTTGTATCCTCTCTTCATCCATAGACATTCCATTTTGGTCTATTTTATAACCTAGGAAACATATCTCTTCCTGATAAAATTTACATTTATTTTGATTTATTTTTAAACCTGCTCTATCTAATTCTTTTAAAATAATTTCAATGTGTTTTAGGTGTTCTTCTTCATCATTGGAGAAGATTAATATATCATCAATATAATGAAGTGCAAAGTCTTCAAATTTATTTGGTATTTGGTGTAATGCTCTAACCAAGGCCGAACAAGCACTTTGTATACCATATGGAGCTACACAAAATCTGTACAACACACCATCAATAGAGAAGCCTGTGTAATCTCTACTATCTTCGTCCAAAGGAATCAGCCAAAAACTGTGTTTTAAATCAATTTTAGAAAATATTTTCGTATTCGTAATGCGCCTAAAAATTGCTTCCACATTCATCGGAGCCTCGTATTGTGGTACAGTGTATTGATTTATATTTCTTGCATCTAGGCATAATCTTAATTCACCATTTGCCTTCTTTACGACCACAATAGGGTGTACATATCTTGTGTTACATCTCTCTATAATACCGTCTTTTAACATATTTTGTATTTCTGAATCAACTTCTTTCCTATATTTATAAGGTATGGGATAAGTTCTTATTCTAAAATTTTCTATTCCTCTAACTTCTATCTTATGTACATAATTATTTGCCATTCTCATTTCCTTTTTAATCAATCCTTCATATTTCATTATTAAATTCTTCACTTTCTCTTCATATTCCTTATTTCCACACACTAATTCCAATTCCTCCATAATTATATTCCTTTCTATATTCCATAACTGCCTATTATCCTCTTCAATTTCCAATTCTTCCATATTTCCACTCCTTTTTATATTCCATAACTTCCTATTATCCTCTTCAATTGCCAATACTTCCATATCTCCATAACTTCTTATTATCCTCTTCAATATGCAATTCTTCCATATTTTCTTCTTCAAATTCAATCTTATTACCATTTAATTCTATCTCCATCTTTTCAAAATCAATTCTTGCTTTATACTTCGCTAATTCATCTATTCCTATAACTATGTCTGTTTCTAAATTATCCACTAGCAATAATTGCATCTCAACCTCTTTCCCATCCTTTAATTCAATGCTTTGTATTATAGATCTGCTAACTTCACACAATTTCTTTCCATTTGCTCCTATTAATGTAGTTTTCGGTATCTTGACTAGCTTGTTTTCATAATTTTTAATATTTTCTTCTATCAGTTTTGTTTTTATTATGGACGCTTCCGAACCTGTATCTATTAATATTTTAACTTGTTTCCCATTTAATTTTCCTTTAATTTTTATTAATCCCGTTATTTCTTTTAATTCCAAATCTTCCCCAAATTTAATATATTCCCTTGGATGTTCATATGTACAGATGATATTTCTTACATTTGGTATGTGCTCGATCCAAAATTTTGGTCGGGCTCTTGTTCAGTAATTATTTCCGGTTCTACCGACATCACTCTCTCTTCTCTTCTTTGGATATTGTTTATTCTTCTTTGTGGTCCATTTCCATTTCCTCTTTCTTCCTCCCTATAGTCTTTTCTTTGTTCTCTAATTTCTTCTCTTTGTCGATTATCATATTGTCCACCTCTATTATTTTGTTCTCTATAATTCTGCTCTCGATAATTATTATTGTTGTTATTATTGTATCTAAAATTTCTGTTATAATTATTTTGATTGTTAAAATTTCTGTTATAATTGTTGTTATTCCCTGAATTATTGTTATAATTATTATTTCTATTGTTGTATCCATTGTTATAATTTCTATTTTTTTTTTCCTTCACTTCAGGCATCGACTACTTTGGTCATTAGCCTTACTCTACCAGTTGTTCAAAACTTTCTGCCGATCATAAGGTCCGTATTCATACAATCATGATGTAGTTCTGGTGAAAGAATAATATAATTTCTATTATTCATATTATTAGTTCGATTATAATTTTGTTCATAATTATTTCTTCTATTATTTTGATTATTTGTATTATCATCATAATTGTTGTTATTGTTGTTATTATGTTGATTATTTCTGTTAAAATTGCTATTATTATTGTTTTTATTTCTGTTATAGTTGTTATTGTCTACTCTATTTCTCTCTAATCGTTGTAAATAACTACTAAGTTGTTCTATATTTTTAACATTCTGAATAGTGATTGTCTCCATTATCTCACATTTAAAATGTCTAGATATAAACATTATTATTTCCTCTTCTGGTATGGGTGGGTCTAGGAATTTCGCATTCATGAATACTGTCATAGCATAACCATTCATGCTTTTTCCTCTTCCTGTCTCATATTTTCCTGAGTAGAGTTTTTCTCTCACTCTTGCTTGAGCACTATTTCCCCAGAAATATCTTATAAACTGTTCTTCAAAATCTTCAAAATTGTTAAAATCATCTTCTTTACTTGTATACCATACTAATGCATGATTGTCTAAGTTCTCTCTTATAATTTCTTTTATGTCTTCTCTATTTTGCATGTTTTTAATTTTATTCTTTAGAGTTTTTATGAACACTTTTGGGTGTATTTTCCTATTATCTCCTTCAAATTTATGTTCCCCTCTGTTTCCAATGTAATTGTTTATTATTTTCGTTTCCATCACTCCATTTCTTACTTCTTTAAAATTCCTATCTTCTCTTTGGTCATGTTTCTGCTGTAAATAAAATAGTCTCTCTTCCATGTCTTCTAGTTTTCTTGTCATTTCCATCGTTTCTTTTGATTGTTTTCCCTTGAAAATTCTACTTCCAGTTTGTTCAATTTTTCCTTTCATAACTTCAATCTCCTTTTGTATTTCCCTAATCTTCCTTTCTGTTTTCACTTCCTCTAGCTTTTGATTTTCTTTACATGCTTCTTCAACATTTTGTTGAAATTCAGTTAAAGTTTTGTCCCATTTTCCCTCTAGATTTCCCATTCTTTCTTGGGTGTCTTGAAATCCCATTTTGATTTCCTTAACTTCTCTTTGAATTTCTCCTTTGAAATCCTTTTCCTTCTCCTCTATTTCCTTGAGTCTGTTGATCTGTAAATTTTCTATTTCCATGATCCTTCCAATCACCTCTCCTCTTATTTCTTGTTTAGTGGATTCTAATTTATTTTCCATGTATATGTTTGATTCCTCCAATTTCTTCTCAACCTGTCCCAATTTTTCATCCATTAATTTTATTATCAGTTCCTTAGTTTGTTTTATTTCTTCTTTGTTCTGGTCCATTTTAATATTCATATTACTCATATCTCCCCTAATATTATTCATATCTCCCTTAATATCATCCTTCATAATATTTATATTTTCATTTTGTTTATCCATTTTCCATTTATATCTCCTCATATCTTCATTGTTTTGATCCATTCTTTTCATCATCATTTGGAGCATACTCATCACGTCCATATCCTCTTTCTCTTTTGATTTTTGTTTGACCCCTTGTCCTGTTTCTTCTGATAAAGGTGCATCTTCTTCTTCCTGATCTTGTTCTGCGATGTCTTCTTCCGAATGTTCTCTCCCCTGTTCCAAATATTGTACCTGAAAATCTCCTCTACCATTGCTCCTTTCTTCTCTTTCCTCATCGGATCTACTTTCGACTCCTACCTGCTTTCCGTCTCTTAATGTCATTTTCCGTTCCATTTTATGTATTTAAATTCTTTTAATAAAGTCAAAAAAAAATTATTTCAATGCTTTTTATTATTACTTACAAAATTTCTATAATAGCCCCACGTTGCGGTGCCATGTTAAACTGATATGTAAGGTGTGTAATTTAAATGTTTCAAAACAAATATACTTTCCCTAATTTGCCCTACGTTGGGCCGACATGTTAAACTGGATAGAACGGGAAGAGAAAGAATGATTTAACGTTGTTATTAGTTTAGTTTATATTTAGTTTTGATTTGCCCGGTATATTGTAAAATTTAAAATTTTATTATTAAGATGATTACACTTTGAACATGAGAAATTCTTTAACCTCCTAGTAGGGTTCAGATATAGAAAAACAAAAATTCAATTTTTAATGTGAGCGCCTAAATTTGATTAGATATCTCTATCTTCATAAAAATTTTGTCAATCAAAAATGTACTTGCTTTATTTAATAATACCAAATAAATTCCAAAGACGGTCCTGTGTTTAGTGTTGAACCTCTCTACGATTCATAGATGTCAGTTTAAACTACCAATGGTTTAAACTAGATGGAGCCATCACCACAAAGAAATGAAATATATCAAAAATCAATTTTACAATGTTCTTCAAAATAGAAAAACGTTATTTAATGTTATGAAAAGACAAATAAATTGTTCTTTTACAGGACACAAATTAATAAAAAAAAACCTATTATCTATTATGATCACTCATTCGAACAAAATCATGTACTCAGATGAATAATTATCTCTATATACAATTCCAAAATAGGCAACATTTAATACAAATCTTATAATACGAAATCTTTTATATAAACGTCTATGATTTAAAAATGGCGAAAGACAAAGGTTGCAAATGTTTGTTTAATACCAAAGTTCAATTCTTTGCACTAAATCGGTAAGTTTATTTAACTTTCTTCACGTATAATGAAAATAGTTTAAATACCTTATTCTTGTATAGTAATTCACGTCAATTATTAGTTTTCTTTACTTTATTTCAGGTTACCTTCTGGAAATTACCACATCACTGGTCCAGCTTGCACAAAATCAGGAATCAATGCTATATTTCGTCCACATCAATACATTTCAGTCAAATCACATAATCCAAAGCTTTCTAAAAGGTATGGTGGATATATCAATCCCACCATACAAAATATTAATCAAATATCATCTATAAATTATACGGTTAGTATTCAAACATAATTACCAAATTCTTTCTTAGTTTGTACATCTGCTTGTTTTAATATATAATTTACTAGATCACAAGTACAATGTATTTCCTTCCTTGAATTTTGATACCAAAAACGTTGTTTTCCTAAAAGTTTTATTAATTTCAAGTAATTTTGCTTCTTCCAAAAATTTCTACCACCCCAAAAAGAAAGTACCTAGTGAATAGCATGTATAATCAACAAACTTTTTTCATTCAATTTTTTTTTTATTATTAACAAACTACTTGTCGCTGATAAAAGTATGTTGAATACATTCCACCAATCAGATTTGGTTATCAAAACTTTTCTTGATAGATTTCATCTCAAATAGTGAATTGTCCATCCATCATTTGAAAACACTTTGTTTTAAGTTTCTTTAATGATTTTAACTCATATTTTATCTCTTAAATTATATTTCATTCAATTTACAAAATGACATTTCCAACTTTATAAAATATGTATTCATAATGTCAAACCGTTCAATAAATGTCACATTCCATAGAATTATACTCGATAGTCGAAATTGTGTAAAGTGAGTCAGAGCTATCTAATCAACACTTTGGTTAAAGCGCAGTTGCCATATGTATTCTAGAGAGAAATGCTGTATTTTATAAATACACTTCAAATCCATTGTGTCAATATTTCAGGTACAAAAGATGCAATGTAATTAAGTCAATACCAATTTAATATATTTATTTCAAATTTCAAGCAGACTAATAATAATTAGTTTACTTGAAATGTGAAATAAAGTGTTTATGTATATTTCTTGAACGCAAAGTTTGTTGTGAAAAACTCGCCGATTTGACAATGTTGGAGAGTCGCTTCAATGTTCCGGCTTTGAGAACGAGATAGATAGATCGAGCTACGCGAATGAGACAGTGATAGTAAACAGTTATGTGAGGTGTTTATTCTCTTCATGAGCGTAACATCAGTATTTGTGTTGTGGTTTTGTGTGATAAATCGGTTATTATTGGTATTTATTGTAATATTTATATCGGTATATTTAGTGACAATAATGGCGGAGTGTAGCGGTGTTGGCGATAAAAAACGGCGTCGTAACAATTTAATTCGGGAAGAAAAAGTCCTCATATTAAATATGTACGAAGGACTGCGTGCCATGGACAAACAGTTGGGTGTTAGTGACGCTGTGATTAAGTGCAGTTATTTAACTAAAGTTTCTGAGAGTACTATATACAATATTCTAAAGAAATCGCGGGACGGATCTTTGACAAGAGAACGAGGTGAAAACTGTAAACCGGAAAGTAGGGGAAGAAAGAAAATTGTTTTGGACGACCAAACACGGAATGCTATACGTAGGGAAATACATTCTTTTTATTTTAGGAATGAAATCCCCTCGGTAGCTAAATTGAGCAAGGTAATAGAAGCTGATGATACTTTACCAAACATCAGTGATAAAGTTTTGAGACGAACTTTAAAATTAATGAATTTTCGTTACCAAACAAGAAGTAGAAACAGTGCCTTAATTGAACGAAATGACATTGTGGAATGGAGGAGAAATTATTTAAAACACATACGACAGTTTCGTAACGAAGGACGGCACATATATTATCTTGACGAAACATGGTTAAATGAAGGCCACACTGTGTCAAAAGTGTGGCAAGACATGAATATACGAAGCAATCGACAAGCCTTTATGGAGGGTTTCTCTTCCGGTTTAAAAGCTCCCTCTGGGAAAGGACGTCGACTGATTATCACTCACATTGGCAGCGAGGAAGGATTTGTAGAAGGTGGATTACTAAGTTTTCAGTCCAAAAAAACTGTCGATTACCATGAAGAGATGGATGGTAACCGGTTTGAAACATGGTTTAGATCAATTTTAACAAAGGTAACTCCTGGTTCAGTGATAGTTATGGATAATGCTTCATACCACTCTCGTCGACTGGAGCAAATACCTACTTCAGCTAGCCGCAAGAGGGTTATAATTGATTGGTTAGAGAGTAAAAGCATTCCGCACAACGAGGCAATGCTAAAAGTTGAATTATTATCTCTCGTACGGAAACATAAAAGCAGTTATATTAAGTACGTTGTCGATGAAATGGCGAAAGATTTCAACGTCTCAGTTGTTAGACTTCCTCCCTACCACTGTGAGTTAAACCCCATCGAGCTGGTTTGGGCCCAAGTGAAAAATTATGTTGCGAGAAAAAACAGTACATTCAAAATGGCTGACGTTGAGAAACTGTTTGACGAGGCGCTGCATACCGTTACTGCTGAGAGTTGGCGTAAATGTATTCAACACGTATTAAAAGAAGAAATAAAGTTTTGGGATTTAGACATACGTGTAGAAGTAATGACGGAACCACTCATTATCGATATAGGAGGAGAAAGCGATGATTCTGAGGAGTCGTCAGGGAGTGATACCGCTTCCAGTTAGTCAGACATTTTACAAGTGACCTCGCAACATACCTATACTTATTGGTAATTTATTTTGGTCTTGACAAACAACTTTTTTTTAGTTTTAGTAGTAGTAAGTTGGAATTGACTTTTTTTTATTTTGTTTTAACTTACTTATGAACAACTTGTGATAAGTTATTATTTCAAATGTTAAAAATTGAAATTCCAGATATTTCAGTATTCGCACCCTTAAACTATGATACGCTCATGGAGTTCACTTTAAATCGGTAGATAACCGATGACGTCACTTTACAGAATTTCGACTATCGACTTTTTTATATACATCTTATTATAGCTCATCCTTAAAAATGTGTATTATTCTTGGTAACACCCTGTATATACATAATGATACCTACCATAATAATTTCGTATTTCTGTTCTCTCAAATTTAAACGCCAGAGCGTACAAGAACATTTTCTATTTATTTTTTATTTAGGACTATTAAGAACCCTTCAAAAATGATGCGCTCATGAAGTTCGCTTCTGCAACTGATTTTATGGACAGTAAGAGCGATGAGTCACTTTACAGAATTTCGACTATCGAGTATAATGTTTTCATTTTACTTCTTATATAGTCTTGTTTTTAAATATTTATAAAATCTTATTTACACATCCTTCAATCCCTAATATCCATTTCAAAAAGAATCACACTATTTATTTACTTTGACAATAATAACAAAGGATTATCATTTCCATTTGTATATGTAATAATGTTCTAAAATTCTGTCTTGTAGGTTTATAGAAATTTTGTTATTTCATTTCACATATGTTTTAAATCTTCTTTATAATTATACAATTAGATGCTTTCTCTATTGAATAGTACATGGTACAGATTGTCTCCTTTTTTAGATAATCTTTTAATAAAAAATCAAATTCCAAAATTTTTAATTACTTGAAATATGTAATCTTTTATTTTATGTTCAGTATACAGGGTGTTGTCTTACTCTATGTTAATCTATATATATATATATATATATATATATATATATATATATATATATATATATATATATATATATATATTGAACTAGGCATCTAGTTTTGCAAATATATTGAAATAAATAAACATAATAAAAAGGTCTTATTATAACGGAAGGAGTGTCAGTAGACACAACCATTAGAATAAACTCAATAACAAGTCAAATATTAAAATATAAAAAGATTGAAATATAAATAAATCGGGTGAAATATTGATGTGAATGTTTAAAAAGGGATGAAGAATAAAATTCCAACACTATATTAGTTAAATAGATAGTAAATATTACCTGTACCAGTAATTCTGATTGGTTGTCAAAGTCACGGAATTCCGTATTACACTGAACGCAGCCATAGCAATTTCTGCGGGACGAAACGTCATATAATAGCTTGAAACTTAAATTAAGAGAAAAGAATAATTAGTTTAACTATAACTTAACATTGTTTAAATAATTTTTTTTGTAGTAGCAAAGGTTTAGAATACCATATTTCATTCATTAATTTCAAAGGGTTGAAACTAGATGGAAAAGATAGTTGGAACACAGCCCAAACGTATAAAAAGGAAATGAATATTTACAAGAAGTAATGCCTGCTAGGGAATTTTCATTACCAACTTAAAATTATTGCTTATTGATTATATATGAAATTTAATTACAAAAACAAAAATAATCAGGAGTTTATGTATAATAAATGATAAAACAGGACTCAAACTAAATTAGAATCAATTACATATAGGTTAATTAATAATATAGGTTGTAATATTTGTAAAAATAAACATTTCTCATATTAGCTAAATAACATGAATATAAGAAAATTGACTATTGTAGGAGGAAAAGATGGACTTAATTAAAATTCCTTAATACAATAGAAATCTAAGTGTATCAGTGTTATTACCCCCCAGGACAATATATTTATGTTTTTTTAAAATAGTAACTAAAAGACTGGAGAATAACAATTTTAGTGATAAAAAAAACAAATAAGTGAGCTATGGACTAGGGAAGCCAAGAGACTTGTTGATTTTGAAAACAAAAGAGGGTGGATTAATGGTGGTGATAGAGGATGCGTCGTTAGAAGATTGCTCTCTGTATAAAATTGTATAAATGTGTTTAAAAGTTGAAATTATAAAAATTAGTTAAATAAAACTAATCATAGGAGTATCCTATAAAGTGTAAGGAGTGAATAGTGTAGTAGGAGCGTGTCTCTTATGAGATATCTTCAAAATTTGAAGATGCGAGTGCAGCCAGCAGTGATAGCAGAAATAAGGTCTGTGTAATTTGTTTAAACTTATTTGGAATTCCAATTAACATTTTAAAGTGTACACTCAAATTTTTAGTTGAACATTCGAATCACATAACACATAAAAAGGCCAAAAACATTAAAATATGATGCATCATAAATTTATATATAGAGAATTAGATCTTTAATATCTATAAAATTAATGTACTCACCTTGTGTAAATTTATCCACTTGAAATATCACGTGTATCATGTATGTTACATTAAATCCTATACCTTCCTTCCAGCTATTGCATGCATAACTTTAAACTATCACTTTCTTGACCTTTAAACACACACATATATAGTTTATAAATTCTCACGTATATGTAATTGATTGTAGAAACTTGATTATTATAACAAATTTATTTATCACAAGCACGCTAGCGTCGTGTTGACTGTGAAACGTTGTTTATGGAAGGGAAACCTCCTTCTTTCATGTAGATTGTAGTAGCGCATGCGTTTGGAGATTTAGCGCCGACGCAGTAGTGGGAACATTTTGTTATAGAGAATACATTTATGATATAGGGTGGCACAATTCCATAAGAATAAATGTATAAACCAAATTAATAGTTTCAAAAATATTTTATTATGTTCCAATCAGGTTAAAAATTTTTCAAAATTATTTTATTAAATTGCTTTACATTTATGTGTTGGTTTTTCTTTATTCTCACATCCATGATTAAATTCTCAATATCTTTGTTGTCGTATTTCAATCATTTTATTTAACAGATATTGTTTCTTTCAGAGGTAAGTTAAAGGTAAGATTAAGAATATATTTCCTCAATCTTTGATTAGTATCTCCAGAACTCAAAGGGAGGATTCTCATGCTTCCGACTAATTAAACATTATAAATAAATAATTAATTAAAAAAAATCTGAGCTAGTCAATCAAGGAAATAATTATTAAATGGCGCCCATAAATAAATATAAACTTAAATATCCAAAACTAAATTAATTAAAAATATATATAAAAAAATAATAATATATTATAATATACTCTTTATTATAATTCTTTAATAATATTTGCCCCACGTTCGGGTGACAAATTATAATATATTCAATGTTCTATTTTATAATTTTATTATAATATTATATATGAATTTATATGATGCTGAATTTAATTTGTAGCTGTCGTCACAATTTGTGATAATAACTATACTATTGTGAAAATACCTTTAGCTAAATATAACCTATAAAATTTTTAATGACAGCAGTTGTCAAATTAATATGCCCGGCTAAATAAATATTAAATTTTATATCCTGAAAGATAAATATCAATCAACTCACTCTTTTCTCAGGGAGGGATCAGAGATTTCAAAGAATAATTCAAAATTTATAAATTTCCAGATAATTTTCCAAATACTATTCAAAATCGAAAGTAACTGTTTGTCCAATACACTATAAGACAATTAAATTATCTTATGACACATATGAAATTACTGTCAGAAATTAAACCAAATGTCACTTCTTGTACTAAATTTTCTATAGGATGAAATTATCAAATGTAATGAGAATGATTATGAAAAGAGAGCCAAAAGGTGATTAGAATTCAAATTTATATATTATATATTTATATATTATATTATCAAAAATTAAAACTTTTCAAAATATATCACAAACGAATACGCAAAAATAGAATTTTCTATCAAAAACCTTAATATTATAAACAATCTAAAATTAGAAATCCTTATCTAAATACTTTAACTAAAAGTCCAAAATGACTTATATGTCAATGTAACATTCCCCAATTTCCTTGTAAATTCTCTTTTTCAAAATATGTCTTGAGTTTACGTAGAATGATATATCAATAATGTTACTATAATTTGATCAAATATTTATTTCATCAGATGCATCTACTTCCGAAATATTTTTTTACTAAAGGCCTATTAATTCTCGAGAAATAATATATAATATGGACTGGACTCACCAAACTGGATACAGATAGACTTGTTTGTATTCTAAAAACGTTTTAGAATATCTGGAACAATTTTCTAAATGACTTATTTAGAAACTGGAACAACACTCGCACTTTACCGCTGTAATTCTCTGCGAATAATACACGCACTGGCTTTCAAAGGCAAATTGTGTTAATTTGATAATATTGCTACAAATTATTCTGATATTCTCATATAAATTTGAAACAACTCTTATTCCGATGTTGTTTCTCGCGATGTTATGAATCAACTAACTAAACTGTTTCCATAAATAACTCTCTTCTCCTTTGGTTACCAAGAATTCTTTTTAAAAAAAAAATACAAATTTACGTTTTTATATATCAAGAGAGATTGTCATAATTTTTTATAAGTGCAATTTTGCCAATAGAGACATCTGTATTCTGGTTTTTCAAATCGTTTTAAAATCTATCTGTCATTAAGTCTATTCTACAGTAATGTCATTTGAAATTGAAATGTCAAATTTTATTGGTATATTGAACCTTTCAAATTATTGATAATACAGTGTGTATCACTAGTATTACATCTAAATATGCATATTTTCTTTATTTCAATGTTTTCTATAGAATTTAGATACAGGATATATATATATATATATATATATATATATATATATATAAATTATTTATAGAGAGAGAGAGAGAGAGAGACTTGCCGAGATAAATGTCCGTTGACCTCTCTTACCAATGTTGTGTACAGCGTTCCATGTGGGGACTGTGATAAGCAATATATTGGTCAGACTTTAAGATCACTTTCAAACCGTATTGTTTCACATAAGAGTGATTGTAGATTACATCCGGAGCGTTGCGCTTTAGCAAATCATGTTCATTCTCTTGACCATCGTATGAATTTTGAAGCTGTAAAGGTGTTGGCGACAGAGTCTAACAAAATTAAGAGATCATTTCTGGAAATGGCTTTTATTTCACAATTTAACAATGTCATTAACAAAAAACTGACACAGACCACTTGAGTGAGATTTATTCCTTTTTGTTATCCTTAGATTACAACTATAACCTTCCTTCCACTAGTGACAATCACGTTCCCCCAATTGACACTACCCCTTTTGCAGATAGCTAACATATCTCCACCTCTTATTTTGGGTGCATTGGTGTTGGTAGATGCACCCATTATCACTTTATTATTATACATATATATATATATATATATATATATATATATATATATATATATATATATATATATATATATATTACATAATTATTATTTTTACTTTAATAATTACTATATTACAATATTATTATTATTACTTAATTGCTTTTGCTCTTTGTCTTCTTGGCTGGTGGTGATTTTAACTTTGTCTTCCGTGGTATACGTTTTGTTGTTATACAAACCTCTTACCATTGGGGATATATTATTTCCTCTTCTTCTTTCTTATGAATGCAATTTCTCAACCCCTCTGTATTCTTCTTTTCCATCCAAATATGAACTTTCACAACGGAGACCACTCTCTTATGGTACTTGTTGTCACGTTCATCCACTTAACTATTGGTTGGCATCATTACCTGTCAATTAATCCCTCCAAATTAGAAGAATTATATCACTTTCTGGCCGACAATAAAAAAAGCACTCGTGTTTCGTTTGTCTGCAAAATGGTGTTAGATGTTGGCTTTTTTAGTCATCTTATTGTGATTGTGCTATTTTAAACCTTTGTTAGTGAACTGTTTCATATTTTTAATATCCGTAGTTTATTTTTATACAACATAATGGATTCTAACCTCAATTCGGAGGTAAGTTCGCACCTGTTGCGATTTCTTCTATATTGTATCTTACTTTTTAACTACAGTATCTTAATGCTGTTTTTCCATTTCAGTATTCCTGATGATGAGGACAATCATCCTCGAAAGCTTGAACATTTTCCGTTAAGAGTACACGTTTTTCGTTTCTTTTGCTGCTTTCCCCAATATTCACCAGTTTTATTCCTAACCGTCAGCAAAGACTATCTTCCTCTTATATATATATATATATATATATATATATATATACGAAGTGTATTCATAAATACTGTGTTTTTAGTTTTGCTAAAGGTCAAAAAGGATGGCCGAAACGTCAACACGTTTATAAACTGTGTCAGAAAGAATTATGTGACTACGCAGCTTCACTAAAAGTTTTTTATTGACCTAATCCCAAGATCCCACCTGGAGCTAATTGTGAGGAGGATATTCATGAAGGTGCTCTAAATAATTTAAAATTCTTTCTGTATCCCTCTATTGCTTTTTCTAATACGAACGAGGAAAATATTGCTGTTCACAGTGAAATTACAGAAACTTTTGTATTTGAGGAACATAACTTTATTCAAATACAATCTCATTCGTATATCGTCGAATACATGGCTAAAAGCATTTTTAAATTAAATGCAGTTTCCAAATCTTGTAGAAATGATCTTGTTTCTAATGTACGTGAAGTGCATCACCAGTTAATTCATTCAAGAGCATAATCAAATAATAAAATTATCAGGCGCTTCATTACATCATTTCCTCTTCGCTCTCGTAAAACTAAACATCACAAATCATGGTCTACGAAAGGAACACGTACTTCATCTAAGAATATGAGATCACTCATGTACATTAAAAAATTCACAGACAATCTTCACGTACTCAATTATATCAATAACTATAAAATATTGTACCGGAAAACTATCAAAGCTATTAAACAAAACTATTATAACAATTGCATCTCAAGAGCTAAAAATTCCAAACTTGGTCTGTTATCAATGATTTAAGGAACAAAACTCGTTCCTCAAATTTTATTGAACTCGACCCAGACGAACTTAACAATTATTTCATAAATGTTAGAATATTAGCTCTAAAATATCTCCAAGTCGTGATGCTCTTTATTTCCTCGTTCCTTCTAAAAGAATCACTGATAGTTTCTTCCTTAGACCAATAGATAAATTTGAGCTAGTGAAAACCATACTCAGCATTCAAAACAAAACTTCCTGTGGCATTGATGGGTTATCAGCTAAGATGTTTTTGAACATTCCAGATACGGTGATTAACGTTTTATGTTCTCTAATCAATGAATCATTTGAAAAAGGTCTCTTTCCTAACTGTCTAAAAACAGCTATAATTGTTCCCCTCCACAAGGGTGGCGAAAAACAGAATACTAGTAACTATCGTCATATTGCCTTATTACCAATCTTATCGAAGATAATCGAAAGACTAATGAAAAACCGTCTACTGCCTTTTCTTTTCAAATATAAAATCTTGAAATCCCAACAATTCGGTTTCCTACCTAATAAATGTACTAATGACGCAATGTTTTCTGTTCTTAATGAAATATATACCTCTCTTGATAATAAACTTTTCACGGCTTCGGTTTTTTGTGTTGATCATGAAACTTTGATAAACAAACTGGAATATAATGGCATCCGTGGTATCCCTTTAAAATGGTTTGAATCTTACCTGGAATGTAGAAACCAACTGGTACGAGCAAATGAAAAAGTTTCGAAAAATTTTTCAGTTAGCAGTGGTGTACCCCAGGGTTCAGTTTTGGGTCCAATTCTTTTCTTGGTAAACGATGTCACAGACTTACGAATTAATGATAAATTCACTTTATTTGCCGATGACACTAGTGTATCCTGGAGCAGTTCAGATATACGAATTTTACATTCTACCATAGGCAAAGATCTCATTACTATTAAGTCCTGGCCTGACTCGAACGGGCTTTGTTTTAACACTGAGAAAACTCTAAGTTTTATCTTACAAAGGAGTTTTGCGACCTCTCAAACTTAACAATGACTTAATAAGATCTTCAAATTCGATTAAGTTTCTTAGTCTCCATATTGACACTGCCCTTAAATGGTCTGTACATGTAGACATTTTAGCGAAAACATTATCCTCGCTTGTTTTGCTATTAAATCTGTATCTAAACAGCTTGATTCTTGTTCTGCTTTAACAACTTACTACTCTTTATTCGAATCGCACCTTCGTTATGGTTTGCCTTTCTGGGAGTTTACACGACTTTGCATCAATTTTCAAACTACAAAAAAGAGCTATTCGTTACATTTATGATTTGAGTCGTAGGACGCATTTCGAATTCTATTTTAAAAATTCAAAATTTTAACTCTTCGTCCATTTTGGAATCCGTGTATTCGGTTCGCAAACACTTTTACAATTTAACTGAGAGGCCAATTCATAGTTACCCTACTAGAAGAAAAAATTTCGATACCTACTTATCAATACCCACCTCTGATCTGGTAAAAAATTCCATCACCTTCAATGCCAAAAAACTATTCAATCAGCTACCTTTAGAATTAAAAGTGGCAAATACATTCAATAGGTTCCGGAGATTCACAACGGCGGTTCTGCTTGAGAGAACTTATTATTCAGTGGCAGAATTCTGCAATCTACCCTAGGCTTTTGAGTTACATCGGCGTAGTTCAATATTTGGTTTGATGTACGATGGTAACATTGTATTATAATTATTAATTTAAATTTGTATCTTTATATATTATGTTTTGTATGGTCAGTATTTTTTATATCTTTATATTATTTTTTATATACTTTTTTATATTTATCTATTTTTAAATTATTTTGCTTTGTCCATAAAATTGTAAAAATTTTCATGACAATAAAGCTTATGTCTCTCTCTCTCATATGGTCCAAAAGCTCTCTTAAGGCCACATACCAATTTCACTAAAATATTTAGCAATTGCCAATGATTTGTCACCAAAAGATCTGCAGGTAAAATTAAATGAGCAAAATTAATAACTATGTGTCATTTAATTTTAGTTGTTGCCCAATATAAAAAACATATTTATACAAAAATTTGTTCTGTAAACACCCCGTAGATCATTGTTCTAATTTAAATAGTTAGCTCATTTAACAGTTAAATTAAAATACATTTAGATAATTTAATAATAATAGATACGAGTTTTATTGGTACGTGATTTTACCAAAATCAATAATAGATTATTTATAGAAGGTCTTTCGAAATAGGTTGATTTTTATTTACGACTTCGCACTCAACTCAACTCCATGTTTATGTTATAATAAACAATTCATGTTTGGCATTGCATTTTTACTAATGAAGGTACTTGTGAAAGTGTAAGTTTACAACAGTTTTTTATAAATAAATATCAAAACTACGAAAGGACTTTTAATCCACCATAGTGCATTTTTATATATATATTGTTGGATAAAAAATGTAAACAAAATTTTAAAAGGAGGCCATAAGAGAAATATAAATGACAATTTAAAAAAATTAGCTTTAGTTAAATGTGAAAAACAGAAAAAGAAAAAGGAAGCAATTAAAAACATTAAAAATACGCACAATGTATAATCCTCCATTGCTTTTTTTAACGAGTTTAACCCTGAAATTGGCAGAGTATCGTTTAAGATACATACATTTTCAAAACCTATTAAAACTACAAACTTCAACTTACAAACAAACAAGTCATTGCAGTATGTTCTAATAATAATATTTAACCTTGCAAATCGGCATTGTAGTGCAATCTCTCGCTTTTGTTTGCAATTATAACATACAGTGTCAAGGTGGCGTCAACATGTAACCGCTTATGTTGAGGTAATTATTTACCTGTATTATTTAAGCTAAGGGTCTATAATTTAAAAAGATACCTGAATGCATGTTGTAAAGGGATGAACATTGTAGATTTACCTACCTATACTGACTACTGGAATCAAAAACTTTGATATTCAGAAATTGCAGATAACATGTCTTTAAAACGATTTCAGCAAATAAATTTTTTTGCATTTTGCAAATAACATTAATGACGATCCCTATTTTCGGATTGGACCTGTATGAATATTATTAGAAGAAACTGTCACAATATTGAAGAAGAAATACGTCCAAGTGTACGTGAGAGGATGGTACGGAAAAGAGGCAGGGTTCAGAAGGCAGTATATCAAATCTAAACCAAAAAAGGGAATTAAAATTATCGTAAGAGCAGGAATAACAGGATTTGTGTATGATTTTATTTGTGGTAAGATAAAATAATAGAAAACTAAATTTCGTGCACAAGAAGAACAATTAGGAATGGGAGGAAAGGTTGCTGTCTCCTTGAGTAAATCGAAGAAAACGCCAGCTTTGAGTATCCTCTACTTCATTTGACTTAATTTATTTTCTTCGGTATGGATATGGTATACTCTCTTTAGGAACGATAAGACAACATTGGTTGCAAAACTGTATTTTATAAAGTGATAAAGACCTCAAAAAAAAAGGGAAGAGGATCCGTTTGTTGCAGAACCCATAACACCCATATACTTAGTTGTGTTAAGTGTGTTATAAATTGTATTAATAAAAAAGGTTTTGATAATTAACGAGAGACATTTATTTCACACCTTAACAACAACATACAGAGAACTAATATATATTTCATAACTTAAAAAAGAAGTAAACATGTTTGACATATATTAATGGCCTGCTCTGACAGCATAACAAGCCATCATGTTAACCACAGATATAAGAAGTGTAAATTAATTTTCACAACATCCTCCCTCAATTTACACTCCTCATCAAAATACAAAAGATGTTATCATAAACTTAAATAAAACAATATTGACATAAAATGTTAATTAATTCCAATTTTCTGGCATAAGTAGTTAAACTGTTGAGTTCCTAAGGACTTGGTAAAAATGTCTGCTTTCATTTCTTTCGACTCTAAGTATTTCAGTACAATTGTTTTCAACTCTGTAACATGTTGATGAACAAAATGGTACTTAATATCTAAATGCTTACATCTAGAATTATTTTTCCATGTATTCGCTAAATTTACAGTTCCTAAATTATCAACATACACTGTAGTCGAGTAATTCTCTTTTTGAAACAAATTCAATTCAGATAATAATGATCTGAAATATATGGTAAATGAACATGTATTAGCCAATGCAACATACTCAGCTTCTGTTGAACTCAAAGTTACTATACCTTGTTTTTTAGATTGCCAGAATACAGAGTTACCATACACTTCAATTAAGCAACCAGAAATTGATTTACGATCCATTTCATTTGCAAAGTCAGCATCACTATATGAATATAGAATATCAACTTCTTGACCATCAGGTTTATATCGTGATTTATAAATCAACTTCCGATCATGAGTACATTTTAAATATATAACACATCTTTTCAAGTATTTTAGGTGCTCTTTAGAAGCCTTATTTTGAAAACGAGCTAAGTAGCTTATAGCATAGTTTATATCAGGCCTACTCCCTAACATAATATACATTAGTGATCCTAATAACGAACGATATTCTTCCTGTATAAATTCATCTGTAGCATTTGATGATGGTTGCAATTTCAACTTTATTTCCATTGGTGTACTATAAGATTTGGTATCTTTAATATTGTACTTATTCAGTAATTTATATATAGCATCCTCTTGATCTATAGTAAGCACACCCTTTGTCATATCATAATCTATGTTTAAACCAAGAAATTTTTTAACATTACCAAGATCTTTCATTTCAAATTTTGACAATAATTTATCCTTAAAGAAATTTAACAATACTTGATTGGAACCAGTCATCATTACATCATCTACATAAATCATTAAAATAACAATATCATCCTTTTTATGATAAACATACATACAATAGTCAGATTTGCACCTGATCAAACCAATGTTTTCTAAATAAACTGTAAAACAACGATTCCATTCTACAGGAGCTTGTTTTAATCCATACAAGGCTTTGTTTAATTTCAATATTTTATTACTTACATCAATATTACTGTCATGAAATTCAGAAAATCCTTCTGGAATAGAAATATAAACATTTTCTGACAAATTACTATTTAAGAATGCCGTTTTTACATCTAATTGCCATATGGGCCAACCCTTTTGAACAGCAATTGATAATAACATACGAACAGTATAAATTCTTGTAACTGGACTAAAGATCTCAGAATAATCAATACCATATATTTGCATAAAACCCTTGGCAACAAGTCTGGCTTTATAGAAATATTGGTTTAAATCAGTATCATATTTCATTACAAAAACCCAGCGAGTATCAATAACATTAATATCATCCTTTTTGTCTACTAATTTCCAAACATTATTTTTCTTGATTGATTCAAATTCTTTACAAATAGCAATAGACCAGTTTGATACATCAGGGGAATTCATAGCATCGTCAAATGTACGAGGTAAATTATGGGTATCATGATCAAGTTCACAAAATAATGAACTAATTTCATAATCCTGTAAATAAGAAGGTAGTTCACGATTTCGTTTAGGTCTGGAATGGACGCTTACAATATTATCTAAATTAGATGAAGTTGATAAATCTTCATCAATTGAATTTGTGGATTCATCAGTTTTGTTTTTACTAAAAATTTCATTCTCTACAAAAATATCATGTCTACTTGCAAAAACCTTTCTTTCTTCTGGAATGTTACATAAATAACCATTAGGAGTGTATCCTACAAAGGCACATTTAATACTTTTAGGTGATAGTTTATGATTACGTAATTCATCATCTATTTTAGCAAAAACAGTACAGCCAAAAACCTTCAAACGAGAATAATCAATAAATCTCTGACAGTCTACCTTAGTTTGAAACCAAATTTCAGCAGGGATACGTTTATCCTTTAAAGGAGATCTATTTTTTGTATATGCTGCACATGCTATTGCTTCTGTCCATAGAAACATATCAAGACGGCTATCAAACAACATTGATCTTGCCTTTTCAGACAAGGTCCTATTCATTCGTTCAGATTTTCCATTTTGTTGGGGATTTCTAGGAATGGTATACTCTAATTGGATACCTTTTTCATAACAAAAGGCCTTAAACTCGTTTGATGTATATTCACCACCATTATCACATTTCAGTATTTTGATACCTCTTCCAAACATATTTCTCACCATTGCTTCATACTGTTTAAATTTCTCAAGAACTTGTGATTTTCTTTCCAAAAAATACACCATAACAAAACTACTGTAGTCATCAATAAATGTGACAAAATAATTTTTCTTATCCCAAGAAGATCCTGAGGTGATTTCACATACATCACTATGTACCATATCAATCACCTTTTCAGAGTTTTTGTGTACTACTTCTGGTTGTGGAGCTATATTTGTAGCATTTGCCTCCAACTCACTTTTAACAGTAAAATCAATTTTATATAAATCACCTTCGACAAAACCTCTAGCAATAATTTTATCATTATAAACTACTTTTACCTCATCGTTTCCAAAAATTACAAGACCCCCTGATTTATCAATCTGGCGAACAGAAAACAAATTTTGTCGCAATTCAGGTACTAAGAATACATTTTTCAACTCACCAGTTATACCTTCATTAGTAATAATATTCAATTTACCAACATTACTTGATAACATGTGTTGACCATTTTTTGCACTTCCAATTTTCTTTGGTTCATCCAATTTTTCAAAGTCAACCAAACCTTCTCTACAATTAATCATATGCGCATTACAACCAGAATCGATTAAGCCGGAAATGACACTAACACAGCTTACCGGATTTTCTTCCATTCTTGAACTGTCCTCGAGACTGTCCTCCAAATTTGCCAAGAAAGAAAATTTGTCACCTGTAACTTCTGTGTTATGAGCTGCCCTATCTAGTCTAGTTTGATTTCCAAAGCCATTACCAGAATTACTTTCCTTGTTTTTCAATTTATAGCAGTTTCTTTTTATATGACCTGGTTTGCCACAGTAATAACATCTAATAAAAGGCTTTTGTTCTCTTGATTTATTTTTCTCATCATTATGAGGAAACTTGCTATAGCTTGTAGATTTATGACCTTTGAACTTTGCCATAAATGCCCTAGGATTATCTTCATCATTATTAGATTTTTCTCCTTCTAAATCAGCATTAAAGGAAACTAGCCTTGATTGTACTTCTTCCCAAGATAATTCATCAGCCTTGCTTTCCAATACTACTTTAATGGGTAAAAATTCTTTTGGAAATGACCTTAATAATTGAGTGATATAGGCCCCTCTTTTCATCAAGTCACCATATGCATGCAGTTTATCAGCAAAACTTCTAAATTCCATTATATAGTCCAAAACTTTTGAATTATTATTATATTTCATTGAAAACAGCTTACTTCTGATTTCTGCCATTTTTGCTTCTGATTCATGATCAAAACTAGTGATAACAGCATCCCACATCTCTTTTGCATGAGATTTATTTGTCACCAAATACAAATATTTATCAGAGATTTTACTTGAAATGAATTCCATACATTCGACATCTCTTTGTGTCCATTCATCTGTCTGATTTCTTTTCGCTGGAATTTGATTTTCGATTAAACTAAGCCAGCCCTTTTTTCTCATGTATAGTTTCATTCTAAATTTCCATCGTTCTATTTCACAACCATTAAACGGTACAATGTGACTAATGTCTTCTCGATCCGCCATTTTGTAGCACACTTTTGGCTAAGAATTATCAATATAAAACAATGAAAGTTTTACCATGAACCATCAAACTGCTTAAACAGTATACAGCACACTTTTGGCTAGAATACTAATAAAACATAAATCAGTTTGTGGACTGGGTCTCTGGGCCCATAACCTGTTATAAATTGTATTAATAAAAATGGTTTTGATAATTAACGAGAGACATTTATTTCACACCTTAACAACAACATACAGAGAACTAATATATATTTCATAACTTAAAAAAGAAGTAAACATATTTGACATATATTAATGGCCTGCTCTGACAGCATAACAAGCCATCATGTTAACCACAGATATAAGAAGTGTAAATTAACTTTCACAACAAAGTGGTACTATAATAAGACCTTAGTAAGGCTCTTACATGTCTTCTGAACCCATGTTGACTATCAAAAAGTACGATAAGGTACAGAAAAAGAAATCGGACATAGTTTTTCTAAATGTTGTCAAGCATTATAAATCACACATGAGTGGGATTGATACTATGGATATGTTTGTGAGTTTGTATACGATCCCTTTAAAAACACGTCGATTTATTTTCGCCCAGATGTTAGATATTGCTTTAAATAATGCTTGGTTGTTGTACAGGCGTGATAGAACCTTAGAGTAATAATAAACATAGAGAGAGCCATTCATTCATAAGCACGTTTATTTTTGCGGCTAACAATTCTAAGTCAGTAGTGAAGTAATGAATGAATTACAAAAAGTGGGTATGGTATTGTAGATACATGGCCTAGGTAATTTCGGCTGTTTTTCTGACAAACTTGACACAGACGAACCATGATAATCCCAAAACATTAAAATAATTAACTTAAATATTTATGTTGTCACTAAAAGTCTTGAAAAACACATCAAAACGAAATAACTAAATGTTTACTCTCTAGTTGTAATGGCGCTCGATAAACAAACCACGTTTGACATTATTTACAACATGCTACGGCGTATTCGAAATTATCGTTGATATTTACATCTTTCTTTATATGGTAATTAAATAAGGACAAAACTACTAAATCGATTACTATTGACACATTAAACAGGTACTGAAATTTTGAGTAATGTTGCCACTCTTAGTTATAACCATAAAGGTATCTAAGGATACAACAAATAGTTGTTTAAAATCTTTAGAAGATTTAAAAGAAAACAAAAAAATCAAACATCCTGTGGTTTTCAGACCTGCAAATGAAATTCAATATGATGAAGTTGATAGTTTCTCCACGTTTGATAGTAAAGGAAGGTGCATCTACTGCAAACGGGGTGAACATCATTGGATATGATCTAAATGTAATTTAAGACTTTCTCTAGTAAAAGACAGAAATTGTTTTTATAAATTCCACCACATTGTTAAACTTTTTTAAGTTTGCTTTTATTCTTTGTGTACTTTATTTTTGATCATTCACATTTATTTTTTGTTTAAAATAAAAAAAAACATGCTTCTATCCATTGTGCTTTATTAACTTGTCATTGTTTTTTATATGATACATAATAAAAAAAGAACGTAGTTCTGTCAAATTGGCAGCGTATCATATGATACAATTAATATTTAGCAACTATGTAATATGTTTTTCAAAAAATTTGGGAAAATGGGTTCCAAGAGATTTTATTTATATTTAATATCTCAAATAATTTTTTTCGCACCGAAATCGTATCTTGCCAAGTCATGCTTCAAGTTATTTTTGTTTATAGCTGGTATCATCTAAATTTGTAATAAGTGAATTTACCTAAAAAATGTGTCCGCTATCTAGAATTGATTTGTGTGTATTTTTTTAATAAATAAAAATAATTGTGTTTGAGCAGTCTTTTATTTATGAATATTAATTCCACTTTTTATAAATTTCCTCATTAACAGCGTTTTCGATTGATAAAATTATTATAAACTAATGTATTTTAGAGCCCTTTAAAAAGATGCATGTATATGCATTAGTGCACACTATAGCTGAAAATAAAAATAATAATTTCAAGACATTTAAAAAAGCCCGCTACTTAGCGCTCGAGCGAAAGGTTGAATAACTAAAATAACATTGATTAATTATTGATGCGAGCGCCTCATCTATTTTATTTATTTACTCTATGTGTTGAACATCTCGTTGTTTTTGAGCAAGAAAGGATATTTCATTATATTTCTACATTGTTTGCTCATGATTGGGAAAATAATAGTGTATTATTCCTTTCCCAACTAGTTCACATTGTTATTTCTTCGTATTACAATTTTATCACAATGGAATCAAACCTAAACTTTGAGGTAAGTTGGTACTTTTACTTAGCAATTTTTTCCAAATTTTGATAGTCACAATTGATTTATTCTTGTTATTTTTCATTATAGTTACCTTGATAATGGGAATAATCATTTCCGAAAGCGTGGAGTAGTCCAATAATAGTCCTCATGTTCAATGGGAAGGGGCGAAAGGACATTTTCCAGGTGTACAAGTCTGATATTCTAAATCAATTAACTATTGGGAAACGTCAAACTGATTGAGGATTTCTCGCCATACTATGGCTCTATGACATTTTCATCGCTAAAAAAACTTTCTTGTCTACTCAAAACTACTTTGAAACTATAAAGACTACTAAATAATAAGATAAGTTTAATGTCAGTCAATAACAAATGAAACTAAAAATGGTAATAAATTTCTCATCTCCTTCCTATCATAAACTTTATATTTTTTGATGCTCGTGTACCCAAATTTAAATCTAGTACCAATAAAAATACCAAATTCCCTTCATGGTTTACTCCGGATATAATCCGTTTGTTGCAGGAGAAGGAATATCACAGAACAATGCAGAAAAAATCTGAATATCACTAAAATGAATTCAAAAGACTAAGAACTCTGTTAAGAAACTAAATTAAAGAAGCATATAACATATACATCCGTAACATTGAAGACGGCATTAACGATAATCCCAATTTGTTTTGGAATTTTGTGAAAAAATAATAAAAAATATAACAAAGCAGATTACTTTTTGAAGAATCCTGATATTGATCGCATTAATATTACGGATAAATCAATATCAGCCGAATTTGCGACCTATTTTCAGTCGGTGTATGAACACAACTCGTCTACCTACCATCTGAGTTTTTTTAATCCTGCAGATAATTATAGTTCAAACTTTAATTGTTTACAATTTACTAGGATCACTGATCAGGATATTCACAATGCCTTTAAAAAGCTTAAACCAAAGTTCTCAGCCAGACCCGATGGCATTCAGTGATATATATTTAAAGCCTGTCGCTATTATCTTACATACCCCCTCATAATTGTGTGACAAAAATCACTTAACAACAACTACTTTCCAAAGGCGTTTAGGATCACAAAGGTTACTCCGATACATAAAAAAGGCCCTAGGGACGAGTTCAGTAATTACAGGCCGATTGCCATAGCAAACTGTAGCGCTAAAATTTTTGAATATATATTATATGATAAAATATATTCGCATTTTCAAACTATTTTATGTAATCAGCTTCCGTAATAAAAGGTCTATTGAAACAAATCTGTTAACCTTCTCCAATTATGTAGTTGAATCACTGGATAAAGGGGAACAGGTTGATGTGGTATATACATATTTCACCAGGGCTTTTGATAAAGTAAACCACGATATACTTTTAAGAAAGTTAAATTTACTGGGAATGCGCTATCCTTTACTAAAACTTTATGAAACTTATCTTAGTGATAGGTGGCAATATGTGTCTTTCATGGGTGAGAAGTCTGAGGCATTTATAGCTGAATCTGGTGTACCACAGGGATCTAATCTAGGACCATTACTTTTTATGATTTTTATAATCGAAGTGCCTTCCTTAATTACATCTGAGTGTTTATTGTTTGCGGACGATTTAAAAATTTATACAAAAGTGAATAACTCAAATGATCATCTACAATTACAGCACGACATAGATAAAATATATAATTGGTCGCTAACTAATACATTACCATTTAACACTAGCAAATATGTTGTTTTGACATTCAGTCGCCAAAAAAACCCTAACCATTTTTATATACAATGGGAGATGCTCAATTAACGAGAGTAAAGGAGATAACAGACCTTGGTATTTTACTCACTGGTAAGTTTAGGTTTAAACCACATATGCTTAACATTGTTTCTGAATCATGAATTACTTGGGTTTATAAAACGTACTACCCATGCTTTTACTAATGTTAAGTCGATTACAAGTATTTTTAATTCGCTTATAAGAAGCAAGTTGGCGTTTGGTAGTATAATCTGGAGTTCACTTATTAATATAAGCCTAAGTCGCCAAATTGAAGCCTTACAAAATGAGTTTGTGAAATATATCTATTTTAAAAAACACAAGAAGTCCCCTAAATATTAGTCTTATGATCCATTAAGGTCAGAGTTTAGTATTGATAAATTAGTCTGTAGGAGAAAACGTAGAGATTTAATTTTTCTTTATAAGTTGTGCAACCATTTAATAGACTCAGCTGATCTTCTCAGTCAATTAAACTTCTACGTACCCGATCATCGAATCCGTCCTAGGAACTATTTATTCTTAACACCTTCGATAAATTCGCTGGATAGAATATGTCAGCTATACAATAGCGTAAGTGAAAATCTCGATACTGGACTGCTTGGAATTAAACTGTGTAAATTTAAAATATCTATTGCAGATCTAATATTAGAGAATTAACCTTATGTGTACATTCGTCGTTTTTGTCGCATAAACTATATGCGAGCGTTGCAGTATTAGTACTAATTTGTAATCACAGTTGCATAGAATAAGGGAAACCTGTTTGCTTCTGTAAATAAATAAATAAATCTCAACTTCCTAGGATTGTTCTGTAAGATACAAGCTTCGAAGAGGGAAATTGGAAAAAAAAACACTTATTGTTTTTAAAGTCTTTACAAATTTTTATTAATAACGTATATAAACTTAGTAATGTCATCGTAAAACACAAACTATACATTTGATTGAGTAACCGGGATACTGGTTTCCAACAAAGGAGCAGTTTCGATTGATTTTGGAACCAAGATAGGTGATCGTACCTCTATCGACCATGGATCCAACAGCTGAGACCCGTTGTGTTGAGGTAAGTTGCTATCGCCAAATTTTACTGATTTTCTAGACCCTCTTCTAGCACTGTTCAGATTAGGTGATAGAATATCGGGAATAATCGATGGTGAAGGAACTGAAAAAGAAAGTTTTAAATAAAATTGATCACAATCTGGAATTAAATGGCGGCAAGTAAAAATATTGTACCAATATTTTTGAACTCAAAAGGCATTTCGTCAACAAGTTTTTTCGAGTTAACTGTATGTACGGTGTTTTTATTATCAATTATTGATTATTCATTGAAATACCACCTTGATTTGAAAAATATAATTGCGTTTTTAGAAAATATACCCTAATCAAGGTTGCTGAAAGATATCAACAATAGAAACTACTGTTTTTAGTCTATACTTTTGTTCAGGCGATTTTTCTGTATCGCCTATTCATAGATGGCTGAAGAAGTGACAGAAAAGTACTGCAATCTCTATATGCCTGAATTGATTTCACAAATTTAGGTTCAATTCAAATAGCATTAAAGGTATATTTCACAACCAAATAACAACAAATGCAATCTTTCAACTGAAAATTAGAGGGTATTATGGAACATCTATGTATATTTATGATTTTTTGTGGAAAATTTTAAATACATTGAACTAACTATAACCAGAATCCGAAAAGGCTATAATGGGGTATTGGCATTTTTTCAATTTTGATAAGTGCCCTTAGCCTGAAATTTCTATGGAAAATTATGCTTAAATTGTTTTGACAACCAAAGAACCACTACAAACGTATAATAAACCCATTAGCGTCCAGGAATGTTTTTAGCTCATCTTTTTGCGAATTTTCATGTGCTTCAACTAATATGGTCCTAGTTTGATCAATAATTAAATACCATGTGACCACTAAAGAAAAAAGGTGAAACCATATGGTATCACTGGGCGCATATACTACCAAAAAATTTAAAAAACACTGCATATCCAAAATACATACATATTTTTAAAAACAAACTTATACAGTGCTTCTCAAAAGTCTTCTTCCCCCCTCTTTTCTCTTGAACGGTGATACTTAGTATTGAAAAAGAAATCCACATAGTGATATTGTGAGGGGGTAAGAATAAATGATAATTTGTAAAAAATCTTCTTTTTTGAACGAGGGGTGGCGGGCTAAAATATTTTTCGTACCCGGGTGCCCCTTCGTTTCTGATGATAGTAATCATTGTTTCATTTTTGTTATTGATGCGTTTTATTTGTTATTTCGTTGTATATTGGATTTAATGTTTTTCCTGTTATCGAAAGTACACTTCCCATACTACTTACGAATAGCCGATACAGAAAACGACAAATGTCATATAATGATGTTTATATATTTTATTAACATTGATGTTATATTGTGTGACAAATGCAATTATACTGTGTAAATACTAGATTGCGTCACCCAGCGAAAATCTGCGGATATTATAATATATCAAAGAATTATTAGGCCTGTCGCCACCATTAATGATTATTATTATTTGGCCGATATTTTAGCAATAGTTGATGTTTCTGCTTCTAGTGCATCTCATATAGTACCAATTAGTTCATAACTAACAACTTATGTATCCTGAAGCTATTCAGCTATTAAAAAATCGCCACAAAGATGATTCTGAATTCTTTCTGAAGAGTCTACGAAAAATTAGATTAGAAACTATGCGTTCATTCAGGAAGGCCATGCATGTTCCTATATCTTCATTGAAAACTACCCCATGCATCACATGCTTTCTCTGCATATGGAGCTTTTTATAGTATTTTCTGATTGCTCTGTGCGCCGTTATTAGAGGCGTTCGTAAAGAATTTTAAATAATTATAATTCAATTTTTAGAACTTAATGTTTTGTATATAGTCTATAGGTCTATGTAGTATTCTCTGTTTCGGATGACTGGTCAGTGTTCTACTCACTTTAACAACACATAGTTTTCTGTACACTTTTGCTAGAACCAATAGAATTCTACACACTTAACGGATCAATTTCTAAATGCTTGTTCTAAGAGGATTTGTAATCCGTAATCCGTTATAAGTTTGATAATACGTGCGTGTTTGTATTAATTTACCTGCTCCTGTTGGACTTTGTGTAGGAGTCGGCTTCGTTTCATAGTAAGTGACTTGTTTTCTTGAACTTAAATAGCTTGTTGCTGTTGGTTGTGAACTATAATGCACATTTGGTACCTGAAATAGACACAATTTAAAAGAAAGATTAGCGTAATTCCACAAAGCTATGAAGATAAAGGCGTGCCTCCCATGCCATCTAAATAGTAAGTCGAATGAAATTGATTGGAGGTCACAAGAATTCCTTTCTTCCCGAGCGTAATTTTTTTTTATAATATTGTGATGTATAATTCTACTTTGAGACTTCTAGAATCGCACTAGGAAGAAAGTTCAGTTCAAAGACCGTTATTATCATAACCATTAAGAAATTGAAACGATTTAACTATTGAAAAGAGAACATAATGTGGTAGGATTATTGGATGTAAAACGATTTTAATAATACAACATATGTTTATCCCACTGCTAATAAGAAAATAATTGTCAAATTAAAAGAAATTTGAAGTTGATATATATGAAATCCCTTATCTCTTACAGTTTTCCAAAAATTTTGGGTGATAAAAAACATATCTGCGTGGAATCACTGGATCTGATAAACGTTTCGTATCAATAAAAGTAATAGTAAACTAGCAGACTTGAATGGGCTCGTATCATGGGTATTAATTAGCAAGTGAAATCATATCAGAAGGATTAAGAATAACATATATTTTTCTATGATAACTATATTTACCTTAAAAAGTTATAAATATCTTCGAAAATTAGATTTAATAATTTTATTAGTTTTAAATCAACCTCTGTAAGTCGACCAATGGTAGAAGTACTTGTTGCCAGATTGAAAGTACGTTCTGTTGACAAATCCTACTTGACTATCCAAGTTGATTAAGACAAAGTGAAAGTCGACTAGAAGAATTATATCCAGAACCAACCTCAAATAGATATCGGCCTCACCGACTTCTTAGTTGTTTGAGTTATATTATTTTATAGTAGAAAATGTGCTTCTGTTTGATTGCCTTATAAAAGACATCTTTAAAATGGATCCAGGTGTCACCGAAGCTAATTAGACAAATCTTCCTCAAGTGGATGGGGACATGGTGTTTCAGGACACTCGAACTCCTCTACACGGAAGACGAATAAGCGATCCGGTTGTACGAATTTGAATTAACAATCAAATTCTTCCTGTAATCTTTACTTTAACTTCCCCCTGTATAACATAATTCATATATCCTGCACAGATCATACACAGAAATATCATTCTTCCCAAATATTCAATATTTCTTTAAACAGGCAAAAATCCATTTTAACGTTAATTTCACATAAGAAACACAGATAATTATTGTCTTACAATTTTTTTCCACTTAATATTTCGAAGCAACCGATATCAGTTTAAACCTTATCGCTTCACAAAAACTATCGTCTAAACTCCTTATCTGTAACGAACAAATTTTTTTCATGCAAGAAAAACGAATCCAAGCGTGTATCTTTCACTCGCTGTATCTGACCGTTAAATTTCAAACTCTCTTCCCCCATTGGTCAAATCCTTACACGATTCTCATTTTTCCCACCCTCTTTGTCCGACCTATAAATAGTAATAATATCCTATTTTCACTCACTTTCCAGTCACTTCTCCAGTCAACCTTCATACATAATGGTACCCTCATTATAAGGTAATACCGGTGTTTGATACCGGTATATCATTTTACCTTTCATTAACCATCATTTAGTTAGTTATATCAGATCATGTCATAAAGAGATAAAGTGAAACATATATAAAAACTTCTTAATTGTTCGGCAATTGAACAAAATGTAATTTCCGTCAATATACAACAAGTGAAAGTGACATAATAGTTTAAGTTATTAAACCACCTTAAACCTACATAAATAATTCAGAGAAAAATAAGGTCCTTCGAGTTTAGAATAAAGACTTCCCGTGATATTATTATCTCAAATACAAGAAAGGGATAATAAAACACCGGTACTAAATCGAGTTCGGAATTCTGGGGTAACGCAATTTGTATATGTGTGTTACATCACATGTTTTCCAAACAACTCAACCTACATGGAGAACATTTAATTTTCATTATACATACATTTTACATTATTTTCTATTTTGAAAGCATCATCACTGCATTTTAAAATATATATGTTCTTTTTTCTTTGACTATTCGAGAGTTACCTTTTTTAATAAGAGGCACCCGATTAGGAGAACATTATTTGAAAGAGTACGTTTTGACAGTACTTTGTGTCTCTCTTTAACGGATGTTAAAGAAAAAAGATAACTAGTCTACTTATAAAGCTTTCCCTCATGACAACAGCGCAAAATTTCTTTGTTTGCCATTGGCTCTAGCCTACCACAAGAATTCAAATTTCAATATTTTTTTTCCATTTTTATTTGAAATCGTAGAGTGGCGTTATTCGTTGCAAATACTTAGTTCAGACCCAATATATCTTGTGACATTTTCATTGAAATTCATGAAACGAGCCCATTCTTTTGTCATGTGAATAAGGCATATTCGACAAGTGGATTAGTAGCAATACGGAATAAACAAAGAAAATCAATGAGAACGTAACAATGAAGACAAAAAATTAGAATTATATAAAAATAAAAGATTTTCCTCATATATCTATGTATATAACATTCTTATCGATGATAATCATAGTTTTAAAATCCACTATACGATGACTTACCCTGTATATCTGGTCATCCAAGGCCCTGCCGCGACCAGCCTTCAATTCCTGGTATTGAGATATCACGCATAGAAGACTATATATCTGTAAAATTCAAAATAACCATTATAATTTTTTTTGTATTTTCGATTGTTTGATAATTATTCTAAAAAAATCTCTTAATTGGGTCTTCAAATTTACCGCTTGAGAATAGGCGAACCTATTGGTAGGGTTCCTATACTCTTTTTCGTAATGTGCGGGAATAATAAATCATTGAACTGTAAAACCCAAAGGTATTCGTCGTTATCCAGAGGCGTAAGAGGATGAATCTAAAATTGATGTAATTGTAGAATTTAAGAAAAAGTAAGCTGGGAATGTACAAATAGGTATATAGAACATCATAAATGAAACATTACCAGATTTTTTACTGTAGCTCAAAAATACAATAATCTGGGTGTCCATATCAAGTAGATATAAATCCATACCTTCGAGAAGAGATAACAATATGGTCGGATTTGTTTCACAAATGGGGAAATTTTTAGAGAAAGATTGTAAGCTTCGGTAGAAGCAAATCATCTAAATGAGCATCAATGTTTCAAAATCTTGAAATGATCAGTTACTTTTCGGCAGTTGTTAAAAATCTTCGATTTTCAAAATGGCTAGTGTTCATGAATTATGGAAAAATTGAAAAAACAAAATTATTTTTAATAAACATGAAATAATGAATACTTATTATATGAACAAAACTTGCTTAAATAAAGAATATAGGTACCGTTATTAAATGATGGCGGGATAAAAATGTGCGACGCAAGCTTTCGTGGAAGGATGGTACAATTGAATAATAGTAACATCGGAAAAGGTAGGAGATAAATAATTACTTAAAATTGATAGCAAACATGAATCTAATATTTTTAAAACCAAACTTTAGTACACTTTCTTTGGAAGAAAAAATAAAAATACAGGGGTTAGGTAGGTCAATATCGGGGTCTATTCTGTAACCCTTCTCTTATAATTTAACAGCCTCGAAAATTTATATTTGTCTTCTAAAATATTTAGAGGAAACTCTTATTCTGCAAGTAAACATTTCAAAGATCCGTTAAATTATTTATTTTAACAGGGTCATCTAAAATTTAGTCTGATACAGCTTGGCAATACAGCAATTGTGCATTTAGAACTACTTTTAGTTCATTGGACTCGTTTTGACTGGATTTTTATTGAAGAATAACATAACCTAAATCACAGAATATTATTCTAGTATACTCGCGACACTGAACTGAATAAAAATACTGGAACGCGCAAGTAAAGGTCGAATGTCTTTCAAATTTGAAGCCACTTTTAGACAAGGACAGATGCCGTGGGAGGGAATATTTTCTCTTTCTAATTTGTTTTGATTAATTGCGTTTTGAGTAATTATTCTTTCTAGGTAATGTTTATTTGGCTTATTGTTGATTACATACAGGATGACAATAATTGCTTCCTGGCAGTCTAGGAATTTCAAATAATTTCAATTAATAAGTTTATTTAAATTTATTCATTGCACACTTTTCGAAACTTTCTAACGGTACAAAATTTTATTTAACAGCTCTAAATCGATTAAAATAATTACCCTGTATGAAAACAAATAAATAATAAGGAAAAACATGTATTATAAAACTAAGAGCGCTCACCTTATTACTCGTTTTTAATTTGTTTTAAATATCAAAGCATATTAAACGTTTTAAAAAATTGCTAGTTACCTTGTCTTACATCTTCCTACATATTCCTACCTAATAAAAAGGGATCTTAATGTATTTAGCATCATTAAAACTTTTTCTTTTAAATTTAAAAATAATTATCACATTTCTGCTATTTAACTGCACGAGTGTAACAAAGATAGCCTTCCCTCTCTCAGCAGTTGTTCTTGTCTAACTACCTGGCTTCATTTTTAGAATGTGTCGTAGTTGTTCCAGTTTAGTTATTCATTTCAGTGACTCGCGATTTTCAAAGTAACTATTTTTGATGAAAAATTCGTGTTTGATTGATTCTAATAATGTCTAGTAGGTCACCCAGAACCACTAAAATACAAAAGTTGTTTATGCTTCATTTTATTGGAGAAAATAAAATTCTTTTGGGCGGAAAAGTGAACCCTCTCTTATTGCCTAAAGTTAATAAATTGTGGGATACACTAACCACCCAATTGAATCAAACCGGACCACCTAAAGCAACTCGACAGTGGAAAGATGTAAGTATCAGTTATTTACTTATATCGTATTTTGAATTCCTCTTGAACAAATAATGGCAATAAGTAATATTTTAGACATTTAGTGAAATGAAAACTAACGTAAGAAAGCACGCCAGAGAATTGAAATATGGACAGACAGAGACTGGCGGAGGTGGTGCTGTTAAGCCTCTCACTGATTTTGAGGAGAGGCTTCTAGCTCTAATTTCAGTACTAAATATTGATGGAGTGGATCTGCCAGAAGCTGGCTGTTCTGAAAATGTTATAGCATATAGAGAGGAAGACAATGAAATATATGAACTGAATGATATTCTTGTGATGGTAAAAGTACTTACAAAGTTTTAGTGACCAGAGCTGAAACTATCGTAGATACTTTTCAGCTTTTTTTAAAAGATCGTTTTACCCCCAACACTTTTCAAAAGTTATCATTACTGTATCTAAGATAAAGATTCTTAGATACTTTGGAAAATATCTACACAATATTTAATCAAAATAAAATTAATTATAGGAACTAGCAAATATTTAAAATACACAAATATTCAAAATGTGGAGAGTGGGGAACCTTTCTACAAATCAGTGTTCGTCAGATTTCTAATTATCTACCTTACATTATACAATTTCAAACTACCTGCGGACTTACACTACAATTATTATAAGGCAGATAGTTGAAGAGTTTATAAAACAAAATTGTTTGACACTATAAAAGTACCTTTGATATTATTTTAAATACTACAAAAGTATGTGTAGATCTTAAAAGTATCTTAGGTGCTTAAAATAAAGGTATCTAAAGGCATTTTAAAGTACTTAAAGATACTTGAAAATATTTAAAGTATCTAAGGTATTTTTACTCAAATACATTTCAAGTATCTTGTATCTTAGTATTTTAGTATTTAGATACTTTTAAAAAGTATATTCTACAGCTCTGACAATAATAGACGGTACCTTTGAAAATCAACCAAACCATTTTTGTAAGGGCGATGAAGTTGTGCTGGAACCAGACGAGCCACAAAATAATGTAATTGTAGAAGAAACCTATGTTGATGAAAATACACTCCCTGCATAAAGTGATTCAACTCGAAGAATACCAGCTGCAACATCTAATCGTCCAAGAACCAGAAAAACCATTAAAAGAACAGGTCGTAGTCGTGTAGAAATTGCATTGGCGGCACATGATCAAAATTTTAGAGATCTGACAAATTCTAACTTGGCAATTGCTAAATCAATAAATATGTTATTAAATTAACTGTCTCGACCCTTACTTCGTGGAATATGCTCATATTAGTGTTTTTAAATGAAACTCACGGTCTCTAGTTAATTCCACAATATAATAAAAGTTATTGAAAATTCTAAAAAATTGACATTTGTTTCGATAAATCAATATCATCGTCAGAATGACAGAAGTTACATTTCATTTAATGCCTACCTGATGTTTAGTAGTTATTTTTGGCTAGACCAAGAAGTAACCTAACTTGTGATTGGCTTAATATATGTTTATAGAAAAAAGAAGAAGATGTGATATTACAAATATTGAAGCTTAGATATTATTGGCCCTATGGTGATATCCTGGATATCATTTTTCCAATTAAGATCAGTATAACTGTGCAATGATATAGAAAACCAGGAAAACTATATCTGCTGATCTTTACAATTATCACTTAAAAAGACAGTTTATTAGTGGAGAACTTCCTAGATTTATCTGTTCATTGACATATTGTGGGTTTCTTAAATGTCTTCTAATTTCCAGTTCTTCAAGCAAATCCAATTCTTGTTTCTTTTCACAAATATGCAGCACTTCTAGTTCTATGTTAGGTGTCAATGAATGATTGGTGTCAAGTAGATGTTTTGCGTAGTGGGATTTATCTGGTTGTTTTAATCTGTATGCTCGTAAGTGCTCACTGTATCGTATTTCAAAATTTCTAAGGGTCTGACCCAAATAGACAGCATTACATTCTGGACATTTGAGTTTATATATACCTGACTTCTTTAATAGTGGTATTTTTGTTTTTACATTTAACAATTTTGTACTAACGTTACTTTCTGTTTTAAAAGAAATTATTGTATTCGTTGCTGAAGATATTATCTTTGAAATATTATTAGAAATATTTCCTGCATATGTGATGGTTTTATAAGTTTTAATTTCATCAGCTTGTTTAGGGTGTATTAGTTGTAATGCCACTTTTTCTTCTTTTTTACTAATTAGCTTATTTATCATATCTAATGGATAACCGTTAGATGTTGCTATTTGTCTAATTGTATTAATCTCTCTATCAAAATTACATTTGTTCATATGAACTGAAAAAGCTCTATGTATCATTGAATTATATGCTGCTCGTCAGTGTGACATAGGGTGGTTAGAATTGAATGGAATTGTCACATCAGTCTGTGTTGGTTTTCGGTAAATTGAATAATCAAGTACATTATTAACTCTTTGAATTTTTAAATCAAGAAAATTGATTGAGCTATTTTCTTCAATTTCTAATGTAAATTTAATTTTCGGGTGTAAATTATTGATGTGGTTGAAAAATACATCTAATTGTCGTTCACTACCCATAAAACAAGCTAATATGTCATCTACATATCTATACCAAAATAAAATATTTTTCGGAATATTACTTTCAAAGATCTTTCTTTCTAAATTGTCCATAAAAATGTTTGCTAAAATAGGTGATATAGGGCTTCCCATTGGTAAACCTTCATTTTGAATATATATCTTATTGTCAAAAGTGAAATAATTCTGTTTAATGCATACATCAAATAAATTAAGTATATCTGATATTATTCCTGGATTAATATTTTTATCTTCTAGTAATTTTCTTACAAGTATTAGACATTCTTTAGGAGGAATTTTAGTAAACATGTTAGTTACATCGAACGAAATGAGTTTATAGTTATCTTGCAAGTGGATTGCTTTAAACTTTTTGATTAGTTCTATTGAATTTCTAATTGAGTACTGAGATTCATATCCGTAACTATTGAGTATATTGTTGAGCTTCTTTGCCAATATATTATTAGGAGCATTAACATAAGAGACTACAGGTCTAATTGGTTTCGTTATTTTCTGTAATTTAACTGTTCCATATAATTGTGGACAATGAGGATTCTTATGTATGATAGACCTCTTATCGTAACCATTTAAAAGATAATTTGAATTATTAACAATATCCCTTACATTATTAGAAAACTTTTCTGTTGGGTCTGCTTTAAGAACTTTTACATCGCTGGATTCTATAAAGTTATATACTTTGGAATTGTAATTTTCAATTGTCAATATGACAGTTGTGTTCCCCTTATCAGATTTTGTAACTGTTAGGTTATTATCTTCTACTTTCTTTTTTATTGCATTTAAAACTGTAATGTCATTTTTTGTTTGACGTTTAACCTTTGAAGGTTCAATATTTTTGATTAAATTGGCAATTTTTAATTTCTCATAAAGAAAATTATTTGAATTAGATTTTAAAGCTATTTCTGACTCTGTAGCTATAATTTGTTTAATATTATTCGTAAATTTTGGTGGTATGCTGTACTTTAAACATTTATTTAAAAATTCTATTTCACTATCTGTAAAATTAGTGTCTGAAAGGTTTTCAAATCGTGGTGCAAAGTGTGTTGGTATGTAGGTACTTACAGTTTCATGATGTTTTGAGTATTGAATTTTATGTTGCGTGTGTTCAAGATTCTGTAGCTTCTTTTCTTGTTTCTTAAATTTCATATGCTTCATCGTGCTGACATTTTCTCTAATATTGTCATCCAAACAGTCAAATTCTACTGGATGTAATTGGAATGTGAGTTCTGAATGTACAACTTTTATGTAGTTGTCATTTTGACGACCGAAAATTACAATTCCAAAGTATATAACTTTATAGAATCCAGCGATGTAAAAGTTCTTAAAGCAGACCCAACAAAAAAGTTTTCTAATAATGTAAGGGATATTGTTAATAATTCAAATTATCTTTTAAATGATTACGAAAAGAGGTCTATCATACATAAGAATCCTCATTGTCCACAATTACATGGAACAGTTAAATTACATAAAATAACGGAACAAATTAGACCTGTAGTCTCTTATGTTAATGCTCCTAATAATATATTGGCAAAGAAGCTCAACAATATACTCAATACTTACGGATATGAATCTCAGTACTCAATTAGAAATTCAATAGAACTAATCAAAAAGTTGAAAGCAATCCACTTGCAAGATAACTATAAACTCATTTCGTTCGATGTAACTAATATAAGGTTTACCAATGGGAAGCCCTATATCACCTATTTTAGCAAACATTTTTATGGACAATTTAGAAAGAAAGATCTTTGAAAGTAATATTTCGAAAAATATTTTATTTTGGTATAGATATGTAGATGACATATTAGCTTGTTTTATGGGTAGTGAACGACAATTAGATGTATTTTTCAACCACATCAATAATTTACACCCGAAAATTAAATTTACATTAGAAATTGAAGAATATAGCTCGATCAATTTTCTTGATTTAAAAATTCAAAGAGTTAATAATGTACTTGATTATTCAATTTACCGAAAACCAACACATACTGATGTGACAATTCCATTCAATTCTAACCACCCTATGTCACACAGACTAGCAGCATATAATTCAATGATACATAGAGCTTTTTTAGTTCCTATGAACGAATGTAATTTTGATAGAGAGGTTAATACAATTAGACAAATAGCAACATCTAACGGTTATCCATTAGATATGATAAATAAGCTAATTAGTAAAAAAGAAGAGAAAATGGCATTACAACTAATATATCCTAAACAAGCTGATGAAATTAAAACTTATAAAACCATCACATATGCAGGAAATATTTCTAATAATATTTCAAAGATAATATCTTCAGCAACGAATACAACAATTTCTTTTAAAACAGAAAGTAACGTTAGTACAAAATTGTTAAATGTAAAAACAAAAATACCACTATTAAAGAAGTCAGGTATATATAAACTCAAATGTCCAGAATGTAATGCTGTTTATTTGGGTCAGACCCTTAGGAATTTTGAAATACGATACAGTGAGCACTTACGAGCATACAGATTAAAACAACCAGATAAATCCCACTACGCAAAACATCTACTTGACACCAATCATTCATTGACACCTAACACAGAACTAGAAGTGCTGCATATTTGTGAAAAGAAACAAGAACTGGATTTCCTTGAAGAACTGGAAATTAGAAGACATTTGAGAAACCCACAATATAAAGTTGTCAATGAACAGTTAAATCTAGGGAGTTCTCCACTAATAAACTGTCTTCTTAAGTGATAATTGTAAAGATCAGCAGATATAGTTTTCCTGGTTTTCTATATCATTGCACAGTTATACTCATCTTAATTGGAAAAATGATATCCAGGATATCACCATAGGGCTAATAATATCTAAGCTCCAATATTTGTAATATCACATCTTCTTCTTTTTTCTATAAACATATATTAAGCCAATCACAAGTTAGGTTACTTCCTGGTCTAGCCAAAAATAACTACTAAACATCAGGTAGGCATAAAATGAAATGTAACTTCTGTCATTCTGACGATGATATTGATTTATCGAAACAATTGTCAATTTTTTAGAATTTTCAATAACTTTTATTATATTGTGGAATTAACTAGAGACCGTGAGTTTTATTTAAAAACACTTATAAATATGTTAGCCAAATCAACTAATAGCATAGCAAAAAAGATGAGACACTCTATCTGAAACCAAAAGGTCTATTTTAAGTTGTGTAGTATATCTATTTTTAAGTTACCAGTGATAAAATTTTTGCTTGTTAAGCTTATTTTTTTATTTTATTTGTGATGATAGTATTAGTATTTTTGTGATGTTTTTTAAAACTGGAATTTTATTTCGCACTTGATCACCTCTTGCGTGCCAGTTTCTAAGACATTTCTTACATCATCACTCGGTTTATATCATCACCATCTTCATCCAAATCTATAACTTCACCCTCAGGCAAATCGTCGCTATGGAATCGTGCAATGTTATGTAAAACTCCACACCTATAAATTATTTTTCCTGATTTTAATGGGTCATAATTTAAAATACGATGTTTCAGTAAACATCGAAATCTTGACTTTAACACCCCATTCACTTTTTCAACAATGTTCCTAGCCCTCACAAAGTGATAATTATAAGCACTTTCAGGAGTATGCTCAGGAGGGTTTTCAAAAGGAGTTAAAAGGAAGTTTCAAGGGGTATCCAGAGTCACCAATAAGAAATGAATCGTTTCCTTGAACATAGAGATTTTCCATAATAACTTTGACATTCGAAGCTTGCCAAATTGCCGAGTCGTGAGTAGATCCTGGGAAACGGGCGTTCAAATTTAGAATGTTATAATCACTGTCCACTATTATTTGACAATTTATACTGTAGTATCCTTTTCTACAGTAATATGGAAACGCTGGATATTCTTCCAGAGGAGATATCATTGCTATGTGAGTGCAGTCTATTGCACCCAAGCATCGAAGAATATTAAATCTTTCCATGAAATCATTCTTCACTATATTCCTCTTGTTTATAGAACTAGGGAATTGGATCCAGTTCGGCAAGAGATGATTACAGATTGCATTTGCAACTTCATCAATAGAGTGACTTATGCTTGGTTGGCTAAATGCAAAATAATATCCTTTTCCAGTAGTCAACTGATAGAGCTTCCTGATGCGTAAAAATGTAAAGTTAATAGACTTTTTAAATGGACTGGTAAACTTGTGCTTCTTTCTCCTTGATACATATGGGGAGAAAGCATGTCAATGATAATCCTTGCTACATTTTTATTGAAACGAAATATGTTCTTGAATTGAGTACCTGGTAATTGAAATGGGTCATTTATGTCTCGTAATAGTCGGCGTTGTAGTCTGAGTTCCGCCCTGTAAAATAATGTAGTAGTGAATTATCAAGAAGGTATGAAATTTATGTAGGTAATCACCTTTCTTCATTTGCAATTATTTCTTCTATAAAACCCTCACCAACCACATCATAATAAGCCATGTACTGTTAAAATTTAAATAGGACTTTTTAGCATGCTGTTGAAAATAAAGGTTTTAAAGGATCATTTTAGATGATTCCTATAAAATTTTAACAGAGGATTCATTACCGAATACGAAAACAGTTTTATCGGCCTTTAAATTATTAAAGGCGTCTAAAAGATACAGAATAGACCCCTATCTAGGCGTTTTCGCCAGCTAATTAAAATCGAAATGCGTGGATTTGTGGGTGTGACGTTACAAATCTATTGTTTTCCTTATGTGCGGTTTTGACAATAAAACGATGATTTTAATTTTAAGAAGTAATTACGAGGAAGCGATTTAAACATTGTTAATATGTGGGTAGTGTATGCAAGTAGTTTTGTTTTAAAAATACCAGTTTAATAGATAGTCTAGGCAATGAACTACTACAAATGGCAAAAGTTCGGAATTTAGGCCGCATAAACGGATCGGAATGCTGTTTTTTGCATTCGCTTCCAAAAATTATTTGTAAAAATGTGAAGATTTGTGCTCCCGACAAATCGGAAATTGCACGGCAGCAGCCAAAAATGCATCCAAAAAATGCATTTTTTGAGACGCCTTCAGGAAACTATTAAAACTTTGTAAATAAGAGTCAGAACCGGCCCAAATCGGGTACTTGGCATCGAGCATCGGGGAACACCCCCTGGACACCTGATGCGCCCCAACCTGTCCGCGGACCCCATCCCCGAGAATTTTCCTGACAATATCGAGAATAATTATCCGAAAATTATTGGTGGAGCGTTTTTTGGGGAGCTAAATCCAAATTCCCCGGCGAAAACGACTCCCCGAACATCTAGTGCACCGTACTGGCCCCGAACGTCATCGCCGTGGCTTTTCCTGACACAATCGAAAAAGACGAACCGAAAATCGTTTTGGGGGGTTTTTGGGAGCGCCGAATTTCACGTCGACAACAACCCCTCGAACACTTGGAGCACCGGAACTTTTATCTTGACATCGATGTAATTCACATTAATGCCAACCAAACCTGATGACTTAGATTGTCTGGTCGTCTTTTTCGGTTGTGTCAGGAAAAGCCACGAATATGACGCTCAAGGCCAGTACGGTGCACCAGGTGTTCGGGGGGTCGTTTTCGCCGAAGAATTTGGATTCAGCGCCCCAAAAAACGGTCCTACAATGATTTTTTGTTTGTTTTTGGCGATCTTCTCAGGAAAATTCTCGGAGAAGACGCCCACGTCGGTTGGGGCGCACCAGGTGTACGGGGGTGTTCGCCGATGCCACATTTGGATTCAGCGAGCCAATAAACCCCTGGGCACTGAGTTTCTCTCCTTCTTCGCTTTAATTTTGGGAGAGCCCCACGGAGATGACGTCCAGGGTCAGGTTCCGGTGCACCAGGTGGTCGAGTGGTGAATTTGGGTTCAGGGCCCAATAAAACGCCCCACCAATGATATTCGGATAGTGTTTGTCGGTATTGTCAGGAACATTCTCGTGGATGGGGTCCGCGTCCAGGTTGGGGTGCACCAGGAGTCCGGGAGGTATTCGCCGATGCCATATTTGGATTCAGCGAGTTCAAAAAACCCCCGGGCGCCGATTTTCTCTCCTGCCTCGCGTGATTTTCGTGAGAGTCCCACGGTGTTGACGTTCATCGGCGTTCCTGAGCTCCAGGTGTTCTGGGGGTCAAATTGAACATCATAGTCGTGATCATCCACCTCGAAAACCCCTCGAGTATCAGATTTGGTCCAGTTCTAACTCTTATTTACAAAGTTTTGAAATCATCCAAGGGGCGTCGCATAAAATGCATTTTTTTGCATGCACTTTTGGCTACAGCAATGCACTTTCCGATTTGTCAGGAGCACCAATCTGCAGATTTTTTACAAATAATTTTTGGAAGCGAATGTAAAAAACCGCATTCCGATCCGTCTATGCGGCCTAAATTCCGAACTTTTTTAGTTCATTGCCTCGACTAAGACGAAATAATAGAGGATTGGTCCAGTTGTTCATATCACCGTCACCCTGTAAGGTAAGATTTTATATTTTATTTTGTTATACTAGATATTTAGCAAGTGCGCCCCATTCCCTCGTAAAAACTCAGGAGCCGCGACTGATATAATTTTATATTCAAAACCGTGTTAATTTTGTATACATGTTTTATTTTATTGTTAGGTAGATTTTTGTCCCCAAATTTGTTAAAGATTCTCGTGTTTTTAATAATACTTACATGTAATGAATTTAAAAAGAAGTCTAACGTTATTATAATCGCCGCCGGAGGATTCCACTGCACCTGAAACAGTAATATGGTGTTAATGATAATATTTTTATCGACGATTCCTAAACGAGGGTCGACTGGGAAATTTAATTCACATTGGGAATCTGAATTAAATTCTTTAAATTGCCACTCCCTTCAATCATATTACTGATTTGGTGAAGTGAACCCTATTGTTCATTAAAAACTCGGGGATTCACGATTATAATGGTCAGTGCAAGGTTGCTGTTTTTATAGCTACTGCAGTCAGTTTTACGGTTATGGTAAGGCATCGCCACTAACTCAACTGGCCGTAGATACCAAAACGAGCAGTCAGACTAAGGGTCGGTACTACAAACTGTAAATTCAACCCTTAGTTTCTCGACCTTGGGCTGAAAGTTAAAAACTTTTCTCCCTGCGTTGGTTACCATGTCTCACTAATTTCGACCAATGAAATAGGTTTCGTGCAGCACGTGCCTGTCGTTGGCGTGGGAGGTACAATAACCTAAAAATTTACATGGGATTTGAGATTTTATAGTGTAGTTTATGGATGTGTTCTATTCAAAAATTAAATATAAAAAGAATAAGAAATGTTTAAAGAGCAAAAGAATAACTTATTCAGACTAAGATCGTCACACTCTGGTGGATATAATTATAAAGTATAAAAATATTGGAAGAAACCCGATGCAGTTACTTAGAAGCAAAATATAAGGTGCTATTTATTTACTTGTAGAAACAACTGTATATCGTCGCCTCGAAGTCAAAACCTCGTATCTCGACTTTTACTCTTTTTGAGTTACGAGTCTTGCAGGTTGTAGAATATTATAGCGCATACGTGGCAAATACTTGGATCTCGATATTTAGATAGAATGCGGCTGCGCAAATTTATTTGAAATTCTCGTATCTCGAATGAAGCACCCAAACCTCGTATCTCATTTTAAGAAAAACAAAATTGTTATGCAGTTTGAATCACCGTGTCGATATATTGTGTCTGATTTAAATAGGTAGTTGGTCAGAAAGGAGCTCTAAGGTATGGTAAGTAAAATTCTATCTGTTTTATAAATTTTTATGCATGAGAAATGTGTTAGTTTTTAAAGTAGAAAAAAGTGAGGTTAGAAGCTAAGTTTTTGAGAGTAAACGGCACATAATGTTGTAACAATTTGAACAAATTTATTACAACTACGAAAACTAAGTTTTTTAAGCACCAGAGGTTAATAGTTACAATTTATTATGAGTATAGCAAACAACTTGAACGGCTTAAAATCAAGATACGAGGTTTTAATAAACCGATTTAAAGTTTTTTTTATTGTTTGTAGGCGTCTCGTGCTAGTAAAATATTAGCTATGGCACTACAAAGCCCTCAGGATGCTTCTTGCGAGAGTCAACCGGTTCCATCAGCTGTAGTGACAGAACGAAATTCACAAAAATTTGGATCTGGCACGAATTTTTCTTCACACGTTGAACTGTGTTGTAACGTTAATCCGTCTGCAGCTGTAGAGATTGATCAAAAAATATCACAGAACATTTCAATATGCGTTGATCAAAGTTTAGTCACAAATAATAATAATAATTTCAATGAGGAGGACACCGATGAAGACCCTTTCCAAGATTCTGGATCTAGCTTTCACCCCCGTAATGGCTCAGAAGACGAATCCCAATCAGAAACATACCATGATGAAGAAGTACTAGAAGACCAAAACGGGACTGTAGATAATCAGTTAAAAAATAAACGTGCCAAAAAAGGACAAGGAAATCCCACTACTTGGAAGACAAATAGTGCTCAAATACGCAGAAGAAAGGGAGAGGAATATGAAGCACAAAAAAAACACAGAGATGGATCGAAAACAGTTGTTAAAAGAAGTGCACGGATCATGAAAGAGAGATGCAACTTAGGCAAGTGTCTAAAGTCTAAAGGAAAAAGACAATGCGCTTCCATAACGGACGATCAAAGAAAATAATTATTTACTGGGTTTTGGGAGGAAATGGACTGGAGTCAGAGAAAAGTGCTTGTGGCGACTTTGGTAAATAAGTCTACAACTTTACAAAAAACGACTAAGAAGACATCACGCCGCAACACCAGTTTATTTTATCATTTAAAAGTGAACGACAAAGTACTTCCCGTTTGCAAAAAATGTTCCTCTCAACATTCGCCTTAGGAGAATGGACAGTTTTAAACTGGGTAAAAACTAGTAATCACTATGGGATAGTCGGTTCCTCGAGGAAGTACCCAAATAAAAGTAAACCTTGTGAAACAAAAAAGAGTTCAAATAAAAGAATTTTTGGAGAAGTTGCCGAAACTACCTTCACATTATTGTAGATCGATAACCAGTAAACTATACGTGGAAACTATCTTTAAATCTCACACTGAGGTGTACAATGTATACAAAGCACAAGTGGGAGAAAATTCTGCCGCGAGCAAAGATGTTTTTACATCAGAAATGAAACATTTGAATATTGACATCTACCATCCACGAAAAGATCAATGTGACTTGTGTTTTAGCTTCAAACTAAATCATGTTGGATTAGAGTGCAGCTTGTGCCATTTTTCCCAGCTGGCATGATTTATTTTAAACAAAAATTAGCTTGCCATAACTTTACCATTTACAATTTGGGTAGTGATGCTGTCGTATGCTATGTATGGCACGAAGGGGAGGGGGGAATGGATGCTAATTGTTTTGCCTCATGTCTAACAGATTATATCAACAATGAAATTGCCGGAGATGATAAAGACAAATTAAAAATCTTTTATAGTGATGGATGTTGTGCTCAGAATAGGAACGTAACCTTAGCTAATGCTTTGCAACATTACTGCATAATGAATGAAACCAACGATATTGTTCAAAAATATCTTACTAAGGGCCATTCTCAGATGGAATGCGACAGCGTGCATTCTACCGTCGAAATGCGTAAAAAAATAGAGAAGTTCATTCGCCCTCAAATTACGTTCAGATCATTGAACAAGCTCGTCGAAACTCTAAAGGACCATACAAAGTGAAGTACGTTGATCACAGTTTCTTCAACAGCTATGACGAATTTAAATATTATAAGACTATACGTCCAGGTGTAAAGACCGGCGATCCTTGTGTAACTGACTTAGTAGCCCTTAAATATTCAGCTGACAGTGGGATACAATTCAAATTGAGGTTTGATGATGAGTGGTCTCTCCTTCCCCACAGTATGTCAAATAATACGGGAACTGTAAATAAACTATACAAAGCTGCATTGCCTCTCAAAGGTGATAAATATGATCATCTTCAGTCTTTGAAAAAGGTCATTCATCAAGATTATCATGGATTTTATGATTCTCTACTTCATTAATTTTTTTATACTTTCTTTCATCCAACCTTAGCATTCAATCTAAGTCGAAAAAATATTATTTTATTGTATTTTGTGTATTATTTGTTATAACTACCGATTACCAGAATAAAATGTTTCTTTCTTTCTTTCTTAATTTGTTCAATTTTTATTGTTCACTTTGCAGTGAGAAAACCTCGGAAGTCCAAAATTAATAGTGAAAAACTCGTATCTCACTATTTTTGCGGTTACAAAGAAAAAAACGAGAAAAAACTACCTTAAAATGACAAACAACCTTATATTCTCATCTCACCTTTTATAACATAACATAGACATATAAATGGACTGAGCGATATTATCACAAAAGTGATCCCATAAAATACAAGAAGAGTGTTGTCCCTGGCCTCACTGATAGAGCTGTAATATGTTATTTGTCTATGTACTTCACACTCTACATCACAGCGTTCACAAACGTACCACGAGAATCGACGAGAGTGCACTCCTAGTTCCCCGCTTGCTTTCGGGGAAACTATTACCCTGATATGCGCAATTCGTTTAATGTGTACAACGTACACATGGTCTTATTTGTAGAGGTTAAGGCACCGACAACCGATATTCTGTGGCTCAAGGTTAGCTACCAGTTTCTATCAACAGAAGATTTTCAAATTCCACTGGTGATAATGTTGAAAGTAAAAACATTCCTCGATCCTCGTTTTTCTAAAATTAACGGAAAATAAACAACATATTTCAATGTCAAATTTTGATAGTACTACGCGCCAATTTGTAAGGTGAAATCTTTAGAGGTTCGTATATTTTACAAAAATTGAGTTTTTGTGACATTTTTGACATAAATAAGTAGATCATGTACTTCTCGTAGTGATCCTACACACCAATTACCACAATGTCTATAGTGGGTCCGGTGCAGTTCGCGACCCTCCGAATTTTGCAACGTTTTTTTTTATTAGTAAGCCCTATTGTTATAGAACATTTTAAGAGAAAAATATTCTTGGATCGTGCACTTTTGAAAGAGAAAATCGCAATTAAAAGTACTAAAAATCCGCAATTTTTCAAAAAAATTTCACAATTCTGTCTAGATATCAGATGGTCACAAATTTTAGAAGGAGGAGTGTTGCCAGTTCTCATTTCCGTGACTCGTGTCTGCTTGGAAATACTTTATACAAGATTTACACTATCTTCATGATTTAAATGTATGTATTGAAAATGTACTTCTTTGGACGTATTATGTATTTTCCACTGGTACTAACTTAATACGTATATTTTATGTAGTTAGGGTAAATATAAAAAAGTATGTATATATTTGTGATTTTTAGTTAAAAAGTTAACGTTAAATATCCCGATAAGTATAAATATTCTTCTTATAACGAACGTATTGTTGATAATTAAAGGAGAAGTATTTACCAGTTTAAGGATGATTGTTAATGTGCTAGTATGATCTATAGAGAATAGAATGTACATATAAAGTATGTATACACTTATTGGACCACCAGAAGCATTAAAGATAATCTTAAGTACATACAAATGTTTATTTTAAATATGTCTTTAAGATGTACATTATCGTTTTAATTAGATCCATTATAGGTTGTAGCAAACTTCATGTGGAATACAAATTATTTGATATTTTTTCGAGAAGGAGTAGGGAATATATCAAGATTATATTTCGTTCCACTCCTCGAACCAATTATAATCCGACCAACAGTCACAAATATTTGTAGTAAAACTTTAATGGAATTTTTTATTGCCGAATTAGCATAATTTACAATACTTTACCTAATTCAATTCAATATCGCTTCCTGACCAACTGACAGATCAAAATGTAACTAGATTTATCATTAAATATGAAACAAGAAATATAAAAAAATTACTCACCTAACTTAAGTATATAGACCAAATAGAACTCAACAATGTAGTGAGCTAGAGAGGATAACGCGCCGAAGTTTGAATAACTACCTATTTTGTTGTTGTGGGGGAAATCTTCTATAGACCTTGGAAATGAGTACCAAGTTGCTGGATTCCACCAACCTTGTTTTCCTCCTCAACCCTTCATGGGACAAGGAAACGTCATTCTAAAGAGCCATGGTCGATCGCCTACCAGCTAAAACCTACCACCAATCTGTCCGAACTCTGTATCTGATATGTTTTTAAAAATGTGAATTCGGTCAACCCAACCTAACCCAATCTAACCTACTTATCTACTCATGAATATTTAAACTAACCTAATCTAACCTAAAGGTGTGTCCACATTATGTAGATCAACTCTGTCGACCCGGTCGATCGATAAAATCGCTCGATACCTTCGACTGTGTCAACTCGTCTAAATTCCCTCAGTACATGTGGACGAGTCGACCGACAACCATCATAAATTTTTATATAGTGAGTGATTTTGAGTGATTTTCATATATAATATGAGTGATGATGAAGATGCTGGAGCAGCGGCTTCTGCTGCAATTCTTATTGCCATCTTGGGAAGCCAAAAAGATCGTAATCGTCGCCCGCGGAGATTTTGGGTACGGCCTAGTCTCGTTCGAGGCAGAAAAAGGTATAGTACGGAGGAATTTATGCGAGATTTATTGATGGATGAGGTTGACGAATTAAATCTAGAATATAGATGTGACGCGGGCTTTAAAAACTTCTTTAGAATGAAAAGTTCCAATTTTGAAAATCTTTTGAAAATGATTGCGCCTAACATAATTAAAAAAGACACACCATTCAGAAAAGCAATTCCAGTGAACCATCGCCTTGCAGTAACGCTGCGCTTTTTGGCAACTGGCGATTCATACACTTCATTGAGCTACCTGTTGAAGATATCAAAACAAGCAATCTCCATCATTGTCCCAGAAGTTTGTGATGCCCTGGTAGAAGCACTTAAGGATTATGTCAAGGTAAGAAAGTTAACTACACATTCTAGTAAATGCAATACTTTATTTTCATATTTTGTTTATTCAATTTAAATTACAGCTTACAAAATTTGCTCATAGTATAAAATTGGAAAAAGTATGTAACATTTGAAAATATAAATGTGTAAATTGTTAAGTGCATGTAAAATTAAATACGTTTAATACAATTCTCGGATCTCGTTTTCGTAAAGTTCAGGTTGTCCTCCCAAGTTATTCGAAATATTGTCAGACCGAACAGATGATGGGGACTGAGAGGCAGAAAAGGATGAAGATGAATATTGTGAATTTAACGTAGGAGATTGTGTTAATGGGTAGGGCGATAACTGAGGTTCATATGTTTGTTGGGGATAATTTTGATTTGTAGATGGGAAGATATTGGGATATGTTTGTTGATGTGTGTTGGCATTGTACGAGTAACCTGCCATGCCCATCTCTGCCTCGAATAATGTTTTATTAATTATTTGTTGGGCTTGAAACCTTGCTTGAGGTGAAGTAATTTTCCTCAGTTTAATGGCTACCTGTTCTCCAAATGAATCATACTCATCTTTTTCTTTCTTCTTTGACTGAATAGATCTCAATAAGTTAACCGCTTCATTCATGATCGGTGCACTGCCAGCAGAAGTTGATCTTACTTTGCGCTTTTTAATTGGTGTTTTTGGGGAGGTAAATGCGTCTTCATGCAGTGGTGTACTTGCACTTTCATTGTTGTCTTTCGAATTTGATGTCTGTGACTGTTCGACGCTTTCTTAATTATTTTCTTCATTATCATTTTCTTTCTGTTGTTCCTCAAATTCTGGCTCTTGTGATCCCTAGAAAACACAATTATACAAACACAATTCAATATTTTTTGACAATATTAATTTGAGTTGATGAAAAAAAAAACGAATTATTATTGAATCTACTCAGACAGTTTTTGTTTCTTTACAGATGCCGCAAAATGCAGAGGAATGGGAAGGTGTTGCAAAATGTTTTAATGAGAAGTGGAACTTCCCAAACTGTGTGGGAGCCATTGATGGGAAACACATAAGCATTCAAGCGCCAGTCCATTCTGGCACAGACTTTTTCAATTACAAAGGGTTTTTTAGCATTATATTGCTTGCTGTAGTTGATGCAAATTATAATTTCATATACGCAAACGTTGGTTGCCAGGGAAGAATTTCAGATAGTGGCGTTTTCAATGCTACGTTTTTTAAAAAATGTTTAGAGGACAACGTGATGCACCTTCCCCTTCCACGCCCTTTACCCCAATCAAGCTTTACGATGCCATACGTCTTTGTAGGAGATGAAGCTTTTAAACTTACATGTAATGTTATGAAGCCATTCTCGGGATTGCATGATAAAAGAACAAAACAAAGAATATTCAACTACCGAGTAAGTAGGTCTCGAAGAGTTTCCGAAAATGCATTTGGCATAATGTCTTCCAGTTTTCGAGTATTCAGAAAACCATTAATATTGAAACCATAGAAAGCAACAAAAGTGACATTGGCTGCAGTTTATTTGCATAACTACTTGAGGAAAAGCGAATCGAGAAACGTTTACAGCTCAGTTGGGATGTTGGATAGGGAATCATCTGAGAGTGTAGAAGTATTTCCAGGCCTGTGGAGGCGTGATCCAGCCACTTGCCAGATAAGCAGGCTGCCTGCCATCCCAAGGAGAAGTTCTATTGAAGCTCAGAAAATTAGGGATAAGTTTGCAGACTACTTTGTTTCTCCGCAAGGGGAACTACACTTCCAGTATGATAAGTAGTTCGACATATTTTTGTAATTTTGATTAATAAATTAGTGATAAATGAAAATATAGATCTCAAATTAGCCTACCTCTGTATCCTGAGTGTTCCTGGGTTTGTTCCTATCTGCCAAGAACATCAAAGCTTTGTAGGCAAACCACTTGCTTGTATAGGCGTCATCAGCGCCAGTCCCGGTCTTCCTCGACTCGCTCTCTTTCTTTTTCTCCCTTGCAAATTGGCTTTGCAAATTTCTAATTTTCTTTTCCACCTCCACTTTTTCAATGCCAAATGACACCGCAATTTCCACCAAACCATCATGCCGTTAGTTTCTGTTTTTATAGTTAACATAACTTGAATCCCATAAGTAAGAACGATCACGGTACATTTCAATAAAATTCGACGTTTGGGTATCACTCCAATTCATTTTCAATAAAAATGTAAGCACTTGAACAACAGTATAGCACTATTCTATTTTTTAAAACGGCAGTGACAAGATCGACACGTCCACACTGGTGCCTTCGACTCGACTGTCTTTGATCCGGACCGACCTGATTCGGGTTGCGTTCGACTCGACTCGACACCGCTCAACAATGTCTAGCGACACGTCCAGACTTGTTCGACATTGTCGATCGACTTTGTCGATCGGTGTCGATCGACATAGTGTGGACACACCTTTTCTAAATCTCAACTATAAACTACACAGGATAACGAGCTGAAATTAGTTCGATAATATTATTGAATCTCGCACTAGGAGTGGGACCAAATACTTGCCACCACATAAACTGATCCACTTATTCCGATAAAAATCTTGAGGACATCACCCCGGACGCCTCAAATATTGCTTAATTGACGATCAGTGGCCTTCAATATGGTTTGTGCACACTCCCGTTACCGGATCCACAAAGTGTCTCGAATGGTTAACTTCCTTATGTATCTAAGGGGATGCACCTCCCAGATTTTTGAGGTCACTATATCCCCTCCAGCAGTCAGTCCATATTTCAGTACCCGGCAATACGTGACGAGAAATTATTGATTCCAGAGTAGTGGCTATTCGGTTGGGAACAAATACTACATAAACACGTTTATCCGTGACATCATAGATACCAAGCACCCACTGCTCTGGAATCATGCGCCCCCTATTATATTTTCGTTTGGTCAGCAAGGATTCATCGATTTGCAAGATGTGACCGTCCCCACTTAAAAAATGTAAACAATTAAAGTAACCCTACATGGAATCGATACCGGTCAACTTTCGTTTAACTGAAATCAGTTATGCGCGAGTTGCACAATATGTTGAATTTTTCCATTTGCGCGCATTTTTCACAATATATCAATAGCTGTTCACCCAATTTTTCCATTTGCAAATTGTGTATGTATTCCTGATAGTATTCCTATTTGAGCACGTAATATTTCATAATATGTAATGTGGATAATCATTTGAATTATTGAAGATTGTATTTCCGCTTTAAATACTAAAGCAGATTGATATCGCTAGCGAATCGAGCGCGCGCAGTTCGGGCACATCTTATATTCCGCCGTAACAAGTTCACATTTTGGAGCCTAATTAACAATTCCTCATCGTTTAAATTAATAATCGAATTTAGTTGGAAAACTTTTTTGACTTCCATTTTGACCACCGTCAAAATATTATCATAATACTATCATTTTTTTTTCACTTGCGATTACTAACAACCAATCCTATCGCAACAATGAACAACAATATAATAACACTTTTGTAATGACCATAAATGAAGGAAAGTGCATTTAGAAACAACGTAAGCATCGTTCCGCGTACTGCGTTAAAGGGAAAGAAATAATTTATTGAATATTTAAAAAGTTCGCGGAATGTCGACGTTACTTAAGCGCAGGCGTAGATTACTATTATTGCAATCCACGATACAAACATACTATATCGATCGTGACTGCAATCGTGCACAAGAATAGATTATCGATGAATTTGCTTATAAACCTTTCAAAACAAATCGATAATGTATGAAAATCGCAATGCGAGATTTATATTCTGTTGTTTATTGTTGATTCTGTGGTCCATCAAAAAAGTTTGCTTTGATCTCTTTCATTTAATGTAACGTATAAATCAAATCTAAGATGAACAGTACATTCTAAGGATATTTATTATTTCAAATTTCATTATTAAGTATACATGCAAATACTTTTATATTTTTATAATATATTCATATATTCATATATCTATTTCGGTCATGAAGCTTTAAAATTCATTAAAGAAATCGGTAAAAAAATATCAGTAGAAACCAATGATTCAAGAGCAACTTTGTTCTTTATACAACAAATAAGTATTGCAATTCAAAGAGGAAACGCTTCATCTTTTCTCGGCACGTTTCCCCGTTCTAAGCCTCTAGAAGAACTTTTTATGAAACCTAATAATAAGAAACGTAATTCTTCTACCACTTTCAAACTTTCTCACAATACAGACCCTAAAACATGTGATCTTTCCTTTTTCCGAAATTCTTATTTAACATCTTCTGATAATACATGCGTTGACAATTTAATAAATTATGCCCCCGACAAGCTTTTGGGCCTCAGTGTACTAAAAAATACAGATAACCACCAGCCAGATGATGTCCCATTCATAGGAATACTGAAGAAGATGACTATGCTAGAGAATTATGCGATTCCTATATGCAATAGATTATCTCTAACCAAAACAGTTTTCAAATCCGTAATATCTACATCCAATTCAGTAGCAAACATCATCAATTCAAATTCCTTATCACGCCGATCAAGTGAGAAAGACAATCATAGAATCCGAGATTATTCGTACAATGATAGTAGTTGCGAAAGAGCTTTTAACAATATTTCCACATTCAGATCCACAAAGGGAATTCCCCAAGATTCTTTGGGTCTCAAAGGCCTCAAAAATATTAGTAACACATGTTTCATGAATAGTATTATCCAATGCCTATCAAACAAAAGGTGGCTATTAGAATATCTAAAGAAAGACGCATTCATAAGAGATATTAACATAAACATATCTAGCATGAAAGGAACACTAATTAAAGCATTTGCTGAAGTTATTCAAGAGCTTTGGTCTGAAGACGGTTCAGACAGAGTGGTTAATACAGTATCATTGAAAAGTAAGATTCAGCTATTCACTTCACGGTTCATGTGATACACTCAACATAATGCACATGAGGTTCTTCGTTACCTATTAGCAGGACTTCACGAAGATGTCAACAAGGTATATGAAAAACCAAAGCCCATATTAACAGAAATTGATGACAAATTTAGTGATATCGAGGAAGCACAAGAATTTTGGTTGAGATATGCGAGAATGGACAACTCAAAGATTATGGATAACTCTAAAAATCAACAATCAAGTGCACACACTGTGGTCACTGTTCAGTTACCTACGATCCTTTTTGGGATTTATTCCTCCCGATACCACAAAGAACAGGTCAATTACGACTTTCACAATGTTTAGATTCGATTACAAGAGAAGAAACACTCGACGGTGATGAGAAACAAACTTGTTCGAAATGTAAGGAACGAAGACGATGCATTAAATCATTCTCAATTCATAAATTTCCGAAAATACTGGTTATTCACCTGAAGCGCTTTTCGCAAACAGAAAGTTTTAGTGGAAAACTTAATGATTCAATAGATTTTCCAATAGAAGGGTTTGATATGAACCATTACGCGGCTGATAATGTGGCACCTTGTATGTACAACCTCTACGCTATATCTAATCACTGTGGAACCACTTATAATGGTCACTACACAGCATTTTGCCGACATCCCTACACGGGACAGTGGCACGAATATAACGATTCAAGAGTGCTATTAATATCGTGGAAATCTTTAGTCAGTGGAGAAGCATATGTTTTCTTCTATGAACAAGATGACACAAAATCCCACCTTTAAGTTTAAATAATTTTTTTTATTAGTTTTTAAATTGTATATTTTCATTGTGAATCAATGTCTTATTTGATTTTTGTTCTGCGAAATTTATTTATATATTCATATATACATTGTATCCGTTTAAATATAAATAGAATTGTTATTATCATAGTTAAAAAAATAAATTGAGAGTTGTGAATACGGCAAAAAAAACACAAAATTAATAAAACTGAAAGAAAATAAAGACCAATTGACAACGCTGCTAAAACTCATATGATGGCAGAAAAGTATCCTAATTTGTGACCCTGGATGCCTAGACATAAGACGTCATTGTCTAATTTATAACCTATAAGTGTCAAGTGAAAATAATTATGCCTATGAATATATTTAAAAATTGGCAAAATTAAGTATTTTCTTCCGGTTTTTTTTGTGAAACAGACTTATATTTAGTTCAAGATAATAACCTTTACAATTTGAAGTGAAAATATTTATCGTAAAATAGCATTAACTAGTGTTGAAAAAGTACCATTTTTCGAACTAAATTCTTGATTTTTAAAGTAATTACTGAATGATCCAGTGAAATTTTTGTTCTAATCTGCTTTATTTAAGATAAGCTATCAAACAAAATTAAGATTAACATAAAATTCGGAGGGGAAGTGCACCGGAGATAAAAACCATAGATTTTTATCTCCTATCAACTTCTTGTTTAATGGTGACCAATGGGTAAAATGACATACCCGGTCTTCGGATAAATTGTCATTTTACCCCTGGAATATAATAATTTAGATATCACCTAAAATTTTATTTTTTGAAAGCCCCTCATTTTTAATTTCAGTTAATAAAATGGTTGGAATATACAAAAGGTAAACTGACAGACAGAATTGGTCAGAAGAAACTATGAACCGTGTTATTCAAGCAGTAAATTCTGGTGAAATGGGATGGTTAAACGCTTCTAAAATTTACGGTGTACTACAAGCCACACTTCGCCGAAGGGCTCAAAACAAAAATAAACAAATTAAAGAAACTGACAAGGGCTTAGGGAGATAAATAACAACATTCTCCCTAGAACAGGAGAGAGAACTCGTGGAATATTTGCTACATCTGGAAAGTATGCTATTCGGTTTAACCTGCGATGATGTAAGAAAACTGGCTTACCAATTAGCTGTTAAAAACAATATTTACCATCGATTTAACGTGGAAAACGGGAGGACTGGTTGCGAGGGTTTCGCCAACGGAATCCAAATATTTCTCTTAGAAATCCCGAACCTACACCATCAGGTAGAGCACAGGGATTTAATAAACCACGAGTTAGTCAATTTTTCAAAATTTTGGACGAAATGGTTAATAAACATAAGATTGATCCTTTAAGATTCTGGAACGTGGATGAAACAGGAATGTCTACTGTTCAAAGACCCCGAAAAGTTTTTGCCAAAAAAATGTAAAAAACAAGTAGGAGCATTAACCAGCGCAGAGAGAGGTCAGCACATTACAGCTGTTTGCTGTATGAACTCTGCTGGAAATTATATTCCACCAGCCCTGATCTTTGCCAGAAAAAGATGGAAAAATGAGCTAATAGACGGAGCTCCTCCAGGAACTCTGGGACTTATCAGCGATTCTGGTTGGATGACATCACAAACTTTTTATCAGTGGCTAAAACATTTCATTAAGTATGCAAAACCTACATTGGAAAATAAAGTTTCACTTGTTTTAGATGGTCACGAAACTCACAAAGATTTGGCAGTTGTAACTTTAGCAAAGGAGAACGGCATAATTATGATATCATTTCCACCACACTGCACCCATCGGATGTAACCTCTCGATATTTGCTTTTTTGGGCCACTAAAAAGTTATTACAACCAAGAAGTATCAAAATGGTTAAGAAACCACCCAGAGCGGGTACTAACACAATATCAAGTTGCAACATTATTTGGAGAAGCTTATGGAAAAGCAGCATCTACTCGAAATGCTGTTAATAGTTTCAAACATTCTGGCATACAACCCTTTGATTCAAATATTTTTCCGGATCATATTTTTGCACTTTCAGCAGCGACAGATATTGCCCAAGAACCGGAGCAAGATCCAGTTGATGACGTAATAAATCTCCAGGAAGTTTTAATTTCAAAACCTTCTACTTCAAAGGGAGATGATGAAATAACGCGTCCAGACGTTTCCAATCCTTACACTATAAAGAGTTCATCATCTTGGGTCAGACCCGAGGAAGTGTCACCTATTCCACGAATAGAAAACACGCAAAAGGCAGACAACTGGATCCCAAGCATTAACAGAAAGTCCTATCCTAGCTGAAACAAGAAGGGCATCCGAATTAAGGTGTACAGCGAAAAGAGCCAAGAAAAACATTCAAAGTCAGTTAAATGAAAATGAAGATGAAGAAAAGGAAAATAATATAAACATCGAAGATGATGATGAGGAAGACGTTGCTTGTATGTTTTGTAACGATTTATATAGCAGATCTAAATCACGTGAAACCTGGATACGTTGTAGGATTTGTACAAAATGGGCTCATGATGAATGTGCTGGAGTGGACAAAAAAATAAAAAAATATACTTGTGACTTATGCCAGTAAGAAATATTTATTTATATTTACCGAGTTTTTTTAACAAAATAAGAGTTGTTTATTATATTTGCCAGCAGGTATGGTTAAAAGTATAAGTAATTGTGTTTTTATTTTTTTAAACAATTTATATATTTTTTAAACGACTACTTGTTTTTTTTTCTTTAACACATCCCATTGTAATAACAGATTAAAATTTTTCCAAAAAAATTTCTTTACAGAGTCATATATTTCAAAATAAAATTTTAAGAAAGATCTTACACTATTATTAATTTGTTTCTGGTTTAAATTTAATACTATAGTATAATGACATAGAGTATGTAATTTTATCCAAAAAGTATGGATAAAATGACATAGTAGATAGTATAAGCAAAATGTAATTTATTAAAATATCTTACATAAAACATGATTTTACTAATTTGTCACTAATAGCAGATGTTTCTGCTATTTGTAGACAGGTCGACTTTAAAAATATTGTGCTTAAAAGTTGAGTCATGACAAATTTTTCTTAGGGTTGAAAACCGAATACGCCGCCACTGTTGCTAAAGACAATTATTGTGAGGGTGATTCACAATAAGACATACACATGTTGTGACTCAAAGCTTTCGAATGTGTTAGATAAGAAATGTAAAATTGGGAGTCGAGAAATATATTTGGTTGTGAATAGTTGTGGTGTTTTATTTCGAGAATTATTTTAATAGTTAAAAATACGATAATTTTTACAGTCAAATACGAAAATTTTTACAGTCAAATACGATAATTTTTACAGTGCAGCGGCGGGATAGATTTCGCGTTATACCGAGTCACTAGGTGATTAGATTAATTGTGTTGTGAAATTAAAAAAAAAATGACAAAAAACTGTGAGTACAATTAATTATTTCTTTGTTTAGTTAACGTATAAACTAAATACACGATTATTCTTAATACGATTTATTTTCGGGTTTTGCATTTGAAATATCGTTGACAAATTTGATTTTCCTTCGTACTTCTATATTCTATATTTTGGGGCTTATCTGTTGTAATAAGTATTGCTAAATATACTGTTTCAGTTTAGTTAACGTATAAACTAAACAACATTATTATTTGCATGAACTATATCTTAATACTTTTTTTATTGCTTAGTCATCTCTCGAGGTTGTTAGTTATTAGTTTATAATTGGATTGTTAAAATTGGGATTGCGTGTAATTAGTTTTCAGTTTATGTTTAAAAGTAAAAAGTACGTAGAAAATTAACATGGGACGATCAAGTTCAAGCTCCAGTTCGGATGAATGTTGTTCAAAGAGTTATGACTATAAACGCCGTAAAAATCACGAGTAAAAGCGTTGAAGTTCGAAAAATCGGAATGTTGATTATTCAAGGGTGTCCGGGACTAAAAGGAGTTACACACCGCCACCGAATACACAAGACAATGTGCGAAGATTAGAAAAGTTAGTCGAGTAACTGATAGAACATGATACATCTTCCCGGCCGGGTCCAAGTAAGGTTTTCATCAGACCTGAATGCATACCCGAATTTCAGCCAGGAAATATTAACTCAAGTTGTTCCAAGTGGCTCGACAAGATAGAACAGTTAAGAGAAATAAATAATTGGGACCTGAAACCCTGTTTTTCAGCCGTTTTTCAGAGACGACTCAGTCGAAAATTCTGGGGAGTCATATTTGTATATTCGGGACAAAGTTGTTAAACACAGTCATAACAAGTGAGTAGTGCCTCGGCAAGGAATCACATCCTTCTCCAGAAGTACACCAAGGTGGTGGGAAATGCCAGAACATCGGCCACACCATAGTTATTTTTTCACCTCCTTTGTAAATGGATATGTTAAACTATTGTAATAAAGATATTTTTAAATTAAATTAATAATTGGGACGAATGTACTACGATTTATCACATGCAGAATCGATTGGCTGGATTGGATCGAAAGTGGTATGATAATCTATCGTCTTACAATATGTCTTGGGAGGAGTGGAAACATTATTGCTCAAATCATTTCCAGATAATCAAGACTTCGCGGCTAGTCTCCGAAAGCTAATGAATCGACGAAAGCTTCCCACTGAAAGCTGGGAGCAGTACTATTTTGAAAAAAATGGACTTTATACAAGCGTGTGAAATAAGTCCTTAAAATGCAGTGTCGTGTTTGATTGATGGAATTGGTAATCCAACAATCCAAATCGGAGTAATGGCGGGGCGATATGATAACCCAGACGCACTCTACTCAGAATATTTGTCATCTCTCACAAAATACAAACGATTGGAACATATTGAAAAGAATTGTCACATGGGAGCGATTGCACGTAAAATTGTCGCGACGAACAGCCAACCATTTAACAAAATTTACTTCGAAGACTGTACTATAAAGGAAGAACCGTCTCGTGCCTACTTTGACACGGGTTGTGGTGCAGTATTGACTAAGCAAGATGTGGCACAACACCTGGAACGATTGTTCCTAGCTCAGTCACGATAACTGGGTATGGTGCTTCAGTGGTGCCAGTAATAGGTGAAACTGCCATCACCTTAGGTTTGGACCGTGTAAAGGCAAACGTAAAAGCTTTTATCGTTCCAAATGTCGTACAAGAGATCCCAGTGATGATAGGGCAACCCTTTTTAAATTTGCCGGATATTGTTCTCATCGTAGCTAATGAAAATTGAGGGTCTTAATAGCTGGATACGATATAGCAGAAACCTTAAACGTTAAGCCAAAGAAAATTCCATTGTGAGCCAAGGAGTCTGTAAAGGTGCCACCCAAAACATCCGTTTTAGTTGCAGTGACTTCGCGTAATCTTTTTGATGGAGAGGTCTACGTCCCAGGTGGCTTGAGAGCTGTGCCTACCAGTGAGTATTATGTTGGAGATTGCATAACCAAGAGCAAAGATGGTTACGTGTCTGTTACGAATGTCTCGCCACAAGAATTTACTAGATGATAAACCAGTTGTTTATCGACCCTATCGTCTTTCACATAAGGAGCGTGGAGATGTGAAAAATATAGTTAACGACTTGTTGAAAAATAATATAATTCGTGAATCGGATTCCCCGTACTCAAGTCCAATTCTACTTGTGAAGAAGAAGAATAATGGAGAAAACCGAATGTATGTAGACTACAGGGCTTTAAACTCCAAGACTATCAAGGATATATTTCCATTACCCCATGTTGACGATTTTCTAGAAAAACTCAGGGAATGTAACTTCTTAACTAGTTTGGACTCGGCATCTGGATATCACCAAATACCAATAGAAGAAAGTTCTATACCAAAAACCGCATTTATAACACCGGATGGACACTACGAACACTTTCGTATCCCTTTTGGTCTATGTAATGCTCCTGCCTTTTTCCAACGAACTGTGAACAAGGTATTAGGTAATTTACGTTATGGCAACGTCGCCGTATACGTGGATGATGTCTTAATACCGTCCAAGGATTTTGACTCTGGAATCAACGTTTTAAAAGAGGTACTTACTGCAATCAAAAGCGCTGGTTTAACTTTAAGGTTGACGAAATGTCAGTTCTTTATGGAGAAGGTAGATTATCTCGGACATGAAGTTAGCCGTGTCCGAATAGAACCTGGCAGCCGAAAAACCGAAGCTGTGAAACAATTCGCAGAACCAACAGATGTTCGTCGAGTACGCCAGTTCCTCGGATTAGCGGGATATTTTCGTAAATACATTCAAGGCTTTGTAGAAATTGCCAGGCCACTCACTCTTTTAACGAGAAAAGGTGTGACTTTCACATGGAGGACAGCTCAGCAAAAAGCTTTTGAGACCTTGAAGGAGAAGCTTGTTTCGAGGCCAGTATTGGCTATTTACGACTCAAAACTTAGGACAGAGGTACACACGGATGCTTCGAAATGGGGAATAGGAGGAATTCTTCTTCAAGACCATGACGGAAATCTACGGCCTGTTATGTACTATTCCAGGCAAACCAGCAAAGTAGAACAGCGATATCACTCCTACGAGTTGGAAAAATTGCTGTAGTGGACTCATTCAAATATTTTAGAATATACCTCATTGGCAGTCAGTTTAAGGTTATAACCGACTGCAATGCTATACGAAGTATCTTATGCAAAAGAGACCTTGTACCGAGAATAGGTAGGGGGTGGTTAACAATCCAAGAGTTTACGTTCGAGTATCGCCCAGGATCGAAAATGGCACACGCGGATGCATTAAGTAGAAATCCGTTTAATCAGTCGACGTTAAGTGTTGGCGTTAACGAAGGTAATATCATGAATACTGATTGGGTCTTACACGCGCAGCTTATGGACGATAGGTGTAGGTACCTTATCGAGGCACTCAAGAAAGAACCCGTGGATAAGGAAGAAAAACTAATTCATAAGGAATATTGTTTGAAAAACCAACGACTGTACAAGAGTACCTCGGGAGGAAAAAAATGGATAGTAGACGGCAAGAAGTACTTCATTTCCATGATGGTATTGGACATTCATCTCTCGATAAAACGTTGTCAGCCATTAACAAATTGTATTGGTTTCCAGGAATGCGACTTTACGTTAAAAAGTTTATCTCTGCATGCTTACCTTGTTTATATAATAAGGAACCTGAACGAAAACGACCCGGGTATTTACACCCTATTCCAAAGATCGACACTCTTTTCGATACCCTTCATATCGATCACTTAGGGCCCTTTGTTACTTCACGGCTAAAGAATCGTTACTTGATTGTGATAGTGGATTCATATACAAAGTTTGTATTTTTACGGGCCGTAAAATCTACGAATGCAACACCATTGGTTTCTTTTCTCGGTAACGTAATCGAGAATTATGGAGTTCCTAGAAGGATAATAACCGACCGTGGAAGTTGCTACACGAGTAAGCGATTTGAACAGTTTTGTAAAAGTTTAAATTTCAAACACGTTTTGAATGCTACTACAACTCCTAGAGCCAACGATCATGTGAAACGGTACAACAGGACGATATTGTCTTCTCTTTCTGCATCAACGGAAGATGAAGAAGGATGGGATACAAACGTAGAAAAAATTCGATGGGGGCTGAATTCTACGATTAATTCTGCAACGGGCAAATCTCCTTACGAAATGCTATTCGGATACGCTCCGAGGGGAGTTTGTAACACGGTTCTGGACAACGAAGTCTGCGTAGAAACACAACGTATTAGTAACCTGTCAGAAACCAGGGCAAAAGTAAAAGCTCTGCTCGACAAGAAACAGGACAAACAGAAGTCTCGCTTTGACGCACGGCGTGTAAAAGCGAAGGATTATAAGGTCGGTGATCGGATACCGACTAGAACAATTCCCACAACCAATCACGGAAAAAGTAAGAAACTATTGCCAAGGTATAGTGGACCATACGTAATCGTTCAAAAGCTGGACCACGAACGGTACCTGATTGAGGACCCCGAAGGAACTTCTCGATCGCAGAAGAAGTATCGCGGGGTCGTGTCAGTTGACAAAATGAAGGCCTTCAACGTAGAGGTTAGCTCAGATTCGAACGACGAGCCTGAACTGAATGATAATGAAAGTGGAACCGCTTCCCCGAATGTGCAGGAAGACTGATTAACAGAAGTTGTTGATTGGCCATGCATATAAGCATCATAATTATTATCATACTTGTTTATTTATTTCATATTTTATTTGTTGTAGTTGTTATTAATGTCGTTGATGCATCAACTATATATCTTGTTTCTCTTTACTTCTAGGTATAGCGATTCTGGAGAAGGCTGTAGCTGATCACTGTAATTTTATATCTTTACCCCTTTTTTTTAGAGTCTAAACTTGAATTGATGTATTATTGTTTTGTTTAGGTACAAGCGAGTCCACGGGGACGTGAACAATGGTAGCCTGGCCGACTGAAAACCGAATACGCCGCCACTGTTTGAAAAACCGAATACGCCGCCACTGTTGCTAAAGAGAATTATTGTGAGGATGATTCACAATAAGACATACACAAATTATATATTTTTAACACCGAAAACTATTTTTAAAAAACTTTATTTTCACAATATAATTAAAATATTACAATACTTGCTAATGAACCGACTAATTATTAAGAATAAACTAATTATTAAACAACGACTTTTGCCAACTAACTTCAACAACTTATATTCAACAACGAATTTCAACAACAACTGAATAATAATGAATATGAATATATATACTAGAACATAGCTAACTCTGCATTTCTTATCTTATTTACAGTAATATAATATTAGAGGAAAAGATGCAAATATGGGCCTGGTCTCTTAATATGGGCTAGGTAGGTTTCTCAGCTATTCGATGCAGATCTCTACATCTGACTATCGCAAACGGTAATTGGGGAAGTTAAATGTTTACCGTGGAGATGGCGCCACAGTAGAAAATAGTTTAAATTTATAATACGTGTTTGTCAGTTACTGTGAGTGTCAAAACTTTTTCGGGTAAGTTTATAAATTCAATTACTTAAAAATGAACAATATTTTTAAAAATTCGCCTGTTTCACGTTGAAGCCCTATAATTAGCCTTTAATGTATGCTAATTAGTTTTCTTCAAATTGATTACTTTTGGACATAACCTCTTTTGTTGTGTGAAGCCAGCATGTTTGCAATATGGGCTATGCCTTTGTTGTTATTATGGGCTAGTGGCCCATATTTAGAACTATGTAAAATATATTACAAAATTGTTTCAGGATGTCAACCAAACAGCAGAAAGATGGTAAAAAAGAAAAAAATGGAATGTGGGAGATATGGAACGTGCAATAATAGCTGTCAGGCAGCATGCAATGGGTACGCTAAAAGCTTCAAAAATGTTTAAGGTCCCACGTTCTACGTTGCAACGTTCTGCAAAAAAGCTAGAACTACAGCCAATTGAAGCAGCCCAAATAAAGCTAGGGCGTAAAGCTATATTAGGGAACGATCTAGAAGACGAGTTAGTTCGTTATATTTTAGAGATGGAAGCTAAATTTCATGGATTAACCAGAAAAGACGTTAGGAGGATGGCGTACACTTTAGCTACCAGGAACAACATCAAACATCCGTTTGGAGGTAACATAGCGGGCAGAGCCTGGCTAGGACTTTTCCTGCAACGCCATAAAGAGCTATCAGTACGACGACCAACGGGAACATCGTATTCTCGAGCAAGAGGCTTTAGCAAAGAAAATGTTGCATCCTTCTTTAATGTTCTGGAAAAAGAATATGACAAACATTTATACCCCCCTGAACGTATCTTCAATGTTGATGAGACAGGTCTTACGGTTGTACAAAACAAGATTGCACAGGTTGTAGGCCGAAAGGGGAAACGACAAATTGCATCATTAACTTCTGCTGAAAGGGGTTCATTAATAACCCTCGTGGCAGCGATGAGCGCTGCTGGACAATTCATCCCACCAATGATGATATTCCCACGAAAAAATATTAACCAGCAACTGATGAGAGGAGCTCCTCCAGGTGCCATTATGGAGGTCCACCCCAGTGGATGGATACAAAGTAATATTTTTACAAGATGGTTTCAACATTTTATTGACACAGTGAAACCCACAGAGAAATCACCAGTCCTGCTTATTTTGGATGGCCATTACAGCCATACACGCAATATTCAAATCATAGATTTAGCTAGAGATAATCATGTGACTATAATTGTCTTACCTCCCCATTGTACCCACAAACTCCAGCCGTTGGACAAAACATTCATGGGAGTTCTTAAGTCTTACTACAGCGAAGAGATCAGGGTCTGGTTACGCCACAATAATCGCCCACTAAGTCCATTTGATGTGTCAGAGCTCTTTGGGAGAGCCTATTTGAAATGCCAAACTCGAGAGATTGCTGTTAATGGTTTCCGAGCTACAGGCATTTATCCATTGAATAAAAACATATTTTCAGATGCTGATTTCATTGCAGCTGAAATTGAAGCAGAAAAGACTACGTCAGTCGCACCTGATGACGCTAGTGATGAAGAGGATGAGATGATGGTGGCTTCAACCTCTGGTGTCAATTCGAATGAACCTACAAATTCTGACATTCCAACATACGATAAATCTACCAACTCTGAGATAACACCTGATCGTCGCTCAAACCAGAGCAATTCATCGTCTAATTCTCCCACTTCTCCCTCTGGGCCTAACAAACAGCTTGTTGATATTCCTACAACTAATATACAGCTTGTTCCTATTTCTGCAGGTAATACACAGCTAGTCGCTATTCCTACAACAAGCTTTTATAAAAAGTCTGCCACGCCTTTCAGAGGACCTTGTCCAGAACATGGTGTAAAAAGAAAGTTATTTCAGAAGTTAACTCCATCAACTCCTTCCACATCTGGGTCCGGGTCTTCTCGAACATCTCTGGTAACACCATATGATCTTTCTCCTGTGCCTTCTTTGAAGAAAAAAACCTCAAATCGTGGGCGTAAGCCAAGTAAGTGTTCGGTGATAACCTCTTCACCTTATAAAAATGACTTGCTCCAGTCTCTTGACAAGGTTAAAGAAAAGAAAAAAGGGACAGGAGAAGGCAAAGAAAAACAAATTAAAGAAAGGAATAAAAAAAAGGGGAAACGCAAGCAGGTTACAAAGAACCAGAAAAAGGAATCTGATTCGAGCACCGAGGATGAGGAGGAATATGTGCCCGCAGATGAGGATAGCGACTACAATGAATTTCCAAATGCCCAGTCTCCAAAGGACGCAGCTGACGTGACTTGTATATTTTGCGAAGCACCTTTTGCAGAGGATAACCACGGTGAAATCTGGATAAAGTGCTTCATGTGCAATTTATGGGCCCATAACGAGTGCGCTGGGGCCGAAAATGAACAATATGTTTGTGATTTTTGCAAGTAGTAGACATTAATTTTGATTTATTTCATGTATTGTTTAATTTAAAATATTAAAATATATTTCTCACGCATCTATCTCATTTCTCATACATTTATCACACATTTTTGGGGGTAGCCCATATTTAGAGTCTATATTCAAAATGCGCAAAAATGCACATTTTCATTATTTACTCATTAATGAATTTACATATTTTTTTAATCAATGTGGACTTTAAACAGGTTGATACTAACTAATGTAGTTATCGTTAGGTAGCTTTGGAATTGAAATAGAATTTTTTTTTGTTTTTTTACAAACAAAAATAAAATGGGTAGCCCATATTTGCCTCCTTTCCTCTATTATTTATTTATAGAAATTTCTAGTTCTATAACTCACATGCTGGTGACTCAAAGCTTCCGAATGTGTTAGATAAGAAATATAAAATTGGGAGTCGAGAAATATATTTGGTTGTGAATAGTTGTGGTGTTTTATTTCGAGAATTATTTTAATAGTAAAAATACAATAATTTTTACAGTGAAATACGATAATTTTTACAGGGTATGGAATTTTAGGCCAGGTTCCCCTATTAAAAAACACAAAAGCCAACAATTAACAAACAAACTCATATCCAACTATAGGCAACACTGCACTAGCAAAATATGAATGACTACCTGAAAATCGATAAACTTTCGTAGTACCCTGTAAGCGGTGTTGTCATAGCTAGTTCCTTCTCGTATTTTACAATTATTTTTATTCGAAATGTTCTAAAAAAAATCTGGCGGCGTATTTAATGTATGTATAGAACCCGCACCCAATTTGGCAACCATTCGTTTTTATGATTTCAATGTTTGATCGCTTTCAAATGTAAAGAGTTATGTCTCTGTGTTTAATAGTCTAAGATTCCAACCCGTCTAGTCTGGAGTACTACAGGTCAGCATGCTTGGACCAATATGGTATCTTATACAGACTTCATACATCAGATACCTACCACCACAATAAGCATATTTGCAGATGACATTGTTATCCTAGCTGTCCTTGAGGACTTAATAATCGCTTCTACAATCCCGCAGGATCACAGATGGAATATTAAAATTAAGAAAAAAATGTTGTACGGTATGGTATACATTCATCATACAGAAATTCCATCGACTTTTTTGTGAAGTACTTGAGAATCCAGACTTGTAGTCAGAAAAGTCTATTCTCTGTCAAATTCATGTTGAATTGGATTGAAGTGTTCTTTACAGTTCACATCTTTTATTGGTAACACATTTTTGTCTGAACACTTGATAGTTGTTTTGTCGTTATTTTGGTTTACCATTTTATAATCAAAAGACTCACATCAGAGCAACGCTTGCAAATGTTTTATCACAATAATAGTTTTGACTACAAAACTTTGTTCACTTTTGGTTGAACAATCGAATTGTCATTGGTCTATCGGTCTTCAAAAATTATGGCGATCACAATGGTATAATAGACGGGGATAACTTTTTCGTATCTCAATTAGCTTGTATTAATTTTGGTGACATGTGGTTCCAGCAGGGCGCAGCCACAAGTCACGAAACGTGCGATACAATTACCGAAGAAACATTTGATGGCGAATAAATTCCCGTAATAGTTCGTTAATTTACCACCAAGATTATGAGAGATGTGAACATCTAATCCCATTAGATTATTTTCCTTGTTCTTTAGACATGTGTCAAGTCATTTGTCTGTGTCGATAAATTAGAAACGATGGAACACTTGAAACACAATATTGGACGGCCACATGGCAAAAATCATATTCAAATGCCAATGGCATTGACTTATCTTCCAATGAAGCCAGTTTAATTGATATTGAATATATTTTCTTTTCTTTTGTTTAATTTTAATTTAAGGTTGTGAGCACCCTTCATTTTGTAGTTTTTCGTAACTTTAGAAATAAAAAAAGCACTACTTGGACTAAACTCAATTTTATTTACCTAAGTATTCAGACTATTTGATGATATATAAACATAATAAAATGTCTGTGTGAATTTGTATCGAACTAAAGGTTATTTTGTAGCTTGTTGGTGCCTCTCTTTACATTTAAAGTAACAATTTATAAATGTTCCTGTGAAATAAATTCAATTTGCCAGACTCTGAACAAAGGGTAAATTTTGTTAGGATTTCTTACCGCAAGATAATCAACTCGGGGATGTTACATGTGAGGCGTATGGTCGATTAAAAGAATTTTAACGATTTATTAATGCAATATTTTCACATGAGGTGAATTTTGCTTCAAAAACCAAATGGTGCAATGAACTATTGTATATAGAGCATGTTGTGAGATGAAATGCTGTATATATATATATATATATATATATATATCACGAACGAACTCATAGAACTTGAATCAGGGAATCTTATATACCACCAAGGAACACCAACAGGAAGAACAAGCGGAGTAGGATTCCTAATTAAGAAAACCTGGAAAAATAGAATCATAAGGATAACAAGCACCTCAGACAGAGTAGCCAGCATAACACTAAGACTCTCCAAAAGATATACTATCCAGATTATTCAGGTATACGCCCCAACAATCAGCCATAGTGACGACGAAATAGAAGAATTCTATAATGAAATAACCCAAGCGCTCAGCAACGACAATAGTCACTTCAAATACATAATGGGAGACTTTAATGCCAAAGTAGGACACAGGAAAGACCAAGAAAAAGGAATGGGGAAATATGGATTTGGACAATGGAATGAAAGAGGAGAGAGATTAATACAGTTCGCACACTTTCAGAACATGTATGTGGCAAACTCCTTCTTCAAGAAGAACCCTAACAGGAAATGGACGTGGGAAGGCCCCGGTGCAACTATCAGAAACGAAATAGACTTTATCCTCACCAATAAAATTTACACAGTAAAAGATCTAAGCACGCTCAACAAGTTCACTACAGGAAGCGACCATCGACTAATTAGAGCTTGACTGGTCTTAGATATAAAACTAGAAAGGTCAAGACTAATCAAAACCAACACAACGAAAAACATAAACAACGAAAGGCTGAGAGAGAACTCTCACCAATATGAAGCACTACTAGAAGAAAGACTACAAAAAGTGGAAAATAACAACCCTGAACTGATGGACACAATTCGAAACTGCGCCGTAGAAGTGGGAGGTCTGCAACAACGAGGTGAACACAAAAAACTAACTCCGGAAACAAAAGCACTATTACAAAAACGAAGAGAAATGAAAAAGACAACAAACATTCAAAGAATTGAATACACCGAACTGTGCAAGATGATACGAAAGAAAATCGCAGAAGATATCAGGAATTACAACGAGAAACTGGTACAAACAACAATAGAAAACCGTAAAAGCTACAAAAATGCAAAAAGGGCACTAATAATAGGGAAAAGACAGATAGTTGCATTAACTGATGGAAACACAAGAACCACAGACAGGAATGAAATAATAGACCTAGTAGCCAAATTCTATGGAGACCTATACAAGGCCCCTGAAAATTTGGAAGAAATAATAGAACACTCAGAAGATGCCATGCCAGAAGTTTTGGTGGAGGAAGTAGAAATGGCACTGAAAAGCATGAAAAATGGCAAAGCAGTGGGAAATGACGGCATCACGACCGAAATACTCAAATATGCAGGAGCTAAAACATGGAAGTACCTTGCCAAACTATACACGAACTGTCTGATGTCCAGGAGCATACCTAAAGAGTGGAACAGCGCCCTCATAGTGTTGATCCACAAGAAAGGCAGCAAAGAAGACATTAAGAACTACAGACCAATAAGTCTACTACCAGTGACGTACAAGGTATTCACAAAGATCATTCACAACAGAATACAAAATACACTAGACTCGGCCCAACCACGAGAACAGGCTGGATTCCGCAAAGGCTTCAGTACAATAGATCACATCCATACCCTCAAAGAGGTTATCAGTCGAACCAAAGAATACAACCAACCACTAGCACTAGCCTTCATCGACTTTGAGAAAGCATTCGACTCTATATATCCCAGAGCAGTAATAAATGCCCTAACAGAACAAGGGGTCGACAAGCCATATATTGAGGCCCTAGCAAATATATATAGGGAAGCCAAAGCGAGAGTTAGGATATATGAGGGCACACCAGAATTCCCCACCAGCAGAGGAGTTAGACAAGGAGACGCAATATCACCAAAGTTATTTACAGCAACACTAGAAAGCATCTTTAGAAAACTGGGCTGGAACAACACAGGTCTGAATATAGATGGAGAATACTTGAACCATCTAAGATTCGCTGATGACATCATCCTGATAGCGAGTAACCCTGGCGAAATGCAACAACAAATAAATGAATTGAATGCAGCAAGCAACGAAGTAGGCCTTAAAATAAATCTGAGTAAGACCAAGATAATGTATAACGAACTGATAAACGCACAAGAAATAACAATTAATGACACTGCCCTGGAAATAGTAGAGGAATACATATACCTGGGTCAACTAATACACATATCAGGCTCTCTACTTCCAGAAATAAACAGAAGAATCAAATTAGCATGGAGAACATTTGGACAGAACTCTATCATCTTCAAGTCTAGAATGTCACTCCGTTTGAAAAATAAAGCGTTTGATCAGTGCGTACTACCAGTATTAACATACGGCTGTGAAACCTGGACCCTGAAAACTGATATCATTAGAAAACTCCAGGTAACGCAGAGGTCTATGGAACGATGCATGCTTGGAATAACAAGGAGAGATAGAAAAAGGCTTGATTGGATCAGACAAAAGACCCAAGTGATAGATGTCATAAATAGAATCAGATCCCTAAAGTGGAAATGGGCGGGGCATCTCGCTAGAAGGACAGACGATAGATGGACCACAAAGATAACGCAATGGTATCCCCGAGGCGTGAAAAGACCAAGAAGACGCCCCAACTTAAGATGGGGGGACTACGACATAAAGAAACTCGCAGGATCAACTTGGGGCCGCATAGCTAGCAATAGACAACAATGGGCCCACATGGAAGTGGAATATATAAATATGTAAAGGGAGGCTACAACATAACAAAATGGTTGAATAAGCTGCAAATGATGATGATGATGATGATATATCACGATGACAAATCAATCGTAAGAAATTTCACATTACTGTGAATTCTCGAACAAGTTTGAATGTCTATTGTAACGTTAAACCCTTAGTATTCAGTTTAATGGTCGTAAAGGCCCATTAATAAAAGCAAGTTTAGCTGCTCAACGAAAGACCAAAGAATTGAATTTACATGGTTCAAATGGACCTTACGATCTTTTTATAAAATAGTGATTATGGAACTCTCCAAAACTATTAGATTGTTACTACAAATAACTTTGAGTGATCTACGATTCTTCAATTAGCACTGTGAACAATATTTCAAACCCTTTCACAAATGAATAGGGAATCAAGTTTTCGAAATGAATGTTTTATGGATTGACATAAATTAACTTACAGGACACTATTTATCGCTTCACGGTAAAGTGGGTAATTAACTTTATGTCAAAAATATCATCATTCAACTGAAAGAGTTATGGTCTGAAAGAGAAAGTTCTACCCCCAAAAAACTTGCGAATATCTACAGAAATTAACCAATTTACAAACAGTCAGTACAGAACTAAATCCACTCTGGATCGGTCGACATAAAAAAGTGTGATAATTCCTCGCGTTCGATACATACAGTGTACGTAAGCTATATCTAGCTCAACCTGAAGTGTTAAAATATCTCTCGCGTTACGACGCAATATAAAAACGTGCAAATTTCTGTGACTTCATTCGAGAATTAGCGGAAAAGTATACATATCTACCACACAAACATTTAGTATCTTTAAGAAAACTGTAACCAACTATCAACTCGCTGTGGACATTCTTGTTGCTCTATCTTGTTACTATATTGTTGTGAAGTGATTTACGTGTTTAAAATTGTAGTATTTAAGTGTTTTATCAAACGTTACTTAAAATTACGACTGCTTTTTTCCACAACGTTATCGAAGAAAAACAAACAACACATCTACTTAGGTGCAGTAGTGAACAACAAACTAGTTATGGGACGGTGGGCAAATTCAGCTATCGGGTGTCTGCTTCCACGTTAGCACCGCTGGTAATGGGAATAACAGGATCATTTTTGGTGCTGTTATTTTTTGACTAAATGACATCCCAACGGTTTTTCGGCCTAATCCTAAGGTGTGCGTATCCGTGCTGAGGGGATGCATGACAGTGAGCCTATCATCTGTCACTAACGGAACCTTCGGGATACTAGGCGCCCTCCCGTCGTAAGTCAGCCTTGTCATGGTCATGGACCTCTTTTTCCCTAGCTACTCGTGGGACTTTTATGGAAGAAGTAACAGAAACAAACTCAAAAACTACAGAGGAGATGGAAGTCGACCTATCGACTCCAACTGACCTCCCTGTAACCTCTGATCAGGAACGAGACCTCCAACTCCTGAAAACAAACCTAGGAAACTAGGTGGTGCAGCCAGGAAACGACTTAGTCGTCTCCTGAAGAGTGGGGTATCTTACAAATCCGCCTTGCAGCAAATTCTAGAGCACGGGAGCGGGATCAAACGCAAGGGAGAAAGCATTCTCCCTCTGTGGCTGGTACCAGCAAGCGCTTACGCTCTAACGATGACTCACCCGAATAAGAGGCAAAGAAGCCCTGCTCGGCTGAATCAATGGTAACGTCAGGTGAAACTGGCTTACAAAAGCCCTCTTATGGGCAGGCTGTATCCGGCATCAAGGTGGGAATTTTACATCTCGAACTTCCGACAGCCTCCATCACGACCAAACAAATGGAATCCCTTCAGTATGCCATTATGGCCGCTGTAGAGGATATACCTGAAGGTGGTCCACAAGTACAGTTCCAGAGCTGTACTTTCCGGCCTGCATGGTTACAGGTCGCCTGTGTAAATCAGGAGAGTGTCTCGTGGTTGACTGGCGTAGTTAATACACTTCAACCATGGGACAGTGCCTCCCTGAAATGTGTTTCAGACGACCAACTCCCAAAGCCACACATTTGTGTGGCTTACATACCTGACGAAGGCAGTCGTAGACTGACTTCAGAACAGGTCCTCACCAGACTGGGGGAAATGAACCACGGTCTGTTTACCTTGGAATGGACTGTCCTACACAAGGAAATTGCAGGCCCTGGTCAAACATGGACTTTCGCCATTGACGATCGATCCATGGCCACGTTGGAGAGGATTGGATTCAAACCATACCTGGGTTTTGGACAGGTTGTTTTCCGGCCTAAAGCCCGGCCCTCCCAACTGTCATCAAAACCAGGTCTCTCGAAGAGTTCCGAGAAAAGCCATGGTCCGGAGCCGAGTGGAAAACCTCCTGTTGCAGTGAGGAGAACCGACCCTCCTCACAAGAACAGGGGGAGTGTACCGCCGGCACGTAGCCGGGGCACCGGCTATCCAAAAGGGAGAGCTGGCTTCCCCAAAAAGAAGACGAGTAACGTCTCTTCAAGGGAACCGGAAAAAGGAACTGGACCTGCTGTCCTGAAATCGAAGACCAGTATGGCCTCGACCAAAGGACTAAATCAATCAGCTGGATCTGCCGTGGCGAAAGGTGACCAAGCCTCGTCAATGGCACCAACTACAGCCTCACCCCTGGGAGGATCAGATGGTGGCGCCTCAATTGACCCACCGTGTGATCGCCACTTTCCACTGTTTACAGGCAAACTTACAGCACGCCAAGGCCGCTTCTTACATTCTTGGTAAGAGGTTCAAGGACGAATCAATCGACCTTGCCTTCATGCAAGAACCATGGACAGGAAACACAGACCGAGTAACTGGTCTCAGCAATATTCCTGGTGAGGTAGTAGTCTGTCCTGGGTGAAACCCAGGGCATGTCTCCTCAATAGGAAAAATATTAATTATTTTTTGCTTACAGGCTTTTGCACTCCTGATGTGGTAGCCATCCAAGTGTCCCTACAGGAGAAGAATGGTATGACTAACATAGTCGCCTGCTCAGCATACTTCCCAGGGGACACGGATACTGTACATCCCCTCGCTATACGTCGGTTAATCGACTATAGCAAGAAGAACAGACTCGAGTTAGTAATGGGCTGTGACGCCAAATCACACCATATGTTGTGGGACAGTGAGCATATAAATCATAGAGGTGAGTTACTTTTTGATTATATATTAGGGGAAGGGCTATCTGTTATTAATAAGGGCTCCGAACCAACTTTTGTAACTAGAAATAGATCAGAGGTGTTAGATTTAACAATCAGCTCAAACTTTTCGAGCAATAAGATACGGCATTGGGCAGTATCTACTGAGCCTTCGTGTTCAGATCACAGACACATTCAATTCAACATTGAAATCGGTCCACGGCCAGTAGTGGAATATCGCGACTCAAAAGCTACTGACTGGAGTGGATACAGAAATTCCCTCCAACGGTACATTGTGGAAGGCTTCACTACAATAAACAGTTGTGATGGGATAGATACTGCGGCGGACAAGTTTCGGGAAGCAGTGATCTCCTCCTATCATGAAAACTGTCCACTCAAGACAAAAAGAGATAATCGCAACTCTACTTGGTGGAACAAAAGCCTAGATAAGCGAAGAAAAGAAGTTCGACGACTGTTCAATAGATCTAAAGAGTCAGGCAACTGGGAACCTTATAGAACTGCTCTAACAACTTATAACAAAGAAATTAGAAAGGCGAAACGGGAGTCTTGGAAGAAGTTCTGTGAGAGTATATCTGACATACCTCGCAGTACCAGAATACACAAGAATCTCTCTAAAGAGCCGATTGCCGAGATACGGTCGATGAAACGACCAGATGGCACTTTTACGACCTCTAGAAAAGAAACGTTAGACCTTTTGATTAAAAACTGTTTTCCCGTAAGTTTAACTGTGGATAACAACCGACCTCCCCACTTTGAGGGCGCAATACAATTATTTCAGCCCTTCAAATCTCCCGGTGAGGATGGCATCTTTGCAGCTCTGCTACAAAACGGACTGGAATTACTCATACCCATCCTTATTAAACTGTATAGAGCTAGTCTGGCGTGGAATTATATTCCACCCAGTTGGTTGGCGGCTAGGGTAGTATATATACCGAAAGTGGGCCGCACAGACCCACACCCTAAATCGGTCAGACTTGAAAGAATACTGGACTGCCATATCAGGCAGGTAGCTTTATACAGCTCCCCCCCGAGCATCCACCAGTACGCTTATCAAACAGAACTTTCTGTGGATATGGTGTACACACTAGATATAAATTGAGTGAATGAAACGACGAGTACTCAGTGTGTATTTATTATTAAATGCAGCTAAGCGTTTTCGGCCATTAGGCCATTCTCAGAGCTGTCCTATGAAATTATAATGTTTGTAAAATTTGAAAAAACAATTTAAAAAAGTTGAACTTACGTCATAAAAAAATCCTATAACAGGTGTCAAAAAACATCCAGTGAATAAAAATGAAAACATGAATGATGTTAAGTCCTTGTTACAATAAAAGGATTAAAAACATTAAAATACCCCTTTAAGAGGGTGTAGAAGTGTTTTTCACATCATGAAAAGTCCCATTCAGAAGTGTCAACTAGTGATGGGGAATTCGAATACTAAGCATCGGAAAGTATTCGATTCTTAACAGTACTCGGTGTATTCGATTCTTTTATCCAAGTATTCTCTGATCTCGGCATGGCTGATCGCATAAACTCGAAAATAACAGTCAGCACTGTCAGCAGATTCCGATTGAGGACTCAGATTGATTGCTCGGCTCGGTTGAATTGAGAACTCATATCGCATAATCGCATGCCCTTGCATTTAGTTGTAAGGTAGGTTCGTGGGATTCACAAATTCGTGAATTCGTGAAAAAATGTATTATTTTTACATTTATCGAAACATGTACACTATCCTGTTAAATATTTTATATTTTCTTTAAAAACATTTTAAGAGAAACTCTGAAATTTTATATCAAATTAAAATACACTACCAATTTTGCTTGTTTTGATTTCTTCAAAATATTTATATTGCATTCAAGTGTTCTTGTCTAACGAAGAAACCAAAATATTAAGCTGCTACCTTAGAGAAAACAGAGATTAACAAATAACCACATAAGAACAGTGAAAAGTTCGCACAGGCACCGGTATCCGTTGATGCGTTGGTGTATCGGTATTCGTGTTCGTTCGTATTCGTCCTCATCCATATACGAGTACAATCTTTGTTCTCGAGAACTCAGTACTCGGATAAGTATTCGATTCCTAAAATGATTCGAATACCATGTGTCCGATTCTTAAAAGTATTCGATTCTGCCCATCACTAGTGTCAACTAAATGATATCCGATGACAAGTTTGACGTTTATACACGGTGGCTAATAAGCCAGCGTGCCGTAAAACAACAAGTGTATAACACGTTGTATTGAATTTTTCGGAAGTGGAACAGGCCATTAAGAAAATAAAAACCGGTAAAGCAACAGGCATTGATGCACTTTCAGCCGAAACTTTGAAGTACTTAGATGATGATGGCGTACGCTTTTTAAATCGTATTTATCAGAAAATTTGAACCTCCGGTGCTTGGCCAGACGATTGGACCAATTCAATACTTGTCGTGTACGATTAGTTGCTCCGGGTAATTCAAATATCTCCTCGCTTTTCTTTTATCCTGATACAAAATCGGATTTTCATTGGAAAATTGTGAATTATTTGTTAAAAATACTATGTTTTCGTTGCGATGAGAGAGAAATCTCAATTTAAAAGTATATTGAGCTGCTACTGCAATCTAAAGATTTCTTTCATTACATTCAAAATCTTCTAATCGTTTGTATCCACTCTTGAACAACACTATTCTCAACAAGAAGCGGCCTCCATATACCCTTCTCCAGTAGACGCTGATCAATAAAAGAAATGAATCATCGGTGTATACCGGATATTTCTCCGCATAACGCCTTGCAACAGCTGTATAATTTTCCCTCGAATTCACACCTGATCATCGAAAATGATCGATAATACGAAACATTTTTTTTCTATAATCTCAAATGCATAATAATTGGAAGCTTCAATATGTACAGGGATTGAGAGTAGGTATGGTCTATAACTTCATAAAATTGAATATAACAAAATATACCTTAATTAATATTTGTGAATAATATCAACATTTGAAACTATTGCTTTTATTCTATAACAGCGTACCCCTTACCAAATTATTGAGATAAATTGTACCCCTGAACCATATTTTAGTAGGGTCAGCCCAGAGACAATTGTAAAAAGTGAAATTTAGGGTTACAATAAATAAAATTAAAACAATATGAGCAACATCATGTATTTTGTAGTTACATGTAAGGGTTAAAGATAGAATTTTGATAAAAATTACCTAAAATCTAAAAGTTTCTTTGATTCATTCTATTGACAAAAAGACAGAACAATATAAAAAGTTAATGTGATGCCCTTGCTTCATTGCGCACAGCTTTTTGAAGTTGGGCTCGAAAGAAGCCAAGTACAATCTCAAATCTGGTGAAGCATCCAACTTGTTTCTGTACTTATTCTTAATGAAAGCGTATGATGAAAAGGCTCTTTCCACTAATACTGTGGATGGAAAAGGTAACAACACCTTCATTGCCAGATCAGACAGACGTTTATATTCATTGCTTACATCCAACCAAAAGTTGACGAGAGGTTTAGTCTTGAAATGTAACTTCAACGTACTATCAGTAGAGATCTCTACAAGACTTTCTTTTTCTGCAATCTCCAACCCAGCAGATTGAAAATTCTCTTCAGAAAAGGGGTTTTAAATCCGCTTAATTCCTTCATCAACCTTGGGAAAGTATTTCGCGAATGAAGATTTCAATTCCTTCAAGTGTTCTGAAATTTCCAGTTTGGCAGCACTAGAGAGTTGTAACTCGTTCTCTTTCAAAATGTCGTGCAACGTTTCAAACATTTCTGTCTGGCCATTATGGATTGCAAGACCACCAAAAATCAATCTTTTTCGTCATAGATTCCATTTTTTCTGCTACTCTAAAAACTGTTATTGAGCTTATTTGGAGACTCAGATTTAGCTTGTTGACTTGGTTAAAAATGTCACTCAGGTAAGCCAAATATTGCAGCCACTCGCTATCATGTAATCTGGAAGATAGATGGAACGGATGATCCCGAAAGAACAGCTGTACTTCAAACCTTAACTCAAACAATCTTTGGAGTACTTTACCATGGGAGAGCCATCTGACCTTTGTGTGATAGAGCAAGTTAATGTGGACGCTATCCATTTCCTCGCACAGAGATTTGAACAGCCTCGAGTTTAAGGCCTGTGATTTGATGAAGTTGACGATTTTAACGGCTTCGTCAAGCACAGTTTTCAATCCAACAGGTAGGTTTTTGCAGGCAAGAGTTTGTCTGTGAATGCAGCAGTGCGTCCAGTGAACAAGAGGCGCCACTTCTTTAACACGGGCCAATAAAACATCCTGACATAGATTTTGCAGCATCGGTAGACATGCCGCAGCAAGTTTCCCAGGTAATGTCATGTTTAATAAAATATGCATTAATAGCATTGAATATGTCATTTCCTTTCGTTGTTTCCGGCAGTTGATGGCACAGTAAAAGATTTTCATAAATATATCGTGCAATTACAAGCAGCGCAGCACATTTCGATACATCTGCACTTTCATCAACTTGAATAGCAAAGTACTTACTATTCTTAATTCTTGTAATTACTGTTTCCTCAACGTCTTCCGACATATCCCTGATTCTGCGAGATATAGTTAAGTTAGAAACAGGAATAGTGTCTATTTTCTTCGCACTTTCTTCACCAAGCATGCAATTGATGGCATCCTTAATGCACTGGAAAATTAAATTTTCTGCTATGGTGTGGTCTTTGCCAGATTTATCAATGCGGTAACTTATTTTATATGACGCTTCAAGCGCATTTTCTTTGTCTTTGTTAGCTGTCCCGAAATAAGATATTACATTTCTTTGTTTTGAAAGCCGATCAAAAAAACTACGATCTTTATTTTCATAGTTAGCATGTTTTGTTTGTAAATGTCGTTTTAGAAGTGAAGGCTTTGGTAACAGCTCGCCGCATACTACACATTTCAGTCTTGGTCAGTCATTTTCACCGACAAAATAAAATGCGTACTTTGAATACTCATCAAAGTATTTCCTCTTCTTAGTGACATTGTCAGTGCCTTCACATTTTCTTTTATGTAAGCTTCGCTCAGTATTATCACTAACCTGTGAGGGCATTTTATTGTCCGTTGATGTACTAGGTACTTCACTGTCGTTGGTCTTGTTCTGCAAAGAAGTTATTCCTTTACCACCAGTTTTCAACCACTTATCCATGACACGTTTTATAGTATTTTAACAAACAACTATTTTAACAACTACACACAAAAGCACTGTGCTTACATTTGCACCCTGCCCATGCCTCAAGATAACTGACGGCGACAGTACAGTAGCCTGGGCGAGTCTAATATTAAAGAACGGAGGGGTGTATCTGCCTGCATCTACTTCCTCGCTTCATATACAGTGGACTCTTTCACGAGCTTCGTTGCTACAGTAAACGGATGTAGCAGGTTATTATTTAGCTACAAGTATTTTCCTACCCATGTCCGCCATTACATATTTTCATTCCGCGAACCCCCTACGGACCCGTTGCGAACCCCAAGGGGTTCGCGTACCCCAGGTTGAGAACCGCTGTTCTATAACGTTTGTTCCTACTGTTTCGGTATTGCTTATTCGTAAATGGTGGCGTAGGTGTATTTTTGTTGACAAAAAGCGCTGTAACTTCAATATGTCTAGACTGTTTTTCATAAACTAGTACAGTTTGAACAGCATTGAAGATATATTTAGGAACCAAAGAACAGTAACATTCCATTTTTTGTTGGGACAGTCTTTGCACAAGTTTTTTATATCATTTTGTTCCTTATCACATTTTTTTTGAATTTCTAACATTTTCCAATAAACTGTGGAATTAGCTAGAAACAGTAAGTTTCATTTAAAACACTAATATTAGTAGATTCCACAAAGTAAGGGTTGAGACAGTTAATTTCATTAATACCTTTTTTTGTTCACAAATCCAATTTAAATTGATTTGATTTAATTTCTCTTGAAACTTCCAGAGTGACCAGAAACTCATCAAAAGTGATTAGTTTGGAATTTTGACAGGTCAATAAATGCTCTTTGCCTTTTTCTGAGCTGGCTACAGTTATAGCACTGCATTTAAAATTTAGGGGATTTAGGAATTGAACAAAAATAATGGAATAAGAATAGTAGTTTCTTATGTTGATACTTTTTACCAACTTAAATTAGAATATACATTGTAGAAAACGCAACTACATTTTGTGGGTCATAAATTGAGCTACATAGCAGAGCCCTAACTAGGGCGTGGCAAAGGCGGCGCTTGCCGCGGGCGCCAAATCCTTCGATAGAAAAATAGACAATAATTATAATAATTGTTTTGATAAAGGAAAAAATTAGGCATATTATGTAGTTACTGTTTCAAAAAAAAACAGCACCCTTTTTTTTAGTGTTTACTGTACTGTATCGATTATGCTCAATTTATATTAAAAAAATAATATTAAATACGCCCTTACATATGGTTGTAAAATCCTCTATTTTTTCAGAGCAGAAATAAAGAAAATGCCACCCAAAAAACCACCTGGGGCTGAATATAAAAAATTGCGACAGTTAAAAACAGATGAAGTTAAAAAGACCGTTACACCTATAAAAGACTTTTTTTCTATAATACCTAGGCTCAGGCCTAATAGTGTTAATGATAGTTCAATAACAGAATCAGCTACTCCCCCGTCCTCTTCTTGTGAGAGCAATGTCAATGTGTTAGACCGGGAATCCGAAGAAAAAGATGATCTTATTATTGGCAATAATAAGAAGCCATTAAATTCAGTAGAAAGCTTAAGTTGTGCAGAAGTAACTCTTGATTTGAATGATCCCCAGACTTGGACAAAAGAAAACTTAAGAGTTTGTATAGAACGCCGACCAGACCCGGGAGATGACATCAATGTATATCCAGTAGTAAATAATAGGCAGTTTGACAAAAAATTGTTTAATAAAGTTCTGGTGAATGGTGAATGGAGAGACAATACGAAGATCCTGGCTGATTTATTGCAGAAGAAATAATTCTTTATATTGCTCTCCTCGTAAACTTTTTGATTTTAACCAAAAGGTTTTTGGTATTTTTTGCGAAACTGGTTTCTCCGACTGGAAACATTTAAATCTTGCTATTCCTCGGCATGAAAACTCGCTATCTCACAAAGAGAACTACCTAAAATGGAAGGAATTCGAACGAGGTATTAAGATGGGTACATTAATCGACGATAAAACTGAAAAATTACTTTTGACAGAAAAACAAAAATGTTGCCATATTCTTGAGGTCATATTGGACGCGATGTTACATTGCATTAAAAACAATGATGCATTGAGGGGATCGTCAGAAATTATTGAACATCGAAAATGTGGTAAATTTTTAAATACAATTGAGCTTATAAGTCATTACGATCCAACAATTGTAAGTCACATAAAATCTCATAACAAAAACCAAATATCATATTTTTCGCCTACGGTTCAAAACGAACTCATACATTTAATTGGGAATAAAGTAAGAAACACAATTATTTCAAATATAGTTGAATCAAAGTATTATTGTTTAATGTTGGATTACACACCAGACACATCCCACCAGGAGCAATTGTCGCACATTATTGGATATATGTCCGATGCAGCCAATCCGAATGTTCCATAGAAGAGACCTCCATTGATTTTATAAAGATTACAGGCAAAACTGGAGATGTAATGGCAAATCAAATTACTTCAAAACTGGTTGATGACGGACTTAATATTGACAACATTAGGGGTCAAGCTTACGACAACGGTGCCAGTATGGCGGGAAAATATAACGGCGTTCAAGCAAAACTATTAAATTTGAATAAGTTTGCCCGGTTTGTCCCATGCTCTGCCCATAGCTTGAATTTAGTAGCTTATCATGCAGCTAAATGTTTCCCAGAAATAATAACTTTTTTTGGGAGTTGTCAAAATTTGTTTAATTTTTTTGTAAGGTCAACAACTCGCTGGGAAATTTTAGTTTCCACCTTAAAAACTAGGCTTAAAGGTCAGAGTGATACCCGGTGGTGTACCCGATGTGAAGCTATAAAAGCTCTTGCATTTAACTTTAAAGAAGTAATTGATTTACTTAATAAAATAAAGTTGAAGGCAATAATTCGAGTTCAGATTCTGATGCTGCCGATTCTTTTGGACCATAAGTTTGTATGTCTTCTTGTTTTCTGGAACGTCATTTTAAGTAAAATTAATAAAGTTAGTAAACTTTTGCAGGGAACATTTGTATCGGTATTGGATGGGTCTAATTCAATAAAAGGGCTTGTTGAGGAAATTCAATCCCTTAAGGAAAATTTGCTTGAGAATGTCCTGCAAAAAGCTAATCACATTTCTGAGTCCGTAGATATGGAACCAGAATTTACAATGAGAAGAAAGAGAAAAGTTAAAAAAATGGTAGGCGAGTCTTGCTGTGACGAGGCAAGCAATTTAAGTGAAGATAACAAATTTAAAATCTTATGCTTGCAAATTGTTGATGTAATTCTAACTCAACTGAATTCACGGTTTTGTGCTCTTCGGAGCGTTGCAGATGATTTTCATTTTCTAACTGGTAAATCACTTAAGATGTTTTCTGCAGTGACATAAAACGACATGCTACTGATTTGACTCTAAAATATGACCAAGATTTAGATGCATTTGAATTTGTTAATGAAATTGACAGTTTCAGGTTTCAAGCATCTTCTCATATTGAATACTTGAAATCTTTAAGCCATCTAGAAATTTTAAATTTCATTAGGAAAAATGAGTGGGAATCTGTATATCCAAATATTGATATCGCTCTTAGATTGTTTCTCACCTTGCCAGTCATAACAGCTTCATGTGAAACATCATTTAGTAAATTAAAGTTGATAAAAATCTATTTAAGATCATCGATTGGGCAGGACAGGCTCACTAATATGACCATTTTAAGCGTAGAAAGAAAATTATCTTTAACTATTGATTTTAATGAAGTCATTGATAACTTTGATACTTTAAAAGTGAGAAAAGAGCAATTTTAGTTTTGCTTTAAATACCCAAAGTTTAGCTTTAATTTTTGTTTTTTGTTATTTTACCTAGTCATTCGCGTATTTTGTATTTTAGTTGGTATACTTTATAATATCAATATAAGAGTTTTTTTATATTTTATGTTATTATATTTTATTTCAATATCGACTTCAATCCTTTTGTACATGTATAAACCAAAAAAATAAAAATTATTTATGAAAGCTGTTTGCTGTTTTCATCTGATTATAAAATGTATACAATAGGGGCGCCGCCCTTACACTCTCCGCGGGCGCTAAATTCCTAGTTACGGCACTGCTACCTAGCAATTATGAACTCAAAAATATTGCATTTTTGGGTTGATTTTATTACAACCATTTTATCCCCACGGTTTTAGGACATACGGTTTCTGAAATACGGCGTTACGGTTCATTCATTCATCTTGCATTATTTACAATTACAAGTATTCAATAAACACATGTTTGAGTACCCACCACAGGCATTTAGAAGCATAATGAAAACAGATCGTATCTCGGTAAAAACGGCTTTTTAAAAAAATACTTACAGACCAGAAAACTTCAAAAACGCTGTTTTAAACTAATGGTACTATTATAGTGTTACGAACTCGCACACCGAAGCAGATACTAAGTACGGTCCTGTAACCTTATGTTAACGGAGTTAAAAAAATGGCTAGCTCGCTGAATTCTGAGAAGGTTTATTGGGATTTATTGTGACAGTTTTTATAGACATGTTCTCGGAAGGTCTTTTAAGGATTGAGCCGACAAACGAGAAATATCGCGAAAGGTATTTGTTTTGTGTAAGCCGCAGTCCAGAATTCTCTAGTAAAAAAGGCACTAGTATATAAAAAGGACCGATCAGCGAACCCAGGGCAGTTGATAAAGTGATCTTGACAAATAAACAGTAAATAAGTGAATATAAAAGTGTTTTTAAATGAAACTCAAGGTCTCTAGTTAATTCCACAATATAATCCAAGTTATTGAAAATTTTGAATTTTCAATAACTTGTATTATATTGTGGAATTAACTAGAGACCTTGAGTTTCATTTAAAAACACTAATATGAGCATATTCCACGAAGTAAGGGTCGAGACAGTCAATTTAATGAATATAAAAGTGTTTATATAAATTAATAATTAAGTTTGTGTGCATATAAATTAAATTTAAGTGATTAGTTAAGTATATATAAATTAAGTGTTAGTGAGTTAGTGTTCAAATAAATTAGTAAGTAGCCATACCGTGTGTTTAAAATTTATCCCACCCGTTTATTGTTTAAATAAATTAGAATAACATTACATTGGTGTCAGGTGTGGGGTAATATAAATAAATTGCTACATCTTTCGCTTTCTACAGTTGTCATTGGTAATGTACATAAAATAGTCAACAATTTTACAGTTTCCGAAAAAGTTTTAGAGAGATTGTTATTAATAAACAATTGCAGCATTGGCACATCTCCTGAACTCTTATTAAAATCGTCGCGTTCATAAGTAACTTGAAGTTCAGTTTTTAGTTTTAAATAATTAATACTAGAATAGTTTTCTCTTATTGACTTAAGAATACGATCTGGAAAATTAATTTTATATTGTTCGAACTGGTCGCTGTAAAATAACTGGGCAATCACTAAATGATCACTGAAACTAAAGCGGTGGTTATCTCAGAAATTATTATGTCGCAAACCTGCAAAGCAACTTGGCGCTTTGAGTCTTCATTTTTCCTTGGTCTTTTTGCACCAAGTGTTGAAGAAGATGAAGGTGCTTAGGGAAATATTTCATATAATAAAATATGGTCTCTGACTTTTTGAATTGACATTTTAAATGAGTCTATATTTTTTTTCACCAATATCACGTCAATCCCATGTTTTTGAAGTTGATTAAAAACAAACTTCACAATTAGGCATTATTAAATGGAAAAAATTGAGCCAATAAAGGAAATCCACGCTTTGCAAAAAAGTTTTTAATCCTATTGCTTGATTAATTGTATTTGAGTCTTCTTCAACCTCAATTATCTTTTCTATTGAAGCCAGAATATCAGCTTGATACAAAAATACGGTTTCCACACAACGCGTATTAAAATGCCACCTTGTCGGTGCCGCTCTAGGTAAACGTACTTTAACAAATTCATCGAGAATCGCTGTACGTTTTGGAGATCGACTAAAAAATGTGGAACATCCCTGTAAATTAGCAAAAAAACTTTGACATTTTTATTCTGACTTGCTGCTTTTTGCAGAATTAAATTTAATTGGTGAGCATAACAATGAATAAAATTTGCTTGAGGATATCGTTCTTTAATTTTTTTTGTACTTCGCCTAATCGACCACTCATAGTAGAAGCTCCATCATAACTCCGTCCAATTAACTTTTCCGGTGTTTTATTAATTTCTAGTACCTCTAATTCTTTAAAAATTATCTCCGATAAATGTTTGGCTGTGGTGCCGGTAGAATTTCCAAATTTTATAAACCTTTCGTGAACGACACCGGATAAAATGTACTGTATAATAAAAGTCATTTGAGTTCTGTTAGAGCTATCAGTAGTTTCATCCACCTGGACTGCGATATATTCGGCTGACTGAATCTCCAATTTAAGTTGTTCTTGAGCCACCGATAACATTGAATCAAGTAATTCATTTTGTACAGTTTCAATACCCTTAAAAACCGTAGCCTTATCCAAGTATTCTTTGAATATTGGATCCAGCTCTGAAACAAAATTTATAAGTCCACGAAATATTCCGGGGTTTACAGAAGATTCTGTCTCGTCGTGCCCTCGCAAAGCAAGTTCAAACGCCTCACAAAATTTCACACAGTCAATTATTTTATTTATAATATATCTGTTTTTCGACACTTTTTCATTAAAAATTCTTACCGATTGTCTATAAGCATTGTCTAATTGAGAACGAATATCCACAGTACCGATTGTAGCGAAACTCATGGCACATTTCATATGGTCTGCCGATAAACTATGCTCTTTTTCATTTTCTCTTTTAAATGTTTTAAGTCTTGGACACCGTTTTTACACCATAAAGAATTATTCGAAAAAAGCAGACAAACGAAACAGTAAAATGCATTACTTACTTCACATCCGCAAATCCAACCAGACAAATCATACATAGACCTGCGAAAATTGCGATGAACTTCTTTATTTTTGTCCTTGCTAGTCTGTTTAATTTTTAAATCTGGAGTTTTAATAGTTTTTCAAAATTTAATTCACTTTTCGTTCTCAAATTTTGAACCATTTGTACCACAGACATGATAAAAGGCGTAGAATAAAATAACACCAAATAATTAAAACACAAACCCTCAAAAAAACGAATCAAAAATCAAAATAATAACAACTTATAACATCAAAACACAAATCTTATTTGACTTCAAAATGATCTCCTTTAAATCAAAATATAGTGCAGCCTGCCTACTCATCTCTTTTCTAAGCGTGTAATAATCGAACGACGTAAGTCGATTCATCATTCATATTAACCCGGGCTTTTGACCCAAGAGATGTAAACTTCGGCCGTGTTTCTTTCACGTTACGAAGATTGTCAACGTTCGGCAGATTCCGTCCCCATTTAACGCGTTGAGGTCATCGATGGACACCAGCCCGTTTTGCTATTTTGAATTTAGCAGAGATGTAGGTCGAACTAACGTTTACACGGTTGTCTTGACAAACGTTTACACGGGGTTTTGAAACATTTTAGGTAAATTTTATTTTTTATTTAAGAGAAATACTTAGTATTAGCATTTAATAGTATACTATATGTATAGTAGGTATATTTTATTTTTTTATATATCTATTTAAATATTTTTTTAAATTATTTTTTAATGGGAGGTCATTGACCTAATGGAGGAGCCGCCACTGGGTAAACAACACATCCTATCGGAACGTGCATCAGATAATAATTGAAGAAGCGTTTGATGTATGTAGTAGTGGAAGTTACAACTCGTATTTTTTCCAGTATATTTGGATGGTGTTGGTGAAAAGCGGTGTAAGTCAAAAAAGGTCGAAAACAAGCTAAGTATAGAAATTGCTGCCAAAACACATGTTCTTTGAATAGGGAGAACTGGTATAAGTCTATTAAAAACTAGAATAAAGGTGAATAAATGTGGCAAATACAGTATAGGGTAAAGCGACATAGGTACCCTTGAAACAAAAATATGTATTTTATTTTGTAAGCCAAAAACAACACAGTGTAAAATGAAATAAGTCAACTTGTGGTAGTTTTCCCTATAAAATAATATAGCTAATATTTGTGAATACTGATACATGTGTACTTAAACCAAAAAATAAAATAAAAATGTTTTTAAGAATATTGATATATTTGTACATATACCGTTTGTCACAATAACAATCCATGATATAGGTCAACATATTCCCTATAGCAAAATTTGTACTAATTGCTTTTAGTTTACATATACCACTTTTCCCTATTAAGGTTATGTTAAATGATTTCCCGCCAAGTCAACTATACTAAAAATGGTTTAGTATTGTAACCGTTATTCAATGTTGCATTGTGTCTCGTTTTCATTCGGGTAGTTTTTAAAGCTTTATGCTAATAATTGTAATAAGAAGTAGTGCGTAAGTTATAGTGGTGATTAGATTGTTGTGACTTTTGGATAACCAGTTGTAAATTTAATAGAGTAAATAAGTAAATTTTGAGGTTATGGCTAGTCAAAGAACTAAGCTAATCTTGAAACTTCTGAAAGATCGAAAAGAAGATTACGACGATAAAAAAGGCCTACCAGAAACGTCTCTAGGTAAGTGTCTATTTTAATAAATAAAAGTTTATACTAAATAATAAAAGACCTATCTATGGTTATAAGACAGGTGCGTACGTATTTTTTGTATAGAATAGAGTATACAGGGTGTTTCAAAATTCAATACAAACATTTTAAGGGTGCATTCTTAAGCTAATTTAAAAACAAAAGTTTATATAAACATGGGTTCGAAAATGAATCGTTCAAGTTAAAAGTTTGTTTTCGATTTCTTTTGATAACTTTTGCAAAAGATTCAATCTTGTTAACTTTCACCGAAGTCCAAAATTTCATGTAATCCGTGCGGGGTCCTTTCCTAAAAATTTCGCATACTTCTAAAGACAGTTTTCCGTGTTTAAGTAACTTATAATCCTCCAATTTCAGAAGGACATCCAGTCAAAATTGTTGCAGAAAACATAAGTTCTCGTCCTAGAACTGGCAGTACCAGCAAAGTAAAGAGTGGTAAGTTACGAATCAATTAAGTGTGCACTAAAATAATGGTTTTGCTTATATTTTCCAGATGAAATCGGTTCTGCAACCACTAGTTTTGTCACCCAGAAGGAACCAGCTTTACTTATAGTGAATGAGGATAAAATTTCCAGTCCTGAACCTTCGCTCAACTCCTTGGGGCCCATTGGCCGTCAGACTTTAGAGGACATTATTGCAGATGCTTGCCAAGATAATTTTTGTGAAACCGAATTTCAAGAAGTAGCAGTAGACGGTTTGATTCCGGCAGGGCCATCTAGTGCTCTAGCAAGACCTTCTTTCCAATTTGAGGAAAAAACACCTGATGAAGAACCATTTGACGACAGTGATGCTGACCCCGATTTTCTAGAAGAAAGCGAATCAGATTTTGATAGTGACATACCATTGATGAAGTTGAGATTTTCCCCAAATAAAGAAAAAATAAATAAGAAAAAAAAATAGAACTGAAAACGACCAAAATCAGAAACATCCCAATCCCAATAAAAAGAAAGATTTTAGAAAACATATTGAGGTTGTAAAGAAGAAACCAGGAAGAAAGCCAATTAAAAATGAAAGTAGACAAATTGGCGAAGAGAGAAAGAAAAAAGAAATTTGGGACGATTATATGCCATAAAAACCGAAAAATTAATTAAAGAAAGAAAATGCCGCCTCAGGTGTAAAATAGGATTACCGAAGAGAAGATTTTAACAAACGTATACATTTTTTGGCTAGACTTATAACAACAGAAGAAAAGAAAACAGAAAAACGTAAAATGGATAACAAAAAACACAAAAAAGACAAGTCTCGCATAAATATTATTTGCCGGTAGATGGGCAACTAGTTACAATTTGCAAAACATGTCTCCTTAAAACTTTAGATGAGACGAACAGGTTTCTAACCGATGTTATAAAAAATAAGAGCTCCAGAGTTAGAGTATGGGCCACTTTGGCGTGGGAACTTTTTGTGACGTCACATGACCACGCCCTCTGACCTTGACCTAGTTTTCGTGACGTCACATGATCACGCCCCATGACGTCACAAGACCACGCCCTCTGACGTAGCTGTCATCTGTCACATGTGTCATCTGTCAAATGTGTAATCTGTCAAATGTGTCATCTGTCATCTGTGTCAACAGTCATGTGTTCTGTACCATATGTCATAAGTGTCGTGTCATCCGTCAACAGTCATATCTATCTTATGTTTTGTGTCGACTCTCATGTGTCATCTGTCAACACCGCCACGTGTGTCAACTGTCAAATGTGTCGTATGCCACATCTGTTCTGTGATTTCATGTGCTCCATGATTTTTCTATGTGCCGTTTGGGCGCTCCGTCGTATGTGTCATCTGTCAAATGTCTCATCTGTTATATATGCCGTATCTGCCTTCCGTCATATGTACCGTATGTGCGTTCCGTCGTATGTGCGTTCCGTCGTATGTGTCATCTGTCAAATGTCTCATCTGTCATATGTGCCACCATGTGCCGTATCTGCCTTCCGTCATGTGTGACGTATGTGCCGTATGTGCGTTCCGTCGTATGTGTCATCCGTCAAATCCTTGCCATCTATCGTCGTCAACCTACATTATTCACCAGATGTCGGTAATACAGTTACCTTGTCTTGCCATCTGTCGTCGTCAACCTACATGGTCCACCACGTGTCCTTAATACAGTTAACCTTGTGTCATCTATCTTCTGTGTGACGTATAGTCTGTGTCGTCTGTCGAACACCTTCTGCTGGGACACGTTCGATATACAGGATGTAGTCATAAAGATGCCATAACGGCACTAACATATATCTATCTGTTATTCACCGGGGTGCCAAAACGGCCGTGGGTGGCTGGGGTAGCAAAGCTACTTTTTCCACATACTGCGCATATTTTCCGTTACAGACAGGCCGTAAAAGACACATGTCAACGTTCTGCGTAGGTCTTAAAGGCATTTGCTCATATCTCTGTTATTATTTGTCGGATTGGAGTCTAATAAACGCCATTATGATTGTTAGATTATTATCGTATACAGGATGTGCAAAAAGATGCCATTAGGGCACTAACGTATATCTCTGCTATTATTGGTCGGATTGAAGTCAAATAAACGCTATTATGATTGTTAGATCATTATTGTATACAGGATGTGCAAAAAAAAGATGTCATTAAGGCGCTAACGCATGTATGTTTTCTGTTGTATGGTCTGTTTTGTCTTATGTCAAATAATTTGTGTGGTCTGTCAAATGTGTCTTATGCCGTATAATCTGTGTCGTCTATCAAGTCGAATAAACGCCATTATGATTGTTAGATTATTATCGTATACAGGATGTGCAAAAAAGATGCCATTAGGACACTAACGTATATCTCAGCTATTATTGGTCAGATTTTTATGGAACAAACGATATTATGATTGTTAGATTATTATCGTATACAAAATGTGCAAAAAAAAGATGCCATTAGGGCACTAGCACATATCTCTGTTATTATTAATCAGATTGAAGTCGAACAAACGCGCTGGAAGATGGACTTATACCAATAACAGAACCATTTTGTGACAACATAATGCTTAGTAGAGTTATGCGACTTAGAGGACTGCGATGGAAATTCTAAACTTGTTAAAAAAAGAAATATGTGGTTCTTTTAATAGTGGAAAAATTGGCGAATTGGTTTCTGCAAAACACGGTGTTAAGGCTAAGCTGTCTTTCCTCTTACTAAGTAACAAAAACCGCTTGCCCTTGGAACAAGAGAAGTAGTCGGAGAAGATTTGTAAATTATTAAAAGGAAACATAAAGAACCTGTAGGCATTCTATACAAAGTAGAATTGGCGGCCGTTAAACTCGATAGGCTACTTAAAGAAATACCAAATTTATGATGGGTTATTTAATAGCTATCTAATAAGTTGAAACGTATTTGACTTTTACGCTTTCAAAATTTTCTGCCAAACAACTTTAACTTCTGCATCCAAGAAGAGTACAAGGAAAGGTGCAACGTTATTGTAAACAGCGATAAAACAGTTGGTATAGATTGCCTCACTTGACTCACATCTAATGCAAGGTTTAAAATATATAACAAATTTATTTGTCAAATAATCAGTCCTGGATTTAACAAGAGCATTGGAAATCATATTATAGATATCGTCAATTGCCCAGACGCAAGATTAATAGAAACTTTATCTTCTGCATTGGCCAAGAAGCACGGCATTACCAGATTGGAAGTTACGATATATAACTACTCTATTGGAAATTTCCATGTAGAAGGCTATACTCCTTTAGAAGATTGCATAACTCTGTTACAAGATAGTAAATTGTACTTCCAGAATTCTCCGTTATACACTGTGTCGATTGCAAAAATGTGGGCAAAGTTGTCAAAAAGTCTGCAAAACAGTTGCTGTCTTGTGTTTAACAATATGCTGCAATATGTTTATTGGGGTAACAGCAATACAAGAAAGTTGACGGACTTACAAATAAATTTACTAAAAGAAATCGACGCAAGGAAAAAGGTTATAAATTACATTCTCTCTGCATGCACCTTTAATAGCCGCCCTGTTAACCATATAGAAATTGTAGAAGAAAGGAGAACAGAGACAATGTTCGAATTATACAAAAGTGTTACATTATAGCTGGAGAGACTTACTTGTCAGCACCCCATTACCATAAACAATAAAAAACAAATATATATTTTTTAAGTGTTTACAACAATAGAGCAGTTCTTATTGCAGATGGTTATGTTATAATACTTTATAATAAATGTATGGAGATAATATGTTTGCATACAGAAGAAACGTTTTTAACATTTAATACAAATGGTATTACGTCTTACCAAGGCAACACATTCGCTAAGATAGAAAATATTTATAATTTTGTGTAACAGAGTAATATGGAATGTATCGGGAGAATTGTAACGTAATTGTAAATAATAATAATAAAACAGTTGGCATATATTGCCTTACTTGGCTCACCTTTAATGCAAGGGTTAAAATATACAACAAATTTATTTGTCAAATAACCAGTCCTTGTGTTAACAAGAGCATTGGTAACCATATAATAGATTTCGTCAACTACCCAGATAAGAGATTAAAATACACATTTTCCAACACTTTAGCCAGAGAACAGGGGATTACAAGATTAGAAGTAACCATATATAATTATTCCATAGCCGATAACAAAACAGGGGAATACAATTGCTTAGAAGACTGTCTATCCTTACTGGAGGTAAGCAAACTTTATTTCCAAAATGCACCATTATACTCTATCTCGTTTGCTAAAATGTGGACAAAGTTGTCAAAAAGTCTGCAAAACAGTTTGCTGTCTTGTATTTAACAATATACTGCAATATGTATACTGGTGGTTGAACAGTAATACAAGGAAATAACCGTTCTACAGATAAGTTTACCAATGAAACCCAACGCAAGAAAAAAGTTGTAAATTATTGTCTTCCTGCATTTAGTTCTAACTTCTTGCCTATTAATTATATGGAGATCGTAGAAGATACGAATAATAAGGAGAAAAATGTTCTAACCTCTCAAAAATGCTATATTAAGGTTGGAGATACATTCTTTACATCCAGGAGCTCGGACGGGTATATACATGTAATATTATACCCAAAGTTCTAAGAAAGAGAGAGGGAACAAAAATAGTAAGCTAATGCCTTTTGTGCCAAAAGAAGTAACACCAATTTCCCATATTTCTGTATTATCTGTAAACAAACGGAAATTAGGAATGGAGGAGGAAACAGAATTAAAGAAAAGGAAGATGGAGTATTTAGAAAATACAGCTACCGGTAAAAAGGAATATAGACCGTCCAAGTGGATGTGGAGAGGGTTAACGTCGTTACAATGCAAGAAATTGCGGATAGCATTAAATTTAGGTATTGTCATCGACTAGAAGAATTTGCAGAAGGTAAAGAAGTGGTAATATCTGGAATTAAAGAAGTTATGCATAGAGGTAGAATCCGGTACATATTAAAACTAGACAATATATAAATGTTTTTTACCTTTCGAATTACTGGTTAGAACAAGAACTAGAAGAAACATACTTAGATTAAAGGATTAAAATGAAAATTGACGTATCAAAATATACAGTCGACAGAAACAAAGAAAGAGTTGTATTTTGTGTATACGTTTTGTTAAACCTGTATAAATATTCTAATAATAACTTTTAAAGATATCGTTGTTTTACAAATTTTTTCCACCTTTGTTCTTATTTAATGTTAAACAAATATAATAAATCTCCATATTTTAATGGAGATAATGAAATGCAGTAATACTTTGCAGTGACCTTCCTGTTATAAAAAACCAGCCCGCCCTGAGGCAGTCGAAGCGTGAGTCTTACGCAATAGTGGAAAATATGTATGTATTTAATTATTCTATAAAAAATCAACATATGTGTCTATATACCAATAAGATGCATTTTTATCGAACAAAAACAATAGGTCACTACATCGATCGGTCAATATACAGGGTGTCGACATAAAGATGTCATAAGGGAACTCTGCTACTATTGGTCGGATCGAAGTTGAACAAACGGTACTATGTTAGATACGTCACTACGACGTTCGATCAATATACAGGATGTCGACATCAAGATGCCATTAGGGCACTAGCACATATCTCTGCTATTATTGGTCAGATTTTTATGGAACAAAAGATATTATGATTGTTAGATTTTTGTCGTATACAGGATGTGCAAAAAAAGATGTCATTAAGGCACTAGCACATATCTCTGCCATTATTGGTCAGATTTTTATGGAACAAAAGACATTACGATTGTTAGAATACTATCGTATACAGGATGTGCAAAAAAGATGCCATTAGGGCACTAGCACATATCTCTGCTATTATTGGTCAGATTTTCCCTCCCTTTTACCATCCTCCACTATCCTCCCATCCAGATAGATGGTTTAACATTAAATAAGAACAAAGGTGGGAAAATTTGTAAAACAGCGATATCTTTAAAAGTTTTATTAGAATATTTATACAGGTTTAACAAAACGTATACACAAAATACAACTCTATCTTTGTTTCTGTCGAGTGTATGTTTCAACACGTCAATTTTTATTTTAATCCTTTAATCTAAGTCTATTTCTTCTAATTCTTGTTCTAACCAGTAATTCGAAAGGTAAAAAACATTTATATATTGTCTAGTTTTAATATGTACCTGATTCTACCTCTATGCATAACTTCTTTAATTCCAGATATTACCACTTCTGTACCTTCTGCAAATTCTTCTAGTCGATGACAATACCTAAATTTAATGCTATCCGCAATTTCTTGCATTGTAACGACGTTAACCCTCTCCACATCCACTTGGACGGTCTATATTCCTTTTTAACGGTAGCTGTATTTTCTAAATACTCCATCTTCCTTTTCTTTAATTCTGTTTCCTCCTCCATTTCTAATTTCCGTTTCTTTACAGACAATACAGAAATATGGGAAATTGGTGTTACTTCTTTTAGCACAAAAGGCATTAGCTTACTATTTTTGTTCACTCTCTCTTTCTTAGAACTTTGGGTATAATATTACATGTATATACCCGTCCGAGCTCCTGGATGTGAAGAATGTATCTCCAACCTTAATATAGCATTTTTGAGAGGTTCGAACATTTTTCTCTTTATTATTCGTATCTTCTACGATCTCTATATAATTAATAGGTAAGAAGTTAAAACTAAATGCAGAAAGACAATAATTTAAAACTTTTTTCTTGCGTTGGGTTCCATTGGTAAACTTATCTGTAGAACGGTTAATTTCCTTGGTATTACTGTTCCACCACCAGTATACATATTGCAGTATATTGTTAAATACAAGACAGCAAACTGTTTTGCAGACTTTTTGACAACTTTGTCCACATTTTAGCAAACGAGATAGAGTATAATGGTGCATTTTGGAAATAAAGTTTGCTTACCTCCAGTAAGGATAGACAGTCTTCTAAGCAATTGTATTACCCTGTTTTGTTATCGGCTATGGAATAATTATATATGGTTACTTCTAATCTTGAATTATATCAACGATTCCCATAGAAACCGATGAGTTGCTGTTCCACGGTATAAGATGAAGACCCCGTACTCAGCACAAATATTATATATATAAAATTACTTGTTGTAAATAAAGTTAGTCAGTTACTAGATTTCATGTTGTTTGTCGTAGTTCGTAGAAGTATCATTTTGTAAAATAAACGGTTTTAAAAAGAGTATTTCGAGTTAGTAATTTGAAAGTGGCGCAGTCAGTAGGATACTCAGAATTAATACGTATCGAACGCGTTAATTTTCGTTTTAACGATTGACTGAGTATCGGAATCTACGAACTTAGTTGTTTTGTGCAAGTGGAAGTTTAGAGTGGCTCCTAGAACGTCAGGAAACCCAGTGTATCACACACCGAAACGATCCCAAGCACGAAGAAGTCCATCAACAGGAATTGGAACGACAATAGTCCAATTTTGCAGAGATATTCATCTGAGGAGTATATCTCTATAGGAATGCTTGAAATATTTCTTCTATTATTACTGTAAGTACAATAAATTTTTATGTCTGAAGTTGACCAATTATCAAACATTCTTCAAAGTTTAAAATTAGATCCTTCAACAGACTCACTAATTTTAAATCAAAGTTCAATTAATAATAATTTAATCATCGCCGAATTTAGACCAGAATATCTAAAATGTGTGCCAGATTTCGATGGTAATCCAAATGATTTGAACAGATATCTAAGTGTCTGTAAATCATTAATAGATTCATTTTACAGAATAGACACACCAAATTGTTTCCAAAATGTGTATTTATTGAATTGTCTAATATCTAAGTTAACTGGTAATGCTAAATTAGTCGTAAATATACAAAATGTATCTACTTGGAACGAGTTAAGAGATGTTTTAACGAGAAATTTCGCAGATCAGAGAGACGAAACTTGTCTAAATAGGGATTTAGTAATGATGAGACAACAATCAAATGAAAAACCACAGCAATTCTATGATAGAGTTTTAAACATTCTCAATCTTTTGTGTAGTTATGTAGACGTTCATGAAACCGAAAATGACTCAAAAATTTTAAAAAGAAATTTATATAATAATGTAGCTTTAACAACATTTTCATCAGGACTTAAAGAACCGTTAGGTACAACTATTAGATGCATGAAACCAAATAATTTAGCCGAAGCTTTACAATATGTTTTAAAAGAAGACAATGTACATTATTTCCAAAATTTTACTCATAAAACATATATAAAGCAACCGCAATACTCTGGTAAGCCTTTTGTACAACGACAGAATTTTAACAGTAATCCAACTCAATTTAATACTCATACACCTAATAATTTCTTTAGACCACAGAGATCATTTCCATCTCAACCTATACCTGTTCGCCCTATAACTCCAAGACAACCCCAACGTTTTCCTACGAATTCTCAAGTCTTCAAACCTCAACAGAACCATAATGCATTCAAAGCAAATCAAAATTTTAATTTACCAAAACCCACACCCATGAGTATTTCCACAAAAAATACAGTAAACAATCACCCAATGAGTTCACATATCAGAAACTCATACCCAGGTCCTTCAAATCAAAATCATTTCCGAAATTCTCGACAACAAAATAATTTTATAGCCGAGGAATTATTTAATGCTGATATTCAGGACGAGGAAACCGAACAATATTATTTATTCTGATAGCTCATATTCTGAAAACGAACAATATCAATTTGAAGAACAAAACAATAATGATTTTTTCGATTCCTCAAATCAAGATTCTACAAATTTTCACGAAACGCCTCAGAATTTAGGGGAAACATAGCCCCCGAATCAATTCCATTAAATTTAAGTAATAATAGTGAATTGCCTTATATAATATTCCCCGAGTATAATATCAAACTTTTAATAGATTCTGGATCATCAAAATCCTTCATAGATCCCGAAATTGCATTTGAATATTTTTCAGATAACCTAACTCATGACCCATTTACTGTGAAATCAGTTTCTCCAGAATCTTCCCATAAATATAGCACTCTAATCCCCTCTTCAAAAATTTTCAATTTATCTGATAATTTAAATCTCAAATTCTATGTATTCAAATTCCATAATGTATTCCAAGGACTTATTGGCCTAGATAACTTGAAATTATTGAAAGACAACATAAACTTTTCTAGTGGATGGTTAATAACCCCACATAGTAAAATTAAATTAAATTTTCATAAAACTCAGAAAGACATAAATTCTATTACTATCGAGCCTAGAACTGAGAAGGTTATCAAAATAAAAACAAGTATAAAGAATGGCGAAATCATCTCATTCCACGCCAAAAATTTCACGGTTGTGAAATACCAGAGTCGCTATCAATTGCAAGAAATGGAGAAGCCATTACTACAATTCTAAATATCACAACAAATCCAGTTGAATTGAGTTTTTCAGAACCACTTCCTGTAGAAAAATTTGATAGCAATGCTTTTAAAAATTTCGAATTGAATAACCTTCTACACAAACTTTAGATTTAAATAATATTAGAACAGATCACTTGAACGACGAGGAAAAATCCAAAATACTTAAACTGTGTTCCGAATATTTTGACATATTTTATAACGAAAACACACCACTTACTTTTACGAACAAAATTAAACATGAAATACGAACCACCGACGAGATTCCTGTTTACGCTAAAACCTATCGATATCCTTTTGTGTACAAAAAAGAAGTAGATAAACAAATTCAGAAATTTCTTGAACATAAAATTATCCGACCAAGCTCAAGTGCCTGGATGCGCCAATTTGGATCATACCCAAGAAACAAGACGCTTCTGGGAAAGCCAAATTTCGTGTAGTCATAGACTATAGACGCCTTAACGAAAAAACTATTGATGACAAGTACCCACTTCCTAATATAACGGACTTATTAGACAAGTTAGGTAGATGCCAATACTTTACAACCTTGGATCTAGCTTTAAGTTTTCACCAGCTAGAGATGGCCGAAAAAGATATAGAGAAAACAGCTTTCAGCACCGAATCCGGACACCGGGAGTTCCTCCGGATGCCATTCGGTTTGAAAAATGCCCCAGCTACCTTCCAGCGGGCAATGGACAATATACTACGAGGCATACAAAATGAAAAATGCCTTGTATACCTTGACGATATAATCGTTTTTTCCACTTCATTACATGAGCATATAGAGAGACTAAAATGTGTATTTGGTCGACTTAGAGAATCTAATTTCCAGATTCAATTAGATAAATCGGAATTCCTGAGAAAAGAAGTAGCTTATCTCGGACATGTAGTCACCCCTTCTGGAGTGAAATGCAACCCAGATAAAATTAAAGCCATCAAAGATTACCCTATACCCAAAACTACTAAACAAATCAAAGGATTTTTGGGACTGATGGGATATTATAGACGTTTTATAAAAAACTTCGCCCACTTGACAAAACCACTGACAAAATGCCTAAAAAAGGGCGCGACAATCGAACACAATGACGAATTCTTATCATGCTTCGAAACATGCAAAAATATTCTGACCAATGACCCAATTCTCCAGTATCCCGACTTCACGAAACCTTTCAACTTGACCACAGACGCCAGTAATGTAGCACTCGGTGCAGTGCTTTCTCAAGGTCCTACCGGAAAAGATCTTCCAATCGCTTACGCATCTCGAACCCTTAACGACTCTGAACGCAATTATGATACCACAGAAAAGGAACTTTTGGCCATTGTATGGGCCACCAAATATTTCCGACCTCATTTATATGGCAAAAAATTTACCATTGTTTGTGACCACAAACCACTTCAATGGCTTTTTTCTCTAAAAGACCCAAATTCTAAACTCATTAGATGGCGAATTAAATTAGATGAATTTGATTATAAAATTGTATATAAACGTGGAAGCCTTAATACTAATGCGGATGCATTATCTAGAATAGAAATAAATACTAAAGAAACGAACGAAATTCTTAATGATGAAAATTTTTGGAAAAATGTTGACGATGTTTTGAGCCGCGATATAAATTTTAGCAATGAACCAATTCCGTCTAAATCACAACGAAGTATTAATACACCTTCGCCATTTACAGTTGAAAATCAACTAAAAATTCCAACAACAGAAGTAACTCAAGACGATAACCCTGACCTAGACACTATATCCTTGATAGTAAATCCCGACGCTGAACTAGGCAATGAAAATTTCTCTCGACAACAAACTCAAGTGACAACAATCCTGACTCTGCATTACAGCAGATAACACCTGACCGTCAAAATGAACCCAACGACGATAGAATCAACGTAAACGAAAACGAGTCTCTTATTACGATTCATTCTTATGCTGAAGAAAATCCGGTAATAGGTATCCCTATCGCAAAATGCGTAGTTAACGTCGGACAAAATCAAATTATAATTAGTTCCGTTTTACATTCTCCAGCGAAACCTAAAGTTAGAATATTATTTGAGAAAAAGAAACAAATAACTGTGCAAATATCAAAAAATAACCTAGAAGAAGACATTATCAATTTTATTAAAGAATTTATTTCACCAAATATTCAATATCACGTTTATTTCGAAAGCCCCTAATTGTACGAACCATTTTCGACAATATTACAAAAATATATCAGATCAAATTCAATCCAATTAAAACGTTGTACCACAAAATTAATAGATGTAACAGATCAAGAAGAGATCATAACTATCATGCAAAGCTATCACGAAGGACAATCAAATCACCGAGGAATAGATGAAACTTATTTAAGATTAAAAGAAAAATATTATTGGCCTAACCTAAATGAATCCGTACAAACATTTATAAACGAATGTCAAATTTGCAATCAAAGTAAATATGAACGAAATCCAGTACATATGCAATTAAATATCACCCCAACAGCCTCGAATCCATTCGAAATTATTCATTTAGATTCTTTCACGATCGAACAAACAAAATTTTTAACTATTATTGATAGCTTTTCTAAATACGCTCAAGCATATCACATAAATTCTGCCTCTGGTACAGAAGTGGTAGACAATCTTATCAAATTCTTCTCTCATCACGGCATACCGAAACTAATCATAGTTGACAATGGCACAGAATTCAAAAATTTCGTATTAACAGAATTACTGAGCCTTCATAAAATTCAAGTTCATGTCACCTCTCCCAATCATCCTCAATCCAACGGACAAATAGAAAGACTCCATTCAACTCTAATAGAACATATACGACTCCTAAATACTAAAGGTTTCTCAAAACCCCAGTTTAAATGAAAATGTTATATGCTATACTTGCTTACAATCATTCGATTCATTCCAGTACAAAAATGAAACCGATAGATATAGTCAACGGACATATTAATAATAATGATGTTTATGACATTGACATAAATAAAATACTCTTAAATGATTACATCAACAATCACAAAAAAAAAACAAAATTATTGTACTCAAAAATTAATTCTGACTTAATTAATCGAAAAGAAAAAATTACTTCCAAACTAAATACAAACCGAAACAAACCAGAAATATTTAAACCTAATCAAAAAGTATATGTAAGAAAACACATACGACAAAAACAAACACGCTAATAAGTACACTTTATCAATCAAATTAAAAACCGTGAACCTTGCAAATAAAACAGCTTCAACTGAAAATAGAGATAAGGTACATATGGACAACTTGAAACGACCCCGGAAAAAACGTGAAAAATAGAAAATTATGTACGATACTTTTACACAACTTTCACACGTAATATTAAGACAATCATTTAGAATGTAGAATTTTGCTTTATTTCAGATTTTCTGGAGCTATGGAACTCCAAGATAAAATAACAATTAGAAATCTAGTTAACAATCCCGGGTTGCTACCCTTTAAGTTAGGAACCGTAAAAATTGAAATGTACAGTTACGGACACTATTATGATTTGAACCCAATTATTTTAGAAATAAATAAATTACAAATTCAAGCCACAAAAATTAGGGCTTTTGCTGTTCAAAACATACAATACGCTAATGATCTCTCAAATTATTGTAAATTGCTTGACTTCACAGAAACCAAGATTAACGATAAGCTAGCAGAAATATTACCCCATCCTTCAAGAACTAATAGAGGTCTTATAAACGGCATAGGATCAATCTTTAAATCTATCACTGAAAATTTAGATTATAACGATGGAGAAAGATTTGAAACTCTCATCAAAGAATTACAAAATATCCAAAATAATTTAGCTAGTAGTATAAGAAATCAAAATTCATTATCAGTCTCGCTCATTGATAAATTTAATAGAACCATCGAACAAATAACCAATAACGAACAAATTTTGGAAACAAAAATTAAATTTATCCATAATTTAATCAACAGACAAGCAAATTACGAATATTATGCACATATTAAGATGGCTATTAGCGTAATCATAGATCTGTATGAATTGATTAATTCGGTTCTAAACGATATTGAAAATTCAATTACATTTGCTAAACTTCAAGTGATGCATCCAAATATAATTGAAACCTCTGATTCATTTAAACAATTAAAGAATTTGGAGAAAATATTTACAAAAAACGAATTGCCCTTAGAAATTGAATTCGATAAAATTTGACTCTATGAAAAATTAATTAAAATTGATTGCTACTCATATAATAATAAAATTACATATATTTTAAAAATTCCTATAACATATCCCAAAGTTTTTGGTTACTACCATTTATTTTCAGCTCCAATACTAGAAGGGAGTCACTTTAAGGTGATAATACCTCAGAATAAATTTTTAATTACGAATGGTGTCAACTTCGCTTATTCAAGCAAACCTTGCAAAGAGATTCTCCCTCAGCAGTATGTCTGCCCGAGAATAGACCTGCAGGAAATTCAAGAAGAAAGGCCTTGTGAAATAAACTTACTTGAAATGAAACGCACTTTCACCTGCGAGAAAACCAAATTTCAATTGTCGAAGCCATTTCTGAAACAACTAAACAATTTCCACTGGTTGTACATCATTCCATTCCAGGATACAGCAAATTTCAAATGTCCAAATCAGGAGGAAACCAAGTATCTTACAGCGGGTACTTATCCCTTAGAAATTCCTTTGAGATGCCAAGTAGTAGCTCATCACACAGTCATAAATAACCAACAACTCTATAGTAGCTTCAGCCAGCCGATACTACTATTAAATCTAGACAACAGTACCTTTCGCCCAACCACATCAAACCTCGACTTTCATTTGGAGGAAGCAGAACTAGACGATCTTCAACCACTAAAAAGTAAATTTGTAGAAAATCAACCTCAATTAACATTCGGACAAGTCTCAAAAACCCCCAGCTTATGGACCTTATTAATTTATTTATTGTTAATTTTTATTTTTGTATTCTGTATATTTAAAAAATGGGCATCGAAGTACTGCACAGCTGCAAAGAAACCATCCCAGGTGGACCACTCAACCGTTCAACTTCCTCGCTAGCTGCGTAAGTTGAATTTACGAGGGGAGGAATTATATCAACGATTCCCATAGAAACCGATGAGTTGCTGTTCCACGGTATAAGATGAAGACCCCGTACTCAGCACAAATATTATATATATATATATATATATATATATATATATATAATTACTTGTTGTAAATAAAGTTAGTCAGTTACTAGATTTCATGTTGTTTGTCGTAGTTCGTAGAACTATCATTTTGTAAAATAAACGTTTTGAAAAAGAGTATTTCGAGTTAGTTTTGAAAGTCTTGTAATCCCCTGTTCTCTGGCTAAAGTGTTGGAAAATGTGTCTTTTAATCTCTTATCTGGGTAGTTGACGAAATCTATTATATGGTTACCAATGCTCTTGTTAACACCAGGACTGGTTATTTGACAAATAAATTTGTTGTATATTTTAACCCTTGCATTAGAGGTGAGCCAAGTAAGGCAATATATGCCAACTGTTTTATTATTATTATTTACAATTACGTTACAATTCTCCCGATACATTCCATGTTACTCTGTTACACAAAATTATAAATATTTTCTATCTTAGCGAATGTGTTGCCTTGGTAAGACGTAATACCATTTGTAGTAAATGTTAAAAACGTTTCTTCTGTAGGCAAACATATTATCTCCATACATTTATTATAAAGTATTGTAACATAACCATCTGCAATAAGAACTGCTCTATTGTTGTAAACACTTAAAAAATATATATTTGTTTTTTATTGTTTATGGTAATGGGGTGCTGGCTTTGGACAAGTAAGTCTCTCCAGCTATAATGTAACACTTTTGTATAATTCGAACATTGTCTCTGTTCTCCTTTCTTCTACAATTTCTATATGGTTAACAGGGAGGCTATTAAAGGTGCATGCAGAGAGAATGTAATTTATAACCTTTTTCCTTGCGTCGATTTCTTTTAGTAAATTTATTTGTAAGCCCGTCAACTTTCTTGTATTGCTGTTACCCCAATAAACATATTGCAGCATATTGTTAAACACAAGACAGCAACTGTTTTGCAGACTTTTTGACAACTTTGCCCACATTTTTGCAATCGACACAGAGTATAACGGGGAATTCTGGAAGTACAATTTACTATCTTGTAACAGAGTTATGCAATCTTCTAAAGGAGTATAGCCTTCTACATGGAAATTTCCAATAGAGTAGTTATATATCGTAACTTCCAATCTGGTAATGCCGTGCTTCTTGGCCAATGCAGAAGAGAAAGTTTCTATTAATCTTGCGTCTGGGCAATTGACGATATCTATAATATGATTTCCAATGCTCTTGTTAAATCCAGGACTGATTATTTGACAAATAAATTTGTTATATATTTTAAACCTTGCATTAGATGTGAGTCAAGTGAGGCAATCTATACCAACTGTTTTATCGTTGTTTACAATAACGTTGCACCTTTCCTTGTACTCTTCTTGGATGCAGAAGTTAAAGTTGTTTGGCAGAAAATTTTGAAAGCGTAAAAGTCAAATACGTTTCAACTTATTAGATAGCTATTAAATAACCCATCATAAATTTGGTATTTCTTTAAGTAGCCTATCGAGTTTAACGGCCGCCAATTCTACTTTGTATAGAATGCCTACAGGTTCTTTATGTTTCCTTTTAATAATTTACAAATCTTCTCCGACTACTTCTCTTGTTCCAAGGGCAAGCGGTTTTTGTTACTTAGTAAGAGGAACACCGTGTTTTGCAGAAACCAATTCGCCAAACTTTCCACTATTAAAAGAACCACATATTTCTTTTTTAACAAGTTTAGAATTTCCATCGCAGTCCTCTAAGTCGCATAACTCTACTAAGCATTATGTTGTCACGAAATGGTTCTGTTATTGGTATAAGTCTATCTTCCAGCGCGTTTGTTCGACTTCAATCTGATTAATAATAACAGAGATATGTGCTAGTGCCCTAATGGCATCTTTTTTTTGCATATTCTGTATACGATAATAATCTAACAATCATAATATTGTTTGTTCCATAAAAATCTGACCAATATTGGCAGAGATATACGTTAGTGCCCTAATGGCATCTTTTTTTTTTGCACATCCTGTATACGATAATAATCTAACAATTATAATGTTGTTTATTCGACTTGACAGACGACACAGATTATACGGCATAAGACACATTTGACAGACCACACAAATTATATGACATAAGACAAAACAGACCATACAACAGAAAACATACATGCGTTAGTGCCTTAATGACATCTTTTTTTGCACATCATGTATACGATAATAATCTAACAATCATAATAGCGTTTATTTGACTTCAATCCGACCAAAAATAGCAGAGATATACGTTAGTGCCCTAATGGCATCTTTTTTGTACATCCTGTATACGATAATAATCTAACAATCATAATGGCATTGACTGTCTCGACCCTTACTTCGTGGAATATGCTCATATTAATGTTTTTAAATGAAACTCACGGTCTCTAGTTAATTCCACAATATAATAAAAGTTATTGAAAACTCTAAAAAATTGACAATTGTTTCGATAAATCAATATGATCGTCAGAATGACTAGAGACCGTGAGTTTCATTTAAAAACACTAATCATAATGGCGTTTATTAGATTCTAATCCGACGAATAATAACAGAGATATGAGCAAATGCCTTTAGGACCTGCGCAGAACGTTGAAATGTGTCTTTTACGGCCTGTCTGTAACGGAAAAAGTAGCTTTGCTACCCCAGCCACCCACGGCCGTTTTGGCACCCCGGTGAATAATAGATAGATACATGTTAGTGCCGTTATGGCATCTTTATGACTACATCCTGTATATCGAACGTGTCCCAGCAGAAGGTGTTCGACAGACGACACAGACTATACGTCACACGGAAGATAGATGACACAAGGTTAACTGTATTAAGGACACGTGGTGGACCATGTAGGTTGACGACAACAGATGGCAAGACAAGGTAACTGTATTACTGACACCTGGTGGATAATGTAGGTTGACGACGATAGATGGCAAGGATTTGACGGATGACACATACGACGGAACGCTCATACGGCACATACGTCACATATGACGGAAGGCACATACGGCACATGATGACACATATGACAGATGAGACATTTGACAGATGACACATACGACGGAACGCACAAACGGCACATAGAAAAATCATGGAGCACATGAAATCACAGAACAGATGAAGCATACGACACATTTGACAGTTGACACACGTAGCGGGGTTGACAGATGACACATACGACACATCGTCATGGATCACATGAGACTCGACGCAGAACATAAGATAGATATGACTGTTGACAGATGACACGACACTTATGACATATGGTACAGAACACATGACTGTTGACACATTTGACAGATGACAGATAACAGATGACACATGTGACAGATGACAGCTATGTCAGAGGGCGTGGTCTTGTGACGTCATAGGGCGTGGTCATGTGATGTCACGAAAACTAGGTCAAGGTCACGAAAACTGGGTCAAGGTCAGAGGGCGTGGTCATATGACGTCACAAAAAGTTCCCACGCCAAAGTGGCCCATACTCTACTACAGTTTCTGGAATACCACACGATGATTTATGAGGCCTGGCACCATCACCAAATAAAACTCCTGATGAAGACATTAACTTGGCAAAAGCACATATTGCATCTATCCCAGCTTACGAAAGTCACTACTGTCGAAAAGACTCATCAAAACAGTATTCCTTCCTCATTATTATACTTTAACAAGGATATACTCGTATGATGAGTATAAAAAGTGGTTATATCAAGAAAAAAAACTAGTATCAAAATTTAAATATCAGGAAATATTCCACTCAATGGGAATCAAAATTAAAAACCCTGCTATGGACACCTGCGCCAAATGTGATAAATTTAATGTGCTCCTAAAAACAACTAAAGATGTCAATACAAGACAAGACATTCAAGGTAAACTTGATGCACATCAAGAAGAAGCATCGGATGCCTACGATGCCAAACGTTTTGACACAAACGCTGCTGTTGAACATTCATCAAAAAGTATTTACACATTTGACCTGCAGCAATGCCTGCCCACCCCAGACCGGCAAACATCAATAGCATTCTATAAACGTCACTTATGGACATTTAAATTGACATTCCATGACTGCAGTAATGGACAAGCATTATGTTTCATGTGGCATGAAGGAGTGGCTGGTCGAGGAGCGAATCAGATTGCCTCGTGTTTGTATAAGCACCTATTACATGTCTCGCCAGAAGTAAAAGAAGTGACACTATATTCAGATACATGCGCTGGACAAAATAAAAATTCATTTTTACCCGCCATGTACATGACGGCTTTAAAAAATAATCCAAATCTAAGTTATATTAACCATAAATTCCTCACTCCTGGACACACCCATATGGAATGTGATTCAGATCACTCCGTAATAGAAAAGAAAAAGAAGCGATACCCTTGTACCATAGAGAACCCACGAGACTGGATCAACTTAGTTAGATTGTGTGGAATTAAGTGGTCTTTTCTAGTTACCGAAATGTCCAGAACATATTTATTTGAGTTCTCTTCCTTGTATAAAACTATTTTGCAGCAGAGGAAAGTTAGTGAGTCTGGAGAAAAAGTATTATGGAAAGAAATGAAGTGATTTAGAGTTTCTCAAAATCCAGGTATTTTTGAGTATAAAACGAGCTTAAATGAAGATGAGCATTTCAATACAGTAAACTTCTTAAGAAAAGGTAAAACATGGCCTAAAAATATGAAATAGTTATTTGTAAAACAAGTGTCACTATGACTCGTTTTGTAGTACGAGTGAAGTTTGCACAACGAACCGCGAAGCAGTGAGTTGTGCAAATCACGAGTACTACAGAAAGTCATTGTGGTACAAGTTTTTTATAATAAGCATTTATTTAATTATTTAAATAAAATAGAATTTCATATAATCCCTGTTTTTAAACTAGGAGGAGTGGTTTGAATTTAAGTTGGCAATTCTGTAGATTCCTAATTGGTCAGATCACAGATGGTTTTATTCATCACTTCTGACATATTATAACCGAATAATTGTGTAAATTGTAAACAAACTTTCATTTAACCAAAAAGAGGATGATTATGTTTAAAAAAGAGCTTCTTCGTATATGCTCTTGCGATCTATTTATATTATATCATGAACAGAATTATTTCTGTAATACATCTTCACATAGATATCTGGCAATTTATCCCAAAAATCGAACTTTTTGTATACCTATATATTGATCCTATACAATATAAAAATAAACAATTGACAAATCATTGATAAATAAACGTTAGCGTACTTTATTCATTAATATTTTTAATATATAAATCATTCTAATTTACCTTTAATATAATAATTTGCTAGCTAGAACAACGCTAGACCATTTTATTTATAATTTGTGTCAAGGTTAAAGTCAAATGTCAAATAAAAATATAACTAAATTCAATAACCAACTGTACACTAAAAATTACTATAACAGTGTTCAAAGAGCTTCATTGTGACACTGTAAACAATGTTATAATGAAGTCTCTTTTATACGCGAATTATAAAAAGGTATTTTTATAATTCGCGTTTTACAAATAACTATTGTCGAACACTGGTCCCAATTGCATCAATACGGAAAAGAAAAAAAACTTGTTTGAACTTTTGCCATACATTTCATGACTTCTATAAGAATTTGAAAACCAAAGAAGATATACCAAATACTTTACCGGATATAAATACCGAAGTGACGAAGAAGAAGCAGAAAAAGATTATGAAATTGACTGTCTCGACCCTTACTTCGTGGAATATGCTCATATTAGTGTTTTTAAATGAAACTCAAGGTCTCTAGTTAATTCCACAATATAATACAAGTTATTGAAAATTCTAAAAAATTGACAATTGTTTCGATAAATCAATATCATCGTCAGAATGACAGAAGTTACATTTCATTTTATGCCTACCTGATGTTTAGTAGTTATATTTGGCTAGACCAAGAAGTAACCTAACTTGAGATTGGCTTAATATATGTTTATAGAAAAAAGAAGAAGATCTGATATTACAAATATTGAAGCTTAGATATTATTAGCCCTATGGTGATATCCTGGATATCATTTTTCCAATTAAGATCAGTATAACTGTGCAATGATATAGAAAACCAGGAAAACTATATCTGCTGATCTTTACAATTATCACTTAAGAAGACAGTTTATTAGTGGAGAATTCCCTAGATTTAACTGTTCATTGACAACTTCATATTGTGGGTTTCTTAAATGTCTTCTAATTTCCAGTTCTTCAAGGAAATCCAGTTCTTGTTTCTTTTCACAAATATGCAGTACTTCTAGTATTGTGTTAGGTGTCAATGAATGATTGGTGTCAAGTAGATGTTTTGCGTAGTGGGATTTATCTGGTTGTTTTAATCTGTATGCTCGTAAGTGCTCACTGTATCGTATTTCAAAATTCCTAAGGGTCTGACCCAAATAGACAGCATTACATTCTGGACATTTGAGTTTATATATACCTGACTTCTTTAATAGTGGTATTTTTGTTTTTACATTTAACAATTTTGTACTAACGTTACTTTCTGTTTTAAAAGAAATTGTTGTATTCGTTGCTGAAGATATTATCTTTAAAATATTATTAGAAATATTTCCTGCATATGTGATGGTTTTATAAGTTTTAATTTCATCAGCTTGTTTAGGATATAGTAGTTGTAATGCCACTTTTTCTCCTTTTTTACTAATTAGCTTATTTATCATATCTAATGGATAACCGTTGGATGTTGCTATTTGTCTAATTGTATTAATCTCTCTATCAAAATTACATTTGTTCATAGGAACTGAAAAAGCTCTATGTATCATCGAATTATATGCTGCTAGTCTGTGTGACATAAGGTGGTTAGAATTGAATGGAATTGTTACATCAGTTTGTGTTGGTTTTCGGTAAATTGAATAATCAAGTACATTATTGACTCTTTGAATTTTTAAATCAAGAAAATTGATTGAGCTATTTTCTTCAATTTCTAATGTAAATTTAATTTTCGGGTGTAAATTATTGATGTGGTTGAAAAATACATCTAATTGTCGTTCACTACCCATAAAACAAGCTAATATGTCATCTACATATCTATACCAAAATAAAATATTTTTCGAAATATTACTTTCAAAGATCTTTCTTTCTAAGTTGTCCATAAAAATGTTTGCTAAAATAGGTGATATAGGGCTAATAATATCTAAGCTTCAATATTTGTAATATCAGATCTTCTTCTTTTTTCTATAAACATATATTAAGCCAATCTCAAGTTAGGTTACTTCTTGGTCTAGCCAAATATAACTACTAAACATCAGGTAGGCATAAAATGAAATGTAACTTCTGTCATTCTGACGATGATATTGATTTATCGAAACAATTGTCAATTTTTTAGAATTTTCAATAACTTGTATTATATTGTGGAATTAACTAGAGACCTTGAGTTTCGTTTAAAAACACTAATATGAGCATATTCCACGAAGTAAGGGTCGAGACAGTCAATTTCATTAAATAATCTTCGAGAGAAGATTTGACCCGACTGTACCAGAAGTTACTACAAAAACGTTACAAAGCATCACAAAACATTTGGTTTAACGAAGAATGCCTTAGAAAAAAGGTAATACCAAATTATGTGAATATAAAATGTCACACTAAAACACCACAAGCACAAAAAGCTATAAAATGTGCTCAACGAGTTTGGATAAAATCAGAATGTAAGAAATGGTTCAAAGTTAGAGACTCCTTAGACAACTACATAAAAGTTGTACATTCAGAACTCACATTCCAATTACATCCAGTAGAATTTGACTGTTTGGATGACAAAATTAGAGAAAATGTCAGCACGATGAAGCATATGAAATTTAAGAAACAAGAAAAGAAGCTACAGAATCTTGAACACACACAACATAAAATTCAATACTCAAAACATCATGAAACTGTAAGTACCTACATACCAACACACTTTGCACCACGATTTGAAAACCTTTCAGACACTAATTTCACAAATAGTGAAATAGAATTTTTAAATAAAGGTTTAAAGTACAGCATACCACCTAAATTTACGAATAATATTAAACAAATTATAGCTACAGAGTCATAAATAGCTTTAAAATCTAATTCAAATAATTTTCTTTATGAGAAATTAAAAATTGCCAATTTAATCAAAAATATTGAACCTTCAAAAGTTAAACGTCAAACAAAAAATGACATTTCAGTTTTAAACGCAATAAAAAAGAAGATTGAGAATAATAACCTAACAGTTACAAAATCTGATAAGGGGAACGCTACTGTCATTTTGACGACTGAAAATTACAATTCCAAAGTATATAACTTTATAGAATCCAGCGATGTAAAAGTTCTTAAAGCAGACCCAACAAAGAAGTTTTCTAATAATGTAAGGGATATTGTTAATAATTCAAATTATCTTTTAAATGATTACGAAAAGAGGTCTATCATACATAAGAATCCTCATTGTCCACAATTATATGGAACAGTTAAATTACATAAAATAACGAAACCAATTAGACCTGTAGTCTCTTATGTTAATGCTCCTAATAATATATTGGCAAAGAAGCTCAACAATATACTCAATACTTACGGATATGAATCTCAGTACTCAATTAGAAATTCAATAGAACTAATCAAAAAGTTGAAAGCAATCCACTTACAAGATAACTATAAACTCATATCGTTCGATGTAACTAACATGTTTACTAAAATTCCTCCTAAAGAATGTCTAATACTTGTAAGAAAATTACTAGAAGATAAAAATATTAATCCAGGAATAATAGAGAATTATGGCAGGTTAAAATAGTGACAGTCACTAATAAAAACGTCCATATTTTGACATTGTTGACAAGTGCGCATGCGTAGTTGTAGATAAAAATAAGGGCGGTCCGTAATTAAATACGGACTATCCTTAATTGTGACTGGATAGTGACGGACAAAATTGGCGGCACTATGTTTGAGACATGCGTAAAACAAAATTGTCAAATTTGTAAACAAACAAACTGCTACCCGCTACATTTATGCTAAGAAGTTGAGAGTTGAACACAGCAAAATGGAACAGCAGAGACAGGAAGCAACACGACTAAGATTTACTTACGAGGATGACCTCGCTTTGTTAACAGAATTTCTAAGTGTTAATCCAATAGTAAACCCTCACGGTTGGGAAGAATTGCAAGCAAATATTTTAATTACACCCCCTAGAATGGTAGCTAGTAATATTTCTTCCATTATTTGAATCCCCGTGAAGATCACCAAGAAATTTCAAAAGTGAAAAATTTGTTAGATAACTTGATAAACATAAACAAACAACGAAGCACACACCACAGAAAAGTGAGGTTGTAGGTAAAAGCATAAAATAAAAATAACCACCACCCACCACAAAATTATAAGTGCCGTATCTCACTTTATACGATGAAAATACTGACGTCAGTATATAAATAAGACCGATCAGTAATAGTGACGGTCAGTATTTTAGAAAGTGCCATAATTCTCTAATATCAGATATACTTAATTTATTTGATGTATGCATTAATCAGAATTATTTCACTTTTGACAATAAGATATATATTCAAAATGGAGGTTTACCAATGGGAAGCCCTATATCACCTATTTTAGCAAACATTTTTATGGACAATTTAGAAAGAAAGATCTTTGAAAGTAATATTTCGAAAAATATTTTATTTTGGTATAGATATGTAGATGACATATTAGCTTGTTTTATGGGCAGTGAACGACAATTAGATGTATTTTTCAACCACATCAATAATTTACACCCGGAAATTAAATTTACATTAGAAATTGAAGAAAATAGCTCAATCAATTTTCTTGATTTAAAAATTCAAAGAGTCAATAATGTACTTGATTATTCAATTTACCGAAAACCAACACAAACTGATGTAACAATTCCATTCAATTCTTGCCACCCTATGTCACACAGACTAGCAGCATATAATTCAATGATACATAGAGCTTTTTCAGTTCCTATGAACAAATGTAATTTTGATAGAGAGATTAATACAATTAGACAAATAGCAACATCCAACGGTTATCCATTAGATATGATAAATAAGCTAATTAGTAAAAAAGGAGAAAAAGTGGCATTACAACTAATATATCCTAAACAAGCTGATGAAATTAAAACTTATAAAACCATCACATATGCAGGAAATATTTCTAATAACATTTCAAAGATATCTTCAGAAACGAATACAACAATTTCTTTTAAAACAGAAAGTAACGTTAGTACAAAATTGTTAAATGTAAAAACAAAAATACCACTATTAAAGAAGTCAGGTATATATAAACTCAAATGTCCAGAATGTAATGCTGTCTATTTGGGTCAGACCCTTAGGAATTTTGAAATACGATACAGTGAGCACTTACGAGCATACAGATTAAAACAACCAGATAAATCCCACTACGCAAAACATCTACTTGACACCAATCATTCATTGACACCTAACACAAAACTAGAAGTACTGCATATTTGTGAAAAGAAACAAGAGCTGGATTTCCTTGAAAAACTGGAAATTAGAAGACATTTAAGAAACCCACAATATGAAGTTGTCAATGAACAGTTAAATCTAGGGAATTCTCCACTAATAAACTGTCTTCTTAAGTGATAATTGTAAGGATCAGCAGATATAGTTTTCCTGGTTTTCTATATCATTGCACAGTTATACTGATCTTAATTGGAAAAATGATATCCAGGATATCACCATAGGGCTAATAATATCTAAGCTTCAATATTTGTAATATCACATCTTCTTCTTTTTTCTATAAACATATATTAAGCCAATCACAAGTTAGGTTACTTCTTGGTCTAGCCAAAATTAACTACTAAACATCAGGTAGGCATAAAATGAAATGTAACTTCTGTCATTCTGACGATGATATTGATTTATCGAAACAATTGTCAATTTTTTAGAATTTTCAATAACTTGTATTATATTGTGGAATTAACTAGAGACCTTGAGTTTCATTTAAAAACACTAAGAAAAAGATTAGATAATTTCTTAATAAGTACCCACTGAATGTTGTTTATTTCTTTTTGACGTTTTAACTTTTACGTTTCTAGGATTTACCTATATTTTTGACTCAAACCAGAGTTGTTTTTTTTTTAATAAATTATAGTGTAAAATGGTATATGTATTATTTTTTTCAAAAACTTTCAACTTATTTTTGATTTATTGGTAAGGTCCTTTTAAAATGTATCATTCAAAAACCATATAAAATAGAATTTTTAAATAAAATCCCTCCCATTTTAAATGTCAGCAAATTAAGATAAATTCATTTTCAATTGCGTTTTTCTCAGAAGTCAATATTTGGACTTATACCACTATTCTCCAACACCAGCCATTTAATGAACGTTTTTATTTTATCTAGTAGCTATTGTGATTTCCTTCAAAATGAACATTACCTATTTTATATTATCATATTATCCCTTTCATATTTTCTGACCATTCTGAAATTTTATTAAATTAGTTACGTGGATAAATAACTCATCATGTGAGAGATTCCAAAAAAGGGCTAATGAATCAGAAAACTTTGTAGGTTTCAGAAAAGTTTCCGGACTTGAAAATTGGGATGAAATTTCAAGACATATGAGAAATACTGCGTTAATAAGGGGAAAAAGTTGTAGTTGCCTGTTGAATAGACCGTCGACGCCGAAATAAACGCAAATTTCGATAAAAAACGGCTACATAGGGATAGAAAAAATACTTACGGCATGAACCACTAAACTGTAGACGACGTAAGCAAAATCTGCTGTTATAAAAACCGTGATGTTACAAATCCACGGAATAAGCAAGTATTTAGAGTCCTGAAAAATAAAAACTAAAAATAATTTTATTGATTTACATATAGTTAGACTATTTCTACAAAATTTGGTGATGTTACAAATTTTTTGAAGAAGTTTCATTTTGTTATAATTTTTGGGGTATAATCTACCGCTTCAACCCCGCCCTGGACATGTGGTTTTTAATATGTGTTTTCCATTACTATTTCCTCCAAATTTGATGGTATTACAAATTTTTTTAAAGAAGTTTGATTTTCTTATAATTTTTGGCTATAATCTACCCCCTTCAATCCAGCCCTGCTTTGTTAATATACGTTTTACATTACCCCAAAGACTATTTCTACAAAATTTGGTGGTGTTACAAAATTATTAAATGAAGTTTATTTATTTTTTATCATTTTTGGGGTATAATCTACTCCCTTCAACCCCGCCCCGGACATGTCCATTTTTAATAGGATGTTTCTATTACCCTAAAGACTTTTTGTACAAAATTTGGAGGTGTTACAAATTTTTTTAAAGAAGTTTGATTTTTTTATGTAATTTTTGGGGTATAATCTACTCCTTTCAACCTCGCCTTGGACACGTGCTTTTTTAATATGTGTTTCCATTACTATTTCCTCCAAATTTGGTTGTGCTACAAAATTTATAAAAGAAGTTTGATTTTAAATAATGTTAGGGTATAATCTACCCCCTTTCACCCCGCCTTGGGTGTGCTTATTCAATGGGATGTTTCTATTACCCACAAAGATATTATCTACAAAAGTTGGTGGTGTTACACATTTTTTTAAAGAAGTTTGATTTTGTTAACATCATTGGGGTATAAACTACCCCTTCAACCCTACTCTGGGCATGTGCTTTTTTAATATGTGTTTTATATTACCCCAAGGACAATTTCTATAAAATTTGGTGGTGTTACAATTTTTTTTAAAGAAGTTTGCTTTTTATCATTTTTGGAGTATACTATACCCCCTTCAACCCCGCCTTGGACACGTGCTTTTTTAATATGTGCTTCCATTACTATTTCCTCCAAATTTGGTGGTGTCACAAAATGTTTGAAAGAAGTTTGATTTTTTATCATTTTGGGGTATAATCTACCCCCTTCTGTCCCGTCTTGGATGTGTGCTTTTTCAATAGGATGTTTTTGTTACCCACAAGGATATTGTCTACAAAATTTGGTAGTATTACAAATTTTTTAAAAGAAATTTGATTTTCTTATCATTATTGAGGTATAATCTACCCCCTTCTATCCCGCCTTGAACATGTGTTTTTAATAGGATGTTTCTATTTGTACAAAATTTGGCGATGTTACAAACTTTTTTAAAGAAGTTTGATTTTTTATCATTTTTGGGGTATCATATACCCCCTTCAACCTCGCCCTGGGCATCTGCATTTATAATAGGATGTTTCCATTGCCCACCAGAATAATTTCTACAAAATTTGGTGGTGTTACTAATTTTTTTTAAGAAGTTGATTTTTTTATCATTTGTGGGGTATAATCTACCCCCTACAACCCCGCGTTGGACATGTGCTTTTTTAATTTTTGTTTTATATTACCACAAGTTATAGAAAATTTGATTTTTTTATCATTTTTGGGATAAAATCACCCCCTTCAATCCCGCCCTGGACATGTGCTTTTTTAATACGATGATTCTATTACCCTATGGATTATTTCTACAAAATTTGGAGGTGTTACAAAGTTTTTTCAGGAAGTTTGATATTCTTATCATTTTTGGGGCATAATCGACACCTTTCAACCCCGCCTTGGACATGTGCTTTCCATTACCATTTCCTCCAAATTTGGTGGTGTTACAAACTTTTTAAAAGAAGTTTGATTTTTTATCTTTTTGGGGTATAATCCCCCCTTTAACCCCGCTCTGGACATGTGCACAAGGATAATTTCTACAAAATTTGTTTCGAATATCGAAACAATTTCTTAGAAATTTCAACATTTTTTCAATATATTGTGGAATTATCTATAAACAGTTAGTTTCATTTAAAACAATAACTTTTGGACTATTTTAGAACCTAGTTCCAGAATTGTATGCAGTAAATTCGTAAAGTTTTGAATGCATTGAAATAATGGCTTCAATGCTCTCAATTCTATAATATCTTGTATTGTTAAAGGCGTCCAATAATTCCACTTGGTTATTGTTATTAGCCATTATTCGCAAACCCACTCGCGTATATTTTAAACATATTAAATTTAATATAAAATAATTTTCATTCCTTGAACAGATAGGTGAAGGACGAATCCTATTAGGATCTTAAACTATATAGTCCGGAAGGTAGTTCCAAAGTTTGATAGGTCATTTTAGCAAACTCTATTTTATATACTAGTTTTTACATGGGAAAATAACTAAAATAAGTGTCAGCTGGTACGACCCTGTGGCATGCATATGTAAATCGCTGGTAAATTCGTAAGAAAAAACTAATTTTCAAATCATTTCAGCAAATCTGATTCATTATACGTTGAGTATAAAAAAAGGTGTTAGCTGCCTCGGGAATGTGGAAAAACTTTGTTAACTGCTGGTATGAAAATGTATTAAATATTTGGATAATGAAGTGATTTGAGCAAAGCTGAAATTTATTTGTATTATAGTTAACTACGTGAAAATATACAAAATCAACGCATGGTTTGTAAAATGAAAAAATTTACATGAGAAAAAAAATTATAAGGCTCGTTAATGGTCATGATGGCTATACAATAACTTTTAACTGTGCCAAACAACGTTTTTCTATTGCATCAAATAAACCATAGAAAAAAAAATACTGGATGGGCGAAATAGAAAGCTAACTTTTTATTGCATAATTTGATAACAAACCTTATATTAATTACGCGTATTTTCTATATGATTCCAACTTAGGGGGACATATTGTAATTTAAATGATAATCAATTATTTTTGTGTTAAAATTTTGTTCAGTAAGAAATATATATATATATATATATATATATATATATATATATATAAACTATTATAATAATGTCTATTTTTTACAAGCTAATTGAAATTTTAAATCAACTTAATTTCAAATTTTGATATCAGTACCATTCCGATATAAACCCCAAAAATTCCTTTGTAGCGTTCTTTAATTCTATATTCAAAAATACATGAAAGTGTCCATTGTATTATGATTGTGAAAATTAGATTTACATAATGAAAATATGTTATATATTTATTCTTATATTAATGCATAAACTTACCCGATAGAGTCCGTAAAGTAGTATTGAAGTTGTTAATATTCCAAGTGACGAGAGGATTAAAAGTGTGATAGTAAATGCCAAAGAAGCTGAAAAATGTAAAACACTTAGTTATTATTGTGATATGGTCAGTTCACTTTTCGGAAATAATAAATACAAGTTAACATGGTTGTGTTTTTGGGAAATGAATGATTATTTCCAACGCAATTTTGTGCGTAGAATCTGGAATCAGAATCAGCCCAGCTCGATAAGATTTGAAAATACTCAATATGTATCCCCAAAAAGTAGCGTTTTTGTTGTTTTGAGGTTATGTATAGATGTGCAGATGTCTTACCTATTTAGGACAATTAGGCTAATTGGAGTAAGAGTAGTAATAAATGATGCTATTAAAGACAACCCCAAAAAAATCTGTGTCTTCTGTATATAAACTCAGAAGTGCCAAAAACGTTATTCTGACCCCAGAAGTGTAGGTACGCAAAAATTACTACGGAAATAACTCTTACTTTTCAATGTCTGACTGACTAAATTTGGTTGGTAAAGTAGTGGTACATATTTTATTTTTAAACGTTTTCAAAAGCATATTATTCATGAACGAATTCTAATATTTATAAACTAGATACGAAATTATTATGAAACAAGGCAGTTAAATATTTGGGTAGGAGGGGTAAATGAACGCTAGCCCCCCAATCGGAATTTAGATATTTTGTACTTTGCACTTGTAATGCACCATAATGCTCCAGTAAAAAATCCTTTGCACCCCTTACCTCAGTTAGTAGTATCGCATTATTAAGAGAAAAGTTGACCCCCCCCTGACAAATGATATACTGCGGCCTAATCCACTTCTAGTGCACTCATATGCACCACCAAGAAAAACAAAATCTCCCCTCCCCCAACTTTGTTAAACCTCAATATATAAAGTAAAGTTGCCCCCCCATGATAATTTTCAAAACAAATAAATGGCATCAGAATCCACTTCAAATGCACTCCTATGTATCACCAACAAATACAATATCGCTTCTCCACCTAATTAGTCAAACCATATTATACTTAATAAAGTTGCCCCTCCCCAACGACAGTTTCCGAAAAAAGAAAAGGACAGTGGGGTCCACTCCTAATGCACTCATATGGACCACCTGTGATAATTGAAGGTAAGCGTACCATATACTAAACCATTTTATGTTACCAGATCATTAATTCGGGAAACATCTCCAATCTGTGGGAACGTAATAAAAACCATATCTTTCAAAAATCACTGGGATTTATTCGACTTAACACATTAATTACAATTATATACAATAACTCTGATCAACGTCAACATGTCGTTGACTATAGTTAGACTTACGACTACGAATATAAAACTATATTGTTGACTACATAAATTATATTTTTCATGTATACGCATACGCTGAATCGATATTATGTAGTACAATAACTTTGCTAACATTGAAATACTAACATTGTACGGTTTCATTGTTTTATGATTTATTAACGTATTACTTTGAACGTATTTTAATAATTACTAAAATAAACGTCTTTCTAATGGATCGTGGCTAACTCGTAAACTGATTAACCTTACTAAATTTATTATTGACCTTCTGGCTCAATAACTGTCACACACTAACAAAAACATTATCCCCCTTCCCTTACTTAGTTAAACCTCATAATATAAAGTGAAGTTGCCCCCCCCCATAACAATTTCGGAAAGAAATAGATGGCAGCAGCATCCACTTCTTATATACCACCAACAGAAACAGAATCACCCCTCCACCTAGTTATTTAAACATCATTATATAAAGTTGGCCCCCTTAATGACAATTTCCGAAAAAAGTATATGTTAGTGGAGTCCACTCCTAATGCATCCTTATGCACCACCAACAAAAACAAAATATTCTTGGTATATGATTATATATTTATTACCTTTTTATTGAAATAAGTTCTCCAAAAATGAGTAACTGTTGAATATGGAAGAGGATTTGGACTTTGATAGGTCGAATTAAATTAAACTATAATTACAGTTTGAATACTGGTTATTTCCTTAAATTGATAGCACCCGGTAGGTATTATTACAGAATATCGATTCAGACTGAAGAAATTTAAAATTACAAGAATTTCTTTTCTTGGTTCGCACACTTAAAAACAAACATCTGGTTTTTGTTTGTGTATACTCAAAAAGCTGTGTAATAGTATATTACGTAACGTATGTTGTAAGAAGCATTTTACGCACGAACGGAAACGTTACGCACAAAGCCGCGTAGCGGCGAGTGCGCAATTCCGTGAGTGCGTAAAATACGTTACAACACGAGTTACGTACTATACTTTACCTACGACCCACTTGTACTTGTGTTTATAATCTTATTAAGGTACTTAAAGTACAAGTAAAATCGTACATCCTCGATGCCCAGCCAAGTTTTATAAAAGTCGCTCCGCGATACCCAGCCAAGCATCTTAGAAGTTCACCCTCGATGCCCAGCCAAGTTTCGTAAAAGTCCGTCCTAAGTAGTATTTATTTTTATTAAAAATGCATGTAGAATTGCATAAAATAGCGTATACACCTCTCGACTAAAGCGACATTAATCTCTTAGGTGGATTACTTCCCTCAGGAATCAAACACCACCCGCGGGATTAAATGGGTCACTTTAGTCGCTTGGTGTATAATATACTATTGTTTACAAATATGAGATACATTCAGACAGCTAAAAGATGCGGATTGAATGAAACGGAACCAATTATTTATCATATAATTCCAAATAACTCTTAGTATTAAATGCAATCTCATATCTAATAAATGTTATCTACTATTTATATATAGAATAAAATTTTAACGTCAAACTTATGTCTAAGTAATATATTTTGAATAAAATGGCTACGTCTATCGATAGTTGGTAAGTGCGTTTTGTTTTACCGTGCGTAATAGACGTCTTACACCCCTGTAAGTAGTCAAAAACATACAGTCGGCAGTCAATGTAAGACGTCTATTACGCACGGTAAAACAAAACGCACGGCTGTAAAGTAAATCGCACGGCTTCCATAGCAACCACTTACCAATTGTCAATAGACGTAGCCGTTTTATTCAAAATGTATTACTTAGATATTGAATGTTTAATTTTATTCTATATATAAATGGTAGATAACATTTATTAAATATGAGATTACAATTAATACTAAAAGTTATTTGGAATTATATGATAATTGGTGCCGTTTCATTAAATCCGCATCTTTTAGCTGTCTGAATGTATCTCATATTAGTAAACAATAGAATATTATACACCAAGCGACTAAACTGGCCCATTTAATCCCGCGGGTGGTGTTTGATTCCTGAAGGAAGTAATCCACCTAAGGGATTAATGTCCCTTTAGTCGAGAGGTGTAAACGCTATTTTATGCAATTCCGGTAATTCTACATACTTTTTAATAAAAATAAATACTACTTAGGATGGACTTTTACGAAACTTGGCGGGGCATCGAGGATGTACGATTTTACTTGTACTTTAAATACCTTAATAAGATTATAAATACAAGTAGGTCGTAGGTAAAGTATAGTACGTAACTCGTGTTGTAACGCGGCTTCGTGCGTAACTTTTCCGTTCGTGCGTAAAATGCTTCTTACAACACACGTTACGTAATATACTAATTTTCTACGCCCATATCTGTAAACGTCAAAAATCGCATTGTCAACATTCCTTGTAAATGACATTTAACAATAACATGCACGTAATGAGATCTCATAACATACACGTGCGTTTTGAGAAGAAAAATTAAACTTCTTGGTTTAATTAAATTACAATCAAATTTTTATTTAGGTAAGACTTTATTTGGTCTATTTACACAAATTTAGTCAATTAAAACACAAAAACTTTTAGCATTAGCGAAATATATTAAGGATTGAAAGAGTGATGCCCCTAAATGTAGACAGCACATTATGAAATTTCTTTAAAAATAGGTCACGTTTTCTTGAGTAGCATGCTATGAAAGTAAATGTCATGTCATTTATATTGTCAATTTCTTGAACAAAATATAATACAATTATAAATAACCGTTCATCACCATTAAATAAAAAGGCACAATCGATTTACAATTATTGTTCAATTGTTATTAACAACTATTATAATAAAGGTAGCAGGTAGCAAGTAGGAACTCCTTTTGGATAGTCCTATCAGGGAGAATGAATCAATCCCTGCCTACTGCATATTCCAAGCGCCTCCTGACCCGGGAGGCTAGTACCTGTTTAGGGTCCCTGGCCCAGGGATACGGGTGAAGACCATACCGGCAGAGAAGGCGGAGAAGAAGGACTTCAGTACGGCGGATCTGGCGCAAATGGCAACCCTGCTTTTGGGGATACATGAAAGCAACAATATAAGGGCACTCTTTTGTCCTAGGGTTAAGAAATTGGCCCTAAAGGCGGAAGAACTATTATTAGTCAACGGCATAAGAATGTAGAATGCAAGGAGAAACCACTACATTAAAGATCCACATGGATTTCTCTAGTATAATCATCATGGCTATACAACAAAACACAAACTTTACTGATCATGGATATCGGATACCAAGATCCGGCAGGGGAGGAAACCCAAAGCGAGACCACAGGGCCTCCCAGGTCGTTAACCTGCGAAATCCCTGTGACAAATCGAAGCCAACAACAGCACAACACCAAATTGGAAATAAACTAAAGATTGGCACATGGAATGTCAGGAGTATGTTTGAGTCGGGAAAAATGCATAATGTGATACAAGAGATGGAAAGACTATGTATAGATATACTCGGTATCAGCGACAGCAGGTGGCCAGATTCGGGCCAACTCACCACGGCAAACGGTATGATATATTTCTCTGGAAATAATGAAGCCCACCATAGAAATGGAGTTGCAGTTCTTGTGTCGAAAAATATTATGTCATCGGTGATTGGTTTCACTCCTATATCAGATAGAATCATGCTTTTACAACTTCAAACAGATACGAGTAAACTAAACATCATACAAGTATATGCTCCTACAGCCGAAAAACCTGATGAAGAGATCGAGCTATTTTACGAAGGTTTCAGTCAGTCCTATCTTCGATAAAATCAAGAGATGTTACAATTATCTTAGGCAATTTTAATGCTAAGACTGGAAACGGAAAATGTGATAAATACGTAGGCGAGTACGGACTTGGGATAAGAAATGAAAGAGGTGACAGGTTGCTAGAATTTTGCCAAGTGAACAACTACATAATAACAAACACTTTCTACAAACTTCCCATGCGAAGACTATATACCTGGAAATCTCCGCAAGACAACAAAAAGAAACCGGTAAGAAATCAAATAGATTATTTTTTGGTAAATGAAAGATACAGAAATTGTGTTAAATCGATAAAAGCATATCCAGGCGCTGACGTGTTTTCCGACCATAATCCATTGATAGCACGAATTCACATCGAATTAAAGAGGACAATAAAAAGCACTGAGAGGAACCAAGTGGATATTGAACATTTACAGAAGGAAAAAACTCGCCAGAACATAAAAACAAAAATAAACAACAACTTACGAAAACTTGATCTGGAAGAAGAAAATCAGAACCAACATGATATAAATAAGAAATGGCATCACTTTAAATCAGCGTTGATGGAACCTATGAAGGAAATTTGTAAGAATGCGATACGTACAGCAAAACAAGATTGGATGACCGACGAAATTCTACATCTCATGAATAAAAGAAGAACTTTTAAAGACAAATGCGAACAACAATACAAAACAATACAAGTCGAAATACGAAAGAAAATCAGAGTGGCAAAGGAAAATTTCTATAAAACAAAATGTGAAGAAATCGAAGAACTGCAACAAAACAGGACAACTTCAATATACACAAGAAAGTAAAAGAACTAGCAGGAATGCAAAGAAGGAATCGACTCAATACATTATACGACATAGATGGTAGAATAATAACAGATATAGAAGAAAAACTAAAAACCTGGAAAAATTATGTCGAGGAACTCTTTGAAGACCATAGACAGAAGGAATACCTTGAAAGCGCGGACAGAGACGAAGAACCAGAAATAACAAAGGAAGAAGTTTTATATGCTCTGAACTCGCTGAAAAACAGGAGGGCACCAATCCCAGATGAACTACCAGCCGAAGTTCTTAAACTTATTGAAGAAGAGCAGATACGTGTCTTGGTGGATCTGTTTAACAACATCTATAAATCAGGAATCATACCACAGTTATGGCTGATATCAACTTTTATAACGCTACCAAAGAAAAGAAATCCTAAACATTGTCAAGATTATCGCACTATAAGTCTAATGGGACATACCTTGAAAGCATTCTTAAAAGTCATACATACCAGAATATATAGGAAACTAGAACAGGACATCCGTGAAACTCAATTCGGGTTTAGAAATGGCCTGGGTACCCGTGAAGCGTTATTCGCACTTAACGTTATGCCCCAGAGATGCCTAGACATGAACCAGGATATGTATATGTGCTTTATTGACTACACTAAAGCCTTCGATAAAGTGCGCCATGATCACCTTATAGAACTGTTGCAGGCAAAAAAACCTAGACTCTAGAAATATCAACATTATTTCAAATCTCTATTACGGTCAAAGAGCAGTAGTGAAGATAGAAGAAAATACAACTGAAGATATAGGAATAAAAAGAGGAGTTCGTCAGGGATGTGTACTTTCACCAATCCTTTTTAACGCATACTCGGAAGATATCATGAATATAGCACTGGTTGATCAGGAATATGGCATTAAAATCAATGGAAGACCAATCAACAATCCAAGACATGCCGATGATACAGTGCTGATAGCCGAAACACTTCAAGACCTACAGAAACTTGTTAATGCAGTTGTGGAAGCTAGTGAGGAATATGGACTGTCACTAAACACAAACAAAACCAAATTTATGGTTATAACAAAATCGGTCTAAAACATCGGAAATATATTAATACATGACCAACCAATTGAAAGAGTGAGAAAATACAATTATCTGGTAACTCTTTTCAATGAAAATGCGGACTGCTCTCAGGAAATAAAAATCCGAATTGAAAAAGCGCGGAGTATCTTCACGAGGATGAATCTGCAGTCGAGATCTCAGCTTGAAACTCAAATTGCGTCTTATGAGATGCTATGTTCTGTCAGTGCTGTACTATGCCATGGAATCATGGACATTAAAGAAGAACGATGTAAAGAAAGTAGAGGCATTTGAGTTCTGGGTGTATCGCAGGATTCTGAGAATCTCATGGGTACAGAAAGTCACTAATGCCGAAGTGTTAAGAAGGATAAAACAAGACAAGGAAATTGTCCTAACTATTAAAAAAAGGAAGCTGCTCTACCTGGGTCACGTTATGAGGGGGGACAAATATCAACTGCTCCAGCTCGTTGTGCAAGGAAAAATAAGTGGAAGAAAATCAATAGGAAGGAGAAGACATTCCTGGTTAAAAAAATCTTGGCGAATGGTTCAACGCCACCAATAGTCACCTTTTTAGAGCAGCGGTATCCAAAATACGAATAGCCTTGATGATTGACAACCTTCGGAACGAAGACGGCACTTGAAGAAGAAGATAATAAAGTTTAAATGATTGCGATGTTTTTGTCAATGGAAGAAAATGAATGGGCGTAGAAAAAGTATAGTACGTTACACAAGTTGTAAGCCCATTACGCACTCATGAAATTTATGCACTCGCCGCTGCGCGGCTTCGTGCATAAACTTTTTCATTTCGTGCGTAATGGGTTACTTACAACTCTTGTTACGTAATATACTATTATTATCGGATATTCAGATATATATATATATATATATATATATATATATACAAGGCTATACACTCCAGTTGGAGTTGTAGCCGCTCAGATTGAGCTCTTTTGACCCTGTATCTTGTGGGGGGTCAGCCCACGTTTTTCTAGCTGTTTATCTACAATTTATTAGAGGTTTTTGCAGTTTAGACAATTATTCTCCACTCCTTTCTGTCCTGCATCTGTCTCTCCCCGTCTTGTGCTCCCAAAATTTTTATATCTTTCACAACCTGATCTTCCCATCTAATGTTTGGTCTTCCTGGTAATCTTTCCTCATTCGGTCTCCATTCTGTAATTCTCCTCACCTCCTGTCCTTTCTTTTAACATGTCCGTACCAACGAATCCTTTTTGATTTAATTGTGTTTACTATGTCCTCATTTTCCAATATATTTCTAATTTCATAATTCATAAGTCTTCGGTACTCAATATACCCTAGTTTGACCGGTCCATAAATATTTCTAATTATTCTTCTTTCATATATCCTTAGTTGCTCTTCGTCCTCATTTGTCAGTCTCATAGTTTCTGCCGCATATGTAACTACCGGTTTTATCGCCGTCCTGTAGACTCTTAATTTTGTTGCTCGGCTTATTCTCTTACTCTGCATGATGTTTTTAAATTTATTATATGCTCTATACCCTGCTTGAATTATTTGCCTTATCTCGATTTTTGTGTCGTTTTTGTTACTAATAATTGTTCCCAGATACTTAAAGGTGTTAACAACTTCAAAAGTGATTTCATTTAACTTTACTGCTTCTGGTTGGTAGACTTCCTTCTTTCTTTTCATTTCCATATATTTTGTTTTCTCCTGATTTATTTTTAATCCTCTTTTTCCCGCTTCCTTTACAATTTTCTCTAATGTTTCTTCAAGGCTCTTTCGGTCTCTCGCTATTATGGTTAAATCATCAGCATATGCCATTATTTGTTCTGATTTATTAATTATGCTTCCATTGATATTACAAGTCTTAATTATACCATCCACTGCTATGTTAAACAATACCGCTGACATCTCCTTGCCTTACTCCAGCATTTATCTCAAATTCCTCTGATGGACCTTCCCTTGTCATTACTTTTGCCCTAGAATCTTTCATCGTCATTTTCACCAACCGTATGATCTTTTGTGGTACATTTAGTTGTTCCATATCCTTTATGATTGTCCTCCGTTTCAAGCCGTCGAAAGCTTGCTTGAAGTCAATAAATAGCATTTGGACTCCAACATTGTGTTCATAACATTTTTCAATTACTTGATTGATAGTATATATGGCATCTACTGTTGATTTTCCTTTCCGAAAACCTTTTTGATACTCCCCTATATTTGATTCCATTACCTTTTTTAGCCTTTCATTTATTATCGTTGTTAGTATTTTATATACGGTATTGAGTGAACTACTTCCTCTATAATTGCTACAAATATTACGATTTCCTTTCTTCATTATTGGTATATGTATAATTATTCGTAATTGTTACTAGAAAAATAGTAATATCTTGAACAAATAGTTTATTGAAATCGAAACTGACATGACATTAAAAAAATATTTTTTAACACATAAAATTATTTGACACATTACAATTTTACTCACTTGATATTTTTGTTTAAAAAATTAAAATGTTATTACATGACATTAACATTACTGAGTAAAGAAATTAAACATAGCCCCCACCTTAAAGGGCACCTTCAAAATTACAAAATAGAACACTTTAACCACTTGCATATTTTCACTAAAAAGTTTGTGAATCATTAGTCATCTTGTGTAGGAAGTGGACATAAATCTCGTATAGGTCGTTGGATGGTTCCCTGAGTAGTTTTGATGTCTGCGACTCGGGAAACATTATCTTTTCCGGGATAAAGCTTCAAAATTCTGCCAATATTCCAATTAAAAGATGGCTGGTGTGGGCGTTTTACTAAAACTAATGTGCCCACATCAATAGGAGTTGGCTTTTCTAGCCATTTGTATTGTTTATGCAATTCTGTGACATATTCTTTCGAAAATTTGTTCCAAAATTGCTGTTGTAGCTGTTGTATAAATTGTAGTCTGGATAATCTGTTAGGTGGTATTTCTTGTAGTTCATACTCTGGAGGGGCAGTGATGGATCGTCCAATAAGAAAATGTGACAGAGATATCGGAAGGAGATCGTTGGGGTCATTGGATAATGCGTATAATGGTCTTGAGTTGAGTATTCCTTCAATTTGTATTAGTAATGTATTCAATTCCTCAAATGTTGCAATAGTGTTTTTGAGAATTCTTTTTAAGTGAAATTTCATACTTTTTACAGAAGCTTCCCATAGACCCCCGAAATTTGGACTATAAGGTGGAATGAAATGCCATATGAAACTTTGAGTTGAGGCAAACTCGATTATAGTATTTTTTGTATTATATAGAAATTGACCAACTTCTTTGAGTTCATTATGAGCCCCTTTGAACGTTGAGCCATTGTCAGAATATACATGAGAAGGCAAACCTCTTCTAGAAGTGAATCGACGCAGGCAGGAAATGAAATTTTCACTCCTTAGTGCACTAACTAACTCTAAGTGAATTGATTATGTCGAGAAACAAACGAAAACACATACATAGGCTTTAGTAATTTTACGCCCTCGACCTTTCCTGTCTGACACATAAAATGGACCAGCATAGTCTATGCCTGTGTACTGAAACGGTAATGACTGTGTCACACGATTACTGGGATGATTTGACATGGGTGCATCACAAAAATTGGGTTTTGTCTTAAAACATGTTATACATTGTTTGATTACTTTTTTTATTAAGTTTTTGGCACCTATTATCCAATACTTTTGACGAACCGCAGCTAATAAACATTACGTGCTTGCGTGTAATAGTACTTTATGTTTATGAGTGATAATAAGTTTAGCTAATATATGTCTGGAACATAACAAAATTGGGTGTTTGGTATTGTAATTTAATGGAGTAAAGCGTAATCTACCTCCTACCCTAAGGATATCATCTTTATCCAAAAATGGCAGTAATGGTGATAGTTTATTTTTTTTCGGTACTTGCTGTTTATTTTTTAATAGTCTTCTTTCTGGTGAAAATAATTCTTGCTGAGCGATTTTTATTAATTGTAATTGAGCATAATTTATTTCATGTGCATCAAGAGAATCAGTACGAATAGGTTTAGATTGTATTTTTAATTTAATATTTCTAATGAATCGAAAAATGTATGCTGTAACTCGTAATAATTTTATAAAATGTGAGTACTTATTAAATAAAGCGAATGTAGGATTATTTTTGGGAATATTTGAAGATAGTAAGATCTTCGATTCTTTCTTTAATTCTGGTAACTCATTGTCAATAGTAAATGTATTACAAGGCCAGCTATCTGAATTTTGATTTAAAAATTGTGGACCTTGCCACCAAAAGTAAGAATTTATCAGTTGTGTAGGCATGATACCTCTGGATGCTAAATCTGTAGGATTATGCTGACTGGAAACATAATTCCAATTCTCAATGTTAGTAAGATGCTGTATTTTTGAAATTCGATTTGCAACAAATTGTTGAAGCCTGGATGGTTCTAATTCTAACCAAGCCAACACCACTTGAGAATCGCTCCAATAGACTGTTGGAATTGAATTAGATAAGGCTATACTGACTTGTTCACATAACTGTGCACAAAGAAGAATTGTTGTGGGTTTAATAGGGAAAACCTTGGACTTTGCACAAAGAAAACAACATTCATATTTTGCTTCTATAAAGTTATAACTACGTGTATATATGCATGAAGCATATGCCTTTTGAGATGCGTCTGAAAAGCAATGCAATTCGATTAGTTTAAAATTAATAGGTATTACGTTTCTAGGGATCTTTAGATTATTAAAAATTTGTAATTGACTAGAAAAATGATTCCAAATTGATAAGAGCTGATTTGTTGTCGGTTCGTCCCATGCTATGCCTTTTGTCCATAATTGTTGTATTATTATTTTAGCAATGACAATACTTGGACTGAGAAGACCCAAAGGATCGAAAATTCTTGAAATCTGAGATAATATTAATCGCTTAGTTATTATCTGATTTGATTTGCTAGGATTTTCAGAAATAGAAAAAGTTATTCTATCGGATTGGCTTTGCCACTGAATGCCCAAAGTCTTAGAAGCTTCAATATGTCCTATCTGGAGAATATAATTGGAAATGTTTATGTTTGGAATTGTATCAAGAAGTTCTTGAGTGTTTGAAATCCATTTTCTTAGTTGAAAATGAGCTGAATTAAGTATTCAAGCAATTTCTGTACATCATATTGATAAAGTATTAAGATCATCCGCTCCAGTCAAAAGATCGTCAACATAAAAATCATTAAGAATTGTATGAGATGCTTCTGGAAATTTCCTTAAATTGTCTTCGGCTAATTGGTGTAAACATCTAATTGCTAAGAAAGGAGCTGAAGTTGTACCATATGTGACTGTAGTCAGTTGAAAAATAGATAAAGATTTATTAGGATTGTCTCGCCAAATACTTCTTTGAAACGGTTGATGGTCAGGATGCACTAATATTTGACGATACATTTTACTCACATCAGCGGAAACTACATACTTACGAGTATATTGTCTAAATCTAATAAGAATATCAAAAATATTATTTTGTATTCTTGGACCGACATATTGTATGTCATTCAGTGACCATCCACTAGTGGTTTTACAACTTCCATCAAAAACAACACGGAGTTTTGTTGTGAGGCTGAATTCTTTACATACACTGTGATGTGGTAAATAATAGCTTTGAGACTCTGCATAATTGGTTTGAGTTATATCTTGTAAGTGATCTAGTTCTTTATACTCATCAATAAATTGCTTGTAGAGAGATTTTAATAGGGGTTTAGAATTTAACCTTTTTTCTAACGCATGAAAACGATTTACAGCTATATCAAAAGAATCTCCTAATAGACTTGGAGAATATTTGAATGGGATTTTCACAATAAATTTCCCACTAGGTGATTTAGAAGTAGTATTTTTGAACAATGTTTTGCATTCAAGGTGGTCTTTAGATATAAAACGATTAAATGGAATTTCTTCGAGTTCCCAGAACTTGCGTAATTGATCGTCCTCTGGATAATGATTATTACTGGATAAATGGAAAATGGATGACCCTCTAGTGTTTGATTTTGAAATAGGAGCTACACCTCCAATTACCCAACCCAATTTGGTATTTTGCAGAGTTGCAAATGTTTACCTAGTTTTATTTGTCCTTCAGAAAGAAGATTCCAGAATTCACTAGCTCCTATCAATATATCAATATTACTAGGTTCGTAAAATAGAGGATCAGATAGCTTTATTTCCTTTGGTATGCTCCATTGAAAGTGATTAATAAAATGAGATGGTGTGCTATTACTAATTGTGGGCACTACTAAGCAGTAAATAGAAGTGGAAAAATTGGAAATATTAGAACAAAGTGTAATAGAACATTTTTGGTTTACAATAGATTCAGTTTGGTTGATACCCATAATTGAAATATGAGTGTTCGATAAGGGTATCTTAAGTTTTCGACAGAATTCTTGTGTAATTAAATTGGATTGAGCTCCACTGTCTAGAATTGCTCTGGCTAAGTGTAAATTGTTACTTGTATCTTTAACTTGAAAGGTGACAGTATTTAATAATACTTGGGAAGCTGATATTTTATTTTTAACTAATAATTGCATTTGATTTTCAGATGGGGTGACAGATTGAATTTGGATATTGGTTGTATTAGATAATGGATTATCATTGGTTGTGTTATTATGTGAATTAATACGCAATAATTAATGGGGTGTAGACTAACTCGCGTCCGTGGCAGAAAGCTACACGTGCACCCTGGGTAATGCTAAATGAGTTAGAGCGATCTTCGGCAGCCAGACAATATCTCCGGATCTCCTGGCTACTATACATGGATTCACATACTTCAAAATCTCACAACCATGGCCCTTCTCAGGGCCAAGCGACAAAAAATCTCGGAGAAATGATCCGAATTTGCCAAATAAACGCCGAAGGACTTAGCAGAGCCAAGAGTGAGTACATTTCAAAGCTCTTGCTAGACCAAAACATTGACATGGCCATTATCCAAGAAACCCATATCGAGAATGCAGATCAACAGCGCCAAAGAGGCAAAATTCTGGGATTCGACCTACTGGGGGCCACCTATCATCGGTCCTATGGAAATGCGACCTATGTCCGAAAAGAAATCGAAAACGCTATACTACTAAATTCCAGCATAAATGCAAACGTTCACCAAGTAATAACAAAAATAGCGGACATTACGGTCGCAAACATCTACAAACCACCACAAGCACCCTGGCCTGATAACGTTCTAGACACTTACCCACACCCTGCAATATACGCAGGCGATTTTAACAGTCACCACACTGAATGGAAATACCGTACCACAGATGAGAACGGTGAGCGCCTTGCCAACTGGGCAGACTCACACGATCTCCACCTAATCTTTGATGCTAAAGAACGAAATACTTTCAGATCAGCTGCGTGGAACACTGAAACCAACCCAGACATTTGCTTTGCCTCAGAGAATGCTCTAAAACGCCCGATTCCAATGTCAAGAAAGGCCCAGATGGAATTTTGGAAAGGCCCAATGGAATGAATTTGCTGTTCAGCTGGATAAAGTCGTTAGATGGATCCCTCCAGTGAGCAGCAACTATAATAGATTCGTAAAAGCCGTGATAACAACTGCGAAAAAGTATATACCTCGAGGATTCCGCAGAGAATATATACCGGACTGGAACGTTGAGACGGACCAACTTTACCAGGAATTCCAGAACAATGGAGACTCTGAAATAGCCGACGAACTCCTCAACCGCCTGGACACAGAACGCCTTAATAAATGGAAAGAAACAACAGGCAGCATGGACTTTAAGAGATCTAGCAGGAAAGCTTGGAGCCTTTTGAAGAAGCTGGGTAGCTCTAATCCACCAACCCGCGAACCACCGGAAGTATCAGCTGACCAAATCGCTACAAGAGTCATAACACTCTCTAAGGCCCCAAGTATAAGACAACAGAATACACATATTAAGAAACAACTGACACTCCTCCGCCATACGACAACACCCCACCCAGAATTCTCCAAACCATTCTCTGTAGAAGAGGTAGATAAGGCACTTGAAGACACCAAATCTGGCAAAGCTCCGGGATTCGACGGAATTCACCCCGAATTCCTCAAGAACTGTGGAAAACACACTCGAATGTGGCTGAGTAAATTCTACTCTGACATTTTACTGACAAGTTATATGCCAATGGAGCTTAAGAAATCAAAAATAATTGCGATTCCAAAACCAAACAAACCCAAGAACCTACCTGAAAGCTTTCGCCCAATAGCCTTGTTAAGCTCATGCTATAAGCTCCTAGAAAGGATGTTATTAAACCGACTGAGTCCTCTGATAATGGAGCATATTCCTGTTGAACAGGCTGGGTTTAGGCCCCACCGTAGCTATGTCGACCAGGTGCTCAGCTTAACAACACACATCGAAGCAGGGTTTCGAAAACAGCTAAAGACAACTGTAGTGTATGTCGACCTGACAGCAGCATACGACACGGTCTGGAGAGAGGGGCTCCTCTACAAGTTTCTCAACGTGATATCATGCAGCCGAACAGCATCTCTACTGAACAACATGCTCTGCGATAGACCCTTCCAAATAATAACAGGAGGAAGCAGAAGCAAGATGAGACATCTCAATAATGGGCTGCCCCAGGGCTCTGTACTTGCACCTGTCCTGTTTAATCTATATATTTCCGACATCCCACAGACATCGTCAAGAAAGTTCGGATATGCCGATGACCTGGCACTTGCATCCCAAAGTAAAACCATCGAAGAAGCTAGTAACGTACTGACAGAAGACCTGAACATGCTGGGAAAATACTTCGCCGACTGGAGGCTAATTCCAAATATGAACAAGACTGAAGCGATGTGCTTCCACCTAAACAATAAACAAGCACGAGTGGAGCCCCAAGTGTATTTCAATAATAATCTACTACGCTATAATCCTTGCCCAAAATACCTAGGTGTAACAATGGATCGAACACTTTCATACAAAACACATTTAAAGAACACCGCAGCTAAAATGAATACCAGAAACAACATAATCCGCAAACTCTGCGGCACTACTTGGGGCGCGAACGCATCCACTCTTAGAACCTCAGCGCTCAGCCTTGTCTACTCAGTAGCTGAGTACGGCGCCCCAGTCTGGATAAACAGCTGCCACGTAAAGAACATCGATACCAAACTCAACGAGACAATGAGACTAATTAGTGGCTGTCTAAAAAGCACACCTCCGCCCTGGCTCCCTGTTCTAAGCCATATTGCACCTCCCTCCATCCGCAGACAAGAGAGCCTAGTTAGGGAATATGATAAAATAATAACAAATCCCCTACTTCTAATACATAGTGACCTTCCCGAAGCCGGCCTGCAGAGATTGAAGTCTAGATCTCCCCCAATATTGCTAGCAGAAAAACTTGTGAGAGATAATTTCAGTTTGACCAATAAATGGAGAGAATACTGGGAAGCCTCGAAACCGGTCCAGGCTGTACATATAACTGATCCTACAGTGTCCTTACCAGGTATGGAGCTGCCTCGCCACGAGTGGAAAACACTTAACAGGATAAGAACGTCTCACGGTATTTGCCGTGACTCATTCTACAAGTGGGGACTCACCGAAACACCAACCTGTGACTGCGGAAAGCCTCGCCAGACTGTCCACCATATTACAATGGAGTGCCCCCTTACTGCATACGGAGGAGAAATGAGCGACTTCTATGAGGCCACTGACTCTGTGCTGGACTGGATCTATGGTCTAGATTTTAAATTTAACTTCAAATCGTGCTATATTTATGTTTATGTTTATATTTTATTTCTACTTTTTTACTTTTAGATATACACTTATATGTTTTTTTATGACGTAATGTGAATGTGTACAATTTTTAACTAATTATAACTAAATCCATGTATGACATACGCTAAATAAATAAATAAATACGCAATAGTGTATTGTGCTTCTGAGGACATTTTTTACAGTGTCCTAATCTACACTGATCTTTGATATGGCCTGTTCTAAGACAATTTATGCAGAGTTTTAACTCTTTAGCTTTATTAAATCGTTCTATTGGTGACAATTGTAAGAAACTGTTACAAGTATATATGGTGTGATCTGCTTGGCACAAGTTGCATTTTAATGTATTGACTGCAAGATTACATTTTACTTCATTTCTAGGAACGAATGCTTTTTTATAGGAATTGTGTGAATAGCTTGAATTATGTGAATGATTTGGTTTTAAATTTATAGATTGGTTTTGTTGCCAATTTTCTAAAGCGTCTGCCTTTTTATTCAAAAAATCAAAAAACTCTTTTAAAGTTGGCAAGTCATTTGTTGGTTGAAACTCTTCCCACTTTTTTTGTAAATTTGAATCCAATTTAGAACTTATTAGGTAAATTAAAAATATATTATAGCTTTCTTCATCGCTTAATTTTAATTTTTTTAATGCAGCTAGATGTTTTGAATTTTCATCTATTAATCTTCTATAGGAACTTGCACACTCTTTTTTTATGCTTTCTGTTTTAAATATGGCTTTAACATGATTATTTGCTAGTATACGTTTCTTGTCAAATCTTTCACAAAGTGTTTTCCACGCAACTTCATATTGTTCTTCGACAAAATCAAAACCTTCAATTACCTGCCTCGCATACCCTTCCAAAGAGGTACGTAAGAAATTGTATTTGTTTGCTAAATTTATTGATTCATTGTTATGTACAATCGATAAATAGTTTGTTTTGAAAGTTAACCAATTTTCATAGTCTCCTTTAAATGTAGGAAGTTTAATTTTTGGTAAGAATTACTTGAATTGTCTATACTACGTGTATTGTTACAGTTATTATTTTGAGCGGTAATTGTGCTGTTTGCTTTGATATAATTTTTTAAAGCTCCAATAATATCAAAATAATCACTTTCAAAATTATGTCTAAACTGATAATGGTCTTCTGTCTCTGAATCTAAACATTTTTCCTCTATATCTGTCTGAATGGATTGAAATTCAGGTTTGTATACGCATCAAGTCTGAATTCAACATCAGGTAATTCTGGCCTTTTAACATTTAAAGAATGTGCAAATGTTTTTAGGTTTTCTAACCTTTGTTTTAGAGAATCTCTGTTTCGAATCAATTTCTTAAGCGACATAATCAAATTAAATAGATTTTGCGAAATTTCTAATTGCTGTTAATAAGCTTAATTGTATTAAAATTGTAACTATTTGATGGATACTCGGTAAAAATCTATATGAATAGTGCCAAATTGTTTGATATAACTTGAAAGTATCTTAAATTTTCTGAAAATTGTAAGTAAGTATTATATATTATCCAATTGAAATGAATTGTAAGTTGCCGTATTCTAGATTTTCAATCGAAATAATGCTAGGAAATGAGTTGTGAATAGATCTAGTATAAATAGATTATCAATCGAAATAATTGTAATAGTTTATGGTAATTAGAAATTGTTGAAATATAATAGACAATACTGCAACATCCAGAAATCAAATACACAACTTTATAATACAGTAATAGAAAAAGTATAAATGAATTGGAATACTGACCCTTTTCCTGTAGATCGCTCAACTCAACTTGCTTGCTTTATTTTTGTTGAATTCAATATTTCCTGGGCTACATATATATATTTTTAAACATCCGGCTCGTGGGACCAACATATTCTGTATAATTATTCGTAATTGTTACTAAAAAAATAGTAATATCTTGAACAAATAGTTTATTGAAATCGAAACTGACATGACATTAAAAAAAATATTTTTTGACACATAAAATTATTTGCCACATTACAATTTTACTCACTTGATATTTTTGTTTAAAAAATTAAAATGTTATTACATAACATTAACATTACTGAGTAAAGAAATTAAACAGTATAATCATACCAGTAGACCATTCTTTTGGCATTGTTTCTGATTCCCATATTCTTTCCATGAATATTTTATGCCTTAGATCATCTCCTCCATATTTTGTCAGCTCATTTAATATTTCGTCTGACCTTCCTGCTTTGTTGTGTTTCAATTTATTAATTATGTCGTTGCATTCCTCTTCGGTCGGTTTTTCTTCGTATTCTATCCCTGTATCATTATCAGTCATATCATCTTCTTCATACTCCCCATCTTCTTCCGTTAATAAATTCTTGAAATATTGACTCCACTCTTTTTCCTTGATATTTATTGCAGTTGATTTTCTGCTTTGTCTCTTTATATATTGATATAGTTTTACATTATTTTTATTATCATTCTCTAATATGTCCATGCTTTCATTTAACCATTTTATTCTTTTTGCTTTTATCAACTTGGCGCTCTATTTTCTTATTTTTCTGTATTCATCATAAAAGTTTTGTTGCTTAGTTCGCAGCCATTTTAGTCTGGCTTCTTTTTTCTCTTTTATCTTTATTTTACATTCTTGATCAAACCATTTATTATTCTGTCTTGTATCTTTTGTACCAACCACTTCCTCTGCTGCCGTTATTATACTTCTTTTTATTTCCTTCCATTGTTCATCGATACTATCTTGTTCTTTGCTCTTTTGTAGTGGCTTCTTTACTTCTTCCCCATATTCATTTTTACTACTTTTCAATTTCTGCACGTTCCATTTTCTACATTTTGTTGTCCTATTTACTATATTTACAATTCTCATTTGCATTTTGACAATTACTAATTGATGATCAGTATCAACACTTGTTCCTCTGTATGATCTTACATCCTGTATCATCTTTGATCTTCTTTTTGCTATCAGAACATGATCTATCTGGTTCCCAGTAGTAGTCCCAGGTAAAATCCATGTAATTTTATGTTCTTTCTTATGCTTGAAACTAGTGCTGCTAATATACATGTTGAGCTCCTCAGCTAAATTGCATAGTCGCCGTCCATTATCGTTAGATGTTTCATGTATAGTGTACTTCCCTGCAACATTACTTAAGTAGTCTTCTTTTCCTATTTTCGCATTCATATCTCCAATAATTATTAATGTATCATGTCTTGCGGTTTCCTCACATACCTTTACCAATTTCTCGTAAAATTCATCTTTGTCTTCATCTTTTGCTTCTTCCGTCGGTACGTAACTATTAATTATTGCAATATTTGCCATGTGGTTTTTTAATCTTAATTTTGATATTCTACCGCTTATAACTGTGTAATCTAGTATATTATTTCTTATTCTTTTGCTTATCATAAATCTTGTGCCGTTCTTTAATCGACTGTCTTCCCCTCCATAAAACAATATATATTCTCCTTTGTTTATTTGTCCTTCACCTTTCCAGCGTATTTCTTGAAGTGCCAATATCTCTATTTCATATTCCAACATCTCTTTTGCAATTTCCTCCATTTTTCCCATTGTCAGCATTGTCCTGATATTCCATGTTGCCATTCTCACTAAACTCTTGCGTTTACTTCTTTTATTTTTACCCTTACTCATTATACATTTCATTGCATTGTCTTCAATTGTATATATCGTATTTTCTTTAGCTACTAGTTTTTTGACTTCTTCTCTTTGTTGCCTCCTCCATGTTCCGGCGAACGATCGGTTGCTGTACGTTTCTTATCATCATTTTCTTTTGGCTTTTCATCCCCAAATGCATCTGCTCCATAAACTCTGTTGTTTATAGTTAATTTATTAAACTTAAGTACTGCGTTGTGTCCTTGTTCTCTGGCTATTTTTACCTGAGGCAGTAAAATTTTTCTTTCTCTTTGGATTTTTTCGATTAATCCAAATATTGGTACCTTTCAGCTTTTTACCTTGTTTCCTAATTTCTAATTTCTTACTCCAATCTTTGATTTTAACTATAATTGGTCTACTTTTGTTTCTTCCAAAAGTTCCTATCCTGCCGAATTCTATCAGATCTTTTTCTGGGTCTACTTCTACCTCTATTTTTCTCATTATTTTTTGGACTGTTTCCTTTATTTCTTGTTGGCTCTCATTCTCCTTATCTTCAATTCCTTGAATTACTATGTTATTGCGCCTTATTTCCCTTTCTACGTAGTCTAATATTTCTTCTTGCTCGGCGATTATTCCTTTCAGCTTATGATTTTCCTGTTTCAATTCCATTATAATACATGCATTTCTGTCTATTTTTTCTTCCATATTCCGAAGACTATCTTTTATCTGCGAGAACATTCCTTTAATTTCTTCCATATCGTATTTATCGATGTTCATTTCTTAACGCACCTTAACGAGTTCCGCGTCCCGTCAAGTTTCGTCAGTCACCTACTCAGTTCAGCTTAGACTCGCGATAGACAAAGTGTGACATGCTAACGTGCAAGTTCCTCTGAAATTTCTAATATCACTCTTATGTGAGCAATATATATAGTGTGACCCACTTAAGATCGCAACACCCAGTTATAGCGTTTAATTGACATTTGATTAACTTAAAATTTTGGTGGTTTAAAAATGTCAGCAAGGGGACTATTTTTACTTATTAACATTTTATTAATGTCAGTAGCGTACATTTTTAGGGGGCTTCAAAACGTCGATTTTTCAAAAAGATATTAGCGATTATTTTATTGGATTTTCGGTCCCCACACTGTAAAGGGTATCCCTTGAAACATCTAAATCCAAATTTAGAGTACTGTCACTTTACCGGTGTCTGAGATGTAAGTCGTCAAAAATAGTTTTTTTGATTTTTGAACGGCCCTGTATACACGGTAGTCGACATTATATGAACTCCACATTTTGGTGTTCAGTAAAAAACATTTAGTTGAGTTGTTGCCCTTGTCCATATTTGGTTCTGTCAGCAGCGTACGTCTATAGGGAACTTCAAAAATTCGTGTTTAAAAAAATAGTAGTTACATATTTTTCTTACATTTCGACCTCATTGTGAAGAGCACCTTTAGAATCACTAACATAATCTCCTGATGATGCTAACATGGTCAGCGAAGCGCGCGTCGAGAATGGAGTAGTAATGTTTGGTAGAAGCCACCGCTATTTAAGTTAATTTTAGTTTATTTAGTGTTTGGTTATTTTTAAATTGGTGTAGTTGGTTTTTCATAAAAAATTTGTTTATTTATTTAATCCATATATATATATATATATATACTCGTATATATATATATATATATATATTTAATCCAAAATAAATGTATTTGGTCCTACATGATTTTTTTTAACACGATTTTTTGGAGTCCCCTATAGACGTACGCTACTGACATAAAATCAAATATTGATAGGGGCAACCACTCACCTAATTGTTTTTCACTGAACACCAAAATGTGGAGTTCATAAAACGTCGACTACCGTGTATACAGGGCCGTTCAAAAATCAAAAAAACAATTTTTAACGAATTACATCTCAGACACAGGTGAAGTGACATCACTCAATATTTGGATTTATATATATGAATTGGTCATTTTGGGGAAATCTCATATACATATATATATATATATATATATATATACAATAAATTAAAATTTCATAAGATACGAGGTGTCTATATGTAAGATGAATTGCGGTTTTCTACTATACACCTACGTTCAAATCAGAATATTAATAACTTCGACATATTAGTCTGACCGTTCTCCGAAGAGAACAACAACTACTTTCCTGGCTAATAATACCACGCAGAATATTGAATTACATCCCCTTCGAATAACGTGACGTCGATTGACCCTTTCGTCGATACTGACATCAGTGGTGATTAGCAACTGCAAGTAGAAGGGCATAGTAAGACCGGTTTTGACCTTCTTGGGTCTCGTCAAGAGTGCCGTAATGCCTTTTAGTTCGGAATCTCTAAGCCAAAATGGAGATTCCGCCTTTCGACAACCTCTTTTTGGCTCGTGTGATTACACACTTACCAGAAATAGTCAGCTGGCACCATCTTCACTTCCATTTGCGATCCACCACCTCAGATAATTACTCGTCCGCAGAATTCGTGTGGAATCAAATGAATTAAAAATTTTTGCTTTGGCGATAAATAAGAATATCAATAAAATTAGCTACTGTAATGTTAATACACAGGTTTACAGCTTGATACTCACTTTCTGAGGTAGTATCGTGATCGATAAAGGACATCTCCGGTTTACTGATGTTTTGAAAGTACTCCAATTCTTCGTGAAGCATGAAAGATGAATGCGCTGCATTCAAAGTGTAGTAAAACTGAAATAAAAAATTTGCCATTATTAAAAAGTTGAATATTCTGTAACTATTGGGTAGGAGATTTTCTCTGAATTAATGAACATATTTGACCTATTATTGCTACTATTCGATAATCCACATATAGGATTCTGTGAATAATTCCATTTCTGATTAGCTTTGTCAGTGCTTCAATCACTGCAGGTAATGTATAATATATGCATGAGAATAATATCCTTTCTCAAACATCTCATTACGAGGCTATTATTATATTAGTTATCGAATCAATATCTCAATATAAACTGTAATATCATATTGCTTATTGACCGGATCGACATCAGCTTGCCATTATGCATTTAATTTGTGTACGTGTAGATATATAACAGGGACAAGGAGTATCATTATATTTGTCATAAGAATACATCAGTGACAGCCCCAGGATATTAATATACATTGAGGTTTGTCGGGACTAATTAACAAGCAAAACATCAGCAGCATCAGGGTGAATTAGATAGTGCTAAGACGAAAACAGATGTAAATCCCCGGGGACATTGACAGTTTTATGGGATTTGAAAAGGGTTTAATTGTCCCTAAACTAGATCACATGGCAATCCTGTAAACTTAAGATAACTAATATTTATTTCTGGGCGAGATGGGAGAAAAACCTCAAAGCAAGAGTTACAAGAAAGCGGAAAAGAAATGCAAGAAGAAATTGAAAATTGTGAGTAGTAAGTAAGTAAAGGAACCAGACTGGGTGGATAATATGTACATATATATTACAAACAGTAATTAATTAAATCCAGTAACTCAGCCCTGGTTTGGACAAAATAAAAGTTACTGGGGGGAGAATGTCCCGGTATGATACACTAGAATTAATTAGGGAAAAACGTATTTCATAATCTGGAAATAGTTTCTCGTTATTACGACAACAGTAAAAGATTTCTTGCATATGACTATCCCTGTATATGGAATGAGAAAAACAAAATTAATATGACTCGGGCAAAACGTGTTCCAAAATTCTGAAAGTAGTCTTTCCTGATTATGTTATAAATGAAAGATATCTGAAGGTGTAAATACGATATTTCTTACAGTTGAATATCCTGTACAATATAAGAAAATAATTATCAAAACAAAACTTTCGAAATCTGAAGGTATAAATACGATATTTTCTTACATATGAATATCCTGTACAATATAAGAAAATTATTATCAAAACAAAACTTTCAAAATCTGAAGGTATAAATACGATATCTCTTACAGTTGAATATCATGTACAATATAAGAAAATAATTATCAAAACAAAACTTTCGAAATCTGAAGGTATAAATACGATATCTCTTACAGTTGAATATCCTTGTATAATTTTTAAATTAGATCGATTTCAAGTCGTACCAATTCCTAAATATGTTAGATGAGGGGCTCAAATGTCAATAGTGCACTTAATATGACCAGAAAATGTATCTTTTGGACCCCCAGTCAAATCAAATAAAATGTCAATACGGTATATGTTCCAAAAAAAATAATTATATGACACTGAAAAAAAACTTACGTTTTTGAAATATCACAAGTCACAACTACACAATATCACTGTTGAGTAGGGCCGTCGAAGTGCCAGGCCTTAGAGTACCTGGTCACTCTATGAGGGTTACTACCTCACTGCCTCCGTTACCAAATTTTCTGCTATTTATTTCAGAGGTCTTTTGGATTTTTGCCCTTGTCTCACGTTTTATATTTTCGTAACTGAAGGTTAATTTTCAATTTCTTTATACTAAGTTGCAAGGTTTGTCTATATTTTTGATAAACAAACATCGTGTGTTTTGCTATTGACCTTGTCGGTTGTGTAAAATTGTTTGTATAAATTCTTTTCTGGTGTAGGTCAACAATTGTTTTTATATTAATTAGATTCGACTTATTTTATTATCAAGAAAATTATATCTATATAGGGTGTCCTTAAAATTTCCTTTGTCATATTTCGTGTTTATTACATCACATAATCAATAATTTAGTACTTTTTGATAACAAATTCATTAATATCGTTAGTATAAATTGGGAAAAACTAGATAAAACACAGCAAATTGTGTGTGTGTAAAGTATGTTGAACGAATTAGAGACAAGGTTGTTATGACGTTTCAAGTGCTACTGTCCCGACATCCATTTCGCATCAAATTTGAGTAGTGGTATTGGCGGAGGCATTAACTGAAAGTGATTGCAAAAAGAGAGAGAAGAATACGATTGAATTTTTAATTTCGCAACTGAGGTTGTACCGAGTGAGTTTGGGGGAGATGCAAGTAATCTTCCCTACCTTTTTAGCTTGGTGGCCCAATAATATTTTTAAAACAATTTTGCGCCCCACACCGATTTTATATATATATATATATATATATATATATATAACAAAGATAATAATAACTAGGTAATACAGGTAGAAAAAAAAGGCTACTGAAGAGGAGTGGTAATCGCAGACATGCATGTTTCTGGCTAATTCACCGTCCTCAGTACGGTATAACCAAGTAAGGATGTGAAACTTGGGAGCAAGGATCTTAACTGAAACATGGGAAAACACAGACAACGGATTTCTACACTTCTCTTTGTTGTTTACATTTCACGCAATAATCTACTTTTTCTTTATGTATAATGCCCATATATTTCAGTAAATATTAAATTAAATTAAATAATTAAAACATACCATGCGAAAAGGAAAAAAGAACTTTTTACTGAAGAGCCTTTATTTATTAATTATTGATAGATATACTAACATGGCTGTCTAAACTTAATGGGATTTCTGACATTGTTTGTCCCTACTATTGCATCAATATCGGGATCGAGGCTTGACAATTTCAGCATTAAGTCACTCTCCACGTTCAACTTATTTCTATACTTATTTTTAAATAAACTAAAATATAAAAGGCTCTTTCACCCAGATAAGTAGTTGAAAATCCCATCAATTGCCTCATTGCAATTATGTCAATCGCGGGATAGTCTTTCCGCACATTTATCCATTTATCCATTCTTAGTTACTGTGATTTCTCAGTCCAAAAATAAAAATTACACACATAGCATAAGATAAGACAAGTAATTGAAATAAATTTTGATAAATATATAATTTATTAAATTTTAAATTACCTCAGGTTGGAATCCAGAGATGTGAGATGATCTTTTATGGTTGCAGCTATTGTTTCATCAATTTGGACTGCGTTGGTTTCAAGGAAATCATGTAGGACAGGAAATACGTCAAAAGAATTTTTTTCAACTTTTTGAGCCCATCGTTGAAATTTTATTATCATTGTCTCTATTTTGTCTTGTACAAGAAACTTATGAATATCCTTGCCCTGAAGAGTTAGATTAAGAATGTTGAGGGCACCAAAAATATCTGCTAAATACGCCAACTGCTTCAACCAGTTTTCATCGGTCACACAGTTTAAGAAGGAACATGCACGTTTGCCATCATAATCGTCCTCCATGAGGAAAACCCTGAGTTCATCACGAAGTTTAAACAATCTTGATGAAACTTTACCTCTGGATAGCCACCGAACTTCACAGTGAAGTAGAAGCTGTTTGTGGTCGCTGCCCATTTCGTCACACAAAACACCGAACAGTCTCGAGTTTTTTGGCCTTGCTTTGATACAGTTGACGATTTTTACTGCATCGTCAAGAGTTTTTTTAGACACTCGCCCAAACCTTTAATTGCAAGAGCTTCTCTATGTATGCTGCAATGTGTCCACTTGACAAAGGGAGCTACTGCCCTAACTCTGGCGATTAACCCGGTATTAGTACCAGACATAGCTATTGCCCCATCAGTTGTCAAACCTACACACTTTGACCAATCTAATTCATTTTCTGTTATAAAATTGTCAAGCGACTTGAAAATTTCCTCGGCAGTGGTTGTTGACGGCAAGTAATGGCAAAACAACATTTCTTCTTCAATATCTCCATTGAGTTCAAAACGAACAAAAGTTAATAAATTTACCTGGCCAGCTATGTTTGTACTTTCATCAAGTTGTAGCGCAAAATATTCACTTTGTTTCAAAACATTAATGATAACTTCCTTTACACATTGTGACATTTCATCAATTCTTCTTTTTACGGTAGTATTTGATAGTGGAATTTCACTTATTTTTTTGGTACTTTTTTCATCAAACAAAGCATTACTCATTATTTTTTCTGCAGGTATAATTAGGTCTTCTGCCACAGTGTGAGCTGATCCCTTCTTTGCAATTAACAAAGATAGTTCATATGAAACTTTGGTAGTTATTTTGTTTTGTTTGGAACATTTTTCCATGGTAGATTTAGTTATTGATAAATTTCTTTTCTTAATTTGAAAATAATCGAGGGACTTTCCCACACATTCTGGATGTTTAGTTGATAGATACCTTTCAAGTTTTGACACTTCCAAACATTCATTGAGGCAAAGGCTCTTCTTCATAACCAGACCACACGAAACCGAATTTCCAAAAATCCGGATTATATTCACGAAAGTATGTTTTCGATTTCTTGGCCATTACGTTACTACTCAAACTTGGCTTACTTACAGTCTCACTAATTGTAGAACTGAATGAGGAAGGTTTATCATGTGACACATTCCTCTTACGGTAAGATCCCGTCCGAAACCAAGCATCCATATTCACGTGAAGCAATCAATAATAACTTACAACCACTGCCACTAAAATGTTACTTCCAGCAGACACAACGTTATAATTATTCGAAACAATAACATAACTACTGTCACAATGCAACTCGCCACTGATAATGACGAAGGGCAGACTGCAGAGTATCGGTTTTGACAGTTGGCTGGGGGTAGCCGGGTATGTGGTGGGAGAGAAGAGAGAGCGATGATCTAACTAGGCGACAGCCTTGACGGACAACAAACAATTGGCACTCTTGCTCTTCCGCCAAGTTAATTGAGTGACTAAATTTACACTATCAAAGAGAATGTCAAATTAATATTTTATCACGACGACCGATTTATTAATACCGTACTTATTTTGCATTATTTTAATATTATTTATTGAGTTTCGGTCAGCATCCGGGGCCCAGTAGCGATCTGCCCGCGGCCCACCGGTTGGGAGCCGCTGTATTAGAGTTATAAAATTAAATTCCACCGTGGTAGCGGCTCCTGGAAGATTTTTGTGGGATGACTGAAAAAATTATAATAAAAAATAAATACGAGTTGGAAATACGGCATTTTTATTACTTTATGACAAAATTTTATAAATAAAATAAGCCGCAATTTTGTAAATAAAATGCGTATTACGGGGTATCGATTGCAATATTTGCAGGCCACGATAAATATATATATATATATATATATATATATATATATATATATATATATATATATATACATTCAACTAAAAATTGCCGAACCAAGTCATTCATGATTCCATAGTAAACACGGTCAATCGTTAGGTTTGGGGAGAAAGTCATTTATACTTCTTTGGCAACGCTGCATTAGGCTCCACCTCACTAGTCGTTATTACTATCTGAAGGTGAATTAATATCAGGAATTTGGAGTATAAGGTCCGGAGAAGTATATTGATCATCGGATAAAATATTTAAATAAAAGTTGTACAAGAGTTTATTGGAAGATGGATAGGTTCAAATATATAGTGAGTCAGTCCAAACATTGAATAGATCTTTCTCATGCTGACAATTACCACCAATATCCAAGTTAAAATCGCCAATTAGAATATTTATATTTAGTTGAAAAAAAAGTCAGTAAATTAAAAACATTGCTTCTGAAAGTTTCGGCATTATTAGTTGACGAAGATCTATAGACACGAATTAAACATTATTCTCGTTTACCAACTCAACAGCGCAACATTTTGAATGTTTAATCAGACGTAAATTAGAACAGTCTACAGTAATCAGATTGATGTTGGTGGTGCCAAATATCGCAACACCTCCGTGCTCACATTTAGAGCGACAGTTTTACGAAAACAGTGTAAAACGATTCATATTAATTCCTGATAGTTCTGTACGTGATAGCCAGTGCTCGAATATACAAAGATTGTATTCAAACTTTGACCATTGATGATATGTAACACCGAGAACGTATAGAATAGAATGGAATTTATTGATCGCACAATATCAAATAATGACACAAGACAGGTCAAATATGTGCATATTAAAATGAAAAAGTGTAGCTAAAGCTAGAATATTTACCTTAAAATATTAGAAGTAAGCAATACTTTATGTTAACAAATACTGTAACGTAAATATACAGAAAATATCATAAAAACTAGAAACACGCAGATACTTTAAACATTAAGATTGTTGGAAATACATCCAACATGTTTGGCCACTGAGAGAAATCGGCGAAAAAAGTACATCTATTAAAACTATTTAAATTTCACAATATATTTCAAAGCAACAAATAATTTTACCGGATGTCGCAAATGTTTCAATGCATACCCATGTTTCAATGTCATAAACCATTCATAAAAGTTCAAAAATACTCTTTCCGGCTAGATAATATTTAGAATATAATAATAAACATATACAAATTCGAATCCTCATATAAATATTCAATGCACCTTTTCGGAAAAACCCATAATAGAACAAGCGAACATATAAAAGGCAGAATTTACTTTAAATCACTCTAATTTTTTTCGGTTCACTGATACCTCCAAGTCCGCTCGAGGCTTCTAGTTCCTCATGTTTGAATAAAAAAAATTTAGCAAGTGCGTATTGCAAACTCTAAAGTAAATTTAAGTGATTATACAGTTATTACGGAGTTTCGTATATTAGGTAAATAAAACTGAGACTCTACAATTTCTGAGTTTTATTTGAAGTTAACGTCGACGAAGAAAACCAGCCCAAAAAAAGGAAACACAGCTCGTTTGATTGACTAATAAAATAGTCACCCCGATGGAAGAGACCGGAATTCGCACATGGTCCTTCGAGCCGGATTTACATTTTCCTTCGAGCCAGAATTTAAATGATCCTTTTAGTCAGACGAATCCGCAGATGATTCTTCGAGTCTAGATGAAAAATCCGCAAACGGTCCGTCGAGAAGCAAAATTTATCAGCAAATCAATATATTAAACAGGTGTTGTGAACAATTGACAAATAAGGTATTTAGCAAGCATTTTTTCTGCAATTATTTATCAAACATTATCTAAACATAACGATCATTTTTAACAAATTTAAATGAAGTATTCAAAAGTGCTATGTATATAAATTATATTTTCATTTTGGTTTGCATTGATATTTTAAATTAACTTACTGTAAATCGTTTACAATCTTTTATATCACATTATCGTCGTATTATTATTTTAACTAAAATCGATTCAAAAGGTATAAGTTATTGTTAAAATTATTATACCCAACGCAATTGTTATAAGATTTGTATTATCATAGAGGTATATTTTTATGAACATTTCTCGTTATATATATTTTTTTATTGAACAGTGTATACTGCACATAATTTATTTATACAAGTTAGAACAAATTTTCGGTACAAAGCCTCTGCTGGTGGCGTATTGCGCTGGTATATAGATAAAGTAGGCCCGAAAAAACTGCCGCATGGCCCTTTCTCTTCTCTCATTCTCTAATCTCTTTATCTCATAAAACAAAACTCATCTCTTACTCACTTACAAACAAAACTTCAAACCTTACTACTCTACAAAATAATCATTCGTTCTTACTCTTACTTACTCTCTTAACATTAAATAATCTCTCTCTCACACTCTCAAATAGAGACTCTAGCATACAACTAGAGTAATCACACTCAATCTCTCATTAAAAAATACACGAAACTCTAAAAATTAGAGTATTCGCCCTCTTTCTCTCAAAGTTAGAGTCTAGCATATATCTAGAGTACTCACTCTCTCTTTAACTCTCCAACATTTACACTAATCTTGATATTAGAGCCCTTACATCACTCTGATATCAACATTAGAATCATTATACACTTATATTTCATATTTATTTACTTCCTTAAGTATACACTTATATTTTACACTTTTTTACTTTTTACACTTATGTATCAGACACTCTCATTACATAAACTCAGTTACTCAATTGCTTCATTTTCCTGTTTCTATTATCTATTCGCTGCCACTATTTTATTCTTTCCCGCGCCCCCAATATGTAGGAATTTAAAATTAAATTTAAATTCTTCCTCCGAATTATAAATTAATCCCATTCATCTTCACCCCTATCTAATACTCATTACGCATTCCATATATATATATATATATATATATATATATATATATATATATATATATATATATATATATATATAGTTTCGCCGCTTTTTTTGGCTCTTGGTCATTTTTATTTAATTATATATTGTTTATTTTGTATTCTTGGGATTGAAGACCATTTTTAAAGACATTTAACTAGTAGTTAATACATTTTTATTTAACGTTTCGGTCTTTCCATGACCTTCATCAGAAATAATTTTTTTTTGTTAAAACTAAAAGAAATGGTACAAGTTACAAAAAGAATCTTAATAGCAAAACAAATAAATCTTACCTTCGACAGAACGTTCATTTGATTATTCAATATATTTTATAGATGTTTAGGACGTATCACATAACAGAATATAACTCACACACAAACAAAACGAACATTTTAAAAATATGACAGTCATTGAAGAAAATTTGTATTGGAATATACGAGTATTCGTTATATACAATGAAAGCAGGCGTAACGAGGTTTTAATGTGTCGTTTTTGTGTTGACTGGTATTGGAAAGGATTTTATATTTATATAGGGAGTGGTAATAAATTTATTATATTTGGAATGTGCCACGTGTTTCTCTATATTTCTAAGTTTTTATAATGTTATTATAAATTTTACTAAGGTTTTTTGTGTCAGTCTTTAAATTTACGGAACTGGTTTTTCTTTGCATTTCTATCATTTCTAGAATTTCGCGTTTTTTTGTGTGGTTTTCACTTCGAAGAATTTTTGTACTTTCGAAATCAAGTTCGTGTTGGTTCTCTGAAACATTCCAAATATAATAAATTTATTACCACTCCCTATATAAATATAAAATCCTTTCCAATACCAGTCAACACAAAAACGACACATTAAAACCTCGTTACGCCTGCTTTCATTGTATAAAACAAATACTCGTATATTCCAATACAAAATTTCTTTTTTGGACTTAACACTCCATCACAAAAACAATAGTATAAAAACAGAGTGGTATACGAAAGAAACCTGGTCATCCAGATACCTGAATTTCAGTTCACATTACCCCATGTTCCAAAAAAAATCGGTAATCATTGGTCTCGCCGATCGTGCAATTAAACTGTCTTGCCCAGAATTCTGGGAAAATTCTATAAAAAAAGCAATCAATAACTACCCAGAAAAACTGATAAACACCATCTTTTAAAAACGCATTCTCAACTTCCATAATCAAAACCTCCAAAAAAACAAAACAACCAAACAAAAGTACCTTTCCTTGCCTTACATACCAGGACTATCCGAAAAATTCAGCAACATTTTAAAAAACCATAACATTACAATTGCACATAAAGGGTACAACCTCTCAAAATCCAACTTCAGTAAATTAAAGTCAAAAATTCCTGATCAAAAGAAAAGCAATATAGTTTATCAAATTCCATGCAGGGACTGCGACAGTGTCTATATCGGGCAAACTAGCCAATATTTAAAAAATCGATTAAATGGTCACAAGTACGATAAGAAAAATAAAACTGCCTTAACAACACATATGCAAGAAAAAAAACATAGTTTTGATTTTGAAAACACAAAAATTTAAAAAAATGAAAGTCACCAGAAAAAAAGAAATATATCAAACGATAGAAATACAGAGAAATAAAAAAACCCAAATTACAAAACTGACACAAAATGTTTACGCAAGATTTACAACAATATAATAAAATAGAATAAGAAATTAAACAACTATTTCATGTAGGTAACTCAACAAAAACCATAACAACTATTTACTAAAAAGAAATAAATGCGTATAGGGAGAAAAACAACATTCTCAAATAATGCCATTAGACTTAGACACCAGAACTACTATGAAAGTTGATGTACACACACCGTTACTTGTAAAATGTTTTTAAATGTATCGTTGAAGTTCATTTTATTTTAGTTTATTTTAATATGTGATGTGGCACTCACTGGAATATAATCCACAGGTATTTCATAGTTTTACATTGTATACACTGGGATATTAAGAACCAATTCTCTTTTGGCGTTTTTGATATTCTGATGAAGGTCAAAAAGGACCGAAACGTCAAGAGAATACATTATAAATTTAAAAACCATCTAATATTTTAATTAATCCAGGACCAAAAATTCCCAAGAAATATAAATGAAATATATACGATATATATACAAATAAACATATCATTCATATTCATCATATCTATTCATTATTTAATTCTCTAGACAAATATCAATTTTAGCCTCCCTTTATAAAAAAAATTATCGTATAACTTTCTAGTCGAGAATAAATAAAAATTTATCTACTCTTCTTCTGTCTTAAAATAACCGTTATACGCAACAAATACTGTGATTCGGCACGTACACAATTCGCAAATTCATCACTCTACAACCCCTTTCTCACGACACTCTAGAATGTTCTACCACCCTATAAATAACCTTCAATCTTTCACTTCATCGTCAGGCAATGAAACGAGCATGTGATATTCAATTCACTCCTTTACCGGCAAACAACCCGGCATTTCAATAATCAATTAATATAATGAGTACGCATTAACATTAAAAGTTATAATTCAACAACATATCATTAAAGAAACGTTGGTATAGTCTTAATTGCCATGCAAAAATAATAAAAACCTTATAATGTAACAATTACAATAAAAATCAGTGAAAAGTGCAAACACATTTAATTAACCATACCCAACAAACTCTAATGAAACAAAACAAATCTTATCACATCAAATACAGTGACTGATTCGTAGACAAAAACAATTTAATTAAACTCTTTCCACAATTCAAACCCAAAGAAAAGTTTGATTCTGTGAGACTGATGATCTCGGATCAGTGAACCTTGACTTGAATCTCGATATCAATATCCCAAACAAAGTCTTAGGATTGTAATGGAATCCTAAAACAGAATTTTATATATATCCGCTCCAAAGGAGTTGAAATTCACAAAAATTATAAAACGAATTGTTTTATCTGTTATGTATATTATTAGGGATATTTGCAGAGAAATAAGTATCTATTATAACAAACACTTTATTGTAGAAGTTCTTACAAAGGGCTATGATTGACAACTAACTTACAATGACAAATCGTTCGACAGTTGACATTTGATTGTCGTGGCTAAAGACTCGCAGTCGTATCTATATAATAACTTAAAACTACAGCTACAGAACGTAAACATACATCACATTATCTACATTGTCTCGATGTTATGATCTTTCGGGTCTGATTAACCCTATTGTCGCCTCAGGCAAATTACTTATGCAAACTCTGTGGTTATCCAAATATTAATACCGATACTAATTTTCTAGCCAAATGGCAACAATTTCTTCTTCAAATCGAATTTATTAAAACAATACAAATACCTCGCTGAATACTTTCAGCTCACAATCCTACAAAACTTCAAATTCATGGCTTTTGAGATGACATCAAAGTAGGCTGCAATGTCTATTTTTATCCTTTTATCAAAATCAAGTTAGTTGCAATCTCATCGCAGCAAAATCTAGAATCGTACCTATTAATATTATAGTTACAATTCCTAAACTTGAGCTTTGTGCCATGTCGTTGTTACAGACACACCCTTCAAAATGGAATATGTATGTTAGTAATCGTGTCTCTCAAATTCAAAAACTTGTTCACAGCGCTACTTGGCGATATATCGAGTCTAAAACAAATCCAGCTGATATGCCGTCTAGAGGGATTCTTACTCCAGAACTCCTCGAGTTTTGGTATACTGGGCCGACCTTTCTACAAAACCCTTTGTTAAACCTAGATACTCATTATATTTTCAGTCAAATTAGAAATTAGAAATTATTATATTTTCAGTCAATGTCGTCCTTACCTGAAACTAAAGAATCAAATCTTGTTTCTAATCTTTCTACTACCCTCGTATACATTTCCGTCGAAGTATGGTATACGACGTCTTTAAAATTCTCCAATTTCTCTAAGTAACAGCGTACCATAGCCTACGTACTTAGATACAAAATTAATTTACTAAACAAAATAGGTAAAATTACAGGCTCTCTAAATGTATATGAACTTGACTCAGCGATAATATTTATAGTCAAAATTCTCCAGCAGAAACATTTCTCTAAAGAACTCCACACTCTAAAAAATGAATTAAACATTTCTAATAAACAAATCCTATCTCTAAAGACGTTCTTAAATGCAGATGGTGTCATCAGACTCGGGGGCAGACGGCCCCATGCTAATATATCTTATTCACAAATATACCCTATATTATTGCCATCTGAATGTAAAATTGTGCAATTAATAATTTCTTCAGAACATATTCATTTGGGCATTTGGGCGAATGTGAAAAACGATATTTCATCTATGAAAAACGATATTTCTGCCATGGAAGAGAAGATTTCAAGGAATATGAAAAGAGATATTTCTGCTATAATGGACGATATTTCTGCTATGAAGAACGATATATCTGCCGATATCTTACTAATGAAATATGACATTGCCACTTACGTTGAAAATGAAATTTCGTCTCTAAAATCGAAAATAAGATGTCAACGATGGACGAGAAAATCGAGAATAAGATGACACCGATGGACGAGAAAATCAAGGAGTTGGAAAGAAAGATCACAGATATAAGAACTCAAGAACACGCCAGCGGAAGAAAAGCAGATCGAGCAAACAAAACCTTGCAAGCTAGAAACACACCCTAAGCTAGAAGACATTGGTAGTTTTACCCGAGTCAAGGCCCCAACGTTCGACGGAAAGACGCCATGGACCAATTACGTAAAACAGTTTGAAGCAGTCGCTAGAGTGAATAATTGGTCCGATCAGGAAAAGGCAGTTAACTTAACCATCGCGCTTCGGGGAGATGCCTTAGATGTACTTCAGACGATACCTCTTGAAGAAACGGATGACTTTGAGCGAGCAGTTAAAAAAGAGGTTAGGCACGCGATATGGTCATGAACATCTAGCACATTTGTACCAACCCCAGCTGAAGAACCGAAGGCAGAAACGTGATGAAACCCATCAAAAGTACGAACTGGATATTGCCCGACTAGTTCGATTTGCTTATCCATCAGCACCAGATAACATGATGGAATGTTTAGGCATCCAGGCCTATATTGATGGCTTACGTGACCCCGATATGCAGAGGACGCTTCGTTTAGCCCATCCGAAAACATTAGTCGACGCATTGACTGCTGCTCTTGAATATGAAGCAGCCACGATGGCTTCCGGATACAACAAATGTAGGACCATACAGGAAGGTAAGGTACGGTAGACAAGAAGCCGAAGAAAATCAGGTGCTGTAATTGTGGCGAGCTAGAGCATGCACGCAGTTCGTGTAAGTATCCTACGACTCCTGCAAATCAAGAACCTTTTAAATGCAAAGCAGCCACGAAGAGCTCGCTATACAACAAAGATAGGACCATGCAGGAAGAAGATGACGATGACAAACTTGACCAGATCGTCAACTTGTTGAAAGGTATGGTTGACAAGAAGCCGAAGAAGATCAAATGCCGGAAGTGTGGCGAGCTAGAGCATCTACGCAGTCCGTCTAAGCGCCACAAGACCCCCGTAACCCAAGAACACCAGTCACAGTGGAAATCAGACAGGGATGAACATCCAGCTGATGTGAATCACCGAAAAGCCAACTCATTGCCTAGACGGTCATGTCCTGTAGACTATTTACAATGCAACAAGTCGAAATCTAAGAAAGTTGCAGTTTCAAGAATTACAGTAGTCAATGAAGAATGGTCACCCACCAAGATCAGAGAAGATCAGGAGAATGACCCTCACCTGAAGATGATCCGGCAAGGGAAAGAAGAAAATCGGCGACCTACATGGCAAGAAGCGTCTATGTTTTCACCGACACTCAAGGAATATTGGGAACAGTGGGACTCCTTTGTCCTGGAAGAAGGGCTGTTGAAAAGAGTCCTCGAAAACGATGATGGTTCCGAGATGAGAAGACAGCTAGTTATCCCTAGAACGAGAGTAGCTGAGATACCGAAGAAGTTACACGACAGTCCATCGGGAGGTCATCTGGGAGTGAAGAAAACCCTTCAGCGGGTCCGTGAAAGGTTTTATTGGATGAACAGCTCAGTCGATGTGAAGGACTGGTGTAAGAAATGTACGACTTGTGCTACGAGTAATGGACCACATCGCAAGAGAAAGGCACCTATGAAACAGTACAATGTTGGAAGCCCTTACGAAAGGATTTCTTCAGATATCGCTGGACCATTTCCGACGACAGAAAATGGTGGCAAATACATACTAGTTGTAATGGATTGTTTCACAAAGTGGGTGGAAATTTACGCTATCCCGAACCAAGAGGCCACAACTGTCGCGGATGTATTGGTGAAGGAATTTATCAGCCGATATGGAGTGCCCTTGGAAGTCAACAGTGACCAGGGAAGAAAATTTGAAAGCCATCTATGCCAGGACATTTGCGACAAGCTGGGAATGAAGAAGACCAGGACAACAGCATTACATCCACAGTCAGATGGAATGGTCGAGAGAATGAACATTACTATTGGAAAATACCTGTCCAAAGTAGTTTCCAGCCATCAGAGAGATTGGGACCAGTATCTTTCCCTATTCGCATTGGCTTATCGATCTGCCGCCAACGGGTGAAACACCTGCGAAAATCCTCTTTGGACGTGAAATGAGGCATCCTTGTGACTTGGAATTTGGCTGTCGGCCTGGAGAAGATCTATCAGGAGAAGACTACGTGATCCAATTGAGAAGAATGCTGGACAATATTCAAGAATTAGTTAGAACAAATCTTCAATTGGCCAGCGACAGAATGAAAAGTCAGTACGACACGCAGGCCACATAAGGCGGTTTCAAAGAAGGGGACAAAGTATGGTTACACAACCCGACGAAGAGAAAAGGATTTTCTCCAAAATTAGAAAAATCCTGTGAAGGTCCATACTTAATCAAGAAAAGGATCAATTATGTTATATATCGCATAAGCATGACCCTCAACGGAAAACCAAAAGTAGTTCACCAAAATCACGATATCACGAGCGAAAGTGGCAAAATACCTGAGGTTGAGGATATTATCCAGGAGATGATGGAATGTCCTGAGAAATGGAAGAAAATCACAAGCTATATCGTGAAAATTATGAAAAGAAAGGAGTCTGAGGATAGAGAAATTCAGGGATAGGGTAGTTCTTGGTAATTAACCTATGTGGGTTGGTACGCTGAAGTAATGACAGCTTGCTGTCCTCCCAGCGTATGTATCATCCCAAGGTACAATAAGGAGGGTGGTTTAGTGAGGTGAAGGTCCCACACAAATCCACAGCATTGCACTGTCCGCTGTCGGAAATGGCGTTAGCTTCCACCCCACCTCCGGGCAAAAAAAGTTCACCTAAATCGACTAACGCCATTCGAAGGAGAACATGACCTAGAAAAAGGAGTAAATCATATTCGAGATGTGTCTGACCCTACCTTCGATGAACTTATGGGCGCGTATAGAGGTACCGGGAAAGCTAGATATGGAGTCACTTCACAACAACGACAACATTTGTTCACTCTCCCGGAAGATTATTCACTGGCATACAACATCCCCGCTCGTATCAAGAACGCACAAGGGCTGGTATCCGTCTTTCGAAAGAAGTTCGGGCAATTAGATAAACTTGAAGACCAGATTCCAGCCCCTGGCAAGACACTGAAACATAATTCGCGGTACGTATTCTACGTGGTAACTAAAAATGAATTTCAAGATCGATCTATCTACCGCGATGTGTGGGAAGCACTTCGAAACCTCCGAGAGCATGTGTTAGAATCCAGCGTGAAGAAACTGGCTATGCCTAAGATGGCGAGTAACCAGTTGGATTGGCGAGTCATCAAGAACGTGGTAGAAGTTATCTTCCAAGATACCGGTGTCCAGATATTTATTTGCAGCTACAACCCCCGTTATCAGTATCCGATGAAGACGGTACCCTGTTATTTCCGTAAGATCGTAAAGTGTAGAAACGGGGCCAGTTGCCTATTCAAACATCCAGTCTTGGCTACACAAAAGTTCCAGGAGGAACTTCCATTTAAGGAGGGGGTAATGTTACGAAATAGCACACTAGTGTAGACCCGCAATCCGACTCTATCTAAGCCATGTATGAAAGTTAAAATTATGGCGGATGTGCAGGGATTTCTTAGAACTGTTTACTATTGTGACTATCTTATCTAGACATTGTTTTTGTGACCACTCTTATCTAGAAAATGCCAGAGAGCCAATTGTTTTTGTGTAAGCCGCAATCTAGAATTATCTACTAAAAAAGGCACTAATATATAAAGGACCGACCAGGGAGAGTTGGTTTAGTTTATAAAGTGATCTCGACAAATAAACAAGAATACACCGAAATAGCGAACAGTGTGTTGATATAAAATAATAATTAAGGTTGAGTATATATAAATTAAGTGTTAGTGAGTAGTTTAGTGTTTAAATAAATTTGTAAGTAGCTACACACCGTGTGTTTAAAGTTTATCCCACCCGTTTACCGTTTAAATAAATAAGAAAAAACAATACAAATGGTTAAAACTATCCTATCAAGAGGGTATACAATTATAATTCACATAATGAAACCTCTTATTTAAAAGTATGGGAAGTATGAGAATGGCCTAATGGCCGAAAGCGCTTAGCTGGAATTTTAATAATAAAATACACACTGAGTACTCGTCGTTGCATTCGCTCAATTTATATCTAGTGTGTACGCCATACTCAGACAGCTCAATTACCTTTTGAAGTTTGCACTGAGTTAATCTCCATCGAGGATGGGATGTTGACTGCACATAGGTTCCTGAAATAGGTTCTACAAAACTATTTTGTAATGTTAATATATATTAAAGTTTATTTTGAAAACAGTAAATTAAAATAAAAATGATGAATTTTCAGTAATATTTATTACTTAGCTGATAATTAACATGCATTATTTCATATACGCACTGTATAAATCAGACTATTTAGGTATATAAATAGAAATATTTGAAGTAGGGTTTGTTGATAAGAAGAGTTCTGGCATTTTTCTGAAAATAATTTGGTCAATAAACCTCTCTTTATGCCACCATTGGGTATTTAAATTTTATGGGGAACAGAAATCCGCTTTTGATTTAATGTATGCAAATAAATTATATCGATATCGAGCATAGTGGTGGCAAATAATTTCTCACAAACAAACAACAAAGGAAAATAATGAATCGAAAATTATCCATGAATACCGTCATGCGCCCTAGTGAGCTAATCATAAATAATGAATTATTTGTTGATATAAGATCTTGCAAAACCGTAGTGTAAATAATTTTATTACTCGATTTGGTTTTGTGCGAGACGGTCGACTATCCCATTTGTTGCTGAACTGAAATATTTTATAACGTTGCGCTATTTATATTGGTAATGTGATGTTCCGGAACAGATTAGCCCATTTGTTGCTGATTCGAACATTCTAGACTAAGCATTGACAAATATTTCCCCGTCTTTATGTTCTGTCCGGGCATGGGCTGAGACCTCCGAGTGGTTATACCATTCTCCTTTCAGTCTCATGTAGCAGAGACGTTCGTTTATTGGTTTACACTCCAAACCTGTCCCAAATTGGTGTCGTTCTTATTTCCGCTATACACTGTGTTATTGATAAAATGCGACATAGGGTTTCCTGAACAAAACTGTCAAACGTGAGCTAACTTTTTCACCAAATAGCGTTCGTGAAAAATAATAACAGATTTGAAAAGGTCGTTGAAAAATTAATTCAAAAGCACTTTTAATTTTCTTAAATTCGGTCTGGTATAATAAGAAAATGCATAATTATGTTTTTAAAAGTCGTACGCCATTTTTATATCACTTTCGAATATAAACAACCGGGACCGAGATGGCCGAGTTGGTATTTGGTACGCGAAATTTGAAAGTTGATTGTGGAGGATGACGGTTCGATCCCACGCTGTGACGAAGTTTTTTGTTTTTAGTTCTTTTTTTACACTTTTTATCTAAACAACATTCTAAAATAAAGCAAAGTTATTTGTTTCAAAAATTTATTTACTTAAAGAAAAGTTCAGACAATTTAGTATCAATTTTAAAAAGCAAAATCTAGTAGGTATCCTTCCAAATAATGTTATTTTCATTCTTGGAAATTTGTAATCTTTGGAGCGAATAAGTATTTTTGAAGCGATTAGATTTGTTATTTCATTATTTCAGTGTACTTGTGAGTAATTTCTTGTTTCGTTTGTCGATGTTTTTGTAAGTTCATTTGTTGTTTTGAGTTTAGATTCATTTTTTAATAATTTTTAATTTATTATTATAGTTATAATTTCATTTAAAATTGTTCGTGTTTCCCCATTATTTAATTTATTTTATTGTTTATATTTTAGTTAGTTTTTAATTCTTCAGTTAGTTATTATCTATTTTCCTTTTCGTTGTACAATGCTTACTCGTGAAGAAGCTGTGCAAATTGTTCGTATGTATTATGGCGGTCACAGTAGTCGCGATTTTAAACAATTTTTATTGAATATGTCCAATGGTCGGATTGATGTACCGCATTATTAAACAATTCGAAACAACATTGTGCCTAAAACCGGAACACCGACGAAGAAATCGAACAACATTAATGGAGATTGACCTGTCCATTTTGTTGGCTTTTGTCGAAAACTCTAGGACCACCATTAGATGCGTGGCACGAGATTTAAATGTTAGTATTTTTAAAGTACACAGTGTTCTAAGAAAAAAACGGCTTCAAAGCTTACAAACTTCATGATGTGAAAGAACTTTTTGAGTAAGACTATTTTAATAGACAATTTTTCTGCGAAATTATGATAGACAAAGCCAACCGAAATAGGAATTTTTTAAGATACATCTGTTTTACCGACGAGTCTAGTTTTGTTTTAAAGAGAAAAACTAACAAATAAAATCAAAGGTATTGGGATACAGTAAATTCATGTAAAATAAATGTGTCTCATACCCAATACAAGAAGAAAGTAAACGTATGGGCCGGCATATTTTGTGATAAAATAATTGGTCCTTTCTTCCTAAGTAATAACTTCAATGGCCAAAAATATTTGAATCTTCTCCAAAATGAAATAGGACCCCAAATTGCAAATGCCGCACCTAGATATGTTTCAGTATGGTGGTTGCCCGGCTCATTCCAGTAGGGAAGTACGGGAATGCCTTAGTACTGTTGTCCCAAATACGTGGATAGGTCGAGGGGGTACAATAAATTGGCGGGCAAGGTAGCAGAATATGAACCGGAGACAGAAGATGAATTGAAAAATATTATTATTAATGAATGTCGGAAAATTAGTAGAACTGTTCTTAATAATGTACGTCGGAACTTTTACAAACGTTTGGAACACTGTTTAGCAGCAAACGAAAAACAATTTGAGCATTTAATTAAATAAATAAATTTGTAACCTAAAAAATTGTCTTATTTTAAATACCTCTACTTAAAATTTCTTTTTGGACAAAAATTATGAAAAAAACATTTCGGACACACTTCGGGAGCTAACCGTCACCCTTCACGTTCAACTTTAAATTTTGAGTACCAAGTACCAACTCGGCCACATCGGCACCGGTACTTAGTATTCCCATGTTTTATAAAAATGGCGTACGACTTTTAAAAACATAATTATGCATTTTATTAGCAAACCAGACCGAATTTAAGAAAATTAAAAGTGCATTTGAATTTATTTTTTAACGATCTTTTCAAATCTGTTATTATTTTTCACGACCGCTATTTGGTAAAAAAGTTAGCTCGCGTTTGACAGTTTTGTACAGGAAACCCTATGTCGCATTTTATAAATAACACAGTGTATATATAGTGATATAATTCTGTAATATCGCTCAAAAATATTAAAAATTGACCCTGTAACGTCAATTATTGTGAAAATGCATGAAATTTTGATCGACGTTAACTTTGCGACATTAGTACAGGCGTATCACTTCATAAAATTATTGCTACAAGATTTTTCTAAATTGTATAGGATGTCACTATTCAATAAACTTAGTTACATATCAATTAGTTGTATGTATTAAATGTTATTATTGCTAAATGTCTCGCACTCCAGGCGTCCCGCTCAATTCGAATGGTGCTTGAAGACGAGGATGCATGAAAACGTATGATCTTAAAAAAATCTCATTCACCACCTAATTACTTTACAAAAAATATGTTAATATACTATGGTGATTACGAAGCAGCTGAAATTCTTGTTCTGTTTTTCGCTAACGTTTTTACAAACGAACCACTCGTTGATACACTACCAGACTTGCTAGGACCTAGTATCGAAGCATCACTTCACAATATCACCTTTTCTAAAATCCAAATTCTAGATAATTGCAACTTAATCCCGATTCCTCCCCGGGTCTAGATGGATTTACTACATTATTCCTTAAAAAATGTGCGCACACACTATCATATCCGCTGTCCAAAATCATATATTTTTCGGAAGGCTGTATTCCGTATATCTGGAAATTAGCATTAGTCAAACCAATTTTTCAAAAAGGCAATACATTGGATCGTAACAATTACCGTTCCATAATCCTCTTACCCATTGTCACCAGGATAATGGAATCCATTGTCACCGACAAAATGGTTGTTGCGGGAAAATGTAATCCCACACTTCCAACACTGTTTCATGAAGGGCCGATCAACTCTGAGCAATTTACTACACGGTATTAACGATGACAGACCTCCTATAGACAGACTTTACCTTGACTTCCCTAAAGCCTTTGACAGGGTGCCAAAACGTAGACTTCTACTAAAGCTCCATCATCTTGGCATAAGAGATGCTCTTGACAAATACTTCTTCAAAGTCAGACTTGGACAGGAATTCTCCGAAGAAAGACCCGTTACTAGCAGTATTGAAGGAGAAAAAAATCAATAATTGTAGATGGTCTCATGAAGAAACAGGGAGACATGTTACTCCTGTGATAGTTTAACAATGGAAAACTAAGAAATAATATTCAAAATCAATAATTAAAGTTGTAAAGCAATGATAAGCAGTAACAAATAGTGTAAGAACAGTGAAATAATAATAATTACCAAGTTTTATCCAACATGAAGTGACTTCGTAGAATGCTAAATTTCTTCACAAACATCCAATTTATTCGAAAAGGACTAGATATTGTGATTTCTTGCTACAAGTCCGAATTACACTACAATATATGAGAATCGTCAAGCAGTGGTAATGAACTTCCAAATATTTCAAACTAGTTCGTAATCTAAAACGTGACAAGGTACTTATAAACATTTTCTATTTAACCAAAGAAAAATAGGTATCGAAACAATGTATACATCAACTATTAGTTAATAATATATAAGACATACTTACTGAAAATTTCAATTTCATCAACATAGATATTACATTTTTCTTATTCTTTTTAATAAAACCATAGTGTGACTAAACCATCAATAAAAATTGATTCATACTATTTTCTATAAGTATAGCTTTTTAAAAAAACGGTGTGATTGACGTATGAATGAAGTTAGATAAGAAATTTGAATTTATAATTGAATTTGAGTATTATTTAAACCATAAAAATAAAATAGTTGTTCTCGTTTAAACCATTTATTATACCTTATTGTAGAGTTGTTATTCTATGGTTCCTCTTTGACACATATATAACGAGAACTTTGTATCTAAGTAGGCGGAAGAGCTGTGCCAGAGCAAAGAGAAGGGAATCCACTTCTCAGGTATCCATTTCCGATGTGGAATGATACTGGTGGACTGTGGGTCACAAGAATCGGCAGACTGGCTCATGAGGTCCGCGCCGAAATTAAACTCTTGGGAAGGACCCGAATTGGTGGCTCGAAGTGGAGACGACATCCCAAAGCCAGTCACCATAACAGTGTTCTTCCCAAGAAGCCAAGACATGAAACTGGAGAAGATCCTCCAACTTGTCGAGGTTCAGAACTCCAACCTCAGTACTGAGGCTTGGAAGATTTTAAACTCTAAAAAAGAGGGACAGGGAACTATCCTCACGATTGGGATCGATCACCAATCTGGGGAGGCTCTGAAGGCAGGAGGTTACGCTCTAAACTTTCGTTTTGGGCGTATCCCTGTCTCGGGGCTGGGAAAAAAGAAGAATCCCGCGGAGGATCCAAAGGATATGGAGATACCCTCGACATCCGGAACCTCTGGAAAGGAGAAACAAGGCGAAAGCTTGACCTTGGGTCAGCCCGAGATCTCCTCCGGCTCTGCTGGGATGACTGGGAATGCGGAGACTGCATCTGCATCCCGGGAAGCTGGGCAGAGCAGCCTGGAGGTCGAGAGTCTGACTCTAGATCAAGAAACCTGCTCGATTACCGAGGGAGATACTGCCATGGTGGTCGAGGAGGGTCAGGGAGAGAGAAAGGAGGGGGATGAATAGAAGCTGAGTAACTCGGCCTCTCTCATCCACAATTATTCACCTTCACGTTCACGAATGTAGCTCAGATTAACCTGCATCACGCGAAGGGAGCTTCAGCCGTGATTGCAAGGTTGTTCGCTAGACTACAACTGGATATTGTACTGATCCAAGAACCATGGATCAACAAAGAAGGCCAAATCAAAGGTTTCGCATGTAAGAATTCTAAATTGATTTATGATCAAAGGCAAGTATCTCCGCGTGCCTGCGTAATCATAAAAAATGACATAAAATATATTTGTGTTTCAGAATACGTGTCACGGGACCTTGTTCCAATCATGGTTCACCTCAACATTGGGGGTATCGACCGAGACATCGTCATTGCCTCTGGCTACTTCGCTGGAGACGGGCCGATGACACCGCCAGTAGAGGTACAAGAGCTAGTGAGACACTGCGAGAACAGACGGATGCCAATTATAATTGGTTATGATGCCAACGCACACAATACCGTGTGGGGAAGCACCAATAACAACGTAAAAGGTGAGTGTTTATTAGAATATCTCTTAGCAAATAACCTTGAGACCTTAAACGTGGGGACAACCCCCACTTTTGTCACGAGAGCAAGAGAAGAGGTCCTGGACGTAACAATCGTTAATGTTGCTGCTAGGAAAAATGTAAAAGATTGGAGGGTGATGAGCGAGCCATCACTTTCCGACCATAGAATCATCGAATTTAGGATAGAGGGAAATACCACCTCGATTCCTACAATTCGAAATCCTAGAAATACTGATTGGTCTCTTTACAAGACCAATCTGAAGGACAATTTGGAACACGTCGAAGTGAATGGGGTAAATCACCCGCACTACGACCTGGAACAAAAAGTCGAACAGATCAGTGAGGCAATAATGAAAGCTTTTCATTCCAGTTGCCCACTCTCAAAAGCTCGTTCAGAAAAGGATGCTCCTTGGTGGAATGAGAACCTGTCAAACCTCAGAAAAGAGGTCCGTCGGCTCTTTAATAGAGCCAAACGTGACGGCAATTGGCAGAGGTACACTGAGAAGCTTACCAGTACAATAAAGAGATTAGGAAGGCCAACAGGCTTAATTTTCAAGCCTTTTGCGAAAAGATCACTTCCACTCACACTGCTTCCAGACTACAAAAGGTCATGGCAAATGGGGGAGCTAACCCCACAGTGTCGCTGAAAAAGCCAGACGGATCATACACGGAAGGTGAAGAGGAACGATCAATTATTCTTCTTAAAACCCACTTCCCAGGTAGTGAACCAGCAACAAAAATCGAAATAGCAATGAACTACACCAAAAAATCCCGCAAGGAAGATTGGGACATTGCTAAGAAAATATTGACCAGACAACGGTTGGAATGGACAATAAGTACCTTTCAACCATATAAATCACCAGGAGTGGATGGAATATTTCCAGCACTCCTACAGCAAGGGATAGAGGAGATTCTTCCTCACTTGCTGAAGATTACAAGAAGCAGTCTAGCAGTGGGTCTAATACCTAGAAAATGGAGAAGGGCAAGGGTAACCTTCATACCAAAAATAGGGAAAAAAGATGGGACTGATCCCCGATCTTTCAGACCCATCTGTCTAACATCGTTTCTACTCAAATCGATGGAGAAAGTAGTGGATAACTACATAAGAACAGAGAATCTGGAGAATATACCACTTCATAAATGTCAGCATGCCTACAGAGCGGGTCGATCAACTGAGACGGCTCTGTATCAGCTGACAGAAGTCATCCAGAGAACTCTGAACAACAAAGAAATCGCAATGTGTGCATTCCTGGATATATCAGGGGCCTTTGACAACACAACTCATGTGTCTGTCAAAGAAGCACTAAAAAGGCGAGGAGTGAATGAAACCATTGTAAAATGGATGTATGAGTTGTTGACAACGAGGATAGCTGAGACACAGGTGGGGAATCAAACCACCTCAGTTAAAGCCACTCGGGGGACACCTCAAGGGGGAGTGATATCTCCCCTCCTATGGAGCCTCGTAGTAGATGAGTTGCTCTACAGGCTAACGGAGCTTGGCTTCGAATATATGGGCTACGCCGATGACATTGTATTAATAGTCAGAGGCAAGTTCGAGAGCACCTTGTGTGATTTATTACAAAAGGGCCTCATAATCATTCAGCAATGGTGCTTGTCAGTGGGGCTAAACATTAACCCAAGCAAGACGATAGTAATTCCATTTACCCGGAAAAGAACACTTCCAGCCATGAAACCCATATCCTTAAATGGGGAAATCATAGAATGGAAATCGGAGGTTAAATATCTAGGGATAACCCTAGACAGTAAGCTTCTGTGGAATAAGCATGTTGAAATAACTGCTAGTAAAGCAATAAGAGCTTTGATGGCGTGCAGAAATCTAGCTGGTAAGAGGTGGGGCTGTAACCCAAAAATACTGCGATGGATGTACGCCATGATTGTGAGACCAGCAATTACGTATGGGGCAATAGTTTGGCACACAAAAGCAAGTCAGTACAGTACGAGGAAAACCCTCGATAAAGTTCGAAGGCTTACCTGTGTGTGCATCACTGGAGCTATGAGAACGTGTCCAACTAGGGCACTTGAGATCATTACAGATCTCACACCTCTACATCTGGCGATAGAAAGATCTGCCCAAGAGACAATTCTTAGAATATTTAAGGAAGGTTCAGGCAATGAGAGTATTAAAAACCAGGGAGCTTGGTCCTCTCTGACAAGATACACCTCATTAGCGAATCTTCCCAGTGACGAAATGATCAGGAAAGTAAGCATCGAAAAGAATTTCACTACGATGCTAAATACGAGGAGAGACTGGGAAAGGGAATACACCACCCAAACTCTCAAAGAAAACACCATTAGATGGTATACAGATGGTTCAAAAACCACCATCGGAGCAGGCGCTGGAGTATTTGGGCCTGGCACCAGATACTCATTATCGTTAGGCTCATTCCCGAGCGTCTTTCAGGCAGATATACTTGCGATTGAAAGATGCGTGGAAATGAACCTAGAAAGAAACTACCAGAGATGTGACATATCGATCCATTCGATACACCAGTATTACAGAAATAAAAAATATAATTAGTGAACTAAAGAATAAAAAAGCACCGGGTTGGGATGAAATAAGGGCTGAAACTCTCAAACATATTTCAGATTTTATTGCATATCCGCTAATGATTTTAATAAATAAGTCATTAGAAATGGGACAATTTCCTTCAGCTTTTAAGACATTGATTGTCAAACCTATTTATAAAAGTGGGGAAAGGGATGAAATGACAAACTACAGACCAATATCATTAATAACTTGTTTATCAAAAATACTAGAAATGTAGTTAATGCACGGCTTAATACATTTCTAGATAAATATCAGCTAATGTCAGGGTCTCAATATGGTTTCCAGAAGCGCAAGTCCACTAACGATGCTCTTCTGGAAGTAACAAATATTTTATATAAAAATATTGATGAGGGTTCACCTACAATTGCGGTCTTCCTGGACTTAGCAAAGGCCTTCGACACCGTGGACCACTGCCTTCTTTTGGAAACACTTGAGGACATTGGAGTTAGAGGTACAGCACATGCTTTTTCAAAAGTTATCTGACAAACCGATCGCAGAAAGTAAGAGTGGGCAATGAATTCAGTAAAGAACAGACAGTTGAGTGTGGTGTTCCACAAGGTACGGCTCTAGGCCCAGTTTTGTTTAATATATATTTGAATAACTTATTTATGATTGAAAGCAACAGTAAAATTATAAGTTTTGCAGACGATACAGTTCTGGTATACAGTGATCAAAATTGGTACGATTTAAAGTTGAAAATTGAAAATGATCTATATTGTATAAAACAGTGGTTTGACTATAGGCTTCTTTCAATCAATTATAAAAAAACTGTTTACCTGCCTTTTGCATTCTTAGAACCGGATCTTCCAAACTACGCCATCAATGTACAAAAAAATATCAATATTCAACCTGCAAAACAAATAAAATATTTAGGAATTATGATGGACCCACATCTTAGATGGGATAACCATATTAATTATCTAGTTCAAAAATTGAGGTGTGTATTGTATAAATTCAAACATATCTCATATCACCTACAATATAAACAAAAACTAATAGTTTATAAAAGTTTGATTGAATCTCACCTAATTTACGGTCTGGTCAGCTGGGGTGGAGTGGCGAAGACTTACTATAATATTCTTGAGGTTTCGCAAAAAAGATTCCTCAAAATCCTTCTTGGAAAAACAAGAAGATATAGCAGTGAACTTCTATATACTGAAACAAAAATATTAGACGTTAGACAATTATACTTAAAAAAACCGGCATTAAGACAACATAAACTTAAATCAAATCTACAAATTCAAACTCACAATTATATGACAAGAAATAAACATACTTACCTGAATACAACAATGAAAAAAACAGCTGGACAAAGAAGCTTTATGTTTCTCGGACCTAAGCTATATAATGCTATACCCCAACAAATTAAATCTGAATCTTCTGTAAAGGTGCTAACTTTAAAACTTCATGAGTATATCACCAATACAAGTAGGCGCGCTATTCACAACCTTATCGAAATTAATTACTGATAATGTTTCTATCAATTTCTATTTCTACTTCATTAATCCTTAATTATAGTATACATTCTTATTAATTACCTATACTTATTATTATTTGTTACCTAGTATAAGTTTTATATTATTATTCTTTTATCCTTGCAAACAAGCCTTATGGGCTTCGCAAGTGTATATATTTATTTCGCATAAAGTCGTTTGTTTTGTTTGTTTGTATTTCTGAGATATGTGTAAATAAATATTTATTATTATTATATTCTGATAGTCAAGCAGCTATCAAAGCATTGAGCTCCCATGTCATTGATTCAAAGTTGGCATGGGAGTGCCGAAGAAAACTTGATGAATTAGGCAAGAATAACAAGGTCTCTTTAGTCTGGGTTCCTGATCACTCGGGAATCATGGGAAATGAAGAGGCCAATACACTTGCCAGGAAAGGAGCACAAATGCCCTTTATAGGCCCGGAGCCTTTCTGTGGTGTATTAAAATGCTCCTACAAGAAAGAGTTTCGGAAGAAAGAGGAAACCGAAAGAGAAGCACTCTGGCGGTGCCTTCCCGGGTTGGAACATTCCAAAAAGTTCCTGGGGAACTTTGACACTGCTAGGTCCAAAAAATATTTGGACCTTAGTAAAGATAAGCTACATCTCCTCACAGGCTTTCTTACAGGACACTGCCGCCTTAGGAAGCACTTAATGAGAATAGGTCTAGCAGAGATTGATGAGTGTAGATTCTGTGGGGAGGAGGATGAAACTCCTGATCACCTAGTTCTGGAATGCCTCGCCATTGCAAGCCAACGCAATAAATGCTTTGGACAAGAATTTTGTAAGAGTGAGGACCTAACCTCGCCGAAGCCGTCCCAAATACTAGAGTTCATTAGAGCCTTGGAACTGGAAGGCGAGCTGTAGTAGTAGCGACAACAGCTCTGATAGGGGGGCACAATAAACCTTTGGTTTCAGTGCACAGTAACCCCGTTAAAATCTAATCTAATCTAATCTAAGGTCGATTACAGAGTCGGTCTTGATAAATTAAATTACGTGCTCTTTCTCAATCCACCGATATTCCCTGAGATAAAATTTTAAATATAAGGAAATCATTTAGATATAATCAAATATAACAATTACAGAGTCGGTCTGAGAAAAATTAAATTCATTCACATACCAAGTGATAATCCATTGTGTATAAAGTTAAACATATAATTAATTTGTTGTGTGACTAAATTAAAGAATAATCCTAATAATAATAATAACACAAATAAATTAAAATTCACAACAATATATATATATATATATATATATATATATATATATATATATACAGTGTTGGGAACATTACGAGGGAACATAGGTTTTACCTTCAATGTGTTAGAAAGAGATAAAATACATATAAATTCAGTGCATCATTCTTTTTCGCTAACAGGATATCATAAAGTGGAAAACGTCCAATACAAGAAGTTAAAAATACAGATGTGTGATGTGAACAGTTTAGTTTATTATTTGAGAAATAATAAGATTGTATGTACTGTACTGATAGCTTAATGCAATGAACAATAAAAAATCAACACTACGTTCGTTTATCCCTTCATGATTAATTTACAAAGAAATAATTCAGTAGTAATAAAATTCACTATATTAGTTCGGTTAGTATTGGAATAAATAACCTAAATAACCGTAACATGCGAAATAAAATTTGTATTAATAATAATATGTGTTTCCAAATATCTCAATTCTCATTTTTCGCTAACAGGATCTCATAAGTGGAAAACCCACAACGCCGGCCTCTTACTATTTGTAGCTTCTGACAGTATTGCCAATTTTCATTGTATATTTATATTAATTGTAAAATGCATTGTTCTAAGTTATAAGAAGATTTTAATTATGATAATTCAAGAGGTTGTAACAGATCAAGATATAATTAATTCCATCTATTCGTTAAATATTTTATTGTAATGCTGGAAATTGTTCTTGTTTTCAGTTTGAAAGCGGTTAAAACCTTTACTTTTTTTTCAGATTTGGCAACGTGAAATTGGTCTCCAAACATCTGCTGTGTTTGAATGTTAGTAAAAAAAATTGGTATCTTCATCGTTTGTTATCTTTGTATGCAAATGAGAACGAATTTTCTGTGTAAACACACACAGTGCAAATTAAAAAAAAAACGAAAATAAAACTAAAATCGAATTCTAATGCCTACAATTTTTAAATAAAAGTAATATTATGATATGTAATAAATTAAAAAATAAAACTTAATTCTTCAATGAGCTTAAATCAAATGTTCGAATAAATCCCCGCTAAGCAGTAGCCGAGACGGTTATAAAATTCTTGACGAACACGTATGAGCATTTCAGGTGTTATTTGCATACAAATTTGTAAAATTTGTCCCCTTAGTTCATTTACAGAAGAGGCTCTGTTTTCTTGAAACCCATGAATTCTCGATTTTATATAACCACAGAAAAAAAATCGTTGGGAGCCAGATCTGGAGATTTCGCAGGCCATCTTATGTTACCGTTCGTGGAGATTATCCGATTGGGAAATTGTGTATTTAGAAAGTTTATTGCTAGTCGATAATTATGTGATGCACAACCGTCATGTTGGTACCAGATATCATTGAAGTTGACACCTAATTGTATAAGGGCAGGAGTAATTTGATTTTCCAGCATGTCCAAATATTTCTGTCCGGTTAAATTGCCGTCAATAAAAAATGGTCCAATTAAATGGACACCTAATATTCCAGCCCAAACATTTAACTTTTGGGGATATTGAGTCCTATTATTATAATGTTTGTGTAAATTTGTCCTTGACCAATATCGAATAACGGATGAATTATGTGCACCGTGTATGGGAAAAGTCGATTCATCTGTGAAGAAAATATTTTTCGAAAAGTTTGCGCCCAATTGTATTCTTTCCATAATTATTTCACAAAATTCCATTCTACGAAATTGATCGTCTGGAAAAATTTCATGGCTCTTTTTCAGTTTGAAACTACGATTACCATTTTTTTTAATACAGTCCGAATCGTTTTCGGATCAACATCAAAATCCTTTGCTATATGAGTGGACGATTGTAGGGGATTATTTTCCACACTGGCACAAATTAAAATATCTCTTTCTTGTTTTTCGGGTTTTGTTTGACGTTTTTGTGTACGCGGTCCATGTTTAGTAGGAGTGACACATCCATGCTCTTCAAAATTTTTTATAACCGTTCTCACTTGTTTTTTGCTAATTGGTTGGGCATTTTCGAATGCCACAATAAACAAATTTTCTGCTATTTCTCGATATGAATGACCCTGGTAGTACCATTTTACAATTTGCACTTTATGGTGTACTTGCATAGTCATTTTAATAAGATTTGCAAAAGATCGTTACTCATTCGCAAACAAACGTTTAGTGAAGTACCCAGATTGTACAGTTGAACATCTTCAAGAGGCGCACGCGCGATTCGTATTCGTCTGGTGTAATAATCTGCGCTGGCTTTTAATTCTCTGTCTCATGATTGTCCTTCTCCAACACACTGGTAACTCCATGTGACCATGATAATTTCTTTTTGGACGTGAGAGGATATCGTTTTACGTTGAAATTAAATGTGACTGATTTCTCTCACAAATAAAAAGGAGTTTTTGAAAGGCACTCTAACGCGTGGATTGAAAATGAAGAGAGAGGACAGATAAAAGTAGAATTTGAGCTGTAAGCGAAATCGTTTTATCAGGAGCGTAGGAAACAGAGGCGGTTTACATTGAGATCTTTAAAACTATTCCTTATGATGTTAATGAAAATTATTATGCTTATATTCATTAATTGTACTCTCAATATCGACGAATGTAATATTTTTAGCTATTTTCCAGTGATTTTTTAGTGTTACTTGTTTCAAATACCTATTAGGTAGATTTTAATTTATTGTTCAAATCATATTAGCGTGTACTACCCGAACTGATATAGTGAATTAGTTTCTTACTACTGAATTATTTCTTTGTAAATTCATCATGAAGGTTTTTAAATGAAACTCACGGTCTCTAGTTAATTCCACAATATAATAAAAGTTATTGAAAATTCTAAAAAATTGACAATTGTTTCGATAAATCAATTGTATGCCAGGCACCGCCTTCGGAAAGACTACCGCCTAGTGAGTTGTAGAGTCACGGGTGATCCTAACCAATGGAAATTAACGAGAATAACATTGTCGACGATTGAAGCAGCATTGTCAAATCGAAATCATTATCTGATGGAAGATTATTATAAGGTGACAGAAAATAATTTCTACAATAATAAAAAAGTTATTGGCAATTTCAAAACTTTTGGAACTATACTCGATTCTCTAATTTATTCATTTTATACTTTCTCGAAAACTAGAACAATTTCCAGCATTGCAATAAAATATTTAACGAATAGATGGAATTAATTATATCTTGATCTGTTACAACCTCTTGAATTATCATAATTAAAATCTTCTTATAACTTGTTCTCGTGTTAGAACAATGCATTTTACAATTAATATAAATATACAATGAAAATTGGCAATACTGTCAGAAGCTACAAATAGTAAGAGGCCGGCGTTATGGGTTTTCCACTTATGAGATCCTGTTAGCGAAAAATGAGAATTGAGATATTTGGAAACACATATTATTATTAATACAAATTTTATTTCGCATGTTACGGTTATTTATTCCAATACTAACCGAACTAATATAGTGAATTTTATTACTACTGAATTATTTCTTTGTAAATTAATCATGAAGGGATAAACCAAATGGTTGGGAACTGCACAAATAATGTCATCAACATATTTAAACAAAAAGGGTAAATTGAAAGGTAGTGTAGGAATGACAGAATCCAGCAGGTGGTCCATGACTATCAATGCCAAAATATGATTGGTGATCCCATTGGGGTATCAAATATTTGTTGGTGGAATTGATTATTGAACGAAAAGTAGCAATTATCGATAATAAATGCAATCAATTTGAGAAAATTTGCTTTGGAAATACTGCAATGTGGTTCAATAAGATGCCATTGTTCATCCAGAATATCCAGTAATAGATCCGATGGGATGTTAGTATATAACGAAATGACATCCAAAGATATCAAAACAAAACTATCCGACAATTTAAAATCTCTTATAGAATTGACAAACGTGAAAGTATCACTGACATTGTATACAGTTATATCTGAAAAAGCAGCAGTTAAAACTGTAGTGAGGTATCTGGAAAGATTGTAGGTAACTGATTTAATAGAACTGACTATAGGTCGGTGTGGATCGGATTAAATTGCCAATTTCCGTTTTGACTGGTGGACTTCACGGCATGTGTTTTGATATATTTTAATTACTCACGTTGTAAGTAACTTTTATTTTTTAAATCCTTATGTTTCATTAATTGATGTTTTTAGCAATAACCTCCTGAAGTAGTTGTGAATTAACAACGAAATATAGAGGCACTTTGAACAAAAGAGTATTGTTACAGACCGATTACCCAATATTTACCTTTCGTTTCCTTTATATATGTATATATATATATATATATATATTTATATATATATATATAATATATATATATATATATATATATATATATATATATATATATATATTATAATACGCTGGTCCTTCGTGGTATCCAGATTTGGTTCGTGATCGCGAAATGCTAGAAAAGGGGCAAATACGCGCAACCAGGTTATCTTTTGGCCGTCTTAAACCCACGTACGAAGGGAGATTAGTAATGGGAAATCTCTGACGGAGAAAGACGTCTCCGAGGTGACCTTATTCTCTTCTTCAGAATTTTTAAATTCAACCTTCAAGCTGCTTTCTCCCTCAGTTGGGACGACCGTCTCCGTGAGCCTTTTAGAACACGCAATATGCAAAACTTTCTAGGTAATAGAATCTTTAATATTTGGAATAGTTTTCCTCAACAAATAATGGTTTCAGAAAATGTTAATAACTTCCAAGACCAAATAGACTCTTATATTTTGTAATCCTTAGTTTAGTTTTAGACTTAGTACTAGTTTTTGTTTTCTTCAGCCTCTTCATAAGCAATTACCTTCAATAACTGGTTATGGGTAAAACAGGACTTGGTACTCTGCCCTCACCAATAATAATAATAATAGTTGTTGTTTTGCAAAATTGCCTGCTCTTTCGAATGGTCTTACTTAAATTTTATGAAAACGCTTATTAAATAAGATTAACAAAAAACCTATACTTTCAACAATTATTACTAAATAAAAAAAATCGGACACTGTTGTGCGCTGTGGACTCTTCGGATTTTGTTTTCAGTTATACAAACGAAAACTTTCCAACAAAATCTGAAACTCCGGCAATTTGTTCGAAGTTATTTTCCTGGTTGACTCCATTATATAGTGTTTGTGCTTTGAGAGAAATAAACAAGTCAGAAAATTGCGAACGGCAGAAATCAATATCAATATTATTTTAGGAATGTATTTGGAATGTCACACGTTTTAGATCACAACTGAATATTTCGAATATGTACTTTAGTTGCAAATATGTCAAAGTCTCAAATTTAGTATACAGCGTATAGTATTTTTCCATTTACTAAATTATTTTTATTCTTCATACAAAATTGCCCCGTCCTGTATATCATCTTTATTTTGCATGTCTAGTATTTTTCCAGAAATTTGTTTCGTATTCATATCTATGGCTGAAGCTCGGATCGCCAAGTAAAAACTTTCAACCTCCGAATCGAACAAAAGAATTGGAAAAGAGATCATTTTGCCTGTAAAATAAACGGTTTCAAAGATTAAAACTAACTTTTTCGCATCTGTGGCCCTGAACAATATTCATCATAAAATTGTTATTTGTATACACTTCGGGGGATGTATCGTGCTAACAAACCGAAATTTGTCCAAAAATAACCCAAAATTTAGTATATCTGGATTTCTAGGACCCGCTGTACTCTCTCCAGTCAACTGAAAATCAATAGGGTACATCTGTGAGATACTTTGAACAACATTCAATAATAAAATTGTTCAATCGTATACTCTATGGAGGCTGTATCGTGCTAACAAACTGAAAATTCTCCAAAGTGACAAAAATTTGGTACTTCAAGTACCATAGCACCCGTTGCACTGTCTTTAGTGAGATGAATATCATAGACGATCTTTGAGACGCTCTGAATAATATCCAATCATAAAATTGGTCACTTGTATATACTCCGGAGGCTGTATCGTGCTAACAAACTGAAACTTCTCCAAAAATGACAAAAATATCGTGACATGTCTTTAACGATATTCAATCATAAAATTCCTGACTTATTGCACTCCGGAGGCTGTATTGTGCTAACAAAACATGTAAGGAAAAGTGGACGACGACGACGACATACACACAGGATTTTTTTCTAAAAACCGTTTTTTCGTGTTGTTGTTGATGAAAAACGTGGAAATAACTCAAAAAAAATTCAAAAATCCAACTTTTTTGGGGTAAATCAATACTTTTCTAGCATATAGAAAGGTTGGGCGGAAAAGTAAAATGCTGAATTACTTGAAGCTACATTCTTTATCAAAGAACAGATTAATATTTTGTAGATTGTGAAAAGACGGTTACATCAACGAAATGATTAAATCTAATCTTTCCAGAGATAGAAAATGAGGAATAAAGGGGATTTCCATTGCTATTTTAAATAAACGTAATTTTACTAATTTGGGATCAATGGTACTGCCAGGTTATGTTAATCGATATTTGAAAGTTATATAGCTGAATGTTCAAAATGTTCTGGACCCAAGGTGTTGGCTGTTACTTCAGTTTTTTCAGTTTCGATTTTCCAGCATGCGTTAATACTACATATAAAAATGTATTTCGATTTTCTACTGCACCTACTTTTAGTCGAAATTTCAATAATTTCGAAATTTTGTAGTTCGGTCTTCGTGTAGCTTTTATTTGGTATTTTATTGAGCTGCCGTGAATGATAAGAAGCGTTGTCATGAACTACACCACTATTTGGCTCTAAGTTTGGGATCAATGTGAATTCAAACCATGTTCTTATCGTTCTTATCAACGTTGCAATCTTCCATTTTTTTTCCACATATTTTTAAGACATTTGGAACCCATCCTTCATTTCCACCGCAATGCACAATAAGAAGTCTAGAGCCTTTGTTTGCAGGCATTGTTGGCATACATATTTTTGAATGAAGGACATCAAATGATGCTGGTGGCTGTGTACACGTATAGGATAACGAAGAAACATTACATTTGTATCACGTGTAAAATTTAATTTATTTTTGCATAGCGCGCTTTCAGCTCTTTAGACATAGAGCCATCATCAGTGCTTAATCTAAAATACATACTCAAATCACAACCAATAGTGTTAAATTACAAAGTTAAATTCATGTTGAGAAAGTTAACAATACTAATACATGAATTTAATTTAAAGGTGATACAAAAAGCTTTTTAATATTAGAAATTTAATAATAAAAATGATTTTAATTACATTGAAGTTACCATTATTTAAATTTAGTAAGTGAAAGGTTGACTAAGTTCTTATAAATGAAAGATTTTTTACTTTAAAGATAAAAAGGTTGATAAAAAATACGTACTGTCAGATTATATATAACAAAATTTCCTGGCTTCATCGCCTCCATTAATATTGAAACAGGTTAATAATATTTTTCTATTTTATATTTACATTACACCAACTTGGACATCACATTTAAAATCGAATTTTACTTCCAAAGAATCATTTTATTTTCTTAAACGCCCGCCATGCTGGAACCTCTACAGGTGGCTGTGTCGGTTTAACTGACGAATACAAGAACTTAACTGTCAATTGGGTTTGTTCGATTGTTTGTGAATGCTCTGTTCGATTTGAGAGATCAAATGCAAAAATGATTATTTATTTAACTTCAGAAAAGTAGTTGTAAACAACAATTAAATCAGTTAGGTGTAATATTTTAATTTAATTTAATAATTGTAATGAATGATTAGCAATTTAATCAAGATATTTAAAATTATTTAGAAGGTTAGGTTGAGAAAAAAAAAAAAACAAATTAGAATTTTCTCATGTTGGAAGGGTGAGATCTAATGATGTATTCACACTATATTTTAAGGCAACACAAAAAACATGCTCATGATTTAATATCATGGTCTTGAAGAAAGTTCTAATGTATTGTCTCTAAACTAACCTATTTTAGCAAGCGTTATTGGTCTAGTGACCAGCAGGTTAGGACATTATCATTATTGAGGGTTACATGAGTTGACGATGTAAGGGTATATAGTTCCTATTTAGGCTCTCTTGTTTGTTTAGACATTTAACATTAATTTTAAGCTCGTTACTGATTTCAAGGTCTTCATAAAAATCTAGTAAAGTAAAGTTTTTAGAGTTGATGTTAACTAAAATCTTTGAATTTTCTGTGGGGCTAAAATTATGATTATTATATTTTAAGTGATGACCGAATGATGACTTGTTGGGTTTACTAATATGCTCATTTATACGGACTCGCAAAGGTCTGCATGTCCTTCCAATGTAGCTTGCCACACAATCTGAGCATTGTAACCTGTATACTCCACTTCTTTGTAAATGGTTAATTTTATCTTTAGAATTGATCAAAAAGGAACCCAATTTATTGGAAGTTCTATAAGATACTTTAATTGATTTATCAATATCTAGAAAACTTTGTGAAAATATTTTTGTGATATTAGAGTTAATGAAAGGTAATGAAATATAAATTTGATTAGGGATATTTATTTCGGGGTAAGCTAATTTATGTAATTTCTTAGAATTTACTTTTTGAACAAGGGTGTCGACTATTGTGGGGTCGTAACCATTATTGTAGGCTATTTGTCTAATAATATTAAGTTCCTTCCTGTATCCAACTTTTTCCAATGGTATGTTGAGGAGTCTATGAATATAACAATAAAACGAGGCCATTTTGTGTTGGTTGGGGTGATTGGAAGACATGTGGATGGCATGGTCTGTCTGAGTGGGTTTTCTAAAAATACCAAACTTAAATTTTGAGCCATCTCTATGTATGTTAAGGTCTAAAAAGTTGATGTGAGCTTCTTCTTCTATTTCTAAAGTGAATTTTATGTTTTGGTGTATTTCATTGATGGAAGATAATATGTTAGAAGCAGTGGTATTGTTGCCTCTTATCACACAGAATATGTCATCCACATATCTAACATACAATAAGATTTCAATATGTTGTGGAATAATTAAGTTACTTTCAATGTGATCAATGAAAATGTCTGCTATTAGAGGAGAAAGGCCACATCCCATGGCTAGGCAATCTGATTGTTCATAAAATTTATCGTTGAATACAAAAAAGTTTTGTGAGAGGCAAAGTTCAATTAATTTAATCATATGTTCGCTTGTGTTATCTGAAATTTTCGATTTTCTAAGAATGTTTTTAACTAAAGGGAAGGTTTCAAATTTGGGAACTGAGGTATACAGGTCACTAACGTCAAATGAAACCATAATGGCGTCAGGTGGTATAAAGAAGTCTTTTATTTTGTTAACTAAATCAAAGCTGTTACTTACTGTGTTCACTGGTTTAAAGTTGGTTAATTCTAGTATCAAAATTAACAAGTTTCATTAGCACACTTTTTCGAGAATCAGTATCAAAATTAACAAGTTTCATTAGCACACTTTTTCGAGAATTAACCAACTTTAAACCAGTGAACACAGTAAGTAACAGCTTTGATTTAGTTAACACAATAAAAGACTTCTTTATACCACCTGACGCCATTATGGTTTCATTTGACGTTAGTGACCTGTATACCTCAGTTCCCAAATTTGAAACCTTCCCTTTAGTTAAAAACATTCTTAGAAAATCGAAAATTTCAGATAACACAAGCGAACATATGATTAAATTAATTGAACTTTGCCTTTCACAAAACTTTTTTGTATTCAACGATAAATTTTATGAACAATCAGATGGCCTAGCCATGGGATGTGGCCTTTCTCCTCTAATAGCAGACATTTTCATTGATCACATTGAAAGTAACTTAATTATTCCACAACATATTGAAATCTTATTGTATGTTAGATATGTGGATGACATATTCTGTGTGATAAGAGGCAACAATACCACTGCTTCTAACATATTATCTTCCATCAATGAAATACACCAAAACATAAAATTCACTTTAGAAATAGAAGAAGAAGCTCACATCAACTTTTTAGACCTTAACATACATAGAGATGGCTCAAAATTTAAGTTTGGTATTTTTAGAAAACCCACTCAGACAGACCATGCCATCCACATGTCTTCCAATCACCCCAACCAACACAAAATGGCCTCGTTTTATTGTTATATTCATAGACTCCTCAACATACCATTGGAAAAAGTTGAATACAGGAAGGAACTTAATATTATTAGACAAATAGCCTACAATAATGGTTACGACCCCACAATAGTCGACACCCTTGTTCAAAAAGTAAATTCTAAGAAATTACATAAATTAGCTTACCCCGAAATAAATATCCCTAATCAAATTTATATTTCATTACCTTTCATTAACTCTAATATCACAAAAATATTTTCACAAAGTTTTCTAGATATTGATAAATCAATTAAAGTATCTTATAGAACTTCCAATAAATTGGGTTCCTTTTTGATCAATTCTAAAGATAAAATTAACCATTTACAAAGAAGTGGAGTATACAGGTTACAATGCTCAGATTGTGTGGCAAGCTACATTGGAAGGACATGCAGACCTTTGGGAGTCCGTATAAATGAGCATATTAGTAAACCCAACAAGTCATCATTCGGTCATCACTTAAAATATAATAATCATAATTTTAGCCCCACAGAAAATTCAAAGATTTTAGTTAACATCAACTCTAAAAACTTTACTTTACTAGATTTTTATGAAGACCTTGAAATCAGTAACGAGCTTAAAATTAATGTTAAATGTCTAAACAAACAAGAGAGCCTAAATAGGAACTATATACCCTTACATCGTCAACTCATGTAACCCTCAATAATGATAATGTCCTAACCTGCTGGTCACTAGACCAATAACGCTTGCTAAAATAGGTTAGTTTAGAGACAATACATTAGAACTTTCTTCAAGACCATGATATTAAATCATGAGCATGTTTTTTGTGTTGCCTTAAAATATAGTGTGAATACATCATTAGATCTCACCCTTCCAACATGAGAAAATTCTAATTTGTTTTTTTTTTCTCAACCTAACCTTCTAAATAATTTTAAATATCTTGATTAAATTGCTAATCATTCATTACAATTATTAAATTAAATTAAAATATTACACCTAACTGATTTAATCGTTGTTTACAACTACTTTTCTGAAGTTGAATAAATAATCATTTTTGCATTTGATCTCTCAAATCGAACAGAGCATTCACAAACAATCGAACAAACCCAATTGACAGTTGAAGTTCTTGTATTCGTCAGTTAAACCGACACAGCCACCTGTAGAGGTTCCAGCATGGCGGGCGTTTAAGAAAATAAAATGATTCTTTGGAAGTAAAATTCGATTTTAAATGTGATGTCCAAGTTGGTGTAATGTAAATATAAAATAGAAAAATATTATTAACCTGTTTCAATATTAATGGAGGCGATGAAGCCAGGAAATTTTGTTATATATAATCTGACAGTACGTATTTTTTATCAACCTTTTTATCTTTAAAGTAAAAAATCTTTCATTTATAAGAACTTAGTCAACCTTTCACTTACTAAATTTAAATAATGGTAACTTCAATGTAATTAAAATCATTTTTATTATTAAATTTCTAATATTAAAAACCTTTTTGTATCACCTTTAAATTAAATTCATGTATTAGTATTGTTAACTTTCTCAACATGAATTTAACTTTGTAATTTAACACTATTGGTTGTGATTTGAGTATGTATTTTAGATTAAGCACTGATGATGGCTCTATGTCTAAAGAGCTGAAAGCGCGCTATGCAAAAATAAATTAAATTTTACACGTGATACAAATGTAATGTTTCTTCGTTATACATATTTTTGACCCATCAGTCCATCCTTTCTTAACCGTGTCGGGTGTATCATACCAAGTTTCGTCCAAATAGACAATTGGCCGGTTTTCTCCTCTATACTTAGTTACTTGTTCCAAGTATGTATACCGCATATCCACTATTCTTCTGTTTTCCATGACTGTTTGACGTTTATTAATCGTTTTGAATTTGAATCCAGCTCCGCATGCGTGGCGTTAGGTGGATCGAGTAGCCCAGCGTTCACGTTGCCGGTCCTATGCCCGGATACAGGAGGAAGGTTCTCGGGCGAGGCTAGTAACCTACCCGGGATAAAAAGAAAAACTTACTCACAGACCCGGAGAAGTGCCTCGGAACATGAATGATTCAAAGATGACGAACCATGCAAGGAAAAAGTATATGAGTTGGAAGAAGAAAAATATGATCAGAGTCGCAACGTTGAATATAAAATCAGTGAAAAATAGAGAAAAAGAGATCGTTGAAGAACGGCACGGAAAGATAGGCACGGAAAGATCGACATGTGTGCACTCCAGTAGACAAAGAAGAAGGGAAAGGAAGAGAAACAATACAATGATTACACTCTAATATATAGGGGTGTCAATAGAGAAGAAAGAGCTGAAGCAGGCGTGGGTATACTCATCCATCAAAAAATCAAAGACAGCATAGAGGATTTCCATTACGTCTCAGAAAGAATACTACACGTGAAACTAACAGCAGAACATAAAGAACTACATATAGTATGTGTATACAGTCCCGAAGACTGTAAGCTAAAGGTAGATAAAGAGGTCTTTTATGAGGAAATGCAAAAAACCCTAGATAATATCCCAAAAACCGATACTCTCTTATTGATGGGAGATTTTAATTCTCGAATCGGGATGAACATCATACCAGGCATTGAACAGAGATATAATGAAGACGTGCTAAATGATAATGGGAAGTCAATGATCAATTTCTGCACATACAATGAACTACGCATCAATAACACCTACTCCCCACACAAGACCCAACATAAGTGTACATTTCATAATACGAGGGGTCAGAAATCAACCATAGATTACATAACAACATATAAGAACATACACCCTTCTCAAATATTAGATGTGACAATCTTGAATTCTGCGAACGTGGGAAGTGACCATAGTCTGCTTATCTGCAAAATAAAAATGGAAGTCCGACGGAAAACAAGAAGATCGCAAACTGTCGAGAAAACATAAAGAATAAACATCGGAAGTATGTGGCAACCATCAATCAGATATCTATATTAGAAAAGATTAACTTCCAAAATAGGAGCAAATAAAATCTCGGAGGAAGATAACATAGAGATAGCATGGAAAAAACTAGAAAATAATCTGAACTCGGCGGCGTGTGAAGCGTTAGGAACAAGAATAGTAAATATAAATCTCAAGAAGCCTAACAAAACGCCCTGGTTCCGACAATAAATCAAAACAAAGTGTAAAAAAAACGAGAATCCCACTTAAAATATGGATCATAACAAACACCAGAAGTTTACAACAACTACAAAAGAATAAGAAACGATACTAAAGCATTAGTAAAGAAGACAAAGGACGATTACTGGCGGGTTTTCTCATCAAGAATGGAAGCCGACTTCTACGGACTGCAAAGGCAAATATGGAGATTTATTAGAACGCAGAGAAAAGAAATAAGCGAATTAACGGAAACCAATAAAATAGATGTCGACACCTCGACCTCCTATCTCACCCAACTGTTTAAGACAAGCGAAGACCAGACCCTTCCAGAAACTCCTGATATAATAACCGAAAACGTAATCGTCACAACGGAGGAAATTACTAAAGCCTTAGAAAAACTAAAAAAACCGTAAATGTGCAGGAACGGACAGAATTCCAAACGAAATGCTGAAATACGGTGGAAATACACTAACTGAATAACTAAGGATACTTGTACACAAACTTATCTCGGGACATACAATACCAAATAGCTGGCGCACTAGCACAACGATCTTGATGTTTAAAAAGGGCGACAGAACTGTACGCGAGAACTACAGAGGAATAAACATGCTCAGCACCGCTTTGAAACTGACCACAAAAGTCATAACCACCAAAATCACCAACGAAATAGATCTAGCAGATGACCAACAAGGCTTCAGATCCGGACGATCCTGTAACGATGCAGTTTTTGTCGTCAGGCAAGTCATGGAAAAGTCACTGGAATACAACGTCCCGGCCTTCTGTTGCTTTATAGACCTACAGAAGACATTCGATCGGGTAGAGCTAAACGACGTAATGCATCTGTTATATAAACGAAACATTCCATCAGATACCATCAAGACTATCGAAAACATATACAGTAAAAATAACATACAGGCCAGAATTAATAACAAACTAACACAGCCGATACCGGTGGAAAGAGAAATACGTCAAGGAGACTCATGGAGGGTACAGAATGGGCGAAGAAACTATATCTACAGTATGCTATGCAGATGATGCCGTACTGATTGCGGAGAGTGAAGATGATCTTCAGAGACTTCTACATCAATTTAATATAACAGCAAGAAAGTTTAGCATGATGATATCCCCGAATAAAATAAAGAGTATGGTGATATCTAAAGATACAATAAGGTGCAAGCTAGAAGTGGACAGAAAGATAATCCAGCAAGAAAAAAACATCAAATACCTGGGAATACTAATGCACAGTTATGGAGAAACAGAAACGGAAGTTGCCCAACAAATAAACAAAGCCAACAGAATAGCAGGATGTCTTAAACACACTATCTGGCGAAACAAACATTTACGGACAGAAGCAAAGGCCAGGATTTATAAGACAGTAGTGAGGCCAATTATGACCTACACTGCGGAAACAAGAGCTGATACAACAAGGACAGAAAGACTGATGGAAACATGTGAAATGAAAATAGTTGGTGATATCACAGAAAAAACACTATGGGACAGACAACGTAGCACAGGCCTCAGGTAAAACTGTAACATAGAGAACATAAATGAATGAACACGGAAAAGGAAAAAAAAATGATATAGCCATATAAGTAGAATGGGAGAAAGAAAACTGGTAAAGATTGCACGTGATAGATCCCCAAACGGCCGAAGGAGTATTGGAAGACCAGGGAAGAGATGGAGTGATAACCTGGATATATGGTGAGGAGGCACCCGAAGATGGAACAGGCACGAACCTATTTAAGAAGCAGGAAGAAGAAGAAGAATTTGAATCTCAATTTTTTAATCCAGTTTTCAATAGTTTTCTTACAGACATTTACATTACGGCCGACATTTGTCAATTTATTTCTTATTATTGCAATCGTTGGTAACTCATTACTTTTGTAACAGTCATATATGGTGGTTTTTAATAATTTTATTACAAACACATCTAAAGGTTTGATCAATCCCTTATCACATCGCTTCTTGCGTTCATAAGGCCCATTCTTGGCTATTTTACGTATAGTTGACAGGGGAACTTCTGTTAAATCAGATACTGCTTGCATTAATTCTGTTTCTTCGTCGAAACCAAACTTTTCCCGTAGATTCTTATACACATTGAGACATATCTTCTGTGTTTCTAAATTTAAATCACGTCGAATCACAAGTTTTTAAATTTTCGTTGCTGTTACACACAATATTTTGGACCAAACTCTATATTTCCCAAGGACGGCATGCTGTAAATATTTAATTTTTAACTAATAATATAATTGTTATACAGGGTGTCCTAAATAAGAGTGACTGATTTTAAACATAAATACCCAGCTTATTAATTGCTCCAAAGAGATGTGGTTTTCACTGGTTTATCAAAGATATATTTTTAGGCTTGGCTGGCATTTCATCTCATCAACACAGGGTGTTTTACTAATGCTGGTCAAATTCAAAGGAGAAAATATGTATTATTTTAAATGGAACACCCTATAATTTTTGATCTCATTCGAAATAGCAATCATTCTCCTTTCCAAAAAAGTATAGTTTTCTATCTTTTGTTTCATTAACAACAAAGATATTCGAGGTTTCATGTAGTAGTACATTTTTAATTAGTAGTTTTATATGAACGTATTTTGATGCCTAAAATCAACTCATGCTGTGACCGTTTGACGCATAACAACAAAATCAGCAATTTTGACAATAGTAATTTTGTTAAGTCATAAGTCGGTTTCGAAATGATCTATACAGTGAGTGAAAAAGCTCAAACTGTAATAATTCATGCAGAAACGAAATCAATAATTCAAACAAGGAGGATATTCAGAAGGAAATTTATGAAAAATCGTCCGTCAGTGAATATAATAAAAAATTGTATGTACAATTTATCGAAACTGGTTGCATTGCACACTTAAAAAAACCAAGAAATATTGATGGTGTTTTAAACAAGTTGATGTCAATTAATGAAGTGCTACGTGATAACGATAATAAAATTTCAATTAGAAAAATTGCTGGAATTTTAGAGCTTAGCAAGAGTGACGTTCAAAGATGTCTAAAAATTTTAAAACTAACTCCATACAAAATTCATACTTATCAAATATTCAGATTCAGATTATGAAAAACGAGTAATGGTTTGTGAGACTTTACTTGACTTATTAAGAAACGAACCCATTTCATTATTAATAATGTCTGATGAAGCAACGTTTCACATTAATGGCATGTGTAACAAACATAATTGTCAGATTATGAAACACTAGTAATGGTATGTGAGACTTTACTTGACTTATTAAGAAACGAATCCAATTCTTTTTTAATTATGTCTGATGAAGGAACGTTTCACATTAATGACATGTGTAACAATAGCTATTTGTGTATTAAGAGCGGAAAGTGATACTTTGCCGCTTGAGGCAGAGAGTTGCCGAAAGCGGCAACGCACTTTCTGCTCGAATTGCACACAAGATTTTTTCTACGATCACATTATTTTTAGACAAATAATTAAAAAAAACATGAAAAGTACACTTTATTAGAATGTGATGTTGAAAATATGTAACAATTACTTATTATTTTTATTTATTGCCTACAATATTAAAGTTGAATGTACAGTTTTGGCAATTTTTAATATTCATCCCAGGACCTGAAGAAGTAGGAGGTAGCGTAATATCTTCTGAATATTTTTCTGCAATATCAGATATAGAAGGAATCGAAAGTTCTTCGCTAGTTGGTACTGCTGCGTTCCCAGAAATTTTTTGGAAGATATCTATTTTATTGCTAATGGATTCGGCGATATATCCTTCAGCCACATTACTGTTCTTCCACCCACCATGTTTTTAAGCTGAATTAAGTCGCCTCCACCATTTACTAATAATGTCGCCGACGTTCCTCGAAAGCAATGACCAGTAAATAAATGTTTATCGGGCAATTTTAAGAAACTGGCTATTTCGCTTGGTACTTTGCACACAGTATTCATACCAATCACCTGATTGAAGCATTTGACATTGCTGTCTTAAATTAAAATATTTTCTATAATAGAACATATAGTCGATCGCGTTTTCTTCGGCACTATTAATTATTGCGAATGTACGACTTTGATTCGTTTTCGAATCGGGGATTCCGACCACTAGAAATGATTCTCTATCATCTATATCCTTCAATTCAATTTTGATTAATTCATCCCTACGGCATGCACCAGCAATACCCATGATTAAGATCACCTAAAAACAATATTCTGAGAAATTCTGTATCAGAATAAAATAAATACTAAAACGTTCGTACCTTTCTTAGCAAATGTTCATCGTCAGGTGCAAATCTAATAAAGCTCTCCACTTGTGCCTTTGAGAATGTTTGTGACTTCTTTGCTTTCTAACCCACTGCTTCTAACTTCAAAAATGCAATCAGTTTAGTGTATTTACTGATGTTAATATCATTTTTTACTTGCAAAGTGCTTCGAAGCATCGAATATTGTGACCACAAGGTTGAAGATTTTGGAGTTTTGGATTTTTCGCCAAAATAAGTCAGCAATACATTCTCCGAATATTTTTTAATTTTCTTTGAGTGGCGTCAATCCAGGAAAATATTGTATTGTTTTTCGTATTTACCTCTGGATTTAGTTGGCAGAAGATTAAGAGTAATATTTTTAGCAAAATCTGCTATATCTGGAGGTGTGCTTGAAAATTCACTGTCACTATCCATTTTTCAAATAGCTATTTATGAACAGACAACTTTTTTATAAACTAATAATGAAATAATGACGTTTCATTAATTTCATAGTCTACTATTTTCACAAAATAGTAGGTAGGCACTTAAATATGCAATCACTGTTGCATCTAGGTGTATGATGCATTGCCTACCATCTGACTGTTATATTATTACTAGGTAAATTTTATAAAATAAGATTTAATTTCATTCGAAATATCTTCAAACATTAATATTTCAACTAAAATATTCGGACTGCCCTACATTTTGTTTTAATACATCTATTATTTACTACATTTCTTTAGTTTATTGTAAATGAAATCAGGCGAGCGGAAAAGTACGCTCTAGAGCGGAAATAATGTCAAATTATGACAGATCACGGAAAACACCAACTTTGCGGTTAGATTTGAGAGTACAAAAGTCTACTTTGGACAGTGATCGTAGGAAAACATAATTGTAGAATATGGGGTTCTCAAAAACCAATTTCTTTTAATGAATTTCAGAGAGATAGTCCAAAAGTAAACGTTTCGTGTGCATTATCTCGGCGAAAAATCTATGGTCCTTTTTTCTTTTCGGAACCAACAGTGACGGGTACTAATTACACGGATATGTCGGAAACTTTTTTTATCCGCAACTAGTTCAAGATGGAATTAGCGACGACGTTTACTTTCAACAAGACGGTGCACCACCACATTATTCGTTAATAGCACGAGATTCATTGAAAACGTTTTTTAATGATAAGTGGATAGGTCGAGCTGGACCGATTGAATGGGCATCGCGGTTTCCTGAATTAACTGTCCCAGATTTTTTTCTCTGGGGATATGTAAAATATAGGTGCTGCAATCATAAGCCTAGCAATTTAGCAGACCTAAAAAATAATATCAGGAACATTATTGAAAACATTCCGCAAGAAATGTTAGAAAATTCATTTGAAAATTTAAAATTTCGCTTACAGTTATGTATAAACGAAGAGGGTAGGCATACGCAGCATTTATTGTAACTTTTTTGTTCTTCGTTCTTTATATGTATTGAATAATGTTATTATGTTTTCTTACTAACACTGTTTGTCAGATTTGTTGGCAATTATTTACGTAATTAAAAATGCATACGATATGGAACCGACTTAAATGATTTTGTAATGCGTCAAACGGTCACAGCATGAGTTGATTTTAGGCATCAAAATACGTTCATATAAAACTACTAATTAAAAATGTACTACTACATGAAACCTCGAATATCTTTGTTGGTAATGGAACAAAAGATAGAAAACTATACATTTTTGGAAAGGAGAAAGATTGTTTTTTCGAATGAGATCAAAAATTATAGGGTGTTCTATTTAAAATAATACATATTTTCCCCTTTGAATTTGACCAACATTAGTAAAACACCCTGTGTTGATGAGATGAAATGCCAGCCAAGCCTAAAAAAATCTCTTCGATAAACTAGTGAAACTAGTGAAAACCCCATCTGTTTGGAGCAATTAATAAGCTGGGCATTTATGTTTAAAATCAGTCACTCTTATTTGGGACACCCTGTATAATAAATATGTATCTTACCAAAATTTCTCAGAAAAACACTATACTATTTCTTGATGTCAGCCTACCTACTAGAGTGAGTGTCTGTTATCTGTGGTGAACACCTGTTGTGTTCGAAAAAATTGCTATCTGAAAATATACTTATAGTTCAGTAAAAGATGGGAAAAATAATATCAAAAGTTATTTGAAATTTATATTCTTCTTGATAAAACGAGATATAAGGTATTGTTATGTTTAAGATGTTTTTAAATATTAATAGTTTAATATTGTTTAAAGCAATTTATTGTGTTCTATACATTAACGCTAAATATCTTGAAAAGTAGGATGGCGCTCCATAAATACGAGTTAAAAATAATCGTTAGACAGTCGATGAATGTATTTAATAATTATAAAATTATTAAATACATTTTAACGATTATTAGTTGAAATTATAATATTAAATGAATATATCGTCATTTATAATATTGACTGGACTATGACTGTATTCAAGTCAAACGATAAGCAGAAACCTTAAACATCGCACTATATCTCTTAGTCGACTATACGTGGTTTCCAAACTATACACACTTTCCAACAACAAAAAAATAACATTTGTTTTTGAATACCTATTCCTTTTATGTCGAGAACAATTTTAAAATGTATTACTAACCTTTCACTCACAATTAAATTTTTGATTAATACTGTTCGTTCCCTAGATGGATGTGTCGCGTCATTTAGCTTGTTTTGAATAGTGGAACATATCGATCGTCGTGATGTCAGTGGCATTGCAAAGAACGAGATTTCCAAAACAGTATCCAACAAAGCATAAAAACTGTAAGATAAGGTGTAAATTCCTCGTTGAATTTCAATCTATCGGTAGAAGTAAAAGCAATAAACTTTCGAAGTTTAAATACAAAGTTCCTATTTATTCTTGACTACTCACTATCCACACATTTGACTAATTGTCCTTTTTTGTTTGAGTAACAGCCTCGACATATACATAAAAGAGAAAATATAATACACAAGCTTATACCAAAAGTGGGAAAATAAAAATACTCGTAATACGGAAAGTTAACGATATCAAATATTATTTTGCATTTCATCTTGAAACTCTATTCAAGAGTATATTACTTTTCCGCCAACCTATCTAATATGCGAGAAAAATATTGGTTTACCCACAAAAAGTTGGAAATTTGAAATTTTTTTTTGAGTTATTTTTACGTTATCCATCAACAACAACACGAAAAAACGGTTTTTAGAAAAAAAATCCTGTGTGTTCTTCTTACATGTCTTGTTAGCACGATACAGCCACCGGAGTTCAACAAGTTACCAATTTTATGATGGAATATTGTTAAGGACATTTCACAGATGAACCCTATTGATTTTCAGCTCACCAGACCCAGTACAACGGGTGCTATGGTAGTTGAAGTACGACATTTTGTCGTTTTTCGAGAAATTTCAGGTTGTTAGCACGATACAGCCTCCGGAGTTCAACAAGTCACCAATTTTATGATTGAATATTATTCAGGGCATCTCACTGATGAACCCTATTGATTTTCAGCTCACCAGAGCCAATTTAACCGGTGCTACAGTACTTTAAGTACGATATTTTTGTCATTTTTGGAGAAGTTTCAGTTTGTTAGCACGATACAGCCTCCGGAGTATATACAAGTGATTAATTTTATGTTTGGATATTATTCAGAGCGTCTTAAAGATGAACCCTATTGATATTGAGCTCACTAAAGCCAGTACAACGGGTGCTGTGGTACTTGAAGTACCAAATTTTTGTAATTTTTGGAGAGTTTTCAGTTTGTTATCACGATACAGCCTCCAGAGAGTATACGATTGATCAACTTTATGAATAAGTATTGTTCAAGGTGTCTCACAGATGTACCCTATTGATTTTCAGTTGACTAGAGCGAGTACAGCGGGTCCTATAAAACTAGATATACTAAATTTTTGGTTATTTTTGGAGAAATTTCGGTTTGTTAGCACGATACATCCCCCGAAGTGTATATAAGTAACAATTTTATGATAGAATATTGTTCAGGGCCACAGATGTGGAAAAGTTAGTTTTAATCTTTAAAACCGTTTATTTTACATTGATATCTGAGACGAAAATAGATGTTGCGATTTGGCGAGCAGTAATATCACGAAAACATATTAACAAAAACTCTATCCCTTCATCTGTGAATTATAAGATAAGTTGTAACGACACTGTCGTCTAAAATATAAGTTAACACCCTCCATACATAAGGTCTGTTCCAACCAACACAAAAACCGTACATGTACGATACAAACCCCATTTGACCTGCTGATTAGTGAATATAATAAGTCTGTGTATTTTACATCAAATTTTTTGCGTTACTGAGATAGTACGGTACAAGAACGGTATTTACTTTGTTTGGAACAAACCTATAATTAAAAACAAAACATCGGGGACTGAGATACAGAACACTACCAAACCAAATTATCACAGTAGACGAAGTTGGGCACCCAGCACCTAGAGGGTAACACTTCCGCCAATTCACTAACAGCTCGACCGATATTTATTTCGTTCCAACCACCAGTAATTTACAGTAATATTACTAATACACATGCGCAGTTAAAATAAATCGTTCCAACCACCAAAAATTACTAGTTCAGAATTCTCGATTACTATCAGTTCTCTGTTCCATCACGTTTGCAAACCAGTAAAATTACCGTTCAAACGATTCTTGCTGGATAGCGAGTACCAAAAGTTCTGAAATTAGGAATCATGCGCAAAGGCAACACTTTTGTTTTAAACTATCACATTTTTTTTTATGGAAAGTGTAAATAGGTTATGGATGTGGGTTTTTAGATTTTAAGCTGTTTACAACGGGGACTGTTTCGTATTTATGACTGTTTCTTGGTTTAGTTGTTGATTGTGATGTGAATAAAAGAAGAATACCTATATTTTTTTCACCTTGTTAATGTTAATGAATATTCTTTTTTTGTACAAGTAGAACTGGAAGAATTTTTTGTTCAAGCGTGCTGCAGTCGATGGGGATAGGCAAAATTTTCCTTTTTTGGACTGCAAATTATAGAAAAATATTAATCGATGTGTATAAGAAAACACCGAGCTTATTTATTTTTTGAGGTTATTATTCACAGAACTAGGTATACAACGGTCATCTATTAAACTAGTTTAAAATACGTTCCAACCGTTTGGTAAAAGATTACCGGTAACTTTATTAATTTCTCTTACGCATGCCCATTAAATAGTTCAATTACTGGTTACGTACGATAACAGAATTGTTAGTTGGAACGAACCTATAATTACCACTGACACATCTCAAGACACCTCAGTGGCGTAGCTACCTTGGGTGGCACCCGGTGCGGAAGTTGGTGGTGCCATCCCATTGAAAGTAAAAAGCAATAAATTTTATTTGATAAAAGACATGGATCATTTATTATTTATAATATTGAAGAAATAACAAAACACAATAATAACTAAGACAGAAAAGGAATTGTTATACAATTGAAATTTCTTCTTTCTAGCTTTGACAGCTGCAAACTCAGCAATAACTTCATCGAAATTTATATTTTGGATTGCTTCGTGTTGGATGGCTAATATAACAAGATCGCTAAGCAGCGATTGGATCATTGTTGCCCGCAAATAGTTTTTTATTAATTTTAATTTACTGAAACTCCTCTCACATGAAGCTACGGATACGCAAACCGTCATGAATAATTTCAGTGCAATCATAAGATTTGGAAGAGACTCTGTAAAATCCTATTCTACAATAAACTTTAAAAAATCTAGAGACACCCAATCGGTAACCGTAACATTAGCGGCTTTTAAGTGTCTTCACAGTCTTGGTATCTCCAAAAGTAATTCTGTGTCTAAGACCTCATTATAAAAATCAGTAAATTTAGATGTAGCTAATTTCAGTTCTTCAGTATTCGCCAAATGCAAAGCATTAGTTTGTAAAGTCTCGAACAATGAAGTTACATCTTGAACAGACTACGATCTTGTTTGGAGTTCAACTCTGAATCGGTCAAGACATTCCAACATATCTTTTTGAAGTTCCTCTTTCAGTGTCAGTCCTGCATCGCTGGCCATCTCACCAACCATCCGTTTTTTACGCCGAAGTCGTTTTTCTGTTGGAATATCGTAGTCTTCTGATTTTTTTGTTGCAATGTCTATTGCCTCTTCCACAATGTGATCCCGTTTTTCTTCGATATAAAAACGAAATGCCTCTATTTTTGTGGCAGTTTCGTCAACAGTCAAGCCTTTACTTTGCAATGCAATCTGTGCAGCATTTGTTTCTCGAAGAACATCATACCAGAAGAAGAGATAACATAAAAAAGTGTAATTGCACACAGCAGGCATGAGGTTTTGTGCAACACCTCTGGTGTCTACATTTTCTCGTCCATCACACAACTCCTCAATTGCGTCTACAAGTCGTTAAAAATTATCTGCTAGTGCTTTTACTGCACGGTAATGAGCACTCCAACGCGTTGTTGAGAGCCTTTTAACAGATAATTTGCTGTGTTTCATAAGCACTTCCCAACGGCTAGTGGAGGCGGAAAAAAAAAGAAAAAATCGTCTCTACCGTTCCAAAAAATGTAACGCATGATATATTTTGGGCAAATGAATGTTGAGCACACAAATTAATCGAGTGATCAATACAAACAATAAAAACTGCTTTCTTGTTTTTGGTTTTAATAATGTACAGCAGCATTGTCATATCCTTGGGAACGACACATCATAATATCTAAATCGTCTGTCTTAAGCTTGTCAAGAATTTCATCGCTTAGATCAGCAGGAAAAGCAAAGGGAAAAATCCAAGGAATGCTTCTTTGACTTTCACTTTCCTATTTTGTATTTTCACATAACGAATCACTTCAGACATTTGGTCAATATGTGAAATGTCAGGTGTGCTATCAAACATAATACCAAAATATTTCGCCGATTTAATTTCGTTGACAAGCTTAGTTTTCACATGGTTTGATAGAACATTAATGAAGTAATTCTGTATATCTGGCGACAAATATGATACGTTTGAAGTTTTATCTTCCTCCAATTTCATCATGTGTTCTTTCAACACTACATCATACTTTGACAATAGTTTTACTAATTCTAAAAAATTGCCTTTATTTTTAGAGTCTTATCCTTCATCATGTCCACGAAACGCCAAGTTTTGTTTAGCCAGAAATAAAGATTTATCCAGTAATCTAGTCAAAAGATGCTTCCACTTCTGTTTTTCTGTATCCATAAACTGCAAAGCTGCATCATCTATTGTTTTATTCAATTTTAGTCTCATTTCTAAAGTTTTCCATTTCTCAAGATTTTCTAGATGTTCGTTTGAACATTCGTGGACAGCTACTTTCGGATTTAATTTCCACCACTTTTGAAATCCAGTCGTAAATGTTCCCGCATTGGTATTATTGGCTATAGCAAATAAACGACAGCAGAAACAGTACATGTTTTTAGAGGTGAGGGAATAAACCATCCATGACCGTAGGATTTTTTCACCATTAGGTATAATTCTATAAAACCAATCTTTTGAGAGATGACGAGCGTCACCTTTTATTTTGGTTCCGTGCCTAGAAACAGTGGCAAATGTTCCTTCTTTGTTTTGGAAATATTCACTTCCTTTTTTTATTATTTCAATGCGAACATTGTAAGGAACAGGAATACTCCATTCTGGCACATCATTCAATTGAGGAAATGGTTCATTGGTAGCAATAATAGTACTGCTACTATTATTTTCAGCATCTTCTTCGTTTGTGTTAATTAATTCTGTACTGTCAACGTTGCTACCTGAAGATGAGCTGATACTATCTAAATCATCTCGTGCATTTGCATCAAGGTGAAAATCAGTTTCTTTTGATGAATTTGGGCTATCATCAGTTTTTGTAACATACTTAAAAATCGATCCAGACATCCTCTGAGCTACATCCAATCTAGCCTGTTTGGCTTTCCTTTGCTGAAATCCACTTTTTCTTTTGGATGTATGCACTCCCCGGGGAATTTTTCACTTGATGTTTGTTTCTTACACTAAAATAAAAAGCTAGTTGTTATGGTCTATGATGTGAGAGTATTTTCTCATAAACTAGTTAAGCAATATGAAACGAATTTACTAGAAACTTTATTAAAAAAATTTGAAATTAACTAATTAGACTAATTAGTAAAATTATTGGAATAACAAGATTAGTAAATTACTAATTTCGCATTCGAATAAAGTTATTAATAAATTTGGTTTCATTCGTTCGAATAACGAAATTATTCATAGTCGCGTACTTGTCGAAGTGTAAATTTCAAATTATTATTGTGCAAAACGTGCGATTTACAACATAAAATGATATTAAACTATGAAAGTAAATAAAATCTCCTGACTTATAATAATATTAGTTTACAAGGAAATATATTATGTATGTTATAATCAGATAAAAACTCGGTTAAAAGTATTATGACGTATTAGCCCAGGTTGACTTTATGGTGCCAGTCCATACGTACTCACGCAAAAATTACTGATATGACATTACTCATTTTTGCATAACCCTATAGATTTCGTCCATAGAAGCACTAGGAAATTAATTTGAATATAAAATTATCTTACCTGTAACATATTCGATGTGAATCAATCAATCTTTTTAATCTTCACAAAACAGCATTTAAGTTTCTAAAATATATTTTTTTTATTATCTATCACTATAGAATAATACACGTTTAACAATTCAAGCCAACCAAACACAACACACTTCACGAAACAAATGAGAAATGTTGCGACTGAGACGTCAAAGATCGCGAGTATGGGACGGGGAATCCCCCACGACAGCATCAGGCTCTTTTGCGGGAATCCCCGAATTATACATAGAGTTGAGCTAGTGCTAGTGGAGGAATCCCCGAAAAAGAAATTTTTGTGCTAGCAATTTTTTTGTTTGTACATTGTTCTTAAAATTGAGAGACCGGGTGTGTGTGTGTCTCCCCAAAAAAGGTGACACCTGGTGCGGCCCGCCCTCACGGCACCCCCTTAGCTACGCCACTGAGACACTTACAATCTCAGTCCTTACGCCTAGAAGTGATAGGAAAGCTTCAGCGGTGAATAACTGAGTTAATTTACTATATCCTGGAGAATATTGAGCCTGGGATCGTAATTAATACCGGGCTTGTCTTCGACGCCCTGGAGTGTGTTGAACTCAAGGCTAGACACGAACAAACCCCGTTTTTCAGCTAAAACTCTAGAGCATGCTGAGCCTAGAACGGACGCCAACCGTCATAGCCAAGTCCTGGAGCGTGTTGAGCGCAGGACTGAAGCATTCCCGCCTAACTGAAATCCCGGAGCGTGTTGAGCCCGAGACGGAAGCGAATTCCCACCTAACCGAGATCACGCTGTGTCTTGAACGCGGGATCAGGTACCGAATACACCCCGTTTATTTTAGGCAACCTGAACGAGGGGGTTAAACGAGTACTCCAGGTCGACAAAATTGAGTGAGTTTATATGATAGTACTGATTCATCAATAAATGTTTGCCGTAAAGTCGAAGGGACGAGGTACGACCGATCCAGACCACTTACTACGAGAGGTCGTATAATAAGAGGAGATCTGTAGACAAGCCGACCAAGCGACCACCCCCAGGGAAGCCCCCCAGTATCAAGGACCAATAATTGTACAGATAATAACTGTATATAGAATTAGTTTTGAGTTGTAAATATTTTCTTGAATTTTTAGTTTAACAGGTAACATACGTGTTACTATTAAATAAACACATTTAACCATCAAGCCCTTTTTATGTTCTACCCCCTGACTACCCACGGCAATTGATGCTCGAGCAAAACGATTACAAATTATATGGAAACAAAAGAGAAATCCTCTCTACACGAACCAGGCACTTGAAAATTTAACTAGTTCTAAAAATCTATTCATAAGAAAGAATTATGGACCTTCATAAAAATATTTAAAATCATATGACAATCACCTCAAATAAATGATACTGTTCCACAATGGTTGACGTAAATAATTTACCTCACACCAAAACTAAAATAATAATAATTTATTCACAAGGTGAAGATAAAAAATGACAATTTATATACAGGTAATGTGGGAATAAATAAAGCTTAATCTACGAGGTATAGTATGTATATCAGAATGCACATATATACCTGTATGTAGAGCGAGGATATATAAATAAATAAACAAACAAATATCCAAAACAGCACACAAAACACAAGATGAATTGAAATGTACAGAATAGTTCCTAATCATAAAATTAAAAATACATAAAAAGTAGTGCTTAAATAACCTAATTAAATATATGAAAAAAAATATTAGTAGTACTCTAACATCATACCAATTGTTAGTAATATACATAGTTCTCATTTTAATTATCATTATTAATTGTTTTAGTTTCCTATTATTGATTCTACGTAGGTGGTTGGTAGGTCTCTGATATAATATTTGACTGTTTTGGTGAAGCATTGGATTGTGGGTGCGTTTTTAATATGATCAGGTAAGCAATTGAATACCTTTGGTCCCAGATATCGGTAGCATCTCTGACCGACTGATTTCTTCATAAATGGGGGTATATACTTGTCCTTTTGTCGCGTCTCATGTTGCTGAGAATGTGTAAGGAGTTCGTTCTTATGCAAATATTGTGTTTTTCCTAGTTTCAAGAAATAAAGTTTCCTCAAATCATAAATTTGTGTATCCTCAAATAGCGCTTCACTTGGATATCGGTTTTTTCTACACATTATTAGTTTCAAGAATCGCTTTTGTATGATTTCTAATGATTTCATGTATGTTTTGGATACTCCACCCCATCCTATAATACCATAGCACAGATGCGATTCAACTAAACTGTGGTAAATAATTTTTTTTTGTTTAAAGTTGAGTATATGTGAGACTTGTTTGATTCTATATAGAACACTACGTAATTTTTTTACTAAATACTTTATATGTACGTCCCATCTAAGATGGCTGTCTATCATAATATCCAAGTATTTAACCCTTTTCGATGGTAAGATTTCAAGGTCATCTTCTATTGATATTTTGTCAAATATTGGGAGGCTCGCAGATAAGCTACAGAACGGCAGGTAGAAAGTTTTTTTGAGATTCATTGATAGGAGTTTATTATATGGAACCATTTCTTAATGTTACCAAAGTCAGTTTCTATTTTATTCTTCAAGTCGTCCCATGTGTTACTTTCATAGAATATGACCGTATCACCTGCAAAACTTATGATGCTGCCTTGTGTTCGCATGGAGAATAAATTATTTAGATAAATATTGAATAGCAAAGGTCCCAACACCGTTTCCCGGGGTCCACCACATGATATAGCTTCTGTTTTGCAGCGTATGTTTTGTATTTTTGTTTGCTGTTTCCTGTCAGTTAAGTATGAGTTGAAAAGGTCATGTGATTTACCCTTCACTCCCAGATCGTCAGGGCTTGATAACAGTATATTGTGGTCCACGGTATCGAATGCCTTTGCCAAGTCTATAAAAATTCCAATGGATGGTTTTTTTATCTATAGAATTATATATTTTGCTCGTGAGTTCTAATATCGCATCGCTGGTAGACTTTTTTTCTGTGAATCCATACTGCGCTCCTGACAGAAACAAATTTAGTCTTTTTTTATGATCTTCTCCATAATTTTACCAAAATTTGATATAAGTGTTATAGGTCGATAATTTGAAACCTCTGTCTTTTCGCCAGTAAACAGGTACCACAGTCCACATTTTGAAAGCAGGAGGAAAGTGACCACTTGACAAGGATTTATTGATAATATAACTTAGAGGTTTGGCTATGTAAGTTGATATGAGTTTCAGTGTTTCCGATTTCAAGCCATCAGGTCCTAGTGATTTTTTATTTTTCAACTGCAAAATAGTTTCTTGTATTTCATAGGCGTCAGTGGGAAAGAAAAAAAGGTGTGATCTGATTTAATTTTCGTTTCCGTATAAGTTCTGTCCTGCTTAATATTTTTTGCTAGATTTGCACCTATATTACTAAAGAATGAGTTGAATTTTTCAGAGATTATAATTGCATCGCAAGTTATATTTCCATCCTAAGTCTGCATCAATGATGTATCGGTATGTTGTCTTGCTTTCGTTAATTCATTTACTAATTGCCATAATCGTTTTGAGTCTGTCGCTTCTTGTTTTATCTTGTTTTTGTAGTATTTCATTTTTGTGTCTTTTATTGCTTTCGCAAGTATTTTTCTGTATGTATTGTATTCAGTTTTTAAAATTTCATTTCGTGGATTTTTCTTTAATATAGCATACATAGTATTCTTCCTATTAATGGATTCCAGTAATGATCCAGTAACCCATGGTTTCCTCTTTATATCTTTGTTTTTAACTTTTATGAATTTCGATGATCCATTTATTGTGGTACTTGCACTAATTTAAAGTCAGTTTTATTTATAAAACATGACTATATAACAACACCACAGAATTCACATGTTTCTTTGCAACGTTGTCAACGTATCTAGGCATAGGTATATAGGTATACACATTCAATTTAATACTTATTGCCCAATTTTTGAGTAAATGTTACCTGTGAGCATTCGTCTCCATTGTACTCGACTGTGAACTTGGGAAATACTTTCTCTAAACGGCATTGTACTTTGTCTATTTCTGAGTGGCAATTGATAAACACATTTTTCTGGTGATAAATGAATTAGTATTCAGCCACCCTTCCCTAACTTGTTACGAAATAGAAAATGAGTCACAATCCTGTTGAAGCGGTCAAAATCTGTTTACATCTCAACTTATGCTATTTTCTCCTGAAGCGCCCTGTATGTATGAGTAGTTGTTGGTGTAACTTGAAAAAATATTTTTGAACGTGTTTGTTCTTTGAATTTTCTGAAGAAAAACGGTATACCTACGAAATTGTCTCTCAGTTTAGCCCTAATAACATTTCGAGCGAGTGTTGAGGTCCTTGATTAAGAGCTTCGGAAAGTTTTCATGATAGCAGGGAAAGAGCTTTCCCGTTCGTGTCAAAAGCCTTGTTAATTCGATTACCGAAGTTAAAGTAGACATTCCCTGACTGCCTGGATGTATCTTTAAAATTAATTACGGAGTTTATTTACGATGAATTGGAATCTCATTGGAAAAGCAAGAGAGCTATCAGAAACACTACAGTTATAGTAGATACAAATTTGCCAAACAGATGTTAATTAAAAAAAATATAACTATTCTCGATTTTCACAAAGCGATTGCGTTTCTTTGAGAGGTAATTCTTTTATAATGAGTGAGTAGTACATAATAAATTGCAAAAGCGAGCGTTGTTTGTTTGTAAAATTATACCTAAAAAATATTACTTTTCCGCCCAACCGTATCTATATGCATGAAAAGTATTGGTTTACCCCAAAAAAGTTGGAATTTTCGATTTTTTGAGTAATTTTTCCGTTTTTCAGCAAGAAAAATACGAAAAAACAGTTTGTAGAAAAAAAATACTGTGTATGTCGTCGGCCACTTTTCGTAACATGTCTTGTTAACACGATACAGCCTCCGTAGTGGAACAAGTCAAAATTTTTAAGCTATTGCATTAGCTTCTATCGCGTGCCTTTGAGCGTGGAGACCAAATCCAGAAATTCCGTAACGAAAATAACCTGTCACCCCCCACTCCGACCGGCTTATGACTATACGAGGACTGTCCAATTAGTTTTGATTATTTTATGCTGATACGAGGACTGCCCAGTAAATTTTAATACCCATATGCTTATACGAGGGCTGTCCAATAAATTTTGATTTTTTTATGATGATACGAGGACTGTCCAATGAATTTTAATTTTTTTATACTTATACGAGGACTGCCCAATAAATGTTGATACTTTTATGACTATACAAGGACTGTCCAATAAATTTTGATTATATTATTATGATACGAGGACTGTCTAATACATTTTAACTGTTTTATACTTATACGAGGACTGTCCAATAAATTTTAATTCTTTTATACTTATACGAGGGCTGCCCAATAAATTTTAATACTTTTATGATTATTTTATGCTGATACAAGGACTGTTCAATAAATTTTAATACCTATATACTTGTACGAGGACTGTCAAGAAATTTTAGTTCTTTTATACTTATACGAGGAGTGCCCAATAAATTTTGATACCTTTATGACTATACGAGAACTGTCCAATAAGTTTTGATTATTTTATGTTTATACGAGGATTGTCAAATACGTTTTGATTGTTTTATACTTATACGAAGACTGCACAATAAATTTTGATACTTTTATGATTATACGAGTGCTGTCCAATAAGTTTTGATTATTTTATGCTGGTACGAGGACTGCTCAATACATTTTAATACTGATATGATTAAACGAGGACTGTCCAATACATTTTGATTCTTTTATACTTATACGAGGAGTGTCCAATAAATTTCTACTATTTCATAATTATACGAGGACTGCCCAATAAATGTTGATACTTTTATTATTATACGAGGACTGTCCAATAAGTTTTGATTATTTTATGCTCATACGACTGTCCAATAAATTTTGATTTTTTATACTTATACAAGGACTGCCCAATAAGTTTTGATTATTTTATGCTGATACCAGGACTGTCCAATACATTTTGATACTTGTATGATTATACGAGGGACTGTCCAATAAGTTTTGATTATTTTATGCTGATACGAGGACTGTGAAAGTGAAACTTCTAATGCGACTTCCAATAAGGTTGCGTTAAACGGTTAACGCTACCATGGAAGAGGTATGAAAGCACTGTTGCGTTAAACGTTCAACGCTCCTGGAGAGGCTTGATATCGTTATTTTTGTTCAAATTTTTTGAATTAATAATTGTTTTGGTGTGTAATTACACTATTAATACCTAATTATTTATACCTAGATATTTTCTTTTTATAGAGAAGAAAAGCATAAAGAGCTAAAAAAAAGAGCTAAAAAGAAAAAGAAATTGTGAACGTCAAAGTGTAAAACTCTATGCAATAGCTTTACCGCGGCAGTCTCCGAGTGCCACACATTTTTTATTATTGAATATTGCTCAAGACATCTCATAGATGAAACCTATTGATTTTCAGCTCACTAGAGTCAGTACAACAGTTGCTATGGTACTTAACCCTTCCGAGCATGTCGGTACACATATGTATTGTACCAGCATGAATCACGCAAATATTACAAGCAAATATTCAAATTTTATGTGGTTTCTCTACATACCGATGCATCTCCTACCTCCCTATGTACTATGATGCGCGGAATTTTATTTGAAGTTATGTGGTAGTTGTTTATTTGTGCCGGGCCACGTTCTACGCTCCGTTTTAAGTTAATTTTTACGGAAAAAGTAACATAAATTGCGCAAATTGTGTATGTGGATTTAGTTAAAGGTAAGTTTTGAAATATAACATATTATATAGTCTTCTCTATTGACTTTGTTTTATACTTTTCCGCCCAACATATCTAATATGCGAGAAAAGTATTGGTTTACCCCAAAAAAAGTTGGAATTTTGAAAAAATTCGTTACATGTCTTGTTAGCACGATACAGGCTCCGGAGTACAACAAGTCACCAATTTTATGATTGAATATTGTTCAGGACATCTCACAGATGAACCCTATTGATTTTAAGCTCACTAGAGCCAGTACAGCGAGTGCTATGGTACTCGAAGTACATTTTTGTCATTTTTTGAGAAATTTCAGTTTGTTATCACGACACAGCCTCCGGAGTGCAACAAGTCACCAATTTTAACAACAGGTACTTTATGTAGGACATTTTTGTCATTTTTTGAGTAATTTCAGTTTGTTAGCACGATACAGCCTCCAGAGTATATACAAGTGACCAATTTTATGATTGGATATTATTCAGGGCGTCTCAAATATGAACCGTCTTGATATTCTGCTCACTAAAGCCAGTAAAACGAGTGCTATGGTACTTGAAGTACCAAGTTTTTGTCATTTTTGGAGAATGTTCAGTTTGTTATCACGATACAGCCTCCATAGTGTATAAAATTGACTTTTATAATTGAATATTATTCAGGACGTCTTATAGATGAAGCTTATTGATTCTTACCTCACCAGAGCTAGTACAACGGGTGCTATGGTACCTGAAATGCCACATTTTTGGACCTTTTTGGAGAAATTTCGGGTTGTTAGTACGATACAACCTCAGGAGTGTATACAAGTGACCAATTTTATAATGGGATATTTTTCAAGGTGCCTCAGAGATGTACCCTATTGATTTTCAGCTGACTAGAGCGAGTATAGCAGGTCCTATAAATCCAGATATACTACATTTTTGGTTAATGTTGGGGAAATTTCGGTTTGTTAGCACGATATATCCCCGAAGTGTATACAAGTGACCAATTTTATGATTGAATATTGTTCAGAGCACAGGGGCAGAAAAGTAAGTTTTAATCTTTAAAACCGTTTATCACTTTTCCGCCCAACCTATCTAATATGCGAGAAAAGTATTGGTTTACCCCAAAAAAAGTTGAAATTCTGGAAATTTTTTTGAGTTGTTTTTCCATTTTCCACCAAGAACAACACGAAAAAACGGTTTTCAGAAAAAAATCCTGTGTGTATGTCGTCGTCGGCCACTTTTCGTAACATGGTCTTGTTAGCACGATACAGCCTCCGGAGTGCAACAAGTCAGCAATTTTATGATTGAATATTGTTCAGGACATATCACAGATGAACCCTATTGATTTTCAGCTCACCAGATTCAGTACAACGGGTGCTGTAGTACTAGTAATACGAAATTTTATCATCTTTGGAGAAATTTAAGTTTGTTAGCACGATACAGCCTCCGGAGTGCAACACGTTACCAATATTATAATTGGATACTCTTAAGTGTGTCAAAGATAAAACGTATTGGTTTTTAGCTTACTAGAGTGAGTTCAACGGGTCCTATACAACAGATATACAACATTTTTGGTTATTTTATGAGAAATTTTGGTTTGTTAACACGATACAGCCACCCATGTATATAGAAGTGACAATTTTATGATAGGATAATGTGCAGGGTGTCGCACAAATCCGGAAAAGTTAGTTTGGATCTTTAAAACCGTTTATTTTTTGTTTCAGATGATGTCCAGAAAAAATTGAGTACCGATAAGCTGGACCACATCGCTGACCATTTGTCAGAAGTTTCAAGTTTATTCGACTTTTCATCGAGCAGTAGCGATTTATGGCAGCAATAATGATGTGGATTCTCAACAGCGAAAGCTTGGAAGAAATCATTGAAGGTGAACCACTGGATGGAGAAACTGCTCATGGAGAAGACCCTGGCGATTAAAAAAATCGTAGAATTATATGGTCAGATGTAACACCAGACCTGGTTCCAAGAAAAAGTGTTCCACTTTCACGTGTGTTCTTTATCTTCAAAATTTCACAAAGACATGAGCTCAATTGATGTATTTCACAAAAATGTTCCTCGCTCGCTCGATATGTACATTGCACAATGCACCAATGCCCGACTAAATATCCTCCAAAATACAAGAGGAAAGAAGAAAAAACGGATTTTAGATACTGATGTAGGTGAAATACATATTGTGAATGGCTCTGTTCTCATCATGTCCGATAATCGATCACCATTAATCACACATTATTGGTCAAAACATCCATCAATGGGAAATATAACTATAAAAAACGCTATTTCAAGGGATAAGTTCAAACTTATTTCGTCAAAACTATATTTTGCCCCTCCAGAAAAGCCGACCGACTGCTCTAAAACTTATTATATAGTTGGCATCGTTCAATTCTTCAAAAACACGTTTCAAAAATCACGACAGGACAGCAATTTCCAAAGCATTGATGAATCGATGACGAAATTCAAGGAGCGGTCATTCCTCAAACAATACATGCCCCTCAAACCAACAAAGCGAGGAATAAAAATGTGGCTCCGTTGAGACTCAGAAATGGGCTCCACTTACGATTTATGCGGGAAGGAAGAGGGTAACCAAGATGGTACTTTTAGGAGAAAGGGTAGTCAATGCGCTTGCAAATACTATCCAAGAGGTCGATGTTACACTTTGCTTTGACCGTTTCTTTACCTTTGTTGACTTCGACATTCGACATTGATTCTAACAAATAGTACATAATAACATGAAAAAAAAACAAGGCAACAAAACGTACAAAGAAGTCATTGATTATATCTGACTGTCAACCATTTTGGGAGAAATTAACTAGAATCGTGTGTACTCGCAAAATGACCCAAATAGTGCCACGGATATGTTACTCAAAATAATCAACAATATAATCCAATACTGTACTAGATATGAAAAACTAGAAAGAAATCTACCAAAATAGCACCCTATTAAGTGAAGTCAATAAAAAAAAACCTCACACGAGCTTATTATATGTTCTATATTTTCGTGACCTTTGTTACACATGCGACATCTGGTGGTGTTGATGTTTTCATCCTTTACTATGCACTTTAAGTGTGCTCCGGTTGGAACTACTTGGTCCTGTATGGCGAAAAGGAACCCTTCTGTTCCTGGAAATAATCCACCTTTTGTTAGCCAACTCAATGTTGCCGTTTTATCAATTTGCTCATTATTAAGAGTGTTGTGATACCGTCCATGGAGTTCCTTTTCTTTCCATGTTGTTTCTACTGACGCCATTGTGTATTCTTTATCCGCTTCAAATTATTTATTATTAAGGTTTAGTTTCTTGTATATATAAATGACCGCGCTATGTAGTGTCAATAGGTCGTGTTTTGCATAGAAATATTTTCTCAGTAGTTCTATTTGTGTCTTATATCTAAAGCGGAAGTCAGTTATTCCTTTTCCTCATTTGTTTAAACTTACAACAGCTTTTTGTCGCCTTAAGAATCAGCACGGTGTCGCTATTTATAGTAACAACCAACTATCTGTAAAGGAAGTTGATTGTTCAAAATTTTGTTTGTCTATCCACGCTGAATTCGGCGCCATTGAATTTGTCAACAAAAGCTTATTATTTGTAACAACATATAGATCATCATCAAGTGGTGATATAGGTATCTTCAAAGATAAATTCCATGATATGCTGTATACTTTTTCAAAAAAATATAGAAATATTAATATTCTCGGAGATTTTAATATTGAACTAGATAGTAATACTGAACACGCTAGAAACCTTAGAAACATTATGAATATGTATGGTTTTAAACACTACATGAGTAAGCCAACGAGAATTACTTCAACATCTAGATCATGCTTGGATAATATCATTTCAAACATGAACCCCGATGAAATTTGCACTGGAATTTATTATGATCCCAGTTTAGCGGATAACTCTGGTATCTTTTTTAAAATTAAAAATGTTATAAAAGAAACAAGTAACGAATCGGTGAAAAGAAGAATAGTGAATAATGAACGAATTCTTAATTTTTCCAACAGGCTATTTTATTTATTTATTTATTTATTTATTTATTTATTTATTTATTTATTTATTTATTTATTTATTTATTTATTTATTTATTTATTTATTTATTTATTTATTTATTTATTTATTTATTTATTTATTTATTTATTTATTTATTTATTTATTTATTTATTTATTTATTTATTTATTTATTTATTTATTTATTTATTTATTTATTTATTTATTTATTTATTTATTTATTTATTTATTTATTTATTTATTTATTTATTTATTTATTTATTTATTTATTTATTTATTTATTTATTTATTTATCTATTTATTTATTTATTAATTTTACTTATAATTGCAAAAAGTGCTATTTTTGTTTATGAAATATACAATATATTATACTGTCCATGTTGTTTACGTAAAAACTCTAAATCAGAACATTTGTGAACATTTTCTGGACAGTCAATGGTCCATTTAAATGTACATTCTATCTGTACGTTCATTGTACATCCTGTATGGATGTCCATTGTACATTCTGTATGTACGTCCATTGTACATTCTAAATGTACGTCCATAGGATGGTAAATCCAGTGAGGTCCGGACTTTTTCTGGACATATCATTATACATAAGAGGACGTTGAATGGACGTCCATGATATCCATTTTGTACTTCCAATGAACATGCAATGGACGTACATGTGCTGTATGGGAAGCACGGTAAAACAGGGATTACCCCTAAATCGCAGATTTCGTCGAGATCACTATAAGTATAGTGTTTCACTCGTCAAAAAGCATTTTCTGCAACATGAGAATATTATCAAATCAAACTCGGCTGCGCTTCGTTCGATAAACTGTTTGCAGAGAATAATATTTTCGTCACACGTTACACAATATACTATAATGATTTCGCGTCAGAATAAAATTAGAATAAAAGTATTAGAAATAGAACTCAGAAAATGTGTTAAAAGCGTATACAGTAATATTCCTACAACCACCTAAAAAATATTCTCACTCTTAGTCATAATCACAAAAGTTGACGGAGACATAAATCGCGCACATAGTGGAGGTGGAGTGTTTCAACAACAGATGAAAACTTTTTGTAATTAAGGAATGTCATACAGTGGGGGAATTTTCACGGTGGCGGGGAATGCGTCATACTCTAGATTACATACGTGAACATTAGACATCTTTAGTCAGTGATTTAGACACTTCGAAGCAATTTCGTCGATCATCGGCAACAATATGTGTGAGCGGGGGTGGTAATATCAAAGTTGTGAAAAAACTAAGAGGGTGGAAATCAACCACAGGTGCCGAAGGTTACATCGATGCCAATATAAATAAAAAGTTAGAATTAGTATTCTAAATGAAACTCAGATTCTGACGATGATATTGATTTATCGTAACAATTGTCAATTTTTTAGAATTTTTAATAACTTTTATTATATTGTGGAATTAACTAGAAACCGTGAGTTTCATTTAAAACACTAATATAAGCAGATTCCACGAAGTAAGGGTCGAGACAGTTAATTTCAATAAGTTAGAACGTGGAAGAAAAAATGTGGGATCAATTAACAAGAATGACTGTACCATGCAGAGTGTTAACAGTATTACAAGTACAACCACCACAGAAATTACTACTTATAATATGACGTGTAAAGAAAATCCACCTGTAACTTTTAATAACTTCATTATAATTATTTGCTGACAAAAATAATAATACATGTTGTAAATGTATATTCTGTTTCTTCCTGATAATTGTAGATATGGTAGGATTAGTACTAGGGGAGAGTATGGAGACTTGATCCCATTTTTAGTATATAGAATCTAGATCGTACTATACAAGGTATTTCTAACTTTTCTGAAATTCACTACAATCTAATAACCTTAATATAAACATTAACACTTAAATTATCGTAAAAAATTGTTTGAGTACCAAGTGGAAAAATGTTTTTAATTATTTTCCTAATGGGATCAAGTATCCCCCTCTCAGGGAGACTTGATCTCCCTATCTGGGAGAGTTGATCCCATTAGGATCATGTCTCCCTCTACTACTTTTGATTAGTAAAGTACAGTTAAATAAGGAAATTTATACAGATAAATAAAGTAATAATCTATGGGAGTATTTATATGTATTCAAATATTTGCAGTTTATCCAATACAAACATTAGGAAATCTTATTTTGAAGTTATACAGTCCACGTCTGACATCAGGTACTGGCAAACCTCTTTTTACGCCATCTGTGGGCATAAGCCCCTCATCTTTAGTTACTGGGAAGTGAAAATGTGCCTCTTTCTTCCTCAAAAAGTTTACTAGTACCTCTGAAGTTGTTGATTGAACTTCGGTCACCTGCCCTACAAAATAAGTTGTTCCCTTCTTTCTGCTAAACTCAACGAATACAAAGTCCCCAATTTTAGGAGCGCATGCCTCGAAGAAATTGTCCACCTCCACTTTGAAATTGTCACTATCACTAGCTGGATCTAAAAATGTCGATATCATCTAAGCTATCGTTACTGGCCTTACAAACCTCTTCATCTTCAGTACTCTCGCTTTTTGGTCGCTCTTTATCTTTCTTTGAATTGTTTTTATTTTTGGGACTTTTCATCGTTTTTTAAAAATTCTTTTTCACACCTGAAGCCCTCTTTTGACGCTCTGCTTGTTCTGCTTCTAATTCCTGTTTCTCAGGTGTATCAGTCAAAATTCTACATCGACCTCGTTTACGACCTGTCGCTTGCTTCGCAACCCTCGGTGGGGCCTTGGGAAATGAAAAAACTTCCATTGGGGACACCATTGTAGACACAGAAGGTTGAACTGGCGATTGAGCACGATAGCCAGATGGTCCGGGCTGAGGACTAGGTAAACGAATTCTAGGTCACTAAACTTGAGCAGAACTCATCGTCTCTAAAGATATTGGAATTGAATGGAAAAATTCCGGACACTCTGAATCCACTAATAATATTCACTGGAGAAAAAGCTTTGGGGTAAGCTTCTCCAAGGAGGCCTGGAATGTCATATATTGTTATATTTTTTCCTCCATGACTGGTCATCCAATCAGATGCAGCACAATTGTAATACGTTTTCAAAGGTCCGAAAATGGTTCGGTCCAGTGGCTGTAACTTGTGTAATGTATGCGGTGGCAACGTTAGAAGGATAAGACCATTGGCTCGGGAAAAATCGATAACTTCGAGGCTTACGTGGCTGTCATGGTTATCGAGAATAACTAATTGTTTGTTGTCCGAAGAGCAGTGAGAATATTTTTGAAAATGTTGCAGATATTTGCAGAAATTTCCTTTTGTCATCCATCCAGATGGATGAGGAGCTCCTGCGGAACCAGGTGGTGCACCTTGTAGCATACGATCTTGCCAGTTTACACGTGGATACATTAGGAAGGGAGGAACATGATTTCCACAAGCATTTACTGCACTACAAATTGTTATGAGCTGTCCTCTTTCACCCGACGTGACTTTTGCTACTTGCTTAACACCTCTTTCACCAATAATTTTCCCTGGCTTGCGAACAGTTATGACTCCTGTTTCATCAGTATTCAAAATTTTTTCAGGAGTAAACCTGTACTTTTCAAGCGTAGTTGGCAATTTTTCGAAAAAGGTGCTCACTGTAAATTTATTAAATGCGGAACTACGGACTAGACTAGTGGGCTCAGGAGTTCTGAGAGATAATCGGCTGTATCTCTCCATAAAACATTTTGCCCAATTCCTGCCTGCTATTTTTCTTGATTCCCAAGATGAAGGCATCTTTTTATTATTTGCCTTAGCCAACTCATAGGCAAGTTCGCGAAACTTTTTTACAGATAAACCATAATTTAAGCGAGATGCTTGAATAAGATATTCTGAAAGTTGCAGTTCTTCTTCACTTTTAAAAATTCGTGCTTTTTGAAACCCATGCAAACGATCTTCTTCTCGTCTAATTATTCGCTTTAACGTCATTACATTGATGTTGAACTGTTTAGCAGTACCTTTAAAGGACCCCCCATTTTTCACTGCAGCAACATCTGCAGCTATAATTTCAGAATCGCACTGAACACGCTTCTTTGCACCAACCAACTTTAGGTTTGTAATTTTTTGACATCTGAAATAAAATCGAATATATATATATATATATATATATATATATATAATTACATAAGGGAGACTTGATCCCCCCAATTAAAACTCGATAAGGTAGACTTGATCCCCTGATCATATCTCCCTTAACGCAATGGGATCAACTCTCCCGAGAACACACTATATATTTAAAATGGCAAGAAATCAAAACATAACCTGAATTACGCAGCACAAATTAGCTAAAAATATTCGCCAGATACCACACAACGACACTAATATACTATTAACCAGATTTTGTTTATACATAGTAGGTAAATAAACATTTAGTACTCACCATAAAATATTTTTAAACACAGTAAAATTAAAAAAACTCTCATAAAATCATAGCAAGCATATTCGGATGAAGCTTGTTGACTAAAAGTGCGGGATACTCAACCAGTGTTGCCGACGAAACTCGGTACATGATATTTGGGCGGTAAATTCAAAGTGGGGATCAACTCTCCCTGGGGATCAAGTCTCCCTACTTTCCCTATTCTATTCACGAGTAATGCCTATTACTCATTCGGCTGAATTACACTACACTACACTACGCTCGTGGTACAAAAATCATCCTCATGGTTAATAGCCATAATTACTCGCTCATTGAATAATCTACTATTACTACAGCACGATCTTCATTTCTGTTGTTTTGTACAATTGAAAATAAACTTAAACCGTTTCCAAAGTATATCGCAAATCTAATAGAAACTAACTCGTGTGTGAATCAAATAAATTAGACAAAACATGACTTATTTATAGAGAGATATTGAGATACAAGAAATTGTCCCTGAATGGTCTTAGAATTTTAAATTAATCACGTAAAAGTTGAGCAGTTAGAAAGGATGCTTGAGGCAGTAATCTAAAATTACCTTTTTAATCAAGGCCTTTCGATAAAAAAATTTATTTCGAAAACATTCTTTTTCTTTTTTATGTAAGTAATGCATAACTTAGCATAAAAATTCATAACTTTGTACAGGGTTGAAAACATTATAACATAATATCAAACGTTTTGTTAAGCTTGTTGTATTCGAATTTTCTTATTTTTCATAATTGGTTTATTCAAACAACTTTACGTTACAAATATTATACTAAGAATGCGCACATAGTATAAGTAATCATTTTGAGCATTTTATCTATTATTTTTCCACCACAATCTTTTAAGCTAAGCTTTCTTCTAGATGTCCATCCATTGACACTAGTAGCAGCGTTGAATTGTTTCAACTAATTCGCTCACGAGGTTTTTCAGTGAAATGATGGAGGTTTGACAGTAGATCTCATATCTCTGGAATTTACTCTGTCTCCCTCTCCATTGTAAGTTCTTGGGCATTTTACTTTCCGGATTTTAGCATATAGCTCAGTAATATGCCAGGTCAGCTCTTCCCGTTGAATTGGTATCTACCGGGCCAGCTCCTCCCATTAAGTTGTTACTTGCCAGGTGATTTCGGCCCATTGAATTGTCATCTGCTGAATCACCTCATCTCGTCGAGCACTCATCCGCCGGGATGGCTCCTCTTGCTGGTTAGTCAGCTCCTCTCGTTGGGAAGTCATCTGTAGAGTCAGCTTCTCTCACTGGTTGGCCGTAAGTTATGTATCTTGCTCCATGAGCTATTCCCTTTGATTGGCAATTTGCTGAGATAGCCTGTTATTTTGTTCGGACAGCTCTTCAAACCGAGTAGAAATTTGTTGAGATAACCTATTATTCTGTTCGGACAGCTCTTCACACCCATACCTTCACTAATTATGTATTCGCGCAGTCTTTTAAATAGAACTGTTTTGGTACCGTCGACCTCCAACTCTCGTCCTTTCAGGGGTCGAGGGGTCTGTACCGTTTTACAGTTGACATACGGTTGAATGGAAGAGAGGCTGAGCCCAGGGGGTGGGTTTTGCACGGAGATTTCTAGGACATTGCAATTTCTTAAACTATCCCAAGACTGCTGGGCATACCCAACATCATTGGGAGTGTGTGATCGTAGGCTGCACCCTTCACGTGATGAACCTAATGCAACTGAACTCAGCGGATCTAGACGGGAGGTCGATAAATATCTCCCAAGCTAACCTGTTAAGATACCGTGGCGATGGCTGAGTAGCTGCTTTGAACGGTTCCTTTGGGACAACAGGTCGCACCCCATGGTATGTGACCTTACTCCCGCATGCTGGGCTCTACGGGGGTTGATTAGTTTCACTGGCTGCTCGTGGGACAAAAATGGGAGTAAATAAAGTAAAATTTGAACGCCAACTACCCAAAGCGGAAAGGAAAAGGAGTTCGGAAAAGAATTAACAGGTTCCTAAGGCCGTAGAGCAGGGTACGTCTGGAGAAAATCCACACGCCACAAGGCCAGGACACTCAAAAGATATCTCTCAAGCTGAAAGGCCAGAAGTTAGAGAAGCTGTCAGGGTTAAAACAGTAGAATAGGTAGACAGCACGACATACGAATAAATTAAGGCGGCAAAGCTATCAGGTATCTCCAAAGCTAAAACAGGCAAACTGGCAAAGAAAGGACGGGATTACATACAAGTCAAAAGAGCTGTAATCAAAGCAACTTCATCAGATCTGTCGAGAAGGCAAAAGGAATACAGTTAGAATCTATAAAAAAACAAATGCCGCCAAGCAAAAGCCTGACACGGTTCAGTTCAGACGGAAGTACACGGCCAAAAACCCAAGGTCTAGCTTTGAGCGAGGTTATCGCTTCAGTTAAGGTAGCGGCAGTTTATACAGGATTCTCAGTGGTCAAGATAGACATGGATACACTTAAAGCAGTCCAAAAATCAATTTTGGCTACATATGAGGCAATCTCAGAGGGAGGACCTCAGGTCCGCTTCTGGACGTACACACCGGGCTTTCTAGAGTTAACATGTGTGGACGATACAAACGGAAGATAGGCGAAGGATATCATCCCGACTCTAAAGCCTTGGGAAAATGCATCCCTTATGGCACTAGCGGGCGAGGAGATACCGTGTCTTGTGCACCTTCTCGATGAATCCTGAATCCAAAAAGAAACTTCACAAGGAAAATATGACTCCTTTGTTTGGGTTGGTAAGGCTAAACTTTCGAGTTAAGAAAGGGAAGACAAACATCTCGGAAGTAAAGGGATCCAATGAAGTAGAGGAAAACACATCAAGCAAAGAGGCTCAGAAGGAGGAGCAACCTTTCGGAAGGCTGATTGTTCTCATGAAGAAAGGAGAGCTCACTGATCCAGAACCGGAGATCTGTTCACAGTGACTGAAGAGAGAGGTAAGAACCCTGTAGGCCAAGCTGCATCGGCAACACTTGTTATAAGAGTGGAGCAAGAATGCATTGATGTTTGCAGGAACCATGGAGGATGGTCGAAAATATTGCTGGCCTGTCAACCAAATAAGGTAAACTTTTATATTCACCTAAGGCTATAAGGCCAAGAGCGTGTATAATTCACAGTAACAGGATAGATTGTATACTAATACCGTCATTTTGTACATATGGTGTGGGTTCAGGTATCCTAACCTAACTCAGTAGTAGTTCGACTGTCGTATCGATCGTTTGTGTTTGTTTTGTATTTATTTTCCGACTATTACTCAATACGTGTGTTTGTTGTTTGTTTTGATTTTTGTTATTTTAGTTACTGTTAACTATAGCATAGGTTCGTTCTTGTTGAGTATCGACAGTGACCTTGGTCAAGATATGGCCGGGTACAAATGTGACAATTGCTGTAAGGAATTTTCAGAAAAATATAATGAGCTTCGATGTAGAGGTGAATGTCTGTCGAAGCTTTTTCTGTATGAGCTGTACAGGACTTGACAAAGCTACTACTAAAATTCTACTTTCCCAGAAGTTCAACAACTTGCGCTTCTTTTATATACATTGCGATTCTTCTAATCTGACATACCTTATAATGATATAATTTCTGATTTAACCAAGAATCAGATTTCCCATGAAATATTTGACTCGCTAGCAAATCGTATAAATCAGTTAACTGACAGCGTACCAACTATTACTGAGATATACGATATGTTATTAAAGAATGAATGTAAATGGAATCTTATGGAAAAGAAGATATACGATATCAATAAAATAGCCGACATGTTTACTGTCTTTAAGCCAGATTTGTTGCTTAAATAAGTACGGGATATGGAACATAATCTCTTCAATGTTTTTCAACGATTACGGAGAAACAACGAAAATTCATGTCCATGATTCCTCATCCGTGGAGACAAAAGAAGATTTGCATAATTTGAAAAGTGAATTAACTCATTTATCCAGTTTAGTGACATCCTCTACACAAACTGAAACATCTCCTGAGATAGCAGTATTTCAGAAGTTTCGAACAACTTATTCCCTAGCCGTAATCAAAGGTGGCATTATGTAATAGTCAACAACCTCCCGGCAGGCTTCACCACAAATCATATTGTACATCATGTTAAAGAAAAGCTGGGTTTTACAGAGTTCATTCGTTGCTTTCCCTTAATCAATTCCAGCAATGAATCGAAAGCCTCAACATTTAAAATTGGTTTTCTAAGAAAAAATTCTGCTAGCAAATTATTTAACAATGATGTATGGCCACCTGGAGTTTCATTAAAATGGTCTTTTGAATCTTCGTTGCCCCAAGAAGCCGCGCCTCATCAGACGATGGATTCTCTTCAGCATGTGAAAGTTAATCAAGTTATACGGCCTGTAAGTAAAAGTTCTGATCCTTCTCGTCCCGTAATAGTAGCCATCACATCTGACAAACATGCTATAGCCGTATGTAAATCAAACACCTTTTCGTTTGATAAATCATTTCAGTTTACGAAAGATTTACACAATGACACTAACTTTTCGCTGGACCCGATGACTCCTCTTACGGTCAGATTAACACAGGAGTCCTCTACTGGAGGTAATCGTTATATTATGTCTAGATTAAGAGAACCGGCTATTTTATAATTTCTCAAGTTATTCGTCGCCTATCTACATGACCAACCATCGTCTGTATATTTTGAAGGAAATACTTCCATAAGTGTAAAGGTGTTTTTAGCATCCGAGGGTCTACCCGTTGATTCCATAGCTTTAAGGGCAATTTATTATAACTTTCACGATTTTCATGGCATAAGCTCAGTTGAAGTGGATGAGGATCTATCCATCTACAGAACTTAAATCACCTCGGAACGGAGAATTCACCAACAAAAAATTAGAGAGTGTAATAGCCGTTACTTTACTGCCGATTCTTCCAAGAAAAATTTTTAGTTGATTGGACGTGTCCAGAGGAACTAGAATCCTCACTTAGTTTTAAGGACAGTAAATTAAGAATGGTTCTAATTAATATTCAGTCAATACGCAATAAAACAGACGAGTTGTATTTGTTTTTGGAGGAATTGGGATTCCCGCAGTTAGTTGCTACTACTGAACACTGGCTACAAGCAAACGAACCTGTTTTTATTGAAAAATATCGAGTTATTAGCAGATTTGACAGGAGTAATTCAGCTCATGGCGGAACCCTAATTTTATCTTCTGGCGAGGACTTCTCGGCTGTATTGAAATATGATTTTCTACAAGTTGAAAATAATATTTTCCACAATTTACAACAAAAATATCGATATGATTTGTATTTACAGACCACCTCAATCAATTGTTCATTCTTTTTTTGAAAACCTTCTAAATTTACTGGACCTGTTAAGATCAAGAAAGTTTTATGCGGTGATTTTATTATTGACTCTACTAATGATTGTGCCACTCAAAGGTCTTTGGTAAATATTTTTGAGTGGTTTGATCTAAATATGCACGTTGATTCACCAACTCGTACTACTAAAACAACTTCTTCAATTTTAGATTACATAGTTTCCGACTTTCTACCCCATGATGTGAATCACTCAATGATTAACTCATGAAGCAATTTTCGATGAATTTGTATTACTACTAAATCTCTCAAGAAATACACTAAGTTGGTGAGGATCTTCTCTCAACAAAACTTCACCGAATTTTATAACTTATGTTAAGCAAATGATTGGATTGATCTTTTTGAAGATATTGTCTCTAAATTTTTGGACTTTATTAATAAAATTATCAGGTGCTTCAATACATAATTTCCTCGTCGCTCTCGTAAGACTAAATATCACAAATCATGGTCTACGAAAGGAACACGTACTTTATCTAAAAATATAAGATCACTCATGTATATTAAAAAATTCACAGACAATACTCACATACTCAATTATATCAATAACTATAAAATATTGTACCGGAAAACTATCAAATCTATTAAACAAAACTATTACAACAATCGCATCTCTAGAGGTAAAACTTCCTCGAGAGATATTTGTTCTGTTTATCAATGATTTAAGGAAGAAAACTCGTTTCTCAAACTTTGTTGAACTCGACCCAGACGAAGTTATTTTCAAATATTCCAGATGCAGTGATTAACGTTTCATGTTCTCTAATCAATTAATCCTTTGAAAACGGTCTCTTTCCTAACTGTCTAAGAACAGCTATAATTGTTCCCCTCCACAAGGGTAGCGAGAAATATAAAATCTTTAAATTCCAACAATTCGGTTTCCTACCTAATAAATGTATTAATGAGGCAATGTTTTCTGTTCTTAATGAAATATATACCTCACTTAATAATGAACTTTTCACGGCTTCGGGTTTTTGTGACTTCGCAAAGGCCTTCGATTGTGATGATTATGAAATTTTGATGAACAAACTAGAATATTATGGCTTCCGTGATATTCCTTTAAAAGGATTTGAATCTTACGTAGAATGTACAAAACAACTGATACGAACAAATGGAAAAGTTTCGAAAAATTTACCAGTTAGCAGTACCCCAGGGTTCAGTTTTAGGTCCAATTCTTTTTTTGGTATTCATCACAGACTTAGGAATTAATCTTAAATTCACTATATTTGCTGATGACACTAGTGCAACCTGGAGCAGTTCAGATATACGAACTTTACATTCTACCATAGGCACAGATCTCATTACTATTAAGTCCTGGTCTGACTCGAACGTTTTAACACTGAGAACACTTTAGTTTCATCTTACAAAGGAGTTTTGCAACCTCTCAAACTTAACAATGATTTGATAAGAGTTTCAAATTCGATCAAGTTTCTTGGTCTCCATATTGACGGTGCCCTTAAATGGTCTGTACATGAAGCCACTTTAGCGAAAAAATTATTCTCTGCTTGTTTTGCCATTAAATTTGTGTCTAAACAGCTTGATTCTTGTACTGCTTTCACAACTTACTACTCTTTGTTCGAATCGCACCTTCTCTATGGTTTGCTTTTCCGGGGGTCTTGTAGTTTGCACCTCTTCGCATCTATCTTCAAACTACAAGAAAGAGCTATTCGTTACATTTATGGTTGGAGTAGTAGGACGCATTGCGGATTATATTTTAAAAAATACAAAATTTTCACACTTCCCGCTCTATTCATTTAGGAATCCGTGTGTTTGGTTCTCAAATACTTTCACAATTTAACTGAGAGACCAATTCATAGTTACCCTACTAGAAGAAAACTTTTCGATATTTACTTAACAATACCCACCTCTAATCTGGTAAAAAATTCCATCACCTTCAATGCCAAAAAACGATTCAATCAGGAGATTGACAACGGCGTGTCTGCTTGAGAGACCCTATTATTCAGTGGCAGAATTCTGAAATCTACCCTAGAGTTTCTAGTTACGCTAATATTGTATTATAATTATCAATTTAAATTTGTATTTTATATATTATGTTTTGTATTGTTAGTATAGTATTTTTTATATTATTTTTTATATATATATTTTTTATATTTTTATTTATTTTAAATTACGTCGTTTTGTCCATAAAATTGTAAAAATTTTCTTGTATGTGAGGCTGATGCATACCATACCATATGGGGGAGCACGACCATCAATAACAGAAATTAGTACATTGTAAATTTCGTCTTTTCTGACGATTTAATAATTTCTAATGAGAGAAATAAACCCACTTTTGTCATTAATGCACGCAAAGAAGTCTTAGACTTAACACATGAATATTATTAGCAAATAGTATAACAAATTGGCATGTATTTGATGAAGCCTCATGTTCGGATCACAGACATACATATTCGGATCACAGACATATAAGAATTGATCTGAATATATTTCCATCGGAGATTAAATATCGTAACCTAAGACATACATTCTGGGAACAATTTGGGAGTCCCTCAGCAGAAATCTCAAGTGAGGTATGGAAATAATTACAGGCGGCTTAAAGAAGTGAAGGGCAGAAGTTCAAAACGTGTTTAATGGAGCTAAAGCATATCAAGACCTGGGTATAAGCTCACGCAACACAACAAAGAAATAAGTAAGGCCAAAAGGAATTCATAGAGGAAATTCTGCTAGGAAATTTCAGATATTCCCGCATGTTTTCGTATCCATAGTCCTGGCAAATAATGGAACAAACATAAAAGAGATATGTTTCGTTAATAAAGTAGATGGCACTTATACGGAAACTGAAGAGGAAGATAGCCACTGAGGTAACTACACTAAGCAGGATTATATCGGTTATAAATAAATTTAAGCCAAACATGTCACTTGGGGCAGATATTTTCTACCCCTACTATTTGCAGATGGGGATTGGGGCTTTAGTACCAGACCTAAGTAAGATCTTAAAGGCCTGTTTGACATGGGGATTACACCAGAAATATGGCAAATGGTCAAGATCATATAAGTAGGCAAAGTATCAGACTTAACACCTAAGTCATATTGACCAATGAGTCTGTCTTCCTTTCTACCTAAAACATTAGCAAGGCTTCGGGATACTTATATTAGGGACTAGTTGCTAAAAGCTAACCCTCTAAGTAACCGTCAATATGCTTACCAAGTAGGTAGGTCGCAGGGAGCATTCAACAATGTCACTACCAGCTCAATGGTTAACGCAATGAGAAGACGGGGCACACCTACAATAACGAGACTTTTTCTTACCACAATACCTACCTCAGTACTCCTTTAGATGTCAGATTGCCCAATAGACCAATATGTGCTCGCCAGTCGACTAGCTTCGAGTCGAAGAAGGGGTGGATTCTTCTATATTTATGTCGAATTCGAAAAATAGGGCGCCAGAGGAGTTTAGGCAAGTAGCCAAGACTTCCTTAAAATAACTCCCAACTCCTCAGAGGGTTAATACAATTTTCAACACTTAAACGTTTTGTCAGGTAAGATTTTAAACTTAAAACAGCAAATATCCCCTGTCTCTGATTTATTATTGGACCTAGTGTCTCTTTTCCAAGATAAAAATTTTGAATAAGAAAATCACTACAGAATCCTTAGTTAATCATTCCAAAGTAAACAGACAGTTACAAGTTCGTGTACAAATGTTCAAAAAAAATCTACAATAATGAGACCAATAGTCACCAAGCGAACCCAAGAACATACAATGTCAAATTCATATATAAATATCTGATATCCAGGTCAAATGATTACCGCAAAAAAATATTGGTATAACAAAAAATGTATAAAATACAACAACTATAAAATATATGTAAGGCGTATAGCCAAGGTACGCACCGTTGGTATACCAGTACCTTATGAATTTGTTGAATTAATAATTTTAACCAAAGATAAATGTCTACAAATGTATATAAAAATAAAATGAAAAGTTAATTAATTAAAAAAAGTAGTAAAAAAAGTTTAAAGTAAGCTGGTACTGAACACAATTATATAATCAAGGTACACCAAACATTTCTCGTTCTGTATACCTCTTAGGATATTGTCCATGATCCTTTGAAAGGTTGCAGGAGCCCCTTTCAGACCCATGGGCATGCGCACATATTCATAGTGCCCATTTTCAATATTAAAGGCTGTTTTCGGAATATCCTCCTCAGCCATCTCGATCTGATGGAAACCAGAAGCGAGATCTAATGTTGTAAAATATTGACAACGTCCAACTTATCTAGTAGCGTTGTAATATCTGGCAATGGATATCGATCTCCAATTGTGATCTCATTCAGTTTTCGATAATCAACAACGAGTCGATACTTTGGCTTTTGAGAAGCATCTAGCTTCTTTGGAACTATCCAGATATTACTCGGCCACGGAGAGCTGGACGGCCTAATAATATTATCATTTAACATTTTTTGAATTTGTTTTTGAATTTCCGTTCGGTGAATCTCAGGATATCTGTATGATTTTGAATAAATAGGTATTTCATTAGAAGTTTTAATATGATGTTTTATTTTACTTGTGAAGGTAAGTTGATTTCCTCCAACATGAAAAATATCACTATACTCTTGAACTAATTTTAATACAGATTGTTTCTCTTCGGAATTCATATGTTCAGTTCTAACTTTCGAAACATCAAATTTAACAATTCCAGAATAAATATTATTAAAATTTGGGTTGAGGGTTTGTTCGTATTCATCGAATGTCTCAACACTAATAGAAGGGCTTAAATCTACTCGAAAGTTGGATTCTGAAGGATTTAAAATTGTACATAAAGCTATATTATTTTCAACTTTTGTTAAACATTCCGGGATCTCTAATTTCCCAATTCGTGTATATGGTATAATTACATTACCATTTTTTACATTTTCAATATTTAATTTAATTACTTGTTCACAACGTGGATGCACTACTATACAATTCGTGGATCCAGTTTTAATGTCAAACTAATTCATTTTAATTTGACTATAAGGAGTCATAAGCAAATTATTATGTAAGTCAATAATTGCGTTAAGTATTTTTAAATTATCTAATCCTAACAAACAATCAAAATGATCGTGAAATTTGAAAACGCAAGATTCTAAATTAAGCGGTTTCCTATAATTAAACATTTTTGGGACTGGAATAAAAGTGCAGAAATTTTGTTGACTGCTACCAAAGGCAGATTTTACATGGAATGGTTTTTTGACATAAGATTTTTTGAAATATTTTTAGCTACAGCTGGTGTCACAAAGGATCTTGTGCTACCAGTATCAATTAAAACTTTTAGATTTTGTTCTGGGAAAATTATATAGGGTAACACACTTTCTGAATTATTTAAGTTTAATAATTCGATAATGTTTGACTTGGTTCCGAGGCTGGTGTCTCTAAAAAATTATCGGATTCATCATTAATACAATCGGAATCTTCTATATTATGGAGTTCTTCCGAGATAAAATTTTTAGGTTGATTAGGATTGTGTTGGAACCTATTTTGATAATTTTGGGGTTGGGGTCTAGGTGTGTTTCTGGTAGACATACTCATTGGAGTTGGATTTGAAAATCTTTGATTTGGATTAGGCTTAAAAACGTTATGACCATTATTAGAAAAACTTGTATTATTCCTATTAGAAGAATTATAAGAAGTTGATGGACGATTTTGGGGGTTTGATGCGCGATTTCGATTAGTGTGTTGATAATTCTGCATAGAATTTGGCTTAGGAGGTGGCTGCCTATGTGCCACATTATTTTGGAAATTGGTTTTATTTTTATGCGAATAATTTTGCGTATTTAAATTTGAAAAAATATTTTTTGGATGATTATTCTGGGTCATGTAAACTTGAAAATCATTTGTAAGAACATTTAAAGCAATATTTAAATTGTCTGGATTTTTTGTACGCATTAATGTACCTAAAGGTTCTTTTAAACCGCGTAGCAATAATCTGAGAGCCAAATTTTCAAAGTAATTTCCTACAATGAAATGTTCATTCACATTGAAATGTGTGATGAGATAAGAAATTTGTAGATTTAATAAATGTTAAATTCTATTATAAAATTCGAAAGGCGTTTCATTACCTGGTTTCATTTCTGAAAGTTCTATATTTAATGTGTAAATATCTCTTTTATCAGCATAAGTATTAAGAAGTGCATCTTTTAGGTTTTCCCAAGTTCTTATAGTGCAAGAAGAAATGTTTATAGCTGCTTCACCTTTTATTTTTGCTAAGATGCTGGACATCAAATATTCATTTTGAAAATCCCCTACATCTACAGTATTATAAAACTTACTAATTAATTTCTCTGAAATTTCAATAATCCTAGGAAGTAATGCATTGTTTCCATCAAATTCTGGTATCATAGATATTCTTTTTTTTAAATAGGTAATTGTGGAGTAGCCATTTTATTAAAATTATTTATGGGAAATAGTTTTGGTGATGCTAAGGTTAATTTTATTTTAGTGTTAAAAAAGTTTGAGCCTGAATTTGAATTATTTGAATCAGAATTTGAGTCAGAATCGTCAGATGTGTCAGAAAAATAATCAATATTCCCTCTATATGACATAAAAACACTTACAGTAATAGAACGAAGATCCTTTCCATTGGCTCGGATTGCACAGGAACAACCAATCTCCTCTTGATTCTTCCGGTTTCTGGCACAACACAGATCTCCTAGTTGAGTTACTCAGTTCGCCCAACTAAGAGTTCTAATAATTAAAATTCACTTATTCGAATAGTCAATAAATCGTAGAAACGAACCGAATGTTATATGCTTTAGCTTTCGATTGACTATCCTACTGACTGCGCCACATAACTTTTAATTAACTGAAACCGTGTTTTTAAAAACTAATTTTATTCCTAAGACAAACTAATTCAACAATTTCAAATACAAGACTAGTATTTTTATTATAAACATGAATTTAAATAACCTCGTAACAAACACACACTAAGCAATTCTACAATAATATAAATACTTAATCAGCACAATATACTGTCCACCTAAGGGCAATGGCGTAGGTGACATATATATATATATATATATATATATATATATATATATATATATAAAGAACAAGATGAACGAATAGTGCGTGACATATGAGCAATAAGCAACGAATAGATTAGTGGGTACTGCACGCAAATAGGAGAAGGGGCTACTGAAAAGTGTGGTAACCGCAGACATGCATGTTTCTGGCTCATTAGCCGTCATTGGTACGGTACAACAAATGTTGTGTTTGACTATCCTGCTGAATTCTGGTATATTTTCTCATGTTTCATTCAACACCTTTGCTCCCATGTTTCACATATTTTCTTGGTTGTACCGTACCGATGATGGCTAATGAGCCAGAAACAGGCATGTCTGCGGTTACCACTCTTTTCAGTAGCCCCTTCTCCTATTTGCGTGCAGTACCCACTAATCTATTCGTTGCTTATTTTATATATATATATATATATATATATATATATATATATATATATATATATTAATACATATCCTATATCTAAATTATAAAGAAAATACTGAAATAAAGAAAAAATTGCTTATTTGGTTGTAATACTAGTGATACACACTGTATTATCAAGGTTCAATATACCAATAAAATTTGACATTTCAATTTATTATGACATTAATGCAGAATGGACTTAATGATAGATAGATTTTAAAACGATTTGAAAACATGAATACAGATGTCTCTGTTAGCAAAATGGCATTTATACTAAAACAATGAAAATCTCTCTTTGTATATGAAAACGTAAATTTGTATTTTAAAAAAAAAATAATTTTTGGTAACCAAAGGAGAGGAGAATTATTTATTGAAACAGTTTAGTTAGTTGATTTTGATATTCCCGAGAGACAACATCAAATAAGAGTTGTCTCAAATTTATTTGAAATTGAGTTGATTTTTAGATTCTCTCGAGACAACATCGAATAAGAGTTGTCTCAAATTCAATTCAGTATATCAGAGTAATTTGTATGATTATTATCAGTTCAACATATTTTGCCTTTTGTAAAGCCAGTGCGTGTATTATTCGCAAAGAATTACAGCGTTAAAGTGCGAGTGGGTTTTCCGGTTTCTAAATTATTGATTTAGAAAAGTTGTTCCTGAAATTCTAAAAAACGTTTTTAGAATACGAACGAGTCTACTTGTACCCAGTTGGTGAGTCCAGTCCATATTATCTATATTATTTCTCGAGAATTAAAAGGCCTTTAGTAAAATTATTTCGAAAATAGATGCATCTTATGATTAAATATCTACTTTGAAATTATAGTAACGTTACTTATATAAAATTCTACGTCTAGTGAAGACAATTTACAAGGAAATTTGCGCATCTTACATTGACATATATCAACTATAAAAGTAGACATTTTGAACTTTTGGTTAAATCATTTAGATAGGAAATTTCTAATTATAGGTTGTTTAATATTAAGGTTTGATAGAAAGTTCTATCTTTGGTTTATGCGTTTATATTTTTTGAAAAGTTTTAATTTTGTAATTGTTATCTGATAATAGATTATATAAATTTGAATTCTAAATATCTTTGGTTCTTTTTTCGTATTCATTCTCATTATATTTGATAATTTTTATGCTAGAGAAAATTTTGTATAATTAGTGACATTTGGTTAATTTCCTGACAGTAAATTTCATATATGTCATAAGAATTTAATTATCTTATAGTGTATTGGACAAACAGTTACTTTACATTTTGAGTAGTGCAATACGTAATTTGGAAAATTATTTGGAAATTTATAAAATTTGAATTCTTATTTGAAATCTTTGATCCCTCCCTGAGTTAAGAGTGAGTTAATTGATTGTATATTGATTTATCTTTCATAATATAACATTTAATATTTATAGAGCCGGGCATATTAATTTGACAACTGCTGTCATAAAATTTAATAGGTTATATTTAATGGTAAAGGTGCTTTCACATTAGTGCAGTTACTATTACAAATTGTGACGACAGCAACAAATAAAATTCACATCATACAAATTCATATTCATATATAGTATCTAATTAAAATAATATTATTAAAGAATATAGAATATATTATATTTGGCGCCGCAAAGTGGGGCAAAAATAGATTTGTCACTATTATCATAAACTATTATAATTTGATGCAGCAAATTCATTGACTACATTAAAGGTATCGACCATGGAAAGAAAAAGTACACTGAAAGTTGAAAAACAGGAGTATAGGAGACAAGAAACGAGAAAAAGAACAAAAGAGGAAAATGATCAGATGATGCAAATGTTGATTAAGATGCATGAGATTATGAATAGTATGAAAGGAGATTTGAATGAGAAAATGGATCAACAAAATGAGATTATGAATAATATGGAAAAAAATATGAGGGGAGACTTGTATAAAAAATTTGAAGAAAATAAGGGAGATATGAATAATATGAGTGGAGATTTAAATGAAAAAATGGACAGATAAAATGAGAATATGATTAGTATGCGTGAAGATATGAATAATATGAGTGGATATTTAAATGACAAGATTAATACCAGATCTAAGTAGAAAAGAAATACCATTAATTGAATTATTAAAAAAAGGTGTAAAATGGCAATGGAATGAAGAACGAGAAAAAGCATTTAGAGAACTAAAAGAAGATTTTACGAATAACCTCAAGGTATATCACCCACAGTATGATAAACAATTTATTTTGAGAACAGATGCATCAGCTGATCGTTTTGCTGGAGTACTGATACAAGAACAGGAAAAAGGAGAAGTACCTATTAGTTTCGTATCTAGGGTTACTAAAATTCATGAAAGGAAATATCCAGTAACAGAACTTGAAATGGCAAGCGTGGTATTTTGTATCACTAAATTGAGATTTTTTTTATTAGGAGCTAAATTCATTATAGAAATTGATCATTCAGCTTTGACAGCTAGGTATGATTAAAAATAGATATGCTGGATTTTATTATTACAAGAATATGCTTTCAAAATGAAATACATTCCTGGAAAACAGAATATTGTTGCAGATGCTTTAAGCAGAGAGACAGAAACCACATTTGAACAGAGAAAGTATAAAATTGGTATAAATAGAATGCTACAAGAGGAAGGATTATATTCATTGGATAAAATTAGGAAAGATCAACAAAATTTGGAATCAAATTATAAAAATAATGCTATAATTATAGAGGAAATATCGTATAAATGTTTGGAAGATAGAGAAGTATTCGTAATTACACAAGATTATGCAAAGGAAATTTTGAAAAATTTACATGAAGAATATGGACATGTTGGGACTAGGAAGTTATGGATGCTTTTTAGAGAAAATTATATAACAAAAAAGGATTTAGCAATTGCCAAAAATATTTGTAAAGTATGTGCCATATGTCAACTAGCAAAAGAAAAAAATTATCACAATAAAAATTTGGCAAAATCAATAGTTGCACAGAAGCCATTACAAATTGTTGCTATAGATTTCATAAGCAATTTAATACCGAGCATACAAGAGAATAAACACATATTTGTTATCACAGATAATTTTACGAAATTTGTTAAAGTTTACCCATGCAAAAGAACCAATGCAAAAACTGTGATAGAGTTTTTAAAAATGTACATTGAAAAATATGGAACGCCAAAAACAATAATATTAGATCATGCAACTTAGTTTGAAAGTGAAAAACTAGCCAAGTTTAGTCAAAATCAAGAAATTAAATTGAACTTTATTAGCATTAGGAAACCATCGTCAAATCCAGCTGAAAGATACATTAAAGAGATCAACAAGTACCTACGAATTCTATGTAATCAGGATCACTGTCAATGGGAAAATAATTTAAATCGCGTAGAAAGATTCCTTAACCAAATACCTCATGGTGTTACAAATGAATGCCCAGAATATTTATTTACTGGCACAATACCCCAAAGAAATTCGGTAGTGAATCGAAAATTGGAAATGGAAGATGTTTTGAATAAGGTGAATGAAAGACTGCAGAAGCAAGCAAAAAAATATATTAAAAGGATGAACCAAAAAAATAAAAAGAAGACCGTTTTTGAAAAAGGAGAATTGGTGATTGTAATATCATTGCAAGTTGCAAAAAGATCAGAGAATAGTTGCGCAAAATTATTGCTACCGTTTGAGGGACCTTATGTGGTAGGTAACGAAGGAGCACAAAATAGTTACCAATTATTAGACCCCGCTACCGGGAATGAAAGAGGAGTTTTTAATATAGAACAGGTATATAAATATTATATATAACTTGGAACAAATGATATTATGTTACGTGAAATTTTAATAGATATAGTAGATTTAAGAAGTTTTATGGGAATTAGGAATAATAGTTTAATTTGATTGAAGATAATTTTTTTTAGAGATATGATAATAATTTTTTGAACGATATTACTATGTTACTAAGATACTAGTATTATATTTGGCAATTGTGAAAGATAAATTATAATTATATACAAGAGTCGATTTATCATTCTTTTATTAGGGGGATTTAATACATATCCTCTATCTAAATTATAAAGAAAATATTGAAATAAAGAAAAATTTGCTTATTTGGTTGTAATACTAGTGATACACACTGTATTATCAATAATTTGAAAGGTTCAATATACCAATAAAATTTGACATTTCAATTTCTTATGACATTAATGCAGAATGGACTTAATGATAGATAGATTTTAAAACGATTTGAAAACAAGAATACAGATGTCTCTGTTAGCAAAATGGCATTTATACTAAAACAATGAAAATCTCTCTTTGTATATGAAAACGTATATTTGTATTCAAAAAAAAAAGAATTTTTGGTAACCAAAGCAGAGGAGAATTATTTATTGAAACAGTTTAGTTAGTTGATTTTGATATTCCCGAGAGACAACATCAAATAAGAGTTGTCTCAAATTTATTTAAAATTGAGTTGATTTTTAGATTCTCTCGAGACAACATCGAATAAGAGTTGTCTCAAATTCAATTCAGTATATCAGAGTAATTTGTATGATTATTATCAGTTCAACATACTTTGCCTGTTGTAAATCCAGTGCGTGTATTATTCGCAAAGAAATACAGCGTTAAAGTGCGAGTGATTTTTCCGGTTTCTAAATTATTGATTTAGAAAAGTTGTTCCTGAAATTCTAAAAAACGTTTTTAGAATACGAACGAGTCTACTAGTACCCAGTTGGTGAGTCCAGTCCATATTATCTATATTATTTCTCAAGAATTAATAGGCCTTTAGTAAAATTATTTCGAAAATAGATGCATCTTATGATTAAATACCTACTTTGAAATTATAGTAACGTTACTTATATAAAATTCTACGTCTAGTGAAGACAATTTTGGAACAGACAATTTACCAGGAAATTTGCGCATTTTACATTGACATATATTAACTATAAAAGTAGACATTTTGAACTTTTGGTTAAATTATTTAGATAGGAAATTTCTAATTATAGGTTGTTTAATATTAAGGTTTGATAGAAAGTTCTATCTTTGGTTTATGCGTTTATATTTTTTGAAAAGTTTTAATTTTGTAATTGTTATCTGATAATACATTATATAAATTTGAATTATAAATCTCTTTGGTTCTTTTTTCATATTCATTCTCATTATATTTGATAATTTTTATGCTAGAGAAAATTTAGTATAATTAGTGACATTTGGTTAATTTCTTGACAGTAAATTTCATATATGTCATAATAATTTAATTGTCTTATAGTGCATTGGACAAACAGTTACTTTACATTTTGAGTAGTGCAATACGTAATTTGGAAAATTATTTGGAAATTTATAAAATTTGTATTCTTATTTGAAATCTTTGATCCCTCCCAAGTTAAGAGTGAGTTAATTGACTGTATATTGATTTATCTTTCATAATATAACATTTAATATTTATAGAGCCGGGCATATTAATTTGACAACTGCTGTCATAAAATTTAATAGGTTATATTTAGCGGTAAAGGTGTTTTCACATTAGTGCAGTTACTATTACAAATTGTGACGACAGCAACAAATAAAATTCACATCCTATAAATTCATATTCATATATAGTATATAATTAAAATAATATTTTTAAAGAATATAGAATATATAATGATATATATATATATATATATATATATATATATATATATATATATATATATATATATATAAAGAGAGAGAGAGAGAGAGCCAATTAGGTCGAAGCTTTTCTCATTGAAATTGCCATTAGAGATGTTTGCATCGACAAAAAAGTCGACCGACGTCACGCTCTTCGAAGGAAATCCAATATTCGTTGTGTCATATAGCCAGGAAAGTAGTTGTTTTTCCTTTGAAGAACAGTTAGACTTTGTTTTGTTTTGGTATTATTATTTTCGATACAAACAGATAGTAGGAACCGTCTGCTATATATTAGACGCACCTCATAATTTATGAAATTTAATATTTAATACATTATCTATTGCCGCTTACGTTTTCGAAAAATTGTAGTTTTATATATTCGTATATATAATACACAATACTGAACCTGGGATATGTGATATATCGAATTACTCAATAACCAAAAACTTGTGTTTAGTTACTGATACTGTGACTTTAATTGTACATAAGTAAAAGAGTTTTTCAAACGTGACGTTCGATTTAACTAGTTCGCTGTTCAAATGAACTTGAACGTTTTCACAACTAACATAAAACTGTTTCCTCTATTTTTCTCCTAGATTGGTTGTATAAATGTGTAAAGCACTTATTGACAGTGATCCAAAAACTTTTATTTAAGAAAATTGATAAACAAATACGATTAAGTATACACCAACATTTGAAACAAATTTATATAAGATTTGATACCAAATAAGATGTTAATGCAGACATTTCAAATATAAATAATTTATTTGCAAAAATAAAATTTGTACAATGAGCAGCATATTAACATTTTTAAAACAGCACTTTCTAAAAATGATCAGGAAAGTCTAATTGGACACTTTCGAATCGTATGCGGTAACTTCCTCATCTTTATGAGTACCCGTAACAGTTTCACTAATTGCCTCGTATACTTTAGATCTTAGAATTTTGTACCTTATCAACATGTTCTTCTTAGTCTTCATAGGAATTACTCTAAGTGTAGTGTAAGTATTCCCCAAAAAGAAAATTAAAAATATCAAACTGAGACCTGTAATTTCCCAAGATGCTTCTGGTAGATAACTTAAATTAAATAGAATTATAGCATTACTCAGTTGAAAGATGTATCCGATGAAAAGGAATGGTAGCAAGAAGGTTAAGCCTCTCCACATCCACGAGTGGAAACCTTCGGCGGTTATGTCCATATTCTGCATCTCTCCTAAAGCTTTCAATCTGTATAAAGTTCCTTTTTGATATTTGAACTGTAGGTACTGTATAAACGCACTATAGATAGTATAATTGATAAAATGTATTCTAAATAGTTTCCAAGGTTCGTTGTAAGGCCAAACTAAGAGCAAACCACTGCTAACAATAGATAATAAATGATGAAATCTCCACCATCCTTTTATTCTAGATCCATTCACTTTCAGAATACTTTCTCTTATTGATATTGTACAATAATACCATACCAGAAACCCCATGAAAAGCTTCTCCAAAGGTCTGAATTTATAGTAGTATAAAATTAATGCAAAAATGAAAGCTACAGAATGTGAAATAAGTTTGAATTTCTCGTAGTCTTCCTTATAATTAAATTTATTTTCTTTGGTAAAAAATGATACGTCGATATTACCTAAAATCAGTTTCAACATGTATCTGTCACTTTTCTTAGGCAAAGTTTGTTCCATATGTTGCAATTCTACTTCTCTCTTCATTATATTTTCTTTCATTCGTTTTATGTTTTCATTTTCTGGTATTACTTTTAAATTTTTTTGCATAATATTCAATCTATATTTTTGATGAGCGATATGCTTTCTGCAAATATCTTGCAGTATGGTCAGTTCTTTAACTTTTTCCAAGTACGCTTCATTGTTTATTTCTAACTGCTTATAATCTTCTTGTAGCTCTTCCCATTCTTCACAAACACTTTCTATAACCTTCGACATGTTCAGTTCGTACTATGAACTAATTGAATTACCGACTAATGGACTGATGAGGTGTAGAAAATAGATTAGATAAAACCTAATCAGGAATATATTAGGTAGGTATCTATAGACTTGAAACTTTGAACTCAAATTAACACGTTTTTTATTATTTTCAATAACGCGACAAATAGTACGGTTTGATATTGTAAAAATGCGAACAAAATCGGGCAGATCAAAAGAAATAATTATTGCGCTTCAAAAAGGGAATGCAATAATAAGAAAAAGGAGTAATTAAATTAAAAAATTGGATTAGTACTTGTTCCTGATCATCTGTAGAAAATCTCCAAAAAATACGTTAAAAATCTCTATGCTCTTGACAAAGAAAAATCATACGATACATTTGTTTGATGTCTGCGCACAAAACAAACTTGAGTAAACGAAAATTTAGTAAAATAGCAACAATGTCTTGTTGAAGCTTAGGTCCAACAAACAAACAATCATTGAGGGATTTCTCGTTAGGAACTTTAGCAGATGCATTAAAAACTACACGTAATTTGATACTAATACTATCAGGTTTGACCACACAATGGTGAGGAATAGAATATTTAGCATTCTCTTCGTTGTAAGCTGAAATCAACTCCATGTGACCTAGGTCGAGATACTCTCGCATAAAGGCAGAATATTGTTCATACAATTCGGGTTGCTTGAGCAGTCGGCGTTCAAGGGAGTGAAAACAATATAAAGCCAGATCTCGTATACCAGAAAACGTAGGATTAATTTCTCGAAAAGGTAACGATACAACATATTGTCCTGACGGTTTACGAGAAAAATTATCTTTGAAAAGATCGTCACACAAAATATCATCGGAATTAAGGAGAATGACTTCAGGAACCGTTTCTATTTCCCAGAAAGTTTTCAAAGTAGTATCTAATGAGACCTTGGAAACGGTGTGGCAGAATAAAGAGGTGAGAATAGGATTCTTCACATCAATCGGACCCATGACAACGTAACCAAAGACAGTGTTTATGGCGTCGGGTTCATCTAAATTTCCAGAGATCTTACCTGAGAGCAACAATTTAGGAAATAAATCAGCTCCGATTAATAAGTCGATCGTTCCTGGGCGATAAAAATTAAAATCTGCTAGCCCAATATTAGTTAAGTGGGTCCACTTATTGGGATCGATTTTAAAATCAGGCATAGGAACACAAATTTTGTCTAAGACTAGAGCATCAAAATTAAAAATAGGAAAGTCCCTAGTATGCGGACAAATTGAAAGGACAACTTTTTCAGTCTGCAACTTAGTGTTCATAGAGGCGAGACCATTAACTTCAAGGGCACATTGATACTGAGGGATACCTAAAGTGTTTAATGCTTTACGGGTAATAAAAGAAGTTTGGCTGCCGCAATCTAAAATAGCTCTTAATGGTCGCCTACTACCTTTATTATCAAGGGCGTCAACCACAGCTGTGGATAACAAAACTCCCTTTTCAACAGAGGATTGAAGTCCAAATAAACTAGTGGTACTTGATTGACTTGAAGACGGAAGGTTCGGGTTCAAATTAGGGGAAGTGTCGGTAGAATTTGTGATTGGTGTATCGAAATGCAATAGAGTATGATGAGTCTTGGATTTGCAAGTCCGACAAGTATACTTGAAGCGACAGGAACGAAGATCGTGAGAGGAACTCACACAATTAAAGCATATATGCGATTGTTTGCTTAAACGCTGCATTTCTGAAGGACTTTTACTTAAAAATTGATCACATTTGTAAATAGTATGGTTTTGTTTGCATAAAATACAATGTTGATTAGACGAATTAGTAACTAACAAAGTTGAAGAACGAGTTTTACAGGAAACTTTTGAAAATAAGGGTGGATCTTTCGATCGGAAATATTTCGATGAAGAAACATTTAAATTACTGTAGGCGTTCAACTGGGTTTCTAAAAATGCAATCAAGCTGGTGAAGGTGGGGATCTCTGTTGATTTATGTTACATTTCAAACAGACGTGCGATTTCTGGAATTAATCTAGAATATAAAATATTAAACATAATGAAGTCCCACTCATCTGTAGGTAAACCGATCACTTGGAGGGCAGAAATATTTTCTAAAAATGTATCAATAAGTTTAGACAATGTTTCAGCGGTAACCATATTTAATTTTGGGGCCTGTTCAAGGGTATCCCTATTGGCTTTGGCACAACGTCTTTGATTGGTTTATCGCTTGGTAATAAGGTCGTAAGCAATATCATAATTATCGCCAGTAATTTTTAAATTACGAATTAAACCTAGAAGGGGACCTTCTAACGACGCTTTTAAATACTTTAGTTTTTCTACATCTGACATAGATTGGTTGTTGTGGATAAGAGAATCAAATAAATCTAAGAACGATGCGAATTCCTTTACATCACCTGAGAATTTGAGAAGATCAATTTTTGGTAATCGGATATTCGAATTAGTTTTTGAAAAAGCACTAGTATTAGTAGTAGATTGGGAACTGGAAATGTCGAAAAGCTCACTGAATCATGATGTTTTACAGAAGTATCACGAATTGACTCTAATTCAGTTGCACGAATTTGTAAAAGAGGACGAACGGACTTGTCAGTCTTACTTTGAATGGCTAAGCCGCTCAATATTTGAAGATCATTTAAGGCGGCTTTACGATGAAAACGATACCGTTGGACTCTATCCATTGTAAATAAAATAAACAGAAATATCGAAGCAGAGGAAGAAAATTTTCAATAAAATGTTACGAATGAATTGAATCAAATTTCATATGATATTGTACAAACTACCGGTTACTAACAGTAAAATTTGAAATAAACAAATGATTAATAGAATTGTTGTATAGCGAAACGTATAGAAAAAGTAAAGTAAAAAATAAGTAATAACCATGAAATTGAACAGTTGATAAGAAAAGAAAAAATGTTAGTTCGCTATTTACGATAAAAACGCGCAGATGGCAAAAGGATAATTAAATAGAAGTTAAGCGAAAATTTTTTGAATTATCACTCAAACTAGTTGACGAGAGAATATATGGGCTCACTCTGTATAAAATTGCACCAAATAATAACAGAATGAGAAAAAAAATGAAAACTATTGAGTAATTAATCAAAGAAAAACACTTCTGTTCAATTCTTCCTTTTGGAAATTATAAAAATATTCAATAATCAAACGACCAGTTTTTGTTCGGTATGCCGGCTACAATATCAAGAAAACCAGGTACAATATCTTCAAGGTTACTCACTTTTGAAATAAAGTAGATCGATTTTAAAATTATTGGAAAGAGTTAAAATAAGCAAACGTACATTTATAATGAAAAAACATTTTTTTTAAATGAGTGTAATAAAAGTGCCTTTTTTCTAGGCTAAAAAAAATAACTAGGCTCGAAGGTCCATGTTCGGGAAGATAGCAATTTCCTTTTGTTTTAAATTCGAATTGAAGTGACCGGTAATTTTCATTAATAGTAATTAATTAAAGGCTGACATTTTACTTTTTACTCATTCCTCTTGGAGATTAACCGGCCGGCGTTGTATAGCGATGTCGCTCCAATCACGCACCGTTGTACTCTAGCGCGCGGTGATTGTCTTACTACTACGATAATTTACACACACTCGGTACAAAACTATGACGAGGTGAAAATATCAACATTGCGCGGTTGAATTTAAAATTTATAATGCATATCTGGATTCAATCTATGAAATCAGAATAATGTTCAGAGTTTTCATATTTGGTGGATTTAATTTAATATAGATCACTGATTGAAAAGTATTTGTGTTTAACAGTAATGAAAATGAAACATTGTTATTTGGTGGGTTGAGTATTTTCTCCTCTGGCAACTTAAAAATGACGAGATATAATTTGGATCAGATTTAAGATTAGTAGAATTATCAACATGAGGAACTACTGTCCTTATTCTACAACTACTGTTCAACTCATGTTACTATTTCACCCCTTCTTAAATGGATTAAACAAATATTAAATGTATTTCTCATGAACAATAATAACACATTTAATCTATCAACTGGAAACTAGTGTGCGTATTTAACAACTAACTCTATCATTGATTTTATCTAGGAAATCTCCAATTCAATGCCACATTTCTCATCATCTCACAAAAATATTAATTGTTTCACTCATAGACTTTTCAAAACGGTCAGGTCAAATCTTCTTTCGAAGCTTTTTTAATGAAATTTACTGTCTCGATCCTTACTTCGTGGAATCTACTCATATTACTGTTTTAAATTAAACTAAATGTTTCTAGATAATTAGACAATATATTGAAAAAATGTTAAAAATTCTAAGAAATTGACAACTGTTTCGATATTAAATATCATCATTAGAACGACATAAATTACATTTCATTTGAGCCAATAATATAAAAGCTTTAATATTTGTAATATTATAGCTTCTTCTTTTTACTATTAACCCTCTACTGCATGAATTATTATAGGCACGAAATAAAAAATCAAAATGTTTACAAAATGGTTTATTTGTACAAAAATAACATCTTAAACGAAATGTTTTTTTTATCATAAAAAAAGTTATTTTTCTAAACCATATATGGTTTCGTATGCAGGAGCGCTTATGTAAAATAAAAACTTATTGGACATAAATGGTTTCGTATGCAAAGACACTTGAAAATATTAAAAAAATAAAAATTGAATAGATAGAAAAAACACACAAGAAAATTTATCCAATTAAAAATTAGTTGTGAAACTGAGACAGACAGATTCTTTTCTCATTGTAGCATGAAAATACTTTACAATTTCTACATTTTGTATATGTTTTTTTTTGAACACACTTGACACATCTGACGGTTTTTTTGCCATTCTGGCATGTGCCCAACATTATCAACTCGAACTGATTGTAGAGGCAGATCTTGGTGTCATGCAGGAGTTTTTCTTTTGTTTTCTTGGACAGTCGTTGGTGAATTTGACGGAACAAGTGGACTACCTTGTCTAGTTGATGTCGGCGTTCCAGTTTGGTTTTGACTATGATTAGTAGGACGACCTCTCTTTCGCGATAAAGACTTTCCAGCTTTACATAAATGTTCTGCTATTGACTGTTTAAAATGAAATAAAGGCATATAATATTCATTATCAGGCTTCCTACGCCAAAGTAGCCAAGCGTCGACAACACACATATCTATATGTGAAAAAATATCCTCTTGTACCACTTTTTTGATCTCAAGTGAATCCTCATTATATAGTTCAATGGCTTTAGGGCAAGGTATATCTTTATATTCCTTTCCTTTTCTACAAAACCTGCGTTTAGTATTCGTTGGTTTACTACCAACGTAAGTAGAAAGCATGTTTACTGGTTTATTATTAAACCACGTTATAACGCCCATCTTGACGTTCTCGATTGTGGCAACTTTCTCCACCATAAATCCACGACCTTTTTTTTGAGCTCTTGTTTCGTTGGAATTTCTGAGTTTGGAACACGGTTCAGTCTAACGGTACCTAAAGGTAAGAGACCATTATTTGTAAGATATATTTGTAATTGGGGACTGTTGAACCAATTGTCAAAGAATATTTTATGATTCACATGTTTTGGCACAGTTGCGGTCAAGCGAGTTACAACATTACTGCTAACCCCTAAGTCAGGTGCTCCTTCTGGGAAAGAATTACTCTGTTCTCCTGCAAAAATGTCGAAGTCGTAGCTAAATCCTGATGCTCCACTGAGGACCTGATTTTTATATCCCCATTTATGGAGTTTTGCAGGGTTATACTGCTTTAGACACTGTGGGTATTATTTGTTCATTTACCGCCAAATACTCTTCCTTTGGAACCAATAAAAGTCGCTCTCTAATTCCTTCAAGAAGGGGTCGCACTTTGAATAATTTATCAAAACCCGGGTTACCAATTCTAACGAAATTCGTATTATTATTGAAGTGGAGGCTTTTGATAGTTTCAAACAGATTACAAGTCATTGTTTCATATATTTGTGGCTGTCCTACAGTCTTATTCCAATAAAGCCTTGATGAAGGTAATTTTACTAAAGACATAAATATTACCATATCTAAAACTGTTCCATTTCGTTTTTTTAATATTAGCTGGCTTATTTATATTATCTTCAAGAGCCTTTATAATTGATTGTTCAACTATCATGGAAATCAAACAATCGGGAAACAAAAATAGAAAAAAATACGCAGCAGAATCCAACTCTTCAATGGACCTAGGAAATTTTGTAATCCCTGTAAATTGGTATGTGTTTTTATCAAATGGATCCAAATGACCCAATGTCCAATTTATTTTTGGCTTTTTAGCTTTATTTGCCTTCTGATTCTTTGATTTAGGAGGAGGAACATCATCCGTCTCCTCGTCATTCGACGAATCCATGTCGCTTTCTGAAACAATTAGAGACGATCTATGACGACGAGGGTAGCGAGGAGAGACATACTCGGTATCCGAATCTGATGCTAATTCATCTTCACTCTCTGATCCATCACCGGGTATACAATTTACGTATTTAGCTGAACCATTAAATTCAGTGGGATTCATGCTGTAAAAAAAATAAACACGTTAGTGCATACGAAACCATATTTGGCAATAAACAAATTATGTCAAATAAGCACGAATGCATACGAAACCATTTGTGGTCTTGCTATAAATCCCGTTGGAAACTATGTAATTTGTGAATTTCAAGGCATATAACTGTTCACACACAAAGAAGTAAGTATATACTACACGAAAATAAATATGTCAAGAAAATAACTTACCGTTATTCAATATAAAAACAGCTCAAAAATTGCACTATGTCGAAGTTGTAAGAATTGTTGACAAGCATATGAAAATTAGAGGTTATAGTTGTAGCGAGGTTGTAGGCAACCAACAATACAAATGTGTTAAAAAATGCGTACTTATGGGTGCTATGAGATATTATTTCGCTAATGATTTATTTCTACACGCAGAAAAAAAGTTTGATTTTGTGATGACAAATATTGATTCGTATGCGGTAGAGGGTTAATATATAATAAGTCAATCACAAGGTACGTCACTTGTTGGTCTAGGCAAAAATAGCTATTAAACATCAGGTAAGCATCAAACTTCTGTAATTCTGATGATGATATTCAATATCGAAACAATTGTGAATTTCTTAGAATGTTTTAACATTTTTTCAATATATTGTGGAATTATCTAGAAACAGTTAGTTCCATTTGAAACAGTAATATAGGTAAAAAAATGGTTATTAAATTGATTTGACACCGACTTATTAACAAGTAAAAACGCACCAATGCCTAGTGAAATTTGGTAGTGGTATTGCTTTGTTTTTCTTTACTTTTCACCTTCTGAAGCTGTTAAATTGATTTTGAAGAGCTAGGGCACTTCCTTGCTAAAGGCGCAAAATATATGTGTTGTTGCACAAACTTTCTTTTTAAAAACTTGTATTCACTTAAAATACAAAATATCGACTGGCAATAATACAGTAAAAATATATGAAACATACAGGATGTGTAGATTTAAAACAATATGCAGACTGAATTAAATATAGTTACAATCGTATATATACGTTAAATGTGCTGAGTTTGTACCAACGGTCGTAGCAGTACCGGAAACCAGAGCGTACGTCGGAAATAAACAGGATCTAATTCCTCCATCCCCAATTAGATCCATACATGGTGTGGATTGATTATTCATCATCTTCTACTTGGTAACTTCGTGGTTGTGGATTTGGATCAGTGCTGACTTTATTGACGATTTTTGATGTGGGTTGGTGTTTACATCTCGACTTCAATTTGAAAACACCAACAAGAAGTGCGATCGAAATTACGATGTAGAGGGGTGTAGACCAAGTATAGGTGTAGTTGTTTGGAATGTTTCTCAAACTAACTTCATACATTCGATTTTCTTCTTTTGGGAGAATTTTGATTTTTCCAGGGTTAATTCTTCTTTCGTTTTCAATATTTATTTCAGGAAGCAGTAAAAGTTGACCTAGTATGACATCTTCGGAGTTGTTGAATACGTTTCTTGGGGTTTCGAAGCTACAGCTCGGTGGTAGTTCTATAAAATAGGTACACTTTAGAGATATAAAATCGGTTTTTGAACAAATAATTTTGATTTTCGCTTCTACTGGGAATACTGCGATGAATACGCTGAATTTATACTCTCAATAATTCCGTTTTCTACGATAATTGACACTGGTAAACATTTCGGTTAATCTTCAATTCTTACTTGCAACAATTGGTGGATACATTCTTCGGATTCGGCATCTACCATGGGCTTTTCGTTGGGGCAAAATACAGTTGGTGGATATTTTCACATAATTGATCTTCGTATTCGTACCTTGCCTTGCCTTGCATTGCCAGAAAAGGCTTAGGTGGGATAAGGACTGTGCTATTTTGTATGTGAATAGAATAGAGGTGAAAATAAGTATTAGTTTCTGGTTTAACTAAGGGAAAGTAAATAACGAAAACAATGATGTCTTTAGAGTAATAAGAATCAACGGTTAAAATTTTATAGTATTTAAATACATTTTGAAAATCACTACCAAAGATTAGGGTAATAATTGGATAATATTTGAGTAATCTTTTAGTAAAAAATTCTAAATGTTCAAACTTTATAACACTATCATGCAATGTTTTTGATTTTGCAAATGCAATAGAATTTTCAATATTATTTAGTATTTCTAGATTTTAAGCGTTGCTTGTATTTAATCAAGAGTATTTTTTCCTAGGAAGTAAGAGAGGAAAAGTCATTAACCAATTTTTCGAGTTCAGAACTTAGCTCATTTAGTTTTCTTGTTATCTCTTCTTCATTTTGTTTTATTAGTGAGATACTACTGTTATAAAATCGTCTACAATTTGACTGGTTAATAATATTTGTTTGCTCAAAGTACATATCTTTTTCATTTAAACTTAATAAAACAATGGCAACATCGTAACGTTTGCATCTAAGTGACCAGGTATGCTTTTGAATATTGTTCCTGAACCATTTAAAATTCTTTTACTGCCGTGTACAAAATTTTATTCATCTTTCCATTGCTTCATTTGATATTTTATTAAATTAATTAAGAATTTAAGTTCATTTGCAAAAACTTGATTTTTGACATTAATTACATGTAAAACATTTTCGAATTGATTTGTTATGTGATGTACTACGGTTTCAATAGGGCTTATATCAAAGTAATGAATAAAAGAATGATGGGTAGATTGTAATCTAGCATTTCCTAATTTGTATAGGTGTATAGGAGTATGCCTGGATTGGATTCCAAACTAACAATTTAAACTTTCCATGCCTGTCTGGCTATTACCAGCGAGAGGAGGATTCTGAAATGACAGAGTGGCATTTTCAAGTTATTTTTCTGATAGTAACTAATTTTTGTCTGCTATTACGAGGTGAGATTGTTTTGTAAGTTTTTACTTTAATTTTTTCGTCGTGTTTTATTGGTTTTGCTTCAAATCTAGGACTAATTTTATTACAAGCATTAGTTTTATGATATACTAATGCGCCTGGGTCATAAGTTAATGGTTCGTGTCTGTTTTCGTTAGTTTTATGATTTTTGATTTGCCATGTGTTCATTTAATGTTTTATAAATTTCCGCAGTAGTTTCTTTATGTTTAGTTATGTAATTAGACTACAATTTTTTTAATATTGTCAATATTAAAAGAATTGTTTGTATCTAAATGTCCTGAAATAATTTGTATTAGACGTAATTTTGTTGCACTATGAATGGAGTTATTGTATCCTAAAATTGCATAAGGCATTTGGTCCAAGATATTGAGATTTTCATGAGTTTCTTGTATAATTCCATGCTCAATTAAAGCCGAGTATAATGTTCAATTATGATATTCGAATTTGGATTCAATGGAGTAATAAAATGAAGTTCAATTTTGTGTAATTCTGCAGTCTTCAATAACATGATTTTTTAATTCGGCATCTAACCTCCATCAATTACTAACATTTTAGGTGTACCATAATGAGTTGGATGATTCATGAAAGCTTGAGCTATCTGTATTGCGGTTACTCCTACTAAATGGTATGCTTGCGCGTATATATTAAATCTATCAATAACTCTCAAGAATTTTTGTACCTTAATCGTGAAAACATTTACCTGAACTATTTCGAAATGTTTATTAGGTGTTAGTGTTAATTCGAATTTTTTTTGAGGGATTTCTGTCATACTTCATCTTTTGACATAGCTCGCAATTATTTATATATTTAGTAACAGTACTTCTGATATTTGGCCAATAATATTTACGTTTAATTTAGATTTCAGTTTCATTAATTCCTCTGTGATTGTTCATGATGCATTTGTATTATTTCTATCTTTGAATCTATCTGGCCAATAACATCTTCTAAAACATTATTACAAATAATAGTTTTGGATGCAGAGTTTTCAAAAGTTTCTTGCAATGTTGTACATAGTTTTGGAATTAAATCCAGTAGATCAATATTTATAGCAAATAATTTTTTGGTTGAGGTAAATACTTCACATTTATTAATACTTTCAGGTTCGAAGTTTGTTTCTGAAATTTGTATGGGGGTTTTAGTTTTATTGTCATACAGTTTAGTAACATTTGGTGCTGCTGGTGAACGAATTACTATTTTAAGAAATATTTGATTTTGAAAATGGTTAATGTGTGTTTTTGATGAAGGAATTTCTAATATTGGGTTTTCATGACTAGTGTGTATGGTTTCATCGTCATTGTATGGACATAATTAATTAATTACATGTTCTATGTCAAAGTCTGTTATCTGAGGAGTTTCTTCAATATTCCCTATTACTGATTCATTATCGGGAGATGTATGTTGTTACTGTCAATAGAAATATTTTTGTTAAAATCGTCCATGTACTCAAAAATGTAATTTGCATTAATTTCGATTATTTTGATTCGAGAAAGAGCGTCTACATTTTTAATCAAGATTCCTTTTCTATAACCAATTTGGTAATCGAATTCTTCTAGTTTCAGTCTCCATATCGTGAAACGAGCATTGGGTTCTTTTATTGAGAAAATCCAATGAATGTAAAGGTTTATGAACACAATATATGGTGAATTTTCGACCGTACAAATAACGCCGTAGCTCATAAAATCGCGAGTAACTCTCTTTCGATTGAACTATAATTTTGTTCTTATTGGTTTAACATCCTTGACGCATAAGCCACAGGTCGGACTTGGCCTACAGGACCTTGTGACAGCGCATATTGCAAACCGCTAGTGTCAGTTGTTAAGATAAATTCCTGTGTAAAATCAGAATATTTTAAAATGGGATCGTTGCTTAACAGTTCTTTGCATGTTTCAAAACGTACATATTCTGGTGTAAATTCTATTTTTGAACCCTTTTTTAAACATGTCAACGGTTTAGTAATTTGCGCAAAGTTAGGTACAAATTTACTGAAATAACCTAATAGTCCTAAAACTGTTTTTCTATTTCTTTATTCTCTTTCAGTATTCAACAGCTTTATTTGGATTTGGTTTAACACCATATTTTGTTATAATATGCCCTAAATTAGCTGTTTCCTTTTTTAAAAATTCACATTTATCTAACTGAATTTTGAAATTACTATCTCGAAGTCGTTGGAAAACCTTTTTCAAATTAACGGTGTCATCTAGTAGCGATGTCGAATAAATTATTGTCAAGATATACTAAGCAAATTTCTCCTAGTAGTCCTCTGAGAATGTTGTCCATTACGCGTTGAAACGTAGTTGGAGCATTTCTTAATACTAATCGTTAAATACTCGTAATGCCCATTTTCTACAGTGAACGCCGTTTATTGTCGTCCGGAATAGTTTTCTCGTAGATTTTTCTATAATCCACAACGATTCTCCACTTCTTTTTGCCAGAAGTGTCGGCTTTCTTTGCGATTATTTATATTAGTACAGTTAAAACAACTGCAAAAGGTTCTGGAACACGCCCACGGACGAGACCACTTGTCCCCTACGTATTTTGGGGCGCTGATCACGGAAATGAGGATTAAAACTTCCGCCGGAGGGTGGAACACCCTTAAAATTGCAAAAAACACCCCTAAATAGGTGTGTTTTTCGACTGTACTTATTGTTTTGCAAACTAAGGCATCTTATATGTTTTTTGGGGCGCTGATTACGAAAATTAGGGTTAAAACTTGCAGCAATGGCTCAACCACCCCCAAAATTGCAAAATCACCCCTATATAGGGGTATTTTTCGACTGTATTTATTGTTTTGCAAACTAACTCATCTTATATATTTTTTGGGGCGCTGATTACGAAAATGAGATTTAAAACTTGCAGCAATGGCTCAACCACCCCCAAAATTGCAAAATCACCCTTATATAGGTGTGTTTTTCGACTGTATTTGTTGTTGCGCCCGAAAAAACATACAAGATGAGTTAGTTTGCAAAACAACAAATGCAGTCGAAAAAACACACCTATTTAGGGGTGTATATGGGGGTGATTTTGCAATTTTGGGGGTGGTTGAGCCATTGCTGCAAGTTTTAAACCTCATTTTCGTAATCAGCGCCCCAAAAAACATATAAGATGCCTTAGTTTGCAAAACAACAAGTACAGTCGAAAAACACACCTATTTAGAGGTGTTTTTTGCAATTTTAAGGGTGTTTCACCCTCCGGCGGAAGTTTTAACCCACATTTCCGTGATCAGCGCCCCAAAATACGTAGGGGTCAAGTGGTCTCGTCCGTGGGCGTGTTCCAGCACCTTTTGCAGTTGTTTTAACTGTACTATATGGGTTGAGGCACGGTGAATTACTTGGTCTGCTTGTATTTTGCTCCAACATTTTTTCAATTTGTAGTTTAACTTCTTCCTTATGGACGTATGGGTAAGGATAACTTTTAGTATAAACAGGTATTTCTCTTTGGGATTTATGAAAGATATCAGCGTATTTCCTACACATATTAAGAATTTATATTTTTTTGTCATTTAAATGGTCTGCTCAAATGAGGTTGTCAATTTCGTCATAGTTATATTTTTCATTGTCATTTTTACATCAAAACGGTACATTTGAAAATTATTTTCTACAGGAATACTATTAATAGGATATCAGCTAGTGAAATTTGTATCGTCGTCGGAATTATTTCGAATTTTGCCAGTTACCCAACAGTTATTAGCGACTGAGATACATTCAGATATTATACAATTGCCTAAAATATGTTGAGGTATTAAATTTCTCCTGTGACCGTTGTGACTGCAATAACAATTTTTGTAATTGTTTCAGCTGGTATAAGTTTTGACACTATTTTCTTTGGAGTTGCTTCAAAATAATTAATTGCTAAATTGGCATTTCGTGATTTAATTTGTGAATTTGGAAAATCAATATTAATTCCGAGTGATTGCAATAGATCTACTCCGATTAAACCGTCGAAAATACAATGAAATTTATATGCATCAAATGTTACATATTTATCTTCATTAAATTCGGAGAATGTAGGTATAGTTACAGGAATATGAGGTGACGATCAGAAGGACGTTGAGACAACGAAAGGTTCGTGACTTTTATACTCAGCGAAATATTTATCAATTATTTCTGGAGGCCAAAAAGGTTTAGTTGCACCGGAATCTATTAATAACTTTAGAGGTGAGTTTTTGATAGTAATATATCTGATGAATTGATAAACTCTACCAAGGTTTCACGTCTAGAGGCGGATCTTCTTGAACATTTTTTCCGTAAGCGAGGTCATCATATATCACGGATTTGTCAAAGAGAATAAAAATTCAGTTTTTAAAACAGAGTTTTTATCTTGCTAATTCCATTAAAGAAAATTTTCGAATATTTACAATAATTAGTTAGATGATTTCTTACGTTTTCTAATTTACTGTAAACGTTACTAATGCGTTTTCGCTGATTATTGAATTGTCGAAACGATTTAAACATAATTATTCTAAAAACATGCAGACAATATCAACACTCATCAATATAGGAAAGAATGACGAAAAGAGACAGGTCAATGAGTGCTACCACTTGGTTTTCGTAAACTGGATAGTGTCAAGGAATAGCATTTGCAATTTTTGAGCAAAAATCGTGAATAATACTAGATGATCCAGTAGAAAAATTAAATGTGTTGTTATTTGTTTCTGAAATTCACCATTGATGCTTTTTGAACTGAGCATGAGACTATATGACAGTTCGACATTCTAAATGAATTATCCTGTATTGAGTCGAAACTTCCGACTATTCTAGTGTTAATAATTTTGTAATTCCAAAGATACCAATTATAAGGTATCTATGCAACTAATTTATGAGATCTCGCATGTTTCAAAATGAAATGGTTAGTATGAAGTGTTTATAACAATTAAATTAAAATTTTTAATACTAGATTAATAACTTATCTTTCTGCATTATATAACTAATTTTCAAATGTTTTTTCAATTTAACGTTTTTATCGTCAATCGCCAATCTGTAGTATTTGATTCGGCAGGTGAAGTTGATATGAATGTTGAATAAAATTATATAAATCTGTAAAGAAACTTTCAATTTGTGAGAGAATCGGCGTTGAAAGGAAATCTGGCAATAAAATTAAAAATTTCATAAAATAAATTATAGTCGGAAACCCGAGATAAATTTTTGTGGAATTATCAGCAGATTAGGATAGATACAAAATTCCTATTATAGCACAAACAAAGCTACATTTTAAAGTTCATGTGTGAATGTTAGGTTGTAACCAGTATTGAGGATAAAATTGTGAGATGATCTTATTTAATGAACTCTTTGCAGCTCCTGAATGAATCAATGTAATTTAAAAAAAGAATAGTAATACTACAGTCACTTAAGCTAAAAAAAGTTATGGAAATAGGAAAATGAATAAAAGACCCAGGACGAAATGGATAAACCAGATATAAGAAATTGGAAAAAATAGAGGAATGACAGTAGGAGAGATGAGGGCATTGGCCAAAGACAAAAAATAATGAAAAAAATGGGTACAGGAAGAACTCCAATCCGACGCATGAAAAAGGTAAAGGGATATGAGAAAGAAACAAAGTGAGAGAGTGAGAGAGAGGGAGATAGAGGGAGAGAGAGGATTTTGTTTGATAAGGTACATGTGAGCGTTCTTAGATACTCAATGTCAAAGGTCACGAAATTCAGTTTCATAGAAATAAGTCTCTTCTTTTTGCTCGGTTTTTATTTGCACATATTATGAAAGTTGCAAATTATAAAATTCTTTACAAATGATGTGTTCAATAAATTTTTATACGATTAACAGTAAAAATCTGTCATCGAAACGTTAGAGAAACTACCCGATTTAGATGCTCCAAAATTTGAGAACAGTATCGATGATCTTCGGTATGTGCAATTCATTAAGTCAAAAGAATTAAATAAGCATGTGCAGTTATTAACTGTTTCACCAACGAGTGCAGCAGCTCACCAGCATATTAATCGTGTCTGTTACCAAATTGAAACTTGGTAAGGTAAGGGATAGGGATTGGGCTTGGATGCTGCAAAATGAAGCCCCGAAACCGATTACCACATTCTTACCACCACCTGCACCAGAAGAATTACTCAGCCATAGATGGGGTGAGTAATAATTCATATATTAGGGTTGTCCATGTCACATTATAATTTAGATTCAGGCCAAAGTCGTGCCGGAACGTCAAAAATTATTTCTATAAAAAAGACGTTATTTATGCAATTAGACCGAAAATCAAGTACATTTATTCAATAAAATAAATATAAAAGGGTCTAAGAAGTGGAATATAATATATATATATATATATATATATATATATATATATATATATACAAATTGAAAAATATCTTATTGGGGATTGCAGCATAAGAGGAAAAATACACTCTATTCAATTCTCCAAGCTTTCGTAAATCTTTATTTACATCATCAGGGAACTACAATAAGGAAAGAAAAACATAAATTATAAAAAGTGTTCTTAAAAACATTTCTACAACTTACATTGATCGAGATTGCATCATTGATCTTGAACACAGGAAAAGTGCACAACAGCAAGTCATTAAAGAAATAGGTCCAGTCGGCAATACATTTGCCTACTACTGGTAAAATTTTTTAAAACATTATTAAAAAGTAAAAAGTTTAAAACATTTAAAATCGAGAATCCACACACCCACGCGGACTTGTGAGAATAATGGCGGAAACTGAAAATGTCAGGTTAAGTACACCAATCATCATTACTAAATTAATGAAAAGAATCGATCTTTGCAATGACGCGAGACACTGAAACAATCGAATTGAAACTTTCAAGAGAATACAAGGGTGGTACCAAAATTATGGAAATGTATTTGAGTTATCACTCCAATGAAAAAATTATTTTAATCACGAGAATTAATATGTGATTATTAATGTTATTTATTATTATTATTAATATTATTCTGGAACTATTAATAATGGGGGAACACCTAATAAAAGGGGGAACACCTACCATGATGCCACAAGTAGGAAACTAGTGAGAATTATTAATATTATCATTATTATTTATTGTTATTAATATGGAGACAATTGTGCTTATCAAGCGTTAGGAGGAGGGAGTAGAGATTACTCAAATTCTGAATGTCGGTCTTTCTATTCATACAACCTTCTTCTTGGAAGATGAAAGCCATTTCCAAAAACAGTCTTTTATTATAACTTCTCTCACGAGAAAGGATTTTAACTCCCTCAAAATCAATGACATGATCCAACGAGGAGACATGATTAGCCAGAGAACATCTTTCAGGATGTAACCTTATATCACTTTTATGGAGGGATACACGGCTTGAAATTTTTTGGGAAGTTTGACCAATATATGATAGACCACAACTGTTACAGCACAGCTTATAAACAACATTACTACAATCCACGACAGGTATCTTGTCTTTCAAAGGACTATAAATTGACTTAACAATCAAGGAACTCCTGCAGGCAAACCTAACATTCTGTAAGTATTGTGAAAAAATCCTAGTAAGTCTGGGCGTAATTTCCTTTTTATAAGGCAGAGAAACCGTTAAAACGGGAGGAATCGTTCTGTAGGATGAGAGAGGATCCAACTCAGTTGCACCTGCTGCGTCAATTGATTGTATTGAAGTTTGTGACAAAACAGAAGACGTGTTGAAGATGATCTTTCTCAGTAACTGTTTTGGATAGGAATTGTCAAGGAACAAATTGAAGAGAATATTACGATTCTTATTTCTAAATACAGGGTCAGAGAGGTTCATAACTCTAGCTGTCATTTGTTTGACCAAGTTAACCTTTATGCTAAATTTATGGTGAGAATTGTAGTTGAGATATCTTTCAGAGCTACTTTGTTTTCTATACCAATCAATTATAATCACATTATCAGGAGACCTAGTCCATAAAGTATCTAAAAAAGGGACAGCCATGTTAGAGTTTTCTGTTTCGATAGTAAAGTGAATGTAAGGATCATAGCTATTAAAGGTGAGAAGGAGATCTTCGGTGGAGTCCACAGGGCAAGCTAGGATTATATCATCTACATATTTCTTGATGAAAGGTACATTGAAAGGAAGTACCGGAAGGACCACGTCCAACAGATCATCCATTACATAGCACGCTAATATCGGAGAAATGTAATACAATCAATTGACGCAGCAGGTGCAACTGAGTTGGATCCTCTCTCATCCACCAGAACGATTCCTTCCGTTTTAACGGTTTCTCTGCCTTATATAAAGGAAATTACGCCCAGACTTACTAGGATTTTTTCACAATACTTACAGAATGTTAGGTTTGCCTGCAGGAGTTCCTTGATTGTTAAGTCAATTTATAGTCCTTTGAAAGACAAGATACCTGTCGTGGATTGTAGTAATGTTGTTTATAAGCTGTGCTGTAACAGTTGTGGTCTATCATATATTGGTCAAACTTCCCAAAAAATTTCAAGCCGTGTATCCCTCCATAAAAGTGATATAAGGTTACATCCTGAAAGATGTTCTCTGGCTAATCATGTCTCCTCGTTGGATCATGTCATTGATTTTGAGGGAGTTAAAATCCTTTCTCGTGAGAGAAGTTATAATAAAAGACTGTTTTTGGAAATGGCTTTAATCTTCCAAGAAGAAGGTTGTATGAATAGAAAGACCGACATTCAGAATTTGAGTAATCTCTACTCCCTCCTCCTAACGCTTGATAAGCACAATTGTCTCCATATTAATAACAATAATAATAATAATGATAATATTAATAATTCTCACTAGTTTCCTACTTGTGGCATCATGGTAGGTGTTCCCCCTTTTAGTAGGTGTTCCCCCATTATTAATAGTTCCAGAATTATATTAATAATAATAATAAATAACATTAATAATCACATATTAATTCTCGTGATTAAAATAATTTTTTCATTGGAGTGATAACTCAAATACATTTCCATAATTTTGGTACCACCCTTGTATTCTCTTGAAAGTTTCAATTCGATTGTTTCAGTGTCTCGCGTCATTGCAAAGATCGATTCTTTCCATTAATTTAGTAATGATGATTGGTGTACTTAACCTGACATTTTCAGTTTCCGCCATTATTCTCACAAGTCCGCGTGGGTGTGTGGATTCTCGATTTTAAATGTTTTAAACTTTTTACTTTTTAATAATGTTTTAAAAATTTTTACCAGTAGTAGGCAAATGTATTGCCGACTGGACCTATTTCTTTAATGACTTGCTGTTGTGCACTTTTCCTGTGTTCAAGATCAATGATGCAATCTCGATCAATGTAAGTTGTAGAAATGTTTTTAAGAACACTTTTTATAATTTATGTTTTTCTTTCCTTATTGTAGTTCCCTGATGATGTAAAAATAAAGATTTACGAAAGCTTGGAGAATTGAATAGAGTGTATTTTTCCTCTTATGCTGCAATCCCCAATAAGATATTTTTCAATTTGTGTTCTAATTGATCAGCAACGATCACGGCGTTTTTTCGCTTTTCAGCTATAAATATATATATATATATATATATATATATATATATATATATATATATATATATATATATATATATATTGTTATCGTCTCGTTTTTTGTGTGTGTATATGATGCGTATATGTGTTTTGTAATCGTTGTTAATTTTATGTTTTATATTTATGTGTATGTTTATTACATGAGTGTACATACGGCGAGTATACCTATATGTCCTCCCTGTATATCATTAAACGCGTATTTAATATTCTTACTTTATATCATGATAAGGTAGGGCTTAAAAATGTACGAGAACGTAACAAAATTTAAAGAAAAATAAACTTTTACACATAGTATATTTATTTCAAAGAATTCTGTATGTGGGCGTAGATAGGGTTGCCTACCTTGCTGCAGACTTTTTAAATCCACAGTGAATAAAACATTTGTCGCCTTCTAATTCCTGAAAATTGGGAAAATAACCGACACACTAATTGTAAATTTATACAAATAAATATATTTCATTCATTGAACATTCAAAACGTTAGAATTCCTTCCTTAAGTTCAGACCAGACCAGTGGATGTATAGCTTACATATATAATCTGAAATCTTTTCTTTGATATAAAATTATTTAGTCAGGTTATTTTTATGCAAGATTTAAAAAGAAACGAATATTATTTGTCAAATGATTGAAATTAATATGCGAAGATTGAAATACTTTCATATTATAAAGATAATCGTTTATATGAGCTCATATTGTAAGTTGATTAAATTATTTCTTACTAGTTACAATTTAATATTACAAAATTCATCGAAAAAAATTCTTAATTATCACTAATAACACAATTTCTGTCTCTTTACAGTTAAATGGCTTCGATACTTTATTGAATTGAATGTTTGTAAGTGCGGAAAATGTTCTAAATATATGCACTTTCAAGATGTGATATTTAGTATGTAAATAAATGACTCACAGCTAAGTCCTGGTTTAATTGAGGTAAGTTCTGCATCTGTTATAGGTTTTTTAAATATTATTTGTTAATTTAACATGGTTTTTTCATCATACTCCAAGTTTTCAACCACTCTCTTCCTTAATTTTCAATATGGCCTCCACTATTTCAGTTCATTTGTTGTTTATTTTCCAAAGCATTCTATGTAGTCAATCATTAGGACACAAACTTTGTACATCTCCCCTTGACGATTGAAGTATAATAAGCTATCTGTCAAATTCTACACAGGTTTATATAGACCTTTCAAAAAAGCTCACTTGATTGCATGAAATTAATTAAATTTTCTGTCAATCGCTATCTACCAGGATGATCAAAAAGTTACATATGAACTATTGAATTAAATAGAAATATATAAATTTATTGTAGAATTCTTCATGAATATAAATTGTCAACACATTCAAAATTTCTCCAAACCTATATTAAAATAATAACTATATTAAAATTAATTTTGAAAGTCTTTCGTTTGTCCATTAATGTTTTGAATATTAAATGATTTATATTTATTTGTGAATTACATGGCTACAATCTGTTTTTAATTTCCTGTTTTATCTCTGCAATGTTTTATATTATTATTTACTACTATTGTTTTAAATACTATGATTTTTTTTATTAATGAAAGCAAGTGATATATAGGTATTTCTTAGTAATGTCTATTTTAATCCTTGCAATGTGTGATTAATATAACCTCACTTGGATTACATCTCCATTTGTTATATTTACTATTCCGTTCGAGTTTATTTTTCTTTTCTTTCCATTGATTATGTTCTTTATTGGCTATAATACTTTGGCACTGTTCCAATATATATATATATATATATATATATATATATATATATATATATATATATATATATATATATATATATATACATGTATATATATATATATATATATATATATATATATATATATACATGTATATATATATATATATATATATATATATATATATATATATATTATATATATACATGTATATATATATATATATATATATATATATTGTTATGTGTTTATGGAGAACGTTCCCGGGAGCCAATTGACATATACTATTTAATGTAACTGTTTATGTTGATGAAATCTATTAATCCACTTGATTATCATTGAAATACTCAAATTAATCTTTGGTTTTAAAGGAAATATATAGTTAATTTGTTTGCAGTTTTAATTTTGTTATTATTATTATTATTTATCTATTTTATGGGCGCCTGAACTAGTATGGTTGGAAACCAATACCAATTCAATTTAATTTGGTGTTACTCAATTTTATATTATTCGTTAATACCTCAGGGATGTGTCCGGCACGAAGCACTCGTTAGTAACAGGAATCTGATAGATAGAAATACTTGAAGAAAACAAAGCGTCTGACATGAACCATTTAATGAATTATCGAAAAATTATTGTCATTACCAATGTTCCTTATTATGAATTAAATGGAATAATGCAGTTATTATGATGATAAATAATTTCTTGCACAATATTTAAATATAATTCCCATAACTAAAAGTTTGGTTCTAACTTTTGTTATACGCAAAATTGAAATATAAACGTTAATATTATGGAACCGTGATATCACGCTACCTGATCAATCCCAACTCTACAGTTTTGTTGAAATGTAAGGTTCCGTCCGCGCTCTTAAATGATTTGGAAAATGGAGTTATGTGTAAACAATGTAATGTATCCGATGAATTATTGTTGTTCAAATGATAATAATTTGGTAAGTAATTGTTAAGTTTAATGAGATTCGAGATTTAGTGGAGATTTATTGCATCTAATAACTATATAGAATTCAAATTCAAATAATATCATTATACCTAATCTAACATTCAAACAAAAATTGTTTTAATGTCCGTTTCCATGAAGATTTCAAGTACATCAGGAGTAAAAAAAGGTTCTTTGTTGGTTCTTTCAGCTCACGAAATTAAATGGAAAATTATTCGTAGTAGAGATAGAACAGATTTTCTATCCAGAATTGAAATTCAAATATAGTGTGAAATTGTTTCTTTTTGAACCATTTCTTCTCTCTTAGCAGAAAATGGTTATCAGCGGATTATTAAAGGTAAATTGTTAGCTTACCAAAGTTCTTGTAGATATAAACACTACTTTTCTTTTTCACGCTAGTAAACTTTTCTTTAATTAACCATATTATAGCATTATCTTTGCTAATACTTATGTTTACTTTATAAATTATTGAAATTCCACTTTATTTTCCCAATTCATTAGTTTTAAACTTTAGTAAATTAAAAAGAAATACTTTCTCGTCATTATTATTTCTCACCCGCGACGCTTCTCTCCAACCCAACAAAATCAACAACCTTCAATTTTTTTTTGTTCCTTTTTCTTGTTAAAATAAATAAATGTTTTTTTTCAAATCAACCCTATCCATTGTTACGTTCTTTTTGACATTTTTACCACGTTCTATGAGATTTCGAGACCGCACTAATATCACTCCTTATCTACACTTAACCTAATTATTGATAAACGTCAATTTCTGCATGGAGTATTATGTATTTGACATTACCTTAACAAAATTGTTTAAAATATTTCTACTGTATACAGTGTTCATCAAAAAGTAATAATAATGAAGAAAAAAGAATTATGGAAATTTGTTTCGGGAATTTATATTATTGTGTACAGGGTTTATTAAAAATTATATGATCAGAAATATAATTATTGAGATTTGCTTATAATATATATACATATATACATATACATATATATATATATATATATATATATATATATATATATATATATATATTGTTGTACATTGAATGGGTGCTAATATTGGAATTAGGTGAAATATTTAAAAAAATCATATATTTTTATAATACCTGTACAACCAACTCTGTCATTTGATGTTTAGATTAATTAATTCACCATAGTGGAAAAATACGAATCCTTTAAAACAAGTCTGTAATAAATAAGCTAAAATTAAACACACAAGATTTTGTAACAATAAAGTAAAATATAATATTCAAATATAAGTTTTTACAAATCCTGTATACTACATAAATAAAGATATGAAATGACAAATAAAAAAAACTATCAAAATACCAATTTTTAAAGTATTGTCTATTGTATTGCACATGAAAATGAACATAGATGGTTTTGCATTTTTGAAATAAAGAAATGAGGAATAGTTATGTAAAATAATGTTTGTGGGAGAAGTATTAATTAATTTTGAAAGAATTACATATATGCTAAATCGAAAACAGATTGTAGAATTGTTTATTTTTTATATTTAATGTGAACCACAGTAACGAGTATATCTGCATATCTAAACCAAAATAAGATATTTTTTGGAATGTTATTTTCAAAAATGTTTCTTTCTAAACTGTCCATAAAAATGTTTGCTAGAGTAGGTGATAAAGGGTTTCCCATTTGTAAAGTTTCATTTTGAATATATACCTCATTGTCAAAACAGAAATAATTACATACACTTTAGCAACAAATACAAAAATTTCTTTTAAAACAGAAAGTAATGTGAGTACAAAATTGTTATATGTAAAAACAACAATATCCCCATTAAAGAAGTCCAGAATGAAATGCTATCTGTTTGGGTCAAACCCTTAGAAATTTTGAAATTAGATACAGTCAACACTTACGAGCATTCAGATTAAAACAACCACAGAAATCCTAGTACGCAAAACATCTACTTGACACCAAACATTAATTGAGACCTAACACAGAACTAGACGTACTGCATGTTTGTGATAAGAAACAAGAACTGAATTTCCTTGAAGAATTTGAAATTAGAAAACACTAAAGAGACCCACAATATGAAGTCGTCAATAAACAGATACGTCTAGGGAGTTTCCCACTTTTAAACTTATGAAATTAAACACTTTACAAGTTGTTGAACGTTTCATATATTAGAATCAACTAAACTCAAAAAGGAATATTTCTCAGGCCGCAATTCAGTGAAAGATCCCACCCAAAATTAGCCGTCTAAGACATCTGGCGATTTCAAGAATACAATCATAAAACAGTACCGTACAAGACGAGGATGAATTACGGGCAATGAGCTTAAAAAAATGTTGTAAAAATATTATAAACTATTATAAGACATTATTTATCGTTTTGTTTTGTTTTTATATTCCAATACTCTCACTTAAAAAAAAACAAAGCTAATACATTAAATAACAGTTTACTTAAAAAACTTGATGGAATAAGAAAAATAACATTAATATAGGTTTAAATACACATTCACTTAAGGCTTAACTTTAACCTTAATTGTGACGAATTTCCCTTTCGCTAATGGCTTGGTCATTAAATCGGCTGGTTGTTAATCTGTGGATAAAAATTTCAGAGTAATAACCTTATTTTTAATGTTTTCCCTTGTATGATGGCACTTAATATCAATGTGTTTGGCCATTTTATGATTCGTTGGATTGTTTGCTACGCTGATACATGCATTATTATATATTATTATCGACTGATGATTAAATAATTTTAAACTATTTGTAAATGTTCTTAACCACTTTGCTTCTCGCGTGGCTGCAAAAAGAGCCATGTATTCAGCTAAAGTTGAGGATGCAGCTACTGATTGTTGTTTCTTGGTATTACAGGAAACAATGCAATCATTAAATACTTTGAATAGGTATCATGTGGTACTTTTTCTATCAATTTCACAGCTTGCCCAATCTGAATCAGCACATCCAACTATTACATCATCCTAATGACCTTTTGTGTACGTTCGGTTCAAATGCATAGTACCTTTAAGGTATCTTAATACTCTTTTTAAGGCTTTCCGTAACTCTTCATTATTATTATTTTGAAAAAACATAACATACATTAGTCAACCTGTTCTATATGGTGAATTACAGTGATTGTTCACTTAATTCTTTATAATGTAGTTTAATATCTAATGGGGTTTAAACAGCCTTGCAATATGCCATATTAAATTTATTTAAAAAACTTTTTATATAAGCACTGATTAAGAATAATATTGTTATCCTATCTTTCTAGTTTGATGCCGAACAACAATTTAACATCTTGGTCTACCATTTGAAAGGTCTTGATTGAATGCTTTTTAAAACTAAACATAACATCCTTGTTTCTAGTAATAACTAATAAATCCTCAACATATAGCTCTAAATATGTATTATTATTTATATGATTTTTATCTAAAAAAATATAGGCAGGGATCAACTTCAGAACTTTGAAATCCTGATTTCTTGACAAACACCAAGAGGCCTACTTTAAACCATATACAGATTTCAATAATTTACATACTTGACCCTTTTTTTTTACACCTTCTGGTATCTTTGCGACAGGTGCAAAGGTTTGATTATGGTCGGACAAATATTTTTGACGAAACCCTTTTTGCAACTAAACGTGCCTTATACCTGCTTGGGCAACCAAATTCATATTAAATACCCACTTGCAATCAATAACATTTTGTTTTCTGTCAATCATAAACAGTACCGTACCAGATGAGGACGAAGCTATAAGAGTATTGTAAACTATCATAAGCTCTTATTTATTGTTTTATTTTGTTTTGATATTCCAACACATTGCACAGGTATACTCATCTTCAATGGGAAACAAGACATCCAGGATATCCCCATAGGGCTAATAATATCTAAGCTTTAATATTTGTGGTATCATATCTTCTTCTTTTTCGATTCATATATATTAAGTCAATCCCAAGGTAGGTCACTTCTTGGCCTTTTAGAATTTTAAAAATGTTTTAATATATTGTGGAATTATTTAGAATCAGTTAGTTTCATTAAAAAAAAATCCAAAGGCACAGGACTAATTGAACAGGCTTATTTTAGTAACATTTTTGCATAAAACCCAAAATAAAAAATTAGATACAGAAGTAATAGAATTTTTTGAGATGTACAAAAAACCAAAGTAACATTTTGGCATCAAATCAAAAACAAAACAAAAAATTTCTGGTAAATTTGGGAATTTTCTTAAATAAATGTTTCAATGTACGATTTAGAGAAAAATGTTAACTACAACGTAGAACGTGTTAAGGTCTATGAAAAAGCTCTAACTTTTTTGCGTCAAATGAAAAACAAAGGAAATACGATTTTTTCTCAACTTTGACAGGCCGCCATTTTGTTTTTACTGAGCCGATTTGGCTCATTAACGAACTCGTCCAAGATTTTGGCCTAATCGATTTTTGTAGCCACTTTGGTTTCGATCGGTCAAAAAATATGCCCTCTATCGTGATTACAAATTCCGTTATAATACACACACACACACACATATATATATATATATATATATATATATATATATATATATAACGTTTGGAACGGAGGGTGATTTTGGCATCTAGGAACACCTAAACGAAAAACTGCATTGAAATTTTTCCGAAGTCGCGTCATGCTACTCTCTACAATAGCCCTATTCCATTCTGAAATAAGCCTAAAAGTGATATTTTGTCAGTTAATTTTTTTGCAAATGTAACATGCGAAAATAACCGCGAGTGCTCTACCTGGCTCAATGATCCAGATTCGCACATGAATAAAATACTATTTTTTTATCATTTAAACTTGCCTAAAATATGTACCGAAAATTCAGATCTCCGACTACATGAAGAATGTGTGCAGGGTGGACAAAAATTATCTAGCGAAACCAAGGAATTTATAAACAATGTTTATTGAATCTTCGCTGAATGTGGTTATGACGGCAATAAAGCAGCTTGAGTGTTAACGGCTTAAATGGAGATTATCAAGATGCGATGTGGCATAAAATTTACAAGACGTACCAGGAAGTTTGATAAATAGGCTTGAAGTAGAAGAAACCGGGAATATATATCTAATAAAAGAGTATCTAGGACATGAGATTTACATTTGAAAGAGGAAGATCCTACCTGTAAGTGCGACTGAAAAAAATACAACTTAATACGGTTACATATCACAAGAGAATGCGAGTTTCCTATTTTTGTAGTAGGTAATTTTTGTATTGACATAGATTCATTCAATTAAAAATTGCCATTTACCATGTTTTGTCGGCCAGTGTAATAGATACTACGTATACATAATTCGCATATTTCAAATTTTCTGCCTATGCAAAATTGTCAACAGCAGACTTATTAGACCCGATTTATTATGAACGCATATATGGTTTTCCTTTGACCACTAATGTGAATGCGAAACTGTTCAAATGAACTGCGAAACTGTTAACGTGGCTAATGTGACTACTATTTATATATAGGTATATGGAATGTGAACAATTTGGGTTTAAAATTAAATTGGTTAATATCCTATAATCAAAGGAGAATGAACAAGCATAAAAGAGTTAAAATATCGTTTTAGTAATAGTGGAGCGCCAGGGGGGTTCGATCTCAAACTTTTTCAATATGGAATGCGGTAAAAAGAACAATTTCCATATTTTCGGCTAGCGAAATCATAGGACGAGCATAATTGCTAAAGCAAAAATGAAAGATTTGGATACATTGAGATTTAATTCTTTCATAATAGTAACGGTTGAAACTATAAGTATTCTTTAGTTATCACTATCTTCCACAAATTATCTCACCACTCCTTATGAGAATCACAAACTCAGCAATTTCATTTCCAATGATTTGCTAATCGTATCATTTTTCATTTTAACTTTTTTAATCTCTGAATTGTTCACTTTTAAGTCAAGCTTTGTAGATATAAGATGCATTTTCATTGTAGTAATTAATTTTTAAAATTAAAATAATTTTTAAAAACTAGCATTGAAACTTCGAAATATTTCTGGCGCAGTCAGTAGGATTTCCAAATTGTCGCGTATCGAACATAACAATTTCGTTTCAACGATTGATTGGAAATCGAACCCAGTGTCGCGATTCGTGAGTGGAGGGGTTCGCAGTGGAGTAGTTCCCAAAAAATCGAGTATCTCATCCAAAGAGGACCACTACGACTTATCACAACGCCTAGTATCGCAAACTGAGGCAAACGTTGCTCAGACATGCAATGAGTGCATACCCAGGAATACGTACTGCTCACCCTAGTTTTGGATAGGGAGATGCTTAAGTTCGTAATATTACTGTAAGTAATTTTTAAACTATTTTGTCATTACATGTCTGTTGATTCATTCAGTGATTTCCAATTTGATAACTTAACCAAGTGATGGGGAAACTAAGGCCCGCGGGCCAGACTTGGTATAATCCGGCCCGTTTAAGAGTGCCGTCGTGAGAATGTTTGAACGCGTTCTTACTTCCTAATGTGACGACCCGCATAAAAACTACCTGCGGCGATATTCAAAACACAATAGTATTCTGGACAAATCCATCCGACCTAAACAGATGACTCATCTTCGCTCGAAACTTCCATACACTCTCGCATTTTCGATTCATTGTTCTGTTTTCTCGAAAGAACCGGAAAAATCCAATTCCCGAACAATCCTTGCAGGTAGGTATAAATACAAGCGAGGCCGCCCGAAGATCAATTAGTTAGCGACCTAGTCAGTCATCTGCAACGACCCACTGTGACTCGAGTAATTGTTTGTGTAGTTCCCGAAACTTCCAATGCCTCAACAAACGCCCGCGCAAGATCATTAGTTAGCAGTAAGCTTTCGTCAATTGAGTTTTTGTGTGTTGTTCTCCGTAGTAGGTAACGTCTAAAATGGATGTTAAAAAAAGAAAAGTGGATTCAGAATGTCGAGTTTTTAAAGAAGAATGGACGTGGAAATATTTCTTTACTTTATTTAAAGAAAAACGTGTGTGCTTACTTTGCAATACAACTGTTGCAGTTTTAAAATAATATAACACTCAACGCCATTTCAAGAGCAAACATGAAAACCACTCTTTCTCATCGTTAAGTGAAGAGGTGAAAAAAATTAAATCGAAAAATTTAATAAAAAAATTATCAAGTAAACAACAATTATTTCGGAGAGCTAATCATTCTCAAAGATGCGCTACGAAAGCCAGTTATGTGTTGGCTTATAATATTGCTAAATCTAATAAAGCATTTTCAGATGGTGAATTTATAAAGCAGTGCATGATAGATGTGTGCGATATTATCTGCCCTGAAAAGAAAAATGATTTTCAGTCACTGTCTCTCTCAAGAAGAACAATCACCGAGAGAATTGAAAATATTGATAAAAATCTAATTTCGCAACTGACTACAAAAACTCAAAAATTTATTTCTTATTCATTTACCATGGATGAAAGTACAGATATCAGCGATACTGCGCAGTTACTCATATTTGTAAGAGGAATCAACGCCCACTTTGAAATTACAGAAGAACTTGCAGGGCTACAGTCAATAAAAGGAACAACGACTGATGCCGATATATTTTGTGAATTTGAAAATTGCATCGATAAACTCCGTTTACCTATTGATAAGTTATGTAATGCAACTACAGATGGTGCTCCTAATATGGTTGGAATCAATCAAGGATTTGTTGGGAAGTAACCGGAAAATGATGTTGTTTTTATGCATTGCCTTATACATCAGGATGCTCTATGTAAATCGGCTTTAGATATTGACTTAATATTGTTGTAAAACTACTAAATATGATTCGTTCCAGAGGATTATTACATCGCCAGTTTCAACAGTTTTTGGAGTCCGTACATGCTGAGCATTCCGATATCCTGTATTATTCAAAAGTTCGTTGGTTAAGTGCTGGAAAAGTATTTGAAAGAATTTGGGATTTAAAAGACGATATTGTGAATTTTCTTCTTGATAAAGACATTTGACGTCTTAGAAAACGAAACGTGGCTTTCTGATTTCGCTTTTTTCACAGACCTCCTCGTACACATGAATAAACTTAATCTCAAATTGCAAGGGAAAAATCAGTTTCTTCACGATATTTGGCAATACCTGAAAAGTTTCAAATTACAGTTATTATTATTTGCTTATAATCAAATCTCTAAATCTGATTTTTCTCATTTTCCAAGAATACAATCTTTAAAATTCACTATATCAAACAATAAGGTTAAAAAATACGAAATTAATTTGAGTAAACTATCTTCAGAATTTGAAAGGAGATTTTAGGACTTTAGAAAAATGGAACCAGAGTTTAGTATTTTTGCGACCCCATTCGATGTTAATTACGAAGAAGTTGATGCAAAATTTCAACTTGAGTTAATAGAACTGAAATGTAATACTCTCCTGAAACAAACTTTTCATACAGTATCATTACTAGAATTTTATAAAAAATTAAGTCCAGATAATTTCCCAAATCTAATTACTCATGCAATGAAGATAATGACAATGTTCGGCTCATCTTATATATGCGAACAAATTTTTCCAACAATGAAGCTTAAAAAAACTTGTTTAAAAAACAGAATTACAAATGAGCACCTTTCATCAGTTTTAAGAATTTCTGCTTCGCAAATGGAACCGAATTTTGATAAAACAGTCTCAATTTCATTTTTCTCATGCACCATCAACCAGTAATGACACCAGAAAATAAAGTGATAATACATCACATCAAAAACTACACTAAATTCATATTATATTTTGTGCTTATAATTTTCTTACCTTTTGCTTTTTTACTATTAAAATAATAAGTGTGTGTAATAATATATGTATATGTTTATAGAACACATAAATTTTTTAACGATAAAGCATTATTCTTTGGCCCGCTACGATCGTCTAGTTATTACAAATGGCCCGTCTTAAAAGAAGTTTCCCCACCACTGACTTAATCGATCTTCCTAGACCAGAGAAAGAAAGCCGATTTAAAACCAGAGTATTTATACTGCGTACCGGAGTTCGACGGTAATCCCAATGAACTAAATAGGTACTTATCCGTATGCGAATAACTTATTGACAATTTTTATAATAGGGAACAACGAAATCATTTCCAAAATATATATTTGTTTAATTCCATAATTTATAAACTTCGTGGCAATGCTAAACTGGTTATAAATATTCAAAACGTCACTTCTTGGACACCTTTTATAGAAATTTTGCAGATCAAAGGGACGAGTCCTGCTTAAATCGTGATCTTGTCATGATGTGACAAGAAAATAACGAACGACCTCAACATTTTTATGACAGCATTTTAAACATTTGAAATTTAATATGCATTCACGTTGAGTTACATGAAACAAACTCATCTTAATAAATTGCTAAAAAAGGACTTGTATAACAATTTAGCTTTGAAAACCTTTTTGTCAGATCTCATAGAACCGCTTGGAACAACAATACGCTGTATGAAGCCTACCTCTTTAAACCAAGCTTTACAATATGTTTTGAATGAAGATAATATTCAATATCTTCAAAATAAAAATGTGAATAAACAAAAACCAAATAATAATTTTAAAATTAGGAACAATTTTAATAATAGAAATACCATCTACAATCAAGGTTATAATGCACCAACTCCAAATAAAAATAATTTTCCAAACAGTAATTTCTTTCCAGGCCAAAACTCTTTTCCGATGAATCCAGTAAATATTCAACCACGGCCGCCAAGAAGATTGGAACAGATAATTTTAGAACCTGTTATCGCTGCTCGGGCGTCAATTTGTAATCGTTGCTCGAGCGTCGATTCGTAGCGGTTAGTCAGAGTGGTAGAGCATGAAAAGGGCTGGATAGTTAGACATACTTATTTATTTAACAGTGTGATATGTGTTCAAACTAAAATAAATATTTACAACTAAAATCTAATACTCTGTACAAGAATTATATACACGATCTATTGGTCCTGGAGGCGACAGTCCCTCTGGGGCGGTCGTCGGGTCGAGTCGCGGAAGATTCTTCTCCCGTTCGTACGACGTCTCGTAACGGGTTGTCGTGGGTTGTCGTGCTCTGTTGTCCGGATTCCTCACCGGGACCATGGGTTCGTACAACCTTACTCGCTTCAATCGAATTGCGGCGTTCCGTTCTGTCGTTCGGGGTTCCTACAACCAAAGGGGTATTAGGGTCGAGATCCCGAGTTCAACGCACAGCGTGATCTCGGGGGCTGGGAATTTGCTTCCGTCCTGGGCTCAACGCGCTCCAAGATTTCGGCTAATCGGGAAGGCCTCGGTCCTGCGCTCAACACGCTGAACGGCTTGACCTAGGGTAGTTGGCGTCCGCCCTAAGCTCAACGATCTTTAGGACTTCGTCCGATATACAGGATCTGCTTAGCGAATAGCCTCAGGTTCCACGCACACCGAGGGGTCGACGACAAGCCGGGTGTTATGTGTTCACAATCCCAGACCCAGCACGCTCCTGGATATAGGGCAACACTTCGGTTATTTTCCGTTGAAGCTTCCTATCATTATTCCACGTAATGATCGAGCTTGCCTTGTGTATCGCAGTTCGTCTGCTTTGGACGTATCGGTCAAGTTAATAGCGGAACGGCGAAGGTGCTGCCCTTTCGGTACTGGGTGCCCAACTCCGTCTAGTTTGGATTGGGTAGTGTTCTGTACCTCTGGTCTGTCGTTTGATTATTTGTCGGGGTTATTTCTTGTTCAGACGACAGTGCCACTACAAACTATTTTTATAATTTCATAGTTATATTCTAAACAATTTTTAATGTAAACTAGGACTCCATCACAAATTTTAACGTCTCCACCATTATATAATACATTGTTACCTGGGAGATATAAATCATTTATATTTTTATGGGCTCTGTTAAAATGACTCATTCTATTTCATTGCTAAATTCAGAAAAATATATTTTTAACCTATCTACACTTTTCTATTAATAAACTTATTTAACAGCAATGTTGAACTTTTAATTATCCCATGTACAATAAAACGGGGCAGCTTGATAACACCGAGGCGACTTGATACATTCTACCCCTCTTGCCTAAAATACGCACACCATTGTGCTACACTTGGATGCGATCGGCAAATATGTACTCATTCGCTGCGTGTGTAGGCACTAGGCACTATTTCAATGAAACATCCGTAGTGTACAGTGAAACACTTGTTCCCGCAGTACTTTTCAATAAAAACGGGTAGAAAACCAGGTATTTATTAACTGTTATACTTTCTATTGTGTATATACACTGGTGAATGCAAATATATCTCCGTATTATTTTTTCATAGGCACTAAATTAGTCCAAAACAATATCCTAACCTTGAAGTTGGATTATACAGAAACATTATACTTTTTCAGGGGTGACTTGATAATAAGGTAAATATAGTCATAACATATAAACGAAAACCCGGCAGCAGGAAATACTGTGATTTTAATGAAGAAGCAGTAAATATTGCTATGTCCCGTTATACGGACGAGGGTGTTGCAGTTACACAGCTTAGTAATTGCCACTTTATACAGAAAAATTGAGGGAAAATACTCAAGAAAACATGGCGGTCAGCTTGCGATGTCAAATGATAAAGAGGATATGCTTGCTAATGTTATAAGAGTTACTGCTGACTGTGGATATCCATGCGACTCAAACGATATCAAAGATATAGTTCAAAATTATTTAGAAAGACATGGGAAAACTACATCTCAATTTGTAAATAACAGGCCAAGAAACTTGGTTACAAACATTTTTATTACGGCATAAGAAAAAGGTGCCAAAAGGGTTATCTCAATCAATAATAAAAAGCACAGCGAAGGTATGCCATGAAGCAATCGCTTGCGTAAAATTGAGAGCGGGCGAGTGGTTTTTCGATAAAAAATTATTGAAGAGAAAGGCAGACTCAGTAACGAGGCTGATGTTGGAAGAGTAGCGTGGTTTTAAAAGTGTCTGGAATTGGGAAATAAAGACTGTCTTGAGAGACGACGAACCGCGCTGTGTTGTGGATAGTATGTATAGTTTATTCGCATAATTAATTATTACAGATACAGTACAGATAAAAATTAGATAGTTAATGAGCAGATAAGGCAGGTGTTCGAAATTTTGAAAGTAGACGTTGAATTTGGGGTATCTACGATGTCTCGAGAGTTAATAAGAAGAAGTTTGTGTTTTAAAATTTTTAATATATTATTTAAAAAGTGACTAGGGGACGGTTAGAAAGGTGTATAGAAAAGTTGATGGGTGCTGGCGGCTGGCTTTTCGGGCTCGCGGAGGAGAGGAATTTGCGAGAGTTGGATGTATTGTGCTCGTTGAGGTGGTTTGAAGTAACAATAATCATCAAGCAAATGGAAGCGGGTATAGCTGCGGCTGTATTATTTCCTATTATCGATCCATTTGGCTAGTAAATAAATTCACCATGCTACAGGGAAACCGCAGAAAACCTGTAACACCGACGTGGGGTAGGGATCGCTGATTCAAGTGGAATTACTTTCACTCTTGATGTGAGTGAAAGCGAAGTGAGCACGCCTGCCTATGTTTGTTATAGAGCAGTTATGTCAATAGATGGACAGCATTAAATTACGAAGAGTGTCGTCTATAATGTCTCTGGAATTAGGAATGGCGTTCATTAAGGTTATTGTGAGGATTTCAATGATGATTTTTGTGTCGGTTAATAGGTCGTAGGGAACTTGAGGTTTTTCCAGTGTGACTGGAGCGGTTTCTTGTGGATTTCTAGGGGTGGCTAGCCTGTTTCGGCAGCGAGGGTGGTGTGATGATCCCGAAAGGACAGTAGTGTAAAAAGGACATTAGCATAGAAACCAGATTAAATTATGTTATTATTAATTTCAATATATAGCGAGCATTGATCTATGGAGGTCAATGCTAGATATACGGAGAGCACGTTCTAATTAAAATGTAAATATCACGCTTAACTGATAGGCGGAAGGTTATGCATGCAGGCCACTGTCCGAACGCTTCCTATAAATGTAAAGTGTCGACAAACTGATGATTCATTCCTTCATTATTATTATTCTGAATAAGTTGAAATGTATGTATAAGGTATTGTAATCTGTGTTAATACGGTTACTAGGTAAGTGCTTTCCCAAAGATATAATACTTTTATGGTGGACATAGTTTATACGAGGGGCACTTACTGAGTAACCACTATATGGCGATCCTGCAAAGTGAATGGAAAAATGGATGGTAAAATGTACATCGGCTTGGCGATCCTGCGAACGAAATGGTAATGGAAAAATTAATGATATAATGGTAATCACCACTACAAACGATACAAATTGTAATGGTAAATAAGCCTGCAAATTACATGGTAATATTCGACAATAAATAGTAAATATTCCTGCAAAACAAATGGTAAGGACAAGTGAAAGTATATGGTCTTTTATCTAAATTTGGGACCCTGGAGAAGAGAAACTATGGGCGGCTCACCCACTAAACAAGAGGTAAAACAAACTGGCACTGTCAACAATACTTTTATGATACAGCAAGACAGTTTTGCAACGCACATAATGGTTCTATTGTATATCATAACAGTAGCTTTTATCCTGAAATTTATTTGGTCATTGTGGAAAACGCATCGAAGATCGTTGAAAAGGGACATCAACCGAGACATTGCAGCGAAGCAGACATCAGGAACTCTGACTGTGTAAAGATTGTAAGTAGTTATGCATTCTATTCTTATGAACGAATCTTATAAATGTCAATAACGTGGGAAGATTTTGAAGATAAGTCAAGATCAATTGTAGAAGAAATTAATAAACGGGGAAAAAGGGTTTTGAAAAAGGAAACTCCTAAAAATCCAGATATTCATATTGAAGTAATAAATAGTATAATAGGTCTTTACAATAATTTTGCTAAGTTAATAGCTAAAAATTGGAAAAATTTAAGTTTAGTACAACAAGAGAGTTGTAAAAATTATTCAGATAGGATTAGAGATAAAACTGCTAGGGCATTTCAAGCGTTAAATTGTAGTGTTAAAATACCTACGTCTATTAAGACAAATAAATTGTCTTAGAAAATTTTAGCTAGAATAATGTACCAAATAACAATAAATGATTTATAAAATATTAGATAAATTTGGCACACACTGTAGAAATTTGAAAAGTACCTAAGTAATTAATCAGAAGTTAGGTAAAGATTTTGAAATTGAAATGAAATCAAAATGATACAGTGTAATATAGAAACATACCTTCACAAGCCATTGACCAAAGTCCAGGAGTATAGAAGATTATTTTATTGATTGTAAATTATTTTAGATATTATGTAGCATTTTAATTATAGGAAGGTAGAGTAATTTACCGAACATACAGAGTATGTTATAAAATTTATATTTGTCAAGTGCGGGTGACAAATGGTGACAATTTAAGGTTATAGAAGAAATTTAGTGATGAGTAAGGAGAAAGGATACTTGTTCTGTCTAATGACTATACTCTCTGATTGTTTACGGTAACCAAAAGATAAAAATCCAGGAGACTAAGGGAAAAATAATATAGTGTCAGGAAGAAAATTTTGAAAGAGCTGTCAAGAGTTAAAAAATAATTTTAAAAGAGGTCAGAGATTTAAAAAAAGAGATATAATGGATGAAATGGAGGTCTTTTGAACATACACTATAAGATAAAAAGGGAAAAAGAAAGAAGGCTGAATTGGATTCGTTTTACATAAAAAAAAATTTTCATGAACATTCCTGGATGATATGTAAATTGAAGAGATAAGAAAATATTGGAAAGATATATGAATGGTAAAGGGGATAATTTCCCAAAATTTATAAAAAGAATAATAAAAGTTAAATGGTACATACCTTATGTTTTGGTTTAGTGAGGAGTTCAATAATTATTGAAGAGGATTTCCTTTATTAAGTGTATTTGACAATTGATCTGCAAGGTAACAAGTCTTTATTAATATTTTGTCCGAGAAATCATCATTGTTCAGTATTTTTCATTGTAAATTTATAGGTTAAGTTTCTTCTCTTTTATTTAGTAGAGAGAATGCATTCCATCTATTACGTCCAATAATAACAATCTTTAATTCTTCATGTATATTTATTGTTAACTTAAATTTGGTAATTCGTTATTCAAAATTACAAACTTAACAAAGTAATAGACGTATTTTGGAATTGATTAGTTTTTTTTTATTTGGAGTAGTTTATTGTGTGTTATAATATAGTGAATGTCTGACACAGTTGGAGGCCATAGGTCTGGAAAAATGAGATATTGAACCCGTACGCCCAGAGTGCGGAAGCAAAGAAGTCTCAATTAAGATAAAGTTAGGTACATAAAACTAAAATTTAAATCTAGTGAAAATTATTATATAGCCGGAGCCCAGAAATTCAAATTTGATAAAATAAACTGTTTGTTAAAGCCCAAGTGTGACAATTTATAATTTGACAGTGACATTAAACTAAATTTCATTTTAATTTTCCAAATTTATATTACAATAGAAATAAATATCGTCACACTATATTCGAGGAAATCGATACTATAGTATTACAAACAATAAGCAAACATTTGAAAATAGCGACAAGTATGAATGATTTTTTTAATTTCGCGAGTATAGTTTTACCGACCGAATTTAACGGGGAAGCAAGCAAATTACAATCATTTTTGGACTCATTAGATTTGCTACAAACAAACGCGACAGGTAACGAAGAAAATGCTATTTTACTAATTAAGACGAGATTAACGGGAAAAGCCAGAAGTTTGATAACGACGGAAAACTCCATTACAGAAATCAAGAATAAACTAAAATCAGGAATAAGAGGAGACAATCCAAGCATTCTCTTAGCGAAACTTGGTAAAGTAAGACAAAATGGAAAAGACGTAACATAGTATGCAACGGAGATAGAAAAATTAGCAGAGAGACTACAGGCAGCATACGTGTCGGAAGGGATGCTCGAACGACTAGCCGAAAAATATACTAAGGAAACAACGATTAAGGCAGTAACTAGGAATGCCACAACGGATGCAACGAAAACAATAATCGCAGCGGGAAGTTTTGAGACTACGCAAGAAGTACTATCCAAATTAGTTTCAGTAGAAGGTATAGTAGGACAACAAGTTTTGCACATGGAGGATAACAGGAATTTCTTCAGGAAGCCAAACTTTGACTTTAAGAATAATCATCGGAGAGAAAACAACAGAGGATTTTATAACGGTAATCATTCAGGAAGGACATTTCGACAGTTTAATCAAGGAAACAACTATGGCAGATACGAAAATTCTAATAAAGATAGGAAATTCAATAAGAATGGGAATTACAATAATCGAGCTAACAATAGTGTAAGAATATGTGAGATAGAAAATGAAGAAGCGAGAGAGAATCAAAAACAATTGGGGTTTTGAATAAGAAAACAAAGGACGAATGCAAGATTTCAGGAACGTATTCAGCATATTATTTCGATTTATCACTTTCTAACTTTATAGAAATTCAGACAAGCATATCCGATAATACCTACAATTTCATATTAGATATAGGAGCAAACATTTCTCTGATAAAAATTTCTAAAAATTTTCCGCATCATTTAATTGAAACTGGGAATATAATACACATTAAGGGGATAACTGAAGGCTCAACAAAAACTTTAGGTCAAATCAGCATTAACCTCTATATCAACAACATAACTTTGTCATTGCTTTCACGTAGTGGAAGAAAATTTTCCGATACCAACAAATGGGTTGATAGGAAGAGACTTCATGACTAAAAATAATTGTGTATTAGATTATTCACAATTATTCAGAATTCGGTAACCATACAAATTTTTGGTAATCCAGAATACGATACTTTAGCAATACCGCCTAGATGTGAGGTGTACAGGCTAATAGAGAACTTTAGGAATTTGAGAAAGGATACAGTAGTAGAGCAACAGGAAATAGCACCGGGAGTATTTATAGCCAGATCCATAATATCGGGGAAAAATCCGTACGTTAGAATTTTGAATACAAATTATGAAAGTGTTTCAGTAAAAACTGAGACTATTGAAATCTTGGATTTAGATTTGTTCGAGGTATATATAATTACGAGTGGTAGTAGTAATAGAATGAAAGAATTAAGGAAATCATTAAATTTAGAAGTACCAGAATATGTAAGAAGCGATTTAACGAAACTGTATGAGAATTACGTAGATATATTCGCTTTGAAAAATAATATACTAACGCACAATAACTTTTACGAGCAAAGGATATCAGTAAAAGATGATACACCGATATACATAAAAAATTATCGCACACCACATTCACAATCAACGGAATTAAATAGTCAAGTAGAGAAACTTATAACACAGGGAATAATTGAACCCTCAGTATCAGATTATAATAGTCCAGTATTATTAGTACCGAAGAAATCGACGAACCACCATAAGGCATGGAGACTGTATAGATTTTAGGCAGCTAAATAAGAAAATAGTCACAGATAAATTTCCTTTACCCCGTATAGATGCAATTTTAGACCAATTAGGAGAGCAAAATGATTTTCAGTTTTAGATCTCATGTCAGGTTTTCATCAAATACCTTTAGAACAGTCTTCTAGGAAATACACTTCGTTCAGTACAGAAAAAAGCTGATTTCAATTCGCAAGATTACCTTTTGGGTTAAACATAAGTCCTAATACTTTTTCACGAATGATGTCAATAGCATTCTCAGGCCTCACACCGGAAAAAGCATTTCTTTATATGGATGATATAGTTGTGATAGGAATTTCGGAGAATCATCACTTAACCAATCTTAGGAAAGTGTTTGACCATGTCGTAGATTCAGTTTAAAGTTAAATCCACAAAAATGCTAATTCTTCAGGCAAGAAGTCACATATTTAGGTCATAATTTATCAAAGGATGATGTTTTACCAGAAAAAGCGAAATATTCAGTCATTCAGCATTATCCAGTACCACAAAATGCCAACGGAGTCAAAAGATTCGTTGCATTCTGCAATTATTATAGAAAGTTCATTCAGAATTTTGCCGAAATATGTATCTTTCTAAATAGGTTAGCTAGGAAAACCGTAAAATTTGAGTGGTCAAAAGAATGCGAAAGCTCATTTTAGGTCTTAAAAAATGCATTGATCAATCCACCAATTTTAAAATACCCAGACTTCAATAAACAATTCATCTTAACTACAGACGCTTCAAATAGCGCATGTTCAGCAATATTAAGTCAAAACTATGAAGGGATTGACCTACCCATCGCATTTGCATCACGGAGCTTTACGAAAAGCGAGCTGAACAAACTTACCATCATAAAAGAGTTATTAGCGATTCATTGGGGAATCAATCATTTTAAGTGTTATTTATATGGTTCACCACATTTCATAGTAAAAACAGATCATAAGCCACTAACTCATTTATTTGTAATGAAAGACCCGACGTCGAAACTCACGAGAATAAGACTCGATTTGGAAGAATATGATTTTGAAATACAGTATGTCAAAGGTATAGCGAACTACGTAGATAGCATATCGAGAATATCCATAGAACAACTTAAGGATTTATATATAAATAATTCACATGCCTTGGCAATCACAAGAGCACAAACGCAAAAAGAAAACGCTCAATCAGAAAAGGATCTAAGGATTAGCGAAGAAACAAAGGAAGAAAGAATACAAAAACCTTCAGTAATAAAAGTTTTAAATAATCTTGAGACACAGAAATTACCAATTTTACACTTTGAAAATAACCGTATCTCGCTAAGGATGAGAACTCGGATCAAAAATAAATTGAAATTTAGTGAAGCCTTAATTACCGTAATACACAACTTCGACCTAGGACGAACGTTGGAAAAGCTTGAGGAGCTATCGGTAAAAAATGAAGTAAAAAGAATGAAGATATATAGAAATGATGATATATTCAAAAAGTGCACAGTAGAAGAATTTATAGAAGAAGGAAATCAAAGGTTAAAAAATATTCAAGTATGTATATGCGATGTACCAAAAAAGGTACAGCAGAAAGAAGAGATTCAAAAGATTTTCGAAAGATACCACAGCTATCCAATGTTTGGAGGACATGTAGGAAATAATAGATTATTAAAGAAACTAAGAGCAAATTTTAGGTGGAAAAACATGGAGAATTTGTGAGGAAGTACGTAAAGAATTGCCATAAAATGCCAAATGGATAAAGCAAAACTTAGTCATAAGGAAAAATTCGTTATCACAGATACTTCTATAAAACCGTTTGATATTATTTACATAGACACAATAGGTCCGTTTGTAGAACGTAACAACGGGAATCGTTATTGTATTACAATATTATGCGAACTAAAAAAATACGCGGTTATGATACCGGTCAAGAACAAGGAAGCATATACAATAGCAAAAGCAATATTTGACAATTTTATACCGAATTACGGACTGATGAAGGAAATAAGAACAGATTAAGGGACGGAATATAAGAATGAAATAATGAAGAACTTAGCGGAACTTTTAAAAATAAAACATAATTTTTCAACAGCATACCATCATGAGACCATAGGCAGTTGTGAAAGATTACATAGAACATTTAATGAGTATATAAGAAACTTTATCAAAGATTCTAGGGACAACTGGTGCGAGTTTGTAAAAATGTTTGCATATTGCTATAATACAACACCAAACACGTATCACGGATACACTCCTTTTGAGTTATTAAACGGGAGAAAACCCAATTTACCAGAATTCTTAAAGGTAGAAATAGAACCGTGTTACAATCTTGAAATATATGATAAAGAGTTGAAATATAAATTACAATACGCAAATGAAAGAGTTTTTAATAAAAAAATAAAATGATTAGAGTCAATAATAGTGAAAAGGAATATTCACCTGTAAACTTTAGATTAGGGGAGTTAGTTATTTTAAAGAATGAAGGGAGAAATAAGTTCGATCCACATTATTTATGTCCGTTTAAAATAACGGAAGTAAACGTAAATTGTGAGATTACATCTCAGGACAGTAAACCACAGACCGTTCATAAGAACAGCGAAAAACCATTCTAAACAAGTGAAGTGTGTTCATAAACAAACAAGTAGTGTTAGTAAACAAAAATAAAAAACAATCAGCGCAAACTACTAACGTTATAGGTAGTATCGAAAAATTAAAACGATAATTTTTCTCTTCCAAGAGGGGATGATGTGATGATCCCGAAAGGACAGTAGTGTAAAAAGGACATTAGCATAGAAACAAGATTAAATTATGTTAATATTAATTTAAATATATAGCGAGCATTGATCTATGGAGGTCAATGCTAGATATACGGACAGCACGTTCTAATTAAAATGTAAATATCACGCTCAACTGATAGGCGGAAGGTCAGGCATGCAGGCCACTGTCCGAATGCTTCCTATAAATGTAAAGTGTCGAAAAACTGATGATTCATTCATTCATTATTATTATTCTGTGAATAAGTTGAAATGCATGTATAAGGTATTGTAATCAGTGTTGATTCTAAATATATTTATACCAGTGAGTTTTCTAAAAGATGTTGTTTATTCAACCCCCGAAGATCGGTTACTAGGTAAGTGCTTTCCCAAAGATATAATACTTTTATGGTGGACGTAGTTCATACGAGGGGCATTTACTGAGTAACTACTACAGTGGAATGCGGGGTAAGGACCACCGCAATTTGTACACGCAGGGGTTTCGGACTTTCGTTACATCAATTCAAATGCAGCTCATATCTGAAAATGGACTAGATTTGTTAGCGGCGTTCTATAAAAACGCGAATCTATAAAAACGTACTAGATCTAATTCGAACGTACCAGCACTTGCAACCATGCGAGTGACCGAGGGAGAGAGACTCGGCTGGTGTCAAGACGAGTGGAGCAAACCCGCTCGCAGCCTGCCGACTAGCCGTGTCTTTTATTTTTATTTTTCGGAATCTGGGACAATAGATCGAATTACTGGACACGGGACAAGACGTAAATTTCCGGGACAATCCCGGAAATCCCGTACATCTGGCAATCTTATTCGGCACACAGTACACGAGTGGAGACCAAAACATTTGTCGCGTTCTCCCGTCTCGGTCTCTTATCTCTGTCGCCACCTTTGAATATTTTTTATATTACGTTCCATTTATTTCGATGAGTCTTCAAAGAAATTTTATTTATTCCATCTATTTGTTGTCTCGTAACATTTTAATTATAATGCCAAAAATTATAAATTATTGTAGAAATATTTTTTTTAATTATGATGTTTATTTTCTTCCATAATCCTAAAAAAATCTTAATTTCCATTATATCTCTGAAATGAAGTGAAATAGAAAAAAACTTAAGAGGGATTGTTTTTAGTCGTATTTTCGTATCTACGATAATTTCAAAAATATTAGCGTGTAAACGTAAAAAATATTTGCATTTTCTTGTCACTTTCCTAAGTTTACCCGGCCTTGGAACTCTCTTCAGGTTGTGAATTCGGCATTAGTTACACTATTTTCTATTACCTCAATTGGGATAAGGTGAACCAACAAACAAAATTTCGGTACAAATACATTTATTTGACACAAAAATAAATTTACATAAACCGTATATTCTCAATACAATACGAATAAAGATCAGTTATTACAATAAAAATGTCCAACTCAATATTTTATATATACCAAAAATAAGTTAAGGACTTATCTTGGGATGACTCGGGTTGTAAAGCTCGCAGCAGTATTCACGGTTTCTTGAGCCGTTGTTGTTTGGACTCTGGAGCGATATGGTCCGATGAGTGGATCGTTGGAGGGTCCGTCAGGTCCGTAAGGGTCCGTAAAGGTTTTTAAAGGTCCGTAGAGGTCCGTACAGGTAAAGGCTGCAGAGCTGTGAGGAAAGAAAAAAAAAACAGGAAAAACAGTAGAAAAGTGAAAATTTGAAAATGAGGAATAAAATGAACAGGTGAGGAGCTCATACTCTAATATATATAAAAATTTGAATTTGATTTCCAAAATAAAACCACAGAAATCTGTTCATTCTTATCCGTCCTGTTCCCATAATCAGAAAAAGCAAATTTAAATCGGTGGAAAATAACCATATGAAGAATCTATTATAAATTCGCTTCATAAAATAACTTTTGACGCCACCAGATTTTGTTTAAAGGGAACGGCGGAGAAAAACTTGAAACGCTATAACAAAAACATTGTTTTTTTTAAACGAAATATTTCAACTAAATGGAAAATCGAAATAGAATGATTTGTAAGCACACAATTACAGTTTGAAAAGATATAGATAACTTACCAGCAAGAAGAATTAATATCACCCACAAAATTATTTGGAAACTGAGTGCTGAAGTTGATTATCAGCGAAGAATGAACAAAAGAGAGCGAATTCGACTTGAATCGTAGTTTAAGTAGATATATAACGATGGTAAAAACGATCACCGATATGTACCTAATATTTGAAATAAATGGATTTGGAATTAGAGGTGGGAGTAGCCGACGAATAAGTAACGCTCCAAAATAATTGATGAAAATAGGAGAAAAAAAGGAATTCCAAGAATTACTTTTTTGTAAACCTGAACAGCCTACGAAGAAAAGTAGCCAAAACAACAGGAATTTTATATTCTAATTTCATTGGATGATTACTATACTAACAGTTCCAAAGGTAAATGAAGGTTTTTGATTACTCGTATTAAAAAGTTAAAAATAAATGAAAAAAATTATTAACTGTCTCGACCCTTACTTCGTGGAATCTACTCATATTAGTGTTTTAAATGAAACTCACGGTTTCTAGTTAATACCACAATTTAATAAAAATTGTTGAAAATTATAAAAAATTGTTTCGATAAATCAATAAGTAGTGTAGCTATGCCGGTTCTGAGCCACTACTTCGAAAAAGGTCCGCTAGGCGACGGTGGCGCTGCGGTGGCGCTGTCGGCGGTGTTGTCCATTTTGTATCCAGTCGGCCACTTTTTATCCGTCGGCCATTTTTTTATCCAGTAGATTTCGCTAGATGGCGGATTTTGCAGATTTCTCTAGATGTCTGTCGTCCATTTTTTATCCGGTAAATTTGTGCATGACGTAAAAATTTTTGCCCCGAGTGAGATTCGAGCCCACGACCTCATCGTTCCCAGCCTACACCGCTACATGTATGCTATGAGGATTCCTACGTATTATGTTTTTGAAATTGATCAGTATAAGTATTTTGAAATCTCACGAGGCGTGATTTCACGATGCGATGTAATTTTCTTCAATGCGCCGATTTTAGTGCATGAATATGTTCCACATTTAAAAAATTGTATTAAAATCGAAAAAAAAAGTTTACCCCGAGTGAGTTTCGAACCCACGATCTCATCGTTCCCAGCCTATACCGCTACATGTATGCTATGAGGATTCCTAGGTATTATGTTTTTGAAATTGATATATGCGTATTATTTTGAAATGACGCACTAAGCTGTACACCACGGTGTCTCATATATTATCTGATTTCATCATACGATGGCTTCAATGTAAATTTCTTCAATACTCCCTTGTACTAATATCGTTTTAGTTATTAGAACATGTGAATCAAATGCAGTTGAATCAGAATCCTTCGTAATCGTTCATTGTATTTATCAGCAAAATACGCACGCGTGCGCGATCTTAACGTATACCATTCTTTTAACATGTACAAGATGTACTTAGAAAATGGGGTAATAAATTAGTCATAGTATTGCTTTGATCGAGTACAGACGTCGCATTGAGGAAAAATGGATTGAGGGATGTTTATGAAGATAAGCGATCACAAGCAAAACCTGCACATAGCTAACTCAAATCAACGGAAAAATCGTACAATTAATTGGGTGCCCGAAGAATTACAAAGCGGAAGACAACAAAGAGAGATTTCGAGTGCCTTAGATCTCATATTTATACGCCAAACACCACAAACGATATATCCGTTAAACAGAATTAAACCTACAAGACTTCAATATGAGCAACGACACTTCTCACAGCAACAGTAGCAGCACCAGCCGCAACATGAAAGAAGAACTCAATAATATTTTTTCATTATCATGTATAATATTAGCAGCCATATTTGTTTTAATAATTAAAATTCCATTGAAAAATGTTAAACGTAAATTTAAATCGTCATGTAATATATCGGCTGATGAGTAGAGCAGTTTTAATAAAAAATCCAGTAGAAATAAATATTATTTGTGTTGTTATTACAAATTATGAAAATATAGAGAAGATTGAAAATAAAGAACCTTGAATTCACGACATACGAGTGTTTTTTTATTAAGCGTGAATATTCTTCGTACTAATATCTATACCTGAGAACAGGTGGCTTCTCTTGCCTACACTTGTTCGGATAGGGAACATTAAAAGATTTGCAGGTAAAAAAAACAATCGCAGTGAACGATTTATACCTGTCCGTATCCAATAAATATTACATATGAATACCAAGGAATCTAGTTTATGATGAGAATTTTTTAACTATTAAATCATAGTGTCAGCTTTTAAGATATGGGCAGGTGATTCGTAAGAATTTATGGAACCCTCTTCGTGGGGAGTCTCTTTTGTTGCACACCCTACATGCATCTGTTTTCAAATATTGAATGCAGATATGAATCGTCAAGGGTTCTAATTTTATTCACATGCTTATTTTTAACGATCTCAGTGTCAGGCTTAGAATATTTATTGAACATTATAAATTGTTTGCCATGCCGCGTATTTTTTCGAACCATTAATTTTAATTGGATTTCCAACAAGTCCTGGCAGGATGTGAGAAACGAGAAATAGAAAAAGGAGGGGTCTGCGTATATATATAATTACGAACACAGATGTGATTATCAGTTAGCAACCTTTCACAAGCGTGTTATTACCCAGTCAAGTGCTTGCATTGTAAACAATTGTAATTTTGTTTAAACGAAGATCAAAAATTAATGTACGTACCAACAAGTGTGTGTGTGTGTGTTTCTCTACTTATAATACAGTGTTTTTTTACTAAAAATCTAGTTTTTCATTTTTTGTAGATGGATCTAAATATATTAAACGAAAAATGTTTTGCAGTAACAAACCACCAATCAAAACAGATTGGAAAGCTAAAAGATCTCAAAGTAGGCACCAATAATCCAATTCTTGGAGCTCGGCCGACAAACGGACGATTTGGCAAGAGCATTTTGTTGGAGCTTCACGACAAGGTAGTGTTTTTACCGAATCGTGTGACAGAGCACTTCGTTCCAAATCTAGTCCATTTTCAGCCGAACAAGTACGGGTTGGTGTTCAAAGGGTTGAAGGAGACGGGAAAACCACACTCAGCAGCACTCTTTGAGATTGTCGAGATATAAAATAGGTGAGTTTTTTATACAAAGTTGATTATAGCTTTCCTAAACATTATTCTACACTGTTATGTAATACAACAATCAACTATAAATCTTTTAATTAAATGTATTAATATTTCAGGCTATATTGGGAATCATCTCTCCACCACCACAACCGCAGCTCTACGTCTGGACATCGCATCCGTAACTCTAAGTCTGGACATCATCTCCACAGCTCTACGTCATCGCCTCCGCAACTCTAGGCCTGGACATCACCTCCGCAACTCTACGTCTACATCACCTCTCCACGTTTATATTGGAAGAATCATCCTTAGTTGACGCACACACCATCCCTTCATCATCAAAGTGAGTACATTTCTCGTAATAATAATTCAGAAATGTTCAGTGGTAAGAGTTTGCAGCAAATTGATGTAGTTCTAAATTCCTTGAACAAACTACAGACATTTTCATGTGAAAATGAATGGGTTTTAATAATTAATGGTTATATTAGAAAATGTAATAGGGCATTGAAATTTTTTAAAATTTCGGTTGGACAAAAACATAAAATTCACTCAAAAATAGCACATTTGAAGCGCATGAGATGTTTAATAAAAGTAGGGAATGGGGGGAAACAACAACATGTCATTGATGATAGTAAAAACAGTCCAATAGGGTCAAATGGGAATTCATAAATGCCGCCTTTGATTAGAAACGGGGATTATGATAAGCTTGGGTCATAAAGATATTAATTCATTTTTTACAGACGCTTCAAAAATTTTTAAAAAGAAAATGTTTGTAGTTTTCAAGAAATTTCAAATTATAAAAGCAAACACTACATTTTGCGGGGATTTTCTTAAGATGTCAAATGATGTGGAATTGGTAGATCGCAAATATTTTAGTACTCCCAACGTTGTTTTAAATAATGGAGATGATTTATATGATTGGTTCAAAATAAATGTTACTGATCCCATTTTAAACATGTCTGAATTTGCTGAAAAAAATAGTCCCTGCTTGATTAGCTAAAAATAGATTAGAACAACATGTAAATTTACTGTTACTTCAATCCAAGTATTATCCTCAGTTGAGTGTTTATGATGCACCTCCTGTAGACGAAACAAACGAAGAAATCAAATACCATTATTGCTGGATAAAAAATTTATCTCGTTTAATTAGTTCACAGTTAAATAAGAATAATCATAAAAAATATATTTGCGATAGATGTTTAAACTATTTTCACAGTCAACAAGTTTTAGACAATCATGAAATGGCTTGTAAAAATGTAAATGATTCAAAAATTCCTTTTCCGCGTTATACGCATATTGAATTTAAAATTTTTATTTATAAACAGAAATGTCCGTTTGCTATTTACAGCGATTTTGAGTCCATGTTAAAGGCATATAGTGATCATCAAGAAACAAGTGAAACGCAGAAATATCAGGAGCATATTGCTTTTTCTGCAGGCTATTATTTCAAGTGCGCTTATGATGAAGAACATTCGTATTATAGAGACAATCAAGGTGAAGACTGTATTGATTGGTTTACAGGTCAGTTGATGGATGTAGCTGAATTTGTACACTCTAAACTTTTAAATATAATTCCCATGAATGTGACACCTAACACCGTACACGCGGTGAGTTGTCACATTTGTGATCGGAAATTTACTAGTAATGATAAGATTGTTAGAGATCATGATCATTTTACGGGGGAATTTCGAGGGTTTGCTCATCAAGCGTGCAATTTGAATTTTAGGAAAGTTTTCGTTGTTCCAATCATCTTTCATAATCTGAGCTCTTATGATTCCCACTTTGTTATTAGAGAAATTGCTAAACGTGGTAAGGTTACAGTGTTGCCCATCAATAAGGAAATCTATATAAGTTTTACTCCACACGATCCTAAAACTAAAATCAAATTCAGGTTCATAGACTCCCTTAGGTTTATGTGTGCAAGTTTAGACGAACTAGTATCCACACTGAAGGAGAACGACTTTAAAAATTTGAGGCAGGAATTTCACGATTTAAGTGATCAAAAGCTAAAACATTTAATGAAAAAAGGTGTTTTTCCATATGATTACATGGATTGTATGGAAAAGCTTAAAGAAGTAAAATTACCGTCCATTGATAATTTTTATAATAAACTCAATGATTCCAACATTTCCATGGAACAATACCAGCATGCAAAAAATGTTTGGGAGAATTTTAATATTGTCAATCTGGGTGAGTACAGTCGTCTGTACATGAAAACAGACATACTGCTATTAGCGGACGTTTTTGAGCAATTGCGACATAATTGTCTTCAAACGTATCAGCTCGATTCAATCTGGTACTATACATTACCCGGGTATACTTGGGACTCGATGTTGAAGTATACAAAAATAAAATTAGAGTTACTCCGAGACATTGATATGGTTATGTTTGTTGAGCATTCGTGGAGGAATAACTGTTTGCTCAAACCGATATGCAGAAGCCAACAATAAATACATGTTTGAGGGGTATTATCCACAAAAACCATCCAAATACCTCATATACCTCGACGTGAATAACCTCTTTGGATGGGCAATGTCTGAATTCCTTCCATATGAAAATTTTCAGTGGGTAGACGACGTCACCAACATTGACATAACTCAAATTGCTGATGACTCTCCAGAAGGATATATTCTTGAGGTAGATCTAGAATATCCCCAGGAGTTACACGATCTACATCAAAATTTTCCCTTTTGTCCAGAACATCTGGCACCTCCCAATTCCAAATTAAAAAAATTAATGACTACTTCTCACACTAAACATAATTATATTGTACACTATCAAAATTTAAAACAGGCTTTGGCGAATGGTTTAATTCTAACAAAAACACATCGAATTTTGAAATTTAAGCAAGCTGTATGGTTACGACCTTACATAATGTTAAATACCAAATTAAGAACGGATGCCACTACAGCGTTTTCCAAAAATCTATTCAAATTAATGAATAATGCTGTGTTTGGCAAAACCATGGAAAATATTAGGAATCACAAAACAGTTAAGCTATCTACAACATATTTAGGTCGATATGGAGCGAAAAATTTAATTGCCAGTCCACAATTCCATTCAAGAGTCATTTTAAATGAAAATATAGTAATAATAGAACTTAAAAAAAATAATATCATTTTCAATAAACCTCTGTACGTTGGGATGGCGACTTTAGATATCTCAAAAGTATGTATGTACAATTTCCATTACTCATATATGCTCCCCAAATTAACAAAACAAAATTGAAAGCTACTGTATACAGATACAGATAGTTTTACTTATGAAATTCAGTGTAATGATGTATACGAAGAAGTGTGTGTGTGTGTGTTTGTGTGTGTGTGTGTGTGTGTGTGTGTGTGTGTGTGTGTTTGTAAACCATATTCTTAAAACCGAAATATTTTTGGATATTTTTTCGTTTAGTCATTTAATATAGTTATATGATAGTTTTATTATTAACTTGTAGCATATTTTGTATTCTTCTACTCTCATTTTAAATTTACACAACTTTCATATTAACATGTCACCATCAATCAGCTTTATGAATTTAAAACTTTTTTAGTATCAAAGTGCTGAAAAACAGAAGTGTTGCACCAGAACAAGTTACTGTTGAAGGAATTGTGTACAAAGTACCTACTTTACAAAATTTAATGGCAAACCATGTATATTGGCTCATTAAAAATGCCGAAAAACCCAATTCTATCCTCCCTAGTATAGGCTTAGAAGTTTGGCATAGTAAAGTTCAAATTACATGTTATTTTATACTACCCAAATTACTGAAAACAGATTTGAATATAAATTGTATTAGATTATTGAAGAATTGTATTTTTAAAAATAATGGTTTTGATCCATCTAAAGTTGGAAATTGTAAGATTGTAGCTCACACAATTTTTGAATGAAACATTTTTTATGTAATTTAGAGTTGAGGTTTTTTCTTCTTAAATGAGTGTATTTTTTAAATGAACAAATTACATGTTATTTTATACTACCCAAATTACTGAAAACATATTCGAATATAAATTGTATTAGATTATTGAAGAATTGTTAAAAATAATAGTTTTGATCCATCTAAAGTTGGAAATTGTAGGATTGTAGCTCACACAATTTTGTAACATTTTTTATGTAATTTAGAGTTGAGGTTTTTTCTTCTTAAATGAGTGTATTTTTTAAATGAAAACATTTTTTATGTAATTTAGAGTTGAGGTTTTTTCTTCTTAAATGAGTGTATTTTTTACTGATTAAACATGTAGTAAAGTTAAAATTACATGTTATTTTATACTACCCAAATCACTGAAAACAGATTTGAATATAAATTGTCTTAGATTATTGAAGAATTTTTGAAAATAATAGTTTTGATCCATCTAAAATTGTAAGGTTTTAGCTCACACACAATTTTGAAACATTTTTTATGTAATTTAGAGTTGAGGTTTTTTCTTCTTACTTGAGTGTATTTTTTACTGAGATGTACAATTTAAAATGTTTATGTATTTAGTATAAATAAATTGAATATATATATATATATATATATATATATATATATATATATATATATTAAACTAATTATATGATATTATACTTACTTTTATAGTAGATTTAATGTATATGTTTATTTATTTAGAATTTTAAGTTTGGCTAGCTCAGTTTGTTTTTAATATTTGTTTAATAATTTATTTTAATTAGATTATTCGGGAGCATGAAATCCTTTTTCCCTTTGAGTCCTGGCAATTTATACTGATGTAATAGTTGAAATAAAAAGAAAACACATTATTTGAAATCAATTTAATTATCAATGCAATATTTATTTGATAAAATAATATGCGACGCCAATGGTTATATGTACCTATTTATTGATTTTAATAATATCATAAATGCGCATGCGTAAAAAAATTAGTCATGCGCTTTAACATGAAACGAACAATTATGATATGTAAGAAGCATCTATATTATACAACACAGTTTGTTAACGATGCACACAATTGAATGGTTCAACAATAAACATAAAAGAATTTATATATATCATAGTTATATATGATACACATAGCTGTGGGAAGAAATGAGTTATATACATGGATAGAAAAATAGAAATTATATACAAATGGACATGGTTACAACATTATAAAATTTCAATCACCAGATTTCTGCGATTACAAGATGGCGTGATTAGCGTAAGTACATATTTTAATTTATATAAAGTTCGGCCTTTTATTAAATTTAATGATTTATGTAATGAATATGCTATATAAAGTCTGTTTCTTTCTTTTTTAGATCGATCATGTTTGAAAAAGTTTATCAATTTATGAAATTAAGTACTTAATTGGGATTTTGAGTTTTTACACTATTTATTGGCCAATAAATGATTTAAATACACTGACCTGTTGATCTTGAATTTGGAAGAAAGTCTCTGGATCCCAGGAACACCCACTGAATCTCCAAAAAAAACCAAAATTGTTGAAAATTTCGCAAATTCTTGTCGGAAAACTTGTTACAATTAACTGTAAGTATTTCTAATATTATATTTAACAGTATTTTAGGAGTTTAAATGTCTTATACCGGGAATATCTTTAAATTTTTAGGAACACTATCCCACACACTCCTCGCTTCTTAACACTCGCTACCGTTCTCCTCAAGCGTCCCCTCGATTCTCAACTTTTTTAAACAACACAGTCTTTTGTTCTTTTCCAGATCACTATTCAAAAGTTTATTTATTGATTCAAAGTTTGTTATGTCATCTTTTACAACCAATCAGATATTGTCCTTTGTAATCAGATAATTGAAACTTCAATCACTTATCAAAACAATTTCATACATACAAATACATTAAAATTGGTTATACATAAATCCATTTACATAGTACAACATTCAATATTATTATTGATAGTATATCCTTGTTACATTCATATCAATTATAAATATAAATTCTCTTATGTTATTTGTCTATATGTCATTATTTGTTTATCTATGAAATCTATTGGATTATATTCTATTCAATATTTATATTTGTTCTTATTCTTAAATTAATGATTATAATGAATTAACTATAGTAATATTTGTTTTCATTTCAAATGAACAGCTGTTATGATATGGAATTCTTCGTCTTAGGCAACTTTATTTACATCATTACATTGGTTAGGCAATATCTATATTTTATGTTATCATTGATGTAATTCCTTATTTATTAAATTGTTATTGGCTGTTATTTAATATATCTTTATTTGATATGTTGTTTGAATTAAGAAAAGTGTTTCCTTTTTACTTGTTTTCTTAAATTAAGTTATTTTCATATATATTTCATACTAGCAAACTTAATTTTATAATACTACTTCTCTTATTATCTAAGATATCTGGTTCAATTCCCATCAAATTTAAATTTAAATGATATCCATACCCTGGATATTTATTTAAATTTCAATTTTCTTATTATAAATGATTGATTTTATTTTATTCAAAAAAATTTAACAATTTTATGGCATAATCTTACTTTCTTTAACTTTGTTTCTCAAATATTTGTTCACATTTTTCCTACTATAAAATCTATTTCTTTCAATAACTGTCTCCTAATTCTTTCCTTAAAATACACTTGATTAAGATCAATGTCAATTTATATTTTTAATATTACTTCATATAATACTTCATTATTATCATTTCTTCCTAACATCCACTTATATATCAACTTATTTCTTTGTAATTACATTATACTTCTATATACTCCTCATATCATATTTCTTTTCAATATTCATTATTCAATATAATTAATTATTTCTTAAATTCATATATATATCAATAACAACTTCCTTATTCCTTCCTGTATTTTCAAGTAATCTATAAGATTCTAATTGACATTAAACATTACCTCCTATATTTTTAATCAATATCATTCATTATTATCCTTTCCTATCCTTTATTACTTACATCTTATTTCCTTATTTAAAAATGTGAACTTCTATTTGATACTTGAGTTATTCTTATTTTATCCCCTCTATCCTATATTCTTTAATAGTTTCATTCTATGTAAAACCAGTATCTCTTATAAATTGTTTCCTTTATTTGCTATATATATAGATTTGCCATACTCAAATTTTTTTAAAATGTTTTAATTATAAGTTTTATCTAATAAATTTTTCTTTATATTATATTATATTTAATTTTTTTAGGTTCTGAAGAAACAAACGTGATGAATTTAATTGGATTATCAGCTGCCAAATGGAAAACAAAACTCTGTCCAATATCTACTTTATCTTTGTACACTACTTAATATTAAATTTTAAATCTATCCTTATGACTATCATTTCCTCTTTTCAAATATTATTCGTAACATAACATCATCTATTCATAATATCTATATACATGTTCTACATTAAACACTCCCCTTTCTAATTGTGTACCTGGATAGAATAATCGATAACTATTTTGAGCATCACTATTATCGACTACATATGGCCCTTCAAATGGTGATAATAACTTTTTACATTGATTTTCACCTTTCTTTGGTGTTCTTAAAGATCTTACTAGGACTAAATCTCCTTTTTCAAATCTAATCTTCTTATTATTTTTGTTTCCTTATCTTTTAATAAATCTTATAGCACTTCTCTCCAAATTCTTGCTTACTTTATCCAAAACTTGAGATATATCCCATTCTCTCTGTATTATCCATTCACGTTCTGGAGGTATTCCTTTCAAAATAAATTGTGGACATTCTTCAGTAACTCCATTAGGTAATTGATTTAAAAATTTCTCGACTTGATTTAGATTTTCTTCCCATAAATTGTGTCTATTATTACATAAAATCCTTAAATACTTAACAACTTCTTTGATATACCTCCCAGCTGGATTAGATGAAGGTCTTCTTATACTTATGAAATTCATTTTAATATTATGATTTCTACACAAACGTTTGACTTTTTCACTCACAAAGTAAGTAGCATGATCCAATATTAAGTTTTCCGGAGTTCCTATTTCTTCTATAAAATTTTTCAGACAAGATATTACTGTGTTTGCATTGGTACGTTGACAAGGAAAAGTTCTTACAAATTTTGAAAATATATCCACCATAACTAAAATATGTTTATTGCCTTGCTTGCTAGGTATTAATTGTGATATGAAATCAATAGCTACTATATGTAAAGGCTTGAGTGCTATTATGGGTTTTGGTCCACTAATATGATGATAGTTCCTTTCCTTTGCCAACTGACAAATTTTACAAATTTTACAGATTTCTTTAACCAATGATATGTCCTTCTTTGCAGTGTAATTTTCTCTAAACAACATCCATAGTTTTCGAGATCCTATATGTCCATACTCCTCATGTAATTGTTTGAGAATTTCCTTAGCATATTCAGGTGTTATTAAATAAATTTCCCTATCTTCCATCTTCTTATACCAAATTCCCTCGTTTTGAAATGCTCCTCTTTTACAAGATTCTTGTAAATTTCTCTGATCCTCCATTATTTTTTCCAAAGTAAACAAACCTTCAGTTTTTTGCAATCTATTTATGCCAATTTGGAATTGTTGATCCTTCTTCTTCATTTCTGTTTCACGGCTAAGAGCATCCGCTACTATATTAGTTTTCCCAGGAATAAATTTTATTTCAAATTCATATTCCTGTAATAGAAGTATCCATCGATGTATCCTATTATTTGCATAACGATTTTTAAACATTGCTGTTAAAGCTGAATGGTCTGTTTCCAAGTAAAATTTTGCTCCTAATAGATAAAAACGTAATTTAGTTATGCAAAACACAATGCTTGCCATCTCCAATTCAGTAACTGAGTATTTTCTTTCATAGTTTTTCGTTACTCGGGAAATAAAACTGATTGGTACTTCTCCTTCCTCTTGTTCTTGCAATAAAACTCCTGCTAATCTATCTATTGATGCATCTGTTCTTAAAATAAATGGCTTGTCATATTGAGGATGATAAACCTGCAAATTTTGTAAAAATATTTCCTTGAGTTCTTGGAAAGCTTGTTCTCTTCTAGCATCCCATTTCCATTTCGTTTTCTTCTTGAGTAATTCAATTAATGGAATTTCCTTATTACTGAGGTCTGGTATGAGTCGTTTGAAGTAGTTGAGAATTCCCAAAAATCCTCGAAGAGTTTTGAGATTAGTCGGTGTCTTATATTCCCTTATGGTTCTAATTCGTTCAGGGTTCATTCTCACTCCAGTAGAATTTAAAATATATCCCAAATACTGCACTTCTTTTTGGTAAAATTGACACTTTTCCATGTTCAATTTTAATCCTGCTTTTTCCAATTCTGCCAATATAATCTTCAAATGTTCGTGATGTTGTTCTTCATTTTCTGAATATATTAATATATCATCGATATAGTGCAATGTAAAATGTTCATATTGGTTCAGAACAGTGTGAAGTGTTCTTACCAATGCTGCACACGAACTCTGTAAACCCAATGGAACAACACAAAATTGATATACTACACCATCAATCATAAATGCTGTATATGGACGACTTCTTTTATCTAATGGAATCAACCAGAAACTATGCTTCAAATCCAGTTTCGTGAATATGTTAGCTCTTGTAATCCTACCAAATATCCCCTCTACATTTAAAGGACTCTCATATTGTTTTTTAGTGTATGAGTTGATATTTCTGGCATCCAGACATAATCTAATCTCACCTGACTTTTTTCGGACACATGTTATCGCACTTATATATGGAGAGTTGGATCTTTCTATAATGCCATCTTGTATCATCTTTTCTAACTCCTGGTATACTTCATTTTTCAGCTTGTAAGGAATGGGATAGGTTTTTATTTTGAAATTACTAATATCCTTGTTCATTTCCAACTTATGTATATACTTGGCTGCTATACATACTTCTTTGTTGAAAAGTCTTCCATATCTTGTTAATAACTCATCAATCTCCTTTCTATATTGTATGGGACAAAATTGTTCCTGTAGATCTTCCACAATTTCTATTTCATTTACTTGACATTGTCTTTCCTCTACCTCTTGTTCTTCCTTTTTGTCAAAAGTTATTATATTATCTTCACATACCATGTACCCCTGTTTATAATCAATAATCATCTTGTGATTGCTCAATTCATCATTTCCCAAAATTACATCATATTTTAAATTCTTAACTACTAATAATTGTATTTTATAAGCTATATTTCCCAAATAAAAATCTGTGACTATGCTACTATTTGTATAATATAAATTTTTATCATTCGCCCCTACTAATGATAGTTTCTTTGTATTTATCATCATAATATCATCTTTATTTAAATTGTCTACTATATCCTGTTTAATTAATGTTACCTCTGAACCCGTATCTATTAAAATTCTACAAATAATGTTTTGTACCCTACCCTGGATAAATATTAAATTAGGTTTTTCTACTTTTTTACTAATATTTTCATAATCTATAATAAATTCTCGAGGATGTTCATATCGCGATGAATAGATGATATTATGTACGTAAGGACGGTTTAAGCAAAATTCGCTATGTTATCCTGTCCAGGAATACACTCTTCTACCTGTATCTCCTGTCTAACCATGTTTACCTGTCTCCTATTATCCTCCTCCCTATTTCTGTTTTGTTCTGGATTGTTTCGGTTTTCTCTGCCATTTTGCCAATTCCTTCCTCGATTGTTATTATTATTGTTATATTGATTTCTTCTTTCGAAATTGTTATGATTCCTATAGTTCTCAGGATATCTGTTTCCATTATTCCTTTCTCGATTTCTATTTTGTTCCCCATTTCCTTGGTATCGTCTATCATCAAAGTTCCTGTTTCCATAATTTCTATTTCCATTGTTTTCATTATAATCTCTTCTTATATTTCCATTCTCTCTTCGTGCTTCATTTCTATTATTTCCATTTCCATTTTGATATCTAAGAAAACCATTTCCATTTTGTACACTTCTTTCAACTCTCTGCAAATACCTAGATAAATTGTCCATCGTTTTTATGTTGTGTAAGGCTATCGTTTCTGAGACTTCGGAATTGAAATGTCTCCCGACATATAAAACTAATTCCTCCTCCTTCATAACAGGTTCCAAATATTGTGCCATGTTATAGAGTTGCATAGCATATGCATTTAAATTTTTATTCCGATTGTAATCGAATTTACCAAAATACAATCTTTCCCTAAAATTCGCTTGATGAATTTCACCCCAAAAATAATTCATGAATTGGTTCTCAAATTCTTCCAGATTATTTATGCTTTCTTCCTTATTACAGAACCATAATAGGGCATGTCCAGATAACATCCCTCTAATACAAATCTTCTTCTCCATCATATCTCTCATTCCTTTGAGTTTGCTTTTAATGATTTTAATAAACACCTTCGGATGAATGGTATTTATATTCCCATCAAACTTTACTCCGATATCCATGTTTCCCGTATAGATTACTCCATTTCCATTTCTCCTAACGTTAAATTCAATTTCTTCTATGCTTTCCTGTAATTTTCTGTTCATTTCTTCCAGTTCTTTATGAAATGTTTGTCCAATGTGCTCGTTCCTCTCCTCACATGTTCCTGTTTGTTGTTGTACCTTTGTATCCAAATCCTTAAATTTCTGCTCCGCATTCTGTTGGTAATTCTGCATTATCTCTTCTATTGTTTGTTCCCTGAATTTCATATACTCCATTTCTTTCGTTATATCTTCTGTTTGTTTTATAACTTCCGCTTGGATCGTTCCCGGTAATTTTTCTTCTATACCTCTCTCTATTTCTTGAATTTGTTCTACTACTTGATTTTCTATCTGCTCTCTAATTTTCATACCGTTTTCTTGAATTTCAATCCGTATTTGTTTGTTTTGCTCCACCATATCTTCTTTCACATTATTTATCTGCTGCCTACTTTCTTCGTTTTCTTCCCTAAGTTTTCTGAATTCTTGGATACTTTCATTTTTCACCTCTTCTATCTTCTTTTCCAATCTATTCATGTTTCCATTCAAATCTTCTCTAATATTCTCCTCCATTTTGTTCATATCTCCCCTCATTGTATTCATATTTCCATTCAAATTGTCCTCCATTTTGTTCATATCTCCCCTCATATTTTTCTCCATATTGTCCATTTTTCCATTCATCTTCTTCATATCTTCCTTCATGCTAATCAAAATTTGCATCATTGTATCATTGTCATCATCTCTACTTCTTCTATTTTGCATCACCTGTGTCCTATCTTCTTGTTCTACAGCTTCCCCATCTGTCAAATCTTCTTCCTGTGCATCACCTTCCACTTGTTGTCCTTGCTCCAAATATACTGCTTGGTAGTCTCCCATACCATGACTTCGTTCTTCCCTTTCCTCTTCTGATCCACTGTCTGCTCCTACCTGCCTTCGATCTCTCAACGTCATTCGTTTCGCCATTTTTAATTGAGTATTAAATTTTACAAATATAACCTAACCTAACCTAACCTAACCTAACCTAACCTAACCTAACCAAAATTTTTACAACGCCCCACGTTTTGGGTGACAATTATTAACAATAACTGTATTATTTTTATTTACTTTTTTAGTAGATTTAAATGTTTTTGATTATTTATTTATTTAGATTTTTTGTTTTAGTTAGCTCAGTTTGTTTTTAATATTTGTTTAATAATTTATTTTAATTAGATTATTCGGGAGCATGAAATCCTTTTTCCCTTTGAGTCCTGGCAATTTATACTGATGTAATAGTTGAAATAAAAAGAAAACACATTATTTGAAATCAATTTAATTATCAATGCAATATTTATTTGATAAAATAATATGCGACGCCAATGGTTATATGTACCTATTTATTGATTTTAATAATATCATTAATGCGCATGCGTAAAAAAATTAGTCATGCGCTTTAACATGAAACGAACAATTATGATATGTAAGAAGCATCTATATTATACAACACAGTTTGTTAACGATGCACACAATTGAATGGTTCAACAATAAACATAAAAGAATTTATATATATCATAGTTATATATGATACACATAGCTGTGGGAAGAAATGAGTTATATACATGGATAGAAAAATAGAAATTATATACAAATGGACATGGTTACAACATTATAAAATTTCAATCACTAGATTTCTGCGATTACAAGATGGCGTGATTAGCGTAAGTACATATTTTAATTTATATAAAGTTCGGCCTTTTATTAAATTTAATGATTTATGTAATGAATATGCTATATAAAGTCTGTTTCTTTCTTTTTTAGATCGATCATGTTTGAAAAAGTTTATCAATTTATGAAATTAAGTACTTAATTGGGATTTTGAGTTTTTACACTATTTATTGGCCAATAAATGATTTAAATACACTGACCTGTTGATCTTGAATTTGGAAGAAAGTCTCTGGATCCCAGGAACACCCACTGAATCTCCAAAAAAAACCAAAATTGTTGAAAATTTCGCAAATTCTTGTCGGAAAACTTGTTACAATTAACTGTAAGTATTTCTAATATTATATTTAACAGTATTTTAGGAGTTTAAATGTCTTATACCGGGAATATCTTTAAATTTTTAGGAACACTATCCCACACACTCCTCGCTTCTTAACACTCGCTACCGTTCTCCTCAAGCGTCCCCTCGATTCTCAACTTTTTCAAACAACACAGTCTTTTGTTCTTTTCCAGATCACTATTCAAAAGTTTATTTATTGATTCAAAGTTTGTTATGTCATCTTTTACAACCAATCAGATATTGTCCTTTGTAATCAGATAATTGAAACTTCAATCACTTATCAAAACAATTTCATACATACAAATACATTAAAATTGGTTATACATAAATCCATTTACATAGTACAACATTCAATATTATTATTGATAGTATATCCTTGTTACATTCATATCAATTATAAATATAAATTCTCTTATGTTATTTGTCTATATGTCATTATTTGTTTATCTATGAAATCTATTGGATTATATTCTATTCAATATTTATATTTGTTCTTATTCTTAAATTAATGATTATAATGAATTAACTATAGTAATATTTGTTTTCATTTCAAATGAACAGCTGTTATGATATGGAATTCTTCGTCTTAGGCAACTTTATTTACATCATTACATTGGTTAGGCAATATCTATATTTTATGTTATCATTGATGTAATTCCTTATTTATTAAATTGTTATTGGCTGTTATTTAATATATCTTTATTTGATATGTTGTTTAAATTAAGAAATGTGTTTCCTTTTTACTTGTTTCCTTAAATTAAGTTATTTTCATATATATTTCATACTAGCAAACTTAATTTTATAATACTACTTCTCTTATTATCTAAGATATCTGGTTCAATATATATATATATATATATATATATATATATATTGTTTTTAATTTATTATTACAATAACATTTCTATAATATTCTGGTCTTTTTTTCGTTAAACACATACTATGTACATTTATAGCTGGAACAAAACTACAAAAGCGACTTGCACGTGGTGACGCGGGCATTAATCCTTTAGACGACGCTTGCAAACAACACGATATAGCTTATTCGCAAAATAAATCTCTTGAAGAACGTCACAAAGCAGATAAGGAGTTGGAAGATAAAGCTTGGATGCGAGTAAAATCAAAAGAGGGATCTTTTGGTGAAAAAGCTGCCGCATTACTTGTTACTGGTACCATGAAAGTGAAGCGAAAGTTGGGAATGGGATGTCGTCCAAAGAAACAACGACAACAACGTTCCTTACATCGAGACGTAGTGCTAAAGGTCGGAAAATCAATGAAGAGAGGAGCATCTCTAAAAGAAAGCGCCTTGTTTGCCTCACGAGCAGCCAAATCACTTATTAAACAATTTGGTGGATCGAAGAAAATTGTTGTTCCTGGAGTGATACCAGTAAAATCTGGAGGTTTTCTACCACTTATACCTCTGTTTGCCGGTCTCTCAGCACTCGGAGCACTATCGGGTGGGGCTGCTGGGATCGCAAAGACTGTCATTGATGCAAATAATGCTCGAAAGAAATTGGAAGAAGACACCGCCATAATAAGGTTATGGAGCATGTCGGAAATGGTTTATATCTAAAAAAGTATCCTAGTGGCAGAGGATTTGAATTGTGTTTAAAAAAAACTCGCGATAAAGCTACCCAATCGTCCACTGTACGACACCGATATTGCACGTTATGCAAAATTATATAAAATCACACATTTTCGTGGTGTTTTCATGCGTGACACTCTACCTAAATCCGGTCCTCGACGACAACAAGAGTGTGCAGTGGTTAACTTGGACTCGTCCAAAAACAGTGGAACACATTGGGTAGCATATATGAAGAAAAACAATGTCATCGAGTATTTCGATTCATTTGGTAATTTGAAGCCATCCAAAGAACTTGTGAAGTATCTAGGAGGAGGAAAAAATATTTTTTATAACAATAATCAGTATCAAAACTACGATCAAATCAATTGTGGACATTTGTGTTTGAAATTTCTACTTCAACATCCTTGGAACAATGGGAGAGGAGTGGGATGACATTAAAACATTATTAATGCAAAAGCCACGAAGTTTTACTGTTGATGCGCTGAAAAAAGTCCCCATTCAATATCTGATTGGGTTTGTCAGCCCGTCTGAATTGTTGGATATATGGCATAAACTACCTAATGATTACAAAACAAATTTTGAGCTACAAATTCGTCTGCCGTGCTTCGTTCACTACAACCGCCCCGAATGGACGACACATTGGGATGGTCCTGCAAGTTCTCAAGCATATTGCTTTCTATGTCAAAGTGTATTAAATAAATCTTGAACATAGTTCTGTGTGTATTATTTAAAGTACCTTCATCCCTTGACATGCATCAGTCATCATGTCGCAGTTGTTGAGAGTAAATAGCACAAATCATGCGTTTACCTTCCAACCTCCTACGCCTATTGTACTCTATCCGGAGAAAGACTATGAGTTAGCACTACGTTCCTTTCACTCATACCATAGTATACCAAACATTGAAAATCGCAAATTTCACTACTACGATGACAACAACATGATGCAGAGTTTTGATATACCTACAGGATGTTACGAAATCGCTGATATTGAAGCGTTTATACTAGACAGGTTAAGAGGTGACGACAGCAGTAGCAGCAATTCATTTGAACCTGTATTTGCGTTAAAACCCAATAATAATACATTACAATGTATGATTATCAGTAAATATAGAATTCCGTTCGGCGAGCAGGATACTCCCTACTGTCTTGGCGACATATTGGGTTTTTATAGACAGATACTCGAAGCAAAACAATGGTACTCTTCAGATTCACCCGTCAAAATTATAAAAGTATCTAGCATACGCTTCGAATGTAACATTACTACTGGAGCCTTCGATGCAGACAGACCTGCTCATACTATTTACGAATTGGTTATAAAAGTAGATCCTGGGAACGCCATTGACGAAACTCCACATAATTTACTTTATTTACCTGTTATACCACAACGTGAAATTACCAACATTACTGTGCTGGCTTTGGATCAAGACGGACATCCTATCAACTTTCGTGGTGAAAAGAGCACCTTGGTGTTGGAGCTTAGAGTGAGAAGCAACCGATGGGATTGATAATTAATAATAAAAGACGTTCCGCTGCACATCCAATACCATTAGTTAGGCGACGTCCTTCGAAGCAGCAGCAGCATCTTACATTTGCAAACAAATTGCTTTTACAAACATAAGGATTTTCATTGAAAGAAAAACGATGACCACCACCACGTATGGAAAACGTTCTCGTATGAACGATATGCCTCCAATGTTTGATATCTATCGCAAGCCGAGATTCGATGAATCGATTCGCAAAGCTGAATACAGAACATATGCTCCGTTCATCAAATCGTTCAGTTGCAGTGACATTACGGAATTTAGCATCAATCAAGTCGACTCGTTTTTTGCACTGAACGAAACATTGTTGTGCATTAAAGGTTCGCTCAATATACATGGAGCCGGTGATGTAAAGCTGGCAAATAATTTTGGTGCTTTCCTTTTCGATTCGTGCACATACAGTGAAAGTGCAAGAGAAATGGAAACGGTTCGAGATCCTGGAATCGTGAGTGCTGTACGTGCCATGACGTGCTACAATCAAGAAGATTCCAATAATATGGCTATAGCAGGCTGGAATTATCCCAAAGATCCCATCCTTAATGCCACCGATAAATCATTCAACCTACAAATTCCTCTCAAGCACATTTTCAAAATTTTCAATGACTATCCCATGATTACATGTGGACGGCAAACAATACGTTTGGTTCGAGCTCGAAACGATAATGATTGTGTATATATCACAGAAAAAAATGTTGCCGGTGTCACTTCCACTACAACTGTTAGCATAAACATTACCAACATCGAATTGAAAATCAAGCATATTTATCCTAATGATGATATTAAGTTGGAACTGATGAGGACCATTCAGAAGGATCAGCCTATAGTTATTCCATTTAGAAAGTGGGAGATACATGAACTGTCATACATCACCAGAAATTCTATACGGGAAGTTTAGGCTGTTAAAACTACAACTTCAGTTGAACGACCTCGTTATGTTATTGTTTTCTTTCAAACCAACAAACGTAACAACAACACAACTGATCCAACTTAATTCGACAATGCCGACATTCAAAGTATCAGGTTATCGCTAAATGGAGAGTATTATCCCAATGAAAGAATGCAGTTGGATTTTACCAAGAATGATTACAATGAGGCATATTTCAACTATACTGAATTTTATCCTAGCTATATGAATTCGACACAGAAGCGTCCTCTGTTGGATTATTCCTCATTCAAGAAGCGTGCATTGTTTGTTATCGATTGCTCGAAGCAAGAAGAAAGCATGAAGGCATCTACAGTTGATGTAAAACTTGACATTGAAGCAAACATTGGTTTCCCCGAAAATACCAAAGTATATTGCATCATAATACACGATTGTGTGATGGAGTATTTCCCTCTCACCGAAATTGTCAAGAATTTAAATCAGAATGTGATGATGCTGTTGCCAGTATTCTAGCGCGAGCATCCCAAGGATTCATCGTGGACCCAAAGAATGGTGCATCATGGTCAACTGGGATTCCTGCAATGCACTCAAATGTACAGCGTCTCCTCCGACAATGATGGTTTTTCTACCTTTGTAATGTTTAAATAAAATAAATAGCATTGAATGGATTTTTTGTTAAAACTCCTACTCATCAGCCGATATATTACATGATCATTTAAGTTTACGTTTAACAATTTTCAATAGAATTTTAATTAATAAAACAAATATGGCTGCTAATATTATACATGATAATGAGAAAATATTATTAAGTTCATACGTTAAGACGCGCACGCGTGCGTATTTTGTTGATAAATACAATGAACGATTACGAAGGATTCTGATTCAACTGCATTTGATTCACATGTTCTAATAACTAAAACGATATTAGTACAAGGGAGTATTGAAGAAATTTACATTGAAGCCATCGTATGATAAAATCAGATAATATATGAGACACCGTGGTGTACAGCTTAGTGCGTCATTTCAAAATAATACGCATATAATAAATTTCAAAAACATAATACGTAGGAATCCTCATAGCATACATGTAGCGGTGTAGGCTGGGAACGATGAGGTCGTGGGTTCGAAACTCACTCGGGGTAAACTTTTATTTTTGATTTTAATACAATTTTTTAAATGTGAAACATATTCATGCACTAAAATCGGCGCATTAAAGAAAATTACATCGCATCGTGAGATTTCAAAATACTTATACTGATCAATTTCAAAAACATAATACGTAGGAATCCTCATAGCATACATGTAGTGGTGTAGGCTGGGAACGATGAGGTCGTGGGCTCGAATCTCACCCAAGGCAAAAATTTTTACGTCATGCACAAATTTACCGGATAAAAAATGGACGACAGACATCTAGAGAAATCTGCAAAATGCGCCATCTAGCGAAATCTACTGGATAAAAAAAAGGCCGACGGATAAAAAATGGCCGACTAGATAATAAATGGACGACATCGCCGACAGCGCCAACGCAGCGCCACCGCAACGCCACCGCAGCGCCACCGTCGCCTAGCTGACCTTTTTCGAAGTAGTGGCTCAGAACCGGCATAGCTACACTACTTCAATATCATCGTCAGAATGACGGAAGTTACATTTCATTTGATGCAGTTATTTTTGGCTACCTGATCTTTTTTTGTACTTCTGGTTCGTTGACATCATGCTCCTTGCTCTTTATTAGAGTGCGTCTTGCTCTGTGTCCTATATACATTCTATTCATAGATATAGAAATAAAAAAGATATAACTGTTTACATTATTAGTGTTTTAAATGAAACTCAACGTTTCTAGCTAATTCCACAATATAATGAAAAATATTGATAATTCTAAAAAATTGACAATTGTTTCGACTGAATATCATCGTCAACATGACAGAAGTTACATTTCATTCGATGCCTACCTGATGATTAGTAGTTATTCTTGGCTAGACCAAGAAGTGATTGACTTAATATATGTTAATAGAAAAAAGAAGAAGATGTGATATTAAAAATATTGAAGCCTAGATATTATTAGCCCTATGGTGATATCCTGGATATAATTTTTCCAATTAAGATCAGTATAACTGTACAATGATATAGAAAATCAGGAAAACTATAGGTTTGTTCTCACACGAGTTTCAAACCATCAGAAACAGTCAGGATTCTGCGCAATCCATTTCTCCGCGTTCATACATAAGTTTCTGATTGTTTGAAAATAGCCGTTGGAAAACCATCAGTCATATCTGTGTGAACATCGTCCAGCTGTTTTCAAACAATCAGAAGCTCATATATGAACGCGGAGAAATGCATTGTGCAGAATACTGACTGTTTCTGATGGTTTGTGATTCGTGTGAGAACAAGTGTAAATAATTTCGAAAGAAACGACGAGTACTGAGTGTGTGCTTTTATTAATTTTATTAAATTACACACTCAGTACCCGTCGTTCCTTTCATTCGATTGATATCTAGTGTGTACACCATATTCAGATAATTCTAGTGAATACTTTTAGCCTTAACTAAATAATAAAAAGATGTAATGTTTTTTGCACATTGGGGGCGTTCTGCCACACCCTTACCCGGGCTAATCCTCACGGATAGCACTTATTTACAGTCTCCACAACATTCTCTCAAAAAATAGGTTTTAACTAAATCATCACCAAAGAATGTCCTTGGCTCTCCTACTATTTATTATTCGAACAAATATTTGTTGATCTACTCCTCTTTTTCCGATATTATTAAATGTAATCTAATACAAAAGAAGATTTACTCTGCCGACAGGCACGTTTTCATATCTTCGGATAAAATATTTTGTATCAATTAGCGAAATGGACTCTCAATATCGATTATTGATTTTGCCACATTACTAAATATAGAGTGACTCGATAAACATTTCCAGAGAGTATAACAAACATCTTGTGATGTAGGTATATAGGAAAAAACAACCAAATAGAATAAATTTATGATAGATCCTCATGATTGCATATACTAATAAAAATCCATGGGTCCGTCAATTTTACTTTATGAAGTAACAATAATTTAGGTTAGTTAAGTTGACCCCCCCCCCATAGGCATTTTCAACAAAAACATATATGGTCGTTATGCACTCTTAATGAACCAATATGCTCCATGAATGATTTTCTTTGCACCACATTCCCCGAGAAACTACAGCTTTTTGTGGGGCAAATAAACGCTGCCCCCTCCAATCAGAATTTTAAAATCTTGTACTTTGCACCATCAAACGCACCATAATGCTCCAATGGGTGTGTCCTTGAGTCGAGAGAATTGTACTTCAGCATTTGATTAAAAATTGTTACCACATGCTGCAGCTTGTATGGACTTTATTTTGTTTGTGTGGGTACCTCCGGACTTTGTGGGTGCTGAAATTAAGGGAATAAAAGTTGTCATGTATGTCCTCAAACTATTAAGGTGTAGAGGGTGCAGAAAATCGAAAAATATTTCGTCTCAAATTTCCCGAACGACGCGACAAATCCAATTGAAATTTAGTACTCTTATTGCTGGCCTGGAGTCAAATATCCCTATTGTTTTTTATTAAAATCGGTTAAGAGGGAGGGGGTGAAAAGGGGGTTGAATTATATTTTTACGCAATTCTCTTCAATGATATTAACTGTTTCGACCCTTACTTCGTGGAATCTACTCATATTACTGTTTATAATGAAAACTACTCTTTCTGGATAATTCCACAATATATTTAAAAAAAATGTTAAAAATTCTAGGAGATTTAAAACAATTGTCAAAGTTTTTTAAATCTATTATGGAATTATCTGGAAACAGTAAGTTTCATTTAAAACAGCAATTCTCTTTGATTTATTCGCATTTATAGAGGTGAATTTCAGTCAATATTTTTAAGAATGCAAGTAAATTTCATTCATCCCCTATGTGGGGTTGCAAAAGGGGTGAATCGGTTAAATCGAGTGATATATCGTTTGCTATACTTTCGGGGATGACGGAAGTCAAATATTATGTTTTTTTGTCAGAAAATCTCGGAAAACAAATCCCCTTCCACTCCTCAGGTAGGGGTAAGTCGAAAATATGGTATATTTAATTAGTGAGCATCCATCCTAATTTAAATTTTCTAAAATCTCTCAAACTATTTTCAATTTATTCTCTCTCTTGTGATATTACTACAAAGAATTGACTAAGTCACACCTTTTGTTCGATCTATTTTTACGTTAATACTAGCCGTTCACGAATAAATATTTGTTTATTTATGCTATTTCACTTCGTATACTGTTGTTGAACAAGACAGAAATAGTAACGTTCAATATCGTGTGTATTTTCGAAGACGTTCGAATGTAAACACCTACCGAATGTAAGTAAACACAATAACTTCGTTTTCAAAGATATATATCACACAATCATATGTTATTTTCCACTTTCAGTTTTCGAAAAACAAGTATATCAATCGAATATTCACCTGAACATGATGAACACTAATTTGAATAATTGTGGAGTTTCTTAGAATTGAAATATTACCTACCTGCTGTATACATAGAAAAAGTATATATATATGTATATATATATATATAATACGTATATATGTATGTATATACAGTGTGTACATAAAGTAACGTAACTAGCTACTATTTCGATTTAGGAATACAAAAAAAATGTTGAATAAAAGGTTTTTCAAATAATCCAGACCATCTGCATAAGTCGATTAGAAGTATACAGGGTGCACCGTTGCTCCAAAATAACTTATGAACATATTTTCTTAAATAGTTCACCATGTATATATTTTCAGTTTTTCATAATACATTAAATTACAAATACAACCGTCAAATCCGCACAATTCTACCTTCAATAATTCCAAAGTTACATTGGTTTAAATCTAATATTATAAAAAAATTGTTTATGTCAAAAAAGTAGTAGGTTTTTCTGTCATGAATTGTTTTTAAACGTCATGAATTATTTCTCATTGTCATTAGTGAATTATGTTTATTGTAATTAGTTGCTTTTAAAATTGAAGTACGTTTACCGAACAAGAAAGAATAACTGATAATCTGTATGAACTGAGGAATAGAATACTGTTAACAGCCCATCAAATACCAAATCATCAATTGCGTAATACCATATCAGCTTTTTATAATCGACTTGGATACTGTCAAATAGAAGAAGGAAGACAATTTGAACATCTCATTAAATAAGATTGTATTTGTTCTTGTTAATTATTTTGGTAATAAAAACGTTCCCGTAAATTATTTTTCTCAATAAATGTAGAACAAATGAGGTTAGAATTATGCGGTCTTGACGGTTGTATTTGTAATTTAATAGATTATGAAAAACTGAAAATATATACATGGTGTACTATTTAAAAAAATATGTTAATAAGTTATTTTGGAGCAACGGAGCACCCTGTATACTTCTAATCGACTTATGCAGATGGTCTGGATTATTTGAAAAAACTATTGTTATATATATATATATATATATATATATATATATATATATATAAATACAGTTCCTCTATTTAAAAATTAAAAGAAACATTAAAATAAGGAAAATTATTTATATGTGTATGCAATACTTTCGATACACACTGTATTATATGTATAATCAATAATTTTGGAAGATTCAGTATACAAATCAAATTTGACATTTTAATTTCTGATGACATTTATGTAGAATATATCTAATGATAGATAGAATATATTATGATTTGGAAAATATATTTGAAATTTTAAAATACAGATGTCTCTGCTATCAGAATTACAATGGTAATAAAATAATTCAAATCTCTCTTTGTTATAGGGAATCATAAATTAGTATTTTTTTTAAAAAAGGAATTTTTCGTAACCACAGGAGAAGAGATTCATTTATTTGAAAAAAGTTTAGGCAGTTGAATTGGAAACCCCACGAGACAACATCGTAATAAGAGTTGTCTCAAATTTTTTGAGAATGTAATAGAAATTGTATAACTATACAATCAGATCATAAAGCCATACATTATAAAGCCAGTGCGTGCATAATTCGTAGAAGAATTGCAACGTATCAAGTATAAGTGGTTCCAGTTTCTACATCATATATTTAAAAAGTTTTGCAGAATTCTAAAAACATTTAGAATACGTACGAGTTTTCCTGTCCTATTTGGTGAGTCCACTCCAGTTTAAAATTATTTCTCGAGAATTAACAGGCCTTTTTAAATACATTTCGAAAATAGATGCATCTATATCATAATTTGAGCTAAACTAAATTAACGTTACACATATAAGACTTTACATCAAGTGAAAAATTTTGAATAGACAATTTGAACTGAAAATTGCGTTATTTGACATCAATACACGTCAAGTGTATATTAGACGAGTCGAACTTTTGATTAAAAATTTTAATTTAGTTGATTTATAGAATAGGTTGTACTAATATTAAGGTTGGTAGATAGTATTATCTTTGTTTCGTTTATAATATTTTTGGGAAACAATAAATACTTTTGTAATTTTGTTATCTGATCGAATAATATATAATTTTGATTCCAACTCACTGTGGTATTCATTCAGTATCTATTTTCATCGTATTTAACATTTTGCATGCTATGGAAATTTTGATCTAATCAGTGACATTTGCTCAATTTCCAGTGACAGTAAAATTGTAAATGTCATAAGTGCCTCTAATTATATTGAATAAACAGTTACTCGAGATTCTGAATATAGAGTAATATTTGATTTGGATAATACTTGAAAATTATAAAATTTGAATTATTATTATTTAAAATTATTTGATCCCACCCTGAGACAAGATTGAATTAGTCAATTGTGAATGAATTTATCTTTCAAAATACAGAAATTATTATTTATCTTAGCCGGGCATTGTTTGACAACCACTGTCAAAAGTAAATTAGGTTACATATGCTGCTAAAGGTGTGTGTGCAATAGTGTCGCTACAATCACAAATTGTGAAAACGTCGACGTATAATATTTTATATTGTTATATTCATATATCTATCAAAATATCATATATCAATTAAAATATAACTATTAAAACTATAAAATAACGATATAGATATAATATATATAAATATATATATATATCTATATATATATATATATATTATAATAATATGAATCTTGCCCTTTTTAATTTTATTTTCAATTTTCGTATTTCTGTAAATACTCCTATCTCAGGTAGGGTTCATATAGCACCGAGAGATTTTATTTATTTTATTATGTGAAATTTTGTTGCCCAACTATCAAATATGTAATAGAATAAAATGAACTATAGATTCTATTGACAAAAATCAGATATTTATGATCACAGAAGATAGTAAACTTTAACTGTAACTAATATAAAAAATTTTTTTAATGAAAATGAGAAATCAATTGAATAATTTTAATTTTGAAAAAACATTTAATACTAGTCATTACATATAGCAATTAAAATGAACTCAAATCAAAACAAATAAAATATAATTTTAATTAAGAGTAGACTGATCAGGCCTCTCAAACAAACTTATTATATAAATAAATGTAACCAAAAAAATTTCGATAAATTTAGAAAGTTTTGCTGCCAAATTGTATTGAAATAATTTAGTAGAATTTTAAAAGTTCATAAATTGGAATCTAAAATTTTAGTTAAATGGCCAAATAAAATAATTTTTTGATCACCTTCTTTGCCGAAATTGGACGGGAATTCTATTTCACTCCAAAACACGCCGTCAACACCTTTCTCCGGGCACCAGATCCGCTCCAACAGGTATACCTGATATTCTTTATTGACACCTCCCTCACTGATCATTAATTTCATTGTCTTTACAATTCTTCACCTATTTCAGTTAATACTTTTCAAAATTTTAGTAAATAATATCTTCTAGAATCGTTTTTATATTATTTTTTTGACTTCTCTCATTTCAACTTCATAACCGTCTCCACAGCAGACTGTCTTTTTTTTATTACCCACCACAAAAACTCTTAACAACCAATTAGAACACGAATAATTAAATCACAATTCCTATAACCAATGAAAGGAATCAGGTTTATAAATTTGAAAATACATCTTAAATTTCTCTGACTTTGTTAAAATGAATTTTAAATTTCTCAATATCCATGATCCTATACAGTTTTTTATAATCCTGTTTACTTTCATTTTTACAATTTTATTTAAAAATTATCCAATTGATTTTCAGTTCTATGTTTTAGTACTAAATCGTTTGATCCAATGAAATTCCGTCTATTTTTGAATTGTTTGTGATCTATATCTGTTTTTTGCCTGCAATCTAACCTCTTTGAATAATAATTCTGGCAGCTGTAAAATTAAATATTTTCACACATTCCATACAACACGATGACGTACAGAATAAAGTTACTATTATCATCGTTTCTTTAAAGATATTTCGGTGAAATATTTTGACTGTTATAATATATATATATATATATATATAAAACAACAAGATGTACGAATAGTGCGTGACATATGAACAATAAACAACGAATAGATTAGTGGGTATTGCACGCAAATAGAAGAAGGGGCTACTGAAAAGAGTGGTAACCGCAGACATGCATGTTTCTGGCTCATTAGCTGTCATCGGTACGGTACAACCAAGAGAAGATGTGAAACATGGGAGCAAAGGTGTTGAATGAAACATGAGAAAGTATAACAGAATTCAGCAGGATAGTCAAACACAACATTTGTGTCAGTAATATTACTGACACAAATGTTGTGTCTTTTAACAATTGGTGAAATTCATGGTTAATATTTTGATATTACAATGTAAATCCTTGTTTTTCTACTTGTGATAACTTTGAAATAGTATTTAAGTTTATAACATAAATCCTTTTATCTGATATTTATATTTTGGTTTCTTTATTTAATACTGTCCAAATTTAATATTTTCAAATATTGACATATATCTATCACCAAAACAGGAAATGAATCATAAATTCATTTCCCTTTTTGTTATTCTATAAAATTGATACCAAATTTTGACATATCATTAGAGTTATGTCATCTTATATTTATATTTTTAATTTGACTAATTCTTTATAACAAATATGAATATTATTATTATCATTACTATTCAACTGATAGTTGTATTAAACTTAATAACTAAAGCTTGTTCATTTTCAGATAAACAGCTGATTCTTTAGTGACAAACAAATATCCATATTAGGCAGATTTAATGTTTTCTTCATTACTTGTTAGGCGATTTCATATTTTAAGAAAATTATTAAGGTAATTTCTCTATATTTATTGTTACTCTTTTAATTATTATAAACAAATGCTTTAATATAATATGACATTATATGAATTTTAATTCTGATTGTGGTTTTTTAATGTGTTCTTTTATTAATTTAGTTCCAATTTATTTTAAATACTAAACTAAACATTATCAATCAGCTGATGTGCTTTAAGATATAAGACATGTGGTTCAATATATATATATATATATATATATATATATATATATATATATATATATATATATATTAACATAGAGTGAAACCTGCAACACCCTGTATACAGAATTATGAAATAATAGACTACACTACATACTTCAAGTAATTGAAATTTTTTTGAATTTGAATTTTTTTAAAGTGATCTAAAAAGGAGACAATCTGTACTATTTACTATTCAATAGAGAAAGCATATAAAGGATCTAACTGTATGATTATAGAGAAGAATTCAAATAAGCTTTATAAGAATATAGGTGAAATAAAAACCACAAAATTTCCATATTTAAAAGAGAGAATTTTAGAACGTTTGTTACATATGAATGAAAATAATAACCCATTGTTCTTATTGTCAAAGTAAATTAATATTGTGATTTGTTTTAAAGAAGTGAATATTAGGGTTTGAAGGAAGTTTTCAATAAAATTATATAAGTATTTAAAATATGTGAATGTAGGAAGTGAAATGAAAACATTAACTCTATGGAATATGACATTTGTTGAACGATTTGACATTCTGAATAAATACTTTAGAAAATAAGAACTGTCATTTAGTAAATTTATTGAAATACAATTTAAGGGAGAAATATATGGGTTATAATCGTTTAAGAGGCTCAAAACAGAATGTTTTAAAATGATGGATGGACAATCCACTATTTGAAATGAAATCTTTCAAATAAGAATTTTGATAACCAATTTTGATTGGTGGAATGCATTTAAGATATTTTTATCAGCGACAAGTAGATTGCTAATAATAAAAAAATTGAATGGGAACAGTTTGTTGATTATACAGTCTATTGACTAGGTACTTTTCTTTTTGGGTAGAAATTTTTAAGAAGCAAAAACTTTTGAGAAATTTTTTTTTAAACTTTTGATAAAACAACAATTTGGCATTAAAAATAAGAGAAAGGAATACATTATACTTGAGAGCTAGTCAGTAATATATTTGAACAAGCAGAAGTATACATTATAAGAGGAAAATTGGTAATTATATTTGAATACTAACCATAAAACTTATAGATGTAATTAAGTAAAATATTGTATGATGGAACGGTGTCTCCACCATACCTTTTAGAAAGCTTTGGATTATGTGATTTGATTGAAATGTATTGATGTGGACCAAATGTAGCACCGTTTCTGGATATTATGCAAGCTGGACGAATTATATGGTATTTTCCAAGAGGTAACCTAAAACAAAATAAGAACCATTTATTGATGTGAATTAATTGAACTATACAGTGAAAAAAGATATTTAAAACTATTTTAATTATATATAAAGAAGGTAGAGTAAACTTACCGATTTAGTGCAAAGAATTGAACTTTGATATTAAACAGACGCTTATAAGTTTTATCTTCCGCCATCTTTCTATCATAGACGTTTATATAACGGATTTCGTGTTATAAGATTTGTGTTAAAAGTTGCCTATTTTGAATTATATATAGAAATTGTACTTCATTCGAGTGGATGACTTTATTTGAATGAATGATCATAATAGATAATAGGTTTTCACTAATTTATGTCCTGTAAAAGAATAATGTATTTGTTCCTACAGCATTAAATAACGTTTTGCTATTTGAAGAACATTGTGAAATTATTTTCTTGAGGTTTTTCATTTCTCTATGGTGATTGCTCCATCTAGTTTAAACATTTGGTAGCTTTAAACTGACATCTATGAATCGTGGAGAAGTTCAACATTAAACACAGGACCGTCTTTAGAGTTTATTTGGAAATAATGATAAAGCAAGTATATTTTGATTAATAAAAAATTTTTTTATTGAAAGATAGGAATATTATTTGAATTTCGGAGCTCATATTAAAAATTGAAATTGTTTTGTTTTTCTACATCTGAACCCTACTCTGAGATCAGAGAGTTTCTCATGCAAAGGAATAATTATTTTACAAATAAATTTTAAATATAACAATATACCGGGCAAACAAAAACTAAATATCAACTAAACTAAACTAAACAATAATTTTAATATTCTCTCACCCAATTCTATCCAGTATAACATGTCGGCCCAACGTTGGGCAAATTAGAAAAAATATATTTATGCATATTTGAACATTAAAATTTCTCTCACCTATTCTCTTATACCATTTATACAAATCACAATAAAATGTCACCGCAACGTGGGGCTAATATAGAAATTTTGTAAATAATAATAAAAAGCATTGATCTAATTTTTTTGACTGTATTAAAAAAAGATTAAATACATAAAATGGAACGGAAAATGACATTAAGGGACGGAAAGCAGGTAGGAGTCGAAAGTAGGTCTGATGAAGAAAGAGAAGAAAGGAGTAATGGTAGAGGAGATTTTCAGGTACAATACTTGGAACAGGGGAGAGAACATTCGGAAGAAGACATTGCAGAACAAAGTCAGGAAGAAGAAGATGTACCATTATCAGAAGAAAGAGGACAAGAGGACAAACAAGAATCAAAAGAAAAAGAGGAAACGGACGTAATGAGTATGTTAAAAATGATGATGGGAAAAATGGATAAACAAGATAAAAAAATGGATAAACAAAATGAGAATATGAATAATATTAGGGAAGATATGAATAAAATGAATGGAAAAATGGACCAAAATAAGGAAGAAATGAAACAAGAATTGAACATAAAAATGGACCAAAATGAGGAAGAAATAATGAATATAAAGATGGACCAGAATAAGGAAGAAATAAAACAAACTAAGGACCTAATAATAAAACTGATGGAAGAAAAATTGGGACATTTTGAGAAGATATTGGAAAAATCAAACACATACATGGAAAATAAAATAGAATCCACTAAACAAGTAATAAGAGGAGAGGAGATTAAAGAAATAACGGAAATAGACAATTTACAGATTAACAGAATTAACAAAATGGAGGAGAAAGAAAAGGATTTCAAAGAAGAGATTCAAATGGATGTAAAGATACAAAATGAAAATATAAATGATGATACTATAGAACAGAAATTAAGTAATAAAATGGAAATTGATGAAGTAAAAATAAAAAGACAAATAAATGAGGAAATGATAGATAGCAATTTACAGAATCTAGGAAGTGCGGAAGTCATGAAAATTTATGAAAAAGAGATTTATCGGAAAATAACAGACCCAGATGTTAATATATTGGAACGAATAGTGACATATGGTAAAAGAAATAATAATAATAATAAGGGGATACAACTTAATTGGAAGTTGGAGGAAATGAATAAGATATTACAAGAGACCAAGGAAGAAATAGGAGGAACCATAAGACAGAATATAGAAACAATAATTTATGCATAAAATTTCGAAATGAGATTAAAACTTGGCAGAAATATGAAGATAATTGATCCAAGAAATTTTAATAGGATAATTAAAAATGAAATGATAGGAAGTAAGAGTATTATGGGAAATGGAATAATAAAAAAAAGAAACAATAATATCAAGAAATTGGAAACGCAAATTTTGATGAATCTATTGGAAGAAATTGATGAGATAGGGGATAACAAAATAAAAAAGGAATTAGTGGAACATTTAAAGAAATTTAGGATACAAGAGAATCAAACAATAAGAGAAGAGGATAAGACGAAATTTAGGAAAAGAAAATAAAATTCAACAATAAGGCTGTATTATAGGACCGGAATCTAAAAGACGAATAAGGAATCGTAAAAGGTCAAGAAGGGATATAAAAACCACATGTAAATAAAAAGTTTATAATTAACAAATAATAATTTAAAAAAAACATATGTAAATATAATTTTGTACATAGATAGCAATTAGGATATGTGAGGATATAATGATGAAATACAGAAATAATTACATTAACAGATATAATAACAATGAAGATTATAACAATAACAATAATTATAACAACAATTCAGGAAATAACAATAACTATAATAAGAACGATAGCAACCAAAACAACTATAACAGAAACTTTAAATATAATAACGACAAAAATAACAATTACAGAGAACAGTATTCAAAGGGGAGAAGAGAGTGATAACATATGAACATCCAAGGCAATATATTAAATTTGGTGAAGATTTGGAATTAAAAGAAATAACGGGATTAATAAAAATTAAAGGAAAATTAAATGGGAAACAAGTCAAAATATTAATAGATACAGGTTCGGAAGCGTCCATAATAAAAGCAAAATTAATAGAAGAAAATATTAAAAATTATGAAAATAAGCTAGTCAAAATACCAAAAACTACATTAATAGGAGCAAATGGAAAGAAATTGTGTGAAGTTAGCAGATCTATAATACAAAGTATTGAATTAAAGGATGGGAAAGAAGTTGAGATGCAGTTATTGCTAGTGGATAATTTAGAAACAGACATAGTTATAGGAATAGATGAATTAACGAAGTATAAAGCAAGAATTGATTTTGAAAAGATGGAGATAGAATTAAATGGTAATAAGATTGAATTTGAAGAAGAAAATATGGAAGAATTGGACATTGAAGAGGATAATAAGAAGTTATGGAATATAGAAAGGAATGGAAATATGGAAGTATTGGCAATTGAAGAGGATAATAGGAAGTTATGGGATATTAAAAGGAGTGGAAATATGGAAGAATTGGAAATTGAAGAGGATAATAGACAGTTATGGAATATAGAGAGGAATGTAATTATGGAAGAATTAGAATTTGTGTGTGGAAATAAGGAATATGAAGAGAAAGTGAAGAATTTAATAATGAAATATGAAGGATTGATTAAAAAGGAGATGAGAATGGCAAATAATTATGTACATAAGATAGAAGTTAGAGGAATAGAAAATTTTAGAATAAGAACTTATCCCATACCTTATAAATATAGGAAAGAAGTGGATTCAGAAATACAAAATATGTTAAAAGACAGTATTATAGAAAGATGTAACACAAGAAATATAAATCAATGAATTGTACCGAGATAAGCGACTCTGAGAAATGTAGAAGTAATAAGACGCATAACGAACATTAAAGAATTTTCAAAAACGGATTTATAACATGATTTTTTAAACTAATTCCTTTGGATGAAATTTGTAAATGAAACTTGTACCTAAAAATGAAATAAGAATTTGTATACATATTTAATTATGGTATTGTAAATAGATTAAAAACTGTTTGAAGAGGATACTGCAACACAGGATTCCAGAATCATCCTTGTAACAGCGACCTGGAATAAAAATAAATGTATTATTAGTAAGGGTATCAGATAGAAGTAAACATGTACGTGCAAAATTGAAACCACCTTTCGAGGGACCATATGTGGTAGAAAATGAGAATGGAGTAAATAGTTATGTACTAAGATACATAGAAAGTAATGAAGTAAGAGGTGTTTTCAATATAAAAGATTTATACAAATACAATAATTAATGAAGAAGTTAAGAAAAATAAAAAAAAGGAATTTTATAAATATATGAAGTAAAATTTGCATTCATAAAATTTTTCCTTACATAAAAATTTGATAAACGCAAAATTTAGGGGATGTTAACATAGAGTGAAACCTGCAACACCCTGTATACAGAATTATGAAATAATAGACTACACTACATACTTCAAGTAATTAAAATTTTTTTGAATTTGAATTTTTTTAAAATGATCTAAAAAGGAGACAATCTGTACTATTTACTATTCAATAGAGAAAGCATATAAAGGATCTAACTGTATGATTATAGAGAAGAATTCAAATAAGCTCTATAAGAATATAGGTGAAATAAAAACCACAAAATTTCCATATTTAAAAGAGAGAATTTTAGAACGTTTGTTACATATGAATGAAAATAATAACCCATTGTTCTTATTGTCAAAGTAAATTAATATTGTGATTTGTTTTAAAGAAGTGAATATTAGGGTTTGAAGGAAGTTTTCAATAAGATTATATAAGTATTTAGAATATGTGAATGTAGGAAGTAAAATGAAAACATTAACTCTATGGAATATGACATTTGTTGAACGATTTGACATTCTGAATAAATACTTTAGAAAATAAGAACTGTCATTTAGTAAATTTATTGAAATACAATTCAAGGGAGAAATATATGGGATATAATCGTTTAAGAGGCTCAAAACAGAATGTTTTAACATGATGGATGGACAAACCACTATTTGAAATGAAATCTTTCAAATAAGAATTTTGATAACCAATTTTGATTGGTGGAATGCATTTAAGATATTTTTATCAGCGACAAGTAGATTGCTAATAATAAAAAAATTGAATGGGAACAGTTTGTTGATTATACAGTCTATTGACTAGGTACTTTTCTTTTTGGGTAGAAATTTTTAAGAAGCAAAAACTTTTGATAAAATTTTTTTTAAACTTTTGAAAAAACAACAATTTGGCATTAAAAATAAGAGAAAGGAATACATTATACTTGAAAGCTAGTCAGTAATATATTTAAACAAGCAGAAGTATACATTATAAGAGGAAAATTGGTAATTGTATTTGAATACTAACCATAAAACTTATAGATGTAATTAAGTAAAATATTGTATGGTGGAACGGTGTCTCCACCATACCTTTTAGAAAGCTTTGGATTATGTGATTTGATTGAAATGTATTGATGTGGACGAAATGTAGCACCGTTTCTGGATATTATGCAAGCTGGACGAATTGTATGGTATTTTCCAAGAGGTAACCTAAAACAAAATAAGAACCATTTATTGATGTGAATTAATTGAACTATACAGTGAAAAAAGGTATTTAAAACTATTTTAATTATATATAAAGAAGGTAGAGTAAACTTACCGATTTAATGCAAAGAATTGAACTTTGATATTAAACAGACGCTTATAAGTTTTATCTTCCGCCATCTTTCTATCATAGACGTTTATATAACGGATTTCGTGTTATAAGATTTGTGTTAAAAGTTGCCTATTTTGAATTATATATAGAAATTGTACTTCATTCGAGTGGATGACTTTATTTGAATGAATGATCATAATAGATAATAGGTTTTCACTAATTTATGTCCTGTAAAAGAATAATGTATTTGTTTCTACAGCATTAAAGAACGCGTTCTTTCTAAGCGTAAGTTAGTATCCATTGAGTGTTACTCGATCTTTGCAGGGATTGGCTACATTTCATCTCGCGATGTCTCGACAGACAGGGGGAGGTTCCCCCGCACCTTGCGCGGCTCCATAATACGTTGTTACTTTGTGTACCACGCCGTTTGCCGTTTGTTACTTTGATAAACGTTGTTCTTCGAAAAATGAATTCTTCGCTGATTGCTTGGAAAGAAAAATTTACGAATGATTTATTAAGTACGTGCAGTAAAGATCCCAAATTATCGAAATATACTATTATGAATCAAGACACTTACGAAAATCTACTTCAAGAAATTAAAGAAGCTAAACTGACAAAAAAGAAAACTACGCTACAGTATCGTCGTTTAAACCGTTTTGACATCATGGAATTAAGTGGCGTTCAGCATAATATAGCAAATTCCAAGAATGATGAAAAATTATATTACCTCCCAATTGAAGAAATCTTTGATGTTATCGAAGCTGCTCACGTAGCAATTGGGCATGGTGGTCGAGACCGACTTCGAGTAGAAACAGCAAGAAAATATGCAAATATTACTACCAGAATGATAAATTTATTTCTGTCGATGTGCGAAGTCTGCAACAGTAAAAAATCTAAGAAGAAAAGGGTTTCTAAACCAATTTTACACAATTAATTAAACAGCCGATGCCAGGTAGATCTGATCGATATGCAGAGCCAATCAGATGTAGAATATATATTCACAATGGTTTATCAACATCATTTAACCAAGTTCATTTTGTTAAGAGCTTTAACATCTAAACGAGCTGAAGAAATCGCATACAAATTGAACGAAATATTTTTGACTTTTGGAGCGCCGTGCATATTACACAGTGATAACGGTCGAGAATTTGCGAACTGTGTTATAAACGAATTTAAATCCTTATCGCCAGAACATAAGATCGTTCACGGAAAGCCACGACACAGCCAGAGTCAGGGATCAGTCGAAAGGGCCAATCAAGATGTTGAAAATATGATTGCTTCATGGATGTCCGATAATAAAACTGTAAAATGGTCAGAAGGTCTACCATTTGTACAATTTATGAAAAATCGTGCCTATCATTCAGGCATAAGGCAAACTCCATATAAGGCCATGTTTGGCATCGAACCAAGAGCTGGATTAACTACATCGTCTTTGCCTCCTGAGGTTATTTCATATTTAGAGCGGGAAGAGGATTTAGAAAAAGTCGTTAATGATGTTACCATGATGAGAGAAGAAACTCAAAGAGAAGATTCAAATTCAGAAGACTACATTGCTGAAAAAGATCCAGAAGAAGATCAAGAACAAGAACGCTTTTGCAACAAATGTGGTGCTATTTTACCGACTAACATTGATCGTGACTTCTGTTTGAATTGTAAAACAGAAGACAATATAAAAGCAGTAAGGTCAGAAGCAAGCCAATCGCTCATTCATCAGGCAAAAAAGATGAAAAGCTACAGTGATAAAACACATCCACCTGCAAACGTTGGCGATAATGTTACGGTACCTATTCCTGATGTGGATAAAGCAAAATGTGCTTCCAGAAATAAAATACCTGTTGTGTTACTGAAGACCGACGACAACATGTACCAGTTAGGTACAAAAGATGGAGTCATAAATCATCTGTATACCAGATCCGAATTTGATATTTGCAAGCAAAAATTTATTGACATTGATTTAATAAGGAAAGATAAACAAATTTCTTTACGTCAAGCAGCTTCATCTAATTTTGGTTCTAGCCAGGGTTTTTTATGTGCAAATGCACTAAAAATTGTAAAAGTAAATTATGCAAATGCAAAAAAAATAATGTTTTATGCAATTCAAAATGCCATAATAGTACCTCTGGCAATAATAAGTAAGCTAAGATATATTGTTCACTTTTGTTTGAATTGCGCTTGTTCTATGTTTCATTTGTTCTGTAAATTTTTTTTGTGCAATAAATTAACTGAAACCATCCGCACTTTATTCTCTAACAGATACTCACCTACAATATTAATTTTAGGCATTCATAAATTTTAAAATTCGGTTATTAACTGTTGTGTTCTTAGAAAGAACGCGTTCTAACTGAAAATTTCAGTAAATAGCCGAATAGAAGTTTTAATTCGGTATTTTCCTAGACCTCCTAGTAATTACGCGTTCTTACTAGTAAGAACGCGAAATTACAGACATTCCTAGTTATTTCGGGTTCTTACTAGTTATTACGCGTATTCACGGATTTCGGGTATTTACGGTAACATATATAATTTATTACCATTATTGTCTTCAACACTTGTATTTTCATTGTATGAAATAAATTATGAAGCTCAAAAACAATAAATGGGTAAATACGTTATCCCAGAAGGGTTAACAGAGCAAAATTCGATTCACAATGAACGACCCGTTAATTGATTTTAGTTTCGTACCTCTCTATCCTTCAAGTTTAATTAAAATATCACAGTGAGGTCACCATTATGAAGCCAACGTCGTTGCCGGTGCGGTCGAGGAGTCATCATACATTTGGACTGGTGTCGAAATTTTTCTTTTCCAAAACAGTTACTTTTGATCGGTATGCATAAATAGTATACAGTATGCCTCTGTCCCATGTTTTGAATGACAAAATTGTATTGCAGAAATTAATTTACGGATTTATTTTTCTCACTCGAGTCTTCATCGTAGACTGCAACAACTCCATTTAAATGGTTTCCATATTGATTTACCTATCACGCGTATAATTCCCTATTTCGATTACAATCTTTGATTTGTTTTTTATTCAATTGGGGCGTATTGAATCACCATCCATAAGCCTTTTCGAAATTTCGCTAACTTCTTTTTGATGCTCTCCGCTTACGCTTACTTAAATTTCAGAGTGGTTTTCCTCGATTTCACCTCTTCTCGAATTTGTGTGCTGTCGTAAAGAATATTGCCATAAGACGAACAGTTGAAGTTTTCTTCGACAAAAAAATATTTCTTGAACTTAATAATTAAAATAAAAATAAATGCAATGCGGAATTATCAACGTATTAAAAGAAACACAAAGTATTAGCAACTAAATGGATGAATGTGTAGTGAATGAATGAGGGTAGGTACTACTGGTGATGTTTTCAGTATTCAGTTCTTTGAGAATAAATTCATTAAGATTGTCTCATTTTTCAAATTAATAAAAGTTAGTGGATAGCGATTAAATACTTATAGTATGGGAGTTTGTAGTTCGTGTAAGGCCGGTTCCAGACACTACGTGTATTTGGCAAACACTTGGTATTCAGACTTATTCGCGTAGCGTGTGGAAAGTTAACTTTGGCAAATATTCGTCCTTCGTTATTTTCCCGGCGCTGGTCGGTAAACTAGCACGAAGTAAAGGACGCCGTAGTGCGGCGTAGTAAACTACGCTCCCGCATAGTAGAAGAGGTATGCGGATAGTTTTTTGTTTCAATTTAGTGATTATACAGTACACGTATTATTATATGCAGTGCCGCCGTGGCGAGAGGTTCGTTTCTACAAAATGGAGTGGACGAACGAATTAACGTTGGAGTTTTTAGGGTTGTTCGAAAATGAACCTGTGATTTGGAATCCAAGGATTCCAGACCATAAAAACAGAAATAATGTGGCAGATGCCTGGATCAATACCCAAAGGCAGCTAAGAGTCGATTGTTCGGTTGCCGAATTAAAGAAAAAAAGGAAACCCTGATGGCAATGTTTCGCCAGTTATTAAACAAAGTGAAAACTAGTTTGAAGTCGGGTGCTGGCAGAGACGATGTATTCAAGCCTTTGTGGTTTGCATACGAAATCATGGCAAATTTCTTGCAGTCCGTCTATTCTGCAAGGAACACTATAAATACAGAGGTAAGTACGTAGACAGTTATAAAGTTTGCTACTAATGAGATAACATTTAATTTAACTTACAATGTATCTGTGTAACTACTTAACTATGTTTGTTCGGGTGAAAGCTTGCAATATGGAAACGGATACCTTTACCCGATTACAGTGGCGTAGTCAAAAAATGTATTAGGGGGGGTTAGATTTTGAAATTGAAACATACATGCAGTAAAGGAGTAAATCCCATCATTAATTTAATAAAAATTAAAGCTTCAATAGAAAAGTGCTCTCGGACATGTCAATTGAATTTTTGATTGACCAACATTTTGATGTGCCCCATTTATTTTTTTGCCGAGATAAAGTATTGGGGTCATTACCATTTCATCAACAAATAATTGGAGTTATAGTTGTGATGAATTATTTGAAATCTCTGGCTGGTCGTAGATTTTGACAATATTTGGTTTAAATGTAGAAACATAATAATACATTTTTTTACCCAATGTTGAATTACATGTGACTTTAATCTTAGACATTGTATATCTATTTAGTTATTTACATTTAAATTTTGCAGTTAAATAATAGAAAAAAATAATAAAAAAACGGGTCTGTTTGTTACTAGCACAGACAATTTTAAAATTAAAGAATATGTAACTAGGTAGTGTGCTTTATAAAGAGTGTTTAGAATTTCACGCGGCATCAAAATCTTCAATAAAAAAGTAGGCTAGGTTTAAAAGAATTTCTTTATTTATTTTAAATGTTAAGCAATATGTATAGTAATTAAGCATTATGCGTCCTGCCACGGTAGTTTACCAACTTTGGCAAAATATTCGGCATATGTTTCTCGGATTTATATTAGTTGAGCTCCCGATTTTCTAGGAAGTGGCAACAAAGAAGACACATTATCAATATCTTGTCTCCACGTTCCCAGTACTATTTGTCCATCGGGGTCACTATCAAAGGTACCTGGAGGCGTGTATCGTGATGATGATGTTCTATTTTTTCTTAAGAAATTAGCGACGTGCTTTCTTTCCTCAAAAGAATTACGGACGTCACTATGACACCCGTGGCTTTACTATCTACCAGATTTTCTCGGGCGCCAGATTTTTGGGATGGTTTACTCCACCGAACTCTCGAAAATGGTAGCGTCAAGAGTTACCAGGGTAGCAACAGATGGAGGTTAAGTAATTCCATGGGTCTGTTGTTCTTGACCTCTATGCCGTGCGAAGTGGGAAACAGGCTTTAATTGTTTACCAATGTCGGAAAATGAAACTACCTGTGCTTTATAAAACTTTACAATTTATTTCGACTTCGAAATAATTTGGGAAAAGGAAAATAAAACGAACCACGTAGCTATATATTTAAAATAACTAAATATTGATGAAAACCCTTCAGTATTTACGATTTCTATTACATTACAACCCAGACCAAAGCACTTTATTACAGAATAAATGTTTTACGATTACAAGCCTAACGTGCAAAGCTTTAATAGTTTTCGGTGATTGCCGGTGAAAATCAGTGAAAATTTACTACCAGTACGGTGAGAATTACACAGAGAAAGCGTTATCAAGGCACTAGCGGTGTTTTACGGGAGCGTTTCTTGGCATTTGTGTACGGTTTAGAATAGAACGGCGGTAAATAATAAATTTTGTGCGGATATTACCCCGGCTGTTGGTGCTAAAATCAATCGCGTGAAGATCAGTTAGTCAGCAGAATTCGAAAACCTCTCCCTGGCGAACCTGCTATGGCAGCGATCGCTCGTGAGATTATTTCGTTTCACGCCTTGGAAAATCCTCGAGGATGTCCCTGCTATGGCAGCGAACACAGACGAGGCTCCTCCAAGTTGCCTATTATCAAATATTTCAAAGTCACGCTACCAAGGCCTATGGTACTAGTTTGAGCAAACCCCCGAAATACTTTGAGAATCCCTCAAGAATTTACCTGCTTTGCAGCGAGAATGCTTGAAGGTTTCCCAACGGTATTTCCTTTCCCTAGTGTTGTATACCGGAATCGGGATTCCCGAAATACCTTGAAAATCCCCCAAGATTTACCTGCTTTGCAGCGAGAATTCTTGGGAGTTTCCCAACTATATTTCTTTGCCCCTAAAGTTAAAACCAACAGTAGATTCTTACTTCGGAATCGTACACAAATACGCGGAAAATCACTCAAATTAAACAAGCAGTAAGCAAAATAAAATCTATTAATAGAGTTACGAAAGACGCTAGGAGCAAAATGAATTTAACACAAGAAGAATGATTTATAAAATAATTTATAAATTCGCTTACCTTGTTGGCGAAAATCAGTCGGCGTTTCGGAAACGGCGGAAAAAAAAACGGCGGAACTGTAAGAGCACAGAACTAGGAGCTAATAGCTAAGAGAGCACAAGAGCAAAAGAGACCTATTCCGTCCCGTTTGCCGGTTTTATACATTCTTTCCTCGACCCCACTCAGGAGGTCCCCTACTTAACAATCTTAAGAACGACGCAGACTGATTTGCGCGAACGGTACAGTAAGCAATACATATTAAATATATACCGGATGTATCAAAATCAATATACATATTTAAAAATTATTAAGAGCAAATAAATTTACAGCTTTTGATGAAAGAGGGATGTATAAGTAAATAATAACATAACTTATTAATAATACTAATAAAATGAGAAATTAAAATGTATACAGTGGGATGTCGGAACGAAAAATAGTAACATCGTTACAAATTATGCAATAATGAACAAGCCATAAGTACATTGGAGGCTTTTTGAGGATTAAGCAAGATGGGTTTTCTAAGTACCCGGAATATGGACGACATTATTCCAAACACGTTTTTGACAACTTGTCGAGCGCGTGAAAGGCGGTAGTTAAAGTGTCTCTCTTTACTACCTTTTTTGTGAGTTCCTGGATAAGGCTTCATTACATATGACTTAGGCTTAAGTCAGATGTATTTCGAAAGATGTATTATGAAAAACGCCTCCATCGGTCCATATATAACGTGACTTAGTTGATGATATTATCCAACCCATACTCTGTTGGTACTGTCTTCTTCTAAGAACAGAAAAAGAACGAAACTCAATACAAACATTTGTCATATTGTTTTGATTCAGATGCATATGGTTGATGACGTATCAGTCACGTGACGGAAAAGATTCAGCATTTCTACTGTAGGTTAATCTTACGAGGATATCATTTGACGAGGTGGACGCGACCAATAGATAGCAGTGGCGTCCACAGCACGTCTTTTCTCACTGTACGTCTTAACTTGAATTACGTATTTCCTTAGCTTATTACCCCAATAACAGATGGCGCCAAAATTAATAGATCAAACATACCTTAAGTGATGATCGATCTTGATTATATTACGGTCTTGTTGAAGCAAATAATAAATATGTAGTACCCCCGCTTCGGCGCTCCTGAACCACAATATTCAAAGAAATCGGTTTTTATTACCTAATACGATCGACCTCTTCGCTTGTATCATATACCTGCTTCAGTCATTTTGAAGTTGTTGTTGCAAGGGGCTTATTTACTTCAACGAGATCGGAATATAATCAAGATCGAACATCACTTAAAGTAAGTTTGTTTGATCTATTAATTATATTACGGTGTCGTCTTGTAAATAATAAATATGTAGATGTTTGGAATATATTGCAAAACAGATGAACCAAAAACTTTATTTTAAACGATATGGTTAACAATGGTAACTAATAATTTTTTTAACTACTAATAATAATAATAATAATAAGATAAATACTTAATCAGAAACTAACAATTAAGACGTTAGTACAGTTTTCACAAATTCTGTATTATCTATAATAGGGCGATTGTAAAAACTAGTGAAAGTTTTTTGAATCTTTTGACCATCCCGCAGCTAATCTTATATTATCAAAACTGACTCCGGCCCTAGCAGCTGAGGAGGTGGAAGCATGTCTTATTCTTTGTGGTTTAAATATTGACATATCCACTCCACTTCTTGTTCTTGATCCACCTACTAATAATAGAAGCAAATGCTTTTCCATGGAATTTTTCATAAGTTATAAAAAGTCAATCACAAGAGCTTCTTAAATTTTTTGTGACGATGATATATTTGTTCAGTGCTCTAGCTACACATAATTGAGGATCCTCATCAAGGAATGGTAAAACCAAAGGAGGTTGAAATCTATTTACTGCAGATATTTTTAAGCGGTCTGATATTTTTAGAGGTTGGACTGAAATATTGTTGATATTAATTAGAGTTAAAGTTTTTATACGATGGCCAGTAACCAGGGCTAACACAACTGCAGTTTTCTTGCTTAGGTTTTATAAGGTAATATCTTCGGTCCTAAGCATCTTTACGCAGGACAATACTATCTGGGAATCCCAAATGTTCTCGTATCTGGCGCTGGGAGACCTTTTACTAAAAAGTCCCTCGAAAAAACGCTTAAGTCTGTAGTCTTGGCTGAAATTTGGCCCCGCTATCTGAGATATGGCCGATCTATATGAATTTAGGGTTCCATAAGTTGCTCATCTATTAAAATGTATAGTCAAAAAATCCAGAACGTCTTCGACAGCCACCTTGTACGGATCCAGGTCGTTGTTTATACAAAACGTCCACCATAAACGTAGACCTCCACTGTACTGTTTTAAGGTTGATTCTGTTATTGAAGCTAAGCATACATCCAAGGCTTCTAAAGGCACTTGTCCTTGTAATAGCGTCTGCCTGATAACCTCTCTGCCACCATGTAAAGGCTTTACCACAACGGATCGGGTGGTCTGTTAAATGAAAGTAATTGTATGTTAGGGTCTTATACTATGGGATCATCTATCAGTAATGATTTAAATATTGGTTACTATGATTGTGAACACCGCCGAGGTACAACAACAATGCCTTCAGCTTTGTCTCTAATTATTTTTTGTAATACCCTTAATATTAAGGAAAACGGTGGAAATGCATAAAAACTCATCCCACTCCAATCTAACGTAAAAGCATGAGCCTCTAGGTCTTTGACCCAAGATACAAAAATGTTACATTTTTTGTTAATGCGACTTGCAAATAAGTCAACTTTTGAAAGGCTAAACTTAACAACAATTTTTGTAAACGCTATTTCAGAGAGACACCATTCGGTTTCTCTATGTATTTGACGAGAAGCTCTATCGGCAAGCACATTATTTTTCGAACTAATGTAAAATGCAAAAATATATATTTGTCTTTCTTCGCAAAAGTTCCAGACCATTCTTCCTAAATTATTTAAATTTGGGAAACGTACCCTTCCAAATCTGTTAATGGTGGATATTGCAGTTGTGTTATCAACTCTTCATAGGATATTATAACCGTATAAATCTTGCGTAAAATATTTTAGGGCAAAAAATACTGCTAATAGTTCTAATTCGTTGATGTGTCGTTGTTTTACCTGATTCGATCAGTACCCAAAAGTAGTTCCATACTCACAATAGACACCACAGCTACATTTTGAGGCGTCCGAGAAAATCTCTATAACGAATTTATCATTATGAATATTATTACTCGAAACCATTATGTTTTTAACCACCAAGAAAAATTCGGTAACAAATGCGTAGAAATATTCATTTTTGCATCATAGTTATCATTAACCCGGTATAAAGCCTTAATCATTCCGCGTTCATAAAACTTAGTGTATAGAAAACTATATCTGACAGCTGGAGCTACAGACACTAATTTATCAACAAAAACAAAAAATTTTGTTTTTGTAAAAACTTTCAATAATTTATGTAACCTGTTACGTTTTTCTTGAGGTAATGAAACAGTCATATTTTCAGAATTATATCGAAACCCCAGAAATTGGCAAACATGGCTAGGGGTACAAGACCTCTTTTTATAATTTATAATAAATCCTAAATGTTCTAAGACCTTTATAGTTTCCTGCGTATTAAGGACACTTTCTTCGAGAGTTCTTCCTAGAAGTAGAAAATTATCCAAATATATGACAGATAGAAAGCCACGCCTCATAAGGTATAGTTGGTCTTAAAATCCTTGTAAAAATTAAAGGGGCACAACTCAAACCGAACGGCAAACAATTAAATTCATAAATGCAGCCCTTAAATTGAAAGCGTAGGTACTTTATAATCAGTTGAGTCACAGTTTTGTGATTCTCTAACTTAAAATGTGACGTGGCTACAAATTTATCAAATTATTTTAAATTAATAACCATCTGGTTTTGGCACAGTGAAGATGTTCGATATAGATTGATCTTTACAGGGTGTTACAATGGAAAACTCCCTTTTAATAAAGATTTTTTAATTATATTTTCAATGGAGACACATTCCTTCTGTGTCCTCGAAGGCTCCATAGGAACAATACTTTGTATGGAATTTCTAATAAGAGGAATTTTAAGACCAGTTGTATAGGAAATTACCTTCCTATGAAAACCTAGATGTTGCCACTTCTGGGAAAAAAGCAGTAGCCTACCGCATAGCTTACTAACCTCTAATATCTGCGACTTCTCTCGACGCTGCTGTTGCGCCGATAACTCTGAGGATGATGATGTGACTTGGACGTGGACGTCATCGGTTTGTTGTGTAACATCGGAGTGCGTGTCTGGAATCTGTAGCCCGCCCGCAGCACTCCTTTTGCAGATGGGCGACGGTACTTTCCCTGTTTAGAAGATGTGGCAAAGGTAGGAATAGATAGCTTGTTCTTATTAACTCTCAAGTGTTTGCTTGACTTTTCAAGCTTTTTTGCAGCTTCGATGGTGGTGTCCAGCTCCTTGCCAAACAAGTACTCGGAAATCGTGGTATTTTGCAAGGTGTCTTATTCAAATTCAACAGCAACAAATCTCTCCTTATAACAGATTCGTGATGAAAAACGTCACACAGTAAGCGTAACGCGTCATCTGTAGTCTCTATATACTTGATCTCCTTCTCCCCTTCTTTTTTAGCTAGATCAGATAAAAAATGAGTTAAGGCTGAAATGACTGCTGCAACTTGTACTTGCAGGTTGGATAACCTTGTATCTCTTTAAAGGGTGCTTCCTTGTATGGCTACTTTGACTTCTGGGTTAATTGAAGAAGACACAATCCCTTTTAAGTTCTCAGGAGGAAGAAATTTATTTATGAGCTGCACTCTAACCTCCTCATTAATTCTATTTAACAACACATTCTCATAACGTAGGACTAATTCTTGTAGAATTGGTTCAGAAGCAATTTTATTAGCATATCTGCTACCAGATTCGAATTAATGTTGATTATATCCGGTGTCGCCCTATGTGTATCCCAGAGAAAAACAAGATCATATACCATCTAGCCAATCTAGGCTTGACAAAAAGGAAATAATATAAGATAGCATAATAGGTATATTTTTTAGCATGACTTACTCTAAACTCAAGCAGATTTTTCTTTTAGAATCTTTCCACTCTAAGAAGTTTGTGAGTCATGTTATTTTCCACTCTAGGAAATTCCAAGTATGTGAACCCATGTCACTCTTGACATAGTAGATATTTTAATTGAATATATTAAGAGCACTCTTGGTACAATATAGTTTTGCTTAAGTAATTTGCCTACCTGTGATGACCGGACGGGAGTTATTATCCTGAACAGTCGCCTCAACTTCGGAGGCATCATTCTTCGATGAAAAACAATCAAAATTGAGCTCATCTGTATAATCCGAGCGGCTACTGTTATGTGAATCTTCCGAAGAATGGTTTGGCGAACGACGATAACGCTTTTTCTTTAGTTCAATCGCATTTAACCTTCGCATAACTGATTTATACATTGTTGTGATCTCAGCATCATCCAATCCTCTATTTTCAGAACTTCTGGATCTTTTATTTTCCCAGCCCGCCATTTCACTCGATAATAAGAATATTTAATGATAAAACACGATAACTACGCCGCACTATAGCGAATCGACAAACCGTGCGGCCTACAAAGCACAAAAATGAAGACTGACTGAAGCAGGTATATAGTACAAGCGAAGGGTTGGGTCGTACTAGATAATAAAAACCGATTTCCTTGAATATTGTGGTTCAGGATCGCCGAAGCGGGGTTACTACATATTTATTATTCACAATACGAGACCGTAATATAATTATTCAGAATGTTATATACAACCATAATAGCTGTGTTGCAAAGTTTCTTATTTTGAAGTTCAATATTAATATTGTTTCCTTGTCTGTGCATTTGGATTATTTTTTTATTTGATAATCTCTGAACGTGGATACATATTTCATTTTTAAGGTAAGTGATTACAATTGATATACATATCTCTTCTTTTCGTAAAACCACATAATCTATAAACTAAGAATTAAAATTAAATACAAAATTTTGGATACTGCTTCTTTCTTTTAAAAAGTATTCATTCAACAGTGAATTCTTAATTAAGTTGATCGTATTTAATCGCCGTAAATAATGTTAGTTTCTAGGAATTTGAATTCTTGATTTTTATAAGTATTCTTTGTTCAGTTGAGTGTGTACATCAATACGTACCTATATTGGTTAATATATCCAAATTATATTAACAGGGGCGTTAAGTGTATAGTTACAGCTACAGCTTACAATTTCCAAAAAAAAAACTGTATATTTAGCGACCTACTAAATAAAATGTATTAATATAACCAATAATCACTTTTAGGAAATGGTATACAATGGTTAAATCATTGTTTAAGGAATTTCCTTATACAATGGTTAAATATTCAAAAGCATAATGAAAACGTGTCGAAGAATCGATAGGTTTTATCAAAAATTATTAATTGTGTTACATTTTGTGGAGCTTTTGAATTGGCTCTTCGGAGACATAATGAGAGCGATACTTCCGAGAAACCGCGAATATTTCATGGGATTATTAATTTTTCGGCGGAATTAGATGCAAGTCTAAGTGAGCCACTTCCAAAGAAATACAAAATGATCTGTTACAGTGCGTGCTTGAAGTCTGTCATGAACAAATAATTGAGGAAATTAATAATTCTCCATTAATGGCGATCATGGCGGACGAAATGACGGATGTTGCTACAAAATCTCAAATGGTAGTTATATTCAGGTATGTTCGTGATGGTGAGCCAATTGAAAGTTTTTGGAACTACGTAATTCCTGCAGAAACAATTAGCAAAACAATTTTAAGTATTATAGATCCTTTAATTCAAAAGTCACCTAACAAGTTGATTGCACATAGTTACGATGGAGCAGCGGACAAACGCAGGCGTTCAAACAATAATTTAAAAAAAAGTACCCTTTTGCCCACTACGTACATTGCTATGCCCATCAACTAAATTTGATTATGTCTAAAGCTGCTTCTGCAAATCCGACAAGTACGTGTATTTATTGGAAATTTACAAGATATTACTGGCTTTATTAATAATTCACCCCAACGAGTGGAAGTGTTGAACAAGATTGTGAACAGGAGGATCCCCAGCGGTGCTACAACCCGTTGGAATTTTAATATAAGGACCATTAATGCGGTGTACGAAAATAGGGACTCTTTCATTAAGTGTATGCATGAAATAGAAGAACAATTCAACAACAGAATCTGTAATGCAGCGGCCTTTATTCGCCGTACATTAAATGTTCCAGTCTTCAATTTTTGCCTGACTTTTTTCCATCGGGTAATGCCCAACGTAGATATATTATTCAATAAACTGCAGCAAAGAAAAATAAAACCCACTGTATTGAAAGACGCTATCGAAAATTTTGATCAAGGTATAAGCCAAATTCGAAATAATATAGATAACATCATAAAGCATCAGATATAATAAGTAATGAGTCACCACCACCAGAAAAACGCAAACGTTATTCTAAATTGTGCAAAACATCGATTTCCTCATTTAGTAGTAGCATCACTTTCCTTTTCGGAATCCTTGGGAGATTATTGCAGTAAATTTCCCGAAGACAAACTCACTTCCGCATGTTCCTATTATCCCACACTTGATAAAGAAAGATTACGAACTGAACTTAACTAAATTGACTGTCTCGACCCTTACTTCGTGGAATCTACTCATATTAGTGTTTTAAATGGAACTCAATGTTTCTAGCTAATTCCACAATATAATGAAAAATGTTGAAATTTCTAAAACATTGACAATTGTTTCGATAACTGAATATCATCGTCAGAATGGCAGAAGTTACATTTCATTTGATGCCTACCTGATGTTTAGTAGTTATTTTTGGCTAGACCAAGAAGTGACCTACCTTGTGATTGACTTAATATATGTTAGAAAAAAGAAGAAGATGTATATTATATTATATTACTGAACTATCTGTTATTTATTCAAGAAATGATTGCACTACCTCTAGTACAATTTTTAATAAAAAACAATCTAGTAGATACGTTGAAGGAGACTGGAAAATTATTAGAAATTGTGATGACAACATGACAACATCGGAGGCTGAACGAATTAAAACATATTTCTTAGAAATTCAATGACCGAATATCATTTAACAGCTCAATTGGAAAAATGTATCTCCGAACTGAAAATAACGTCGAATAGACTTAACTTTTAAGAAATAATTTTTTGTTAGCGAAATAGTGCTTAGAGTGTGACTCTTATTTTTCTTGTGTGGCAATTGACAATCGTTCCATAAATCCTATATTTTAACACGGAAGGCGGAGAAAGAACGATAAAATCGATGGGAGATAACCCCCTTACAAGGTAAACTTTTTTTCAAAAATTGCAGAACACTTTAAAAATTTTACCACGAGCCGCCACTGCTGGTTAGTGTAATATTTTTCCATGTCAACGTGTATTATTTGTTTATCTACTTCTGTAATCAGGTACAATAATTATAACCATTATAAAGTTTTCTCAATAAAAGTGAGTAATGCTTCTAATTAAATAATAGATAATATTTTTGATAGATTATTATTAGACTGAATTTTGTGTAAAATTTTACAGGTCATGGGTTGATGTATTCATGTTAGTCTTCTTCTTTTCTATATATTTTTTATGAGTTTCCGTCTAATAAATACTAAGCTGTCCGCAATGGAGCTTTTTCCAACACATTTCCGCTTATTCTTCCTGTTTACTACGGACCTAAATTGCCGTCAAGATAATTCCTCGGCTTTTGAGAGGAATTCTAAAAAGAACACAATGAGTCTTCCCATTTTATCGATTCTACATTCCGAGTTGTCCAAACTATTGTTTGTAAAGTGAAAACAACACATTTAGCTGACAACAAAATATATAAAACTGAATTTTGAAATTTTCAATTTTCCGCTATTGTCACAAGATTTTATACGAAAAAGTTCCTTTGTCGCAAGTTAAAACTTGAACAATTGCATTTAATATCCGCTTACAATTAGAGTGAAGTAACTAAGTGATTTGTACAGGATGTGAATTGATATATGACCGAATGTGGGTCAGATAGTATAAACAAAATATCGGAGGTCTCTGAAACGGTTGACGGTAAATTGTAGGGTTTTATTTTTTAATAGAAAGAACATATGCATGAGTTTCGCTGTTTTATTTAAACCTCGTATAACATTTTTTTGGTCATATTTATATAGTGATATATATATATATATATATATATATATATATATATATATATATTATAATTATCTCAAGGACTGTTTTATTTTTTTTTTTTATTTAATATATGAGTTATAAACTTGTGTTATTTAATATAAAGTCGGTGGCATGTAGACTCCTCTCTTTGGGTTCCGGACGCTCACATATAAATGGATTGTAACCTTGGTTAATTAATTATTAAATTTTATAGTTGGATATATACAGAAATTAAATGTTTTATAAATATACACCTCTTACTTTGATGATTATGGTTATTATTCCAAAGAATGAATGAAGTGAGCAATTCTTGCTAAATTCATTATGGATATTGAATAAAATAAAATACAAAACAATTTCCAGAAATTAGTTTAATAAAATTATTGAGATCAAAATTTAAATTATTCATGACACCAAATTTTTCTGATGCTGCCACTGTATAATATATAGTCATGCGCACTGAATTGTTATTGAGCATAAACACTACCACGTCGGCGCATAGTATCAGCATATACTTTCATCCAGCCCATAGTGAAGCTAAATGTATTCACAGTTTACGATACATTCACGAGATATTTACAAGATTTAACGTCTAGGTATACATTGAATTTATCGATATTCCATTCAAGACCAACAATACAATTGCATATATATAAAAGGAAATATGAGTGATGTGAAAATAGAATATTGATGGAAATGAAATAATTAAGCATGCATTAGGAGAAAGAAATGGAAGATAAATGATATTTTATATACAGTATGAACAATAACGAAACTAATTAATTATTCTAGGTAAATACAATGTTATATCTATTGGTTATAACTCATGGATATCCATGTAAGTGATTTGATATATTGCTTCTTAAAATGCTTAGGCATTTTATGGAAAAATTTAGTTATATGTTGAAATTATATTTTATTGTTCACTATTTATGTTTTGGAATTCCAAAATTAATATTTAAATAATACAGACCTTAATTCTTTCTTCAGTATAGCTATACGTTTCTGCTGCAGGCGTCTCCCCAATTCTTGATGATTTCTTATGCAAAAGAAATGCCCTTCCTGGTCACTCTCCCGTTCTCACACAGTTTTAAAGACTTATAATTTTATTATTTCATAACTTTTAAATTCAAAATCTAATTTTATTCCATTTAATTATAAAATTTTTGTTGAGGACTCTCACTAAGATGTTCTCGCTTCAGTTACCCACGCTCGACTTTATTTTTTTTATAAATCAACAAACTTTTTCCACAGTAAAATCCAAAGCCTTCTTTTTACATTCTGTCACAAAATAATTGTTTGTTTGATAGTTTTTGATTATAAATGTAGAAATAGTTCTTTTAAAAGTCCTGGAGGATATCAACAATTGTTTGTACATATGTGTATAGTCTAAAAGTTTCATAAATTGTCTGTTTCACTCATGACAATGTATTATTTTGTTAGTTTCTTCCTTTTTAGGGTATTCTTATTTACATTAAATTACATAAAACTTACAACCTAAAATATCTATTATTATATATGCAATCATATAGTTTCAAATTTTCTAATTTTTTCTATATTAATTATATATAAACTATAAGTTATTTCCAAATTTGCTTTTAATATTAAATATTCTATTAGTAACTAACAAATTTAAGTTGGCAATAAATTCACTAATTTTTTATTTCTTCCTGTTCGTTAAACTTCATGATTACAATATTTCATTGACATATAGTTTGGCTATGTTCCGTATGTCAACCAACTATTAATTATTTCTTTTTTACAATTAGAACCTCTTTTTAACATCGTCTGTAAATATTGGTAATCAATTATTGACTCGAATACTAATTTATTTTATTTCAGGTTTCATGTGATGCTACATTATAATTACCAGGATATTTATATGGCAGTGTTCAGAATATTTTGATAGGTGTTGACATTGACTTGATCTGGGATTATTTATTAGATAAAATTTTGTAATTATTTAAACAATACTATTATTAAAATTTTTATTCATTATCCTTTAATTCATTTGGTAAATACTTTTCTTAGTATGTGATAATATAGCTGCTCAATTCATTCAGTTCGTTTAGATAAACTCTTAGTTTTCAACTTGGTTGTGTCTACTGATACAACATACGTATTGATATTTCATCTTTGTATCTGGTAACATCTGTTAAATTATTTTAATATATTAGAGGATAAGTTCAATATATATATATATATATATATATATATATATATATATATTGAAGCCACAAATGAGCGTTTGGTTTCCCTGCTGAAATCCGTTGTTTTGTGTTTTCCCATGTTTCGATTAACATCTTTGCTCCCAAATTTCTCATCCTCATTTGGTTATACTGTGCTGAAGAGGCAAATGAGCCAGAAACATGCATGTCCGCGGTTACCACTCTGTTTCAGTAGCCCTTTATTTTGCGTGAATTACCCATGAATCTCTTTGTTGTTGTTGTTGTTAACATATCACGCGATATTCCCACATCTTCTTTGTTATTTACTATGGGTCGGAAGGTTCATGGCGGGGGAGGCTATATGCGCCTCCGTGTCGATCTTGGTTAATGTCCTGAAAACTTGGGATCTTCCAATTGAAGGCACAAATGAGCGTTTGGTTTTCCTGCTGAAATCCGTTGTTTTGTGTTTTCCCATGTTTCGATTAACATCTTTGCTCCCAAATTTCACATCCTTATTTGGTTATACCCTGCTGAAGAGGCAAATGAGCCAGAAACATGCATGTCCGCGGTTACCACTCTGTTTCAGTAGCCCTTTATTTTGCGTGAATTACCCATGAATCTCTTTGTTGTTGTTGTTAACATATCACGCGATATTCCTTTTATATATATATATATATATATATATATATATATATATATATATATTTATTTATCATTTGTTGGCACCGAAATTTATTCAGTTCCCTACCTCGACTTTCCCTTTAGAGTGAGCAGTACATTAGATACGAGGCTGGACAAAAGAATCAACTCTGTCCTGGAAAAGGAATTACCCGTTTAAGACCAGGAGATCTCCGCCTTAATCGGACTTTCTTTTGTTATTTCATGCTCGGTTGTAATTATTTCAAATGGTGACAGTGTTACTGGGTCGATTATTAGAGTGGTGACAGCGGTCTCCCAAATTGATACGAAGTTGTAGCTCAAATACCAAATTGTTACACTGGTGACTGCGGATTTTTTTTGTTCTAAGAAACAACTCAATAAGGTACGGTAAAGTTGTACAATAACATGAGAAGTGGGATATACCGTGTGTCTAAATAAAACGAGATAGACATTTTTTGTTGTTTAGCACGAGAACAAAAGTGATTTTTTTTCAATAGTTGCTAAAGGCGCTGAAAAACAGTTTATATCGAACCGGATTAGAAACAATTCTTAATTTTTGATGAGAGTACTTACGTGTTTGATACAAAAATGATCGCTGACGAGGAACATAAATCGCAAGTGATTGAACCCAGGGTCAGTGATACGGAGCAACCGCCTAGTGAAAGCAATGAGCAGCTTACATATCTTCCGAAAAAAATGTTATTCTACATCGTACATCATTCATTTCGTTGTAATTAGGGGAACCCATTACGAATATTTCACTCAGTAATAAATAAAACATGAAATGGGATTCAAATTTGGATGTAAAAGCGCGTATTTCTCCGCGGCCATCTTGTGACGTCAAATGGTCGTATGTGTCACAAGACAAGAGAAAGTAATATTTTGTCTATGATCAACCTAACAGAACACAAATAAACTTATTCACTTATAATTTTGTGGAAATGCAAGCGATTCAACTCCTCGCTAGCTATCGAGGAACTCGAATCGTATTTTTTATTCGATAAAATCTTGAAACAGAATCCCACAGCTATCTAACCTATTATGTTTAGTTGATACTTAATGAAAAATCCATCCAATTCATCTAGTATGAAACACGTACTTCGCCAATCAAATAATATATTCAGCCTTTACGCTATATTTTATTCTGCTGTACAATAATGGAACGAAATTGCACGTTTAAAGTGAAATTTAGCCCAAATAACAGGAAATTCTGAGGATTAGTTCCTCCATCTAATTGGAAAAACTAAGTTAACCGCTAAATGCCATTGTGTACGTGTTTAAAATATAATGAATTGATTTAAACTGCCTGGGATTGTCTGATCAATTAACTTCCCAGACAGCACAGGACATCCTTAGGACGTCCATATTGAGTTCTAAGTTGGTCCCAATGTTCCAGACCTAATTTGTACGTACTAGGGACGTTCTAATTTGTACGTATTAGGGACGTTCTAATTTGTACGTCCTGGGGACGCACAGATTAGAGTCAAAAATTAGAAACTAATAAACATTATTAGAAACCACAATTATTTACAATTTTCTGATTTAGATATATAAAAACCAAAATTCAGAAAATACGTAATATCTCTATTCAAATTTTCTTCAAATTTAGCACTATTTCTATTCATCAAATGCGCATGCGTGGCAGAACATTCGCTACTTCGCCACCATCCCACGTTGATCTAATTTATCCGTCAGTCGCCATTTTTGTTGTTTATATGTATAGTTTCTGTGTATAATATAATCTTTGGTATAGTTTTGTGTTGTGATCAACAAGTTTTGTGATATTGTGCATGCATATATTTGATGTGATTGTTGAACCTCCTGGTACATACGTAAGTGTAAATAAAATAAGACTTTCAAACATTATCTCCAGTAACAACAAAGTTTGCAATGGTGGACATGATATATTATGTGGACCTGTAAATTTCTTGATATGTAGTTGACATGATTTCAGTAACTTAATTTATTTGTAGAAAACACTATTTTGATAGAAATTAGAATTCAAAATCACATGATCAGAGGCATCTTGGATGTTCTTCAAGAAATAAGACAACTTAAAAATTCTCCGAGAGATGCAGAAGTTTTTTCTCTGATATCCCAATATTAATTTCCCAATTGGAACAGTGGATGAAATTGATAGATTTGAAGAAGAATTACAATATCAAGAACATTTCAATGATGCGGAAAATAAATTTTTAACAATACCTACCCTTCCAACGATGTTTAGACGATACTTGAAAAAATCAACTCTTAAGTATTTTATTGATTTTAGGTAATGAATTAGCAAGATATGGGGGTTCAAATCCTTACAATTTTATTAAGAGTACACTGTCAGCTACCGTAAAAGATGAAATATTGAAATCATACAGTTGGTCGGGGAGAAAGGGGAAAACCTCTGGGAAAATCTCCCATCGCAAAACTCTTGATTTGTAACTGTTATATAGGATGTCCCAGCAAAATATTGTGCTGCAGCACACTTTTTGAAAAAATCGCTGCTTCAAAGTTAAGGTTGCCGCAAAATAAAGGTTTCCTACTTAAGAAATATACCATCTTTAAATAGGTGAGTATCTTGGTGATTAATTGGAGTTTTGAAGAATTATAGCTGTAAATAATTACTTTTGTCTAGGAACATGTAATAAAAAGATTATGGACTGCATGTAGACAAGCGGTTAAACAAAATATCGTTCTCAGAGGAAGCCTTATGTTGCGACGAATGTATATTGTTTGGCAACTTTTATGTGCCCATATATTTTTCCAATTAGTGATAATATTCAATTATTATCAGGTGCTGCAAGTAAGTGTAATTTCAACCAGAAGGACGGGGCGATCCAGAGTTTTATAAAAAGAATTAGCGAGAGAATTCAAGCAAAAGAAAATAAAAAATGTAGAAATGTTATACATATTATATACACAGTGTGGCATACTATGAACCAGGACTCCCTTTTCTACAACATTTTTAAGATGTACGATTTCAACGATTTTTTTTATGTACACATGTATCTATTGAACCTATTGCGGTGATCCAGCTAATAATCCCAGCCTGCAATGATTTTTTTGTCAGCTATTTTTTGGGAAAGCAGAATATTTTAATTTTTTTTTGGCAAATTGGACTGACTTATCAGAATTTCATCAAATTGTGTCAAATGATAATTTTTTCATAGAGTTTTAAAGTTTTGATTTTTAATTTTTTTTTCACATAAAAAAGGTGGAAGGCATCGAAAATTTTGAAAATTATCATGTCGTGATCCTTAGACCTTATATATGAATGTACAATATTAATAGTTGAATAAATGTTTATAAAGATATTATGGTATTTGTTTTCCTGTGTCTTAAAAAAAGATCTTGAGAAGGTTCATTAAAACATATAAGAGGACGTAGTTGGGAGGTACATTATCAAAATTAAGGGGTCGTACTTGAGATGTCCTAATTAGGACTTCCAATAGACGTATGGTTTAGTAACAAAAGGACGTCCTGAGGATGGTTAAGGGTCTGTAACGGACGTACCGGGGACTTCGGATGTCTGACAACGGACATCCTGGGAACATTTTATGTACGTACTTGTGCTGTCTGGGTTATTGATTTGCGCCGCTTTTATTTTGTAAATGTATATATACATTTCACAAGTATGTCAATTAATTTGTATTTTAGCCCTTTGTTCTTAAATAAAATATGATAAGATAAATTCCCTTTATAGCAGTTGCAAAGTATCGACACTTCTGATTCTCTTGGTTCTTAGACCAGTTAATGACCTGATTCGGTTGCAAGATTTTGCAATACCTCATCTACTCTACCTTTTAAAGTAAAATAACTACCCTGTCGAATCTGATTGATAGTTTATGTGCCGTCGACAGAGAGAAGCAATATATTGAAGGTTATTTTAGTTTCGTTTCTGGTTCTGCATATACACACCCTCTAAATAATGGTTAGTATGTTATATAAAATTATTAAGTGACTCACCAACTACGAAGTCTATTCCACTCAGACGTTGAATGGTGAGCAAGTGACCCAAAGAATATGCCCAAAATAAAAGAACTAACTCTTCACTTGTTGATAAAATGACTTTTATTTGCGAAACACGTGCTCGGAGCAATTACTTTCCTAGTGATTCGCGTTTTTCGCGTGAAAACCGCGTGTGTTCACAACCGCCGACAGGAACCCCACTGATTCAACCGAAATCTGACTGACCCCCCATTGGATACCATGTTTTAATTTCTTAATGAACTTTTTGGATTCCCCATTGGCGCTAAGACGGACTGTACATTTCTGCTTGGCCCCCTTCTGGTTTACGTAAGACCCCTGACTCAACTCAGTTTTTGCCTATTGAAAAAGAAGTTTTGATTGGGGTAGTTGTAGTTGGAAACACACAAGTTTCTGGTGGACATTTGAAAAGAACAAATAACAGGAGTAACGTTACAAAAACAATAGCACAGGAACACCTGAGACAATGGCCCGAAGGCGGTCAAATCTCATATTCATTAGTTTTTCAGCACTATCAAAATTTGAACCTTAAAGGGTTGAGCATTTTCAAAACTGAGCCTTAAATGGTTAAGTATTTCCAAAACTTGAACTTCAAATGGTTGAGCATTTTCGAAAGGGAACCATAAGTGGTTAACTATTTTAAAAGCTTGAACCTTACATGGTTGAGATTTTCAAAACATTAACCTTCAATGGTTGAGAACTTTCAAAACTGAACCTTAAATGGTTAAGTATTTTCAAAACATGAACCTTAAATCGTTGAGCATTTCTAAAACTTGAACCTTATATGGTTGAGCATTTTTAAAACTAAAAGGTTAATTATTTTTAAAGCTTGAACCTTAAATGGTTGAGCACTTTGAGAACTCGAACCATAAATGTTGAGAATTTTCGAAACTAAACCTTAAATGGTTAAGTATTATGAAAACTTGAACCTTAAATGGTTGAGAATCTTCGAAACTGAACCTTGAATGGTTAAGTATTTTCATAACTTGAACCTTAAATGGTTGAAAATTTTGAAAACTTGAATCTTAAATGGTTGAGCATTTTCAAAACAAACCTTAAACGGTTAGATATTTTCAACTTTGATCCTTATATGGTTGAGTATATTCAAAATTTGAACCTTAAATCGTTGGGCATAAATATTTACAACATTTGAACCTAAATTTACAACATTTGAACCTAAATTGGTTGAACATTTTCAACACTGAAACTTAGATGGTTGAGAATTTTCAAAACTTGAACCTCAAAATCTCAAACTTAAATGTCAAGCCTTTTCAAAACTGAACATTGAATGGTTAAGTATTTTCAAAATTTGAACCTTAAATGGTTGAAAATTTTCAAAACTTAAACTTTAAATGGGTGAGCATTTTTAAAACTTGAGCCATAAATGACTAAGCATTTTCAGAACTTGAACCTTAAACGGTTGAGCATTTTCGAAACTGAACATTAAGTGGTTAAGTATTTTCAAAGCTTGAACCTTGAATAGTTCAATATTTTCAAAACTTGAACCTTAAATGGTGGAGTATTTTTAAAATTTGAACTTTAGATGGTTGTGTAGTTTGAAAATTTTAACCTTAAATTGTTGAGCATGTTCAAAACTTGAGCCTTTAACAATTTAAGGTTCATGTTTTGAAAATAATTAACCGTTTAAGGTTCAGTTTTGAAAATGCTCAACCATTTAAGGTTCAAGTTTTGAATATGGCCAACCATTTAAGGTTCCAGTTCTGAAAATGCTAAACCATTTGAGGTTCCGTTTTGCAAATGCTCAACCATTTAAAGTTCAAATTTTGAATATGATCAACTATTTAAGGTTCAAGTTTTAAAAATATTTAACCATTTAGGGTTCAGTTTCGAAAATGATCAACCATTTACGGTTGAAGATTTGAAAATGCTCGACGATTTAAGATTCTAGTTTTTGCAAATATTTGACCATTTAAGGTTCAGTTTTGAAAATGCTTAACCATTTAAGGTTCTAAGTTTTGAAAATGGTAAACCATTTAAGGTTAAGCTTTGAAAATGCTGAATCATTTAAAGTTCAGCTTTGAAAATGCTGAATCATTTAAGGATCAGTTTGGAAAATGCTCATCCATTTAATGTTCAAGTTTTGTAAATACTTCACCTTTTAAGGTTCAGTTTTAAAAAAGCTGAACCATTTAAGATAAAAGTTTTAAAAATACTCAACCATTTAAGGTTCAAGTTTTGAAAATGCTTAACCATTTACGGTTCAAGTTTTTGAAAATACTTAACCATTTACGGTTCCAGTTTTTGAAAATGCTTAACCATTTAGGGTTCTAGGTTTTGAAAATGGTAAACCATTTAAAGTTCAGTTTAAAAAATACTCAACCATTTAAGATTCAGTTATGGAAATAATCAATCATTTAAGGTTCAGTTTTTGAAAATGGTAAACCATTTAAGGTTCAGTTTTAAAAATGGTAAATTTTCAAAACGCGAACCTATTTTCAAATAGAAGCTGAAATATAGGAAAGATTGCGAATCTCAAAAACTTGCAATATTTGTATAAGGCAGGCATATTATGCAGAATTGAAGTCTAGTTTAGTTATTGTCAACGAATCGCCCTGTATAATCCCAGTTTCGTCTTTTTGAAGCATTTTCACCAAATTTCAAATGCCCAATGTTAATTAAAAAAGTTCAGGATAAAACCTTTCATTTTGAAGCAGATAAAATGACAACTCTATTGCAACACAATATGTTATTTTGGACCTATAATTCACCTGCATTTCAATTTTTATTTTTGTTTGAATGATTAAATATCGAATAAAATCTAATTGGAGAATTCCACTTTGAATTTTGATTCTATACAAACGAATAGCAACACCATAATGATTGGGAGTGGGAAGTAAGTATGTTTTATGCAGAATTTAGGACAAATCGATATATTGGCAATGGTGACGAACATTTCGGGACTTGACTTGTTCTACTTAGTGGGGCAGATGCTGAATGTAGTATACGATTTTCATATTGAACGGTCAAGGAACCAGGAAAATAGCACATTCACTGTTGATCATCTATTTATATACTAAACATAACAAAACAAACAATACGATGTGTGAGTCAACCTCGACATTTTTATAGACAGGTCAAGAGCATTTCTACTTCTACTCTACAAAGTGACGTTGGAACAAATTTTTGTACTATAAAAAATATAAAAAACAGCAGAACATTTAAAGGAATATTTATTAAAAATTTGGAGGCCATATCTGTAAACTATAAAAAAATGTGTGGAAAGAGAGACAACCTAATCGTTTTTTTCTCCTAACCGCTTCCGCTTTCAAAGTTTTATAGGTAATATTTTTTAGCAAGCACTTGGATCCAATTATTGAGCGATGAACACGAAGAGTTTAAAAGCAACTAACTTCCTTTCATTAAATGGAACAGAAAAACGATATAATGAAAGTAATAAGCGAACTCAATGGTCAATAAAAAATAAGCATTTACAAAAAGATAACAGGATTTTTGTAACACAATTTTATATTGCCAGCTAGTGAATTTTATGAGGAATCATTTGAATTGATACATGAAATGAGTTTTTTCAAACATTAAACTAGTTCTCTTAATCAGCCTTCTTTCAAATTTGAAGGGCGTAGTTCTAAATGATGAAAATATCAACAGCCGCAGATGCGCAAGTTTTGTTACATTTGTGAAGAATTTCTGTTGAAACCACAGACTAGACAGACAATTTACTGTATTTTGGTGTTTTAATCACAAATGTGTGTTGTCAGCTCTGTGGCGTTGTTGCTAATTTAATATGAAAAATTAAATTATAACTTATGAGAGATAGTCCCATTAGTCCCAGGACACCTTGTATATATATATATATATATATATATATATATATAGTACCTGGATGACCGAGCTTTGCTCGTTAACCGATTC